>OX376657.1:16893800-19293800 GCA_947386135.1 Melanchra persicariae
TGGGGTAGCTTTGGCTGATCGAAGAAAGAAGTAGAAACTATCGATCGACGTCGACTAACGGCCGCTTTCTATAATATATATCAATCCCAATCTTGATCCCGATCTTTGTCTGTAATTCTGTAAAACGGGATCAAGATTGGGATTGAGATATATTATAGAAAGCGGCCGTAATTCATTCTACTATCGATCGATGGCATAGAACGACGATCGGTTGGTGTGGTACTAACACCCTAATAATGAGATCAAAAACATAAAACTTTTAGTCATCTACACAAGAAAACATACTCACATAAATCATCACATTATGTAGTTGTATAGAATTTCTTTATTGGAACTATTGCAACTTCTTAAAAATTGGACAGGCGGTTTTTAACCAAAGAAAGGAAGAACGATTATTGTTAAAAAAAAAACATTGCCGTAGAGTGGAATGAAATTTATTTATTTGCCAGAATGTAGGTATTTACATAATAATATCGTAAAATAATTTTAGTCTCACTATATTCGACTTAACATTCATGCAAAGATTTTAGAACATTATAATATCGGAAGTGATATTCGATGCGGAGGTACCATTTCTTCCTCCGCATTTGCGAAGGCGAAGTTTCATTACAACGCAACGTACAACCCTAATAAGTACATGACGATAAGGAGAGTTGTTTGCCTAAAATCCCCGTTTCTCCACAAAACGGTGGGAATTAATTATGTAACTTGCCTAATGTAGAACGTTTTGCTTGTTTAATTTACAATGTAATTTGTTTAAATGTTTAGAGTTATTTTATGTGTGCACTGTACTGTGCGGGGATTATATTTGGTTATATCACTTTGGTTACTTTGTGAAAATGACAATTATAATTACTTAGGATATATCATTGCGAATTTTTAATTTAGATACTTGACATGAAATTAATTTGTTATTGACGTTTGTTATTGATGTGATAATTTTTCTTTTTTTTCTTTTTGACTTTTGTTTTTTATTATTTTATTTTAATATTAATTCTATTTGCATTTTTTGACATTTTCTATTTATTTTATTATTGTACTAATGATTTGCATGCGGTAAGGTAAAATGTGGCTGATCCTATGTTTCTGTGAAAGTTATCTTATGTTGTACCTACATTTTGAGCAAATAAAGTTCTGATTCTGATTCTGATTCTGATTCTGATTCTGCTAATTTTTAAACAAAGATCGCATTCTCATCTCGTCTCTCTCTCATCGCAGATGCTATATAGATATAACGTTGGATTTTTGCCATGTATAGCCTGCCTACTTGCACATCTTCCTTGCCATTACGTAGTTCCTTTTTAGGGTTCCGTACCCGAAGGGTAATCAACGGAACCCTATTAATAAGCTTCCGCTGTCCGTCTGTCTGTCAGCGGGTTGTATCTCATGAACCGTAATAGGTAGACAGTTGAAATTTTCATAGTGTGTATTTTTATTGCCGCTTTAACAATGTTTAAAAAAAAAAAAAAAAGGGAAAAGAAAAATACACGTTTCTTGTAGGGAAGCCCCCTACAAGAAACGTGTATTTTTCTTTTCTCTTCGTATCAGAGTCCGACTCGCTCTTGACCGGTTTTTTTTCTACAATTGTATCATGTAATTTTCTTACCAACTGTTTTGATAGAACTGCAGATGTATCTACGTTGAAACCCAATGAAATGAAGCGGCATGCAAATGATGGCGCTGCAATCATGTCGTGCCGAGCGTACGGAATTCAAAGCGGAATTATTATCGCTTCCAAATGAGGTGTATCGAATTTTCGTCTCCTTTATGAGGTACGGTCAGCGATGAAATTCGATTACAGACTGCCACTTTCATACATCATCTAATTTTTTTAATAATAGTATGTCAATTAGTTTTTAGTTTACATTTAGTCTGATTTAAATTAAATATTTTTCTCAATAAGTAGTATACTCAGATGCATGGTACTCACATAATTATGATAAATTAATTAACGTATAAAAAATATTATAAGCTTTTATTTGAAAAGAGCAACTATGGAGTTTCTTCTCCGTTCTTATCTATAAGAATCTACCTTAGCGAATGGACACATAAGTCACTTTATTATTTTGTTTTAAGTGTAAAAGTTAACGTTTTGGATTTGACTTTGATACCTTCCCGTTGGAAAAAACGAGAAAGACATAGACTAATATATTTTAGGTCGTCAATACCAATAAATTTGGTGATATTTAACTTGTTCTTCTTCAGTTGTTAACTCTGAACTCATGTGCCCCACATGTTTTTTGCCGATCTTACTTTATTAAGCCCGATTTTTGGTCTGTTCTAGTGTGTCGAAGATCTAAGTGTCTAATAGTACTGCTTCCTGAGTATCTGTTTTCCCATTTTCTGTTAAACAACATTTTGATTCTTTCCTATATCATCATCTTCCTGCCCTTATCCCATGTTACTTGGGGTCGGCGCAACACGTTTCCTTCTTCCACTCTGTTCTATTAACCGTCACAGTATCACTAACACCCTGTTCTTTCATATCGCTCCTCACACAATCCATCCATCTTTTCTTTGGCCTCCCTCTCCCTCTCCATACATCCACATTAATATTCTTTATTCTTGATTCTTTCCTATACAACGTTTAACAGAATAAACACAATACCTCTTAAGGGGGCATTGTACTAATCATTATGAACAACTTTTACTATGGGACCAACCAAGAAATCGCGAAAAAAGCTATTCAGTACATTTTGTCGAGTTGCGTAAACAAAAATATATGGGGCAGTCAATTTTTTTTTGTGATTTCAGTGTTGGTCCCATAGTGAAAGTTGTTCATAATGATGAGTACAATGACCCTTTAAGAGGTATTGTGTTTATTCTGTTACACGTTGTATAAAAAAAAATACAAACATCCGAATTGAGAACCTCCTCCTTTTTTAGAAGTCGGTTAAAAAAAGTTATACCCAACTTTTTTTCTACTCCATATTCAAATCGAATCATTTATTTACAAAATTGTATTTTTAATCAAATTACATTGACCTTACTGTTTGTCCCACCATTTATTGTGTCCGTTTATATTTTTGTTTGCGTTCTAGGTTATTGTGCCAGAACTGTTTATTCGAGTTCTGTACGGCACACAAATATTGTTGAGCGTACAATTTGAAAGGTGTATTTTCAGTTCAGAGAGCACTGTGAATGTTATTGTTTAGTGGATATTATTTGTCGTATTTTTCCTGGTGTCTAGTGTGGAGAATAATGTAGAAATACTGTGGTTCGTGCGCACATGTGGATAGCAAAAGACGATTGATATAATTCCAAGCATCATTGTCTCTAATCCTTGATTAGGATTACTGAGGTTCTCGTATTTTTAAAGAACGTTCGCAATCGCATCGCTGCACCAACAATCAATGACACGTAAAAACTAATGAAAAATAGCAAATAAGTACCTACAATCAGGGTTCAAAGGGACAGAACTCATTAGACTCATTGAATTACGAAAAATTCGTCAACATCGCTGTCAATGGAAAAGATTGTTCATTTTCAACATCAAAGCTGGCATACACTCGGATATTGAGTTCAGAGTAACAATATAGATAGCGTACTGATAAAGTTAAAGTTCAATAAACTTAAACTCAAACATTTGGAAACTAAGAGCCAACTTTAAGTACAGCTGTAAAGAGGTTTACCAACTCACAGACAAGCTCGTTAGTTTGTCTGCAAGTTACTGATCGTTCAAGATAAGGGCATCTTTGATCATAACGAGGCAGACAGTCTGATTGCTGTCGAAGCGATCTGTCGCGACAGATGTAAGGGTGCTGGTTCAAAAGAGATGTGCGAGGTAGCTAGACGGTGCAAAGAGGACGGTGTAGCAATACCAATCAGCCTAGCTTTTTCCCAACTATATCGGTGTCAGCTTTCAGTAAATACCAGTATTTTACGTGGACCGACTGCATATCTGCACGTCGATTCTGTAAAATTCAAACAACAACTCGCATTTCAAGTCGTTGTTCACTCTCACTTCGCATAAGGTTCAAAATTACCTTGATTTTGCATTCTGTAAGCATCACCTAGGCACTTGCGAAGTGAAGTGAGCTCCAAAGCGACCAACACTGTACTAGTGACTACCACACTCAACAAAATCTAAGTCGGGATTTATCGGTTTTTCATTTTACCAGTTTTTGACACAGATTTTTAGCTATTACGATGTTTAAATTAAAATTTCTTATTTTAAGGAATTTAAGGCAGCTAATAAGTAAAAAAAAAAACAGAAAACTCTAAATTCGTGCCGTGAATATAATCTATGCTTACCTTACGAAAAGAAATGACTGACAGATAATATCATAAGTAATCTGTGGACAATATTTTCATTTATTGCCGTTGACGTTTAAAAGTTCGTTGCATTCACAGAGTACTTTTGGTTGCATTGTTTTGTTTACGTTCTGTTTGTTTTTTGATCGATCAGTGCCGGTAATAATAGTGAAATAATCATGAAGTAAGTTTATATTTCTGGTTGTGAATTTCAAAAATAATATGAATTAAAGAAGTGTTTATTTTGTTTTCTAATCCATCAATAATGTTTCAGTCCAAATGAGACACGTTCTTTTCATCCATCGTCGGCTTAAGTAGGTAGGCACTTATTCACTTTATAACTTTAAAAACTTTATTTAAACACTATTTAACTATGATTTATTCTATTTTCACTCATAAAATAGATGCTTTTAATTTGACACTTTGAATCGCGTTCGAGTGCAAAGTGAACGTCGAAGTGACAGGGGAATTACCTTATAGAATGCCACTTTTTACGTCATCTCATACTTTATCTGTCAAAATCTCGAGGTAAATTTAGTTCAACTCGCAAACACGCTCGCAATAGTAGCGCTAGTGTAGATTCGAATTATCAACCGAGTTTTAGAATGCCAATCAAGAAACTCACAGCGGATTCAGATTCGAAGTTTAGAATGAAGTCTTACAGAATCACACTGCTGACCTCCATAAGCCAATAATTGGGTATCATGGGGCAAGATTCCTATCAAATTTTCTAGCTTCTGACTGTCCATACCGATTGCCAAAGACCTACAAATGCTAGACAGGGCCAACAGCTAAACTTGTTTCGAGGTGCGGAGGAGTCCTAGTATGTAATGGTTGATGATCATCCATCCATAGACCGACCTCAGTAAGCCGTTAGATCGACCCGTGCGCTATTTAAATGTGTGATTTTCACCCCAAAGCTGTACGAGGTGATTGTGCGGTTTAGAGAAGATTGTTAACGATGTGTAGTTTAGTGGTGCCAGGAGGCGTCTCGGACTCATTCATTCCTCATTCGTATCTCTCACACATACATTTCTTGGACACCTCCCTCGTACCGTATCGTATTTTTTTAACGTGTAATATTTGTTAATTTGTTTAGGTCAAATCTTGCAAGCTACCTTAGAACCACTTCGTCTTGTCTTAAAGAGTTGAAATTTTACATGTTGGGTTAGTTCCAATGACAGTTGTTTAAATGATAACTTATGACGTGGTTCTCCATCTAAGCCTGGCTCCAGACGTATCAACATTTCAACGGTCAATATTACTGGCACGAAATTTCATATACGTCGAGGCTACTTACAACAATTTTCTATGACCTGAGTGCCAATTTTACTAATTTTCAAACAATTTTCGCATTTGCATCTCAATTACAATCTGTCAAAAATGTTGTTGAAATTAAGGCTTTTTTGTCAGTTTGCGACTGACATGCGAATGAAAAATTGGTAAAATTGGCCCTCTGATTACCTATCTAAGGTTAGCTCCAGACGAAGCAACTCCTCAATGTTCAACAGTACAGACAAGATTTTTTTCCTCTTTTCAGATTTTAAAAATAAGAGCTTGTTTTTGGAAATGTTTTCATTATTAATTTATTTGTTTATATAAATTTCTTGCTCCGCTAGCCCTTTCCCTCTAGAGCGGCGCCAAGCTAGGGTAGGAAACTAAAAAATCCCATTGGTAGATTTTTTCGTCGCGCATCGCTTAACTAACTCGCACATCTCTAGTGTAAAAGCACCCTACTCATCGATGATATTCAAACGACATTTTGGTCGCAGTTTCAAAGCGTCTGCGATTGCTGGGTTGAATGAATAAGTATTGGCAATTTTACACGGTTCTACCAAATTAGTTTACTTTGATGTAGATGGTGGAAAAGTCTCACAGTCATTGAATGATTTTTGAAGAATCTTAACAGAACATCACTTCATGCCTGGTTTGCCTGCTTACATTTCGCCAGTTACGTTGAAGCCCCAACTGTACACGCGCTGTGTGACGTCATAAGCTCGGCGCGGCGTTGATGTCCCTGTTTCTCACCTTCCACGTGTTGTATAACAGCGTGCTTTAAAGCACACAGATAATCGTAATGTAACAGAGATCCAGCCGTTTGCTATTACATCCGTTCTTCAGCACAAATTAAGACCCGGCTGCTACTAAGTCATTCCACATGGTAAAACCCAACACAACTTTGTCCGACCCGGGAATCGAACCCAGAACGATGATCATCAGTAGAGCTATCACTAGACGAGCGACTAACGAGGAAGTCAAAGACTTGTGTATGCACTATCTATTGATTTTTAACCGACTTCTTAAAAAGGAGGAGGTTCTAAATTCGGAGGTTTGTATTTTGTTATGTTTGTTCGCGCATAACTCCGTCGCTTACCAACCGATTTGAAAAATTCTACTATACTTCCCAAATGGTTCCATGAAAATTTTATCAAAATCGGTTCAGCGGTTTGGTTTTTAAATCCAAATAGTTGGAAAAAATATATGGAAAAATCATCCATGTATACGAAATTGCGTATTTTTGTTTTCCTGTGACTTTCCAGTGGTGTTGTTATTTCATTTCATTTCATTTCATTTTTCATTTCATTTATTCAAAAAACAACTTACATTGTGTCTGAATGTTACAAAAAAAAAAAAAATATCAGTAAAATCACAATAGCATTAAATTTCCAGTTGTTAAAAATCTAAAAAAAAAAAAAACATTAAATATACATTAAAGTTAGGTGTGGGGGGTACCAATAAAAAGTGAAAAATAAAAAACGAAGTCGGTGTTTTTGGTTGCTTCTTCGATATTTGACACCGACTTTCGAAATTAAAGTTATTTTGTACTTTGTAGTGTTTTTTTGGAAGTCGGTTTTCTTTTTGTTAAAAATGAAAAAATTTCATGATGACTTAAATCAAAGTGTATACAGGGTGTAATAGAAGTGCGTTGGGTAGCTGATATACATCAAAGAAAAAATAGCAAAGCATGACATGTTTTGTAACTATCTTCCAAATTTTCAATGTAATCAAAACTAAATTTTTGTAGTTTCCCCACGGGTGCCTGCAAGTTATTTTAAGGACGTTTCTGATCTCGCAGTCGTTGGAAACACCTTTTCTAGGCACATATACTACCAAGGGTAATATTGTCGTGGGCGGACGACCCACGCCCTTTTCTCGGTCAATGGTTACCTCAATGGGATATTTTTATGAATGAACATTGACACATACCTTTATAAGAAAGAATTGGATATGTTTTGGTTAATGATACCTCAAGACTTGATCTTTAAAATAAAACAAAATTAATTCAGAAGTGATAATATAGTTATTATATGCCTAAGGGCGGACGATTCGAACGCAATGTGAACGTCCATCTTTCATGACGTTATCGACACGACATCAATAATAAAAAATAAAAAAAAACGTATCGTGTTTTTTGACGAATCGTCAATGACGGATCTCGCGTGAATGAGGCCTTAGAGGGAAAGGAGGCCTACACTCTGCAGTGAAACGTCTCATACGCATTGGCCCCTTTCTCTCTTTCCTCGGTGTAGACCGAGATGGTGGAATCAGCTAGATTTATTATATTTTATATCAATAGTGATATAAAATACAAAACTTAAGTATAGCTAATTTCACCACCTCTTTCTGGCCCTGCCGCATTGTCGTATGCTGCTGATTGAGACCTACTGCGTGGTTATTTGTACGACAAGTGTGGTCAGCCCAAGAGCTCGATATTACGTTCAAAAGCACAAATTGGTGATATAAGTCACTGACTGCCAAATTAAAATGGAAATGAACTAACCATTAATTGACAAAATATTCCAATTAACTTTACATTCAACAAAACGCATGACAGTAAATAGGTACAACCTAAATTAAATTAATCAAAAATCATTACCATAATCAAATAACCGAAATCGAGTACCTACAGCCCATAAACCAAGACAATTGGAATGATAAATGAGAAAATTGGAAAAATAAAATTTGCTAATAAAGCAGGAAATTGGGAAATTCTCCAATCAAATTATATTTCCATTTTCCGATAATATCCGCGCCGAGACGGGAGTAAACGCGTTTTGATGGGGTCTCGCGAATGTCTTCGTCTTGTGTAATGTTGAACATTATGTTACAAGTAAAGTGTTAAATATAGATATTGTGTATGAGGTATTTATGAAGATAAGATTTATGGGTTGCGCGAGAAAGGTTACGTCTAGGAAGGAAATTAATTACGAAATGGCGACTAATAATGATAACTGTATTTAAAATTCACAAACTAAACGCGGGTCAAGTAGATTGACTGTTGAAAACTGAATCAACCAATCACAGCTGGTTATCGCACGTTTGACAATTTGTAACAATAATTTAGTGATATTTTCGCTCAAGAAACCAACAAAGTTTCTAGTAAGGTAGTAGATGTGGTACTCAGACATGGAGCAAAAAGGTAGGGTGTGTCAAGTCCATCCAAGATTGTCTGTAATTGATCGCTTTGAGCGATACTGCTGCCTTTGTTTAGTTTGAGTTCTAAATTGTTTTTTATGGTGTCCAGTGAAGAGTGATCTATCATAAGAAATGTACTTTTTTTGCAGTGTTGAGCAGTTGCAGGGATTTAAACCCAATTTTTTAACAAATGTTGCTTAAAAAATGGATCTCAGGCTGACTCTTCACTAAAATGGAGAGGAGAGGAGTGGAGAGGAGAAGAGCGGAGCGGAGCTGTACTAATATTAACGAATTGATATCCGCTCCGCTTCAATGTATAGGGATTTACGAACTGGTTTAAAAAATCATACAAAACCGGAAAGTGGAGCAAGGGAAAGTGAAGCAGGGAAGCGGAGTAAGGAAGCGGAGCGATGCAGCGGAGCGGGAAAGCGGAGTGGGGAAGTGGAGCGGGAAGCGGATAAAACTGCCGGCAAGTTCACGCGACGAGTAATTTAAGAGGGCACTTGGCTTAAACTTGGCTTAGCGTGAACTTGGCTTAGCTCCGCATTGTCCGCAACTCCGCTTCGCCCTGCCTCGCTCCGCATCAATGGACAGACATAGTCCGCAACTCCACTCCCAATGACTCCGTCGCTCCGCTCCACTGCCTGGCTCCGCGTCAATGGACAGGCAGCCTTACTGCACTCACTAAATTTTTACTGTAAATTTAAAATCTTGATGTTCTCCCCTATTTAAAATACTGGTATTCAGCTGAATTCGGTTTGACTGGGAGCCGACCCCAGTATAGTTGGGAAAAATGCTGGGCAGATGATGTTCTCCCCTATTTCTTAAAAGCCCAAAAATTTCTTTCAACTACATCGAATTACACGTTAACCATAATTTTTAGAGTTCAAAAACTAATTGCTTATAAAAAGCTATTCCGTTTTAAAGTCCTAATTAATGTGCTCAGCTGTTGGAATAAGTCCAAATGGGTACAATCAATTAGGTATCATATCCCCTTAATCATAAAGTTTGATTTACAATATTTTTGGGTCACGTAAATTTTGCTATGCGATTGTGCACTCTATTATTTTCGTCAATAGAGTCTAAAAATAGGCAGTGATGCTTAGATTATTTGAAAGAAATCGCATAGAATTTTCAGCTAAACAGAATTGGCCAGTTATCTCAGTGAGATGAAAGGTTAAGTCGAATTCGTTGGCAGGCGAATTTAATTGTCTTAATATCTTAATTGGAGGAGAAGGAGCTGGTGGCTAAATTATAATAGCCACACGGGTCGATCTTCAAGGTTAAGCAACGCTTGCCGAGGTCGATCTTTGAATGGGATCTTAACATAACGAGACTCCTTCGTGTTTCAGAAAGCACGTTAATATTTGGAGATCTTTGGCAGTCGTTACGGATTGTGGGAAGCCAGAAAATCTGACACCAGTCTTGCCAAGAAGTATAACCGTGTTACCCAGATAATGGGTTGTGGATGTATGGTAGCAAGCCGCTCCACGTAAACTACTGGTATTCAGCTGAATCCGGTTTGACTGGGAGCCGACCCCAATATAGTTGGGAAAAGGTCAGGCAGATGACGATGATGATATTAATTGGAATGGAATTGAACTTGCAAACACTTCCAAGGGCTGTCGCTCTACCCAGTTACTGGGTGGTGGAGGTCAGATACTACTCTCAACTAGTATAATATAAAATAGTAGCCCACCAGTATCAGGATGAGGGTCCAAGCTACCGGTGGCCAGGGCTCTAGAGAGAGGAAATTTCCTAACAATGCGAGCCATGTCCAAAAGTACTGCTATCTGAATCAAACCCTTGATCCAGCTGCCTAACGAGAGCCTCCTAAGATGTTGGTCGAGGCTCGTGGCTATTAAGCCGTTGGCTAACACGACTATCGGTACAATGATTGCCGAATTCCCATCCCACATGTCGATAACCTCGTGAGCCAAGTCTAGATATTTGATTTGTTTATCTTTCTCGGCTTTCACAAAGTTCTCGTCATGCAGATGCGGTTAAGTCTACAATTATTGCACGCCTCTTGATTCGGTCCACTACCACAATATCAGGCCTATTGGCAACAGTAGTCCTGTCAGTGATGATGGACCGATCCCAGTACAATGTGACACTGCCATTTGAGAACTGGGTCGGGCACATACCTGTAGTACAGCACTTCCGATTCCACAAGAAAGTATTTATTATTATTTATCTTCTAAACTTAATCATGACATTTTTAAAAATTTCTATAAAAAACATTAAAAAAAACATAGTAGTTCACCGGTGTCGGGAGCAGGGTCCAATCTACCGGTGGTTAGGGCTCCAGAGTAAGGAACCTCCTCACAATACGAGCCGTATCGAGGGGTACTGCCTTCTATATCAGGCCCTTTAACTAGCTGCGTAACGCCAGCTTCGACAGTTGGTCGTGGAAACTTTTGGCCATCAAGCCATTAGCCATAACGACAATCGTCACAATGACAGCCGACTCCACATACCACATGTCCACAACCGCCTGTGCAAAGTCGAGATACTTAATTATTATTATTTATTATTAAAAGTTTGATTACGGCAGGGTACGACCAACAGCATATCGTGCTCGGAGAAGGCTTGGTGTGTAATGAATGAACACCCATCCACAGACTGACCTCAGCAAGCGTTACCTAATCTTGAAAATTGACCCATTGCCATCCATTCATTATTCAAGTTTTTTACACAAAACGTGATCGGAGGTTTTTGATAATGAGGAATATTTTAATTAAGATAAAAGCGTAATTAATGAATACCGCCCTCTTTAATAGCGCTATAACGTAGCGCCGTTAAAATATATCATAATTAAATGTTTAAGGAAGACCACTTGCTTTATATAACTTTAAGTTGATAAGCAGTGGTAATTTTATTTTATTATATTAGGGAAATCAAAAACTTGTACATTTTTTTTTCTTACGTCTAAGTATACAACGTAGGTTAACGTACAATCAACAACGTTTCCACATATTACTAGTACGAGTATAAAAAAAAAAAATAAAATAAAAATGTTTATTTCAATTACATAAAGCATTAACATACGTGATTTGGAGATCACCTTTTAAGCAGTATAATTCACTTATAAACAGTATATGGATGAAAGGTGGGACTAATCATGACATTGTACAAAATTATTAATTGGTTTTGAGTGCAGTAACCAGTTCTTTTTTAAATAATAATTCATTGTGAGACAGACCAAAAATGGTTTAGTGGTACTGACTCAGTACGAGTATTTGATGGGTATGTGTATCTACTTGTGTCTATTAACAAGTCTTGACTTTTTACCACTTAGCTAATTACATTATCTATGGTCGACGCCATATAAATTTGCAATAACGGTCACTGACTTACCTACATTTATTGACATACTATATATTCATAATTTATTATTCAGGTACCTACGAAGATATATTAAGGAAAAGGCAGTGCCACGTGTCACTACTATGGCCGACGCCAGATACATTTGCAATTACGGTTTATTGTAAATTTATTTGGTGTCGATCATAGTAGTGACCCTCTTTGGGCAATTATAATCAGAATTCAAAAATTCAAAAATATTTGAGATTGACTATAGATACTTGGGAGCAGCTCGTGGCTAAACAATTCGGTCGATTTTCAAGGTTAAGCAACGGTTGCCAAGGTCGGTCTGCAGATTAGTGGTAACCCATTTAATAATGAGACTGATCCGTGCGGGAGAAAGCACGCAAAGCCCGTCTATGCTGTCATTTGCAGATCTTTGACAGTTGTTACGGATTGTCAGTAGCAAGAAAACTGAAAGCCTTAAACCTGCCAAGAGGTACCGTGTTATTCAGTTACTGGTTTGTGGTGGTCAGACAGTTAGTCCAGGTCAGACAGTCCTCCATGTAAAATACTGGCATTCAGTTCCATTCGGTTAGACTGAAAACCAACCGCAATATAGTTGGGAAAACGTTAGGCAGATTATTGATTTGGGATTGACCACGTAACGTTTCTGTAGTGCATGATAATCACACACATTTTCGACCTTTTAAAAATAGCTATCAGTGAAACAATATCACTTTGTCTAAATGCATCTTGTTTATTAATAAAAATCATTATAATAATGACCAAAACAACTTCACTCAATGTCATAATATCATTCTATCACTTACGCTTAAAAATGATTACATTAAAACTCGTAGACCCTTCATGTGCTACGAGTGCTACGCCGTAGCTTCGTAGCGCCGTAGCGATAAGCGTATATTAACGTAGCTGTTGTATTGGACGCTATATTGACGTTAAAATGTGTTATCAGCAATTGAATCGGTGCTGATCGATGTTTCGATTCACTGTCGATTATAAAATGGACACTTGAGCTATTTTAATGGCAATTGAGGTTGGTTGTAGACAACAATGTTAACTTCAGCCGTAATATTATTAGCAGTTTATTTTGTCAAGAAATTTAGCTAAAGTTACAGCATTTTTTTTTGGAAACTTAATGTCTATTTGTAAAATTAAATTGCAACCATATTTTTTTGCCGATTCGATATGCTGGCTATGATGGAAAAACGATTCTTTTGCTGGGTTTCAATGAAATATTTCATGTATTTCTAGAAGTATGTAAAAATAACTTAAGTTTTACTTACTTAATTCTATTTACAAAAATAAAATACACTTAGGCGTCAAAGTACTAAAGGCGTTAAAGTCAAAGTACAACAGAAAACGTGTCTAGAAGACTGGCAGCATTACCACTGAATTTGAATGGCAATGCTAATTCTTTGGGCAAAGAACGAGCCAGCCCTCTGGACACGCAAAGTGTTGATCGGTTAGATCTGTAATGAAATACAGATATTATTTTGTTAGAGTTACAATGTTTATTCATATTAAAATTCACGAGTATTATATATAGGTAACTTGAAGTAACTACTACCTAAATACTAATAAACAACTAGACTAATAAATTCGAGAAATAATATACAAACGTGTATCAAAACAACAGGAACCATTGGACATCAACAAATTTATCCAAACTGCTGTCAAAAAAAATTATATCAATCTTGTAAAGAAATTCTGGATTAGGTTTCCAGAATTTCTTTACCCTCAAGTTTAATGGATGCACAATCACTAGGCATCACGATTGACAAATCACTCATTTTCATTGCCTTGTGACTCCCAAAGGAAGAACCATAACAGCTTATTCAGATTTTTTTGTTTTGACATTTTTTTTTGACATGACAATTTTTTAACTTTGACATTTATAATTTTTATGATTTGACATTTATCTTTTTTCGTTTTGTTATTTTTTTTATTTGATTTTAATTTTGGAATTGAACAATAAATGGAGGACTTTATAATGTTAAAAAGAACATTATAAAGTATCAATTATCCATGTTTGCAAAGAAATAAATGATTGATTGATTATTCAAAAGCACGCCATTTTCTGATACCATAGAAATTATCGTCTTAACCCGTATGGTCGAAGAAACCCTGGGCAGGAAATCCGATACACTAAACAATCTTAACACCCACGATGCCTGCGGGAGTCGAGAGCCATATTTACTGCTTTGTTCGAATAACATATAGCCGTTTATATGCTTAGGACCTTGGGGTATCGTTGCTGTAAAATTGTTGTTAAGAGACTGCTAAGGGAATAGGGTATTTTACTGAAACAGTCAAATTAATCCGTCAGAAAGAAAACGTACGTGTCCATGAGTGTATCTGACGCACTAATATGAGCGACGATAGGGCCGAAAACAAAGGCCAAGGCACAAAGGCCTCCCACAAAGTGGACCGATGAGCTGGTGAGGGACACGGGTAGCCGATAGATGCGAGACGCACATGGCCAGTTGTTTGATGATCCCTTGGGATGATTTCCTACAGTCATACGGGCGAAGTTGCTGACAGAAGCTAGTTTTTAGGTTTCCGTACCCAAACGGTGAAAACGGGACCCTATTACTAAGACTCTGCTGTCCGTCTGTCTGTCACCAGGCTGTATCTCATGAACCGTGATAGCTATAGACAGTTGAAATTTTCACAGATGATGTTTTTCAAACTGTTGCCGCTATAACAACACATTCTAAAAATAGAATAAAATAAATATTTAAGTGGGGCTCCTATAAAACAAACGTGATTTTTTGATTCTTGCCGTTTTTTTCAATAGATAATGGTACGAAACCCTTCGTGCGCAAGTCCGACTCGCACTTAGCCGGTTTTTCTTATAAAAGGATGTTGATCACATAGGTGTCTGTATTAAAAAGGATTCGTTTCCACTATTCATCCCCTGTAGGGTGGTGAGATAGTCAGGTGTTAAGTGGGAAGGTGTGGTAAAAACGGTGAGATTTATTACCCGTGTGTCGTGTGAGACTAATTAATTGAAAGGGCCTTCGGTGTGTTAGGAAGGGAATGTTGGTGCAAGTCAAAGTCAAAAAGTCAAAGTCAAAGCATTTATATCAAATAAATTATTCACAGGTGCTTTTGAATTGTCAAAAAGAGTCAGATGTGAAGATGTGAGTGGAGGCGAGATGAGATTGCCAATTCTTCTAATTTTTAAGTAATGAATCGCATTTGCATGTCAGTCGCAATCTGTCAAAAATGTATGAAAATTAGGGCTTTTTTGACAGATTGTCACTGAGATTCGAATGCGAACCATGCTTAAAAATTAGTAGAATTGGCTCCGTGTTATAAAATATTTTGTGCCTGATTTTTAGTGTAAATTGTGGGAGGATCAAACTTCCGAAATGAAAGCCTATGTGCCTGGCTATAATCTATTTCTGTGCCAAATTTCATCCAGATCCGTTCAGATGTTTAACGTGATTGAGTAACAAACAACCATCTTCACTTGCTTATAAAATAGTACACACGTAGAAAAAATTCTTCAGTAATTTCTTTTTTAACCGACTTCAAAAAAAGGAGGAGGTTCTCAATTCGACTGTATTTTTTTTTTGTTTGTTACCTCATATCTCCGTCATTAATGAACCGATTTGAAAAATTCTTGTTTTATGTGAAAGGATATTATACTTCTCGATTGGTCCCATTGAAATTTAATCAAAATCGGTTCAGCAGTTTGGTTTTTAATTCTAAATAGCCGGAAAAAATATGTGGAAAAATCACACGAAATTGCATATTTCTGCTTTCCTGTGACTTTCCAGTAGTGTTGTTAGGTGTGGGGTACCACTAAAAAGTAGAGCTTTTTCACAAAAAAAAAACCGAAATCCAAAAAAAACACTACAAAGTATAAAATAACTTTAATTTCGGAAGTCGGTGTCAAATAACGAAGAAGCAACCAAAAACACCGACTTTTTATTTTTACAGCAAAATATAGTAACCAAACCAACCAACTGTTTTACATCATTTATTAAATTGCCTCTTATAAGCATTTAATGCTGACTAACGTGGGTCAAAACGCTTTCGCTTATAACTTAAATATTTTGCTGTAATTAATCTGTACCTTGATAGACAATTAATTAGAGGTGCTATCGATATTATAGTGTTTCGATGCTATCTTATTAATTAATTATATACATAGCAGCTCTTGATAAAGGTTTTAATTTTTTTTTAAATTAGATGTTAAGCCGTTGTTCCCAGCTGTCATTTTTCGATCTTTGGCTGTCGTTACGGATAGTCGTAGATGTCGGAAGCCAAAAAATTTGACACCAGTCTTGCTAAGAAGTACCGTGTTACCCTGTTTATGGATTGTGGAGGTTTGGTAGGCAGCCGCTCTATGTAAAATACTGGTATTCAGCTGAATCCAGTTTGACTGGGAGCCGACCCCAATATATTTAGTTGGAAAAAGGCTAGGCAGATGATAAATTTCTTAACAATCGTCCGTACAGTGCGTTCAAAATAAATTAAAATTAAGGCCCATATTCCAAGTGAGTTTGAAGAACCTCCGCTCTCATTCAGCCGCCATGACAACGGAAATATACCTCGATTAATGTAAATAAAGAACAAGCTATAACTACCAAAGTCAAGTAGGTAGACATTGACTTTGAATATTGGGGTAAATTATTGTTTGTGTTATAATTATTATTCCTTCTGCAAACTTTTTCTCCAAAAACATCTATAAATACACCCATTTACTGTCTTAAAACTAGGCGATAAAAACGTGCACATTTGCACTGTTGCGATCTCACTGGTACCATTAGGTACTATTCGATTTTATTGGCACTATTAGGTACCATTTGTCACGATAACAACATCCGTGCGAGTGTCAACGTGACAATTACTGTGAACAAATTACTGTTCACAACGATCGATTGAATGAACACAGTTTTACAATCACGATTTATTATTGACTATCTTCTGCCCCAGGTTTTGCTCGTGCGGAACTTATTTTGGTATCTTAGTGAACGTACTACTAGGTTGATAGTACGTTTCCAATGTCGTCTTAATCCAGGTTATGATACCATAACCTGAGGCCCTACCATGACGTGTTAAAGCGTGAGTCGTTCGATCGAGAAGGAGGGATGGAGCTATATAGGGTGTATAGCTCCATCTCTCCTTCCGGCTCGAACAACTCACGCTTTAACACGACATGGTAGGGCCGCTGGATTAGGATTGAACTTGGCTCATAGCTATGAGCCAATGTTGTTTGTACGCACAATGAATGTGTTCCCAAAACGTTTTGTGCGTGTGGGTGGGATGTCCACGATGTACCGGTGGCGCATCGCCGTACGTCTTGTGGTTATGTGGTTTAAGCGTTAAAATGTGCAAAACAAACAGACAAGATTATTTATGCTATATTAGTTTGGATTGTACATATTCTTAGTGGTTTTTTTCTTTGTGTTATTGGTTTTGGAAAGTTATAATTCTTTTTTTTTTGTATTTGTTCTGTGATATATTTTTCATTCGAAAGATTTTTATCGCATTGATAAATTATATTTATTACTGTACATTGGTTTGTACAGACACTCTGACATGTCAAAAATTAATATTTTTAAAACTGGACGAGGACGGTCTTCTAATCTGCTGGTCATATCATATGAGGAATATGTGTCAGTGATATGTGATAGATTTATATCGTATTGATCGATGTGCTTATAAATATGTGAGCAAGGTGAAGCGTTCATATTTTTTACGTGTTCAATAAAGAGTTTACAAGGACAGTTGGAGTGATTTTTAATGAAAGATTATTATTTATTAATAAAAATAAATATAATAACTTATTTTAGACATTCTTGAGTTTCAGATCTGTCTTTTATATAAAACTCTCCCGTTACAGCTGAGTGACTGAGCTTAGTGACAGACGACACACAGCTGAAACTACTGGTCGTAGAAAGCTGAAATTTGGCATGTAGGTTCCTTGAGGAGTGTAGGGGAGCACTAAGAGGATTTCCCAAAATTCCTACGGGAAAAATCGGGATATGCGCGGACAAAGTCGCGGTCAAAAGCTGGTCTTCTATACATTAAGGAGCTCGAGGCTAAGTAATAACAGCAGCACGGGTCGATTGCAGGTTAAATAACGCTTGCCGAGGTCAGTCAGTGGATGGGTGACCATCCATTACATACTGAGAGTCCTGCGGGCCTCGGAAAGTATGTAAGCTGTTGGTCCTGGCCAGTCTAACCAAGGGATATCGTGCTACCCAATACCCAGTTATTGTGGAGGTCAGATAGGGAGTCGGTACATGTAAATTACTGGTACTTAGCTGGACCCGGTTAGTCTGTAAGCTGACCCCAGCATAGTTGTTCTTCTTCGTCGTCCATCTTTGTTTAAAGCGCTGTGATCAGCAAAAACTGAAAAATTGCTGGTTTCGTAACTTAATTTTAGCCAAATCTTTTTAGTTTCAAACTGCAGAAAAAATATATGATAATTTTAACTATATTTCAAAGAACACTGTCGTTTCCGAAACAAGTTTAAAAATAAAATCCTCGATAGAAATGATCGTCAAAGTTACCTCTAACTTAGACCTTAGAAAAAAAAACCCCGTGTTACTAGCCTACTTATAAAATAACTCAACTACGTTTTGAGTATATCGCAATACATTGCAAGCATTTAGTCGCCGTGCTTTTCTTTCTTTTCTATACAGCCCGAGAGTGACCGAGTTTGTGCTGATCACAGCGCCTTAATATTGAACAGTTTCTTTAAACGACTTGGCTTGTTTATCCTTCAAAATATTCTTACCAACAAAATCTGTAAAAAATAAATTGAATATAATGCGTCTACAAGGTAACGATGTTGGCTTAGTCTGACACTAAGCTATCGATAAGCACTTATCGTCAACTTGACACGGATCGACTTCAGATTTGGTACTTACCTAGTTGATCTAGATACGTAAACGCCCTTTATCGGTGCTCTTACAGTGCTATTAAGGTTAAACTGTTTTTAAAGATAAAATTGGATAAAATATTGTTGTGAAAACCGATGAAAAATTATGCCGATTCTTGTCAGTAGCAATCTGTCCAAAATAGCCTTAAGTTCCATACATTTGCGACTGACATGGGAACGCGAACATTGCTTCAAAATCAGTAGAATAAGCACTGTCATGTTCACCGTCTTTCAGGGAAGATTTTTACATTGTTACTGTTGAAATAGTTAATTAATGAATACTATACCAATATAAACGATAATTAGACGTCACTTAGTCATTTACATTTTGTGTCGTGACATGAGAAACACACTTATTTATTGAAAAATACGCGTTTAGCCACGACACCACGACGACGATAGAACACGCTTGCCTAGACAGTAACGTATTCACTCTTGAAGAACCCCATGATCCACGTCCGTATTGTTGCACCAACCCCAAGAGTAATCTAAATGAATAAAGAACGACAATGGATTCATAATAATATTAGAAGGCGCTAGACCAGTCTTGATTGAAAAATAGAACCATTTTATCTAAAAAACATAAATTCATCGAAACCAGTCAACATTCTCGTCCTACTGTATTTCAAAATCAATGTTCCATCATGTAAAGCTAAAAGTACATCGACGCATCTAACCCTCTCAGTGTCACATGCTGTTACCCAGAACGTTAAGTTCGTTGCACACGAGAGCCACTCGTCCTCACTCGTCGCCGACGGGTTAAGCTTGTTTCATAAAGTTGAAGCACACACCTCTGTTGCTCTTTGAGATACGTATCGTGTGTAATGCGCTTTATGTCTTCAAAAGCTTTTTGGAATTTTGTCGGTGGATGTGACTAGTGTAGGTAATATAGTTTTATTTCTTTTTAGGACTGTTTCTTTATAGTCAGATAACTTACTTGATAATAAAAATGGCGGTTTGACAACTTTCGTATTGAAAACTAGCTTTTGTCATTTGGGGCAACACTTGCATTGCTGGTACGCAAAGGGCATTAGGAGGAATACGGATGGGTTTTAGTCAGTAAGAGTCTGACACTCCCTTCCACTCCGCTCAGAGCGGAAGGAGTCATTTGATGATTTCTAATCGTAAAAAATGTGTAAAATCTATCACTGTACCAAAATTTATCAAAATCGGTACAGTGATTAGCGAAGCGTAGGTAATAAACTCACTTTTGCATTTATATTACGAGTATTAGTTAGGATAGGGATATGTCAAACAGCGATATTTATTTTAATACGTCCTTAAAGAGTAAAGTACGGTACTGATTTGTGTGATCTTGACCTCTCTTGGTTACGGCAGTTTAGGGATTTGATATACAAAGCGCTTCGGGCACGCGGCGTTGAAAATTTTCAGAGGTCAAAACCAAAATTAGTCAAATCTTCTCGAGTTTTAGCGAGACTAACGAACAGCAATTGATTTTTATACATTAGATTTTAAACTTTATGTTCACTACTGGTATATAGGTGGATTTAATGTAACAAGGCATGCTCTGGCATCCAACTTTCGGGTTAAAAATACTACACTATAACAGTGTAGTGAAGGTGAAGAAAAAAAAAAAAAAACATTTAAATTATACCTTCATCATTTATGTAACAATAATAATCAAATACACGTTTATGTTAATCATGATCCATATTAATCCATAAATGTAAATCATAATAAACTAATAAATATTATCATGATCAATAATATTAAACATTCTTAAAAAAATAAACCAACTTCCAAAAAAAGACACTACGAAGTACAAAATTAACTTTAATTTCGGAAGTCTGAGTTTTTGGTTGTTTCTTCGTAATTTAGTGTTTTTTTTTGGAAGTCGGTTTTTTTTGTGAACAGGTTTTTTTTTTCATTTTTTAGTGGTACGCCACCCCTTAACACCACTAGAAAGTCACAAGAAAGCAGAATATGCAATTTCGTATATATGTATGATTTTTCCACATACTTTTCCAGCTATTTGGATTTAAAAACCAAACAACTAATCCGATTTTGATAAAATTTCAATGGTCCCATTGAAATTTCGAAAATCGAGAATATATTCTTTCACTCAAAACAAAAATGTTTCAAATCGGTTCATAAAAAACGGAGATATGAGGTAACAAACATAAAAAAATACAACCTAATTGAGAACCTCCTCCTTTTTTGGAGTCGGTTAATAAACTAATTAAATACTTTGCGGCAGCTCTTCAAAAATTCTGTACAATCATAAATCAACTTTCAAATTGAACGCGACCTTTTCGTTTTGCCTTTAGCCTCACAATAAGCCAATAAACGTTAATTAGGAGCACAAATTGTTGTTAATTGTTGCCTGAAAGTTAAATTTAATGATTGTTAATTTTAAGCAATTTGTGCTAACAAATAAATATGGGTTACCCTTTGAAGGTTGGGTCGTGTTTCACAATTTTTCAAATACTTTTTTTTTAAGCTAATTGATGAAGAATGTTGCTCAATGTACAGTTTTTCTTTAGTTACTGTTTTATTATATGTATAGATTGATCTACAATGTCCATATAACTACAAAAAAATGTAAACAAAAAGATTACCGACCAAATCGGAACCCCTTTTAAATATTCGCTTCAAACGGAACGGAACGGAACGGTGGAACGTAAGTACATACGTCAGCACATGAAGCTACAGCAATCTCTCAAATATCTTTAATTCTATAAGATTTCCAAATTTATCGCTTAAGTATTAGGTTCAAGGTTGATTGGGAAAATTTGTCAGTTTAGGGTAGCTTGCGTCTGTACAATAAAACTGAGGGCACGACCCTTGACCCAGTGACATTTTACCCCTCCCCTGCCCCTCCAAAGCACTAATCAAATTCTTCCTCAGACCTTAAATTATGCTGTCCTGTTTAGAAATTCTCCATTTAATGACGAAACTTTCCATTTCGTATTCAATGCTGGTTGTAAACCTTGACACTCTTTATTTTAATAAACAAAAGAGGCAATAGATGCTGTCTTGAGTGTTTTACTCGTTTTTTGTTACTGTCGAAACAAATTGAGGTGTTTTATCACGTGGAGGGTTTAATAGAAAAAAAAGTGTCACTTTTATATTCGGGGTGACTTAATAGCGTCTCTGGTGGGACTAGAATAATATTAGTTTAGGTTTGAATTTTTAAAGAGAGGATTTTCAAGGTTAAGCAACGCTTGCCGAGGTTGGTCTGTGGATGGGTGACCATCTTAACATACCGAAACTCCTCCTTGCCTCTGAAAGCACGTTAAGCCGTTGGTCCCGGCTGTCATTTGGAGATCTTTGGCAGTCGTTACGGATTGTCAGAAGCCAGAAAATCTGACACCAGTCTTGCAAAGAAGCACCGTGTTACCCAGTCAATGGGTTGTGGAGGTCTGGTAGGCGATCCGGTTTGACTGGGAGCCGACCCCAATATAGTTGGAAAAGGGCTAGGCAGATGAGGTTTGAATTTTTAACAAAATACTTACTTAGTTATTTTCATTTTGTTAGTTAATATTGTTACACTTTTTTGGTATTTTTGTGTTTTCTCATCAAAGTACCAACCAATTCTACTATTTTGCATGTCAGTCGCAATCTGTCAAAAATTTATGGAAATTAAGGATGCAAATGCGAACGTTCCGTAAATAAAAATTAGTAGAATTGACCCCCTGATAAAAAGTGCTACAAAGCGAAAAAAAAGCTTGGAGTAAAATCATAATATGACTAACTTCTGGAAGAGGCTTCACTCGCATGAACATGCCCAAAGGAACATACTCCCTGGATGAAAAGTATCCATTATACTCTGCCAGGACACGGTCTACCCATGTGCTAAGATTCACCCAAATAAATTAATATAACTCAGTACTTAACTATTTTAATATTAAGTAAATATTATTTAAAAAAAAAACTACGATTCTTAGTTCATTGTTTGAGCCCTTGCCGCCTGTAATACAGGATCCTCCTTGTACAGGCATCTAACATTGCTCGACCTATATTACTATCTAAGGGCTCTTTCAATTTCTAAGACGTTTCTTGTCAGACTGTTGCGGCACCGCAGCGGTGCGTTTGTCGTACACGAAACGTCTAAATTGAAAGAGCCCTAAGATTTATAATTCTATTGTACAATATTATTTTTAAATACAGATTTATATATAATATTTTATTTGTTCATCCATTAAGAAGTGAGAAGTAACAGAGTTATTTTCTCAGTTATAATACGAGTATTAATGTGGATGAGAACAGTATTAGGACCTTAGTTATCAGATCTATGTATAAATGTGCAAATGTAATTGCTCCCTAAAGTTAATACTTGGTGGTTGAAAATACCAATCTAAAATTCTTAAGTATTCTAAAATAAATTCATTAAAATTGATATCACTTTTGACTTTTATGTTAAAGATTCAATCTGATTATAATACTAATATTTTGTTTTAGACAAAATTTAATTAAGTTTAGAATTGATGTTGAAGTATCATTATTTATGGACTTCAATAACACGTTTATTACACGCGATTGATAATTATATTCTTAGCTAGGTATCAATATGATTTTTAATTAGATTGGCAAGCATAATATTTTACTAGGTATTTGTTTTCCGATTAGCGTCTACTATAGCTGAATAAATACAACGAATGAAACTAAGTCTCAGAACGAAGTTCATAAACCATCAAAAACTATCCAAAAATAAATTACTAATCGCAAAAGGCACGCTAAACAGCGTTTAACATGATAAAATCATTAAAATTATATAACTTTTAAACGGAACATACTTTTTTTCGCCACGGCTATAATAGCCAACAAACGCAAACAATTTGCCAGTTAGAAAAGAGATTAAACCGACATTAATCGTTAAACTTACTAACGACCATAACTTTCCACACTAGGTTACCTGGGCAACCATTAACATCACGTAAAAGTTACCTTGCGTTCCCACAAAATGTAGGGGCAGAAGGTTCACTACATAAAATTCAGTGTTCCGTTAAGTTTTTCCCTCAATCCGGTTATAACTACTCTGAGTACAGGGTTTTTGGCCATTTACTAAGTTAGTAGGTAGGTATAGTATGCGCCGGATAAATGAAGAATAACGGTCACCCACCTACATTTATTGACACAATTTAAAAAACAGAAATAATGACATAAAGCTGTCTTGAATCGACATGTATCGTGATCCTTACTGTTCTAGTAATGAAAAACGATTCATAAATTACTGTCCGGGGGTAGATATTAAGGAAAGGTCAATGACCGTTAGTCTTCATTTATCTGGCGCCTACTATAGTAGAAACTGTTTGCTTTGTATTAAAAACTAAATCACTAGGCCATGTTCACTTATCTATTTTATTTTAAAGTAAAAATCCCTACAAAAGTTTTGTTTCAATAAACCCCTCCGGTCCTATTGACCTCGTTTGACGGTAGTTAGCTAAAATATGATTCGGACCAAGGAAATGTGAAAGTGAGTAAATTTTAGGTTACGCTTTTACGCTGAAATTACTGAACTGATTTTGATGAATTTTGGTACAGAGATAGATTCCTTAATAATCCTTCAGATTTCCTTAATGTATATCAGCTACTCAACATCACCTTTAAATATGACCATGGCACGCACTTCTGGAACACGCTGTAGAATTAGTTCCCAATTTCAACTTCTGCACATATTTATCTACTGTTAGAGTTCAGTACTGATATACTATTCTGTGTCTCAGCGACACGTGCGCCGAACGTGTTTCAAAAAGTATAAAATTGTAGAGTGCAGTCAGAGTTTAAATACTGTTACAATGTGAATGTTTAACGGGACACGTATTGTTCGGTCAGATATTTTCATTATTTTTTTCCAGATTTAAAGCAATGTTTCAAAAGGTGTCTTATTTTATTTACTTTGATACGGTTTTATACTTTTGTTCGTCTTTTGAAACAATCGACCATTTACCTATTTTCCAAGCTCTTGAAACATACGACGTGTAATAGAATAAACGCAATGCGTCTTAAGGGTTAATTGTACTCGTCATTATGAACAACTTTTACTTTGAAATAACGTCTCCGTAAAGAGTTAACGTATACAAACGTTAACTCTTTACGGAGACGTTATTTGAAGTCAATGTCTCTTTTTTGTAAACCTGGTTTTTCCTATAATCTTTAAAATTGCACTAAACATGATTATAATAATAAGTTTTGTTATTGTTTCAAATTACTGAAACAAAAGGCACACTGAACTTAAAGACTGAGTACACATAGTCATCTCTAATTATCTGCCTAGCCTTTTCCTGACTATATTGGGCCTGGCTTCCAGTCAAACCGGATTTAGCTGAATACCAATATTTTACGTGGAGCGACTGCCCATCCGACCTCCAAAAACCAGTAACTGGTTAACACAGTACTTCTTGGCAAGACTGATGCCAGATTTTTTGTCTTCCGACAAATACTGCCAAAGATCTACAAATGGCAGCCGGAAGGTGCTTACCAAAGCACGGATGAGTCTCGGTATGTTAGATGGTCATTCATCCACAGACCAACCTCGGCAAGCGTTGCTTAACCTTGATGCTCGGCTGTTATTATTCAGCCACGAGCTACTTGGAATTCTACATAATCATGGTTTCAGAACAGCGCAGTAAGTGCTAAGCGGGTGTTATAAATCTCCTTTATCGCAGAGGTCGAGGAAACGGACACCCTGTGTATAAGACTGCAGTTTGGTATTGTAATGCAAATTAAAAAAGGAATTATGAGGCCGTTAAATTATAATATAAAACTCATTATTATTTTTGTATAGTGTGTTTAATATTACACATCTAAGTAATTGCACGACATGGTGTGAGCTACTTCAAGACTAGGTATGCAGAAGATTTATTTACAGAGACTTTGCTTTGCTGTCGTCAGCGGCTTTGCCCGCTGCTTGGCTTCTAAGGGACTTGGCGTGATGTTAAATTACCCTAAAACCTTCCTCAAGAACTCGTCTATCAAATGCAAAATGATGAAAGTAATCGGTAAAGTCGTTCTCAAGTCATGGCGTGACTAAAGGAAATAGGGATTCATTTACATATATATAGATGTGTTATCTGTATTACTGTATACTTAAATTAAGATCTGTTTAACCGTTTTTTCGCTATAGTTACAAACAAGCAACCTTACAACATGCATGCAACAGTTACACTGCGATCGCCAACTATGGCAAACCCCCCCATTTGGGGGAGGCCTATGTCCAACAGTGATCGTCTTTCGGCTGATATGATGATGGTGATCCTCACAAACCTTTGCATTTATTATGTTAGCAGGAGTATTAAGTTTTTGAGTAGATATGTTTTAATTAAAAGATTCCTAAGGATCCCATTGCTCTTTATTGAGCCCTTTGAATTCAAGGTAAAACTAAGGATTTGTAATATGATTATTAAATTTATAAAATTATAACCGCAACATATCGTATTAGATTTTTATGAACTACTATAATTATTATGTACTACTAATAATATCGTAAATGGAATTATATTTCAGGTTCCCCATAACTTGCATGTAGGTATGTCAATTCTGTGACAGTAAAAACTTTTCTTTCTGTTCTATAAACTTCATTTCATCATAATCTACCATCAGTAATCAGTGGAGTTCGAAATAAGTTATTTATCCAGACTTAAAAGTCATTACTTATATCACAAAAATCGTATAATTATTACCACAAAAACCAAAGGTATGACCGCAAGGGTCAGCCCATGAATAATTACTCGTTGTGTGAAAACACTGGATGTCCGGCTTGCAGACACAAACAATAGGTGTAATTAATGTGTTTTATGTATACTGCAATTAAAATATTAAAATACTATTATAAATATATACGTACGAAGTCTGTGATTGAAAGAGTAATGAATATACAAGGTGTATCAGAAATATTCCTGAAATCGTACGACAAAACTAAATCTGCTTGGTAAATTTAGGAAATAGTTATAAACATCTCATCATCATCTGCCTAGACTTTTCCCCACTTTATTGGGGTCGGTTTCCAGTAAAACTGGCTTTATTAGCTGAATACCTGTATTTGACGTGGAGCGGCTGCCTACCAGACCTCCACAACCCATTAACTGGGTAACACGATACTTCTAGGCAAGACTGGAGTCAAATTTTCTGGGTTCTGACAATCCGTAACGACTGCCAAAATCTACAAATGACAGCTGGGACCAACGGCTTAACGTGCTTTCAAAGGCACGGAGGAAACTCTTGATTTTAAGTTTGCTCTTGATTCTAGTCTAGGTCAGAGGTGACAGAGACAAAGTCGACGACGGAGTGAGCTTACCCAGAAGCCTGTTCACTCTAACTTAACATAATAAAAACCACAACTGGAAAGGGCGCAACAGTTGCGTTGCCATGTTAATATTATGAAAAATTATTCTTCTCTATTCTATATCTAGTATTTTTTTCCCATTTGGGGGAGGCTTATGTCCAACAGTGAACGTCTATCAGCTGATGATGACGATGATTTTTTTACTAGCTGTCGTGGCGTACCGTACTTTGTTCCGCTCCATAATTCTATTTTTACCGAGTTGGGTTTCTGCCATGTAGGTAATAAAGATGGTGTTGCTACGAATTTTAACTTTTCTTAATTTTATTTTTCTTGATTTTTTCTAATGTTTCTATAGTTATTCTGCAATTCGGGGCGGACCGCTCTTGAGTTATGAATGGTGTAACTAAGCCAACTTATAATTATGTATATGTACCTCTATATACCCATAGATGTAGCTCGATAAATAATAGACTATGAATAAATAAATAGATTATTGTTATACTAAATTAAAGCATAACTGTACCATAATTGTACGCGATATTAACGTAGCTTGTAACAATGCAATTAATTAAGGACACAATGGCAGTTTCATTCCTTAATTAACAGCAGTACATACTGGTCCCACTACTGGGACATAGACACTTACCTACTCACGTCGGTTAAGTGTGGGTTGGTCTGTCCAAATGACTGATTTTGAAGTTTTGTTTATCGTCAGTGTCAGTACAGGGCCTAAACCACCAACTCTTAAAGCAGTATTACTTTAATATTGCTTCCAGTGGGAAAGAGACGGAGCTATACGTCCTTTATAGCTCCATCTATTTCCCACTGGAAGTAATATTGAAGTAATACTGCTTTAAGAGTTGGTGGTTAGGCCCCTGGACGTTGTAAATGCAAAAATGTACTTTTTGACATATGACTTTTTCAAATTTCATTAGAGACTTTAACGTTTTGATTTGAAACTTAAATTGACAGTTATATCATCGCTATAAAATTAATCAGGTAAAAACGTAAAAAGTAATTTTTGAATTTCTTTCCGGCCAGCATCAGCGCTCCGTTCAGCTGGAGCATGCCGCACACGGGGTGAGGCATGCTGGCTCGCTTGTTACTATGTCCGTACAAACAAATACCTAATCTTTTTTTATCATCATCATCATCATCATATCAGCCGAAAGATGTCCACTGTTCGACATAGGCCTCCCCCACATAGGGGGTTTACCTCGTCACGCTTGGCAGGCGGGTTGGCGATTGCAGTGTAGCTGTAGCAATGTACCTACAGAGAACGCTGCTGCCCATTCTCTGGTGAGTCCTTCAGTCGCCTCTTACGACACCTACGGGAAGTGATGGGATGGTGCTATTCTTTTACGTCCGACACCATACGGAACCGGTACCTTGTTTGCGTTGGGCGATATAACTACGGGCCCCAGTTGGTGAAGGTCCCTGGCCAGCACCAGCGCTCCGTTCAGCTGGAGCATGCCGCAGTAAGAATTTTTTACTCCCTCCTGTAAAAAACAGTTTCTGCATTTACTAGGTGCCTTAGTTGTATTAAAGTAATTCCAAAACGTTTTGTGCGTATGGGTCGGTTTACTCACGATGTTTTACTCAAAATAAAGCGTCTTTCTAGGTCCGAACGTACAACACGTAAGTCGAGACCATTACCACTGGGTCAGCACTGTTTCAATATTCACACCGCATCATCATATCAGCCGCAAGGCGTCCACTGCTGGACCTAAGCTTCCCTCAAGTGTTGCCACAACAACCGGTCCTGTGCGGCTCGCATACATCGGCTACCCGCGATCCTCACGAAGTCATCGGTCCACCTACAGGGAGGCCTTCAAACGCTGCGTCTGCCGCTACGATGTCACCACTCCAGAACTTTTCGGCCCCATCGACCATCTGTTCTGCGAGCGATATGCCCTGCTCACTGCCACTTCAGTTTGGCGATCCTTCGGGCTATGACGGTAACCTTGGTTCTCTTGCGGATATCATCGTTCCTGATTCATTCAACATAGCATGTCGCAATGCAATTATCCAGTCTTGTTTGGTTGAGTCTTTTAATTATGTAGATACGAGTTTATTAATCTTAATTGGCTTAATATCTGCGAGTCACATTAAATTAGATCGAACGAAAATAATTTAAGGAGATCGCCCATGACGACTTTTTGCTTCAGTAGGGCGTTTAGTCAACGCGCGAGTAGACACACACACACACACAGTACACTAGTAGTCACAGTAGCGATTCAGAATCGTGCTTATGTGAGGAAGGCATAAGACCACCAACAGCATTGCGTTTGCATCGCGATTTTTTTGCTATTGTATCTCTACTGAATCTCTATCTTTTTGGGTCAATAGACTTTCACAGGTAATCATTACAGCGCACGACTGTAATCGATGCTGCATCGCGTCTATATCCATCCATGCTGGATCGCGATAGTTAAGAGTTTTTTGCGATTATATCGCCTTTGAATTACTGCAAAAAAGTCACCGTATGCGGCCTCCCTTATTGGTGCAGTATTTCATTTGTCGCTGATATTAATTGATTTATTGTGTTGGCACAGCAATGGCAGATGGTGCTAATTAAATGTGTCGGTGAGTATTAAAATAATAATTTATTGTTTACTTAATTTAATAAACTCTTAAAAGTATATTTTAAAGACTCAGTCGCCATCATACAGGAATAAATCCGGATGAATGCCTATGAATAACAAGTTGCAAATGTTTTGATTGAGTCGAGGACGAGTGACTGAGAATATTGGTTTTTTTAAAACAGTTTTTAACGAAACTAGGTAATCTAAGAACCCCATACAATACAAAAAAATACTTCAAAGTCAGTCCAGCCTTTGAGGAACAGTTCAGGGACATACACACGTACAGAAGAATTATATTCATAAAAATAAGAAATGGAATATCAATCACTACAGATAAATGGTTTAGTTACAAATATTTTTTAAAGTTTTATTCTTACATAAACAGGTGATTAATGTGCACTTTTAGTTTTTAAAAGCGATACTCGTACCAGTCTTGTACCATTAAGCTTTAACACTACTACAGGTATGGCATAAAGTAATAAAACGGACATTGCATTAAGACATAAAGTCTTTCAATCCACTTTCATTTCACTCCATGCTCTACTAAAACCTACCCTATCTTCGACAGTCCAAGTTTCAATATCCATTGTATTGTCACCACTTTTCCGCGCAAATTGGTTGTTGTTCAGTTGGTAAGATGTACTGTGTCGTCATTGAGAGACAGAGGAATACTTATGTTGCAAGTCTGGAGGGACAATCACATGAATGACCTTTTGATCGAAGAGGATTTTGTTTTTGCTGCAGTAATTGGTATTTGGAAGAGTGTATTTTTTTGCGATTTAAATAAAAAGGGATCTAATTGAATTTTGTATTACTGATAAACCTATAAGAGATATCAACATACAGGTAAACTCTCCAGGTATATTCTAATCTATGTCTTAAAAAACAAGCTTTAACAAAATCGAATACGTTTGCAAATTCTACTGTTGACCGTCGAGTAGTTGCTACGTCTGGAACCGTTACCGGTATATTGCAGACCCCGTAAGATTGTAATAAATCTTTATTCAAAACGTTTTGTATAAATCACTGCTTAAGAAAAAATTGTAAACAATTTCACGCGATATTTTACAATCTCACGTCGCTTGCAATTTGCCGGTGACAGAGCTAGAGCTAACCCTTTTTCTTAAAGATTGGAAATTATCAGATGACAGAGTGTGATTCTTGGTGACTAAAACCCATCGGTTTTATTCCAAATGCCCTTTGTTTTCCAGGGATGCGGTGACTCTTTCGAACTAATTCCGCAGCGAGCCAACCCTACATAAAGCATCCGGTCATAATTATCACAAAAATAAATGTTCATCGATACTGAATCAAACTGACATTTAAACAGAATCGCAATGAAGTAATCATGTCGAAGAGAAAACTTAGGCGAAGTGCGTGAATGACAAGTGAGCTGTCAAACCATACAAACAAGATGGAATGACAGCTCACTTGTCGTTCACTCCACCTGAGTGTTCACGTACCATGTGAAGATTTATAAATCATATTAGTTTTAAATCAAATTCACTGGAATACAATCATTGATATTCTAGTAAACAGATATGTTATGAGCGCGCGCTAGTGAAGACTCGAATACATCCCAATTGGGTCGTATAGTCTTTAGTCTGTGTCACGCATGACGACGAGCGATAGGCTTTGTTGCGACAAAAACAAAATTTAAAAAATGCCATCGTGTGTTTTTATCAAGCCATCCCTTTTGCACCAACCTATTAGTGAAATGTAAAATAAATGAAAGTGTGTATGTGTGCTGCCGCTGCTGCGCGGAACACTTTTTTCAGTTGTTTTGTGCGTGTATAACGTATCTGTTCATTAGAATGTCATTGAAAACAATCGTACTTCTATTATGTCAAAAATTATTATAACATTATATTCTACGTTACTATGGTAATGAGTTCTATAGACTAAAAGAGAATCAAATCAATGCAAGAAGTTTGCATTACGTAGGTACAATCTTTACACCCACACTTCTTTTAAGAATTTGCTCGAAGACCAATTCCACGAGACAGGTCGTTAAACCTTGGTCCGTATAGAGATTTTGTAAACATGTCTGCTATAGTAGGTGCCAGATAAATGAAGAATAACGGTCATTGACCTTTCCTTAATCTCTTCGAAGGTACCCCCGGACCGTAAATTATGAATCGTTTTTCATTACTAGAACTGTAAGGATCACGATAGAGGTTGCGGAATATGTTCGAAAGAGTTACCGCGGCCCTGGGAGGACTAAGGGTGGGTTTTAGTCAGTAAAAGTCTGACACTCCCTGCCGCTCCACCCAGAGCGGGAGGGGTCATTTGATGATTTCCCATCCTCAAAAAAAAAAAAGGATCACGATAGATGTCGATTCAGGACAGCTTTATGTCATTATTTCTGTTATTGAAATTAAGTGTGACAATAAATGTAGGTGGGTCAATGACCGTTATTCTTTGTTTATCTGGCGCATACTATAGTTGCACTTGTGCTGCAACATGCTTAACAACTAAGGTGAGATGTCGACAGAATAGACCGGCTGCACCTAAACATAAAATAAAACCAGTTGTACACCACTTGGTTTTCACCTTACTTCCATAATCTGTAACAAAATTATTCAACAAACACCAAATTATGCTAATTTGGTGTGTCCCAGCTGAAAGTTAATCAAAATGCTCCTGTATTTTTCCCCTCTTCAACATAATAATATAAGGTTTACTTTGAAGAAACACTGTATTGTTTGCTTTCCGTTACGTTATACTTTGACGCCTTGGTTTACTCGTGTTCTGAATTTGCATACTTATCGAGATGATGGAAAAGGTGTTGTTAGCTCGTCTTTCATTCATCATCTGCCTAGCCATTTTCCCAACTATATTGGGGTCAGCTACTAGTCAAACAGGATTCAGATGAATACCAGTATTTTACATGGAGCGGCTTAACCAGACCTCCACAACCTAGTAACTGGGTAACACGGTACTTCTTGGCAAGACTGGAGTCAGATTTTTTGGCTTCTGACAATCTGTAACAACTGCCAAAGATCTACAAATGCCAGCCGGCACCAACGGCTTCTCGGATTCTCGGTATGTTAAGATAGTCACCCATCCACAGACCGACCTCGGCAAGCGTTGCTTAACCCTAAAAATCGACCCGTGTGACTGTTAGTATTTCGCCACGAGCTCCTCTCTTTTATTACAGCTTGAAAATAATTGAATGAACAAGGTCTGGCGGGCGATCATGGGCTGGATTTAGATAAACCTTTATCTACCAAACTATTTAGATCGCCTCGTTGATCAAATCTTATGGCACCTGGGATCATGGCCCTACTTACTATGACGTACTAATGGCCTCATCATTCAACTGTGACAGTGAGACGAAGAAATACAAAAAAAATAACGCTATTCCTTTTACACAACGGAATCATACTGACTTTGACATGTCAAAGTAGGAGTACCACGAAGTGTTTCCATCATGATTTAGTTATAGAACCTAGACTTCGAAAATATCTAGGATTTGGATCTAGAATATGCCTTCCATTTTTTTTCAAGACCGTCATTATCATCTGCCTGGCCTGGCCTGGCCTGGCATGGTGGTAAGTTGAAAAAAATATGTTACCATTATGGATCCTGTCGGGCATAGCAAAAGAATTAAAAATATAGTAGGAGAGAGGAAGCTTTAAATAGCTAAACTTATATCTAAACTAGATCCAATACTATCATTTTCAGTATGGATTCATTATACCTACATAATATGATTCTTTATGCTATATACTTTATCGTTGAAATATTCGTTTATACTACGAGTATAATAGCATTTTTTTACTAAAAATTGTTTTAGTTTTTTTATAAATATGTTTCCCAACAATATTCTCTCTGCCAGCGTCTGTGTTCCCTTCCACATATAACCCGTCCGCCTTCAGCAAGAGTGAACAGGTATCTTCTGGGCACGCTCGCTTCATCATAGACCTCATCTATCGCTTTTCATCAGGCGTGATCGTATTCAAGAGCAATTAAGCCTCAAAAAAAAAAGCCGGATTCAACTACGAATACCAGTATTTTTCTCAAGACCATTTCTCATTATTCTTAACTGGAATCCAATTCAAATAAAAATAGAGGTAAATAAAGCCACTGCAAACATAAGAAGTCCGATGGAAATAATAAAGTTTTATAGCTAGAGTATATGTATTTGCAAAATTAATATCTTATTAATCCTTGCACTAGCTTTAACGTTCGACCTTGTTCGCTTTATGTTTAATTAAATTATTTTATTATCTGTTCAGTTCTGTTGAAATTACGACTTTTACTTTACTAAATGAGATTTGTATTTTATAATAGTATTAAAGCTTAAAGCTTTTGTTTTATGGATGGATTTGATACGTAATAAGATTAATAATACTTTTGTAATTGTTTTTAATATTTTTTATAAATAGATAACTTCACACCATATAGCCGAAGAGACGTCTACTGCTGGTTGCCATAATCGTTTTTTTTTGCGTACGCTTTGCAGGCGGGTTGGCGATCGCAGTGTAGCTGTTACAATTTACCTACAGAGAATGCTGCTGCCTATTCTCTCGTGAGTCCCTTAGTCGCCTCTTACGACACCCACGGGAAGTGATGAAGATGATGAACTTCACGCTCTTCGTCAGTGGGGTAGGAAGAAGCTTCAACGCCATCTGTTACGATATTTGTTGTTTTGATGAAGGTTTTAAATACCTTTTTTAAAACTCACATAGCCTAAACCGTAGGGTCGGAAATGCACAAGGGTGGGCGTGATAAAACGAAGGTAGAAGGAACCAACGTTTAGTTTTTGGAAATTCCAACCACTAGGGTGTAAACTTCCTTTCTTTTTTAAGTATGGAAGATTATCAAATGACTCGTCCCACTCCGGGTGGATTTGGAGTGAGTGTCTCTTATTGACCAAAACCCATCCATGTTCTTTCAATTGCATCGAGGGTGTAACTCTTTCGAACAATCCCGCAACCCTGGCAGACACTGGCACTAGTCAAGTGGGCTCCGTAGACTATGCTGAGTTCTCTGTGTGGCGCGCGTGGAACACAATGTACCTTCGACTCGCGCCTGGTCCTTATCGGACGGCGAGCTACCCATTGATTAAAATTATCACTTTTCCGATGATAATGATAAATGATATTTATTTAGTAAGTAGGTTAAACATACACTTTTACGCGTTAATAATTTTTTGGTAATTTTAAGCTAGATGAGGCCGGTGTTTCCTAGCTGACTACCCTGAGAAGAAACACCGAAACCAACTCAGAGGTCAACGTCTCTTTTAAGGTCCATACAATCCGTACTGTCAAATCATTTATGAACCATGTAGGTTAATGTCTGAGGTGGTGGCCTTTTGAAGAAAATGCCACACAGATTTGAGTGGACCTGTCCAGACAGTGCAAGCATTTGTCAGTTATCTTGAATGTAAAATGTGTAAAAGTAAACGTGAAATGGTGGATAATCCATTAGAGTACATGACTATTGGAAACATAGTGGATACCTACTGCGCCTAGCCCAAAAAGCAGAAAGGCGTAATATATAGAAATACACGTCAAAAATCATTTCACCCCAAAAATAGGAAAATTCCCCGTCAAATCCGACATTTACGAATAATCGTAATCTAATCTTCACACGAGATGAACAAAATGTGATTGGTTTGGTACGGGCAATATTTTATGCCGCCGTCACCACAGATTACTTTGAGATACTTACAAAGACGTATACATATACAACGTGTAACAGAGTAACGCAATACCTCATAAGGGGGCATTGTACTCATCATTATGAAGTTGTTCATAATGATGAGTAAAATGACCCAAAAAATGTTATGAATAAATTAATATTATAGGACCAACCCCAAAATGGCGAAAAAAAAAACAGCTGTGCAGTACATTTTGCCCAAACATAAATGTAGGATGTAGTGTAGTGTAGTTTTTGCGATTTCATTGTTCCTTATACGGTCTGTAATCTCAGGATTACAGGCTGTCTAAGGAACAATATACTTCGGCTCGAATAACAACACAACGAATGACAACACGATTTGACAGTAGTTCTTGGTTTGGGTTCGGGACTAATCTTAAGTCCGTAGGTGATACGGAGTGGAAAACCCCCGACACTAAGGCCGAAACTACGGACATCGGACTTAGAGAGTTGACCCCCAGTATTCATAGACATTATAATACCTCTGACAAACATACAACTGTCCCTTTTTATAATACAATCTACTTAGTTAAGATATTAAACTTGCTACATAACTAAAGTTTCCTTCACTTTTATTACATAATCAACACATATATCTAAACTAAACCAGTTAGTTCTTATGAACCCCCTCAGCACATTCAAGTAGATATTTGTATCCTCATTTTAGGGAAACACATTACGTAAACCCAAAACTTGGTTCCCAAAGGTTATCAAAATAACTTGCTAAGACTTTGACTACAGTTGTGTAAGACTAACTTTAGTTAACGGCTTTTCCCGCGTGAATGTTGAAAAAAGAGGGTGCGTGGTATCGTGATAAAAATGGTGTCCTATACAGCTAGGGTCTACTTGTGTCCAACAGTACATAATCTGTATCGAACGTGTGGCGTGATTGATGACAAACATCCAAAAATAAAGATTTAAATATTTAATAATAGTTACAATAAAGTTTTAGGTTGCATAAAGGAGCCACCTCGTGTAGCGCCATTTTTTCCATCAGACACTAAACTGAACCGTATTCGCATTTATAATATCAGGGATAAATTCGTTTTTGATGAGATTACTGAAATAAATAATCATAACTTGAGGAGTTTGGAGAGTAAGTACAGAGGGAGTAGGTTACAGCTAGACAAAAATGCTTCATTGTCAACCACATCATCGCTTACCATCAAAGAAGACAGAGGTCGAATGCGAGTCTGAATAATAATAAAACTGACAATATTTTATCAATATTTTCATATAAACGTAAAGTGCTTAGCTCTCCCCCAAATTGCAAATCTGTCATACATGAAGACATTTATGTGATGTAATAAAACCCCGGTTCAATTCTTCATGTCACGTTGAAGGACGCCAGTTTTCATGGGACGTTGCTTCCCAAAGAGATATGAATGCGATTGTGCCCGAAAAGGATAATGTGATTTTGAGGAAATATTGTTTTGTCGAAGAATTTGGCATTAAATTTGGCATCCCTAAGGAGTTTCGGGGGTCAGATGATAGACATTCATTTCAAGAAAAAAAAAGATACAACATGAGTCCCGATTTAAAAGTTAGTAAGTGAAATTGCCATAAGTGAGTGAAAATTTTTGGTGAAGTTGATTGAGAAGGTGACAAATGAAGAGTTATGTTAGGTTATTTTTATTCTTCTTCAAATGACTGATATGACAAAAATCAACCCAGCCTTTTCTCCACATTTTTGGAGTCAGTTTCTTGTTCAACCGGATGCAGCAAAATGCTAGAATTTTACATGGAGTAAATGCCTGTCGGTCAGACAGGCATTTACTCCATGTAAAATTCCACAACTGAGTAACACGATACCCCCAGTAACTGGTAAGACTGGTGTCAGATTGTCAGGCATCTCTCTAACTAGTATTATAGGTACTACATATTTTAATAAATATGTTTTTAAGAAACATCGTATTTACCATTCATTGTCCTTCACAAAGTAATATAATTCATCTTACGCACATTCGCTTACACAGCGGTTAAATAATTCATGAAATCTCCGGCGAAAGCACGAACAGCTGCTACGTTCTATTGGATTATGATTTATCTTGTTAGCAGTAATATTCTGTAAACAACATACAGAACAAAGTATATGTTCTGTATGCTTGTGTCGTCGTTTGTTTGTAGATCCATATGTTTTTAATCCCCCTCTTGCTCTGGAGTGGGAAGGATCCGAGTGTCCAACTTTTACTTACAAAAATTCACCCGTGTTTCTTCACCCGTGTTGGTCGTTCCCTTTGTGTTCCAGGACTGCAGTAACTCTTTCGAGCAATGTTGCAACAGATCTTTATGCTACAGTAAGCAAGACACAGTAATGGGCCGGTATGAGTTATAATATTTGAAGATTCCTTCAAATATTATAACTTTTCTGATTTTCAACTCGCCGTTTTGAAATGTACGGTTCTCAGTGTACTCTAACAATAATGCATACAACGTGTAACAGAATAAACGCAATACCACTTATGGGGTCATTGTACGCATCATTATAAACAACTTTTACTATGGGACCAACCATGAAATAGTGAAAACAAATTGTAGACTGCCCTATACATTTCTATACGCATAACTCGACGAAATGTACTGAACAGCTGATATTTTTCGCGATTTTGGTTTGAGTCCCCCTTAAGAGGTATTTAATGCGTTTATTCTGTTACACGTTGTATAGGGGATTCGTTTTTAGGTGTGTTAAAGTAATCTCTGGCAGCGCTGATCCTGTATGTTGTAATCTGTATTAACATAAAGGATAAAAATGTCTTCTATATTAATCAATGTATACCATAGTTACCAAATCATAGCTTTCATCTCAACCAGAGTTCATTCGTATTTGTCGCAATCTGTCAAAAAAAATCCATACATTTTTGACAGATGGTTTGACTGAGATGCGAGTGAAAATTTTGCTTGACAATAAGTAGAATTGGCACTCTAATAACCGGACCAGACGCCATAGACAACATTCTAACATTCTGTCAGCGGGTGGCGTGGCGAAGGTGATTGTTAAAACGTCATTTATTATGTATGGGATTGACATTTCTATAATCACATTCGTCAAGGACCACATGAGTAATGTATTTCACATGAGTAACTACATACCTGAGTCCCTATTCTACTATTTATTAAGCAACGTTCGCATTCGCATGTCAGTTGCAATCTGTCAAAAATGTATGGTTACTTACCATACATTTTAGACATTTTTGACAGATTGCAACTGATACGCGAATGCGAAAGTTGCTTAAAAATTAGTAGAATTGGTACTCTGATGTCAGCAACCCAGTTACGATATTTAAATTATAGTTACGTCTACCCTAAAATTCATTGACAAATTCTCTCTTTTTGATTAAACCTAAGTACTGTAAAAGCAAAATATTTCGAACTGAACCGGATATGCGGGCTTCTGCCGGATAATTCGTAATATCCCGAGTATTGGAGACGTCGTGATATCCGTCTTTATGAGCGACTTCTACGGACGGACGGATTTGTGAATGACATGCGGATATCAAGGACAGCTAGCATTTAAAATTATGTAATATAAGTTATCTACAGTAAGTCCCAGATAATGGGTTGTGGAGGTCTGGTAGGCAGCCGCTCCACGTAAAATACTGGTATTCAGCTAAATCCAGTTTGGCTGGAAACCAACCCCAATATAATTGGGAAAAAGCCAGGCAAATGATGATCTCTAATAAGTCCTTTTTAACCTTTTAGACGCCACAGCATAAGCGCTTCAGCGTACTCACCATGCCAAGTAAATTTTGTGTCATATTTGTGACGTTTGCTTACAGGGTCAGCAGCGTACAGCTTCCGTTTGTTACATACAACCTATAACAGAATAAATGCCATACCTCTTAAGGCGTCATTGCACTCATCATTCATCATCAGCAGCAGATAGACGTCCACAGTTGGACATAAGCCTCCCCAATTGGGTTGAATTTGCCATAATCGCCACGCTTGGCAGGCGTGTTGGCGATCGCAGTGTAGCTGTAGCAATGAAGGTACCTACAGAGAATGCTGCTGTCCATTCTCTGGCAAGTACCTTAACTTGACTTTCACTCATCATTATGAACAACTTTTATACCAACACTGAAATTGCGATTCTGTGCGCATAACTTGACAAAATTTACTGAACAGCTGATTTTTTTTCGCGATTTCGGGGTTGGTCCCATAGTAAAAAATGTTCATAGTGATGACAAATGACATCAACCACCAACTCTTGAAGCAGTATTACTTCAATATTACTCCCAGTGGGAAAGAGACGGAGCTATACAGGACATATAGCTCCGTCTCTTTCCCACTGGAAGTAATATTAAAGTAATACTGCTTTAAGAGTTGGTGGTTTAGGCACAGTGGCACTTTAAAATGGCGTTCACATTTCCAAGCTTAACAAAGCCAATTAATTAATTTTTACTGCTAAACATGAAAAGAACAACCAAACGCCATACTTAATTATTGTACTACCCGGATAATGTTGTACCGGAGGATAAATAATTGATCAAATGGATAAGCTGTAGTTTTGCTAAGATTCATATTTATACAGTGCCACTGATAAACAATTATATAATACAGCACTTTAGAAAGACGCCTCGACGATTGTTTAATAACCGAAAATGTCACAAGCTTGTGCGACATTGTACTCAACAGTGTGTCCCCTGACCTTCACTAGTAGTCTGGCTCTCTGCCAAGTGTCGCGATCACAAATTGTCCTTCTAAAGCATAATAAAATCACAAGCGTGTAATGTGTGTTCCTGTCAATCCCCTATCATCATCCTTTGGAAGATTCTGATGTTTCGTTATAAAAGTTATTGGCCCTGAAATTTTCTGTCTGCAATTGATTCGTCTGTTCAATTAGAACTTTTTACCTATTTAGTAAAAGATAACTCATCATGTGGTTGAAAGTTAATAATCACAAAATGAATTCTAAATTATTAAAATTTACCTAAACCCACGCACGCTGTAAATCCTCTATTAATGTTTCTGAAACAGTTACCTTATTGCCAATATTAAAACAACCAGTATCATAGTAACCATACTATCACCCAAACGAGTGTTATAATGTTTTACTAAATTTCATTATGCAACTCCTTTGCTTTTTCAATCCCTTCCTTACTCATCAAACAGCCACATTCTCTCTTCTCCATTCGTGGTATCTTTATGAATTTCAAATAAAGAACATTGTCATGCACACGCGTTTCAAAAAATCTTATCGGTTATTCGAATTCACGTCGTATCCCGCCATTTTTGTGCGATATTATTATTGCAAAAATGTAATACTTTGTTGTTTACAAAAATAAGTAATAAAAGCTTTGATAACACACCACTAGATAATGCACCAAAGGACTTTTCTAACCCATTATTACCAGAAAAGTCGAGAAAACAATATGAAAAGGCGTACCAAGATTTTATGAATTGGAAAATAACCTTTTATAGAGGATTCATAATATCATGGGTGTAGATAAAGTCTTGTATACAATCTGTACATAAATAGGTATTAAAACACTCATAATATGATACTATTACCACACTCGGGTTCGCCTCGTGTGATAAAAACCCACATTCGTATTTTACTACCCTTTTTTTATACAACAGTTGCATAAATAAATATATAATACATTAAAACAACTCTCAATACAGTGATAATAAAGTGCACGTATAAAGGCGAGCTTAATTCGAATTTGAGTAGTAAGATAGCTTTTAACAATACATGACCTACAGATGTAGCTATTGTTTATATTTTTGCTCTCGCACTATTGTCTTTTTACAAAAGAATTAATCATTTTGGTCTTATGACGTGTAAAGCAGGTTTTTTTCTTACAAACCTACATTTGGCACGAGTCTCTTGCATGGTGGAATAAAGATCTAGCGTTGGTTTTAAGTAAACATTGTCATACTTACGGCTCACAATTATACGGGCGTTCCAGGAATGCGTCGTCATTTTTAAGAGCAGTGTTCTGTTTTTGCTATACAATTTGGAAATATAAAATAAAAACATTTTCAAAAACCTAGACCGCAAAAAACGACTAAAAGGTTAAGAAAAAACACTTCTCAAGTTTTATAGTCGTTTTTCGAGGTTGCGTTTTTGAAAAAATCAATACATTTTTTTTAAATTGTTTTTTTATTTTATAGCAGCTACAGAACACCACCCTTAAATATGACCACGCATTTCAGGAACACCCTGTAAATGACATTTAAAAACTTACATTATTTTTGTATTATTTGTGTGCCATTTAAGATGACATAAAGTTCATCTTTAGAAATTGTGATGCCTCATTCAAACTACCGACATATTATTATACTTCCTTCAATTCTAAAAGGAGCATCTATTTTATTTAAATCACCATCTTAAATACAAACAGGCACTCCGAAGCGTGTTCACAAATTAATGTATTCAAATTCATTCCCTTTTGACAGGGTCGATACGTTCGCCTTTAAAAATGTATTGACATCGGATAAGGTTGAATATTGTAAGACTTTACGGAGTCCTTAAGGAGTCTTCAAGAATATAACGTTAAGGGAGGCAGTTTCCTGAGTGACAGTTGTGGTTTAGTGGTAATGGACAACCCTATGTGCTGTAAATGATTTGATTTGATTTGTTTATATTTTATAATTTGTTTGTGATTTGTTTAAATTTTATCATTTGAATTTATGTTTTAAAACATGTAATAATAGTTTTTAATTTCATTAATTATTTTGTTGACCTACTTATAATTGTTTAATTTGAATTTTGACTGTATTTTTTTAAATTTATTTAGTAAATTTTTTACTCGTGAGCATTTGCCACTATACCATTAATATATTTTGTTATTAATATGTGGATAACGCCGTGGGCTACACAAATTTTATTATGTATTTGGTTGTTATTATTTATTAAAATTTTGTGTAACTGTTGGTTTTCCCGAAATAAATAAATAAATAAATAAATAAATCGTGGGTAGAAACCCAGGCAGGCACTTTACTTTGTAAATACTAAATCAAAATCAAAAGTCATTTATTCAAACTAGGCTGAAAATTAACACTTTTTGAACGTTATAATTTCCAAATGCAAAAGGCACTAGAAGGAGCACGGGTGGGTTTTAGTCAGTAAGAGTCTGACACTCCCTTCCGCTTCGCCCAGAGCGGGAGGAGTCATTTGATGATTTCCCATCCATAAAAAGAAAAACGTTAAAATTTGCATGAAGACAGTCCTCCAAACTTCGAACACAACTTCCTAGTGTTTTAACTGGGAAGAAGTGGCGCAACAAACTCCGACTCACGATCCGAATGGTATAATTAAACATTTTATGAATCGTCTCTCGATTAGTAATACTTCAACAACACTACTCTCAAAATGGTGTAAAATACATCGTGAGGAAACCGGCATGTTCTAGAACAAAAATTCAAAGCCATTTGTCAGCCATCAACTTGCACTGGGCCTTTCCTATTTTTTGTAAAGAGGAGGCCTGTGACCCAGCAGTGGGGAAATTGTTGGCTAATTATTCATCCTTCACGGTATTTCAAACAAACTTCGAAGTCCTTAGTCTTAAAAATGAATGAACGTTCTAATGAAACCAGAAGATACCTAAGTCTACAAAGTTATTCAAGAACTTTTTCGTTAAAGAGTTTAGAAGGAAAGTGACTATTGCAAATTACTCGCTCTTTCCTTCCTCTCTTTCCGCTCTTTCTCTCTGGTATCAGTTTAGCCACACAAATTATAAGATTATTTCTAGCAAAAAGATTTGAATCATCATCTGCCTAGCCTTTTCCCAACCAAATTGGGATCGGTTCCAGTCAAACCGAATTCAGCTGAATACCTACCAGTATTTTACGTGGAGCGGCTGCCTACCAGACCTCCCACAACCCATTAACTGGGTAACACGGTACTTCTTGTTATAATTTAGCAAAAGGATTTGAATACCTTCTTAAAATCTTTTTAAAAATACTGCAAGCTTGGCAAAAAAGAAACATGGTAATAATTCCCTAAGTCTAGTATCAAACTATTAAAACGATCTCTCGTCTCATTTACACAGAACTGAATAATTCAAACCTAATCAAGATATTGAGTAAGTCAATTTTACAATACTGAGCCTAAAATAATATTGGACCAGAGTTTAATCGTTCTAGTCCCACTTCAGGCCTTCAATCTAAGTTACCGAGACTAAAATAGTAATTAAACCGCCCATAATACTATTGGGAAATGCATTAACTATAAAACGTCGGCAACGTTGATTTTATGGCGTGTTGGAAGCAAAGTTTACGACGGTTTCAAAGGAAAGTTATTAGCGGATAAATGTAAGTCAAAATATGTCTTTTAACGATAGAACTATAAAAACAGTAGGTAGTGAAACTGTTCTTTTTTAACCGACTTCTAAAAAAGGAGGAGGTTCTCAATTCGAATGTTTGTATTTTTTTTTTATGTTCGGGCATAACTCCGTCGCTTGCCAACCGATTTGAAAAATTCTTTTTTTATTGGAAAGGGTATACTTTCCAAATGGTTCTATTGAAATTTTATCAAAATCGGTTCAGTAGTTTGGTTATTAAATCCAAATAGCTGGAAAAAAAAAAGTGGAAAAATCATCCATGTATACGATATTGCGTATTTTTGCTTTCCTGTGACTTTCCAGTGGTGTTGTTAGGTGTGGGGTATCACTAAAAAGTGAAAAATAAGAAACTTTTTCACAAAAAAAGAAACCGACTTCCAAAAAACACTAAAAATTTCAAATAACTTTAATTTCGGAAGTCGGTGTCAAATAACGAAGAAGCAACCGAAAACACCGACTTCCGAAATTAAAGTTATTTTGAACTTTGTAGTGTTTTTTGGAAGTCGGTTTCTTTTTTTTGTAAAAAAGTTTTTTTTGTGTCTGTGTGACATGGGAAAAGCCAGCTTGAATGTAATATAATTATTGGAATGGAATATTATTGCTATTTAAAATACATCCATGTGCTATTTGTAACCTTTAACCTTTAACAACGTTCTATACCAACTTAGACACCAAATATACAAGGTTATTTGTAAAACACTAACAACCTTTCAGTGGGTGCAAGTACTCATGATTCTAAGCAACTTTTATTATGAGACCAATTATTCAATTCAATTCAATTTTATTTTCAAGTAACGTTTTGTATTCTGAGATTTGAGTACAGTTTAGTAAATAACAATCACAACACTGTTTTCTTTCGTTTTTAGTGTCACTTTTATATTTGATATGTGTGTGTACCAGGACTGTTGTCAAATAAATTATGTTCTTCTTTCTTTCCGCTACAGTCTGTACTATATTTTGAGTTCATACAAACTTGAACATCGTTCTACAATGCTCGTACGTGCCTAAGTTCTCTTTATCCTCCATTTACATAGAACTTTCCAAAAAGCCTTGACCTAACACTCAAGCCTCTATCAAGTCGGTAAGCGACTCATATATTCTATAAACGACCGACATATCTTGCAAATATCTTTTTCACTTCGGTATATCCAAAACCGGCTAAGTGCGAGTCAACTCGCACGCAAAGGGTTCTGAAGGAAGCATAATTATGTTATTTTAACATGTTAGTTTGAAATACTAGACTTCTTATAGGTTCTCCCTTTTCTATTAGTACCTAATGGACAATTATATGTATTTTTTTAGTAATTTTAATGACCCCATATTCTTCCATATTTTTTGGGTCATAGAAATACGGAGTAAAATCGCTGTGATAGACGTACAGACAAACTACCAGCCAAACAGACAGACGTGCAAGTACAATACAAATGCTAAATCCTTTGTTTCAAATAGACAAGCTACAGGCACTTTTCAAATGTCGAATTCTGTCAGTCAAATAGATGAAGTTAGTTCTGTCGCGCTTCTGTCGCGAAATGATCTTGTAAGGGTTCCATTATTCCACAAGGAAATCGAAACCCTAAAAATGATCCCAAATATCTTATGTCAAACTTAATGAGGCTTTTACGTAGCCGTCCTATACGTATCATTTGAAACAGTTCTTATTTGCCGGCCGATTACCTTTATATTTACATGGTATTTCCCTTGTGGAATTATTTCTTTTATTGATATTTTAGCGGCCAGTCTCGGCTTTGCAGGAGTAGCAGAAAAATACCTACCAGAGTTGCAAAATTTGTTCGAAAGAGTCACCGCGGCCCTGGAACGCAAAGGGCATTAAGAGGAACACGGATGGGTTTTAGTCAGTAAGAGTCTGACATTTGCTTCTGCCCAGAGCGGAAGGAGTCATTTGATGATTTCCCATCCATAAAAAGCAGAGCACCGGTATAGAGTGTAGAGTTTACGCGGCGCAAGCCAGTAAAGCTCCCAGTTGGCATGCTTTTTTCCAAAATCTGACAACGATTTCTCTCATTTTTACTTTGTACTTCAGATAATTTACGCAAAAGTTTAATTAATTATAACTTCCTCATGAATTTCACCGTCCATTTGTGGAAACCAAAATCTATTTTGATAGTGTTTGAGTTTATAACGAGTTCAGTCAGACAGACAGACGCGGCTGTCGGACTTTTTACAATATGTAGTGATAGGAATGGTAGGGAATAGATAATAATGCCTGCCTGAGTTGCGAAATTTGTTCGAAAGAGTCACCGCGGCCCTGAAACGCAAAGAGCATTAGGAGGAACACGGATGGATTTTATAGTCAGTAAGAGTCTGACACTCCTTTCCACTCCGCCCAGAGCGAAAGGAGTCATTTGATGATTTCTCACCCATAAAAAAGGGATAGATGTAATAAGCCAACATAATGATGTAATCGTTATCTATACTTAATAATTTTATAAAGAGGTAAAGTTTGTGAGTTTGAAAGGTTGTAGGGAGTAATCTCGGGATCTACTGAACTGATTTTGAAAATTCTTTTTGTTAATGACATTCATGAGGAAGGCTATAGGCTATACGGGAACGGGGAATCCCAACGGAAACAGGAAACAACGGGATATACGCGTACGAAGTCGCCAGTAAAAGCTAGTTCTTAATAAACTGTTATACCTATCTTCCCAATTTTCCATTTGAAAACAGTTCTTTGCTTCGTCTTGTGATGTACTATGCTACATTCGTGTTAAAGTATTTTGGAAAGGCTATAAAACAATGGAACGAAGTATCTTCGGAGTAAGGGTTACAGACCGTATAAGGAACAATATACTTCGTTCCAAAACTCAAATCGCAGATGTAGGCAACACAGCTGCCAAATTGAAGTGGAACTGGGCGGGCCATATCTGCTGCATGCTACATGGGAACTGGGCAAAAGTAACCACGGATTGGGTCCCGAACATCAGGAACCGGCGACGCGGTAGACCCAAAAGGAGATGGCGAGACGAACTGGAGTCCTACCCAAAGGATTGGACTCAGATTGCTCAAGACAGATTGAGGTGGAAAGAAAGAAGGGAGGCCTTTGCCCTGCAGTTGGACACTACGGTCTTATAATAATAATATAAAAGAGACCTAAATACAATCAATAATATAATATTATCTTAGTTACCCAATTTAGACATAGAAAACCTGACTTTTATTCAGACAAAGCGAAGCAAAGTACACGGGCGCAGCTTCGTGTGGGCTGTTGTGCAATGGTGCCATTACTGCCCTCGACTCCTGATTATATCACGTCCATCAAAACTCATCAAGCTTCCTATTTCATTATATAACTGATGATATTAACGCGAAACGTGTAAATAGGCACGAGGTATGGTGTTTTTATTATGTGCCATAAAAATATTAATGGCTTACTTTATTAACGGGACAGCCTTGGAATTAAGCGGTTAATTTAGGATTTAATGGATATTTACGGAAAAACTGGTGAAGAGATATTGGTGAGGAAGCTAAGGCTCATATTCGAAGTCGTCTCCACCAACAAGGCTTCAGCTCGAATTATCATTTTTTTTTTAATTATTTTTTACTATTGATAGGCACGCGCTTGACCACTATCTCACCTGATGGTAAGCGACGATGTGGTCGAAGATGGAGCACGCTTGCCTGGAAGTAACCTATTCACTCTTTACTTAAACTTGACTTGACTTGTAGCTATCAGGAAACACAGACTCCGGCAGGGAATTCCACTCCTTAGCGGTACGCACAATTAATGTATTCCCAAAACGCTTTGTGCGTGTGGGTGGGATGTCCACCATGTACCGGTGGCGCATCGCCGTACGTCTTGTGGTCCGATGATGGAACGGGCTAGGCGGAATCAAACTATGCAAATCCGTTGCACACTCTCCAAAATGCAACCGATAGAAAACCGACAGGGTAGCAACTCGGCGTCGATGCTCGGGACTTTGGAGCTTCGAAATTGACTGATATAGCTTGTTATTCATTGACACTATTCAATGGTTCTTATCCGTTGCCATGGCAACAGAGTCGAGTGGAGGTCCTGACTTGGAACATAGAACTAAAAAAACAGCTGTTTAGTACGTTTTTTCGAGTTATGCGCACAGAAATGTATGGGGCCGTCGAATTTTTTTTGTGATTTTAGTGTTGATCCCATAGTAAAAGTTGTTCATAATGATGAGTACAATGACCTTAAGACGTATTGCGTTTATTCTGTCACATGTTGTATATATCAATGGTAGGTACTTCATATTACAACAAGTGCGAGTCGGACTCGCGCACGAAGGGTTCCGTACCATTATCTAAAAAAAAGGCGAAAAAAATCACGTTTGTTGTATGGGAGCCCCACTTGAATATTGATTTTATTCTGTTTTTTTTATTTACCTATTTTTATTATGTACGTAAAAAATTCAACGGTCTAGCTATCACGGTGCATGAGATACAGCCTGGTGACAGATAGACAGACGGACAGACGAACAGCGGAGTCTTAGTAACAGGGTCCCGTTTTTACCCTTTGGGTACGGAACCCAAGAAACAATACCTTTGTTTCTTCTTGGTCTTCGTCATAATTAGGTATTATGAGTTCTCTTAATCAGAAAAAAATATTTTAAAAATAATATTTATCAGTTTACTACTTTAGCATTATATTTACAATTATGTATTTTATTATTATTTGTATTTTACTTCCGAAACAAAATTCTATTCTTAAATTTTATTTTTTGTTTACACCTACCACAGTCACAGATTACCACAGTGAAGTCTTTTTAATCCAAAGGTTGAGGGGTAGAGAATGCCTTGTTGCATTAAGTCCGCCCATGTACCACTATTGTACATAAAGTTTAAATAAATACAATTAATTAAAACCGGCTAGAACAGTTATTCACGCGATGACAAGCAGAGACCAGTTACTCATGCCTACTGATTTCTAGAAATTCTAACAAATAAAACAAAGAAACATTGCGCTGAACAAACAGCCAGCAGTACAAACGTCTTGTTATTACATCATGTGCATATAGTGAGCAGACAGACCTAGTATTTGAGTGGTGTGTGTTGACAGATACACATGAGAAATAATGTCAGAAGACCTACTAGAGCGGATCTTGAAAATGAATGAATCGGAATGCCAATTCTTCTTATTAAAAGCTTTTATTTAACTTGTTTTTAAGCAACGTTCACATTTGTATCTCAGTCGCAATCTGTTAAAAATGTATGGAAAAAATTCACAGTCTAAGGGTGCTCCCACACTGCTGTTAAAATGTTTACAAAAATTAGTAAACGTTTTCCAAACAAACATTTGATCACAATGTTATGTCACCACATTTACTTACTTACTTTTACGTTACATTACTTTACGTTTGTAAAAGTTACGTCAGTGAAAGTGGTAAATGTATTAGTGTTAGAAATTGTTTGTAAACATATTTTACAGCAGTGTGGGAGCACCAACAGATTGTTGTTTATGATATCGTATGGGCAGGGCACATTGCTCGCAGAACAGGGCCCCAAGTCTGCTAATTTAAGAATAGCTTAATTGAATATCAATTGGATCTCAGTAGCAGTTTTAACTAAATTTGGTATTCCGCTACTAAAAGACCAATGGTTTTCCAGTGACATTCCATTGAACTGCTATCGGAATATTTGCTAGTCTGCTCTTTAATCGTGTTACAATTGTAAACAATTTTTTTTCAATAAGGCACGGATATATGGGAAAATATTTTTGTTGTATTCAAAATAATATGCTCACATTATATCGATTTACTACAATCGTATGTAGTAATTACGTACGTTTGTTAATACGTGCATTATTGCATACCGCATTCAGTAAAGTTTGTTAATACGTGCATTAATGCATACCGTATTTATTAAAGTTTATTAATACGTGCTTAAATGCATACCGTATTCATTAAAGTTTGTTAATACGTGCTTTAATGCATACCGTATTTATTAAAGTTTATTAATACGTGCTTAAATGCATACCGTATTCATTAAAGTTTGTTAATACGTGCTTTAATGCATACCGTATTCAGTAAAGTTTGTTAATACTTGCATTTGCCACAATGCGTTTGATTTTCTGCACATGTTTCTTTTCAATGCAGTGTCGAAGAGGCGTCGAGCGGGTCAGAGATCGAGGCCCATTTGCATGAGCGGATTAGATAGACCGGCCATTGCAGATTTGTTGTACATACACCGTAGCTCAGTATTTGTGTATCTGTGGTCTGGTTTCAAAGCCGTGGTTATGGTTTTGCATGTTTAAAGAAAACACGGAAAATTACTGAAAATATAGACAGATAGGACACATGGGGAAAAAGTAGTTTTTGAAGATGGCAAGAAGGGCTGAGCAAAGTGACATTATTTCAGCCATAATGATTTTCTAAAAGTTTAAAATGTCATATAGTACATTCCAAAATACGTACACAATGAAAGTTAAAAACTGTCCCGTGTCTCTTCAGTCGTTACATGCTGATATTATACACAGTTCGTAATAAATCGAACGAAACTATGTGTTTATATTACGGCTTATAGCTGAAATGCGGCTACACGTAGTTTTAGCAGGCTACAACTAGCCGGCCATTAGACACCGAGACTCGGAAAGGCTAGGTTAGAAGGGAAAGGAAAGTAAGTCTAATTTTCGGCGTAATTTGACTGGACTATTTAGGGAGTTTGTAATAACTGGTGACATACACAATATGTCATTCATAGGAGCTCATGGCTAATTTATAACAGCCGCGCGAACCAATCTTCAAGGTTAAGCAACGCTTGCCGAGGTGTCTGTGGATGGGTGACCATATTAACATACCGAGACTTCTCCGTGCCTCGGAAAGCACGTTAAACCGTTGGTCCCGGCTGTCATTTGTAGATCTTTGGCAGTCGTTATGGATTTTCAGAAGCCAGGAAATCTGACACCAGTCTTACCAAGAAGTACCGTCTTACCCAGTTAATGGGTTGTGGAGGTCTGGTAGGCAGCCGCTCCACGTAAAATACTGGTATTTAGCTGAATCCGGTTTGACTGGGAGCCGACCCCAATATAGTTGGGAAAAGGCTAGGCAGATGATGATACACAATATGTCATACACTAAAATTATACCAACACAGCTCACACTAGTTCGAGTTCTAATATAGCGGGTATAATTCCGCGTGAACTAGAAGAGGTAACCGAGTGAACTAGAGCGCATGATTTCTCACTAGTAGGTCAGCGAAGTTATGATTAGTTGTTAGACTTGCAGCTAGCTGTATCTCTCTTTTTCGGAGCTAAGTAATAACACCCGCAATAACATCACCCAGAGTTGCGGATTTTTTTCGAAAGAGTCACCACGGGCCAGGAACCAAAAGGGCATAAGGAGGAACACGGATGGGTTTTAGTCAGTAAGAGCCGGACACTCCCTTTCACTACACAAGGAGTAATTTGATGGTTTCCTATCTATAAAAAAAAAGAACTTACTGTTACGAGCTTAGGGTTCGTGACAATAAAAACAGCCGATAAAATAACCAAAATGACACTTTAATTAATCAACACTAATTACAATTTAAACTCACTAATTATAAATCACAATTGCACTACTGATCACTTTAATTCGCAGTCGAAGTTCGCTCTCGAAGTCGTCGCTTGTATCGCAAATTCAATACTGCCTCGGTCGCAGGCTATGCGGGCCTTATATAGGTCGGCAGATAATTCCAGAACCTTCTAGTATAGAAACATCTAGAAAGTTCGAGTACATACCGGCCCCGACTAACCAGATAACGAAAACTCTAGAATGTTCTAGCATCGAAATGTCTAGAAGGATCTTGACTACTAGTTCTGCTACTCGATACTAGATGGCGCTAGTAGTAACTTTTAACGTTATGTACCCGGCATTAATTCTGGCGCGTAACACTGCCCCCTCCTAAGACATGCTCGTCCCGAGCATTATCGGCCCCATAATAACGCGCCAGTCGATCCACATGGACGATCTTAGGAGCACTTCTTGTACCTTTTTGTATGCGGTAGGTTATATCATTGATTTTCGTCACAATCCGGTACGGCCCGTCCCATTTAGCTTGAAGCTTAGGAGATTTCCCTTTGCTGCGAACTGGATTGTGCAGCCACACTAGTGAACCTTCGTCGAATCCTTTATTGTTCATTTTGCGGTCATAACGGGTTTTCATCTTTTCAGACATTAGCTGGCCCGATTGTCTGACGTGCTCATAAATGTCATTCATTTTGTTCCGCAAGTCGTTCGCATAATCGGTTATACTGCGTGGGGCATCAGGTGGTATTCCGGTAATCAGGTCTGCAGGCAGCCGTAATTCTTTACCAAAGTTTGCGAAAGCTGGTGTCACTGATGTGCTTTCGTGAACAGCACTTCGGTATGACAGCAAAAACGGTTGTATATGCTTGTCCCAATCCCGTTGCCGGTTCTCCACCACTTTTGCCAGGTACCTCTCCAATGTCTGATTAAATCGTTCCACCATTCCATCCGATTGTGGGTGGTAAGAAGTTGTTCTCGTTTTATGAGTACCCATAACTCGACAAGTTTCCTGGAATATTTGGGACTCAAAATTCCTTCCTTGATCGCTGTGAATCTCCAAGGGTACTCCAAAACGACAGAAGACTTCATGAACTAGCTTATCAGCAACTGTTGAAGCTTCTTGATTTGGAATGGCGAAAACTTCCGGCCACTTAGTGAAGTAATCCATTACAACCATGAAATACTTATTACCACTTTCACTTTCCGGAAACGGTCCCGCAACGTCTAGGGCTATCCTTTCCCATGGTGCACCAACATTGTACAACTTTAATGCACCTCTACTACGAGTCTGTGGTCCTTTTACAGCCGCACAAGTTGTACATTTACGACACCAGTCCTCGACATCGTCACGACAGTGGACCCAGTAAAACCGTTCCCGTATCTTTAGTAGAGTCCGTTTAACTCCCATATGGCCTCCTGAACAACCATTATGGTACAACTCTAGAACATCCGGTACTTTAGCTTTAGGGACAACCATTTGCAAATGACAGCTGTCTCCCCGAGCATTTTCCCATTTACGGCACAGGACTCCATCCTGAATCACTAAGCTGTCCCATTGGGCCCAATAGCTTTTTGTGATCGAACTCATCGCTGAGACGTCACTCCACGTTGGCTTAGGAGCACTGGCCTTCATCCATTCCAGAATCGGCTTAATGTCCAAATCTTCCTGCTGTGCAAGTTGTAGGCTTTCCTTCCACTCGTTGCTGAGATCTGTCTTGAGCATTCTCACAGGTACGACTTCTTTACCCTCTTGCCTAGTACAATGCTTGCAGTCTTCAGGGCAAGGTCTTCTTGACAATGCATCTGCGTTGCCATGAGTTCTTCCGCTGCGATGTTCAATCTCAAAGTCGTATTCCTGCAGTAGTTCAATCCATCTCGCAACTTGTCCCTCTGGATTTTTAAACTGCAATAGCCATTTCAGTGCAGCATGGTCAGTTCGCAAGTGGAACTTCCGACCCAGCAGATATTTGCTAAAATGCTGCAATGACTTTACTACAGCAAGCAATTCTCGTCTTGTTACACAATAATTCCTTTCAGGTTACGACAACGACTTGCTGAAGTACGCTATCACAACCTCTTGATCACCATTCCGTTGAGATAATACACCGCCAAGTCCTATGTCACTAGCGTCTGTGTCAACTATAAATTCCTTGCCCGTATCAGGATACCCCAAAATAGGTGTTTTGCACAGACGGTCCTTTAGCTCCTGGAACGCGATGTCGCAACTTTCATCCCAGCAGAAATGTCGCTTTTCTTCAGTTAGCTTGTGCAGGGGTTTGGCTATATCTGCAAAGTTCTTGACAAATCGCCGATAATAGGAGCACAAACCCAAAAATGCTCTGACCTGCGTTTTGTCTTTTGGAACTGGCCAATCCTTGACAGCGGCAATTTTCTCTGGATCCGTGCGGATACCTTCTTCCGACACTAAGTATCCCAAAAAACTAACTTGCCGTTTGAAAAGTGAACACTTCTTAGGACTCAACTTGAGGTTGGCACTCTGGATCTTCATGAGCACGCGTTCCAGGTTTTGAAGATGTTCTTCAAACGTACGACCTACGATGATGATGTCATCCAAGTAGACAAGACAGGCATCACCAATTAACCCGGTTAGTACAAGTTCCATCAACCTTTCAAACGTTGCAGGAGCGTTGCACAATCCAAACGGCATAACTTTAAATTGCCACAGACCCTTTCCTGTCGAGAATGCAGTTTTCTCCTTATCCTTAGGGTCGATTTCAACTTGCCAGTAGCCACTTTTTAGGTCTAGTGTGCTAAACCACTTCACTCCAGTAAGCATGTCCAGCGTGTCGTCAATTCTTGGCAAAGGGTAGCTGTCCTTCTTTGTCACGTCATTCAGACGACGATAATCAACACAAAACCGCATGCTGCCGTCCTTCTTTCTTACCAGCACTACAGGAGAACACCATGGGCTTGATGAAGGTTCTATGACACCATCCTTCACCATTCCCTCAATCATGGTTTCCACTTCCTTTTCACGTGCTACCGGCAATCTCCTTGGCCGCTGACGGATAGGCAATTCTTCTCCTGTGTTTATTTTGTGTTGAACTAAGCCTGTCTTCCCGATGTCAGCATCGTTTGAAGAGAAAACATCGGCGTACTTGAGTAACATCCTCTTCGCTTTGATCATTTCATTGTGAGACAGAGCGCTGCGACAGTCTTCTAAAAGTGTGGTCACTCTCGTTTGTGCATCCTTTCTTAGGGTTCCGGTCGATAGATTTTGACATCGATGCAACCAATCCACCTCCTCGCAAGTACCAATCAGCGTGCCTTTTTCTATAATCTGTTCCGTATCACAAAGGTTCAGCACGCGTACCCCTGAGATGTCAGTGGCTCTGACCAAAGTTCGTGCCACTTTCCATGGAAGATCATTGTTTACCCTTTCCACGAGTACACAACGATGAGTCTGCCCAGAATTCCGAGGAAGACTAACCGGCACAATTGTTTCCGATCTCGGAGGAAGAACAATCTTCTTCAAGCTGTACATATTTCCTGGTAACGCCCCTTCCATGAAAAGTTCCTCTTGTCCACATTTCAAAACTCCTTGCTTAACGTCGATCTCACAAAAATTCTTCCTCATAAAGTCTAGGCCCAGGATGCAATCGTCCATTACATCGGCCACAACAACATTATGCAGGTAGATGCTGTTGCCTAGCTTCAACTCCATATCTTTCTCTCCTCGGACGGGTATGCGCTGACCGGTGGCTGTTACCAAATTTATGCCCTCTCGATTGTATGCGGAGTCCCCAAAGAACCGACTTACAATTTGGGAACTGACAACCGTGCGTGAGGCTCCAGTGTCTATAGTCAGCTTACATGGCGTTCCGTTGACCTCGCCCTTGATGATAAGACTATTCCCATCGTGGGTTTGTGAGATCGAAATCCTTGGGGCTCTTTGAACATCAGCCAGCACCCGCCCCGCAGTCCTGGCTATTACTCGTTTCCCTGCTGTTGGTGGGCGGTGCTGTTAGCCGCCCCACTCTCCGAAGATCGACTATCTTCCTTTACTGCAGTTCGCTTAGGGCAACTGGATCGAAGGTGGCCAGCTTCCACTTCCAGTGCATGGGCCAAGGCGTCCTTAAGGGTCCCGTGGTGCCCGAGCCTCACAGCAGCTCTTACTTCAAGGTCGCGAATACCGTCGATGAAAGCCTGCACCAGGTTTCCATCAATGAGCGCAGGCACAGACCGGTATGCTTTTCGAACCAGCTTCTCCACTTCAAGGGCCCACTGCTGCAGGTTTTCACTGCTATGTTGCACGCGATCCTTAAGCTGCGCACGAAACACGTGTTCCAGATGAGCGTCGCCATATCTGGCTTCCAACGCCTCAAGAAGCTGCTCGTAAGTCACTTCCTCACCGAGAGCTTCCAGAACAGTTAAGGCCTGGTCGCGCAGGCCAAGGGTGAGGGCAGTCATGGCCTGATTTTTATTCCAGCCGTTCGCCTTCATAACAGCCTCAAACTGTATTTTGTAGGCCGACCAGGAAGATGTCCCATCAAAGGGCGGCACTTTGAATCCACGTAGCGAAGGTGTAGTAGCTACGGGAGTTGCAATTCCATCCCCTACTTTAAGGTTGCCCAACTCTTTCTTTACATCAGCAATGACGTCATTAAACTTGCTGATCTGGGTTTCAGCTTCTGACAGGCGGTTGTCATGCTGAGCAACCTTCTCCTTCACCTCCTTCATGTCTTTCCCGAAGGCCGCGCGAAGGTCCTTCATTAGGAGCATCTGTTCTTCCTGGCGGCGCGCCTGTTCCTCCTGTCGGTGGGCTTGTTCCTCCTTGTCACGCTGAAGCTGTTCTTCTAACCGACGGGCCTGTTCCTCCTGCCGGCGAGCCTGTTCCTCCTGCCGGCGAGCCTGTTCCTCCTTATCACGCTGGAGCTGTTCTTCCAACCGGCGAGCCTGTTCCTCCTGCCGGCGAGCCTGTTCCTCCTTATCACACTGGAGCTGTTCTTCCAACCGGCGAGCCTGTTCCTGCAGCATCATCATCAGAGCTCCAAAGTCTGGTGCTGCAGATGCTGGAGCTGCTATGGATGGGCCGGGCTCCATGGTCGGCAACTGGCCCTCCAACGTCTGCGGCGTTGCACCTCCAAAACGCCTCTGGTCCGTCTCCTGCTGGCGTTGACTTCGGGTACGGATACCCTCCATGTCGTCCTTTGGTAGAATCGGCATAGTTTAAATATCCACTCTTCTGACACCAATTGTTACGAGCTTAGGGTTCGTGACAATAAAAACAGCCGATAAAATAACCAAAATGACACTTTAATTAATCAACACTAATTACAATTTAAACTCACTAATTATAAATCACAATTGCACTACTGATCACTTTAATTCGCAGTCGAAGTTCGGTCTCGAAGTCGTCGCTTGTATCGCAAATTCAATACTGCCTCGGTCGCAGGCTATGCGGGCCTTATATAGGTCGGCAGATAATTCCAGAACCTTCTAGTATAGAAACATCTAGAAAGTTCGAGTACATACCGGCCCCGACTAACCAGATAACGAAAACTCTAGAATGTTCTAGCATCGAAATGTCTAGAAGGATCTTGACTACTAGTTCTGCTACTCGATACTAGATGGCGCTAGTAGTAACTTTTAACGTTATGTACCCGGCATTAATTCTGGCGCGTAACATTACTTTCTAAGATAATCTTGGATATCACCGGATTTAGTGAGACGCTACATCAACGATTTAAAGTCTCGCGGTGGCTGTGCGATCAGCTGTGATCCTAAGTTCAACCTTGAAACCGAACAAAGTACTATTAAGCTTTTGTATCGGGAAATTCTCATAAGCATCCCGAAATCAAGATTTTAGAAGTCCTATGTTCATTGTAACAAGCAGACCGTTTCGCAAATTATTTTCACTTGCTATTATTAATGGTTAATCATCATTTAGCCTAGCCTTTTTCCCAACTTTATTGCGGTCGGCTTCCAGTCAAACCAGAAACCAACAGCATTAGCAACCCGGGCAGGTGCTGGCCTTAACGGGCCCCGACCATAAGTACCTAGATACGTACACAAACAATTGATAACACTTATATTATGTAGATAGGTTCTTACAAGCATTGCAGACTTTCCAAATGGTAGGTACAAAGTTAGAACGATCCTTTAAACGAGCGTCACAACGTCTTTAATATTACGACATATTCCTACATAATCATGTAGACGCTTTTTACGACATAGATATTACACGACCTTCACATTCTCAGCCTCCGACCATATGAGACGGTCAGCAATAAAGGCTTCACATGTTTTTTTTTAATAACTTGCTGAATATACTGTAAGCAAATAATCCGGCCAAGTGAGAGTGGACTCGCATGTTCCGTAGGAATCAAAATCACGTTTCTTGTGCACATTTTTATTTTTTATTTTTATTATTATTTTGTTATAGCGACAATAGAAATACGCTCCCTGACTGTCGACAGCGACTTTCTTTATACGGGGTTATTTTTTAACGACCGGCAAATCACGAAAAAAAAATTAGCTGTTTCATACATTTTAATCGAGTAGGTACCTATTAAGCTTTTGTATGAAACAGCTGTTTTTTTTTTCGTGATTTCAGAGTCGGTCCCATAGTGAAAGTTGTTCATATTCATGGGTAGAACACCAAGTGAAAATTTGGCCGGTCATTAAAAAATAAACCCGGTATAATACGAGTGTCTATCTATAATTTATCTGAGGTTTTTGTCAAATCAATAAAAAATTACGAAGATAAAACGCATCGAGTGGGGGTTTGTGACGTCATTTTCTGGTAAAAAGTGTACTGAAATGTGACGTCACACGAGTTTTTAACGCACTGTATCGTCTTCATTTTTTGTTTACGTGAAAGTAGAAAATAAAATTGTCCAATATTTTTTGGAAATCTAACTGACGGACTAATTAGATTTTTTTAGTCATCTACCATATTACAACTCAATATCATGATGAATTTCGCAGGTTCGGTACAGTTTGGTGGTTATCGGTACCTAATTACAAACATCGCGTGAGTTGCGTGACAGTTTTTTAGGTCCTTTTTTATCTTTTTTATTTTTAGTATATATAAATGATTTGCCCCATTTATTGCAACAAAAACTTGATATGGTGTTGTTTGCCGACGATACCTCTTTGATTTTTAAGATAAATAGACGGACCAATAATCTTGACGTCATAAATAACGCCCTAATGCAAGTCCAAAATTGGTTTACTGCCAATAATTTAGTTCTAAATGAAAAGAAAACGAAATACATAAGATTTGCCTTACCAAATGTCAGAGGTAGTGATTGTGACATAGTATTGAACGGGGAAAAACTTGAATTCGTCGATAAAACAGTTTTCCTGGGAATTACGCTTGACTCAAGGCTACAATGGGGTCCTCATTTAACATCTCTTGCAGGACGGCTAAGTTCAGCAGCATATGCTGTCAGGAAAATCCGCCAATTTACGGATGTAGATACCGCGAGACTGATCTATTTTAGTTACTTTCACAGTATCATGTCTTACGGTATTCTACTATGGGGACGGGCTGCAGACATCGAGTCTATTTTTATTCTGCAGAAAAGAGCCATTAAAGCCATATACAAACTCGGCCGGCGCGATTCTCTAAGGGAACTGTTTAAGAATATTAACATCATGACGGTACCTTGTCAACACATTTACGAAAACATCATGTATGTTAGAAAGAATTTACATCTTTTTAGTAAAAGAGGCGACAGACATAATTATGGTACTCGAAATAGGGACCAATTAGTTCAACCAGGTTTCAGACTGGCTAAAGTAGCCTCATCTTTTATGGGGTACTGTTTAAAATGTTATAATAAAATACCTCCCCATATATTAGAACTAAATGAGACTAAATTTAAATCTTGTATTAAACGCACACTATGCAGGCAAGCATATTATAAGTTAGGGGAGTATATTGAAGATAAAAATGCTTGGCTCAATGCTGGTCCTGCTCCACAGCCACTAGGGCGCACAAAGTAATCTGTTAGCATTTGGAAATATTGTTGGACCGGATGAAGATTGTAAGAAAGCAATATTTTTTATTGTATAGACTCAATTTATTTAGCATTGTATAATTTCATGCATTAACGGCACATGTGTGAGTACTATGTAGGTCCCTCAAATTTAAACTATAATGACCATTTTGGGTAGGTCTTTGACTTGAATGTACCCTGGCGATTGGGGATGTCATGCTCACTCAAAAGTCTGGCTGATGGTGGCGTATGCGTTGGATCATTTGGCTCCCTTAAAAATGGTCGAGCCGAATGGTGCTAGCGTATGCGTCATGTTCGTGAACGGGCGCCGTCAGCTGAGACTGGTCATCTCTCGGCTGCCATGGTCTATTTTAATGATTTCTTTGAATTGTTTCTTTTTTACTCCGGACTCTTTTATCCTGCACGTCTTTTACATCGTTCTCACATATATGTATAATTTCAATATGAATGATGTAACCATAATTTTGTAACAAAAACTTATTTTTAAAAGAGTGTCCGTGGAGTTTCTTGCACGTTCTTCTCCATAGAGATCTACGCTTTGGAACGTGCAAATAGCTTCATCTTTTTTTTTTTTGACCGACCGACCTTGACAATTTAGAAGTGCCTGTAAATGGTCTAATTGAAATAAATGCTTTGACTTTGACTTTGACTTTGAGTGTCAACACTTTCTTTTCATAAAGACACAAACAAGACAATTTTATTTGTTTGTAATCAAATTTGAATTTGATTTATTGTACTTATTTAAAATTGCTGTGTTCAAAATCAAAAGTTTATAACCTGACCAGAAATATTACAAACTTGCGGTATTTTCAATAATCCGGTGTCATATAACCTCGGTAATATTGCTCGCAGAATAAAATGGTCGATGGGGCCAAAAAGTTCTGGAGTGGCGACCGCGTACTTGAAGACGCAGCGTTGAAAGGTCTTCCACAAGGTGGACTGATGACCTGGTGAGGATCGCGGGTAGGTGATCAATACGAGACGCTCAGGACCGCTTCTTGTGGCACTTGGGGTTGACACTTGGGGGAGGCCTATGTCCAGCAGTGGACGTCTTTCGGCTATTATAATGATAATGATGATGGAGTCATATACATAATTTATAATTGAATGGCTAATAGGTAGGAAGTGCGGATAATATATCAAGCGCCAGCCATAGTAGGCCGTCCTTTTCAAAATATGCGTTTAATTAATTTTATTAGTTCCCTAGAGTTCCGATGAAACGAAATAAATTTAGAAGAGCAAAAATGCGTAATGTATGCGAGCCTAGGGAATTGAGTCACGAGTTTTTGAAGGTCGTGTTTATTTGAAGCCTTAAGCCAGCCATTTTGGGGTTTCAAAAATGTTCTACCAGGAAAGAATTTAGGGCTTAAATACGGTCTACCCGTGTTACGAAAGCACGAACGCTTTTAAAACAACTTTCATTAGTATAACGCCTTTTTCATCCGTAAAGTTTCAGGTCGGTAAAGGTAAACTGAAGTATTTCGACCGTTATTTTGTAAGCGTTCGATATATTGTTTTTTAAACGTTTTTTTTTTAAATTTGTTCGTTGTTAATCTTGTTATAAATTGTGCTAGTACAGTTGTAATCTTACAACATTTCTGCATGATAGCAATTTTTATCTAGGTAATGAACCGATTTTAATGAAACTTGGTATGCATATACGCCATCCAACCAAGTCTAAAAACTTAGTTGAGAACATTTACGAAAAAGAATTTAGAGGGAGAGAGAGCGATTTTAAGTTTTCTACAGAAAGAGAAAAATCACTCTATCTTTCCTCCTGAACTCTTTTTCGAATCTAACTTGTTAGACCTGGTTGGATGGCGTATGCATTCTAAGTTTCAATAAAATCGGTTCATTAATTTCGAAAAATAAGGATTTCACAGTTTGTATGAAAAGCCGTACGGCGTAAACGCTCTTAGGTACAGTCAACAAAACATTTCTTATTTTGTTCAATCAGCTATTATTTTTAAACAAAAGGTTTCTAGAATTCAAAGTTTTCAAATCAACTCTCTTAGAAGTGAAGAGGTCTTTGAATCATTCTAACAAAATGGGAGCTCACTGGATGCATGAAGGAGCCTCCTCGTGTAGCGCAATTTGTTCCATCAGACACTAAACTGAACCGAGCGCTCGGCGTACCCTGGACAGTCTCACCTAACACCTTATAAGACTGGCCAATCCTTCTCTTGCGGTGGTAGGGCTAACGCCCGCCTGGTTCGCGATCACCCTCCCACCGGAGTTCGGCGTCAAGCAGCGTGCTGTGTTTCGTCGACGCGTGGGAGTACCAGTGCTTCAAGGCATCTTCTGGGCACGCTCGCTTTCATCATGGACCTCATCTATCGCTTTCCATCAGGCGTGATCGAGGTCAAGAGCTAGCCCATTCATAAATAAATAAAAAAAACAAACAAAATCCAAGTTTTCCTGATAATTTAAACAAATAGGGATAAAACCCGTTCTTTGGGCAATTTCGTTCGCGTGCAATTGAGTTTTAAAAGGAACTGCCGCTTAATTAGGTAAATAGGGTTAATGTCTTACTTCATTAGTAGGTAACGCCCCTGCCTCCGTGTAGGTTATTTAAAATGAATTATGTTATGTAAAAGAAAATTTACTTAAATAACTCATTTTATATATCTTTCGTGATTTATTTTAATTAAAAAAATAACGTTTTGGAATAATAATGTTTTGTAGTAATAATAGTTAATACAGATAATGTTAAGACAAGTAAGTATATGATAAGTTGTAGACCGCATTTCAGGAAACTAGAAATTGTAAATTTAACATCAATTTATATTTTAGAATATTGTCTGAATCCAAGGTTTTACCAAAAAGTATAAGACCAACCACGTCAATAATTAGATCGCTGTGCCCGACACCATGTGAGCTGTATAACTATAATTTATTAAGATCTTCTTAAAAACAGTCGATTGCAATAAAGATTTGAATTGAATAGAATATTTTTATACTTTCTCTCTCCAGTGATGCCAACTTAGCTACTTTATTGCTAGATCTACCTATTTTTTGGTGTCAGGCAGCGAGTATTTACTAAAACTTGTAGCTAATTTTTTTTGTTACAATTTCTTGGATCTTTTTTGGGTAAAAAAATCTGGCAATCTAGGAACTTTTTGCAAACTGTCTAGCTACTAACTAAAGGTAGCAGTTGGCAACACTTTCTCTCTCTGTCGTTGGTCTAGTTTGTCCTGAGTTCGATTATCGGGTCGGGCAAAGTGTTATTGGGTTTTTTCTTAGGTATGTATATCTCAGTAACAGTACCGATGGATTTGTACACGGTTGATGGCAATAAACTCGCCCCCATGCGTCTTAAATCTTAAATTTGATGACACGGTTGGTGCAGTGGTTGAGCGATCGACTGCTGCGCTGCGTGTCACGTGTTCGATTACCTCACGGAACAAATATTTGTATGGCCTAAGCACAGATATTTGTTCCGGGTCTGACTGTTTGTGAATGTGAGTTTGTATGTTTGTAAATGCACCCACGATACAGGAGAAATTCCTAGTGTGGGGCAACGTTTAAAAAAAAACAAATGTAACTGGTGATCATTTGAGTGTAATAAACTTTGCCTTACCTTTGGACAATCGAGGCGCGATGTTTAAACTCTCATCTGCCTAGCCTTTTCCCAAAAATGAAGGGGTCGGGTTCCTGTCAAACCGGATTCAGCTGAATACCAGTATTTTAGGTGGAGTGGCTGCCTACCGTCTGGTTGGCAGCTGCTCCACAATCCATTAACTGAGTAACACTGTAGTTTCTTGGACAGACTGGTGTCAGATTTTCTAGCTACTAAGAATCTGTAACGACGTCCAAAGATCTACAAATGCCAACTGGGATCAACGGCTTAACGTGCTTTCCAAAGCACGGAGGAATCTCGGTATGTTATGAAGGTCACCCATCCACAGAACAACCCCGGCAAGCGTTGCTTAACCTTAAAGACCAACCCGTGCGGCTTTTATTATTTAGCCACGAGCTCATGTTGTTTGTTTAAGCTCTATATCTTATAGATACTTGAAAATTCTGGCTTCAAAAACTATTTATTTTAAAGTTTTATACAGCGCCATCTATAGCGAACGTAAGGAATCGAGCCTCTTGGAAGCTCGGAGTAAAACAAGCGTGTCATATTTGCCACACCCCCCGGTAGATGGCGCTAGTTTCGCTCTCTCACTCAAGGAAAGCCTGACGAAACAATTTTATTGAGAGTTCCGTTGTTGTCTCTGGAGGAATTGTATTTAGTTTTGATGAGCATAAATAGAGGGCGCTGATAAAGATGTAGTGGTACCAACTAACTTTATATCATGAAAATGATGATGATGACTGAGTCATTGTTGGTGATTTCTTATTTGTATTATAGAAATTGTACACCATAAAGCTTAGACCTTGATCACGACACCGGCGGACTACCATTTTGTAAATGTTGGTATTTTATTTAATTTCTTAGGAAATATATTAAAATGTAAAAAGTACGAGTAAGTATTTACTTAAAAATATTAAAACATAATTGTACCTAACATAGACAGACCATATGTGGATTTATTTTTAAAATAAATCCATGCAAATTATTTTGTCACAATTTATCAAAGGAATAAACAACAGCTGTTTCTGTTCTCTTATTTTATTATTTTAGTGCTTTAGTGAGCCCAAGCCCCGGCAACACACCGGTGTGCGCCGAATTAATCGCGAATTTAGTGTTTATTTACCAATTACATAAGATTTATTTTTTATTTGGGAATTTTCACATGTCGGGGCTGGAGCGGTTAACTCACATATTTTGAGATGAGTGTGAATTTTTTTTTTTTTAATTCTTTTAATCTCTATCAACAGTTGCTGTAGCTACACAAGTACGATTAAAGTTTTTACTGTGTGTTAAAGTTGTCAACATAATCAAACAAAAAGAACTTTATCATGAAGTAAAATAATCTGAAACACATTTTCTGATATTGCTTGTCAAATCAAAATATTTCACCAATTAAAAAAATCAAAAAACTTTTGATTTGTTTCATTCAAATGATTTTATTTAATTTCGCCAGCGGTTTTGGTTCGTGTTACGAGTCGTAGCCCGTAGATTGCGTAGCGGTGCTACGCCGTAGCAAGCGAACACAGTTATAGCTTTATTTATCTAGCTAGGCTTTTCGCAACTAATTGGGGTCGGCTTCAAGATTCAGCTTAATACCAGTATTTTACGAGGAGCGATTGCCTATCTGACCTCCACAACCCAGTAACTGGGTATCATGATACTTTTTGCCAAGACCGGAACCGTGAACTTGTTTTTAAAATGCAAAAGAGATGTATACGGTCTATGTTTGGTTTAAGAAGGACTGACAGTTGCATGCCGTATTTTAAAAAAATACAATATTTTAACTTTTCCTGCTTTGTACATCTTGGAAACTTCTTTGTTTGTAAAAAATAATCCCCACTTATTTAAAAAAATGGCCACAGTCAAGAAATTACCCATACGTGCTCAATATATGAACACATTATGCCATGTTAAATGTAAAACTGCATTGATGAAGAAAAGTTTCTTTGGTATTGCTCCCCAAGTTTTTAATAAAGTTCCCGATGCAATTAAATGTATGCCATTACAAAAATTCAGAAACACTCTACAGAAGCTGCTACTTGAAAACTGCTATTACACATTAGACCAGTTTCTGAATGACAAAGTTAATTAATCATAATTTTGGAATTATTATTTTAGATTATTTTAACTTAATTAATTTTGACGAATGTAATATTGCTGACATTGTTTTATCTTTCTTTACTATTTTATTTAACTTGACAATTTTTATTTGTTCACAATGTGAGTTTAAGAAATTTTCAGTTAATTTAATTTTGATCATAGCATCACTATTTTGTATGCCTGCGGTGGAACATAGGTTGGACCAAACACTATATATGTGTGTTCACAAAATAAATTAATTTTGAATTTTGAATTTTGACCGGAGTCAGATTTTCTGACTTCTGACAATCCTTAATGACTGCCAAAGATGTACAAATGACAGCAGGGACTAACTGCTTAACGTACTTGCTTTCCTAGGTACGGAGCAGTCTCGGCATGTTATGATGGTCATCCATCCAAAGACCGACCTCGGCAAGCATTCCTTAACCTTGATGATCGACATGTGCTGCCGTTACTATTTGGCCCTGAGCTACGAAGCCGTAAGTGCTACTGTCGAACCCAATGATAAATGATAAATGATAAATGATATTTATTTTGTAAGTAGGTTAAACATAACACTTTTACACGTCAATATTTTTTGGTCATTTTAAGCTAGATGAGGCCGGTGTTTCCTAGCTGACTACCCTGAGAAGAAACACCGAAACAAACTCAGAGGTCACAGTCTGTTTTGAAGTCCATACAAATTGTACTGGTCAAATCATACGAGAACCATGTAGGTTAATGTCTGAGGTGGCCTTTTGAGGAAAGTGCCACACAGATTTGAGTGGACCTGTCCAGACAGTGCAAGCATTTGTCAGTTATTATGGAGCTCAAACTTAGAACTTTAAGGAGCTCAACGATTTGACGAACAATACCAAAGTAAGGACATTTGGGTAGGCCGCATAAAAAAAAATCTCAAACTGCCAGACATTGTTGACTAACATGAAATGAACCCCTATCATAGCGATCTGCATGGTCCCCACATTCACAATACGATATGAGGATCATGCAGATCAGTGTCTGAAATGGTCTTTTGAGGAAAGAACCACACAGATTTGAGTGGACCCGTCCAGTCAGTGCAAGCTTTGGTCAGTAGTCGCGTAGCTCAACTTAGAACCATAAAGGAGCTCAACAAACCGACGAACATGCCAAAGAAAGGACATTTGTGTAGGCCGCATTTAAGTACTCAAACTGCCAGACCTCGTTAAAAATACTTCAAAGAAGAAGTATTTCAAAGAAGAGAAAAATAAGAAGAAAATAACCCACATGGTCCCCATATTCACAAAATGAGTTAAATAATAATAATAATAAAAAAAAAAATACTTTACAAAGTAAGTATTCATGTCAAACATAATAAATTGAAAAAAATAAAAATAAAATATATTACTTTACAAAGTAAATATTCCATGTCAAAAATAATAAAATAGAATACTTAATAAAGTAAACATTCATGTCAAAATTTACCAACGAGATGAAAGAAAAGTATACAACAGAGCTTAAAAAAAAGAAAAAAGACAATTTCTAAAAATTAAAAAGGTATATAACATTAGGCCATGTACATCATTGAAGCAGCTCAATCCCAAGCCTTTTTGTCTTCAAGATAGTCTTTAATTGTGTAAAAAGCTTTCTGGCATAGCTTACGTTTTATAAATAATTTGAACTTATTCATACTAAGGTCTTGAATATGGCTAGGGAGTTTATTATAAAAACGTATACATTGGCATCTAAATGAACCACCTATTTTTTTGAGCCTGGTTTTAGGAATGACAAAATTGTGTTTGTTCCTAGTATTTACGTTATGGATATCACTGTATCTTTTAAATAGATTAATATTTTTATGTGCATACAAAAGATTCTCATAAATATACTGAGAGGGCACAGTCATTATATTAATCTCTTTAAATTTGTCTCTGAGGGAGTGTTTAGGACTTAATTTATAAATTGCACGAACAGCCCTTTTTTGTAATACAAATACTGTCTGAATATCGGCGGCATTTCCCCACAACAGAATGCCGTATGACATCACACTATGAAAGTAACTAAAGTATACTAAACGGGCTGTCTCTAAATCAGTTAAACCACGAATTTTTCTAACGGCGTATGCTGCAGAGCTAAGTTTTTTTGACAGTTTATCTATATGGGGGCCCCACTGTAGCTTCGCATCCAAAGTTATGCCTAAGAACACAGTGGTATCTTCGGGTTTCAACTCTTCCCCCTTTATTGACACACTAGTGTTCACTTGTCGAACATGTGGTAACGTGAACTTTATGCATTTGGTTTTTTTTTCATTAAGCAGAAGATTATTAATATTAAACCAGTTAACTACAGTTGCGATGGCACTATTAACATCGTCAGTAACCAGCTGCTGACGCTTGAGTTTAAATAAAAGTGAAGTGTCGTCTGCAAACAACACTATATCGTGCTTATCCTTTATGAGGTACGGCAAGTCATTAATATAAATTAGAAATAAAAAAGGACCTAAAATTGAGCCTTGGGGGACCCCCATCTTAACTACAGACCCGGGAGATCTTGTACCGTTCACATCGACTCTCTGAATCCTATCACTCAAGTAAGAAGTAAGAAGATTCAACGAGGCGTCCCGGATTCCGTAATAGTGGAGCTTCCTGATTAATGTCTCATGGAGAACACAATCGAACGCCTTGGATAAATCGCAAAAAATTCCCAAAGCATCGCATTTGTCCTCCCATGCGTTATAAATATGTCCTAAAAGTTCAACACCAGCATCGGTTGTTGAACGACCCCTTGTAAAACCAAACTGTTTATTATGTAATAGTTTGTGTTTATTAAAATATCTTTGCATTTGATTAAGAATAACTTTCTCAAAAATTTTACTAAAAGTAGGTAGCACTGATATAGGTCTATAATTAGTAGGGTCTGATGTGCTACCCGATTTAAATAATGGTATTATTTTACTATATTTCATTAGATCAGGAAACTCACCACGGTCAATACATTTATTAAAAATAACAGCCAAGATAGGTGCTACAATGTGTATAATAGACTTAGCAAGGTCAACAGAATTACCCCATAAATCTGCCGTCTTTTTGAAATTCAAGGAATTAAAAGTTTTTATTACATCATTGCAAGTAACATGTTGGAATTTAAATTCAGCATCACAAACTGGGACGTTTTCTTTAAGTAACGTTTCTGCAGCAGTGGGTGATGAATTTAGAGACTTAGTTGTCGATACGGGAATCTCTGCAAAGAAATTTTCAAAAGCCGCGGCGACTTGGGAATCTAATTTAATTACGCTGTCATTAATAGCAAGGCTATAATCATTAGTTCGGTTGCAAGATTTTCCCGTTTCGCTATTAATAATATTCCAAGTCATTTTAATTACATTGCTACTGTTTTTAATTTTTGAACTCAAGTACCTAGACTTGGCGATATAACAAACTTTTTTATATAATTTAGAATAGTTTTTAACATATAAATTAAATTCTACTGTATTAATATAAGTCCGTTCTTCGTACAACTCGTAAAGACGTTCTCTACTCTTATAAATTCCAATGGTGGCCCAGTCACTAAAAGAAGTGCTATTATTAACAGAAATAGTCTTCGGAATGAATGTAGTGTCAAATTGTGTGCAATACATTCTGAAAAAATTATTGTAATGTTGATTAGGGTCATCATTGGTTGACAAAGATGGCATTTTATTTGAAAGTTTAGTTTTAAAAGTCTCCAGACGATACTTAGATTTTGGGTTAACAGTGATATCTTTCTTTGGCTTTATTTTGTTTACATTTGGTATAGTAATTAATTGCCCACAATGATCTGAGTCCATTAAATTAATAATTTTTTTGTGGGAAGGTACAATATTTGTAAAAATGTTATCTAGGCATGTGGCACTAGTAGGAGTTATTCTAGTAGGCTCCATAAATAGGTATGTAAGATTGTATGACTGAAACAGACTTACTATTTTAGTAGTCAAACCACAATTTTCTAACAAATTAACGTTAAAATCTCCACAAATAATAATAGATTTACTTGAATTAAAAATTTTGTGCAAAACTTCATCCATTACTTTTTCAAAACAATCATACAATCCAGAAGGTGGTCTGTACACACTTAATATAATAAACTGCTCCAATTCAATACAGGCTATTTCAATTATCCGCTCAACAGAGAGGCTCACTATGTCTTTGCGGTCCTTATATTTGAGGTGATTATTTATTAAAATTAATGAGCCACCATGTATAGCATTTTCTCTGCTGAATGAACTACCAACCTGGTGATTGCTATAATTAAACATAAACTGATGGCTTTTAAGCCAATGTTCTGTTAAACAGAGAATATCAATGTTGTTAAATTTAAGGAATAACTCTAATTCTAAATCCTTGTTCATAAATCCTTGAATATTTTGATGCACCAGGTTAATAGTACTTAATGGTTTTAAAACTTTATTTGAAAAATTACTGCTTTTTGGAACATTAGTGCCAGAGATTACCTCTGTTGTCTTAATTGCTAATTTAAATTATCATTTATGTCAATGTTTGTTGCCAAATTATTGGCAGAATTTTCATACATGTCAAGGCATTGCTCAATAGGAGCAACTTGTTTAGCCAAGTTCTTGGCTGTCATGCAAAAATAATATGATAGCGATATAGCTATCTGTCTTCTATAATAATTAGTGAGATAGTACCTATCTACAAGGTATCTATCTTTTGTCAAAACAAAACTATCTCCAATAAAATTGTTAATATCTATCAAATGAAATACATTGCTTTTATAAGTAAGATTATGCAATGTGTTATTAATATTAAATCTAAGGTAGTTTTCTTCCTGTGGCAAACTTTTGCTATATGGAAATGTAAACAAAACAATTTTTCTTAAGTTAAGGTGGCTTAGGGACCTATGATATTGGAGTAATTCTCCTTTGTTTACATTAGCTCTATTACCAACAAATATTAATAAAGTTGTATCCTGGTGAAAGTTGTAATTAATAATTTTTTTCATTATTTCAAATAGAGAACAACCAGGCATACAATAGTTGATAATTGAGTGTCCCGGATATTCATATTTCAACATGTGGCCTAGATCTTTTCCAATCTCATCACAAAATATTACTATCTTATTACTATTTACAATTGGTTTACATTGTTGTAAGGGACTAATAGTAGGAATTTGAAAATCAACACAAGGCTGCGGTAAGGTGTTAACACATGCTGCCAATGAATGGTCCGGAGTCCCTGCATTAGTTGATTGACAATGCTCACAGTTGGATGTTTGTGAGCTTACCAGCTCATTCATAGCCAACACATATTCCCTCATAAGATTTTCAGAGGTATTATATTTGCTAGTCATAGAACTAAGTTTTTCCTGTAAATGCTTTAGTTGAGATTGCAAGTCCTCTGTGTCAATTTCATACTTCCTAGTACTTTGCTCCAAGTTAAAAGAATACAAATCCAATTGTTTCAGTAAGTTTAACCTTTCTCTATTTAGTTTCACATTTTTGATGAAAAACTTTTGTCTTCTAACCATTTTTTGAGTTTTAAGTATGTACTTGTTAATTTTGATATATTTTTTTAGTTTATTTTTACTAGTTACTACCCTCACTTTTTTAATTGATTCAGAATCATCATCACTAGTCAAATCTATTGCGTAAGAGGGGTTTATTAGAGGAACCATGGATGGAGCAATAGGCACCAACTCGTTAAATAAACTTTGGTTCAGGGAGGCTGTGATGTTAAGGTTTGTTGTCTCAAGTTGTGATATTTGACTCTGAGCCTCTTGTAGCTGTTGTTGCAATATATACTTGTGATTAAGAGCTTGTTCATACTCAGAACTACACTGACTGAACCCGTCCACAACAAGTTGGAGCCCATCGCGGGCTTCAATGGCTTCAGTGTATTGAGTATATAACTGAGCCATCTCATTTTTTAACTGCCTATTCTTTTTATGGGCTTCCAAGAGCACCTTCTCATTGTCATCTATTTCCTTAATCAGTTGATCACAGCACTCCTTGGACGCCTTTAATTCGCTCAAAGCCAGATTGAGCTTGGACTCTTCTTGGCGAGCATAAGCGCTTCGTGTCATAGGCATGATTGTAAGGATATTAGGAAAGTGAAAAGAAATTGATAGAAAGGCAGACAGTGGAAAAAAAATAATAATACTTATACAACAATTGTAAGAAGTGGTAAACTAAAGCGATTAGGAGGGAACGTAAGAAGTTCTGTCATCAACCAAATAAGGTTATGTTTACGTTTTAAGATCACTGACATGAATATGTAGCCGTACAGAAATGTGGTAGGCAGTAAATTAATAAATCGTAAACCGTTAAAATTTAAGTAAAATTTAAGTAATGTACCTGTTAACAGGATGACAATGCAAAATTAACTCGAGCCGGTAACCTCTAAACTGTCACCGATTCACTTTAAACTTTTACACATGAAACTAACACTTAATTCACATTAATATCCTATTTACTTGATGAGTAATTGGAAATAAGCCTTAATAACAACAAAATTAAATATTTAAATTTAAATTACACGGGAGAAATTTATAACAGCTGTTAGCTGTAGTGTTGCCACAGGAGGAAAAAAAATGCACTGCACCTGGATTCGCTTCCCTATTCAGGCAAAGACTTACTGGGTATTTCCATCTGGAATTTCTCAGTACCAGCTCCATGTTTTTTGTTTTTGTGCCCGTCACTCGTCCCCTATTCATCATCTGCCTAGCCTTTTCCCAACTATATTGGGGTCGGCTCCCAGTCAAAGCGGATTCAGCTGAATACCAGTATTTTACGTGGAGCGGCTGCCTACCAGACCACCACAACCCATTACTGGGTAACACGGTACTTCTTGGCAAGACTGGTGTCAGATTTTTTGGCTTCTGACAACCCCTAACGACTCGTCCCCTATTATGTGGGATTAAAACGTTACTGTAGAAGATGTGGTAAAAAAATATATATACCTTAAGAGCGTTTACGCGGCACGGCTTTTCATACAAACTTTCTAATACTTATTCTTCAAAATGAATGAACCGATTTTAACGAAACTTGGTATGCATACGCTATATATCCAGGTCTAAATAGTTATCAGAAAAAAATTTTGAAAAAGATTTCAGAGGGAGAGAGAGAGCGATTTTAAGTTTTCTAGAGAAAGTGAAAAATCACTATATCCATACCCCTGAACTCTTTTTCAAAAATGTTTTCTGATAACTATTTAGACCTGGATATCTAGCGTATGCATACCAAGTTTCGTTAAAATTGGTTCATTCATTTTGAAGAATAAGGACTTGAAAGTTTGTATGAAATGACATACAAACACGCTCTTAAGCAGAAAAAAAAACAACAAATAACAAATATATAGCAAATAAATGTATGGCTCAGCTAAATGTTGACATATTCATAATCGTGCCACAGCAAGTGGACTGATTGTGTCACCATTGAGTATGGAGTATACTTACTGAATTTGGTTGTTTAACTTTAAACCCTCAGGGTTGCGGATTTTGTTCGAAAGAGTTACCGCGGCCCTGGAACGTAAAAGGCACTAGGAGGAGCATAGGTGGGTTTTAGTCAGTAGAAGTCTGACACTCCCTGCCGCTCCACCCAGAGCGGGAGGGGTCATTTGATGATTTCCTCAAAAAAAAAAAAGCCCTAAACTTGTGATCCTAGTGAACATCACAGAGTGTGATATATTTACACCCCCTTTCGGGAATACAAGCATGAAGTTATGTACGTTATAAATGACTAATTAAAGCTTTTCTTATTTCAGGTATGTATTATCAAGTGAATGATCAATAGTTATCATCCGAGAGATCATTCATCAATCATTATTATAAGTAATGATACAGTGGTAAGTGATCGAAACTATTAATTATGTATTATTATTTTATTTTGATAGGTATTTTTATCTAATTACGAACATAACTACATAACAGGTAACCTAATTAGCAGTATTGGTATATAATAATACTTTAAGAGCAAAATGTAACACTCATGTTAAAAGTAAAAAAAAAATGTTTAGTCTAGTTAGGCATAATTAAAAAGATGTTGACGAGTCCATTTTAAATTTTAATAAATTTATGTGCCAACAAATAATACGAAAAAAAAAACTATAACGCTTGAGGAATAATTACAATAACTGATTTTAACACACGTTAAACCAAACAAAATCCCTTTGAACGTTGACATTCTATCAGTAAAAATGATTGTCAGAAAGTCCAAAATGTATTGCAATGAGCATAAGACATGAGCTACTAACATGTCACGTGGTCAACTTCACATGTCTAGTATTTTGAAGTCATAACAATCTTTATTGCTTATAGAATATCACTGTATCTGGAGCTCTCACAGACTTATTAAGGAGTATTTATTCAGTTTACCAACAATTTTATTGTAACCCACTTAAATCATACAAAAAAAATCATGCGTTTAAAACTTTATACGGTGTAAATATCAGGGCGCTGACAGGATAAAATGTATGGCGCTAGCGGAACGAAATATTTTACGAAACGAAATAACTCCATACATTTTCGTCGCCGTGTACTGGGGGCGCTTTGTTTATGAGCACTACATGAACAAAATATAATTAATCCCTTCGTTAAAAGTCCTTGATAGGAAGTACTGCAGTACAAATGTTACCCCTACTGACAATGGCGCTCAGTTGGCACGTACATTTTTATGTTAATTGTAAGCTACAGGTACAGTATACATACAAGTTTAAATACGAATATTAATAATATATGCTACTAAGCATATTGACTTTGAACAGATTTGTAAACATTTTCTAAAACTGTGACAAAATATTTTATGAGACAAACAGATCAGGATTTTACATTTTTTTATTTGCTCATAGAGAATCAAAGAAGGGTTGACTTATTTTATAACTAATTTTAGCATACATTTAAATCGAATAAATATCCAAGAACCTCAAAGTGAAAGCGATCATCACGCGACGCTTTCATGACGACGCTTGCAATCTTTAACGAATATACGCGATCGTCGCAATCTGTTGTTCAGCAAAACTCAACGCGTTGCTTTCACGACGACCGCGACGCCTCCGATCTTCAACGAATACGCGATCGTCGTGATAATAATTTGTAACACACGAACGCGTCTTCGCGTCAACAGAGGGTGCCTTTCGGTTATGCCGAACAAATGATCGCGTAACGGCTTTCTATTCCGGTGAACTGTCATTGAAAGAATTGACTACAGCGCCCCCAACAGTGGTCGTTGACGCGTCTTGAGAGTTTGTTTAACTTTATTTTACCCCATTAGTAAATAAATTATAGTTCCAAACTATAGCTACAATAGATATAAACCTTCTTTAATTACATTTTAAAAGCCGGTCTTAGCGGAGGGTCTTAACTTGTCATTTTAGGATGGATATAAATTAATTCCAACGGAGCGAATATCATTAATTTCTGAGGTCAACGGGGTTCGGAGCTTTCTATTAATTTATTACAGAAAATATAAATGAGAGTCGAAAATATTTAGCTTTTCTTTGTAGTGACCCACTCAGTTAAGGTTTCCATAAACAGGTGCAGGGATAAAATGCGACTATGATGTGACAACGCTTTTTAACATGATTTGTTAGAAGGAAAGATTACACGTCACTGATGACCTGTAGAAATTTTACAGTTAAAAATTCTCGGTGCATTATTGTCACATTATCGCGTCGCGCCTGTCTGCGGAAGTCTTTACATGACACGTATTATTTTTATTGCTTACCTCATAAAGTACTATTAAAGGCGTATTATAAGTAGGCTAGTCTGTAAAGAGAAAACGATTAGAATGATTGATGCAAAATAGTGGAATTTTCATCTGATTTATTAGGTTCAATGCCAACAAGCTTTGATCTGATGATCTGAGGACTCAATATCATTATAAAAGTATAGGTTTTTTTATCTAAAAGTATTTATGAAAACAACGAGCTCATAATATTCGATAATAGTTTGTATCAACAAACTATTATCGAATATTATGACCTCGTTATTGTTATGAACTCAAATGACCCCTTCCGCTCTGGGTGGGGCGGGAGGGAGTGTCGGACTCTTACTGACTAAAACCCATCCGTGCTCCTCCTAGTGCCCTTTGCGTTCCAGGGCCGCCCGGTGACTCTTTCGAACAAAATCCGGAACCCTGGCAGAATTGACATACATACTACATTTATGAACATGTCTCAAGCCGCATCCTGCATGATAAACACTTTGGTATATACAATCTCATGAACAATAAATACTTATTATTTTTCCGAAGGTACGTAACCTTGTAATGTCTCATGTAATAGCAACATATGGGTTATATGAGGTCGTAAACAATACAGAAAATGAAGACACTGATTAAGGTGTCAAGTATAATATTCTTATATAGGATGTTTCATAAAAATATTGACATTTTCAAAAAACACGACTGCATTAGGGCCGGCTCTCACTGCCGGCATGGCACGGCATGGCACGGCAGGTTGCGCTACGGCATTGCGCGGCATGCCGTGGCATCTCGCGGCATACCATGGCTTCCCGCGGCATTCCATCTCCACGCACCGACCGGACCAGATTAACCGAAATGACCGCTGCGCAAGTTTCAATGATATATCAACTAACTTATCAATGATAATTCCTCGACACGACAAGTGACCCATTACATCTCGCGGTATGCAATAGCGCGCTGCGGCATCCCGTGGCATGAAACGGCATGACACGTCATGCCGCAGCATGGTGGTATCGAAATAAAGTAACATGAATTCTAAACTCATTGAAATAATATTCAAAATAACTTGATTAGTAATAAATTCCTTTGCCGTGCCATGCCGGCAGTGAGCGCCGGCCCTTACTCGACTGAAAAGTTCCAAACATTAAAGGTCTATTTTTAATTTTGCTATTGTTTAGTGACTGTATGTTCAGATGATCACCCTTAAAATAATGTGACCACGCACTTCTGGGTGGATGATTAAATTAATAAGTTTTTGTATTATTTTTTGTGCAAATGATATAATTAATAGCTTTTGCCCGCGACTTCGTTCGCGTGTATGTCGGAAAGTAACATGATGTCGAAAATTTAATTATAACAGGGTGAGTTTTGATAATTAAAACTTAAAAATTAAAAGTTTTTAGTTACCTACTCTTACTCATAATCTTTGCTCATTAATAAAGTTTTCCCTGTCATACTTGATTGAAAGGTAGGGTTGCCAAAAGACACTGGACATTTTTTGTACAGTATTTTTTTTCATCTTTTCTCTCCAGTTATAAATCGTGTAATGTAATGCCGTGAGGTATCTTTAAAATTTAACGATATATAAGCATACCTATAATAGTTATTCTCTCAAGTATAACATTGACCTATTTTTCTCAATCGGTTTATAGAAACTAACTTAGTAACTTATGCGGCAAAATAAAGTTGATACGATCTGTCTCTCTCTTGGCATTTATGTAACTGGCAGGTAATATATTGGCGAAATTCGGTAATATGTATTATTGAGTTTTTATTTGAACCAATTCGAGAGACTATTGAAGCGTTTAAAAAAAATGAATCTATAACAGTTTAATTTTAGAACATATTTTTAAGATATTAAACAAGGGTCCTGTTATGTTTGTTTGAGATCCACGCAAAATATAAAGTGTCAAACCCAAACAAAAATTAATAACTCCAGTCCGCGGACATCGTAATTAAACCAAATCGATTCCCGTAGTGACCACAATATCAACTTAATTCACCGTTCAATCCCTATAGGCGATTAATTAAACCGTACGAAACGCTTAAAATTACACCTACACGGTATAAAATCGACGCATCTCACTACTGAGTGCGCGCGCAACCCTAAGCGTGAGCCGTTACTCCGCCGGCAGTCAGCAGCCGGGCCGCGCGCTCGCACTCCCATAGTAAACAGACCACAAAATAAACAATAATATACGAAAGCCCTGGCTGCACACCCCTTGCAATAAAAAAAAAAACATTAAAAAATCAAATTTAAAAAACGCAGCACATTTCTACGCTTTCGCGCCATTTCGAACTGTCATTCAAGTGCATTCAAAAGGAATTGAAAGAATTCGAAGCAATAATAACGTGTTATTAGTTATTTAAAAAAAAACGAGTGTTTCAATTAGCTCGTTTTTAACTGTGGTTCCGAGTTACTGTTGTCGGTTTGAAGTTATGTGAGTATGTTAAATAGCAGTTTGGATAAGTATGGCTTACGTAAGGATAGCGTATTGAAAAAAGTCTGTTGTTATGTCCTTTGGGATGAGCGACTATTTATCAACGTTTTGTAACCAAAATAGCGACATAACAATGATTGCTTTATTTTACACACTGCTGTGATTTTACAAGACCTTACTTATTCATTAATTTCAGATGATATCGAGTATCAAAATAGATACAATTGGAAAAGTATACTGTTACATTTTTATTGTAACGTATTTAAAATTTCAGTTTTATGTCGGTCAGCATTCAGTATAACGGGTCATTATTCTGTAACATTATCAAAATTAATGTTTTGTGTAAACGTCAAAAAAAGTGAAAAAAAAATATTAAGAACGAACGTTACCATTTTTTACTGATCGTAATCTCATAACGTGCCTTTAAGTGACCGAACTTTTTTCAGTGTCAGCTGCTTCTAAGGCATGTTATAAAAAAAACGGCAAAGATGAATATTTGTGTGTAGAATGACCTAACCTTAAAAAAAATATCAAAATAATGAAAAACATTGTCTTTCAAAGAAAAACCGTTTAGTTTCTCGATAAACAAATATTTTATCTGCTTTCTTTAGGTGTCGCAGGAGGTGAAAGATCACATTGCAGAAAATGAGTTACATATTCTTTCTTTTTTTTCTTCCTTACCTAACAGCACTGAAAACAGATTGATTTCCAACATTTTTTCCCTGAGAGCAGTCATAATGCCAAGACCAGCCTTTCCAAATTTTTTCACTATGTTAGTGAATTAACTATGCCAATATACAGGGTGTTGCAGAAATGCATGGTAATACTTATGGGTGATGTTGGGTAGCTGATATACATCAAGGAAAAAATAGAAAAGCAAAAATAATGTGACTTAAAAAAAAACGACTACAGATAACGACATAGGAGTACCGAACAAATGACTTTTCAAGCAGTTTGTTGCAGTTGGTGGCATTTAAATTACTCCAATCGCATATTTGAGGTCACCGACTGCATCAGACTGCTTGAAAATTCACTTTGTTCGGAACTTCTAGTGGTACTTTAAAAAAAAAAAATCACATTTATTTTTGTTTTGCAATTTTTTTTCACATTTTCCTTAACGTCTAACAGTTTCCCAACGTCACCCTTAAATATGGCCACGCACTTTTTGAACACCCTGTATACAACTCATCTGCCCATTACATCATCCAAATACTCGTGCTATGTATAACATGAGCCTTTATTTATGTAATTGTTGATAGTCTCACGTTTGACCAATAAGTCACCTGATGGCAATCAATGATGTGGTCGACGGTGGATCACGCTTGTCTAGAAGTAACATAATCACTCATGACTTAAAGATCCCTACATTCATCGTCTAGAGAAGTTGTTTCCAAAGAAGGCCTTCAATGAAAGTTACACATTACACAATTAAATTAAAAAAAGATAAATTTCAATTTGGTTTTGGAGTCGAGTGCTAGCATTCGTAATGAAAGCTCTCCGTCTTTTTTAAATGAAGTTGTATTGTTTTTGTTTTGGGAGTATAATATTTGGTTAATGCAGACAGGGCAACAAAATGCTCGAGCATAATCTCATCGATAAATTAATAATGGATTCAATCGCATCTGTAATAGAGTCCAAAATATCGTCATTATTATTTCAGCCAAACGACATCTACTGCTCGACTATAGGCATTCTCCAGGCGTTGCTACAACGACTGGACTTGTGCTTCTTGCATCCAGTAGACTCTTGTAACCCTCACTCGATCATCAGGCCGTTGGAAACTTTATAAAGCTGCGTTCTCCGGTGTGAGTTTGGCATTCCAGAACTGTAGGACTTCTCTGTCATGCGCTCTGCGAGTTATGTGCCCTTGCCCACTGCTGTTTAACTTTAGAAGTTCTTTGGAATATGTCTTTGTTCTACGTATATCTTCATTTCTAATTCGATAGCGCAGGGAAACTCCAAGAAAAACCCTCATTGTCCAGTGTTGGACCATTATTTCTTTCAAAACTAAAGGAACATGCACAACGAACTCTGTCTGCTCTTATTCTAAGAGCGGATTTCACCAATGAAACTGAACGCGATCAGTACATCTAAACTGCCAGCATCTAAACTTCAAGAGCTGTCAGCGTCAATATTCCATAGAAAAGTAATGACACTGACAGCTCATAAAACGTGGTTTATACGCTGATCGCGATCAGATTCATTGGTGAAATTCACCCTTATTCTTTGGCAGATATAATCATCCGAACTCTCCTCGATACACCAATTATTCCTTTGCAACTATAATGTAGAGACCGCGTACTGGCAGTGTGAGACATCACCAGCGAGGTGCACAAACGACCTTGTAAAAATAGCTAGGACAGACTGGGTGTGGAAATTTGAGGAGTGAATGTTGCACAGCTTAGGAGCAGTGGTCATCACACTTTTCTGATCAAGGGCCACATAAGACAATGTAAGGTATCACAGCGGGCCGCACATTCGTGGATTGGATAGTTGACAACACCAATCAATTGAAATATTTTTACAAGCTGTGAAAATGCGATTGCCCCATTTTGTACCTCAATGCAAAATATAAGTAACTAACTAGCTTTTGCCCGCTACTTCGTACCCACTTATCCCATTTTTCCCGTTCCCGTAGGAATTTCCATTTCCCGTGTAGCCTGTAGCCTTCCTCGTGAATGTCATATCTATCATATTATACAAAAAGAATTTTCCAAATCCGACTGGTAGTTCCAGAGAGATTAGCGCGTTCAAACAAACATGGAATAGATTATGGACAATCAAGATTAGTATAGATGTATGTAAGCAACCTGTGAAATCAGGTCTACTAAAATTGTTTGCTCATGTCGCGGGCCGCACAAATATCGTTCGCGGGCCGCAGTTTGACGATCACTGGCTTAGGAGGGTCATGTCCAGCAATGGACTGCAATAGACTGACTCGATGTTGATTGATGTGTTAAAAAGATTTCGAGATAAGCGCACATAAATGTATGGGGCAATTATTTTTTTTTGCGACTTCTGTGTTGGTCCCTTTGTGAAAGTTGTTCATAATGATGAGTACTATGAACCCTTAAGAGGTTATTGCGTTTATTCTGTTACACGTTGTAATATGTATTTTAATTGCACACAACGCTTTGTATGTCATAATCTCGTTAATGTTATTTATGTACTTGTAAATAAATTATAAATGATTCACTTCCACTAAAACAAAAAAAGAGCATGTTATATTCTAATAAACTCATTACGTAACTTATGAATCTAACATGGTTATTATACTAATTACGTGTCGAAGACATAATTATCGAGAATTATTATTTATTAATGTGTCTTTGATGACACCGTTATTACAAAGGGGAGAGGCGTGAAACTAAGAACAATTAAACTTAATTATTCGAAGGTGTTATTGAATGATCGATAATTAAATAATTATCTTTCTTTATTTTATTTTATCGAAGAGTTAGTACGAAGTATCAAGTTTTATAAATGATAGCAGTTACCAAGTAAGTTTTTTCATGGTAATGATCAAAATCAGTAAGAAATCAATACCAGATTTGAAACTAAAATTATCACTAATTCAATGCGAAGAATTGTTAAAGTTTCGTTATCTGCTGCGATATTTGGATGGGTTTTGATTTTCAATGGCCAATTGCATAACTTGACTTGCTTATCATTTGTAAAGCGTCGATAAAATAATTCATTGCTGAAACCGGGAGAACTATCAACTTATTCGCTTTCGTCATCTGCCTAGCCTTTTCCCACACTATATCAGGGTCGGCTTACAGTCAAATCAGATTCAGCTGAATATCAGTATTTTACGTGGAGCGGCTACCTACCAGACTACCACAACCTATTAACTGGGCAACACGGTACTTCTTGGCAAGCCTGGAGTCAGATATTCTGGCTTCTGACAATCCGAAACGACTGCCATAGATCTTTAAATGACAGCCGAGGCACAGAGGAGTCTCGGTATGTTAAGATGGTCACCCATCTACAGACCGACCTCGGCAAGCGTTGATTAACTTTGAAGATCGACCCGAGCGCTTTAATTTGATAAATAAGTTGAAGTTACTTTATTTGACTGATACAAGGTGAAACAATAATTTGTATAAGCTGCCGCTCGCTGCTCCACCCGGGTGAAAGTCGAAAATCCCAAGGGAACATTCTCCCGGGATAAAAAAATATCTTTTGGCCTATTCTACGGTATGGTCTACTCGCGTGACGAGTTTCATCCCAATCCGATTAGCCGTTAAGACGTAATGAGGTAAAAAACAATCAAACTCATTGTCGCATTCATAATATTAGTTAGAGATGATATTATTAACAAGCTTCTGCCAGCGACTTCGTCTGCATGGAGTTTATGATTAAAATACATCTTAACGTTAAATACATCTTAAAACCGGTGGTTTTTAAATCTTCCCGTCCATTTTTTTCCATTTTTTCGCTGCATAAGACCCTTCCTTGAAACTTTAGGAAAATTTTAAAAAAATAGCTCAATAAATTGGTCCAGCCGTTCTCGAGTTTTGCGCTTAGCAACACATTTAAATAGATGACACAATCTCTCTTAATATTACTAATTTAAAATCTGTCAACCAACTGAACTGAAGACTCATCAATAATAATGTGCCATTTAAACAAAGTACATTCCAAATGATCGTACATAAACTCATGTTTAAATTATCATAACAATGTGCATAAGTTGTACATAATTTATCACATTTAGATACATTAGACATTCATTAGATTCAATTCACGTGAAAAAGGGACGATTTAATACAAAAACTTATTTCCATACTAGCGTCTGCACACGGTTTCGTTTGCGTGAAAGTTGAAAATTATCCCTCGAAAACGAACGTACTTTCAGTAAATTGACTTATTTTTCTATATATTTTTTTATTGAACAATGGGTTACCTCTTGACCTCAATGACGCCTGATGGAAAGCGATGGATGAGGTGATGGATGACAACTTCTGGGTACGCTCGCTTTATCATAATAGCGAGCGTGCCCTTGTCTTGAGGCACTGGTACTCTTCCGCGTCGACAAAATACAGCAGCCTGCTTGACGACGGGCTCCGGTCCTACCGGAGTCCGTCGTCAAGCTGGAGGTGGTCGCGGACCAGGCTGGTAAAAGCCCTATTTTTGTATGAATGGGTAATCTCTCTGAATGGGAAGGCTCTGGGTGAAGCGAGAGGGAGTGTCAGTCTCTTTCTGACTAAAACCCATCCGTGCTCCTCCTAGTACCTTATGCGTTCCGGGGCCACTTGGTGACTCTTTCTTACAAATCTCACCAAAATGTAGGAAATAATTTCGATTTGTTGTTTAAATGATTGTTGAGATGTTTATAGAATACTTTTTAGTTTAGTGTGTGCCTCTTGACCTATGCCTCTTCTAACATCTTTCATTGCTTTAAGTCTATCCGGTCTCATCTAGTTTAAAACCACCAAATAGATTGACGTGTAAAAGTGTTATTTACAACCTACTTACAAAAAAATATAATTTATCATATATGGCCACTCTACTCCAGTTGGCATCGGCTGTTAATTTTTACTCATCCTTCCAATTTTTCCTTTCGCAAAAGATACACTTAACCGTTTACTTGTGTTCAGAATTTCATCTAAATTCGTTCAGCCGTTGAAGTGTAATTGAGTAACAAACATCCCAACATACAAAGTTTCTTGTTATATAATATAATATGTAGAATGACATGGAAACAGCTTAGGGTCGACGTACACTTGAACGCGTCCGTTCGCAATATATCGGTGCGAAAGTTTTCGGTAACGTAACGGATACTTATAAGGGTAGATGTCAAGCGTCTTGTTTGTTGTACTCCTGGAAATTGTCTGTAGAGTAATTTGAGTGGAATTCGTGTCTTAGGGAAAGATATTGAGAGCCGATTTATGCCCAAGATAAAGATGCATTTATTTGTATAAATATATTTAACATGATACATAGTATGCACATGGTTGGAAACGTGTTTAATATTGCTTGTTCAACATGCTTAGCCATATTTGGCGTACAAAATACCAATGTAAATATAAATTCATTCAATTCAAACACATTATTACAGTCAATACAAAAATATAATTAAAACAATAGAATTAATAAAACTAAAATACATATTAAATTAACCAAATTCAAAATTTGTCATTCAAAAACTCCGTACCGATATAGTATCTTCTATTGCAAATAAAATGCTGCTCCAACCAAAAATAATTTCATAAGTACGACAAAATGCCAGTTGCACTGATGAGACAAAAACATTACAGTATATGTAACACAGGTGTGTTACAAATAAACGTATGTCCCGTACACATGACTTAAATTCCGCGTGAAAGTCAGAAATTATCTTAATGGAACAATCTCCCGGGATCCTATGTCATGTTCAAGACATGGTCTACCCGTGAACCAAGTTTTATCCAAGCTGTTCAGCTATGGAGACAAATAGACAGACAGAAGTATTTTCGCATTTATAATATTAGTATAGAAGTATGGATAAGTTGTATTTATCATGCGATCTATTTATTTCCACCTAACAATTCAGTTTTTTTATTACGAAAACCTTAATAAAGCATTTTTCTCAACTTACCGTTAGCCAGTCGCACATTGACTTTCCACATAGAATAGGTACTTATAAATCTCCATACACCACCCACCACTATTTAGGTGATCAATCAAAATAAATACATTAAAAATTCCGACACTCCAGACCCTATATCCACTCCACACAAGTTTACGCTATTTATTATTCGCCGGCACCCACCCGTTAAAATGTGAAAATGCCTTAAAGATTCCTTTCAGCTGTTGGAACGTGGGATATTGAAACATTTCATACTCTTTGGTCATATTATTATTTTGTGCTTATTTTTACCACAGAGCACAGAAACGCCTCTGCGGCCATAATACCTTTCCAAAACATTTCATACATTCCAAGCCTGTCAGTGACAATTCTGACATTGCTTTTGACTGTCAATAAAAATATTCCTCCTCCTCCTCCTCCTCGCGTCGTATTCCCCATAACTGAGGGTCGAGACTCCTCCGCCGAATCATCTCTTTGACCATGTCCCTTCACTTATTTCGGTCTTTTGATTCATGGAGGGCAGCGTCAAGCTACACTAAGTTCGGGGAAGATCGAACCCGGTCTGACTATATCTGTGGTCGCTTGCCATTAACCCTTGCTAGTTGTCTTTAGGTGTTCTAGAATATTATTGATGTTTATTTATTTAGCGAGGAAGGCCACATACACTGGGAGGACGAGATCGTGCGTCTGGCTGGAATACGCTGGTTAGAGATAGCGAAAGACCGAGAAAGATGGCACTCTCTGGAGGAGGCCTTAACCTCAGGGGTTCCCACAAATAATTAAAACTATTTATTAATCATTAATATTTATTGTATAATTTGGGAAATATAAGGCTGCTTTTTTATTTATTTATTTATTAACATAATGCAACCTTCAGGTACATACAAAGGTGGACTTAATTTTTTAGGCTTTCTCCACCTTTTGATCAAGGGTGCTGGAAAGACAACGTGGTAGGTGCTTAAAAAATATAATCATACTATTGGCTGATTGGTTGCTTAGTTTAGTTGTGATGATTGCTGGTTCATTGGTGAATTGATATGGTGGTTGGCTGGCATCTCTAATAGCTGCCAACACAGTGATTCCAAACTCTGTCTTTGTTACGACGCTGTAAAGCGAATGATACAATTTTGGACGCAAAAGAATTCCTTGATAAATTATTTTGCATGAACTAACGAAGTATTTTTGTATGAGGAAGAGAATGTTGCGACACAATTTGTTTTATTATTTTTTTCCTGGTGGATGGGTACGAAGTACGGAACGCGTTCTTTGCTTGGGTCAACTTTGTTAGCAGATTCCTTTTCTGTAATAAATGGATGTCTCCACATTCCGTACACGGATTTTACTTGTATCTTTGGATAATCTTTGTGAAGATTATGCACCATGAAAATGTCTCTTAGTTTTATAAATAAGACAAGGGACTAGAAGATTTAGACAAATTGAAGTTCTTTATGCGATAATTTTAATGACAGTGTCCAAGCACTGTTTTTTTAACCGACTTCAAAAAAAGGAGGAGGTTCTCAATTCAGTTTTTTTTTATGTTTGTTACCTCATACCTCCGACATTAATGAACCAATTTAAAAAAATCTTCCGATATGTCCCATTCATATTTTATCAAAATCGATTCAGTAGTTTGGTTTTTAAAAAAAATACTTCATCCAAGTAAACGAAATTGCGTATTTTGCTTTCCTGTGACTATCCAGTGGTGTTTTTAATTATCGACTGCCGTTTTTGCGTTTGAAATGTCTTATCTAAAGCCTCAGAGGGGTTTATATACAAAAACTTTCTAATTTTTCGTGTCAATTATAATGTACTAGCTTTTGCCCGCGACTTCGGACTTCGCATATACCGTTTATTCCCGCAACCGTAGGAATTTTGGGAAATCATCTCTTACTGTTCCCTTACACTCCTCAAGAAACTACATGCCCAATTACAACTTCTTACGACCAGCAGTGCGATTCTGTAAGCATGTCGAAGTGAACACTTGGGCGGGGCGCACGACGGGTGTGTTGTCAAATCATACAAATAAGATGGAATGACAGCGCTCTTGTCGTTCACTCCGCCTAGGTGAACACCGTGAAATGTCGACAGAATCGACCGGCTGTACTTTCGGCTGTGCGATGTCTGACAAGTCACACAGTTACTCATTCACTCAGTCACTCAGTAATGGAAGAGTGATAAACATTGATTATAGATTTCATGGTATCAGTTACTGGTACCTACAAAAATAATAAGAATAGGCTAAATTTAAGCAAAAGACGAAAATATGCTAACATTATCTATTCAAGTCACGTATCCCAGAGAATGAATGCCTGAAAATAACTCCCGATTGCGAAAAAAATACCAAACACAATAAAAGTCACGCTTGCGAGTCCCGAAGGGTTAGGTGGGGTATCTAAGCACCCCAGTCGGTAGGTGGGGTATGTTTGTACCCCACACGCATACAACCACAACCTAATGATAACGATGGGTACCCATAAAGGTAGCGTATATCTTTTTGTCATACGAACTTTCTATCATACAGTTCCGTGTGAAAATATGTGCACGCTTTGTAATGGTAACTATCGATTTCACATTAGAGATATTGTAGGTAGGGACCCATTATTATGTAAAATAATTCTAAATTTCAATAAATATTCAAAAGGATCGCTTTGGAATTTATTGAGTCTTTAGTGTACATAATATACGTGACAGAACGTTATACATTAAAGCTACTCATTTTTTTTTGGTCTTGTGGATCTAGTAGCTCATGCCGTAATGAGGATTTTCAACTTTTCGAAAAAGATACCTGTATTTTTTAAAAGATTTATATTCTTAAAAAAATAATGAAAACGATTTTATAGAATACATTCCTTGGGCTCGAGACAAGTGAGATTCTGTCAACGGTAGCGTGGCGAAGGCGATTGTCAATACGGTACGTCTAAAATTTATGGGTTTGACAGATGCTATCGAAATGTCACGTGATCGCCTACATTTTGGCATTTCGACAATCGCATTTGCTAATTGAATAGCACATTCTCTAGGGCCTTTTATATTAATTATTAAAACGTAGTAAATATAGTAAAAAAAAAATGTTAATATGAGAAATGTTGAATATCATTTTGAAAACATTTTGTTATTATGTTTAATATCAGAGTGCCAATGCCAATTTTATACTATTAATTTTTAAGCAAAGTGCGCATTCGCATGTCAGTTGCAATCTATCAAAAATATATGGTTTTTTTTTAAAGATTTCATCTGAGATACAAATGCGAACGTTGCTTAAAAATTAGAAGAATTGGCAATCTGTTAAAACGCTAAGATTAAACTCAAGCAATAAAAGCAAGCAATAGAATTTCCCACTTTCCTCGACTATCAAATTTAATTAAAAGTAAACAGTAGTACTATTTTAAGACCTTTCCATTCAGAGTACAAAGCTGAACAATGGGTTATTTTTAGCGATCTTGTTCTCACCACTCTCGTTTCATTGAGGTTAAAATTGGATGATTTGACATTGAAACAGCTCTTGAATACAAGTGAATGGTTCAAGGGCGATCGTGCGTTTCAAGGGTGCTTTTAATTCAAAATGGTGGGTAGTATTCAGAAATATTTTTACACATACTCGGGATCCTAGGATCCTGGATCTTTAGGAACCTTACGAGGGGCCAAAGCCAAGTCGCAGTTAAGCGCTTTCAATGACACCATTGTTCTCACATTTAAAAGCAACAAGGATAATGTGACCAGGATTTTTGTAAAACATAAAATGGTTTAAAAGAGTATCCGTGGAGTTTTCTTCTCCAAAATAAATGCTTGACTTTGACTTTGACCAACCGACAGGTATCCCTGTATTCACTGCAAGTCCACGAAAGGACACCTTGGTTAGTGTAGGTCTATCTATACTAATATATAGTAAAACTGAAGGGTTTGTTGTTTCGTTTGAACGCGCTAATCTCTGAAACTGCTAGCCGGATTTCAAAAAATCATTTTGTATATGATAGCCATATTTTTGAGGAAGGCAATAGGCGGAAAAAAACGGGATATGCGTGTGCGAAGTCACAGGGAAAAGCTATTACAAAATGTGAAGAAAAAAGATTTTATAACAATGAATGTACAATGTACATCTTTTATCTACATACTTTTGCACTGAAGTGGGACGGTACAAGGTTATTCCTGTATTGTACTACTGCAGTGAAAAAGCCTTCCATCCCTCGTTCAACATCCCCCGATCTTCCGCAGTTTTGGACCCGTTCTATGAGTAGGGATCCAGCTCACTCCACCGTCTTCTTTTGGGCCCACCATGTTGTTTGGGCCTGTCGTTTCTTTGCGTTTGGGATCCACTGTGTCTTCGCCCACTGTTGCTTCGATATGCGTCAAAGTTAACCTCTTTGTGACATTAAATAAAAGTAATATATATCATTATTTCTCATTGACCGATGTTGACTCGGCCGATGTTTATGACTGTTTGTCATGTCATGATTATGTGTGACAAACCCGTGAATGTTATTGTTCGTAATTGAATTTTAATTGGTTTATTGATTATAATCAACTTGCTAGACAAAAAACATTATTGAAACGACTAATCAATTGATGGTTACCTATGAAAAATTACTTTATGAAAACTTGTACAGTTATGTGGCTAGAAAACACAAGTCTGCCTTGAATATAATCATATCACAGACCATTTTATTATTAATTTGTCACTTTTCAAAGTGGTTTCGTTCGTGTGTAAGTCGAAATTATTCCCGTGCCAATAATACTAATCAGGTAAAAAGTGTTCTATTTCCTTAAGGTTCATCCACATATATCAGGGCCGTAACCGGGACGTGTCCGGGCCGTGATCTGTCACAACGCGGCCTAACACGTCCCAAGTACGACTCGGTTACGGATATGTGGGAACGAGTTCATATAAAATGTACGTACCGATTTTTTTTGAGCTCTGGTCGGACCACGCTCTGGCCATATCCTGGGCACGGCCCGGATATGTGTGGATTAACCTTAATCCAGGCCGACGACTTCGTTACAAATATCCAAATCAGTTCAGTCATTGAGGCGTGAATGATTAATAACAAACAGACTTCTGTAATAATAAATTAGTAGGTTTAATTTAATAAATTTTGTCAACCCCACCTCAATGGTTTACGTTGACCCTCCTTTCAGATACGTCCTATTCGGAGTTAGACACATAAGTCGTAGAAAGGTAGAAAGAAAAGGAAAGTCCAGTTTGTCGACCTCCCTCAAGCCTTCAAGCCATGTCAACTGATGGGACAGGGGTAGAAATGAATTATCGTGTGCGAGGAGTAGGTTTTCCGCAAATCTAATTGTCTTAGGTACTCGTAGATTGCAGAAGCCAATCTACTAGAGCACTATTTGTAGATTGTTTTAGTAAAAATCATTTCTTCAATGGGTTGAAAAGGTTTGTTATTAGAATAGATTTATTAATTTATTGGTGGAGTTCAGAAGGAGTTCAGAGCAAGACAAATTTTGTTCGGTTGGAATTGACAAGAAGTGGCTCAACGAAACTATTCCTAACAAAAAGTAAAAAGGGGTAACCCAACACCAGTTTTTATTACTAAGTACTCAGTTATGTGGTTTGGCGTGCAGTCATTAGTCCTAAAGATCGATATTATCGCCAGCTGTTAAAGAAAACATAACTTATGGCATATCGTATGAGTATTGCTATTAGAACTCGCTAACATGCAATGCGAACATGCAATTTGTTAATTAATAATGGTTTTCAGTACTTTGGAATGTAAACGTATACTATAATACTATACTCCATAATGTAATATACCTACTATAATTTATATACTTTTTAGTATAATAAAGCTGAAGTATAAGTTTGTTTGAACGCGTTAATCTCTGGAACTACCAGTAGGATTTGAAATTGTATATGATATCCACATTCATGAGGATGGCTATAGGCTATTCGGGAACGGGAAGTCTCTACAGAATCGAATATGCGTGTATGGACACGCTTGCAACAGCTAGTATGGTAAAAACTTGGCCAGAGATCGAAAAATATGATGTTTTGAAGAGGAAATGGGAGGTCGTTAGCCCAGCAGTGGGACACTAATTAGACTATTATAAAAAGTTTCTACAGAATGACATCGAGTAATCATCACCATTCAGATAATTTATAGCGGGATCAACAAGAACACATTAAAATACTTTAAAAGCTTTTTATAAACTAGCACTTTGCCTGCGACTTCTTGCGCTTTCTAAAAATAAAATTATTATTTAGTCATAATGAAGCGTCCAACTGGTGAAAGAATGTTTTTAAATAATTATTACAGTAGTTTCAGATCCCATTCATTAAAAACTTACAAACTGAAATACAAATAATTTCTATTTGTAATAAATGTTAAAGCAAATAATTTTACCTCATTATAACTACTTTAATTTTAGTGTTATTTTAATTACAAACTTCTCAATAAAATAGCTAGAAGTTGTAAGTCTGGCAGTTTGAGTACTTTTGCGGCCTACCCAAATGTCCTTTCTTTGGCATGTTCGTCGGTTCGTTGAGCTCCTTTTTGGTTCTAAGTTGAGCTACTCGACTACTGACCAAAGCTTGCACTGACTGGACGGGTCCACTCAAATCTGTGTGGTTCTTTCCTCAAAAGACCATTTCAGACACTGATCTGCATGATCCTCATATCGTATTGTGAATGTGGGGACCATGCAGATCGCTATGATAGGGATCCATTTCATGTTAGTCAACAATGTCTGGCAGTTTGAGATTTTTTTATGCGGCCTACCCAAATGTCCTTACTTTGGTACTGTTCGTCAAATCGTTGAGCTCCTTAAAGTTCTAAGTTTAAGCTCCACAATAACTGACAAATGCTTGCACTGTCTGGACAGGTCCACTCAAATCTGTGTGGCACTTTCCTCAAAAGGCCACCTCAGACATTAACCTACATGGTTCTCGTATGATTTGACCAGTACAATTTGTATGGACTTCAAAAGAGACTGTGACCTCTGAGTTTGTTTCGGTGTTTCTTCTCAGGGTAGTCAGCTAGGAAACACCGGCCTCATCTAGCTTAAAATGAACAAAAAATATTGACGTGTAAAAGTGTTATGTTTAACCTACTTACAAAATAAATATCATTTATCATTTATAATGGCGGATCGAAATGAATAAATTAATACCTTAAACAAAACCGGTAAATAAATTAATAAACAGCCACAATTAAACTAAAACTAGGTAGTCCATTTGAATTCTCTCTTGGATAATAAATGAGATGGTACATCTCTATCTGTCAGCTGGTTACGTTTTCATAGCTCACTATTAAAATGATATTGGCTATTTTAAGCTGAACTTTAGTAAGTTCAGCTTAAAAAAGCCAGTATATACTAATATACTTTTAGGAAATCGAATACCTAGTACTATAACCTGTAGAGATATATAACGTGTAACAGAATAAACGCAATACCTCTTAAGGGGTCATTGTACTTATCATTATGAACAAGTTTTACTATGGGACCAACACTGAAATCGCAAAAAAAAATCGACTGTCCGATTCGTTTATGTGCGCACTCGACTAAATGTACTGAACAGCTGATTTTTTTCGTGATTCGCGAAGAAAAAAAAGAAGAAAGAAGAAGAAGAATAAAATAAAGTTAAAAAACAGTGTTTTCATCTCAACAAAATAAGCTAACAATAAGAACTGAATTCACCAAGTTGAACATTAGTTGGACAAAAATTTCAAACAAGAAATACTCGTATTATTAAAATAATATCATTTTGTCGCAGTAGAAGTTTCTGTAACATCTTGACTGCTCATATGTCCGTTTCGTTATTATATACTCCGGCATCGAAGCACACCGGGTATCGTTTGTCAGGCTACGGTGCTTCACAAAATTTGGAGCTGCGACGAAGATATATTTTTAAATTCGTATTTCGGTGGCCTATCTTCTTGACATTTTCGTGTAAGGAGGTTTCGAATATGAAGATGTAAAGGTAATTTTAGGTTGCGGAATTTGTTCGAAAGAGTCACCGCGGCACTGGAACGCTAAGGGCATTAGGAGGAACACGGATGGGTTTTATTCAGTAAGAGTCCCTTCTTAATGTTTCTGCCTCCTAGTCGATAGATGGAATGGATTCCACCGTGCTTCGGAAACAACGTTGTGCCTTATCGTTGGTTATGCTGCCATACCGCTTAAACACATTTTGCTATCAGGTCTAATTTTCGATGATATTTTATTTAAAGTAAGGCTTTTTATCAGTGTGATTTTGCGATATTGCAATATCGAAAATTAGACCTTACAGCAAAGTGTCGTTTCGTGTTATTGCAGTCTAGGTCTCATTTGTGATGTTATTTTAATCTAAGTTAGGCCTTTAGCAAAGTTTAGGTTCGCGGCAGTATCACCGACGTTAAGTGAAATCTTCAACAGTCTGTCAATTATTAGGTTGTATATATCAGATACGTAGTCACTCCATGTAAAATACTGGTATTCAGCTGCATCTTATTAGACTTAACTGTAACCAAAGACTAGTCAGAATAATTTGATAATTGTCTTTTTTCTCCTAACATTCATCATCATCATCATCATCATCATATCAGCCGATAGTCGTCCACTGCTGGGCCTATGATCTCCCAAGTGTCGCCACAACAACCGGTCCTGTGCATCTTACATCCATCGGCTACCCGCGACCCTCACCAAGTCATCGGTTCATCTTGTGGGAGGCCTTCCAACGCTGCGCTGCGCCACTCCAGAACTTTTCGGCCCCATCGGCCATCTGTTCTGCGAGCAATGTGCCCTGCCCACTGTCACTTCAGTTTGGCGATCCTTCGGGCTATGTCGGTAACCTTGGTTCTCTTGCGAATATCATCATTCCTGATTCGATCAAGCAAGGAAACTCCGAGCATTTACCTCTCCATTGCCTTTTCCCCTCCTAACATTTCTACAAGATTTTCCATTCTTGTTACTAAAACATACCAACACATAACCTAAGTTGACTTCATTTCAAAGATTGTCGTATCCCCAAACATGAACCTGAAAGGTTCTATCTTGAAGCGTGGGTGTATTCTATTCTCGTCCGTCGACATAACGGGTACAGTTGGAACTTGTTTGCCAAAAAGCAATGAATTGGTCCTGTTCCCGCTCGGAGACGGCAGATGCGACTGTGGATAGGGATAGCAAAAACGTTGCTGGGAGTTTTATGATGAAATTTTAATTTATCTGCAGTATAAAGATATAATTATATTTTAACATAAAAAGAAAACTTAAAACTAAAACACATGTAACCTTTACTGACTTTTCAGAATCAACTGCCCCCGTGGTCGAGTGGTTTAGGTGTTAGCCTTGTGACCCGGTGGTCGTGGGTTCGATTCCCATGGGAAGCATACTTTGTCTTTACAAAGTATGCTTCCCATGGGAATCGAACCAAATAAAAAAACCAAACCAAACCACCAGCGAACCAAATAAATTTCATAAAAAGTAAAGAATCTTTACTTTTTATGAAATTTTATCGCTACATCCTATCTATAAATTTAATAGAAACCAACAATTTTCACCCTGGAAATCTTTCAGCGATTTAAATTTAAAATAGAATAAAAATAGAAAACAGTCCCTGGCCTCCGGTCTATTCAATCGACTTAAAAAATCTCATTAATAATGCATTCACTTGCTGACGCTACTGCATCCGCCCACTCGTACTTGTTTGCTGATGCACTGAATTCCCTGAAAGATTTTACATAAATATATATATGTACTCGTGTAGTTCAAAGTTAGTAGGTATAGCTCTCAGACTTTTAGCGACTGGATTTTAAAGATTTAACTTTTATCTTAGGTGAAGTGTTGTTTCTTACTGTAAGAAGTTTTGCTTCTCGAATGATTTTTGTTTAGGCTTTTTAGCTTTGTGTGAGGAAATAACAATAAAGTTCGAGTTTCTTTATATTGTACACTCTGTCTTAATAGTGTCTTTTATTATGGTCTCACTGCGCTTGCGTGCCTCGGAAACCATGTTAATTCGTTGGTACCAACTGTCATTTATACATCTTTGACAGTAGTCACGGGTAGTAACGCCCTGCAGCACGATGGATCGATGATTTGAAGAAGGTAGCTGGCAGTGGATGGACGCGGACTGCTCATGAGCCTGATGGTTGGCGGTCTTTGGGGGAGGCTTACGTTCAGCAATGGACGGCAATTGGCTGATATGATGATGATGGGTACAGATAGTTTGACCAGCCTTGCCAAGAGGTACAGTATCGCCTAGTTGCCAGGCGATAAGCGCGTTTTGTTCCACGCGCGCGTCAAAGAGATGACAGAAAAGTAGACTGGGCCCGCCAGGGCCAGTGCCTGCCAGGGTTGCGGATTTTTTTCGAAAGAGTCACCACAGCTCTAGAACGCAAAAGGCATAAGGACGAACACGGATGGGTTTTAGTCAGTAAGAGTCTGACACTCCCTTCCTCTCCACTTTTAAGCAGAAAAAGTCATTATATTCGGTGCAGAACATCACCCTCAAATATGTCCACGCACTTCTGAAACACCTTTTATAATATTATTACTATAAAAAAACACATCGTAAAATATATATCACATCGTTTTGAAAAAAAAAACATATCCAACTCAAATCCTCCAGTAATTTCACTCATCGTTACAGTTTCACTTTTTCTCAATTATAAAAAAACAAAACAATGTTCTGAAAAGCCTTGCGAGCGCTTGGCAGCGGTCCAAATAGCTATATTAAGCGCTGTTCCTGACAAATTAATTCCCAAATGTTTTGTGTCATCACTGTGTTTTTTTTTGTGTTTTCGTGAAATTATTTTAGGGTATTCGTTTTTTTTTTAAGTTTATAATAAGATGGTGAGACGGTATATTGAAAAAATCAGAACTAAGACTAATAAGTTCCATTTGACATCAATTTCACTTTTTTTTTTAAATTTAAAAACGGCTTCAGTTTGGTACAATTTTATTAACAGTGATCATCACAACTAATAAGAGATTGCCCTGTGCGATAAGACCGCCCATTGAACACTTGTTTCATAAGTGTTTGTCTTGTGCTTATGATGAAGTGTACAATCCTGAATATAAAATTCTTCCGTTACTGAGTGATTGAGTGACTGACAAATAACGCACACCCGAAACTACTAGGACTGTAGGTTTCTCGGGGAGTGTAGGGGTGCACTAAGAGAGGAGTTCCTGAAATTCCTACAGGAATGGAAAAAATAGGATATGAGCGTACGAAGTTGCGGGCAAAAGCTCGTAAAGGATACCAATACACACTTGTCTTAATTTTTTTTTATTATAGGCATAGAATATTTTGCATAATGACAATCTTTTTCTTTGAAAGGATGATACGTTGTCCAACCATAGAGCCAAAGAATAGCAGTCCTTCGATTTGATTTGTTTTTTTTGCAAGAAGAGGCTAACTGACTAGCTGCTAAATTTAAACTATAATGACACTGAAAACATGCTTGTAAAAACCTAAACACACAATCACACACTCACACACTTACACACCCACACATTCACCCATACTACACATCTACTAACATTCGTCTCGCATACATAACCAAAATAAATAAAACTATTAAATTTTGTATGATACCTTACTAAGTATATGTACATTCTGTCAGCGCGATCAGTACATAATTCTTATAATGAAAATGTAAAGGGGTGGGATCCTGGTGTCCTGAAACACAGGCCTCGAGCCTAGCTTAGGCACCAGTCTCCCACAATATATACTTACCTTAATTATGTATCTTTATTGAATAAGACCAATGTAAAATAATGTATGTATATTGTGGTGAGAAAATAAAGTTGTATTGTATTGTATTGTTTGGAGTATGAGCGTTTTCGTCTATCAAGTATCACACCATCATATAGCTGACCGTACTGCGATTAAAACCACAGCCTACTGTCAGTTTAACTTGCAAATGACCGCTCACACGGGTCAGTGATTATATTACGGCTAAGTTCATTGACATGCGTTGGCGTTCGTGTATTAACGCGCCACCATGCGTTAATACACGAACGTCAACAACGCCTGTCTCTACTATTATGATTTATCAAAAACACTACAAAGTACAAAATAACTTTAATTTCGGAAGTCGGTGTTTTTGGTTGCTTCTTCGTTATTAGACACCGACTTCCGAAATTAAAGTTATTTTGTACTTTGTAGTGTTTTTTTTGGAAGTCGGTTATTTTATTTTTCACTTTTTAGTGGTACCCCACACCTAAAAACACCACTGGAAAGTCACAGGAAAGCAAAAATATGCAATTTCGTATGATTTTTTCACATATTTTTTCCAGCTATTTGGATTTAAAAACCAAACTGCTGAAACCGATTTTGATAAAATTTAAATAGGACCAATCGAGAAGTATATCCTTTCACATACAATAAGATTTTTTTAAATCGGTTCATAAATGACGGAGATATGAGGTAACAAACACAAAAAAATAAAAAAAAATACAGTCGAATTGAGAACCTCCTCCTTTTTGGGAAGTCGGTTAAAAATCACTAGTAATGTTTGATAGATGAGACGTGACGGGGATTCTAACAATGCCCTTTAGCTTAGCTACGGTGCTGGGTGTGATTTGAGTCACGGACTCTCACTCAACAGTTAACACTAGCTACAATCTCTTATCGTTTCTATGTGTCCAGCCAGAGAATCATGGCCAGTACTTAAAGATATTTTGGCAAAACTGCTGAAAGCTGTGGATGTGCCTCACCTACTTTTCTGACCTTTGTGTCCCAAATACTGCAGTCAAGACGACAAATTTTTTCCCAAAAAAACCATCAAATGACTCCTTCCGCTCTGGGCGTAGCAGAAGGGAGTTTTTAAGATGAGATCATGAGTTTACAAATAATTATGTTATTTGAACTCATACTAGACGGGATATGACTTTTTAACTCTAACAGCTCCTGTGTTAGATGCAGTCTCGTCATCTCTTGTCTAGTCTTTACCCAAAAGAGTACTAGACTATTTTTTTTTTTCAATTTCTCAAAACGTAGAGAAAAGATCAGGCGCAGAAATAAAAGTAAAAAAAGTGGCTGAGTTGTGAGTGGTTTAAAATCTATGATGAACAGAGGCAGTACTAATTGCGTGTGACGTCGTTCACTAGCATCGCCATTGTGAATTTGCGCAATCCAGTACAAACGACATTTTTGAATGACAGGGATAAAGAATAATTTCAAAAGCTTGTAACTGTTCTATTTTGCTTTCAATTTTATTTATTTTTTCACAAATCGTACAATTTTAATGATAGTTTTTGGATAAGTATTCGTTCATCTCGATTTTTGATAGTTGTCAAATACCCTATTGTGTTGCATTCCGATTTAAACTAGATTCAGTTAAAATAACAGTCAATTAATAAATAACAAAAGTGGATAGATAGATAGTATTCTAAATAGAGCGAATATCTTGCTGATCTTTTCAACTCGGTTACAAGTTTATACCTGCCTTCGTCAAGAAATAGAAATTTTAGTTTTGTTACTTCACTAATTCCATTTTGATTAATTTTGTGACAGTTAAAGAAAAGAAAGAAAACGTTTATTCCGAATGACGAATAATATAAAAGAAAACTAAAAGAACACAGCTAAAAACTAACTAAATAAAATAAAACAAAATTCACAAATTTCACTGTCAAGCCATAATATGTCAGGACCGGACATTAGCTACGACTCTCTGGTCCAGTATATATTATATACATATACACCACAGACAGAACCGAACACAGTTGAATTTTTTTCTCAAAACTCGTTGACTCGGCGCTTTTTTGTGTTGGCCACCGTTGTCTCTGGTTTCAGAAGTGAGTTACTGGAGAAAGTGTGGCTGGCCCATGAAAAATTACCAGTTGTCAATAATTAATACACACATTTACTTCGACAAAGTCCTTCTCTTTACTTCCGTGATGTCAATTTCCTGTCTGTCTCTTATCGTTAATTGAAAAAGTTTCACTACCGAAATAATTGAGCTAATTTACTCTCAATCTATTGGCCCATTACTGTGATTGGCAGTGAGTGATCAAGAAACAGTTCCTGCGACAAGTCACTTACGATTTACTCATTATTTACGAGTTCCAATAAATTCTTTAAGTGATGACTGAGCTTATGTGTAGCTGTGTTATTTGTATCGGATTCAGTAAGGTTTAACTGTTGTAACTATATAAATGCAGGCGGTAAATATTTTTTTGGGGATTTGAAAATCATGCGAGTAATTGAAAAAAAATTGCAAAAAGGAAATTGGAGATGATTTGTCACCTAAATGTAAGACAAAACAAAACTTGGAGTAAAAATTAAACTCAATTTTACGATGAATGATACGTACAATAATAGAGGTACTTTGATTTTTCGAAAGTAAAAAATTATTGGCTACCTTTATTAATTCTAAATCCTTGAACTCTAGATGATTAATGATTTTCAAAAACTAAAATTGATTGATGGGGATAGACACGTGACAATTTGGTATCACATATCAAAGTCGTATTTTAGACTTTCTGACAATCGTTATCTGATAAAATGTCACTTCACCTTGGGCTAGAGGTCCAAGGTGAAGTGACATTTTATCAGCGATATATTAAGTTTAAAGTCTAGTTATACAATAATTCCAATATTATATCATCTTACATATTCCCTTACATATCATCCAAAGCAATTACAAAACTTTAATTTTATAACTAAATACTTCATTCACAGCGACGCACTGGCTACAAAGTTCGTAGCTAACTCGTAGCGCTATGCCGCTACGAGGCTACGCCGTAGCAAGTTGAAGGTGCAATTAAAATGAATTTAGCTTTAATGTTTTCTTTAGTGTCCTTCATTTAAAAACTGGTTTTACTTTGAGAGCCCTTTTAATGTTATATTTTAAAGTTTTCTGAGGTAATTATTTTAATGAAACTAATTAAGGTTTGAGTTATGATTTTGGTATGAGAGATTTGACTTTTGCTTTAAGGACCATTATTTTAAAGGAGTAACTGTACATTTGAGCTCGCACAATTAAGTTGGCACTAATGAAAATTAATGTAATATTCCATTTGTTGAATTTTAACTAAACTAAATGATTCCGAATGCATCATTAAAAATGTGTGCTATGAAATGCTTCATTTCAAAATATAGTTTATTATCTAAACGAAAACCTTTTAATATTTTATTTCAATCACTTTAAAGATGTGGCATTTTTTTAATTACAAGTTTAAGCCTGCGGCAATGGGAAGATACAGAAAAATAAAGAAAACCCACATTAAAATAGTAGTAAGTAAGACGCGCTCAGTCGTTACCTGCATTTAAAAGTCTTGTAAAGGAACATTATCTGTCGCTGTGATTATCGTTAGTCGTCTTTTATCTTTATTACCTGTATACTTATATATGTATATATTTATGTATATATTATTAAGCTTAACATGTATGTATCTGTGTATCTATTATGTTATATTATAAATGAATTGGTTTTCTTTTTTTCTTTTCCACGCCAATGAAAATCCATTTCATGTCCAGACAATTACTGTCCATCCCAGGTTGTCTGGAAGAGATAAGGCCGCCTATTGTATGTGTTTTAAGGTTCCTTTTTGTTTTACTTTTGGTGTACAATGAAGTGTATAATAAATAAATAAAAAATAAATAAATAAAATAGATGCAAAGTCAAGACGGGTAGTCTACTCGTGCTCCAAATCTCCAAATTAAATCTGCTATATTTAACATAATGAGTGACAGTTTAGCAAACATCCTAATAATGTAACCTTTGTTATTGATAATTTTAATAAAATAAATGAGTTACTTAATCAAGCATGTTTGTTTTGTAACTTTTAAAATAACTTTTCATAACCAAATTGGGCAGTAACACCCACAGAACTGAAACATGTCAACACGTGTCGTTTGAAATCGTGTCAAACTTTGTTGGGTATCAATCAATACACTGAATGTGTGATTGATATATGACGGGCAAGGTCGCGAGTTTACGTTCTGATGTTTCAAACGAATCACTTTTCAAGCATTCTGATGCAGTTGGTAAAATCAAATCTGTCATTGAACTAAAGTAAATGCCACCAAATTTAACAAACTGCTTAAAAAGTATTTTTTTCGGAACTCATTAGTCGTTTTCAGTGGTCGATTTTTATTAAAGTCACTTTTTTGTTTTATAATTTTTTCCTTAATGTATATCAGCTACCCAACATCACCATAAATATGACCACACACTTTTGAAACAGCCTGTATATGTACGTACGTGCACATCAGCTAAAAAGGAACAACAGAAAAATATGTAGAAAGATGATGCTTATTACGACAAATCTCTCTTCCAACATACCTGTAAAAGTTATTCGGAAAAAAAAACAATGCACTTTATTTGACATACAATACATAAACATTTTACTCACCAGATTTAATCTTAAATACCTCTTAACCTTTTAACCGCCCACGTCGGATTTATCCGACAAATATTTTCGTGCCCATTTCGCCAGAGTCGTATATTTACGACAAAATACAACAGCTCGTTTCACATGTATTTTTTAGTGCACAACCCCTTTTTGATGTTGGTATTAATTTTTCGATTTACTCAAATTCACTGTGCCGGGCGCTGGGGGCACGACAACTGATATGAAGTCGGGCGGTTAAAAGGTTAAGGGATCATTGAACTCATCATTATGAACAACTTTTACTATGGGACCAACACCGATATCGCGAAAAAAAATCAGCTGTTCAGTACATTTTATCGAGTTATGCGCACTGAAATGTATGGAGCAGCATCTGCGTCACGGTCGGCCGTGTCCCCATATTGCTGTTTCAGGGCACCAGTCCTTGCCAAGGTTGCGGAATATGTTCGTAAGAGTTACCGCGGCCCTGGAAGGAAAGGCACTAGGAGGACAAAGGGTGGGTTTTAGTCAGTAAAAGTCTGACACTCCCTGCCGCTCCACCCAGAGCGGGAGGGGTAATTTGATGATTTCCCATCCTGCACCAGTCCTGTGCTTTACGAGTGTGCTTGTCATGCGGTAGACATGTTCTGTACAGTCGCATTTAAGTTAGGCTGACTTTTGAGCCATACAACGATTGCGTTTTGGAGCGCAGTGTAGTGTTTGGACGTAGTTTGTTAATTTAACACCTAGTATACTGCGCTTCATAGTATAATAACCATCCTTGAGTTTGACAAGCTTAATTAGCCTAAATTTAATTTTGAGTCTTAATGTTTGTAAACTTATTTTAAAAAATTATTAAACTAATTTTCAAAATAAATACAACGTTGTTTTTTTGGATATTTTGAATTTCATTAAATAAATATTTTTGCATAACCGGTCAAACTCCGCCGTCACACCGGTGTGACGGCCGATTTACGCGTTTTAAAACTCTATTATTATTTTAGCAAGGTATATTATAGGATGTTGACGTTTAATAGTTCGGTCCTGCACCTGTAGGCAATTTGAATACGCGTTTTCATAGAAGTTATTCTAATATTGATTGTTGATAGTTTCGCGTCGCACCTGCCTGTGGGACCCTACAATCGTCACTTACCGTTTTCTGGCTTGTAGAACCTTTCGAGGCGTTTCATTTATTAATAGAAGAGCTTCCCTCATGTCAAGTAAACCATCCGCTATTTCCGTCTTACTAAAATAAAAACCATATAATTTTATACACCACTCGCATTATGACCAATAATTTTTGTTATCATCTCGCACTAAAAGTTAAAATGGTAACATTTCCGACCCAAAATATTATATTATTATGTTTCCTGTAACCGCAACATGCCTCTCTGAATTTTATTGTAGGCTTTTATTGACATCATCCAACACTTTTATATTTTTACACATATCATATAAAAGTATTTTTCAGTCATATTTATTATAGCTGATACTTTTTTTTTCAATAAGTGAAAACCAGATGTTCAATCATTAATTTATTTTCAACCATTTTCGAGTTCTTTTTTAATTATCAGTTCTACCGGAATTTGGATTGATGCTTCTCATTCGGTTTCTTCATCGTATAAATTCCAAGTTGGACCGATGACCTGGTGAGGGTCGCGGGTTACCGATGGATGCGAGACGCACAGGACCGGTTGTTGCGGCGACACTTGGGGGAGGCCTATGTCCAGCAGTGGACGTCTTTCGGCTGATATGATCGGCCCATGCACATATAGCACATAATTCAGATTCCAATAACTGTGACATAGTTTAGTAACACCTCATTTTATTCTCTAAATTGACAGTTAACTGTTAACATTAGTACATTAATTTAGTCATCATTTGTCACATGTAGATGTCAACATGTGGAAGATTGTAAATAGTAAATTTTCCTACCTACGAATGATTTTGAATTCTGTCATTAGACTTTAAGCATAAATAAAATAAGTTTTTATTCCATGAACGAAAACACGCAACAGCATAACACCCAGAAATGCGTGTCAAACCTGGCGCATGAGTGTTTGCTTCTAAACGATCTTGAGTTCATGACGATTGCGTGCGAATACCAACTTTGTTTAGATTTATTATGATTAAAATCGAAGGCAGGAAGGTCGTTGTTCTTTAATGGTGTTTTCCAACATTGTTTACAGTGTTAAAATGGCCCACGCGACGGTTGAGAAGTCAGGAAGTTACTTCTGATGTATTGTTTACTGCAGTTTTTAGTTGGTTGGGTACCAGAATGCCAATTCTAAGCTGTATTGTTGCACTGATGGTCAAAGGCCTCCCCCATATGTTTCCAAACACTCTTTTCTTGCGCAACCCCGAATCAACCGTCGTGGTGTGCGTCGAGGTCATCTCGCTACCGCTTTCTGGGCTGGCCTCAGCGACGCCGTCCATCTTCTGGCACCCATTGCGTGAAAGCATGCGGCAGTGGAATACATTTCAAAATCTGTTATTTGGTCCCAAGTTTCTTCTGTTTCAACAGTGGTCAATTGGTCATGCTAGGCGTAATTACTGAATACTTGTTTAATTTAATAGAAAATTTAAATGAATGCTTTGTTCAAGGATATATTTAGATCATTAGTTGAATATTCTAGACTCCGGCAGATTTTCATACTCGTCTTAAGCACGGTTGCTAGAAGCTTTTCCACTGCACCTCTCACGTCATTAAATTAATGAGTCGTACATCAAATTCAACGTCTTTGTACTAAAACTCAAGTAACCCGAACCTCCTTCCTTGTCAAAGTAAGCCACAACGATAATACTCAGTATTTTGATTCAAACGACTACAAAGTCACATCAACCAGTCAGCGAAAACCTCCCCAAGTTTCAGTAACTTGAACGTTTAAGTTAAGATTTAAGAAGAAGCAAGGGTCTCTGTTACTGGTCACCAAAGTTTGGAGGACCGCCAACTGCATCAGAATTCAAGCTACTGTGGCATCCTTCTATTAAATATTTTCCTTATATTTCCGAGAAGAAAAACTTTTAGTATAAGTAATCACAAATCATGGTGATATTAAATTTAGGGTACTGTAATTGTAAATCTGCTGCACGTTGCCAAGAAGCTATAAACTGTTTTGTTTTAAGGATTGCAATTTCCTTAAGAACCTTTTTTTGGAAATCAGTAGGTACATAATCAGTAGGTATACATACAATGTAAAATTTACGTATTGTTTGCTAGATTTTTTATTTTATTTCAATACTAGTCTTCGTTTATAGTTTCACTCGTGTTAATATACATCTTCGCAAAAAAGCAGCCTGTATCCGTCTCCAGGTTTCCATTTATTTCTGCACCAAAATTCATCGAAATCGGTTCTGCAATTTAGCCTTGAAAGAATTACAAAAAAACACAAAAAAACTCACTTTCGCATTTATAATTAATATAATATTATGAGTAGGATGTAGTCAAGATGCATAATATACTAAAATCGAGAACAAAACACCATGTGTTTGCGTTAAAATACCTAAGTAGCTAAGCTGTATCATACGGCATTTTTGTTCTGAATGTGTCAGTCATTGTTACATAATGATAAAACTTTTTTTACAAAAACATTTAACCGACCTCCAAATAAAAACCACTACAAAGTACAAAATAACTTTTACTTTGGAATTCGGTATTTCTGCTGTGGTTTCTCCGTATTTTAGTTATTTTAAAGTTGGTTGGATATTTTTGTAAGAAGTTTTTTTATTTTTTGCTTTTTATGTCCAAACATAGGTACCTAAAAACATAAACATCTGAATTGATAACGTCCTCCTTTTTTAAAGTGGGTTAAAAATAATACTGTCCATAGCAATATGAATATGTTTGTGTCTGTACCAAAAACATTTTCATACTTGCGAAACATTTTTGCTCTAAATTGTAACTACAATTTTATCATCTTTTCATGCCATGTTTTTTCTATCCTACAATGATAGAAGTAATTGTATCTAGCCCAATGATGTCATTGAGGTGTGTCTGTAGATACAGAGTGCCCTGACGCACGCATGTACTCGTAAATTCGACTTTAAACATCGTAAATCGCAGCAAATATTGATCACTGAGAACTGGGTCAGTTTGTGTAGACCGGGATATATGGGTATACTAGCTTTTGCTCGCGGCTCCGCACGTATATATGTTGGTTATCGCGTACAAAAGTAGCCTATGTCCTTCTCCATATCATAGTCTGTATATCTGCCAAATTCATGACGATCCGTTTAGCCTTTTTCGCGTGAGAGTGTAACAGACAGACAGACAGAGTTACTTTCATATTTATAATATTAGTAAGGATAGTAGGGATGGACATAGAGAAATGACAACTTTTTTTAACAAAGCTTATAAGGGTTGTGTGAATATTTTGGTCACATCACAATCATGTCAACCGAAAGACATCCACAGCTGAATATAGGCCTCCCCAAAACGTAACCACATCAAACGGCCCTGTGCCGTTGATGTGCCGGTTGTGTATTGCCGTGAGGGTTGCGAGAGTCCGATGGATGTGAGATCCATGGGATTCTTGCTACCATGGCCACGGACTTCTCATGTTCGACATCTCACAATCCTCTCACGATCTAGATATCACTCCACCTGGGCGGATTTTGACCAACTACTCTTAAAATCATGCACTCTGAAATAATGATGAAAATGTGTGTGTGTATTATCTTCTCGTAATTATTTTTTTCTGGCTTAGACTCCATTTTCATTCTTTGAAAAACCTCAACCAAACAGCTCCCTAATCAAACTTCTGACGGAGTAACATTCGAGTCCCTCAAATCACAAAACATCAAAAAGGCATGTCTCACAAAGAGAAGGAGTCCTATAAAAACATCGTGTATGCTAAGTTCGCCGGGAAACTATCGCACATGCTGTGCCAAAGGTCGAATACTGTGTGCGGAACCCTTGGCAAGAGGACAACGCACACACGACGAATTTTTGTCGACATATTGTTTTCGTAGTGGAGGCCATCTTGTTTATGTGTAATACATTGGAGTACCTTATGGAGAATTTATAGGGAAGGTAAATAAAAAATGAAATAATGCTGCATCCAGCTGCATCCAGTTGGACTGGAAGCCAACCGTCAATAGTTACGTTATGTTAATAGTTAGGTTACGTTAATAGTGACGTTACGTTATTAGTTAAGTCACGTTATTATTTAAGTTACATTATTAGTTAAGTTATGTTATTAGTTAACTTACGTTATTAGTTAAGTTACGTAAATAGTTACGTTACTTTAATAGTTACGTTACGTTATTAGCTACGTTACGTTATAAGTCACGAAAAAGGATAGGCAGACTGAATCTATCTGGTACTGAGTTCACTGGCATTTAGTAAGTTTTAAGAATCTTTTACTCGTCTACTTATCATGAAATGCTACAATACAACTTTAAACCAGTGATTGACTGATAAAATTATCACTTTTAATGCTTCATACCTCCTAAAACTACTTTCAGCAGAATTTGGGATTATTTTAAACTAGCTTCAAAACTAGCCCTAGAGAATATACTACCGGGATGAAAAGTGTTCTACAGTTTATTCCAGGACATGGTCTACTCTTGTGCGAAGTTTCTTCCAAATTCGTTCAGCCGTTAACCCTACAGCGCATACTGTGCCCCATATGGGCCATACAGAAATGACGTGAAGAAGTAACAAACATACTCCGTCTGTCTGTTTAGTCAGAATGGAAGTACAGTCAGCACCAAAAGTCGATGAACATTTATAATTTTTAAATCCTAATTATTAAGTACAATTTTAAAAGTAAAACGCAATGAATATAAAATTAAGATATAATAAACCCTTAGCAATTGCCTGAAATTCGGAAACCTAGTACATTATGTGTTTTTAGTGTCTGTTTAAATGACATAAAAAATAACATTGTTAATCGACTTTTGGTGTTGACCGTACCTATGGATTAAAATATTGTAGCCTCAAACATATATAAGCTTTGTGACCTTTGAAATAAAACAATAACGGACTCATAACTCGACTGTATTAGGTAAAAAAGTAGGCGTTGAAACAACATTTTATTACACTCGCGTGCATGATAACTATTAAAAACTATTTCGTATTGGCGCGTTTTTTTCAACTTTAGCTCGACCGTACCAGATGGCCGTATCAGTCCAACCATCTAATCCAACTAGGTCGTAGAAATTTTTAATTGTTAAAAAATAATTTAACAATTTTTTTTGGTGTCGCGTTTATTTCAATGCGTGATTTTGTTGGTTTTTGTTTCACACGCGATTAAGTTGTAACGAATTTTGTATTAGCGCCCTTTTGTAAATAAATTGGTATTTAGTATTTCTGAGAAATGTTAGTTGTTTTGATTTTAAAGGGCGTCGGCATGCGATTTTAAATGTTCGGTAATTAATTATTTTGATTAAAATCTTTATTTTTGGGGTACTAAAGAGTTTAGTAAGTAAATACTTTAACTTCTAAAATAGGTTAAAAGTTGATTGAAATCTTAAGCTGATTCACAAAGTTGTAAGTACTTTTGGTTTTCCTATAACCTTTATTTAAGAACTTAACTGAACTATTAAATATTATAAATACGTAAAATGTACTAATTTCACTGTTATAAAGCTTCGCTAGTGCCAACTTTCCATAGGATAATTTTAAAACAGGCAGACAAAGTCGCGGCCAGAAACTAGCAACACACAATTTTATAAATAAACACGCGAAAGATAACAAAAACACCATCCACTTGACCTCACGGAACCCGATAAAAACATTTAATATTTTTTTAACAAATCGTTTTTCCTATAGGGTACCTATTGGCGTGGTATCGGGCAAATCTCTCAAATCGGAGGGTAATAACAAAACTTCGATAGCGACTTGGGTGGCGGTGGAATGAAAAATGCGGTGACGTCAGGCGGCCATGTTCGTTCAAAACCGCGCCCCCACCGCTCCGCTCCCGAAACTGTAGATTTATGAAAAACTAGCTGTCCCCTGCGGCTTCGCTCCCGTCAGCTGGCTGCCTACCTACCTACCCTACAAAAAAAACCTACCCTACCCTACACCTAACCTATAAAAAAAAAGTATCTCATGTCCGTCTCCTGGTTCTAAGCTACCTCCCCACCAATTTTCAGCCAAATCGGGTCAGCCGTTCACGCGTGATGCCGTGTTCAAGGGAAACAGGGATTCATTTTTATATATATAGATACGTTAAAAGAAAAAGAAAGTTCGGGAGAAAAACAATTGATGGCTGGAAAGGTCGGTGAATGGAAAACGAAATTAATAGCCTATTTAGCCTAGCCTTATTTGTATTTGTGACAACCTGTGCCACTTTTTTTGTAGACAGGAAATCATCAAATGACTTATCCTGCTCTCGGTGGAGCGGAAGGTAAGAGCTTTAACGCCGTATTGCTTTTCATACAAACTTTCAAGTCTTCATTTTTCTCAGTGTGTCAGATACTCTGACACTAGGGTGTGTGGGGTCGTTAGACCTTACTACCCACACGAAGAAGAAAAAGTGTGTCAAAGCAGTCATTTTTTTTTTCGCGATTTCAGTGTTGGTCTTATAGTGAAAATTGTTCATAATTATGAATACTATGACCCCTTAAGAAGTATTGCGTTTATCCTGATACATGTTGGAGATAGATGTGAATTATATTTTATTTTTATACATATAAAGTGAATTAACTCATGAGAATTCATCCACTTTATAACTAAGTCATGATACTTAATTCACTTTATACAACGTGTAACAGAATAAACGCAATACCTCTTACCCTTAAGACATTCAACTCATAATTATGAACAATTTTTACTATGGGGCCATTTCCGAAATCGCGAAAAAATATCAGCCTTTCAGTACATTTTGTCGAGTAATGCGCACAGAAATATATGGAGCAGTCGATTTTTTTTCGCGATTTCGGTGTTGGTCCCTTAATAAAAGTTGTTCATAATGATGAATACAATGACTCCTTAAGGTAGGTATTGCGTTTATTCTGTTACACGTTTTATGTATTAAAAATATACCTAGTAGTAGTTAGTGTGAGGTAAAAAAATAGCCAACATTTTCTAAACCTCACACTATCAGCAGCTTACCATTACAACACAAGTAGTTAAACTGTCAAAAGTTATATCCTCTGTGGTTTCCCACACCGTAACTTCACTGAATAGATCTGAATAGTTATGAACTGCCGACACCCAGTGTCAATCCCGCAAGGAATTTGGCACCGTCCGTGTTCAAAGCTCGGCTGGAATTCTCACTATATAGTATTTTATTGTACATTGCATCGCTATTGTTGGTACTTGATAGCTATTGGTACTATCATTCAAAACATTTGGCTTTTATTACTAGTTATTATTGATTTTTGCTAGCAGTACTTTAAACACACAAGTATGCAGTAAAAAATACAATTGTAACAGTGATGATAATACACGATATGTATGTCGTAGAATAATTTGATAGTTCGAGTCTTCGCGGAAATCCTAGGGGTTTTGCGAAAACGCGGATAATTAGACATAGGCGAAAAATTGTCAAATCTTACTGGACAAAGTCTGGATTTTTCCAAAAAAAAAATAACCACGAAGGTGATGGCGGGGTCTGTTCGCTCGCTACGCTCGCTCACTTGACCCCGCCATCCCCTTCTAACCTAACCTGTCCGAGTCGGGGTGCCCTAATTGATAATTTTTCGCCTATGTCTAATTATCCGCGTTTTCGCAAAACCCCTAGGATTTCCGCGAAGATTCGAAGTATCAAATTATCCTACGACATATATAACTTCACGACTGTTTTGCTTAAAATGCATGGACAGATATCAATCAAGTTTGATCCACACATATCAGGATGATTCGGGACGTCGACGGACCGTGGTCTGTCACTACGTGGCCCACACAGCCATATGATATGAATAGTGCATCCTTCATTTACCAGTTCAACTGAATTGTTTTGTCCAGTTGGTGGCATTTTTAACAGACTATAAACGCTACTAACTGGACTAAACTTAAGAAATATAAAAAAAAACATATATCGACCCTAGAATCATACACCAAACCACAAATAACACAATACATAGTAATATTACACTACCGTAGTTATTCATTCTCATTTTTTTTATTACAGTACCGTAGTTATTCATTCTCATTTTTTTTTATTACAGTACCGTCGTTATTCATTCTCATTTTTGTCAATGTGCAATTCGATTGTAAACATTATTAGTTATTTTTAACCTGCGGCAACAGTTTTAATATAATAATAAATGTTTGCAACGAAAATGTATCATAAGGGAACGCTTCTTCCAGGGTTGCGGATTTGTTCGAAAGAGTTACCGCGGCCCTGGAACGTAAAAGGCACTAAGAGGAGCATGGGTGGGTTTTAGTCAGTAGAAGTCTGACACTCCCTGCCGCTCAACCCAGAGCGGGAGGGGTCATTTGATGATTTCCCATCCAAAAAAAAAAAAAAAAAGGGAACGCTTCTTTTAAAATCTTTTTATAAATCACTTTTTTTTTTTAATGGATGGGAAATCATCAAATGACTTTCCGCTCTGGGTGCAGCGGGAGGGAGTGTCAGACTCTTACTGACTAAAACCCTTCCGTGTTCCTCCTAGTGTTCTTTGCGTTCCAGGGTCGCGGTAACTCTTTCGAACAAAACCCGCAACAAAATGGTCACCCCCATCCACAGACTAACCTCGGCAAGCGTTGCTTAACCTTTGAAGATCGAACCGTGTGGCTGTTATTCTTTAGCCTCGTCATTCATTTTCTAGCAATTCAGTTTGCCTCAGTTGTCTGTCGCAGTAGCTAATCAGAATAGTGACTAACACGCACTGTTTATCACAGAACCGCTACTGATTGGTATCTTTGTCTCTGTCACTCATTTGTATTGGACTTATGTCTGTCTTTGTCTGGTGTGGGTCAATTTTGGTAAGCAGGATGGTGAGGTATTGGCGCAAAACATAGGAGAGCTGTGTGTTTAGGAATATAAATCAAAGTAAAAGTTCAATTATTTAAATTGGAGACACTTTTGAACGTCAGCATTTACAGTTCAAACTAAAATTAAATAATTAGTGGCCCATCCATCCAGCCAGAGAAGAACAGACAAGAAACTCCATAGAACTCAAATAGATCTAATGTATGAAAATTGTTAAAATACCGATATTTTCCCAGTGATATAATGGGACCACATAATCGAACCTGCTATCAACCTTTGATCATTTTATTTCTTCTTAAATTTTTGTCATCAACTGGCTTTTGCCTGCGACTTTGTACGCTCATACAACCACTTCTGCCCATGTAAATGAACAACTTTTCCCAAGAAAGCCATAGTCTATTCCTAAAAAAAAAATTGAGTCTCCCATACAAATTGTGGTCAGTTGATGACAATTTTGTATGGGAAGTTCAAATTTTTTTTTAGGAATTAACTATGGCTTTCTTGGGGAAAGTTGTTCATTTACATGGGTAGAAGTGGTTCTCAAAGTTTGGTTTTCTCAAAGGTTCTAACAAACAAACAAATAGAGTCTTCAGCTTTTTTTTTACTGTAAATTTTGGCAGTCCAATGTACCTTGTAACGGTCTAATTGAAATAAATAATATTGATTTTGGCTTAGACTGTCTTCGACTTCACGTATTTTTTTCTCCTAATTTTGTAGCCCTAGACGGCAGCTTCTATTATAGACAAAGGCCTCCCCTATGATTTCTAGCTGTGTCAGTACAGGATTCGTGAAGACACTGAATTTAATTTGTTCTAGCTCGACCAATCATCTTCTATTTGCCTTAAAGAACCGTTTTAACTTTATTTTGGCATCGTTAAATGCAAATAAGACGGTATTATACGGACCATTTTCCCGGAAGAAAAATAATATTTCATTTATGACACGCACGTGTAAGGAAAAGGTGTCCTAATCTCTTGCAGGGTCCAAGGTTAAGAGTCCAAGATAACATCGCGGTATTTCCGAACTTTTCAGGGGGTGCTCCCGGCTATGTAAAAGTCGTACGAGGAAGTAAATCAAGGTTATACAACGCTTGCTAATGTTGATCCGTCGATGGGTAGACCTTTATTTAGTACCGGCTTTCTGAAGCATGGAGGATTCCAGGCTTGGGAAAATAGGTACCGTCAAACGGGGTAAATTGGAACTGAGTGATATAGAAATAAAACTTTGATTTTGTTGAGGTTTTTAACTTTATTATCATAATAGTTAATGGTTTTCTAAGACAGTAACTTTATGTATTTATATCAATGAAATTAAATTGGAGACCGTAAATGCTGCCAACAAGATTTATATATCCTAAAAACCCCTTCAAAGTTTTTTGCTATTCCCCTTCAGTTCCTATTCACCCCTCATTTTTTCCTCATTTTTTAGAGGACAAAACTTTCAGTAAAAATGTTTCATAAAGTAATGTTGACATAAGAATTTGTAATTCCGAAGGTTTTTGCTGTAATAATGATTGTATTACTATCGACATTTTTATTTTTGATATTTTGTATTATCAATATTATCATCGACATTTTATTACTGATATTAAATTATTATTGACATTGTTTTTAGTTACATTGAATTGTTATTGACATCTCTATATTACTGACACCTTTGTATTATTGACAGTATTATTTGGAATGAAAGATGATTAATTTTGCGTTAGAAATGATGGGTGTTTTTTTGCGTTTAATAATAATTTTGCTATTTGTTAATTTTTATCATTTAATGTAGGTATTGTGTTTTTTTTTTTTCTTCTTGTTTTCTGTGAACCTATGTTGAACAATTTTGCATGCTATAAGGTAAGATGTATTGGGATTTTCCACAAAATTAACATATTACATGTATACCTACATTATGAGCAAATAAATGATTTCTTTCTTTCTTTCTTTCCCTCAGATCCTATTCACCCCTGAGTTCCTATATTCACCTCTCAGTTCCTATTCACCCCATTTTACTAGTATGTGAAACAGTTCGTCTCGGCTGTCAGTGGTAGATCTTTGACAGTCGATAAGGGTTGTCAAAACCCGAGACAAACAACCATGTTCAGGGTTATGTGTGTTCGTGTTCCCGATTATTACCCGATTATTAACTGATTTATGGAGGTCAGATAGGCAGTCGCTTCATTTTAAATACTGGTATTCAACTGCACACGGTTAAGATTGTAAGCCAGCTCAAGTATGGGAAATGGTAGAAAGACAATGACCACTATGACTTCTGAAATAGCCTGATCGATAGTGGCAGTAGCCATTAGCTAAGTTCAAATATAAATATTTTATTAATAAACAATAGTACAGTTTGCGTGCAAACAAACAATTAGCGTTATGTGCAGTGCGGCAAAACTGTTGGTTTTTACTAGTATTACCTTCAAAATAAGTATCAAAGTTATTTTGTTCGGACAAGGAAAGCGGGTTTTTAGCATGGAAGTAGGTTATAGTTCAATGTTTAAAAGTGAAGGATTTAAGGTTAATTAAATTTGTATTTAAACTTAACTAAAACACGAACGCGTTAATAGGTAGGTCGGTACTAGGTACTTTTAAAATACTATACAAATTAAGTGAACGGTTAAATGTTATTGATCGCTTTAATTTATTTGACAGCGTGGTTGGCGCAGTGGTTGAGCGATTGACTGCTGCCCTCCGTGTCGCAGGTTCGATTACCGCACGGAACAAATATTTTTAAGGCCTTAGAGCTCCGGATCTGGCTGCTTGTGTATGTGAGTTTATAATGTTTGTAAACGCACCCACGATTTAGGAGAAATTCCTAGTGTGGGACAAAGTTTTTAAAAAAAGTATTTGTGGAAGTTGCAACGTTGTTTGGCAGATGAAGATTATTTTTGATTGCAGCTAAAGTATTGTTTGCATCACAAACTTATAATTTATTTACTGCTTTTATGAGTACACTTCAGTTCCAAGATGATTAACTAAGATTTAGATTTCGTTCGTTTCTGTCCGTCCATCCGTTTGAAAACACAAAGAAATACTAATATTAAAAAAATAAATGATTCCAGTCAGTCTCAGAAATATAAAATACTAGCTTTTACTTGCTTCGCTCGCATGAAATTAGCATAAAAATCGTATTAAGGGTCCCATCTATATCTGTCTCAAACTTCTTCAAAATTGGTTCGGCGATTTTGAGGTAAAAGCGTAACAAACCAATAACCAAACTTGAAAATACGCGCGTTGGTCACTAAATGAGATAGTGCATTTAGTTACCAACGCGCGTATTTTCAAGTTGTAACCCATAACTCACCGACCGACGTCTTACCATTCAAACATTCGTATACTTTGAAATGCATATCCCCGTAAAGTTGTTCTCTACGAAAATGCTATAATGAAACACATACATACAAAATTCTCATTTTACATTATCAATAAATGTTTCAAAACATGTCCCATGACGTGCATTTCCTGAAAAACTTACGCTGAAACACGTATTTCAGACTTCTGTAATGGTGGTTAAATAACTTTTCAGTGCTACAGCAAAACCGGTCTAATGTTTCAGGAGGAAGGTTTAAAATCCAGTGGTTTGTATAAGTATCTTGAATAAGTTTTCCGCCGAGTAATCTTTTGGGGATCTGCGAACGCCGTGTATGTGATATTAAGGATTAGTTTGCAGTTATACAGGGTGATTTATTTGGGTGAGTTCGTTCAGTATCCCTAAATATTACTTGAAAACATAAAAGGAAAATTTTAGAATCTGTTTTAAAAAAATAGGATTCTATTAAAGTTATTTAAAGTCGACTTCAATCATTGATGTTCTTTTTAAAATTTAAGTTTAATACGAAACTATGTAACTGTGGGCCTAGCCTGCTTTCTATAAAATTTGCAGTTGGTTTCAATGTTTTTCATAGATGGTCTGACCTCCACAACCCAACAACTGGGTTACCCAGCACTCCTTGGCAAGACTGGTGTCTGATTTTTTGGCTTCTGACTGCAGCGACTAACGGCTTAACGTGCTTTCCTGAGGCACGCAGGAGTCTCAGTACGTAATAGATGGGCACCATCTTCGGGATGACTTCGGCAAGCGTTGCTTAACCGTGAAGATTGATCTGTTTGGCTGTTATTACTTAGTCACGTGGTTAAGTTTTAAAAAGCTCTGCCTTTTTTTTTTTTTTTTGGATGGGAAATCATCATATGACCTCTCCCGCTCTGGGTGGAGCGGCAGGTAGTGTCAGACTTCTACTGACTAAAACCCACCCATGCTCCTCTTAGTGCCTTTTACGTTCCAGGGCCGCGGTAACTCTTTCAAACAAATCCGCAACCCTGGTAGGAAAAGCTCTGCCAGGGTTGCGGATTTTGTTCGAAAGAGTTACCGTGGCTCTGGAAAGCAAAGGGCACTACGAGGAGCACGGATGGGTTTTAGTCAATAAGAGTCTGACACTCCCTTCCGCTCCGCTCAGAGCGGGAGGAGTCGTTTGATGATTTCCCATCCATAGGAAAAAATTAAAAAGCTTCTTTATTTAACTCTTTTTTGTGGATGGGAAATCATTCAATGTCTTCCACTGCTCTGGGCAGGAGGGAGTGGCAGTCTCTCATTGACTAAAACCCGCCTGTCTTCCCTCAAATTCCCTTTACGTTTCAGAGCCCCGGTAAGAGATTGCCCTGTGCGATAAGACCGCCCATTATACACTTATTTTTATATATGTTGGTCCTGTTCTTATAATGAGGTGTACAATAAAGTATATAATAAATAAATAACTCTTTCGAACAAATCCACAAACCCTGTTTTGCGGAACCCTGAAAGTGAAATAATTGTCTGTTTAAGGTCATTAGAATCTTCCTCTCAGTCGGAGTTCCTCTGGGTTATTGTCCCATTTGGACTTAATCCAAATAGGGTACATTCAGATCGTTAACTTTCAACATATTTCTTAGTATAAATGAGACAAAACATTATGGTTTTAATACTAATCACCGCACAATAGGATATACATAACTTATATATACCTACTTTTTATATTTATTTATTTTATATTTTCATAAAATTGGTTCCTCTAGACGATAGAGGATAATAATTATAATAAAGCTGAAGAGTTTGTTGGTTTGTTTGAACAAGTTAATCTCAGGAACTACCAGTCGGATTTGAAAAATTATTTTTGTATATGATAGCCACATTTATGAGGAAGTCTATTGGCTATACGGGAACGAGAAATTCCTACAGGAACGGGAAAAAAACGGGATATGCGCATACAAAGTCGCGGGCAAAAGCTAGTTTACTATATTTTGGAAGGAGAAATCAAAATAAAAGTCACAGCATTGATGTAGACTAGTTATTAGTCCACCGATGCGTAGTGTCAAGCGCTTTTTTATTAACACTTGGAAGCATTTAAATTAAGTTTTATCCAGGCATTCCTATTGCTATCACCTAAAGTACCTAACGTTAGTGTCAGTGATAAGGAGCATTTTAGAATTCTTAATTATTATTCGTTAAAAATCCTTATCGGCTAAGTTCAGAATCCTAATAATGTTAATGCTGTGCTGCATGTCGCGGGTTCGATTCTCGCACGGAACAAATATTTGTTTGTCCTACAGATAGTTGTTCCGGGTCTGGCGGTTTGTGTATGTGTGTTTATGTGTTTGTACCCACGATACAGGAGAAATTCCTAGAGTGGGGCAATGTTTTTTTTTTAAAAAGATGCCCCAGTAAGTAACATTTAGTTGGTAGTACAACTCAATATTAATACTCCCTTGGGAACCCTGTAGGTAAAATCAGCAGTTACCCACTTCTGATTAAATACAGGGTCCCCAAGGGAGCGTCCATTATAATACCGTCTTTTAAATTCCAGTTTAATTTGCCTTAAAACGTCTCCAATGTTCACCAAAACAACATGAAAAAAATACGTCCACTTTGTTGTTTAAAAAAGAAAACAGAAGGTTCATTCCTTACTATCTAAAATAAACTTAGCTACTTGTATGAAGAAATAAGCGATCGATAGATTTTTTATTCATGAGCAGTGAAATGAGTTGTATCGAGGTAACGACTAGAGATGACACGAAAATTTGGAAAGTATTCGGTATTCGGCCTATTCAGCTACATTTTTCACTATTCGGTATTTGGCCGAATATTGCAAACAATGAAACAATCAACAAATAATGCGTGTAGTGACACGACCCATTCGGAAATGAAATAATACGTCCACGGTTGCGGAGTTACCGTACACACTTCAATAATAGTTGTAGTCGAATTATAATATATCTGCCAGTGTTGCGAATTCTGTTCGAAAGAGTTACCGTGGCCCTGGGAAGCAAAGGGCACTAGGAGGAGCACGTATGGGTTTTAGTCAGTAAGGGTCTGACACCCCCTCCCGCTCCGCCCAGAGCGAGAGGAGTCATTTGATGATTTACAATCAATAAAAAAAATCGAATTATATTTAGAAGTTATAATTTCGTACATATTGCTACCGTTTTACCCAGTTACTGGGTTGTGGAGGTCAAATAGGCAGTCGCTCTATGTAAATAAAAACTGGGACATAATTGCGGCCGGTAAAACTAGAAGCTGCCCTCAATATATTATGTAGTTGGAAAAAGACTAGGCCGATTTATCGTCCACGTTGGGCGTTGAGCAAAGGTCTTATAGCATTATTAGAGAAAAGCTCAGAACATTCGTAATATTTCTCATGATTTCATAACCCATATTCCAAAACGTAAATTTCGACTCAACTCCAACTCTAACTCCATCGGAGCTTGTCATGAATTAAAGTTTTTGCATTTGTTTGCTCATCTCTCGAGTTCGAAAACGTCAATTAGACAAGCTTTCATTGACATTTTCGTGCTCATGTTGGAGTTGCAGTTCGAGTTGAGTTGGAGTTTTATGTTTTGGAAAATGGGCCTATAACTCGCCAATTTGCAGCCAATTAATAGTTCGCCTTCTGTTCTAATGTTTATTTGGTGTCAGTAATTTGTAAGCGGTTTTCATTAAAGTGTCGCCTCCAATTCTGTCCACGTCGCGTCCGCTGACGGTCCCCGCCATCATTTTTTACTTCGCCAAGATTAAGGCGACCTTTTGACCCCATTTCAGAGAAAATACTGACGTCATTGTTTTGTTTTCCTCAAACATTAATTAATAAAGTAGTATCGCTTGATGTGGCGACGTTTGGTATTCCTACGTCTAGGTAGTAGACGTATTTCGACTGAAATGATGATCATTTTTAACTACTGTTTTTTTGTACCTACCAGTTTTTTAGATTTACTGAAGTTTAGGTCTGCGCATTTGCACAACCTTGATTTAATTAGCCTTCCTTTTTTGAGATTCGCATTCCGCTCGAGCACTGCCGGCACACCGGTGTGCCGCAAACTTATCGCGAATTTAATGTTTATTTACTATTACGTAAGATTTATTTTTCATTTGGGAATTTTCACATGTCAGGGCTGGTGCGGTTAAGATTTTAGTTTGACCCTTGTTATGTTCAGATACCGGTGCGGGTCCGAACTGTCAAACGTCAACATTCTATAAAATGCCTTTCTGAAGTAATAATAGAGTTTTAAAACTCGTGAATCGGGTGCCATTATGCCACATCGTTGTGTCAGAAGCGCTGCAATGGTTAAGTTGAATCAATGAATAATTTAAAGTAGCAAACGTATTTCTTAAAGTAGCAACAACAACAACAACAACAGAGAAGAAAAATCACCCCCTAATCTCCATTCCTCAACACATCCCTTAAAATAAACAATGACAATACATCGCAGAGGACTGATACCGTCTACGAACATTACTTACCCGACAACGCCAATTTAAAAAGCGTTCAACTAATCGCTGGGACATAAATTCGTGTGACAACCCCCTGCGGAGGAGCATAAATCGAAAAAACCGGGGACAATTTTTTTTATTCTTTTGTGTCACTGGCGTTTTTCTCTTGGGGTATCACCAGTTTTAATGGAAAATTTTTAGGCAATTCATGAACTGACGCTTTTTTCTCGTAGAATTTAGCAAACACTTCAGGAACAGTAGCTAAGATCCTTTCCTAAGTACACCTTTTGCTTTGTTTTCCTTCCTCCACGATAAGTGCTATTAACATTCCTCACCGTGATAACTTGGTGAAGTGGGCTATTATTCCAATGGATGCTAGGGAATGAGAGCTCAGTTCACTTCCCTTTACACAGTGACTTTTGTCCAGAATTGACCGGCTGGTCATAATATCATAATGTAGTCAGTTATTTTTTTTTTCTCACTACATATAATTTATCTAATTATCTCATCAGCATTGTTCAATTGTGTGATTTAAAATTCATAATGAGATAGATGACCAATTTTTTTTATTGTTTTTTTACTTGTTTATTTGTGGTTCCTATTTCTATATTAATTTCTTGTTTTAATTATATTCCATGTATGACTACTTTTGTACGCCCTAGAGGCAAAACATAGCCCTCTCAATGTATTACCAAAAGAACTTATAAATGTTCCTATGTTTACAATAAATAAATAAATCTGAATCTGAATCTAGTCATCACAAGGTTGTGTTTAATTAATTTATGTAGGTACAGTATGAGAATTCTTTTTTTATTATTATTAGGCACGCGCTTGACCACTATCTCAACTGATGGTAAGCGATGATGTGGTCGAAGATGGAGCATGCTTGCCTTGAAGTAACTTATTCACTCTTGACTTATAAGACTCCCAGGTTGTAGCTATCAGGAGACACAGATTTTGGCAGAGAATTCGACTCCTTAGCTGTACGCACAATAAATGTGTTCCCAAAACGTTTTGTGCGTGTGGGTGGGATGTCCACCATGTACCGGTGGCGCATCGCCGTACGTCTTGCGCTCCGATGATGGTACGGGCTTGGTGGAATTAAACTATGCAATTCCGTTGCACACTCCCCAAAATGCAACCGATAGAAAACCGACAGGCTGGTAACTCGGCGTCGATGCTCAAAACTTTTGAGCTTCGTCTCGACAAATCTATCTTTGCCAATGATCCACTTGGCTCGTTTCTTCCATTTAAAATGCTCATTTAGACATTCACCGGGTCAGTCTTCTTTCTATGGGGGTAAGGAACGTGCAAGGATCCTTACGAATTATTTCTGATTCATATAAATTGCAAAATCCGTAGTTATCTACATCGTGTTCTGTATTAACCCTATCAGAATACTGGTATTCTGATCCGCTGTGATATTTATTATTTTAAATATCGCAGCATATGTTGAGATAGTGACATTTTTGGCATGGTACCGGTGAAATTCATGTAGTTAGCTTATATTTAGTAATTAGTATTGTTGGTTTTCAATTTATTTTACTTTTCTTTTGGTCTTTTGCGAATCCCAAATATTTTCTTTTTCCGTAGTTTCAGTCTGTTCATATTCTTAATAGTTTATAACTACATGATGTTTTCCTTTTCCCATTCTTAAAATAAAACTAGTAAGCTATACCAAGCTAACTTCTAATCGAGCCCGTCAGTTTATATTTATAAAAACGTTGCCCCACACTAGGAACTTCTCCTTTATCGTGGCTGCGTTTACAAACATTAATCTCACATACACAAACAGCCGAACCCGGAACAACTATCTGTAGGCCATACAAATATTTTTTCCGTGCGGGGATCGAACCCATGACACGCAGCGCAGCAGTCAATCGCTCAACCACTGCGCCAACCGTGCCGTCCAATGCGGACACAATGTCGTGAAATCATTATGAGATTATGAGTATACGACCCATGTGCTTATAACAAAAACATTGTGAGAAGGTCGTAATGACATCATTTTCCAGCAGATGGTCGGCTAGAACAATAAAGCAATTTTCTCTTATAATTTTCTCCGCCATCACAAAATATAAATAAACAGAATATTTTCCGTGTCACCGGCCTGTCAGGGCTTAATCGTAGGAAACCATTATTTCAGGCGTCTGAACAATTTCCAAGCAATTTGAAGCGGTATGCTCGCCTGTCACCAGACTATTGTCGAGTCTAAAGTCGTTGTACCAAGAGATAAGCTTAGCTAGCATTGAAGATATGAAAATAGGTTAAAGTTTGGTTTTAAAAGCTTTTGAAATTACTCATGTGTTAGAATATTGTTATTCTGTGGTCTATTTTGATTTTGGAATGTGTGTTTTAAATAAATTCATAAAATAACGGTCGCCGAACAAACTTTAAATATCGAATCAAATTAACACAAATCGAAAAAGCACATTTTAAATAACGAGCAATTAATAATTGAGTGTGTCGAGAATCAAAATAGACCACCAAATAACAATATTCTAACATAAATGCTTCTGTACAGTTGTTGAGTAAATAAAATACCTTCCACCTGCTGAAAATGCCTGTGGTTTAAATTAGAAATTTTGATGGAATGTTAGCCTATCTTTCAGAACTCTACGCTCTTCAATACTCAGTATACTCACGTCACATTTTAAAACGAAACCGGCACTAAAATGTTAGTAGTTAAGAAAAAAACAAAAATCAGTGCAATCACCATTTCCTCAAAAAAAAAACTATGTCAGTCTTTGGGGACTTTTTTTTTTTTTTTTTTTATGGATGGGAAATCATCAAATGACTTCTCCCGCTCTGGGCAGAGCGGAAGGGAGTGTCAGACTCTTACTGACTAAAACCCATCCGTGCTCCTCCTAGTGCCCTTGCTTTCCAGAGCCGCGGTAACTCTTTCGAACATAGTCCGCAACTCTGGCAGGCTCTGGCCCTAACGGGCCCCTACTGCAGTCTTTGGGGACTGCCGATAGAAATGAAAATTAAGTAATATTGTATTGTCTGTGCATGGGAAACGTGCGGTGACGATGACGCGAGTTTAACGCTTTTTGTACACATATATACACAGTATACATACAGCTCATGGAAAGCGTTCGGTGACGATGACCGCAGTTCCATAATTTTTGTTCACCCAAAAAGTGCTCAATGTGCCTAAAGAAGTTATCACTTCAAAAAACAAGCCGGCTATTTTCCATACTGCATATTTCTATATGCCTGTTATCATAAAGATACATGACTTTTCCCGATAATACAAACCTTTCGAGATATTAAATTCTGCGGAAGTCAGTTTCCTGGGATACAAACTACCCGGAAGTGCTGTGTCCCACTACGTTTTGTTGATGGGGTATGAAGCAATATTGCCTTGTAAGCCGGGAGATAAGCCTCGCGTGATTGCTCATAAAGGGGGATTGTAACAATATGTATCTTGGTAAAACAGGGATATTAATGACGGGAATTGGTAGACGCGTTGTGGACAAAGCGTGCATACAATGTTTAGTATGTCGAATGATAAATAATAAAATTTAGAGTGGTGTTGTAAAGAAGTAAAGTTGCTTGTTTGTAGTAGGTTATCTGTAGTAATGCTTATTTATTTCACTTATAGACAGCTACATGAGGATGTCTGCCAGTTCGTTTTTTTACTACTATGTCTCAGGTCGTCTTGCCCGCCAGGCTAGCAACGCATTCACCCCCCAAACACCCCCGCCGAAAGCGCGAGCGAGATGCCGCGACGGCCGCTCGAGCGGCCACAACAAATACACGGCGCACACGCATGCGTCCGGCCATTACATAACAGTTTTTACTCGAGACACAAACTTAAATAGTATTTAGGTACGCAGGACATTTTTAAGGCATTTTTGAATAACAATGTTGAAAAGAACCATTGCCGCGTCCTTTGACCAAATAGTTACTTATTTTATCTCATATATAGCAGTAAAATAAGTACCTACTGTCCCAACAAAACATATGAGTTTTCCAAGGTTTACGTTATTTTCAGGGAAATTACCGCTTAGATTGATATTAGTACAGAGTTTCTATAAATCCTAATCTTAACTTAGCGCAGCTAGTATTTTAAAAAAGTTAATTCCACCATGCAGTAAAAAAAAACTCAATAAGCAGGTAATTCATGACAAAATGAGACAAAAAGTTAATGTACCAACGGTCTTCATATTACACGGAACATACCATCACAGTAAGCCACAGTAGGCTTTTGTTCTAAGTATTTGTATTCGCCTCTACAAAGACCCGTATTCCGGCTCTTTGTATCTTAGTTCCGTGCTAGATAAGCCCCTTGTGGCTTGAGCCTTCGTTTTAATGCTTTACTACAAAATCCTCTTTTTATTCCGGCTTTTAGACTCGTAATTTTACCTTGTTCTTGAGTTTTGTGGTTGAATTATATCTTTGGGATGTTGTTTTTTTTTTATTTTAATCAAGTTTCAAGAGTTTTTTTTTGCAATACGTTAAAGAATAATTAGAAACTAATGGTATATAAAATAATGTCCATCAGTTTACGTGGTCCTGGCAATGATTGCGCAATAGCTTGGCTTTAAAATGTTTAGAGAAGGGTCAAAATACGGGTGTTACAGTATGAAACGCACTCATCGTCCTAGAAAACTGTAAAAATGGCATTCTGTCATTCAAAAATCTTTGACAGTCACTGTAATTCGTTGGAAGCCCTAAAGTTGAATAAAAATCAGTCTTACCGAGGGTGTAGTTTTACCCATTGAATTGTGTAGGTCAGATCAAGTCGCTCCTGTCGGTCAGATCCATGGTACTAACTCTGCTGCATCTGTTTCTTTAGACTAGAAGCAAACTCGAACACAGTTGGAAAAACGCAAGGCAGATCAAAGACGCTACAAAAAAGCCAACGTGGGAAAATCTACATCGCAACAAAAAAAAACGAACCGCAACGCCATCTATCCAGCCAACTGCAAACTAACTGAACGAAATCCTGCATCGCGGTTTAAGAGTTTTCCGTGCGAATTGAACATGTACAACAGCCTAAATATCAACTATCGGGCAGTTGCCTACCGGACACAACAACCGTCTGGTCGGAGGATCCAATTCAATGGAGGTTTGCAGGAATTTACTCACTGCCGCATAGATCTATACTGGTGACCCTTGACCCCCCCCTCCCCTCCTCCCTCCTTTGGTAAAAGTGTCTGCCAAATTATTCCCAACCACTGCAACTCCTATAATCCAGAAGCAATAGCAAGTAAACGGAAAAACAACAAACGGATTACAATGCTGTAATCCGATGAATCCAAAAGAAATTATTCAACTGTGTCAGCACCTTCAGTAAAATCAATCAGAAAGCCCGTACAGCTACGGATTAATAAAGTTACGATCACAAATCCTCTTGATTCGATTACCAAAAACGGTAGCGAAAGCAATACGGTCACCCGAAGTCGGATCAGAGTCTCTGGCATTCGAAACGGATCGTAATCCTACTTCCTACTAATATTATGAAGTGTAAGCCTGTTTGTCACGCCTCAAAGACTCAACGGATTCAGATGAAAGTAACTATAACTTAAGACATCGATATAGTACGTTTCTGTGGGATCATCATATCAGCCAAAAGACGTCCACTGCTGGAAATAGGCCTCCCCCAAAAGGGGGGTTTGTCATAATCACTACGCTTGGCACGCGGGTTGGTGATCGCAGTGTAGCTGTTGCGATGTACAGAGAATGTTGCGGCCCATTCTCTAATGAGTCCCTTAGTCGCCTCTTACGAAACCCACAGGAAGTGATGGGATGGTGCTATTCTTTTACGTCCGACACCATACGGAACATACGTTTCCGTCCACCCGTTGTCCCTTGGGCAACCTGTAATAAACCCTTTTTCTAAGAACACGTAGAGCAAACTTGAAATTAGTTTATAATACCTACATAGGTTTTTTTTTTGATAAGCCAGCCAGGAAACGAGCGCACCCACAAGTATAGGTATATAAGTGGTAGGGAACCCAGACGCTGACGGAGACATCCACACTTCCCCACGGGCGAAGCTTCAGGCAAAAGCTAGTTCTATTGAGTTGTCAGCGAGTTTGCAAACTCTGTGGTTCGCGGTACGGCAACAGAGTTAGGTACTTTAATCTTGTTAATTCTTTTCCTTTAATCATGTTTCGCGGATATTGTAATGAACATTGTTTGAAAGAAATAGCCTTGATTGAATTATTGGAAGAGGGATTCTGTGGCGAGAAAGTTATTGTATTGTGTTGTACTTTTGTTTGTCTCGTGTTAGCAGGAGATTTGCGAAAATAACTTGGGAAAATATTGGCATGTCAGCAAACGTTACGGTAGTGATCCACGTTCATAAGTTCGTCTAATGACAACATCTGGCCTGTAATTCTGTGTAAATCAGGAGATTCTAGATGTATGTACCGTCTTGAGATCAATCATTTTGAGAACGGTACTGATTAAATCAATGATTAAGCAGAGAAATGTAATGTAATTTTGAAGCCGTAAGTTCTCTAAAATACATAAATAGCTTTCAAGACCCTTTTTTAAAGGGTAGGAAATCATCAAATGACTCCTTCCGCCCTAGGTGGAGTGGAAGAGAGTGTCAGATTCTTACTGAATAAAGCCTATCTGTGTTCCTCCTAATGCCCTTTGCGTTCCAGGGCCGCGGTGATTCTTTCGAACAAATTCCGCACCCTGGCAATCCATGACCCTGCGATTCAATTTATATTCTATTTCTAGTCACATTCAAGTAGTACCCACATACTCGTACATAGGCACCTAACTACAACTAATTGGGAGACCTGGATGTGGTCCAAATACCGGGCAATTCCTCCAACTAGCCGATAATACTGAGATATTGTCTAGTTGGCATTAGGCGAAGCAAATCTCTGGCTTACTTGGCTTATAAACTGGATCACCTATCTTTGGGATATATTGCATGATAACGTCTCGATTGTAGAAGCACCTACTCGTATATAGGTAGCATTCTGCGAGAGGCGAGATTTGTTAACAACACTTTTTGTATTGTCGATAGATGCTATCATTAGTTTATTTTACTAGATAGAAAAATAACATTTCTAATTAATACATCCGTTTGATTTTCGAAAAATATTAGACACATAATATATTTAATCTTTTTCAAATCGACTATGACGTCACGCTAATTTTTAAAGCACTGTATCGTCTTCCTTTTTTTGTTTACGCGAAAAATTCCGAATATAATATGTTTAATATTTTTGGGAAATCTATCGGACGGAATAATTAGATTTTTTCAGTAAAATGCCCTATTATTGGGCTCTATATAATATCTGTGACTATAATATTTGTAACGCCACATATTTGCCAAAATATCTGCTATATATTATGTCAAAAGATGACATAAATTGTCCTATTATTGCTCCATCCGACTGCTTGAAAAGTGATTTGTTCCGAACGTTTTATGCGGTCGGGTTTTTTGGTACATAATATATTTTATTTCATTTCCTATATTTAGGTGAGTTACAGTTTTGTTATCGTTTCCTCAAAACCTTTATTTTGATACGCACATAGAGGGCATATCATATACACATATATGAGTAATACTTATGTGTCCAAAATTTGTATTTACTTAAAGGTAATGTCTATATATGACATAAAACCACGGATATTATGAAAAGTATCTATATGTATACTTTTGAGGTCACTGTACCCTGAACTCAAGCGAAATAGAAATAAACATTCATTACAGTGACAATTCAATTTCAAGACAAAACAGAAAATGGAGTCTCAATCTGAAAACACATTGCGAACATTCTTTAATTTAAGACTCTCTGTTCATATTGCATTTAACAAAATTGGAAATTGTTTCGAAGCTTCTTTTGAAGTATAACGTCATCATCACTACATAATATTAAAACGAACTCAAAATTACCAAACGGATTTTGATTAGGTTTTGCGCCAATGCATGTACCTAGTTCATGAGGAAGTTCATCATGCTTTTGTGTACATTGGCTAAAATATTTATTTATTCATTTAACAATTTATGTACGCACATTAAAAAAAAAAGTAAATAATGTTACGAGCTTAGGGTTCGTGACAATAAAAACAGCCGATTAAATAACCAAAATGACACTTTTTTTTTTTTTTTTTTATTGGTGATGGGTTTGCTCTTGACTCTAGTCAATGTCAGATATGACAGAGACAAAGTCTACGATGGAGCGAGCTTACCCAGAAGGAGCCTGTTCACTCTAACTTTGAAGAGACACTTTAATTAATCAACACTAATTACAACTTTAAACTCACTAATTATAAATCACAATTGCACTACTGATCACTTTAATTCGCAGTCGAAGTTCGCTCTCGAAGTTGTCGCTTGTATCGCAAATTCAATACTGACCCGATCGCAGGCTATGCGGGCCTTATATAGGTCGGCAGATAATTCTAGAACCTTCTAGTATAGAAACATCTAGAAAGTTCGAGTACATACCGGTCCCGACTAAACACATATTGAAAACTCTAGAATGTTTTAGCATCGAAATGTCTAGAAAGATCTTGACTCTACTAGTTCTGCTACTCGATACTAGATGGCGCTAGTAGTAACTTTTATCTTTATGTACCCGGCATTAATTCTGGCGCGTAACAATAAGAAGAAGAAAACAGAAGAATAGGTACAAAGGTAATGCTTATTTCTAAAGAAATCTCTTCCAGCACACCTGCGAAAGGAGAGTCCAATAAAAGAGATGCAGACACCGTGTGTAAGAGTTGAAGGTAGAATAATTGAAACAATAAACTTAAAATATAGCATACAATACACAAATATGACTAAAATTAACAACACAATAATATATACCAAATAGTATTCTATGATACATAAGAATATATACTTATATGCAACTATGTATAGCTGAAGATCTCGGAACTTATAAATGGTATACCCTACCCTACCCTAGCGAAGCCAGCCAAACTCATGGCCCTATATTTTTTTTCCATAGTCTTGCTCCTACTGGGGTTAACTCTTGGGTGCACATCGTCGATTGGTACCTCATTTCTAGAAGTGACTGACGCGAGTTTAATTGACATATGCCTGCTTAAGGTCCGACTCCAAGATCCTGAGAATTTCAAATAAAAAAAACTAGTCAAGTACGAGTTGGACTCTCACACGAAGTGTTCCGTACCATAAACCGAAAAAAAAACACGTTTCTTGTATGGAAGCCTTTTTTTTAAGGATGGGAAATCATCAAACGACTTCCTCCGCTCTGGGCGGAGCGGAAGGGAGTGTCAGACTGTTACTGACTAAAACCTATCCGTGTTCCTTCGCGCTTTGCTTTGCGCTCCAAGGCTGCGGTAACTCTTTCGGAGCGGGATTTAAATTTATTTTTTATTATTGGTTGTGATAGCAGCAATTTCAACTGTTCTGTCTACCTACTACGGTTCATAAGATACAGCCCGCTCACAGACTGACGGACGGACGAACGATGCAGGCTTAGCAATAGGATTCCGTTGGTTACCCTTAGGGTACGGAACTCTGATAATGGGTGACGGTTTTCTTGCAGCTGACCAATCATTCAATTCAGAGGCTCAAACAGGTGACATTCTGTCGGTGGCCTCTGGTTCTGTGGTGGTGGTGGTGGTCTTCGCCATGCTATTGCCAAAATATGTATCATCATCTCATCTGCCTAGCCTTTTCCCAACTATATTGGGGTCGGCTTCCACTCGGACCAGATTCAGCTAAATACCAGAATTTTACGTGGAACGGCTGCCTACCAGACCTCCACAACCTCTGGGAACTGAGAACTGGGTAAGGTACTACTTGGCTGGTGTCAGATTTACTGGCTTCTGACAAACCGTAACGATCAGAGATTTACAAACGACAGCCTAGATCAACGGCTTATCGTGCTTTCTGAGACACGGAGGAGTTTCGCTATGTTAAAATGGTCACCCATCCACAGACTGACCTCGGCAAGCGTTGCTTAACCTTGAAGATCGATCCGTGCGGCTGTTATTATTTAGCCACGAGCTCCTCGCTGTCACGTGATCAATCCTTTATATTTACACAATAAAACAATGGCCATCGATAATAAAACGGTACATTGTCTAGAGCTTCAAGTAGATTAGCTTAATCGCCAAATAATAAAAATAAATAGGTATATCGCAAAAGAAAATATATCATCGACACCAATGAATCTATCCTTCGGGAAGATTAGCAAAGTCATCGTGATTTGAAGTATCTCTTGCTGATATTTTTACGGAATCGCCGTGAGAGATTTATCTTTCTTTTAGGAAATTACCTATCTTATTTGGTATTGGTAGACTCCAAATAATTGTGCAATAACGATCATTGACCCTCATAGATCTATTGAATTTCTTAATATCAAAACAGACATAAAGCTGTCCTCAATCGATTTCGAACGTGATCCTTAACGTTCTCTAGTAATAAAAAAAACGGTTCATAATTTATTGTTCGGTTATCTACGAAGGGATATTAGGGAATGGTCAATTTAATGCAAGTTTATCTGGCCACTACCATAGTAAGATGAGGAGCGCGCAGTACCCTTTAGTAAGACTGGTGTCAGATTTTCTAAGTTCAAATGAAAGCCGGAACCGACGGTCTATTGTGCTTTCTAAGGGCATCGAGGACGGGGCCCCTTAAGGCCAGAGCCTGCCAGGGTTGCGGATTTTGTTTGAAAGAATTACCGCGGCCCTGGAAAGCAAAGAGCACAAGGAAGAGCACGGATGGGTTTTAGTCAGTAGGAGTCTGACACTCCCTTCCGCTTCGCCCAGAGCGGGAGGAGTCATTTGATAATTTCCTATCCATAACAACAAGGGTATCGAGAAGACTTGGTATGTATGCAATTGAGGGTCAACCATCTACAAATCGACCTCCTCGAGCGTTGCTTGACCTCGATGAGTGGATCGTACAGCTGTTTTTATCGAGCCATTATAACTGCTGCACTCTCAGGACGCAGCTTGCTTTCATCCCGGGTTGCGGATTTTGTTCGAAAGAGTCACTGCGGCCTTGGCACGCAAAGGGCACTAGGAGGAGCACGGATGGGTTTTAGTCAGTAAGAGTCTGACATGACCCGCTCCACCCAGAGCGGCAGGAGTCATTGTAATGATTTCCGATCCATAAAAAAAAACTTGCTTCGTAAGAAAAGTTAATAGGTTGAAAGTAACGCATTGAAATAATATACAAATGTTTAATTGTTGCCTAATAAATTAGCATTAGACTATAATTAACAGGTTGGGGAAAAAATTTCTTCGCATTTTTTAAGAAAATTCAATACATTTTTTTAATATAGTTTATTTACATTTAACTAAAGTATGTAGGCACGATTTTGTTCGATAACTTTTTGCCATCTTGTAAATAGGGACATGATCCCATTGCTATAGAATTTTTTGGACTTCTGATCAAAATACCGCGACAAGTGGTTTTGGCAGTCCTCACGTGATGTTAACCTGACACTGCCTAAAGAGTTCTGAAGAGACCGAAACAGGTGGAAATCTGAAGGTGCAAGGTCAGGACTATACGGCTGATGCATTAATACCTCCCAGCCAAACTCTCTTAATTTTTCCTGAGTGGCTAAACATGTGTGAGGTCTAGCGTTATCATGATGAAAAACCACACCCCTTCTGTTGATTCATTCTGGCCGCTTTCTCTCAACTTCTTCTTTTAATCTCATCAGTTGTTCGCAGTAGAGTTTAGAATCGATGATCCTGCCTGGTGGTAACAGCTCATAATGAATAATGCCCTTCCAATCCCACCACACACACAGCATCACCTTGTTGCGAGTTAACCCGGGTTTCGCCACAGTCTGTGAAGCCTGACCGGCCTTCGACCACGACCTTTTTCACACGTTCTTGTCGTACGTGATCCACTTTTCATCACCAGTTATAAGTACGAAAAACAAATGAAAATCACACATTTTCCTAATTTGAATTTGGAATTATGTTCTTTAAAATTTAAACTTTCAATGATACCAAAACCAGCCAGATACAAATAGTATAGCCAAAGAGATTTTTTTGCAAGTTCATACATACTATAATGCGAAAAGACTTTTTCCCCAACCTAATATATTTATTCTGAAAGTGTGACCAAATATTTTAAAGAAAATCGATATGGGTATAAAACATTTTACCTCCTTCAACATTATTTTATTTTTAAATAAAATGTGGAGCCACGTTCTCATATGTTCGTGACTTGGCAGACGCCTCAGGCAGCGGAGCGCTACGTCATCATATTTCATCAATCCGTGACGTCATATTATCGATGGATTTACTTGGCGCTCATACTCCGTTCACTTCACATAATAGCTAAGGTATACGATGTTCCACTTGAGATGATTAGGTAGTGCTTAATGCAACGTTTACTTAGCTAGGTACTAAATGCAATGTATAACAGAATAAACGCAATATCTGAAAAGGGGTCATTTTACATTGAAATCGTGAATGACCCCTGTTCAGGTATTGCGTTCATTTTGTTACACGTTTAGTTGTATAGACTGAATGTTTAATTCGATATAATTAGAATCCATTGTCCCACGACTTTAGTAGCGATTGTTTTAATTTGAGCCTTAAGTGACCATTCGTTTTTAAAAATGTCCTAAAAACAATAGGTTGCAATAGAATTATAACTTTCGCGAGTATGACATAGAGTTTGATGTTCCATAATTTGATAATTGTCTCGTAATCTAAATGTAAAAAAGTTTAGTTGGACCAAGAAATGATATTAAGATATTATGCGTTTTTTTAAAGATGGAATATGAATCCTTAAATTTTTATTTCAACATGAAGAAATGTTAGTTCGTAAAGCTGTGTAAATAACATTCCTATTATGTACCCTGACAGTATTTTTACTGTTACAGAGATTTGAATCTTTCAGAAGGTAGCATTTAATTTTTCATTTCTTTGTTGAAAATGTAATAATTAGCAACGTTTCTTAGTGGTTTAGTGGACAGACAAATAGCCAGCCACACACACGAGTGATTCGATAAGGGTTTCGTTTTTTCATTCGGTCGCATGGATCCCTAATAAAGTATGCTTCTAGACCTAACAGTTAGCTGTTCGTTGACTGTCAGTAAATGAACTTTTGCCTACATTCAATATACTATGACCGTTTTATCGTAAGACATTTTATAAGGTAAAACAGCACAAACCTCTGTACCTCTGTACGTTATACTTGAAACAATAGAAACAAAATACGTTTAAAAATGTACCTTAATACCAAGATTTACAGAGTAATTCAGAATGGCTACTTGTAAAGCAAAGTTGTAGATTAGAAACGAGTAAAGAAACCCTTTATTTAGGGGTTCTTTGGCACGCCTCTGTTAACGATAAGGGTTTTTACAGATATTTTATCGTGAAACGTTAAATGCAAAGCGTTTTGGTATTTATGTGAATGGGCATAGAGCTATCTGTTTTTTGTTTGAGATAAATGTGGAGGCTAGGTACGTGAAGTGAGATAGATTACATTCTGATCTATACAACGTGTTACAGAATAAACGCAATACCTCTTAAGGGGTCATTGTACTTATCATTATAAACAACTTTTACTATGGCACCAACACTGAAATCGCGAAACAAAATCATCATCTGTTCCTCTTTCTTTCTAAAAAATTGATGCAGTTTTTTTTTATTGATGAATGGGCTAGCTCTTGACCTCGATCACGCCTGGTGGAAAGCGATGGTTAGGTCTATAATGAAGCGAGTGAGCCCAGAAGATAGCTCGAGGCACTGGTACTCCCCACGCGTCGACGAAACAGCAGTCTGCTTGACGCCGTAACAAATTGCTCTACACGAGGAGGTTCCTCAAGCATCCAAAAGTTGCATTCGGTTGGACTGGAAGCCCACCCCAACACAGCTGAGAGAAGGCTAGGCAGGTTTATTGACTTCCCTTATAATATACATCGATACCTGAAGTATCAGTTCACGTAAGGGACATTTATCTAAAATGCCAAAATGAACCCTACAGCGATTACTTTAAGTGGCTTTTCAAAAATTCTAAAATGTCGCTTACATTCATTGATACTTCTGGTATTAAAATATAGGTACTTAGAGGCCAGTATTTCACTGCAATATCTTTAGCACTAAATTACACTACCATAACTAAACTAAACACATTGGCTATGATTCAGCAATTCGCTAATGGTGATGGATGAGCTATTAGCCATGAAATGAGCTCGATAGCTGCCGACCCTAATTTAATATCATAGCATTGTTTTATGAAATATTAGAGCCGATTAATTTTTGGGTGTATTAAAGGCCGCATTTCTCCTAGTACAGCCAGGGCAACATTGAAGTTTGAGTCTTCATCAGCTGCTTAGTCGGCTTCTAGTTAAACCGGATTCAGCTGAATACCAGTATTTTACGTGGAGCGGCTGCCTACCAGACCTCCACAACCCATTAACTGGATAACACCGAGTAACACGGTAGTTGTTGGCAAGACTGGAGTCAGATTTACCTGCTTCTGACAATCCGTAACGGCTGCCAAAGATCTACAAATGACAGCCGGAACCAACGGGTTAACGTGCTTTTCGAAGCACAGAGGAGCCTCATAAGCCTTTGCATACCGAGACATTTTTTTTCAAAGCTTTTCCTTTAAATGTAACATTGAACCAAATCCGGATTTAACGCAGTTAACAAGGTTTCAATTTACTAAACATGCTTTAATAGATACCCGTGGTGCTAGTTGGCACGAGTACAGGCAGTTTAATAGCCAATTAAAACCAAAACCACAGCACATGCGAAATAAGGCACTGGTGATTGCGTAAATGTATTGTAACATGTTTATAGGACGTGTTTGGGATATCTAAATTAAGAACATTTTTTATTTGAACTACGATAACCTTTATATTATTATCATCATTATCCACATCTCGACTTAGCCCACTGCCGAGCATAGGCCTCTTTTTTTGTGCCAATCCACACGTTCCTGTGCCTCATCCAGGTTCTACCCGCGAATGTTGACAAAATGAGAAAAAAATCTCCCCATTGTTGCCAGTGGGAACATAATTAAGATACTAATGTGTTCTCAAATGATACCACCACTATAGTAAATAGAGATAATAAAGTCGAGTATTTATTTACCAATTATTTACACATACAATTATGTTTACAGGCAGAACCCAAGGTAATACAAGTAGTCATACAATACGACACCCAGAGACGCCCCTCAAAAACTGATCACCCACCTGGCACCTACACGCATCCATAATTGACCAGGTCTCAAGTAACGGCTCCGTGTGCCGACACAAATTAAATAGAGGACAACACACTAACTGTCACTCTCTGGAATTCCGCCAATGAGCAGGAAAAAACTGTCCGACCGCTGAGAGATGCTATTATAGTAGGAAAGTTTTGTTGTATTAATTACTTTTACATAATTATTTCGATCCGCCTATGTCCTTGATATCCCCCTTCATCTGTCATGTGATTTGAATCCGTGTTTAACTTAGCTCTTTGAATTCATAATGTGCCATTAATATTCACTTCGAACGAGATTTAACTACAGAGGTCAGCTGCGGTATGGGTGTATAGCTCCATCCCTCCTTCTCGCTCGAACGACTCACGCTTTAACACGTCATGGTACCGCAGCCGCTCTCACAGCCGCCATACGTTTGAATAAGGGGTTGCAACGGAACTTTAACACTGCTAACGTATATTTATTTATTTACTACCTTTAGACAGACACACTGACAAAGATTTCTAATTTAGTATGGAATTTGTCCTGCCAGGGATGCGGTATTGAGTTACCCGCGGATCTGGAACGCAAAAGGCATTTAGGGGAACACGGGTGGGTTTTAGTCAGTATGAGTCTGACACTCCCTTCCACTCAACCCAGAGCGTAAGGATTCATTATGTTGATGATTTACCAGTCCAGACAGTAGAACCGTTTCTCCGCCGGCGACTCGTCGAGTTTCTTTGACTCAGTGCTTTCTTGGTGGTCATCTGTATCTGAATTTGATTTTGGAATTTTATCTTAGTTTCATTAATAAATTGCAAATTTTTAATTGTTAATAACTTTTCATGTTATTAACAATTAACATAAACGTAAAAGGACTACTGTGATTTTTTTAAGGATTAACTGTTTTACCGATCATTATTTTTTGTATAGCGGATATTGGTAGGTTTTAATTTTAATACAAAATTTAATTTAATTTTGATGTAGCTTCAACCCCAAAATAAAATATTCACACCACACCCACCCACACACACCTATTGCGTAGGTATGTAGCGTTTGTTATAAAGGGTGATTAATGCTACCACATCACGTGGATACCGTTAAAAAAATATAAACATTGTAACAAACAATTTCAACAAAAACCGCTGATTCTCTATTTATTTTTGTTTAACAAACAAATCAGCGTAAAACATACGACTCGACACGAAAATCGTCAACATTTTAATTTATTGGAACGACCAACTGTACTCGACATTTAGTAACACTGATATTTCGCATAACAAAAATAACTGTTACTTTTCACATACAAGTAAAAATAACAGTTATTTTACGCACGTGAAAAATCATTGTTATTTTTGGAGTGAAAAATGCATAGGATACTGTTATCAGCAAGTGGCAGGCTCTGGCGGTGTTTCATATCCAACTAAATGTGATTTGTTCGCGCAATCTCTCATTTTTTGACCTTTTTCGCGCGAAAAAGAGCTTTTCGTTTGAAACTGGAGTGAATGCACGTTGTGATTTGAATGGAACTGTCCTGGTTACAAATCTATGCATAATAGTTTTGAAAATCAAAAAACTTTACACTGGGCATTCTTGCAAATTGTTCTAATAACACTGCTTTCAGCAACAAAAAACAACTAATTACGTATGTACTGAATCCGATTTTACTATAGCTAATTTATAATACTCTTTATCATTTCCTTCACTCAAATAAATCAAATTGACAACCATTGACAGCTTTGGTTTTTTATTCATTTGCATTCGTTATCATGGCGACTGAGTCGATTGGAGTCGAGGAAATTACCTTAAAAAATTCCTCCACTCCAATCAACAGCATACTATTATGTAAAACTAATTAATTGAAAAAAAAAACCTGTTCCATATATTAAGATCAATTCGTAAAAAATACCTTTAGTAGTAGGCATTAAGGCCGTCTTTGTATAGTCCTTTTTATTATTGCATAAAGTTTTTTTTTTATTAGTGATGGGTTTGCTCTTGACTCTAGTCTGTCATATATGACAGAGACAAAGTCTACGATGGAGCGAGCTTACCCACAAGGAGCCTGTTCACTCAAACTTTGAAGGGATTATGGTTGTAAGCTTAATATATAAAATACATTCCCAACCAAACCACAACGTCATTACCAACTTTCCGAACCTCCATGCTTCTACGACGGAAATGACCCACAGAAACCCAATATCCTTACCACAATGACGACATGGTCATCCTACTCGGGAGCAGCTCGAACTTAACGAGCAGACGGTGCTTTAAAAAGCATTTTGTAACCTCATTTGGGTTCCCACTTTGCGTAATGACTGTAGCTTCTCTGCAGCAGCTTTGTTTTAAATTGAAAGCGGATATTGGTTCTTTTTTCTTACAAAATTGCATCAAACTGATGAATGGAAATTTATTGATTCGACAGGGTATGTTTTATTTTCTTCCTTCGACAGTCCTTGTGGGTACATTGCCTGTGTATATGATACGACCTACTAATACTATCGTAAATGAATTTTAAGTGATGTTTAAAAAAATATGCGTGACAGTTATATGGATAGTTGTATTTTTTCTTTCTTGTTTAAGACGCTGTCATAGCAAAAACTCGGTCACTGTCGGACTGTATAGAAAAGCAAGAGAAGGGCGACGACACAATGCTTGCCATTTATTTCCAAAAATGAAGCATTTTGACGATTAACTCAAAACTAAGTTAAGCTATTAAATATCTAAAACAACAAAGTTTTGCATTAAGATTCGATTAATTATTTGTTATAAATTTTATAAGTAGGCTAGTAATACGGGTTTTTTTTTTAAATGTCAAAATTAGAGGTAACTTTGACGATCATATTTCTATCGAGGATTTTATTTTTAATCATGTTTCGGAAACAACAGAGTTCTTGGAAATATAGTTAAAATTAATATACATTTTTTCTGCAGCTTGAAACTAAACAGATTTGGCTAAAATGATTTTAGAAAACCAGCAATTTTTCAGGTTTTGCTGATGACAGCGCCTTAATCCTTCTTTCTTTCTATCTGTGAGAGGGCTGTAATTCACCACGCGGGCTTTAAGCCTAACTTATTTACTTACCAGAGTAAATTTCACGAAGGACGGACCAAGAATGACAAAGACTGCAAATAAACAAAGTTATAAGAACAAAGCCTGGAAATGACTCCTCCGTTATGAGCGTCATTCCTGGCCTCGGATTAATTTAAACTTTACAATTTGATGCCTCCGCCAACTTTTGAGTTATTACTGAATTTACATTTGTAATTAAAATTTCGGTTACTGTAATGAATTGTGTCCTGAACCTTTACAGTGGCGTCTCTTTTATCGTTTCATAGTTTTTAAGAATACAGAGTTTAAACACGGCTAGCAAGTTGTGAAATAAAATCTTGAAAAAAATCTTCCACAACTTTTAAGTGACATGTGTATTTAAGTAATTTTTTGTTTGTGTTTATGTTTTTCTTGACTGACTGACTTTGAGAATTCAAAAGTACCTGTGAATGGTTTATTTGAAATAAATGCTTTGACTTTAACTTTGACTTTTTGTGTGTGGATTAGGATTTTCACTCGTCCATGCCATCGTATGGAGTGTCGTTGGATAGGTATTTCAAAGGTGTATGTTGCTCTTTCACACAAAAACTACTGAACGGATGATACTCTTCAGTAATATAGCTTATTTATTAAAATAACACGTAAGCTAAAATTGATAAAAGGGACATGCGAAAATTCCACGCGGACGGAGCCGCGGTTGGCAGCTAATAATGTTACTAATTACCTACATATAAGCTAGCGTATTATAACGTAAAATGCAATGATAACCTAAATAAACGTTTGTACAAAGTTATCGATATGGTTCTAATTAGCGTTCAGTGATAACATGTTATATCGATGAAACGGCACTTGACAGTAATTGGTATGGTACATACCATTATTTCCACGTAGTGTGAGCGGTACTGTTTGAGTGTTTATTTTTCATCGATAGACTATAATTGAATGAAAATATTGGACATTTTCTTTATACAGGCAGCATATTGAGTTTTAGAAAACAAAATGCAATTATTTATCAATATTTCTGCAATTACTGCTCATCAGCATCTTTATACCGCCTACAGTAATTATTAATATAATTATGTACGTATAAGAATGCCAATAATCATTATTATTTTGCCCTTATTCAAACATAATAATAATAATAAAGCCTTTGAAACTGAATGGAATGGTACATTCATGTCTTCTTTTGCTATTTACAAAATATCTCTTAATTCAGTGTGCCTCTTGGCATAGGCCTCCTCTAACGATTTCCATTGAGTTCGATCTTTTGCCACCCTTCTCCAGTGGTGGCCAGCAGTCAGTTTCAGGTCATCCTCCCATCTCTTTTGTTAGCGTCCTCTGCTGCGTTTGCCGTCTCTAGGGTCTGGTACCCTGAGACAATAGAGCTCCATTTGTTAAGTGTGTCCCGAATCGTGTGCCCAGACCATCTCCACTTCTGCCTATCTATGTGTGAGCATGTCAGTAACTTTGGTTTTTTCCCTAATTGTGGTACTTCTCACTTTCTCCTGTTTTCTTATTCCTGTCATGCTCCTTTCCATAGCTTTTTGACATCGTTCTACCTTTTCTCTGTGATGTTTACTAAATGACCAGGTCTCACACCCATAAGTAATGACCGGGAGTACGCAGCTGTTGAAGACTTTCCTCTTTATTGACATGCTGAACTCATTGCATTTAAAAATTTCTATTAGTGACCAGTACTTCTTCCATCCGTTAGCTATTCAAACATATCTGCTTCTTTTAATATCTCCATTGGTTTTCAGTTAAGTACCTAGTTGCTGTCTTTCATAAAGTATGAAATGTTGACATTGTGGACTCGTGGAGGAGCTCGTGGCTAAATTATAACAGCCGCACGGACCAATCTTCTAGGTTAAGCAATGCTTGCCGAGGTTGGTCTGTGGATGGGTGACCATATTAACATATCAAAACTCCTCCGTGCCTCGGAAAGCACGTTAAGCCGTTGGTCCCGGCTGTCATTTGTAGATCTTTGGCAGTCGTTACGGACTGTCAGAAGCCAGAAAATCTGACACCAGTCTTGCCAAGAAGTACCGTGTTACCCAGTTAATGGGTTGTGGAACTCTGGTAGGCGGCCGCTCCACATAAAATACTAGTATTCAGCTGAATCCGGTTTGACTGGGAGCCGACCCCAGTATAGTTGGGAAAAGGCTAGGCAGATGTTGACATTTTGGACGATTGTCGTCAAATACGAATATTAAAATAGAAAAATCTCGCAATGCATTTCTCCATTATTAATTCTAAACACGCTAACCCACACAAAAGCGTTAACACATCGCACCGGAACTGCACAGCGTGCCATAGACCGTAACACGGAGCGTGACAGCGCGGTCCGACGGCCGGTAATGACGCTCGGGTCACTTCTGTCATGCGCAGGGAATCAATTGTTGGCACAATACACTGGGAGTGGCAGGGACTGAGATGTGGATCGGATAAAGTGATTAGATTCTCGTTATTCAGTAGTTTTGCTAGCTTGGTTGTGGATTTGAAGCCCATTCCGAAGGATATCACTAACAATGGAATGGCTTGCAACGTTCCCAACGAAAGAGGAAGCGTAGCTTTCTGTTAAATAGTCAAATCAGTTATTTCAGTGCATTCAAAGTTGTCTGTAAGTGATCGCGCTGTGCGATAAGGCCGCGTATTGCACGTTTGTTTTATAAAAGACTAGCAGCCGCGCTCGGCTCCGCCCGCGTGAGTGACGAAAATTATCCCAAAGGAACATACTCCCGGGATAAAAATTACACTATGTGTTATTCCAGACTATAATCTAGCTCTGTGCCAAATTTTATCAAGATCCATTCAGTAATTTCTGAGTGAAAGAGTAACGAACATCCATACACACAAATTTACGCGTATATAATTTTATAATATCAGTAAGGATTTGTGTTGTGTTTATTATGTGGTGTGCAATAAAACACTCAACATGAAATGAATGAGCTGCGATAAGTATGAAAAACATTTTTTTCGTTGTTTTGATGCTTCTCGGCATCGTAGATGGAGGGTCAATCGTAACTTGTCGGTACCAGTTTTATTACACAACCAAGTTTCCCGAAACTGTGAATAATCATTATCCTTCCTCACAGTCTGTAAATCAAAACCCCTTTATTATTAAAAAAAAAACACAAATTCATCATTCTTCTCAACAAAAAATCCAAGACTTGAGTGGATTACACAACAAACAGTTTAGGTACCATTAAAACTCCAACCCGCTCAGGTTTACCATCCGTCCCTACCGTGGGGAATACAGCACCATTTGCATGAGGAGTCACCACCGTGGGAGCTGTCATCGAGCCGAGATTATCTGCCTTTATAATGTTACGCGTGTCTCGCGTTTTGTCTTTGTTTAGAGAGGGGGCACACCAGCGACAAAAAAATAATAAAAAATAAAATAAAATTTATTGAAATAATACTAAGTTACAAAAGTGTACATATGGTTCAGTACCATAAATATTTATACATCACAAGACATTTATATATATCTGCTGAGGATTACACAGGGTTACTTCTACAACAAGAGCATCTTCCTAGAATTTTCCCAACTATATTGGAGTCGGCTTCCAGTAAGACCGGACCGACTATCTGACCTTCACAACCCAGTAACTAGGTAACACGGTAGGAACTTTTTGGCAAGACTGGTGCCAGATTTTCTGGCTTCTGAAAATCCGTAACGACCACCAAAGATCTACAAATGACAGCAAGGACCAACGGCTTAACTCCGAGGCACTGAGGAGTCTCGCTATGTTAAGATGGTCATCCATCCACAGATCGACCTCAGCAGGCGTTGTTTAACCATGAAGATCAAGCCGCGCGACTTTTATTAAAAAGCCACGTATACATGCTTTAGTTGACAAATCAAAAGTAAAACAATCATGGTCACTCTTTTTGAATCTTAAATGATGAGATAAACGATGCAAATTACTTTTCAAAAATAAGTCTATCACCAAGATTGACCGCGTGACATTTCGACAACCCATGACGATCCCATACATTTTACACTGTGTGCCAGTGTTGAGCACTTTTCCCATTAACAGCGATGTGGATTAATTTTTTGATGCCCAATGATTTAATTTGTGAATTTATAAGTCAAGTTGTTTAATTAATATTTAGTAGTTACTTTAGATTACCTGTACATAATATTTAAGACTTTATGACAATCTTGGTATCTATTTTAATACATCTTTGTCTAGAGTCGCAAGTCTGCGCGCTGCCTTAAGCGTGTTCTGCGTTTGTCTTGTGCTAACGTTGTAGAAATGTTTATTCATGTTGACAACGTAATGGGAGTGAATTATGTAGTGTGTGGAGCTATGTTAATGGCTGAGGTTTTGTCGGGCAAGGCTACAATTTGCTTGTTATGTTTTAATAACGATAAGGAAATGGAGTTAATTATTACTTGGGACTGCTTATTTCCTGATTAATACAAAGTTGTTATAATAGCTGCACGGGGTGAGCTTTGAGCCTCGCTTACTGAGATTAGTCTGTGGTCATCTATTCTGAATAGGTATTGAGATTCCTCTATGTTATTTCATGCATTAACGGCACATGTGTGAGTACTGTGTACCTTCAAGTCAAATTATCATTTTTGGGTAAGACTTTAATGTGCCCTGGCTGTTGGGAGTGTCATGCTCACTCAAGTCTCTCTGATGGTGCAGTTTGTGTTTCATTCATCATTTGGCTCCGTTAGCTGGGACTGGTCATCTCTCAACTGCCACGGTTTGTTTTAATTTGTTAGTATTTTGAATTGTTCCTTTTTTGCTTTTGTCGTGCACGTCTTTTTACATCGTTCTCACATGTCTATGAATAATTTCAACAAGAACAATGTAACCACAACTTTGTAATAATTAATTGATTCAAAAGAGTGTCCATGGAGTTTCTTGTACGTTCTTCTCCATAGAGATCTACGCTTTGGAACGTGCAAATAGCTTCACCTCTTTGACTGACCGACCTTGACAATTCAAAAGTGCCTGTAAATGGTTTAATTGAAATAAATGCTTTGACTTTGACTTTGACTATGACTTTGACTTAAGCCATTGGGCCCGATTGTTATTTATGTAGATTTTTGATAATTATCACTGATTGTCAGCAGCCGGAAGAACAGGCTTGTCTTGCCAAAGCAGTACCGTATCACCCAATCGTTTCATGTGTAATATTAGTATTCAGCTACATCGGGTTAGACTAGAAGCCGATCCCAATATGGGTGAGACTAAGCTAGGTACTCGTAGATTGAATGTCGAAGATAATAATATTATGGTATCTAACTATGCTGACCTACTCAACTTAGTCTGTGTCACATTTTTCATTATTCCTCCTCTCTTATTGGTCGTAGCGTGTTATAGCTTTCCTCGATAAATGGGCTATTCAACACTAAAAGATTTTTTCTATTCGAACCAACAGTTTCTCAGATTAACGCGTTCAACCAAACATTTGACGACACGGTTGGCGCAGTGGTTGAGCAGTTGACTGCTGCATTGCGTGTCGCGCGTTCGGTTCCCGCACGGTACAAATATTTGTATGGCCTACAGATAGTTGTTCCGGGTCTGGCTGTCTGTGTATGTGAGTTTGTATTGTAAATGCACCCACGATACAGGAGAAATTCCTAGTGTGGGGCAACGTTTGAAAAAAAAACAAACAAACTCATCAGCTTTATAATATAACTAGCTTTTACCCGCGACTTCGTATGCGTATATCCCGTTTATTCCCGTCCCCGTAGAAATTTCTCGTATAGCCTATAGCCTTCCTCATGAATGTGGCTATCATAGACAAAAATCAAAAAAAGCGTCTCCTATCACTTCTGGTGCGGTAACTGCGTGCTCTGTTACCGATAAAAAATCTTTAGCTTTGCTTAGTAACACACTTGTTCAATTGACGATATTATACTGAGATATTGCTGACATTGACAGTAAAAACATTGAAACCCTAAATCACCAATTCAAGGATTCAGTCTCCGAACAGAAACCAGAAAAATAACGGCCAAAGAAAGTCAATTTATCTTACACACCCAAATCAGTAAAGAAATATTTCACCGATTTCGCTGATCAAACAATAAGATTGAGCGTAAGGAGTCGTAGCCAAAGAAACTCGACCTAGAATCATAAGAGCTTCGTCCGGAATCAATATAGATAATAATAAAGTAACGCCTGGATACGAAAGGGTTGGACCGGACTTCAGACCCTTCTCTAATATTCGCGATTCAAACGCTATGTGACGGGTTAGGTACTGTTGGCGAAAGGGATATGTGCGCACTTGTGCACGCTAGCACTGACTGTTTTTTTAAACTTGATAATATGTACGTGTAACGAAGTTATGTGTTGTGTTTGAATATTACCTTGGCTACCTATAATAATAATAGTAATAACTAGGATCTCACCTTGGTTCACACCCGTGAGATTCTAGCAAATACCAGGTACTTACCTGAGAAAAATAAATTTAAAAAAACAAAATAATAATAATATCTTGGGACAACTCACACACGGCCATCTGATCCCAAGCTAAGCAGAGCTTGTGTTATGGTAACCAGACAACTGATATACATACTTATATAATTTATAAATACATACATATTATAGATAAATTACACCCAGACACAGAACAAACAATAATGCTCATCACACAAAGTTTGTCCTGGGTGGGAATCGAACCCACGACCTCCGGCTTTGCAGTCAGGGTCACTAACCACTAGACCAACATGCCAGTAAACCTACCTATATTAGTAGGCAGTTCCTAATAAGGTGTAGTAAGGACAACACAGGCTGAAAAATTATGATGGGATCTATAACACTAATTTGACCCGCGTTGCCCTTACTGCAGGCATTCCATGTTTTTTCTTATTTATACTTAGGTACTTGATCTTGAAGAAAATATACCAGTGTATTTAAAATTTGAGAAACAACAGCAATGTTTTTATTTATTTGATTTCACCAAATACTCGGTTTGGTTTATCTGAAAGTAAATTATTGTATTTGAGTCCATTGAAATATTGAAAAAACATTACAATAAATACGATACATCCAGCTTGCACACTCAACTCTTTAGCCGACTGTACTGAGGTCCAATTTTGCATTGATGAATGAATCTCCAATTGGGGTCGGGCATTCGCTGGTTATGGAGGAAATTGTGGCTACGATCTGCGGGTCATGTTTCTGATTACATTTGAGGGTTGGTTTCACTTCGGCAATGAGGGGTTAAGTTATTTTATTTTTACTGCAGTTCTCGGTTTAACCCGCTATAGATTGTAAATGATAATACCACGAATGTATGAAATGATTCCACCAATAAAAAGAAAAAAAAACTGAGTTCTGAGATTTTGGCTTTTTTTGACGTAGATTTTGACGTTGGTTTTACTTCTGTTGAATGAAAAAACATTTTTACAAAAAAAAATACAACAAAGTAATTTAATTTTTTTATTCAGGTTTTTTAATTTCCGGAACACTGCTGAAAAATACTCCAACCAAAAGAGGAATCATCGAAATCGGTTATCAATCCTGAAAGTATCTCAGAACAAAACATTTAAAAAAACATTCAGTCGAATTGAGACCCACCTCCTGTTTTGAAGTCAGTTAAATCGTCACTTTCGGATGTCACAGTCCTTACATTCAGGCTTTCACAGAAGTGCAGAAAATAGTCGTATATTTTCACCACAAGCACTCAATTATCTTGAAAAGTGGCTTGTAAACAAACCATTCTACTGACACCTATTCGTTTGACTCGCGTGACGTAATACTATCAAGGTTGTCACGTACACTGAGCGTTCACAGTGAAGTTCGAACAAAGCATAATTTTATTTTGACGGCAGCTACAGTTCTGTTAAAATGCACTCCAGTTTTCGATCTAACAGTGAAAGCTGTCAATGTCCTGTCAAATACGATTGAGAATTGAGCTTTATGCTTAAACCAGCGTTAGACAGCATTAGTCAGTCCACAGACCAAATAGGTTAGTCAGTCAGACATTTCGCTGATATGACCTTTTTAGTGCAGCCGTGACACACACTACTTTTTGTGTTTTTTAATTTTTTTGTGTGCATAGGTACCATGCGTGTTTGTGTATGTATGTGCCATGTATGTATGTGCCATGTATGTGCTAAATAAGTTGTATTCTTTCTTTTTTCTTTCTGAATAACGCTTCTTGACAAAATTTTGTTTATAAGTTTTCTTGATTATGAAACCCACTCCATGAAGTCCACCTGCTTCTCCTGTGTAATAGAGTATGAAATCTTTGTGTTCTTCAACGACACAACCCTGTTTTCTCACTTCGCTGAGTCCTATTATGTCGTAGTTTATTTTCTTGAGGGCGTGAGATAGTTCCAATAATCGTTCTCTTGATAATAGTGATCTTACGTTGCAGGTGCATATTCTAAGTTGTTGGTTTATTCTTGGTGGTGGGTGGGGTAGTCTTTAGATATTACGAGATTTTATGATTAATTATCAGTTTATCAAAATTTTCACTTAGAGAGGATTTCCCGAAATTTTTCTCTACACTTCCAAAGAAGCCTACATGCCAATTTCAGCTGTCTTAAACCAGTAAGTAGTTTCGGCTGTGCGTTGTCTGTCAGTCACTCCTCAGTAACCAAAGAGTTTTATTGTATCGATGATTCACATCACGAAATGCAAGGCTCTTAGCGAATCGAATTATTCAACAAAAATCACGTCAGATGTATACCCAAAGGAGTCCGGATACGCATTGGAAAGGCAGTAGCCATACATCCGTATTTTCTTTTTTTTTATTCAGGTACGAAATATACTAGAAAAAAAAAAAATCTGTCACTGTATTCAGTAATTTGCTTTGCATATAAGTATGTAAGTACGTTTGTCAAATACTAATTTAAAAGATTTTGTATGAATTTTTAATATAGAAGGAAATATTTTAAGTACTTCGTATTTCAGAACTTTGTCTCATCTCAGTAGAGTTAAGAAGAAGTCACTTTGGAAATTACCAAACTTTGCCTTCGCATATTATAGCCCAAAAAACTGAAAAAAAAATATCAAAGTAGGCAATATCGTAACGTAGGTAATATCATAGGCCCATATTCCAAAATGTAAACTCCAACTCAACTCAAACTCCAACTACATCGGAGCTTGTCATAAATTGAAGTTTTTGCATTTGTTTGCTCATCTCTCGAGTACGAAAACGTCAATTAGACAAGCTTGCATTTACATTTTCATGCTCATTTTGGAGTTGAAGTTCGAGTTGAGTTGGAGTTTATATTATGTTTTGGAATTATTTAACTTTTTCATTACTAGAATTAAAAAAAAATAGATTCACACAAACTGCACTTCATAAAAAGACAGATAAACCAAGCAGTACAGTATATTCTTTTTTATGGCAACTGAGCTGGTTATGACTATTCTGCCAGTGTTCGCAGTGAGTAGTAAACAAAGACTTGAGCTGTCAGCCCTGTCAACTTGACTTAAGAGACGTAACCTCGTCAGGGATGCTACGCAAACTGGGCCAAGTTATTTGTCTTGGTTTATTTTCTGCTAGGCTAAACCTTTTTAATTTTCGCCAAGACTGAGAGTAAAGAGGATAAAAAGTAATAGAGTTTTGCAATCTTTAAAATGGCTGTATGACCTATAACAGTGAGAGCACGTTAAAAATATTTATACGGTGTTCAGAGAATATTTTGTTACCTATTGTGACATATTTTGTAGGTTTGTAGATAGGATACTATGTCTTCTCTGAAACTGTTGTACTTACATTACTATCAACAAAAGATTTCACAGGGGATAGGGGGGATGTAAGGATATTTTTTTTTACAAAATTGATCTATATTTTTGACACCATAAAAGAAAAGAAAGAAAAAACGCGTTTAACCCGCCAGAAATGACGCGCAAAAAAAAATCAACGAAATAAAATCTAAATAAAACCTTATAGATAGGTTACCGTATTGTAGTTTTGGGTCATGATCCCATTAAAAAAAATAAAAATAGGCTGTATTACTTAGTAGTCATAAGCATCAAAAAACTTTTTTTCATCCCAAACTCCCTAGATAGCGAAGGGACCGTTTTGCGGTTAGTAAAGATGGATAGATTCTTCGCAGCATCCCGGAGTATGAACAAGTGGCCATAGGCTATAGGCAGTGCATGTCTGCTTACCCCTTTAAAGGAAAGGTTCCGTGTGAATCTTGGCAAACACTTCGCTTTTATCTCAAAGTGTCATTCTGTCAACGGTAGCGTGGCGCAGGTGATTGTCAAAACGTCAAAAATGTATGGAATTGTTGAACTCTGTCGAAATGTCACGTGATGTTCACGCAATCTCATTTTGCTATTTCGACAATCGTACCTATTCTCTAATAGAATTGCATGTTATTTAGAGCCTCATGCTGCCTCTTGTTTTATGTAATATTTAGGCTTAGCTATTCAATCTTCAGTTTGTCCAGCACCGGCCTGTGACTGACCAGCTGATTGATTGAGTATCGGCGACATGTCACAGTGCAAATTGTGTTGTATTGTGACAGATAACCGACCTTTTGGCAATACAGTTGAACATAGTGTACAGTTGCGACTAAAAAATAATCACAAAAAAGGCAATACGATATTAAAATTTGACTATAATTTTTAAATAACATTCTTCAATCCCAATGAAAAAACAAGATGCATTAAAAAAACGAAAATTTGCAGAAGAAACTTCGCAAAAGTAAGGTTCATAACATAAAAATAGTACCTATTACTGATAAAACCGACTTTTAATTATTCAAAGTTCAAATATAGAAACATTTTGATTAGGCTATTTATAAAATTTTCTTGAACTCGAAGATTTCTCACAGAACAACAATACGTAATCTCTCCTTCTTTTCAACCTATATGTTTATCAAGAAACCAAGCTGCTTGCAGCAACTTGCACCAATCTGGCAACTATGAATCCCTCAGACGTGTGGGATTGCAAATTAAGGCAAGTTTCTAATCGCCAAGTTTGCCAAGCACTAAGTTCTTGGTACAAACTTGCTCTGCTTGCAATCCGAAATGAGTTGAATAGAATTAACTCTTGGGGACTGCACTAGTGAGCTAAAGTTGATTATTCATATGATGATTAGAGAGTTTTGAGTGACAAGAGGCCCTAGACAATGTGTCATTCAATTAGCGAATGCGACTGTCGAAATGCCAAAAGAATTTGATCAAGTGACATTTCGAAATCATCATTCTGTCAATCCCATACATTTTTAACGTATTGACAATCGCCTTCGCCACGCTACCGTTGACAGAATGTCACTTGTCTATAGCCCAAGGAAATTATCATCAATATATATATAAAATTCTTCCGTTACTGAGTGGCTGACAGACAACGCACAGTCAAAACTACTGGTCTTAGAAAGCTGAAATTTGGGATGTAGGTTCCATAAGGAGTGTAGGGGAGCACTACTACAGATGATATCCCAAAATTCTTACGGGAACGGGAAAAACGGAATATGCGCGTACAAAGTCGTGGGCAAAAGCTAGTCATCTTAATTATTATGTATCTTATTCGTAGACATAGCTACCAATACCGGATGACGAAGCGTTTGAAGGTCTTCCACAACTTGCTCCGATGATCTGGTGAAGGCTGCAGGAATGTGCCGGATGCGACATGTAAAGGACCGGTCGACGTGGCACTTGAGGGGAGGGGGCTATGAGTATGTTCAGTAGCAGAAGTCTTTAAGCGGAAATGATGAAGTGAAGCTAAAGAAGTATGACAGTTTGCAGTCACAGTAAGAGATGGCGCTCTGTAGTTTCTGTCTTCCTTTATGGATAAAAGGAGTGACTAGCTATGTGTATCTGATAGTTCTTTATTAATTTATTATCTTGTGTTATCGTTAACGCGTTACCAGAACCTGACGTACGTATTTCGAACCGGGGCTAACCACCAGGACGATAGAGAGAGCTAGACGGAGCTATGCAGCACGTATAGCTCTGTCTCTTTCCAACTACAAGTAATATTAAAGTAATACTGCTTTAAGAGTTGGTGGTTTAGGCCCTGATAGGAATAATTTATTGTTTTTGTTGTTTTAAAGTGGTTTCTTCAAGTTACTTACTGGCATGATCATTGCTTATTTCCATCGCCACATTTCCTGTCACCTGTACATGTGAGGACCCTAGATTGCACCAGCGAATGGTGTTGCTATTGCTGAGTGCTGGGCCAAACATAAAATTTAATAACACAAATATTCATCGATACGCTAAGAAGTTGATCATTCAAAACATAAAATATCAGAATATTTTCAAGTTAATAATTCAAGTTATTGTTACAACAAAACTTTACGTACCAAGCTTAAGTGAACTTTAAAATCAGGCATGTATCAGTTCTTTACGATACTCGTACATAAATAAAGGAATTTAGGAGAAGGTGGTATAGTCAAAAAGTGAAGCAAGTTAATTCAATCTTCTTCAAAACTGAACACAAAATAAACGAATGTATGTGGCGTATCAAATGAACAAATTCAAAAAACCTACGTATTTTATTTGGTTTTTTTACAGCAGCCTGAAAACAAAATTGCGAATGCGGCTGACTTCACAAGCTAGCAAAGGAAAAACCAGAGCAAAAACATAAAATTCTCCGAACGTTCCGTACCCATGCATTTGTCGCTTCGCGTGCGTTCTGAAACCATTCAGGGCTCGGCCCATTTACGTAATTGGCGGCCGTCCCCGTGTCCCATTCAATACGGTTTCTATCCGATACGGGAACGGGCCGGACATGGCTTGAAATGCGGAGTCGTTTGAAAGAGGAGTTGTGGTTTTGTGTTGCCTGTTCATTTGAGCTGAAGGATTAATTAAATGGATAGAGGTAGCACAAAAGTGACAATGTCATTGAAAATTGATGGTCAATGTAGGTCAACTGATTGCCATTTTGTTTTCTTTTTATCACACTGATTTTATGAAAGAGAGAGTTGGTTTGTTTAGCAATAAGTGTTAAACAGCTTCCCACAGTTTTAACAAAAATATTTTTGACACTAATTTTATAAAAAACAGAGATGGTTAAATTTGACAGTGCCTGTCAAATGGCTTATTTCAAAATCCGAAAAGTAATTTTATTTTGGTAGATACTACCCCGCCGTGTCCAATATAATATCCATTTGCAATGAAGACATTTACATTAAAAAAAAAAACAAACGAATATTTTGCATCATTACCATATTCCAATACGACATAAATATTTTTTGCAATCAACAGATTTATTGAAAACCAATCATAACTTTTAGAATCCTAAAAGTTCTTGTTACTCAAATTCAAGCGTTTCGAACGCTTGAATTTGTTGGTGAGTTTGTTGAGCGCCAATCGAAAGTTTTTCACGCAATCTGTAAAATGTCAGCCGCATCCTGACATCCTCTTTGATATATGAGATTGGTAAAAACTTGCTCATAAGCACCTGAATAATGACAGCCGGGTCGATCTTTAAGGTTAAGCAACGCTTGGTGAGGTCGGCCTGCAACAACCAACATAATATACTGATATTCCTCCGTGCTTCGAAAATTTAAGGTGTTTTTTAGATCTTCGACAGTCGTTAAGTGTAGTCAGAAGCCATTTAATCTGACACTAGTCTTGCCAGGAGTATTGTGTTCCTATATTCGATTAGCTTCATGTAAAATATTAGTAGGTATTCATCATCATATCAGCCGAAAGACGTCCACTGTTGGACACAGGCCTCCCCCAGATGGAGGGGTTTGCCATAATCGCCACGCTCGGCAGGCGGTTTGGCGATCACAGTGTAGCTGTAGCAATGGACCTACAGAGAGTGCTGCTGCCCATTCTCTGATAAGTCCCTTAGGTGCCTCTTACGATAGCTACCCACGGGAAGGGATGGTGCTATTCTTTTACTTCCGGTATTCAGCTGCACATAAATCATAATATTGCTTATAATAACGAATGTTAGTTGATCAAAATATCTATTGCAGCTCACAACTAGATATGTTCACTTCATCCAATCCAGATGTGAAGCACCCAGATCCACTATAAGATATGAGATTGCACTGCATCGCATTCCAGTGACCGCAGTTATGGCGTAGTACACTTGCGGACACGAGAAATGGCTCATCATTAAAGTGATCGTCAAATGTTTGAATTGGCTAATAATGTAATGAGTATGGTGACCTCGTATATGACTCGTATGAACGAGTGTAAATTAATTGAAACATTTTCTTGTCAGCACACAAGGAAACTCATTTTTCGAGAGGTTAGGCATAACCTAGATCCCTTATAAGATATGAGATTGCACTACAACGTACTTCAGTGACCGCCATTGTTACGTACTACACTCGCGGACACGAGAAATGACTCACCGTTAAACTGATCGACAAATGTTTGAGTTGGCTAATGTAATGAGAGCTTGATGGCTTCGTATATCACTCAAACGAACAAGTTAAAATTAATTAAAACATTTTTCTTCAACACATACACAAACTTCTTTTTCGAGATATAAGGTAGGTACGTGACTACTTAGATCTATTATAAAATACGAGATTGCACTCCACTGACCGTTCCATTATGACGTACTGCATTCGCGGACATGAAAAATGGCTCACCATTAATGTGATCGTCACATTATTATGTTTTAGTTTGCTAATGTATTGGCTTCGAAAATGAAAGTATAAGGTCAAGTAGTTAGAATATTGGCTATACTTAGGTGGGTATTTTCAAGGTAACTTCCGTGATGGAATTTATGTAAACCGACATTAACTTGTAATTTATCACAAGAATAAGCCCTGGTACCTATAACACAAGTTAAATCTTGGCTTGAGTGTAAGTGGTTTGAGCCTAGTCATCGTCGTCTTCGTCCACAACCCAAGTTCACCCACTGCTAACCATGGGCCTTTCTTTTCTTGTACCAATTCCCATTTGGGGGAGGTCTATGTCCAGCAGTGGACGTCTTTCGGCTGATATGATGATGATGATGATGATGACTAATTCCCACGTGTCTGTACCAGCCTCAATCAGGGTCATGAGATGGTAACAAGATCGTCCATCTCGCCATCGTATTATAAACTTCTTCTTCCAGTTCGCGGACGCCACTCGGACCCCCCCTTACTCCACCTGTCATCGTCGTCACATCGTCACATGTCACATCGTCGAATTAAATTCGACGATGACAGGTGGAGTAAGGGGGAGTCCCCCTTACTCCACCTGTCATCGTCGAATTTAATTTTACAGTACTCAAATGGAGCTGCCATTTTAGTACTGTATTTTTTTTTATTATTATTTATAGGCAAGCGCTTGACCACTATCTCACCTGATGGTAAGCGACGATGTGGTCGAAGATGGAGCACGCTTGCCTAGAAGTAACCTATTCACTCTTGACTTAGACTCCCAGGTTGTAGCTATCAAGAAACACAGACCCCGGCAGCGAATTCCACTCCTTAGCTGTACGCACAATGAATGTATTTCGTCTTTTTCAACGTAGTGCTTATTTTATAAAGTCAAAGTTAATGTGAATTATACTGATTGCTTCATAGAACCATCTCCAATGATCAGGATCATCAACCTGTGAATATAACTTCAATGAATATTAAAACATCACATGATTAGTGCCCATGGTCCATTCCAGGCGGATAGTTCCGTCCCATTATTCACAGCGATTAGGTCCTTGTTGTTATAAGGACCTCTGCAGCTCTAGTTCTAGCCAGATTATATCTAGATCTGGGATTAAAGGGACAGCTTTATAGTCTATTTACTTTTAGTCTATTATGATAAAATGCTAAGACATGGCATATGGTTAAAGCAGCTTTTTGAAAAAAAAAAAGTTCAAGGGAAGGAATTGAAACCTATTCACTTAGGAGCCTGATTTTATGCCTAGATACCAGCGTCATCACCAGCGTTCCACCGGAAGATTTTCATTTCTGGACATGGGTCTACCCAAACGTTGCTACATCGGTCGTTCTCGTGTGTCCCGAATACGGCGGTTGTCAACGCAGCATTTTCCGGTATGCGGGCACCACTCTGCCTTTCGATCCCATCAGTTACCCATTCTGCGTTCTTAAACCGTAAATCTAGAAATGAAAGAATGTTTCTTGAAAGCCTTTTTGTGAACGCATCATAGACTAAGACGAGCATGCATAAATAATCATTTTGTTTTCTGTTGCGTTGTGACTATCAAAACTGTGATCAGGGAACCAAACACGCAGTATGTGCCCTGCAAAGCAAAGGGCACTAGGAGGAGCACGAATGGGTTGTAGTCAGTAAGAGTCTGACACTCCCTTTCGCTCTGCCCAGAGCGGGACTCCTCCCGCTCTGGGCAGAGCGAAAAGAAGTGTCAGATTGAAACAAAGGTGACATACTGCGTGCTTTTTTATGGATGGGAAATCATCAAATGACTCCTCATTTGATGATTTCACATCCATAAAAAAAGCACACAGTATGTCACTGTATCTTCGTTTACAAAATTGAAAAAATGCTGACAAAGTCCGTCCGTCTATGTCTTATCTCTTATTATGCAAGTAACAAATGGACCTGACTTGGCGACCAGCCAACACCGCGTTGATAAGTCCTGTGGCCTCGGACACTTTGTTTGTGAGGCGAATTTTTACAGGTTCAATCTGAGTTAAAAAGTCGCAGTGTTGTTGGAAACAAATGAAAAGGTTTATTCTGCTTCCATTTGTTATTTGTTGTTTCGTTTATTTAGCATTCTTTGTAGCTACATTGCAACAGCTACACTGCGATCGCCAACCCACCAGCCAAGCGTGGCTATAATGGCAACCCCTCCCTCCTCATTTGGGGGAGGCCTATGTCCAGCAGTAGACGTCTATCGGCTGATATGATGATTCTGCTTAGTACCAGCTTTAGGAGCTCGTGGCCACATAAAAACATCCGCATGATTCGAGCTTCGGGATTATGCGGTGCTGCAAATTTGATTCTTCTTCCTGATAACATAATATAAATGTAAAAGTCTTTTTTTATATCAGCCAATTGCCGTCCACAGTTTTAAGCCTCCCCTAAAGAGCGCCAACCATTCCGGTCTTGAGCAGTCTGCATCCATCCACTGCCAGCTACCTTCTTCAAATCATCGATCCATTGTGCCGCAGGGCGTTCCACACTACGTTTGCCCATACGCGGTCTCCACTCTAACACATGTCTGCTCCATCGACCGTCTGTCCGTCTACAGGCATAGGCGGCCCACTTGCACTTCAGCATGCTGATTCTACGCGCAATGTCGGCTTTACTTCTCTGGCGAATGACTTCGTTATCCACCAGAGAAACCCCGATATTGCACGCTGAGAAACCTTTAATTCTGTAGTGACATCCACGTTTCGGCTCTGTAAGTCATTACAAGTAGGACGCACTGGTCTTAAAGATTATAGACCCTGGTCTTACGAGTTAGTAAATATTTAGTAGAGAAAATTTTCGAAATAGAGTTTACAGGGAGAGAGTGAGCGTTTTAAAGTTTTGTATAATCATCACTCCATCTTTCCCCCGAACTCTTTTTCAAAAATGTTCTCTACTAACTATTTAGACCTAGGTACTTAGCGTGTGCGTACCAAGTTTCATTAAAATTAGTTCATTTATTTTGTATGAAATGCCGTACGGCGTAAACGCAGTAAAAGTCTGTATCTTAGTAAATCAATCAAGCCTCTATCTACGGTTTCCCGGATTTGACGGAACACTTTTGACCACTTTTGCCTGGATGATATAGAACCACTTTAGGGTTCAGTACCAGAAAGGTAACCAACGGAACCCTATTTATAAGCCAACGCTGTCCGTTTATCTGTCTGTTAGCAGGACGTATCTCATGAACTGTAATAGGCTGACTAGGTATCTCATGAACCGTGAGAGCCAGACAGTTGAAATTTTTATTGATTATGTATTTCTGTTGCCGCTGTAACAAAAAATACTAAAAGCAGAATAAAATAAAATTTTAGTGGGGCTCCCATTTATCAAACCTATTTTTTGCCATTTTTATGGATATTTATGATATATATTTTTGTGTAGGTACATGTATAGATATATCTTTGTACGGAACCCTTCGTGCGCGAGTCCGACTCCGGTTTTATAAATCAGTAGTACCTACATATATACGAGTGTAATATTTTTAACATTCATGCAAGCGAGCCCGCTAGCAAAAGCTCATTCTACATACAACTAACGAAGCCAACAGTCTTAAAAAAATACATTTTAAAACAAAAATACTAATAAAAGCGAGTGGAGAAGAGTTACGCCAAAAAAAGCAAAGATCTCGGAATTATTCTGCATAATAAATGCAATGTTGCGTCATCAGATGTACTGCGAGTTTTAACGAACATTCTGAGGATTTTAAGTTTTACTATCTACTGCACGCGGCTTCGTCCTTTTTAAAATTGTATTATTAAAAATCATAAAGAAAAGGATTTCTATCGAAGTGAATATCAGGCTTTCATCATTCAATTCGTTCAGAAAGTGAGTGAAAACGTAACAGGCTGACAGACAAACAAAATGCTAAAGTTATAATGTTAAATGTAGTGGAAATGGTTTTGCTTCAATTATTTTGATCTTCATATTATGGTCTACAAAATATGATAAAGTAGGTAAATGTGTCATGAAATAATTCACATACAAAGTCGAGTTAAACCCGAAGTTGAATTTTTATTCAACCATGTCCATGAAAGTTTTTCATTGAGAGGGTTGAAATTTTTTATTATCTGTACGTGATTTCAAAATGAGATACTTCAATAACTACACTTATTTTAAAACTATTTTGTAACCGGCCTTAACTGTACGCTAGGTCATCATCATCCTCATTTCAACCGAAAGACGTACACTGCTGGACATAGTACTCCTCCACATCGACTAGGCTCTCACCGACTCTCGATGCGAGACGCAGACTAAGTAAAAACCAGTATAATATGCTGGCCATGTACTGTATAGTTACTATTGAAACTCTAAGATAAAGCAGCTCAAAATTAAAATAACCGCACTAACTTGCAATAAAAATATCAAAATCATGCTTCAATCTTACACAAGGAAGCACAAGAAACGCAAGAAGTTAAATTTGTGTACGTTTCTAATCAACTGGCGTTCATTGTAATCAAGTATTACCAACGCGACAGCCTGGCGGCGTTTTATTGCACTGACTTGTAATGAAGGAAGTCTTTTCCTCCTCTCTCTTCTGCCCCTGAAATTACTGTTCCATTGCCGGAAATGACGATAATATATTATTTTACATGCGAATTGGATGTTTGGATGTCAAGATGTTTGTTTCTTTTTTTAGTATAAAAAAAAATATGACCGTCATCTAATGCTTGACTGCGCCCATTTCTGAGCATAGACCTCTATTTTCTTGCTTCAATCCTAATGTTTCTGTACTAACTTTACCACAATAAAAACAGCCGATTAAATAACCAAAATGACACTAAGAACAACTGTCAAATCGTGTTGTCATTCATTCTTAGTTCGGGTTCGGGACTAATCCTAAGTCCGTAGGTGATACGGAGTAGAAAACGCCCGACACTGCGGCCGAAACCACGGACTTAGGGCTTAGAGAGTAGACCCTCAGGGCCACGGTGACTCTTTCCAACTGCGAGCGAAACCGCGGGAAAATTTAGTAAAATACACGAGACAGTGTGGCGTCCTTTTATTGCACTGACTTGTAATGACAAGGGGGAAATCTATATACTATAGGTACTGGTTTAAGTGAAGTGTGTTGATTATTTTCCTAATGTACTGCAGACTAGTTTTATGTATCTTGTCCATCATAATAATAAATTTGAATAATTGGATTGATTTTTGAAACTCAATCACGTCAGAACGGTTTAATGGATCTGAATGAAATTTGGCACTGCGATAATAATAATATTTTTTTTTATTGAGAGTAATAATGAGACTCATAATATAGTGTTAGTAAAAACTGACAACTAAGCTAGTGATGCAATAACATCATCACACACAACGAAATAATCATTGCTTCAGCGTTCCAGCTTATATACTGAAGCAACGATTTACGACACAGCAGTCCAGCCTGTCAGTAATAATGCCCAGGATGCTGTTGAAACTGGCTCGCACCATGCGCCAAGAATGTACATCTTTTACGCATTAATGCATTAAGCAATCAATACGTATTTTTGCTTCCCTGATGCACTTCAGAAGCAAGGTAGCCCCATCAACACCCTGAAAGCATTATTATACTGCACGCAAAGAGTACTGTACGATCTCTGCGTAAAATGTACCCACAGGCTACAGGTGTAAAATGAGGAACAGAAGGTTCTAAAAAGTGTTTTTTCAATCTCCGTAGCTACGCACCTTGCAGGCAATCATCATTCGCTCTGACCAACAGCGCCCTCCGCGCTCTCTCAATATCGTCATCGATAGCGATAGATTATAGTCTGGAATAGCTCATAGGCTATAATATTATATTTTTATCCCTTGGGTATGTTCCTTTGCGATCATTTCCGATACGGACGAAGCCGCTGGCAGAAGTGAGTCGTAAATGGAAACGAGGAAGTTTCTTGGATTTCCATCCGTTCCTATATTGATCAAAGCTACTATTCCTACGACAGTGTAGTCTTTATCTAATAATAGTGTGTCTCGTGGCTGACCAAAACAGCAGTGCGATTCTGTAAATATTTCACCGCGTAAGCTTAGGTCGAAGTGAACAGTGAGCTGTCAATGCGTAAAAACAAAATGAAATGAGAGTTCACTTCATGCTCACTTGAGCTTAATTTACACGTTGAGATGTTGTCAGAGTAGACCCACACTCAGGTCCAGTTCAGCAAAGGCAACCAGTAGTTAATGACTACTAATGCAAAATCTGGCACAGGCTTCTCTAGGTAGGTACCCAGCGGAAGGTTAGCCCTCGGGAAATACAGACCTAATGAGATTAGATTATCACACATAATGTTCCCACTGTTGGGAATCAGGCTTACTCTCTGTGAAAGGAAATGGGCCACGCGGGCCCAGAGCGGGTTTGTAAATATTTAGCATCATAATTTAGCTCGGAATTATTTACAGTGAGTGGTAGGTACCTATTAAACCAAAACGTGTGTGAAAATGGTCACTACAAGCTTTTGCCCGCGGCTTCGCTTGCGTGGAGGTCGGAAGCTATCCCATGGGAAAACCATTACAGAATAAAAAGTATCCTTTGTTCTATTCCAGGCCATGGTCTACGTATGTGGTCAGCCGTTTTAGCGTGAGAAAGCGTAACGAACACAAACAAGCTCACTTTGGCATTTATAATATTAGTTATTATAGAATAGTTAGGATTTATATTATAAAGTGTGAAAGTGATTTTGTTTGTTTGTTCGAAACTTCTTTATATCTTAACAGCTGAACAGATTTGGATAAAACTTGGCACAAAACTAGACCATGTCCTGGAACAGGACATAGGTTACTTTTCCTCCCGGGAATATACTCCCTTGTGATAGTTTTCTACTATCACACGGACAAAGTCGCGAGTGGAAGCTAGTAACATTATAAACATGTTTATAAGTCTTTCAACCCTCGAGCGGTGAAGGTCGTAGCCCGCATGCTTCTAATTGGATAAGTTCGAGGTGTGGCTACATTCAAACCATTTAATATGGCGTTTGTGTTATATTATTTTTTGTGTGGTTATTATATGGCTGTGATTTTTTGTCAAATTAATTCCAGCCTTTAGTTGCTTTAGGGTTTTTCATATGGTTCGTAATGTACGGAAAAATGGATTTTGCCAGCGTAATAGACGAAATTTACTGTCTAATTAGTTCGTCAGATAGATTTCTAAAAAATATTAGACACGTAGGTACTTTTTTTCACATAAACAAAAAACAAGACAATTTACATCCAAGACAGGATTTCTGGAAATTCCTACGGGAACGGGAAAAACTGATTATGTGCGTACGAAGTCGCGGGCAAAAGCTAGTTTAAAATAATTCCTTAATACATGTCATTTCCGACGACATGAAGTATTTACAAACACTAAAAGTATATTTTCAATAAGTCCTACTATAATCCTATCCTACTGTTCTACTAATATAATATTATAAATGCGAAAGTTTGTGAGGATGGATGGATGTATGTTTGCTACTCTTTCACACAAAAACTACTGAATGGATCTTGATGAAATTTGGCACAGAGGTAGATTATAGTCTGGAATAATACATAGGATACTTTTTATCCCGGGAGTATGTTCCCTTGGGATAATTTTCGACATTCACGCGGACGGAGCCGCGGGTGGCAGCTAGTAAGTTCTAAAATAAAATGAACCATAGAATTGTAACACCGCATAGAATAACGGAATCGTGTCTTTTTCAACAAAGCAAGTAATCCCTCTCTCATTTTTAGTTTTTTCATCCAGTGTCGGATAGAGATAGTTTTTTAGCTTTTATTCGCTTGTGTGAAGCGCTGATTGAAAATGTCGACACGCCAGCGTTCAGCGCTGCAGCGCTTTGTAAAACATTTTTGGAGCGGACGTTTAGATTGTGGAATGAACCAAAATAATGGTGTCTACAGCGTTTAGTTTTTCTTTCGTGATATTCTGGCTGACCAAAAAAATTGTTGAGAATGGGAATAAAAAAAATGTTATGAGTTATAATAGTGATATTATAGGTGTCTATAATATCAGTAGATTCTACGAGCGGCTTCGTCTGCATGGACTTCAGATTGGATTAAAAGATATTGTATGTGTTCATCCAGGTTACAAACTTCTATAAGTGTTTAAAATTTTATGGAAATCCGTTCAGTTGTTTTTACTTGAAAGTGCTACAAACATAAATTATCTAATCCATACATTCATCTGTCTTCAAGAAGGCTTTGGCAGAGGCCTTCCAAAGCACGAAGGATTCTCGATATGGTAAGATGGTCACCCATCCATAGACCGACCTCGGCAAGCGTAGCTTAACCTTGAAGGTCGAACCGTGCGGCTGTTATTATTTTAGCCACAAGCTCCACTTTATACATATTTTCATGTGTGTGTGTTTACCTATTTATCAACAATCAAGGCTATTGCAAAAGGAATCAATATGAATGAAACCCGTCATCAACGAAGCTTACAAAGCAGTAACAGTAAATGCAAATGTGAACAATGAACATATTCATAGTGACCATTATAATGGTCTCTGTGTGTTTGAAAACGCGAGACATTCGGTGTTCATATTATATTGGTCCTAAGTTTGAAACTTGTCGCTAAGTATAAAAACCGTACAGATTGGCCTGTGGATAGGTAACCATATATTTCATACTGAGATCTCTCCAAGTTTCGGAAAACACTGTCCAGGATAGAGGATCCATTGTATAAGGAAAAGCAGGAAACATTACTCCCGCCAATACAAGAAAGGAATTTACTCCAAAGCAAGAGTACCTATCCCATTCATAATCTCACTTCGGTATATAACAACATTTATGAACATCTATGCAATGTGTAACAAAATAAACGCAATACCTCATAGGGGGTCATTGTACTCATCATTATGAAGAACTTTTACTACGGCACAAACAATAAAACCGCGAAAAAAAATCGACTGCCTCATACATTTCTGTACGCAGAACTCGACAAAATGCACTGAACAACTGATTTTTTGGTAGTTGCTCCCATTGTTAAAGACGTTCACAATGATGGTACAATGACCGCTATTCTGGTATTGCGTTTATTCTGTTACACGTTGTATAAGCAGAAATCAATTGTCACATGTATGACGAAGCATGAGTTGAGAAAGGCTCGATGGATTTGGGTGTTTTTTTTTTTAAATGATTTTTACTGTCAGGACAAGATTTGTATGACATGAAAGATTTTTTTGCACCCGAGCTAAGCCGGGGCTGGTCGCTAGTCCTAACTTCCTAATCAATATTATAAACGCGAAATTAAGTTTGTTTTTTTTGCACCCGAGCTAAGCCGGGGCTGGTCGCTAGTCCTAACTTCCTAATCAATATTATAAACGCGAAATTAAGTTTGTTTTTTTTGCACCCGAGCTAAGCCGGGGCTGGTCGCTAGTCCTAACTTCCTAATCAATATTATAAACGCGAAATTAAGTTTGTTTTTTTTGCACCCGAGCTAAGCCGGGGCTGGTCGCTAGTCCTAACTTCCTAATCAATATTATAAACGCGAAATTAAGTTTGTTTTTTTTGCACCCGAGCTAAGCCGGGGCTGGTCGCTAGTCCTAACTTCCTAATCAATATTATAAACGCGAAATTAAGTTTGTTTTTTTTGCACCCGAGCTAAGCCGGGGCTGGTCGCTAGTCCTAACTTCCTAATCAATATTATAAACGCGAAATTAAGTTTGTTTTTTTTGCACCCGAGCTAAGCCGGGGCTGGTCGCTAGTCCTAACTTCCTAGTCAATATTATAAACGCGAAATTAAGTTTGTTTTTTTTGTTTGTTATGCTTTCTCTCCAAAATCACCGAACCGATTCTGATGAAATATGGTGCAGACATAGACCCTTTTTTTATGGCTGGGAAGTCATCAAATGACTCTTCCCGCTCTGGGTGGAGCGGGGTGTCAGACTCTTAGTGACTAAAACCTATTCCTCCTAGAGCCCTTTGCGTTCCAGGGTCGCGGTGACTCTTTCGAACAAATTCCGCAACCTTGGCAGGATTCACAACCCTAGCAGGAGGAGAGATAGACCCTGGAGATGGTTAAAGGCTACTTTAACGCGACCAAAATTATGGGCTAGTTGATTAATATTTTAAATCTTGGCTATTTATTTTACTTCATGCCTCTAGCATACTCCGGTCCTCATCGATTCTAAGCTGCACACAATTCGTGCGTTCATCGATTTTGTTGCTAGCTATAATTGACACCAAAATTATGGGCTAGTCGATTAATGTTTTAAATCTTGGCTATTTATTTTACTTCATGCCTCTAGCATACTCCGGTCCTTATCGATTCTAAGCTGCACACAATTCGTGCGTTCATCGATTTTGTTGCTAGCTATAATTGACGTAGCTCCACAAGTTAGGCTTGTTGGTTTTAGTTTTGTGCGGGTAAGCAGGTTTATTTAATTTCCCTAGCATTTGCCAACTATGTTGGGTTCAGCTTCCAGTCTGACTGGATACAACTGAGCACCAGTTTTTACATGTAGCAAATTCCTATCGGACCTTCCCAACCCAGTAACTGGGTAACACGAAACTCCTAATTTTCTGACTTCTGGCTATCCGTAACGGCTGTTAAAGACCTCCAAATGACAGTCAGGTCCATGGGCTTGAAGTATTTTTCGAGGCATAGGTATGTTATAGATGATCTTGATCACCCATCCACGGTTTGACCTCGGCAAGCGTTGCTTATCTCGAAGATGGAACCGCGCGGCCATTGTTATTTAGCGGTAGTATTTTCCTTGAATTTTCTCACAAGGGTAGTTCGAAAGTCAAAAGCTATTTTGTATTTCTGCTTCATATTGGTTGGTACAATATATACAGCCTCATTAAAGTTTGTCACAAATATCAAATACTTAAGTACATTATAGTTAAGTGCGCGGTGTTCGAGGAAACTGTTCCACCGTAATACAGTTCATACTAGTACGGGGAGCAGGTTGAATCAGTTCCGTATCAACCCTACTAAGTAAGTACCTTAAAAATGTTAAAAAGTTGTGCAAGGTTGTTAATTTTTGCGAAATAAAGGTTATTTTTATTATTTATTATTAAAACTGAAGAACTCACAAGGACATATACGGACTTGACCTTTTTGAAGAATGTTTTTACATCTTCATAACTTGATCAAGCATGTTATGAAAAAAACCTGCTGTTAGTATGGAAATATTTTCTCTCATATTGATTACTTACTTGAATAAATTCAAAAAACCTAGCCGCGCTATCCAGAAGGAACAAGAACCTTTATTCTAGAATCATCTACATCAAAAAACAAACCTCAAAGCTCTAACCACATATATCACAAAAATACAAACATTATCCCCTCAGCCACACTTAAGTCAGAAGCGACAGCCCGAACTGGGAATAAACTCAATAATTTAAACTTAACCGCGCTTTATATTGCATAACTTTACCATCCAAACACACAGAAATTTCAACTCTAACAGAAGAAAATAAGGTGTAATTTCTTTTGTTTGATGACGAGATAATTCATGTGGGTAGTTTGATGCGACGGAGGGCACTTGACGTAGAGAGTCTCAGCGACGTTGTTACACCAGTGACTGTAGTGTAGGGATGTTACGGAGCTTCGACTCCGGTGAGTCGGAAATTCCGATTGATATTGCACCTCCGGTTCTGACTTCGGCTCCAACAATTTTTAATCGGAGGTCGAAGCATAAATCTCATTTAGGATTCAATAAATTTGATCCAATTTGCGAAAAATCATCTATGTTTATTTTCAACGCCTACGTTATGTAGGTTTACTATTATTTTTTAAATTGATACTGAAGAGGGTGACTGAATAACGTTTTTAGTGTTCTATTTATTGTGCCATTCTGTTACCTCCGTCTCAGACTCCGACAAAACAAATTTAAATACTCTGACTCCGACAGTTTTGGCTCCGATAAAACCACCTTCGTAACATTCGTACTGTAGTGTTACATCCCATTTGTGAGGGTACTTACAACAAAACTGATGTTCAAATTCTGAGACATGTTTTTTATGTCATTTTTAGAGGATAGTCGGAGAGCAATTTTGTATTGTTCGTTATTGAGTATAATGCTTGTTATGAAATGTGCAGCTGGAATTGTACTTTTAGGAACTATCTTAGTTTCTTAATTTTTGCTCTTCCATCTGTGGTTGTGGTTTTACATTTAAATTCTGGTAGATATAAAAATCTAGGCCAAACAAACAAACAAAGCTATATCATGCGAAAGTTGTTTAAAAATTATATAGAATTGGCACTCAGCTCGAATGACTGTCATATGTACAAAATAATACAAAATTACTACCGTAAACAATGATATTATAAGTAAAAAGGTGTAGATAGGTTATAAGCGCTCAGCAAGCGGTACGTCTAAATGTGGCTAATTAGCCACATTTTCCTCGTCTTGTCTCTTTTCCGCTCCCGATAATTACGACATGCTGTCCTACTTCTACGTGTCATCTAACAGTGTGACATTGTGCCGCTCTTGAAGATCGAATGTTGTTTATGTAACCTATCTACACCTTTTTACTTAGAATATCATTGACTGTAAAGATAAACGCAATCAGAGGGCCAACCCTACTTAATTTTAAAGCAACTTTCGCATTCACATGTCAGTCGCAATCTGTCAAAAATGTATAGAAATTAAACTTTTTTTAAAGAATGAAAAGAGAGAGAGAAAGAAACTGAGATGCGAATGAGAAGGTTACTTAAAAAATTGTAGAATTTTTCCTCAGACATGATAAATGTTGTTCAATCATGAAACATATGTTGGAACTGCAAGCCGTACAAGCAATATATATAGATACCCCAGCCACGATCTTGCGGCTTAGTTCCGAAAAAATTAAAAAACAAAGGATCTAAATCTAAATTTTTCAGCAAACTTCTTGTACGAACATTCTCAGAAAACAAAAAAAAAAAAGTTTGACTGTAAATATATTAAATGGATACCTTCGTACAATTCTTCGCTTTTTATCTAACAATGCCTCGAGACGATTTGGTAAAGACCGCCTTTTTGACGGCTAATTTATTGGAAGAAGGTCTAGACATTTAGACAGTCTAGGTAACGTTATCTTCTCAGTACCTAGAGACAAAGAAAGATTCATCAAAGATAATTATAATTTGTAGTTTGTAATTTTAAAAGCTTTCAATTTATAAAATTATAAAACGTAAAGGTTTAGTTTTCAAATATTTCCCGTTAAACTCGAGCAAAGCAAAACATTTCATTAAATAATATATTTTAAATTAAAACCTCAACAACAATAACTCAGGAACCACAATTTTCGAATTCCAGGTCAAGTGAGATCTTCAATTAAATAAGTTCAATTATAGTGTTAAATAATTCGTTAAAATTAATTGTTGTCGTTGAAAACAACAACGAAAAAGGCAATAACTGTTAAGTTTTAAAACGTCAAGTTAAAAAGTATCGATAATTAAGTAAAATATCGACCTAATTAGAATAGAATTAGTGGTTAAAAATTCAAAAGCAATTAAATTCGTCAATTCCAAATTATGAGTCTGTGATTAAGTTCTATTAACCCCGTAAATAGAGTTATAATTCCTTAAGTGCTGGGTCGCAATTTAGTGTTGGGACTCACTAAAGTGTTGGGGACTCGTAAAGTGTTGGGGGACTCCTAAAGTTTTGGAGGACTTGTAAAGTGTTGGGGGACTCCTAAAGTCTGGGATCCAGTGGTTTTTACTAAAGTGAAGAGTGGCATTCGAAAAGAAAAGGCTCACTCTAAGCATCAAGATGGCGTTTGCAGCGGCTCGTATGATACTGAAGGACAAGCGGCGGAAGGCATCTAAGGAGGACTTCAGGGATCCGAGAAATAGAAGCAAGGTATTATTAAAATGTTTTTATTGCATTAAACTTCAAAATAACGAAAGAAAATGTAGGACAATATTTTTTGCACAAAAAAAAAAATATTTTAGTAAAACAATTCCTACAGTGAGTTTTATTACAGTAAAGTTAGTATAAAGTTTCTACACAATTCCTAAAGTTTAGAAGTAACATTTGCTGGTGCTAACGTCAGTAGATTTATTACCTAATTAGTAGGCAGCAGGTGCGTTTGCCAGCGGTTTATCCAATCACGTGGCAGGTAAATAATTAATTGCCTGGAGTAGAGAAGCAGAGCTTGTACCTACTATATGCACTTGAGATTTGAGAGATTTGCGGTACAAATTAGTTCAGAGGAGTGAAATGTTGAATTTTAGATTGAAACTTAGGTAAATGGTGTGTTTGTATTTCAGATTTAAATTTAAACGTACCTGGTTTGAAATATTTTGACAGATTTATAACTTGACATTTCATAAAAAAAAATTGATAGATCGTCAAACATAAGAACGAAATTGAAAAGTCGTCTTTTGAATCCGGATTTTAACTGTTATTTTTAAGGTCTCTGTTTACAAAACAACCAAGATCATATTTATATTTATACTAAACAAGTTTTAAGAGAAAGGCCCCTAAACTAAAGACCATTGGATTCACGAAGTCGCGAAAATATACTTTTGTTTTCTTAATTTTTTATAAATACATGACGGCGCGCAGCTAAATTAAGTTAATCCAAGATTTAAGATGAGAGACTGATTAGAGATTTTGTTGAACAGTAATTATTGTTAAATTCAAAATTAAAATGGTGATTTATTTCAATTGTTCGAATATATATGGTGATTTATAAAATATGAGCGGGTAACCCCGAATAGGGTAGCAAGTTTGCGTCTACGCCGTGACAGCTGGCATTCTTTCAGGGGGGAGACACTGCCGTACTTGAGGTAGGCGTCCAATTTTTCACAAAGATACTAGCACCATCTTTTACGAAATCCGCGTAAACTTGGAAGATTTAGTACGAAAAAATGACATAGATGGTGCTTACGCCAATTATCGCCAGTGTGCATAGTACGCCTTGTTGATAATGAATATTAATAGTCAAAAATAATAAATGTATAAACTAAACCAGAATAAGTATTAATTAATTTATTATAAAAGCATTTTGGGCTAAACTTTCGAAGTTCATTTTTTTTTGTGGATAGTACTCATAAATAGAAAGCTTTTTAAAAAATTTCAACACTCGGAGACTCACGGTTATCGAGTTAAAAATCTTTGAAGTTTCCATACACATTGGAGAATAATACGCCATTTGTACATTTTTAGGTTAGATAAATTGTCATAGTAGACGTCAAAGTTGACATTTCACGTTCCGTTTATGGCAGAGGTGTATTTTATTTAATTTAATGTCACTGACCCCGCCATACCCTTCGTGGTTATTATTTTTCAAACCCTTGAGCCCCGCGAAGCGGGGCTCCGACTTGCTATTAAGAGGACTAAGGATGCAAGAGGATTAGGCTTCAAAAAATGTTTTTTTTTGGAAACGGTTAGTTACCTTTTCATGATAGTAGTGCCAGGGAGGAGGGGGGGCACCCTCACCCCCTCCCACCTGCCTCTTTCTGCTACTGGATACGAAACTTTAAGCAAAATTTTTATTCTAACCTATAAACTTTAACCATGGATATCTCCATAACCATGGGGCTCCGGGTGGTGGGGGTGGTAGAGGGGGGTAGTCCCCCTCCCCCTCCCCCCCCCTCCAACCCCCCAAAATCAGCGGCCCATAAAGGAAAGTTTAACCGCATTTTGCACTTGCAAATATTTTTTTTTAGGTTCGGCAAAATATTATACTCTACATACTCTGTGGTTTACAAAATGGTCACTACCTACTTTCGGCGTGTGCGCTTGTTGGTAGATCTTTTCTATTTTGTGTAATTTTGGTGGTGTTTCGTTTCTATTAAAGCTCCAGAAAGATTGCAAATTGTTTATAAAACTAATTTTTATATGGCCTACATTGCAAATTGCCCGCCTACCCATAGAAAACCTATTCAGAATATAGTAAAGATATAGCTATATAGCTACGTACGTACGCACCTATAGTTTTTGGGATTAGTTCAGCGGATATAGTACCAGATGGCGACACCGTCTAAAATAGGTGTCAAAAATTCTCGACAGAGGGTTCTCTATTCCGTATATATTACTATACTCTTTGCATTCTTTTGATAGACAGCGTACGAAGTGCACACGTGCTAACCTATTGGCTCGTAATCTAGTTTCATCTTGTATTTTACCGTTTTTTTTTGTTTACAAATGTAATCGAATAAAACGAGTGACTGTTATGAATCACAAACGTGCTATTATTTCAACGTTTCTTCTATAACACGCCCATGATGGATGACTATCACAAAGACCGCTCCGCTGCCCATTCTGATATTCCGTCATCCATTTATACTTATAATAATACTAGCAGCACGCCGCAGTGTCACCCGCGTAGTTTCCGTTCCCGTCGGAATACGTGGATAAAATATAGCCTATGTTACTCCCTAATAATGTAGCTTTCCATTGGTGAAAGAATTTTTGAAATCGGCCCAGTAGTTTTTGAGTTTATTCATAACAAACATATACACACACACAAAAATACAAGTCTTTCCTCTTTATAATATTAGTATAGATGTACGAGAAGTGCGTGGTCATATCTAAGGGTGCCGACTTTTCAAGCAGTTTGTTACAGCTGGTAGCATAACTTTAGAATAATAACAGATTTCATGTCACCAACTGCATAAGACTGCTTGAAAAAAGTTATTTCTTCGGAACTTTTTAGTCGTGTTTTGTAGTCATTTTTCCTTTATGTATATCAGCTACCCAACATTACCCTTAAATATGTTATTAACGTTATCTAGCCGTTTTCGGCCACAGCGACTGCATTTCTTGGCTTTTCATGGTGGTTGCGAGCTTAGAGGACGTCATGCCATGGACAAAGCTAGAACGATGTTCTGTTTTGTCTATGGCTTGACCAAAGACTCGTGGTAGCTAATGTCCGGTCCTGTCATAGCCTGGCAGTGATACGGGTTTTGTTTTAGCTAACTTTGTTGTAATTATTTTAAGTTATGTTTGTGCGTCTTTTCTGGCGGAATAAACGCTTTTTCTTTATTTCTTCTTTTCTTTCTTTCTTTCTTAGATTTGCAGTTTAAAAAAAGCTAGTCAAAAATATGTTTAAATGACCAAGCAGTATTAAATGGGTAGGGAACTCATAGGGCATCGAAAAATTCGTCCACATCGCTGCCAACGGGAACAGTACCCAGAACACTGGCAACATTGCCACGACTATGTATTTATATTTTAGTGTACACTTTAAAACACCGAATTCCGAAATTAAAGTTATTTTGTACGTTGTAGTGTTTTTTTTTGGAAGTTTTTTGAAAAAGCTTTTTATTAGTTGGTGAGGCTGATGTCAAGTCAAAGCCAATTCTACTCATTTTAAAGAAACGTGCGCATTCGCATGTCATTCGCAATTAAGCACCGGACAAACGTTGATAAACACAAGCCTAAAATATGATAATATTTCATATAAAAGTTCTCTTTCCTGTTGTTTCATACCGTCGACGTTGTAATTAATGTGTTTTAGATAGAAAACGGACTTTTTATTGCAATGTGTGGGCATTTCAATGGAAAATAAACATTAAAAAGAAATGTAGGCTTGCAGTGTATAATTTCAGATAGGTTCATTAGTACGGTTCGTTCGGAAATTGCTCATTAAGCCACGTCGAACTTCATGGATAAATAGAACCGCCTTCACACCGTTTCGTAACGAGTTTTTAAAACAAAAAGTTGGAATAATGACTATTGTCCTGCGTTTTCCTATTATGTAATAGTGTTTTCAATTTAAGTCAGAATTAGTTTTCATTCAATTTGATATGGTTTAATACCTACATTTTTGTGAATACGTTCCTTACTAAAAAATAAAAGCCATTGCAGTCATTAATCTGCTTGTCAAACTTCATTATTTACTTTGGAAAACGTTGCGATAGCAATATATTTAATTTAATAGTTGCATAACTTTGTTATTTCTTGAAACAAGTGGTTTAAGACTAGTTTCTTCCGCCATTTTGTTCCATAAAAATAATGCGTTACAATAAATTTAAAAAAATTTCGCCATTGGTAGAATATGTACATTCAACCAACCGCGTACCGGAAGACGCAGCATTGGAAGGCCTCCCACAAAGTGGACCGATGACCTGGTGAGGGTCGCGGGTGACCGATGGATGCGAGACGCACAGGACCGGTTGTTATGGCGACACTTGAGGGAGGCCTATGTCCAGCAGTGGACGTCTTTCGGCTGATATGATGATGATGATGATGATGATACATTCAACGATTAAATCTTACAATAAAATTCACCACTTTCTCTTTTAGTTATGTAATAGTTATGGTTGTGTTACAAATTGGTATTTTTTTTTCTTTCCCTAATTTTAATCACTATAAAAGCGGTAGGTAAGTTACACAACGGTGTTACACACGGCTAACCGGCGTTAACTCGCCTGTTCCCAATCTCTGCACGGAAAAGGAAATCATTATAAACTTTAATGAGTTTTTCACTTTTAATGGTTTTCTCTTGTTACGAAAAGTGAGTTATTGGATAGTCTTTATAAGCCGCTTGAGTTTAGGCTGGTTATGTAGAACTTGAATAAATTGGGGAAGAAACCTCTTTTCTAAATAGTTCTCATGAAAATTGCCCATAAGTTTGAATTTTCAATATTCAATGCTTTTTGTGCGTCATTTTATTTATAAAAAAAAATACTTATGGCCGGTTTCGAAATTGACCAGGGGCCTAACCACCAACTCTTAAAGCAGTATTACTTCAATATTACTTTCAGGGGGAAAGAGACGGAGCTCTACAGGACGTATAGCTCCGTCTCTTTCCCACTGGAAGTAATATTAAAGTAAAACTACTTTAAGAGTTTGTGGTTTAGGCCCAGGTATCTAAAATTGAGTATAATTGTGATAATTTACATTAGCTTGGAAACCTCTCGTAAAGTAGGATTTAAGTCGTTTTTAACCGACTTCTAAAAAAGAGGTTCTCAATTCGGATGTTTGTATTTATTTTTATGTTTGTTCGCGCATAACTCCGTCGCTTGCCAACCGATTTGAAAATTTCTTCTCTTTCTTTTTGTTGGAAAGGGTATACTTCCCAAATGGTCCCATTGGTTAAAATTTTATCAAAATCGGTTCAGTAGTTCGGTTTTTAAATCCAAATAGCTGGAAAAAATATGTGGAAAGATCATCCATCTATGTATACGAAATTGCATATTTTTGCTACCCTGTGACTTTCCAGTGGTATTGTTAGGTGTTCAAAATAACTTTAATTTCGGAAGTCTGTGTCGAAGAAGCAACCAAAAACACCGACTACCGAAATTAAAGTTATTTTGAACTTTGTAGTGTTTTTTTTGGAAGTCTGTTTTTTTAACTCCTTAGAATCGAATCAGTCGAATTGAAAAATAGTATTGAAAATACCACGCTCTTCTTATCAGTTTTCAGTTTGGTTCAGTTATTTCAAATACCTAAACAGAAACTATTACAATGAAAACCTTTTACACTTCAGGTGAAGTTTGGATCTTGGGATTTAACTTTAGATTTGTCATTTATACCAAAACTTTGAATGACAGACAACAAGCTAATAATATCTAACATCAATCCCTCATAATAACTACAAACAATTCGAATCAAAACTGACCTTTGCCGAACCCGCGCCATCTTGAATCCCCATTCAAATCAGACCTCCAACAAGAATGAACACATTTTACCGAACTTTAAGCCTTGGGGGAATCGAAAAGTCGGCCGGATGGATCGCAACTGAACCGGATAAACGGCTGAATTGCCGGACTGGCGCTCCGGACGGTCGGGCCAGTAGTATCGATTGCGGCCGGAGGGAAAAGATTGCACGCAGTAGTACTTTGAAAAGTTTTAAGAAGTTTGCTTTTATGTTTTTGCCTAGTAGTTTTTGTATCTTAGTGCTAGGTGGAGTACTCTCTTTGGTATATTTTGTGTCTTTCATCGGAATTTCGCTTTTTTTTAAGGACGGGAAATCATCAAATGGCTCCTGCCGCTCTGGGTCGAGAGGGACTACAACCCATCCGTGTTCCTCCAAATGCCCTTTGCGTTCCAGGAGGTCTACTTTCTCAGCACGAAGTCCGTAGTTCTGGCCTTAGTGTCGGGCGTTTTTTACTCCGTATCACCTACGGACTTATGATTAGTCCCGAACCCAAACTAAGAATTAATGACAACACGATTTGACAGTTGTTCTTAGTTCGGGTTTGGGATTAATCGTAGTAGGTGATATGGAGTAGAAAACGCCGGATACTAAGGCCGAAACAATGGACTTCGGGCTTAGAGAATAGACTCCCAGGGCCGCGGTGACTCTTTCGAACGAATTCCGCAACCCTGGCAGAACTAAATTTCTCCTAGTCACCACTTCATTAATTAACTGTAAAGGTTATTATTCTGGTACCTGGGATACGTATTTTTTGTCAATAAATAATGCTACAAACTCATGACCGTTTATTTTCCAAAATGGGCCTTAAACATTTAGCTCATTATAATCATCATTTCAGCCGATAGACGTTAACAGCTGGACATAGATCTTCCCCATGTGTCGCCACATCAAGCGGCTCTGTGCATCCTGCATCCAGCTAATTTTTGCGGGCTTCACCAGAGGCTCTAAACAGAGTACCAAAATATGAGGGATCGATCACGTGACCTTTTGAAAGCGTTTATCAATCCCAATCATTTTCGTCGTTTTGACTATCACCTTCGCCACGCTACCGCTGACCAAATGTTACTTGTCCAGAGCCTCATGTTATAAGTCCACACTATGGGACCATTGAGGTGTTGCTCCTTAAATAGGGTATCCTACTAGGTTCAAAAAAATATATATCTAATTCTATTTATTTCGTCCGTTAGATTTTGAAAACATATTAGACACAATTTTTTTGCCATTTCAAATCGTTATAAAAAAATCATAAAGATAAAGGGCATCAAAGTTCAAGATAGGAGGATGGTGAAGTCATGTCGCTAGTGAAAATTGTACTATCGTAGTGACGTGTCATGAGTTTTCAACTGTATATGTGAAAAAATAAGTGTCCAATATTTTTGGAAATCTATCTAACGGATTTATTAATTTTTTTCAGTAGAATACCCTACTGAAGTATGTGCAAACGTATCATGTTAAACTGTACGAGTCATCATTGTTTGTTCAGTTTTCAGAAACCGAAGTAAATCATCCATAGCTTGTGCCATAATTATAGGAATTTAGACTCGTTCTGAGAAGCCAAACATGCTAACTGACATAATAAGCAGACTGTTGGGAAATCATAGAAAAACGTTTTGTGGCTTCTGCTTTAGCAGGCACAGATTTACACGGGTAGATCTTCAAGGTAAAACAATGCTTACCGCGGTCGGCCTGTGGATGGGTAACCATCTTAACATATCGAGAAAAATAAGGTTTTCCGTGAGTGTCACCAGACTGTACTGATTCAATACAAATTGACGTTTACGCTAACGCGATCGAAAATATTAAAAAACTCGCACTAAGGCCAATAGCGTCTTAAAAAAAACTGTTTGTTTTAGAACGCGCACCGCATAAGGCACCTTCGCTGCTCTTGGCAACGTCTATTTTGCTATGCTTGCAGCCATTTCCTCACATGCATTGATATATTGAGATAATATTTCATTTGTCCCGATCACGGGATACGACCTACTTGCGAACATGTTGGCAATATTAACAATAGCACGTCTATTACAAGTATTTATTGTTGTTCACTAGTTATACTGTGTGACAATAGATTGTGGATTATTTATGTGGAGCGATTGCAATTTCTAGAGGTATTGTCGATTCGATTTTTTTATTGCGGTCTTTTTATAGACACGTAAATGGCATTACTTTTAGGTTCTTGAACTGCACTGAGAAAACACTTTGGGTTTTTACCATCGGCAAGCTTCTTGTTAATAACATTTAGATTCAAAAGTGAACACTTTACACACAACGTTCCCTTACTAACAAAACTAGTTCGAATGCTTTTGGCGTGATACGACGATGAGATTGGTTTTCCTCTAGGTACAAATACCAAAAAATATAAGAACCACGAATTCGTCGAAGCAAAGCAGCACTCGGACACAGGTTACGGCCGATTTACTACAACGGTACTTTCCATATTACGTCCAACAGCACGTAATAGAGCTCCGATCACTCAACCCCCTCCGGAATGTTGAATTTGTAATCATTTCTCTTTTGCATTTCTTTCTTTAGGGTTCCGTACCCAAAGGGTAAAAACGGGACCCTATTACTAAGACTCCGCTGTCCATCTGTCTGTCCGTCTGTCTATCACCAGGCTGTATCTCATGAACCGTGATAGCTAGAGAGTTGAAATTTTCACAGATGATGTATTTCTGTTGCACAACAAATACTAATAACAGTATAAAATAAATATTTAAGCGGGGCTCCCATACAAATAACATGATTTTTTTGGCCGTTTTTTTTTATAGATAATGGCACGGAACCCTTCGTGCCTACCATGTCGTTAAATTTTGCTGATTGGAAATCCCAGCGGGCTTTGTAATGAAAAAATGTTTCTACCAAAATTTCCCTCCTACTAATCCCATGTTAAGTGCCAGTACATCCTTATAAGAAAGGGGTGGAATACAAACAAATATCAAATCTCTTCAGGGACAAACATCGACCTTGAGATAAGGCAACCTTGATGGTTTTCCTGTTATTTCCTTTACCACCGTTCTTTATGAGTTGGACTGGTATAAATCTTTCTTTGGTAAATATGGGCATTCATTATTTTGGTAGCATAGCTTAGTACTTGGTTAGAGAACAAAAATAATGACGGGATGTAAATGGTCGGTCAGAATCAATTTGTTTCCAGTTTTGTCTTGACTGAACAGCATAGAAATTACCCATTCGTAAAAGTCTTACTAGTGAACACGAGATTTGCACTATTATGACTTTTACGAAGTGGTAATTTGTATTATCTTCTGAAAGTGTTGATTCTGTGGTACCAAGGTGTAACGCCACGCTGGTATTTCCCATTTTGCCCGTAATTTCCGGCACGACACAAGTCACGGCACGCTTGGCACAGTGGTTGAGCAATTGACTGCGCTACGTGTCGCAGGCTCGATTCCCTCACGGAACAAATATTTGTAAGACCTACAATATAGTTGTTCCTGGTCTGGCTTTTTGTGTATCTGAGTTTATAATTATTATGTTTGTAAACGCATCTACGATACTGAAGAAATTCCTAGTGTGGGGCAACGTTTTTTAAAAGAAAGAAAATATAATTTAAAAGCGGGAGTCTACTGGCATCAACCGGGGTGAAATCCAGCAATACTATTGGTAATGAATGTGAAAGATCTTTAAATGGCAGCGGCACCTATCTCCGGAGCTCCTCACTTTGCTTCGCACTTAAAATTGGAAAGTCCTATTTGTTGAAGGCCATAGACTTATACTTTCGCCTATTCTCATAAAACCAATGGTTTTGAAAGAAGGACTACCTACCACTTCTACCTCATAGCGTCTGAACAAACAAGTCACAATGTGTAAGCAGAAAACTGTACCGTTTATTACGTGTTCAGTTATTAGCAGTTCCGTGCCGCATCCGGGTAATATCCGGCAGTGGAGGCCGCACTTCCGAACTGACGGCCGGACGCTCACCGTGTTCTATGAATGATGGGAAGCGTGGTTTATATCTGTGTGTTACGTTACTTGAAAACTGTTCCTACCTTCGTAATATTACTAACTTATTGTTACGAGCTTGGGGTTCGTTACAATAAAAACAGCCGATAAAATAACCAAAATGACACTTTAATTAATCAACACCAATTACAACTTTAAAACTCACGAATTATAAAACACAATTGCACTATTGATCACTTTAATTCGCAGTTGAAGATCGCACTTGAAGTTATCGCTTGTGTCGCAAATTCAATACTGACCCGGTCGCAGGCTATGCGGGCCTTATACAGGTCGGTAGATAATTCCAGAACCTTCTAGCATAGAAACATCTAGAAAGTTCGAGTACATACCGGTACCGACTAACCAGATATCGAAAGGTCTAGAATGTTCTAGCATCGAAATGTCTAGAAGGATCTTGACTCTACCAGTTCTGCTAGTCGATACTAGATGGCGCTAGTAGTTACTTTATTATTATTAATTCTGGCGCGTAACATTATCTATAAAAATAAATACAATTATGGTGCCTATTTGTTATGTCAAAATAACAGCGTTTTACTAAACGCATAAATTATGAAAGTTTCTATCGACTAGATTTTGCCCGAGAATTCGTACACGCATATTCCGTTTTTACCGTTCCCGTATAGCCAATATACTTCCTCATGAATCTTGATATACTTCGCCCAAATTCGCTTTCACCCGCGAATTTGTACGCGCATGTCCAGTTTTTTACCGTTCCCGTAAGAATTTCCCGTTTGCGTATAGACTATAGACTTTCCTCATGAATGTGGTGGCTATCATAATTATACAAAAAGGATTTTCCAAATCCGACTGGTAGTTATAGAGATTTGATTTACTGATTCTTTTTATGCCTCAGTAAAAAGAAAACGTAAATGAATCAAGAAATATGTTGTTGAATACTATTACAAACTGAAGACAGATTCTGCGAGTTGCTTAAAAGTGATCGTTACAATATTCTCTCCCCCTAATCTCCGGTTTAAAGTCGCCGATTTGTGATGGTTTGTCAAAAAATCTAAGAAATTATTGACTCGCGCTACCAAAATTTTACGGTTTTTAATAATCATTAAAATGCCTAGAGCCTTCAGACTTTCTACCGTATTTTATTTTCTACGAAAAGTGGTCATTTAATCGTACAGATGCGATATTATTATCCTTAGGACACCTTATGGCATTTACTGGAAAAGCTCATGGTTAAATTATAACAGCCGCACGGGTCAATCTTCAAGGTTAAGCAACGCTTGCCAAGGACGATCTGTAGATGGGTGACCATTTTAACATACCGAGACTCCTCCGTGCCTTGAAAAGCAGGTTAAGAAGTTGGTCCCGGCTATCATTTGTAGATCTTTGGCAGTCGTTACGGATTGTCAGAAGACAGAAAATTTGACTCCAGTCTTGCCAAGAAATACCGTGATACCCAGTTAATGGGTTGTGGAGGTCTGGTAGACAGCCGCTCCACGTAAAATACTGGTATTCAGCTGAATTCGATTTGACTGGAGGCCGACCCCAATATAGTTGGGTAAAGGCTAGGCAGATAATGATTTATTCTGCCAATTCCCTTAAATTATACAAGATGGAAGATTTATTTATTTTCCAAGATGTCCCCCGATCGTGACCCAATTCGAAGGATCAAGAGATTGAATGATATATCGCAGTAATTAGTACGGATTTGTGGACTATCTTCGCAAGTAAACAGTATCGGACTATTGGAGGTTTCGGAGGGAAATCCTATTGATTGATTGGATTTTGTAAACATTTGTATTGGTTGGCAAATAATGTTTGGTTGACGTTTCACGATATCGTTGAACTAAGCGTTGGACTTTTATTTTGTTTTGTTTGTTATGTTAATTCGAGCAAGAATAGAATAGAATAGTTCTTTATTTGCTTAGAATGTATGTACATAAAAATGGGTTGTTAAAATATCTTTTAGGATCCATGTACATTCTGCCTTATTATAGCATGCAAATTTATACAAAGTAAGTAGCCATTACAAAAGATTATCATTTAAGAACTCCTGCACAGAATAGTAACATTTGTCTAGAAGTAATTCTGTGAATCGTTTTTTAAATTTTTGCAACGGTAAGTTTTTAATTTGGTCAGGTATTTTATTAAAGATTACAGGAGCCATACAAAGTACATTTCTTTTTAATAAGCTAGTTTTGAATACGCCCGTACATAGTAGATTCTGGTATTGAGATCTCATAGCTGTACTTCGTTTTCTAGTTTTAAGATCAAACTTATGACTATTATAATTTTGTGCTTATTGCTCGAAATCGTACCAAAATGTTTGAAGAACAATATTCACGTAAGTAGCTTAATTTATATCTGATGATACTTGTCTTACTCATCGAACATCAACGTACATGTAGAACCATATGATGAATACGCAGGGGTAACACACATAGGTAACAATCGCAATGGGGAATATGCAATTTTTGTATTTGCAAAATGATATAATTATGACATAATTTTTAAAATACCTTCGTCAGCGGTGAAGGTTTAAAGCTTCAAAGTTTACAATTAGAAAGAGAAATATGAACTCTGACGTCACATACCATGACACTTATACAGCTGCCATAGAAAACGGCGTTTTCGCGAGAGGGACAGATATTTAAAGAAAAATAGTTATATTATGTTGGGTTCTCGATCAATTTTGATTCTATTTTTACTATTAGTATTATATTTTTTATATTTTGAGAACAATTTTTTTAATATTTTTTACAGTTGAGAGGAACTGCTACGGTCAAGTATGAATGGAACGCTTCCCGCGTTTTATTTTTGACTTTGCAGATAAATATTTTTTTCATGCATATTCTCTATTAAAACTCGTTGGTCTAGAGTCTAGTGCAGTAAAACTTAACCAGAGGCCCACGGGCAGGATGTCACCCACCAAGGTTTTCTATGTCGCCCTTGAGCCTATCACATTATTGGTGCTGCTTAGTACCTAGCAGTTTTATTTAGGTTTACACAGTGCAAATCTCGGCTTACAGTTTCACTCCTTGACAATGTGCTGACACTATTCACTTCTAGTGAAATAAAAATACAATCCGGTCAGCTAATACTATTATACACTTCTACCTATTCTCATTGGGTAATACATGCTGGTTTTTTAGATCTTTCTTCATTGTTATACAACACTAAACTCTTTAGATTCTGGGGAATTGTTTTATTTATGTACTCGACTCTGTGAACAGTGATACCGAACCGATGTGACTATTTTGGCCTGACTTTAGAGTGTACCGGAAACGTCTCTAGGGATGTACCGACACATAACAAACTTCGGTTGACACTGACAGTTGACATTCGTTGAAATATGACGTCAGGAGATTTCGTTTCGGAAGAGCGTTGGTTTCCATTTAATTTCAATATTTGTTCTCAATTTTAAGAGAGTTTATACTATAAGCGGTAGGTATTTCCTATAAACCTTTAAGTCCTTATTCATGAAAATTAATGATTTTTATGGAACTTGATAAGCGCGTCTAAAAAATAACTGTTTTTGTAAAAAAGATTAGAGAGAAATCGAGTTTGAATACCGTAACAAATAAACGGTCTTAATGATTATCAAATTTATATTTAAAGTAACTACTAATGAACTAGTTAACTCCAAAACAAATGAAACTCGAACATACAAAAGTTCCAAGCGTGACCGTAACAACTTAACTTTGTCAGTGTCATGACACTTTCTGTCAACTGTCATCTGTTGGGAACATTATGGATGATGGCGGAAGTACCTGAGGGAATCGCTCGCGATCGAATAGGCAATTATACGAGACTGTGAAATGTTATAAAAAAATATTTGAATGTAACATAATGAAAACGAATGGGAATTTGATGATATTCATAGTAATATGGTATATCTATGGTGGAAATGTTTCTGTTTGATATATTTACCATATACTACCATACTGAAATACATCTTTCGGATAGCTACATATTTTAATGAAGTTCGATTATTGTCTTTATTGTAATTTAATTTAGTTTTTTTTTCAACCGACTCGGTCCAGTAGAAACGGAACAAATTGTCTGTGAATGCTGTGACAGACGGCCAAACATGAATTTTAAAAATCAAAGGAATGCAAAACCCGAGGTCGGGGTTCCGCTACGCTGCAACGTCAGGAAGAACTATTCCAGCCTATGAAAGGCAGTTGCGAAAGTTTCATACAGAAAAAAATAACTTTGAATAATATCTGCATTGAAATCGAAACTCAATTCCTAAATTCCAGATTTCAAATCGGTTCAAAAACAATTTTTGTATCGAAAGGCCTTTGATCACATCGATTGTCAAAATCTGTGGAAGTTATCGTCAGAACTAGTAGTGCTACTGCACCTCACCGCTCTGAGAAGGAGTTAGACAAGGGTGCATAATAATCTTCCGTACTCGATAGCTCATTTTTCTTTTATACGATTCAAAGAGAGAAATGAAATGCATTACGCATTCTAAAAAAAAAAGAAATGACAAAAAGATTTCTTTTCTTTTTCTTTTTTTTTTAAACTTCGCCCAACACTAAGAAATTCTCCTATATCGTGGGTGCGTTTACAATCATATAAACTTACATACACAAACAGCTAATGTATTGTCATTATGGGAGTTCAACAGGGCTTTATTTTAAGCCCATTTCTATTTTCTTTACTTTGCCTTATATGGCGATGCAAATAGTTCATCCTTTAAAATAATAATTCTGTCTTGGTTCAGGTATCAATCTACTTTTGGATGTGGTCAAAAAAAACAAAATATATAACAACAATTTATATTTATTGTATTTCAAATAAAGCGTAGATAAAGATGAACAAGGGCTACTATATAATGTCGAATTATTATTGTATTATTGAATTAGTATTGGTATGAATGAATAATTTAAGTATGAAATTGAAATATGGAATTATAAAGATTTTTAATTTAGGTGTATGATTTTATAATGCATGAAATAGTTTAGATACTAGGGAATGTTCTAGATTTAATTTGTTAATTTATATACTTTGGGATTAAATGGCTTTATTATTATTTTTTTTTTACTATATAATGTATTACCTCTTACTGGTGAAATTAATTTTAGTACTTAACTAATACTGAAATAAACTTATATTTTGGTAACGATCATTGCTTTTTTAATTATGGTGTATTTTAAGCATTTACAACAAGTTCCATCACTATATTAGGTAAAATGGGCATTCATAGTTAAAACTTTTCATATTTCGACGTCTGATTCGACTAATATTTCACATGAAGACCTTGCTTCCTCCTTATCAAAAAATGGAAAATAGCACAATTTGGTACGAGGATAGACTTTTCCACATGCAAGCTTGTCGTTAATCATAGCTCTACCTATGTACAGTGGTTCACCATCAACTTCTTCTGTTCCACCTGTGCGTCCACCGATGAATGCGTTTTCAGGAACTTTGTTAGGATTTGCTTTAACCCATTTAGCATTAGTTCCACATAATATCTGAAAATTAAAATAAAATATGCATTATTATCTAGCCAAAACTGCCGTCAATATTGTGTACATTCTTATTGTATAGTGTAATTTGCACACATTATAGACCTCACTGGCGTATTAGATTGCTAACTGGAAAATCGTGATCATGAAATAAAAGAACTACGAAAGCAACATTTTTACCTCAATTTCTTTTGTGGTACGATCTTGTTCCTTGTTCCCCCAAGGAATGTAACCTGTAGCAAGTGAATGTACATACTTTCCAGGACACAGCGAACCACTGTGGTTAGCTCTGGCTATGTACATATCTGTATTTTCAGAACCACAAATCATAGCATTTGGAGGCAACTTGCCATCCACCATGGGAAGCCAGTGAAATCTTTCATGAACCTGTTGTGGGAATATCTTACGATCTGGAAGTGCCGTTGTGCTTGGTATATCTGTAACGATGAAAAACGTCCTGGTTTTATTACAAAATTACATTAAATCTTAAAATATTTAAATGATTTAGTGTAATTTGGGCTGTTATAGTAACAGTATTTGGACGATTATGATTAAAGGCCGCTCGAACAAAAACTATCAAATCACCTGCGCATCTTTCATCCTGTATTTGTTGGTGTGTGCATTGGCATACTGGCTCGCTGCGATTATTCAGGGAACAAGTACCATTGTTTAGACAATAACCATGGCACGAGCCAATTTGACACCTCTCCCCAGAGTATCCGGCATTACATCTGAAACAACAAATATAAAAAACGGAGTAGTGACGAGTGGTACCAGTCATACAAGGAGGCATACGCCTAGATTGGTTTCGACAGCTCTGTATGAAGTAAACTTATCCTCAATGGAATGGAGATTTTTTTTACCTGCATTCAGGTTGTCCCTCAGCGCTGACACTGCAATCACCTTGGAAACAGTAGTTCTGACAGATAAGAACGTTGCATCTCTCACCAGTGTAACCCGCATTACACCTGAAATAATCACATTGTGTTAATATTGTAGTTCATAGTATGATCTATTTCGTCGGCACATTGTTCGAATGAACTGATGTACCGAAATTCGGAATAAAACGGAAGAAGCGAGCCATCAAGTGCAATTTCTCAGGGACTGCAGAAACCGCTGAAATAGAAAAATCTTCTGTTTTCTAGAGAGTTGTTGTCATTAATGCAATCTGTTCTTATTCTTATTCTTTATTGTACACCAAAGTAATCAAAATACAGTGAAGAAAAGTTCATGTACAAAGGTGAGCTTAACTCAAAATTGAGTTTTCTCCCAGCAAACCTTTGAGTGATAGAGAGAGATCACAATAGAGGGTAGGATCCAGTGCACATTAAAATAATACATATTTTATTTTATATTAATATACCTACATACATAAACCTAAATATACACATACATATATATGAATATTATGTCAAAGTCGAAAGGAAATGATCTTTAACTTTCCTCTTGAAGACATCAAGGGAAGGGCTGTCGCGTAGGGAGTGTGGGAGCGAGTTCCAGAGACGCACAGCAGCAACAGAAAAGGAGCCATCATAGCGGCTGGAAGTGTGACGCGGAGTGCGAAGGAGAAGAGAAGTGGCAGTGCGACATGGTTTACCCCTCGGGACGAGGTACTCAAAGCATTCACGAAGGTATTGAGGAGAATTAGGATTGTGAAGGATAGTATAGAGTAGGGATAGGATATGTGTATCTCGCCGACGCCGAATTGGCAGCCACTTCAATTTGGTCCGAAATCTGTTTGAGATCTCAGTCCCGGAAACATCAAGCTACTTAAAATTTTACAAAAATTTAATTGAAAACATTTATTTTAGTTAAATCGCCGCTCACGGTTACAAAATGTTATTCGGGTAGTCCTCATTGAGATGAACATTTTACCTGCAGTTAGGTCGTCCCTCAGCACTAACACTACAATTTCCTTGCAAACAATATTCCTTACAGATGGAATCGCCACATCGTTCACCCTCATATGGCTCAGTGCATTGACAGACTGGATCATTGTGATTATTCAGGTAACAAGATCCATTATTTAGACAATACTCATGGCACAAACTGACTTCACACCTCTCTCCAGAGTATCCGGCATTACATCTGTAATAACAAAGATATGAATGTTACACCGCTATATACGAATTGAATAAATCTTCAATGGAATTAACATATTTTTTACCAACCTGCATTCGGGATGTCCCTCATCATTAACACTACAATTTCCTTGTAAACAATATTCCTTACAGATGGCGACGGCGCATCTTTCACCCACATATGGTCCTGTGCACTGGCATACTGGCACAAAGTCATTATTCAGGGAACAGACACCATTGTTAAGACAATACTCTTGACACGAGCTGACTTCACACCGATCCCCAGAGTATCCGGCATTACATCTGAAATAACGAAGATAATATGTAACAGAATAACAGAACGCTGAGTTATGCACGATTAAACCAGTAACCAATACAAATATAATGTATTTTCATACAGAAGATTCAACAACATCTAGTATTTAATGTGCCCATTTAAGCAAAATTGTCTGCATAAGGACATTCCGCTCTTGCAAAAATAATGATTAGGTACGTTAAGTTCTTAAAATTTGACGATAACCGGACACTGATAATAATTTAAAGTCAACATTTTTTTTTGGTACATTTACAAAATTGTTTACAATAATACGTGTAGAGTTTAGATATAATGTCATGTCTGTCCTCATAGGTGCTTGGTTCAATCTATTTATTCAGACATGTTTTGTGTTCTAAATTACGTTTGGTGATGCATGGATGAACATCTGTTTTACCTGCATTTAGGTTGTCCCTCGTTAGTAATAGAACAATCTCCTTGATAACAATAGTTGTGACATACTGATACATCGCATCTCTCACCGATGTAACCCTGCGAACATTCACAACGAGATTCTCCACTAACTTTAGTACCATTGACGCAAAACAGCCTTTCGTTTGCTTTTAGGCAGTCGCAGTTCTCTGGTAACAGACTCTTTAGCGGATTGCAATTTGGAACACCCTGAATTCGTTCCTCAATTTTATAGTTGGCGGCTATAAGAAGAGAACAGTCATAAAATGGGGTTATTAATATTTTTTTAGGCTTTACATCTGTATCATTTGGTGGATTCTTTGGCAATAACCAGAAGGACCCTATTTCAATGCTGTCCCTCCAGGAAATGAATTCTTTAGAAACGGTTAGTTTGTCCGGTGATGAATCAGATTCTGTATTACGATATAATGTTCTTCGGTTCTTTCCATTCAAATCCGCACTTTCAATAGAAAATTCGCCTTCATTAGAGGTATTTTCTTGAGATTCAATCCAGTACATTTTTTGTGTGTCAATGGTCAGGCCTTGTTTTATCGCAATATCTCTGTTTATTATTACTTCTCTTTCAGAACCGTCAAATAGAGCCCTTTCAATAATGTTACCTGCTGTCCAGTAAATATACCTGAAACATAAATAGCATTGGCATTTGTTTGGTGTTAGAAAAAAAAATGTCATTTGTCATTATTTTCGCAATCGTGATATGGACACAGTAAACTATGATCACGTACCCTCCACAGCTATCAACGGCAACCTCACGAAGTGCATTAGACTCCAAATTGATCACAAGATCTCCGTTAACTTCGGTGTTATTTTCAGATTTCATTGAAAACGAGTATATCTTATTTGCAACAGTCCCAAAAAGTAATTCTGTGGCCGGGTCGTAAGCGAACCTTTTAAGGTATCGGTTTGGTTTCTTCCTAAGTAATGGTTGCGTATTCTTTGTTGCTATATCAAAAGCAGATACAGAGTTTTTCCTGTTGCGTTTGTCGGCAAACAGCACTCTCTCGTGCACTGAGTCGTAAATTAACCATTTGATACGATGAGCGGCTGGCGTTGTCGTGTATTCTAACGTTCCGTTATTATAAAATTCAAGACTATTAGATCTGGCCACGACAAAATCTGAAAACAAAAAAATAAATAAAAAGCTAATAACTGTATTAAGTCTTCCTTTCATAGTCTCTCCTCCTGTCTCCATAAATTATACTTCTTCAATCTGCCAGTTTTTTTTAGGTCGGTTAGCAGTCTAACCGACTGAATACCAGTTTTAACGAGGAATGATTGCCTATCTGACCTCCTTAACCCAGTAACTGGGTAAAACGGTACATCTTAGCAAAACTGGTATCAGATATTCTGGCTTCTGACAACTTGAAGTGTAGACGGGGTAAAATAAGTTACAACGCGCGTGAGTTTAGGCTTTTGTATTTTTAATTACCACGTCTCTTCTTTATAACGTGTAATGTTACAAATAAATATAATTTCAAGACAAAACACTGTTTTATTTATTACGAGCACAATACGGACAAACAAGTAACAATTAAGGGATCTAGGCTTTAGCGGGAATCTAGATTTCGCGAAGGAGATTTGGCGTGCGATCAGGTAAGAGGCTATGTTCGCACTAATGAGATCGGCCTTTGAACCCGCTATTAAAAGCGCCGGTCATCGCAGCCATATGGGTGCGTTCCTAGGATGCTCACACGCCATATCCCGAACGCACTATTTACTAAAAACAATAATGTTACTATTTAAGATTTGTATAGTGTAGATATTGGTAAGTATTGTTAATTTATTTCATTAAATAATGTGTGCTATGTAAACAAGTTCTAATGAATTTATATGTGATATGTAATGCTTTTATTAATATGATTAGTCATAGATAATGCGTTCCATGTGTGTATGTGTTTATGGTAATTATGAATGGAACGTTTATGCAAAAATGTCATGTGTCAAAACTGTCAAACGTGAAAATAACAAACGAAATGAAGAAAGTAGAATGTTGTGTTATGGTCGAATGTTTAGTGTTTTTACAAGTATATATGGATGTGAAATAGGGTGTAGACCGCTACACTACTCCCCCCCTGAGACCGTAGCTACTGCTACGGGCGATAGTAGTCCGGGAAGCGAACAGTTCGACCGGAACGGGTTTTTTTAACGTCGACGGTATTTGGCGGCAACTGTGTGGCGGTTGGTGTCGAACTCGGAGTTGCGCTGCTTGGGACGACGTCTTCTTCGATGCTGAGGTAAGCGGGCTTCAACCTATCTATTGAGACGGTTGTCTCCTTACCCTTTACCTCTATCTTATAATTTTTTTCGCCCTTTTGCAGCACTTTGAACGGCCCGGTGTATGGCGGGTCGAGTGGACGGCGCACGGCGTCATGTCGCAGGAAGACATGCGTCGCCGTTGCCAAGCTGCGGGGCACGTAAAATGCCTTCTGGCCGTGGCGGCTCGCCGGTGTCGGCGTCAGGTTGGCCATCTGCTGCCGAAGACGTGCTGTGTAGTCGGCGTAGTCTACGGTGCCGGACCCTGATGGTGAGATAAATTGGCCCGGTAAGCGTAGCGGTTCACCGTAGACTAGCTCTGCAGCTGACGCGTTGATGTCCTCCTTCCAGGCACTGCGGATGCCGAGCAGCACGAGGGGAAGAACTTCGGACCAGTTGGTGTCGGTGTGGCATCGGATGGCCGCCTTGAGCTGGCGGTGCAGGCGCTCCACCATGCCATTGCAGGCTGGGTGGTACGCCGTGGTTGGTCGATGCTGGCTGCCGAGGGTCGCAGCGAGAGCGTGGAAGAGCTTGCTCTCAAACTGCGCGCCCCGGTCGGTGGTGATGCGATGCGGGCAGCCGAAGCGAGACACCCAGCCGGCAATGAAAGTGCGGGCACAGGTCTCAGCGGTGATGTCAGCGATGGGGTATACCTCAGGCCAGCGGGTGAAGCGATCAATGACGGTGAGGACATACCTGTAACCATTTGAGTAATTTAATGGGCCCACGATGTCGGCGTGGACATGTGAGAAGCGCTGGGAAGGAATAGGGAAAGGAGAGGTGGGAGAGGATGTGTGCCGCGAGATCTTGTTCTTCTGGCACTCTATACACTCTCTGGACCATGCCCGGCAATCCTTCTTCAGACCAGGCCAAACAAATCGGGATGAAATTAATTTGACCGTGGCCTGTCTACCGGGGTGGCTCAGCTGATGAAGCTTCTGGAACACACGCCTTCTGAATGGCTCTGGAACAAAAGGACGTATGTTGTCAGTGGAGGTGTCGCAGTATAGCTCTATGTCGGAGTCTGGATACCGTACTCTCCTGAGCTTGAGGGACGTGTTGTTGCACGTTAGGAGTCCATGCAGTTCAGGATCGCTTTCCTGGGTATGTGCAAGGGCTGCGTAATCCAGTGTTGGGACTGATAAGGCTTCCACACGTGATAGGGCATCAGCCACGACATTGTCCTTTCCTGCGATGAACTGGATGTCCGTGGTGAATTGCGCAATGAAGTCCAGGTATCGATACTGTCGTGGTGAGCAGTTCTCCCGGTTGTGCGCATACGCGTATGACAGGGGTTTGTGGTCTGTGAAGATGGTGAAGTGCCTACCCTCGACCATGTGGCGGAAGTACCTGACGGCATCGTGGATGGCTAAGAGCTCCCTGTCATACGGGCTGTACTTCTTCTGCGATGTGGACAAACGACGCGAGAAGAATGCCAGAGGGCTCCAGGTGTCACACGTCTTCTGCTGCAGCACTGCACCTATGGAGGCGTCGGACGCATCTGTAAAAATTGCAAGGCCAGCAGTGGTGTCCGGGTGGACAAGTAAAGCAGCTGAAGCTAAGCCTTGCTTGCAAGCATCAAAAGCTGTATGCATATCTGGTGTCATCTGTATAGCCTGTGTTCCTCTCGTTTTAGGGCCAGTGAGGACGACGTTGAGTGGCGATTGCAAGCGAGCTGCGTCAGGAACAAAGCGGCGGTAGAAATTGAACATACCCAGGAAGCGACGCATCTCCTTGACGGTCTTGGGAGCTGGGTAATCCTGGATCGCCTGTACCTTCTCCGGTAAGGGACGAACACCTTCTGCAGATACCTCATGCCCTAGAAAGGTGATGGTGGCTCGGCCGAACTCACACTTAGCCGTGTTGATGAGTATCCCATACGTGGACAGTCGCTTGAGGAGTTGGTGCATATGTTCAGTATGCTGGGCTGCCGTCTGTGAAAATAAAAGCACATCATCTAAGTAACAGTAGCAGAACGGCAGCCCGCGGAGCACCTCGTCCATGAATCGCTGGAAAGTCTGCGCTGCGTTCCTCAGTCCAAACGTCATGTATGGGAACTCGTAGAGTCCGAACGGTGTGGTGATGGCTGTCTTGTGAATATCAGCTGGCTGGACAGGGATCTGATTATAAGCTTTCACCAGGTCAATTTTGCTGAATATTGTGCTGCCAGCCAGCTGATGTGTGAAGTCCTGGATGTGTGGTATAGGGTACCGGTCCGGGATGGTACGGGCATTCAATGCCCTGTAGTCCCCACATGGTCGCCAGCTGTTGTCCTTTTTAGGAGCGAGGTGGAGTGGTGATGACCATGAGCTCTCTGATGGTCTAGCCGTTCCATTAGCCATCATTGCCTCGAACTCCTTCTGGGCGACCTTGAGCTTGTCCGGAGCAAGGCGGCGTGGTCGGCTGAAAACAGGTGGGCCAGGCGTAGTCCGTATGTGGTGTACGGTGTTGTGACTGACCTGACGTTGTGTTCCAGCTGGCCGCGTGGTCTCCGGGTACTGACGCAGGACCTCGTGGTACACGGTGGTACCACCGATCGACTTCACGGAGGCGATGTCTGTTGTTGAGCCGGCCGCAGATGACGCCGTAGACGACAGCTGGGTCAGCCCATCGATGAGCCGGTAATTTTTTAAATCTATTAAAAGATTGTAGTGTGCCAGTAAGTCGGCACCGATGATGGGTTTGGTGACGTCCGCGACCACGAACTTCCACGTGTACACGCGGCGGAGCCCTAAGTTCAGATGGAGCTCGACCCAGCCGTACGTGTCGATGGCGGTTCCGTTGGCCGCGAAGAGTTGGTACCCTGTTTTGTTGCGCCGCTGCTGGAGTGATGCACGTGGGTACACGCACAGGTCGGACCCTGTGTCCACAAGAAATGTGGTTTTAGTTGTCCGGTCAGTCACAAATAGGCGGCGTGGTTGGTTGGGGCAGCCATTTGCCGCTACTTCTGGCTGCCGGCGGCATTTCCCGCATACGTGCACGGCGTGGCGCACCGCGTGGCCTTGTCACCGAACCTGTTATGGTAAAAGCAGTATGCCTCGTTCCACGTGGTTCTGGAGCGCGGGCGACTACGGCGGCGGCCTGAGGACGGTCCTCTGCCACCACGTTGGTGCCTATGATGGCTACGCGAGCCGTGGTGTACCTGTCCTCTCTGCAGGGCCGCTACCTGGAGCGTTAATGCAGCGATGCACTGTTTCAGCTCGCTGATCTCGCTGCTGCTGGTGCTCGCGCTCGCCACTGCTGCTACGGCGGATGTTGCTGCGAGCGCTGGTGCTGGTGTCGGCGCGATCTCGTGCACGCGGTCGGCTAAATCTGCGACAGACTGAAGAGCAAGATTAGGTTGCGAAGCGATAACCGTCTGTATATTAGTGGGCAACCTACTCGCCCACAACGTGGCCAAGAATGACTCGGGCACATGTGGTCCGGCTAGCGTCTGCAGGTGCCGTAAAAACTGCGACGGCTTGCGGTCGCCTAGCTCCTCGCGGTTGAGGATCTGCTGGACCTTCTTCTCGTGCGAGTCGGAGAGTCGCCGTGTCAGCTCAGCTTTCAGCTTTAGGTACTTGTCCTGAGCTGGGGGATTTTCAATTATGTCCCTGGCCTCAACCATATATCGGTGGTCAAGCTGCGCGACGACTGTATAAAATTTGGTAGAATCGGCAGTAATGCCCGCGATGGTGAACTGACCTTCGACCTGGGCAAACCAAAGTGCCGGCTCCTCAGGCCAAAATGGCGGCAATTTCACGCTGACACGGCAGACGTCCTGGCTCTCCGACGACGCTCCTACGCTCGTTCCCTGGGCTGCTCCGGTAGACATGCTGGCTCCTGAAGGCTTCAGTGTTCTTTTTCGGGGTCACCAGTGAAGTGTAGACGGGGTAAAATAAGTTACAACGCGCGTGAGTTTAGGCTTTTGTATTTTTAATTACCACGTCTCTTCTTTATAACGTGTAATGTTACAAATAAATATAATTTCAAGACAAAACACTGTTTTATTTATTACGAGCACAATACGGACAAACAAGTAACAATTAAGGGATCTAGGCTTTAGCGGGAATCTAGATTTCGCGAAGGAGATTTGGCGTGCGATCAGGTAAGAGGCTATGTTCGCACTAATGAGATCGGCCTTTGAACCCGCTATTAAAAGCGCCGGTCATCGCAGCCATATGGGTGCGTTCCTAGGATGCTCACACGCCATATCCCGAACGCACTATTTACTAAAAACAATAATGTTACTATTTAAGATTTGTATAGTGTAGATATTGGTAAGTATTGTTAATTTATTTCATTAAATAATGTGTGCTATGTAAACAAGTTCTAATGAATTTATATGTGATATGTAATGCTTTTATTAATATGATTAGTCATAGATAATGCGTTCCATGTGTGTATGTGTTTATGGTAATTATGAATGGAACGTTTATGCAAAAATGTCATGTGTCAAAACTGTCAAACGTGAAAATAACAAACGAAATGAAGAAAGTAGAATGTTGTGTTATGGTCGAATGTTTAGTGTTTTTACAAGTATATATGGATGTGAAATAGGGTGTAGACCGCTACAAACTCGTCACTACTGCCAAAGATGCACAAAACAAGATGACAGCCGGATACAACGGCTTAATGTGCTTTTCGAGGCACGGAGGAGTCTCGATATGTTAAGATGGTCACTCCATCTCTCCTTGAATATCGAACCGTGTGGCTGTTGTATTACTTAGGCACGAGCTAATATAGTTAAGATTGAACTAAAAACATTATACAGATTGCCTGAAATTTAACGTCAGCCAAAGCTTTGTTAAATAGTGCAAAATGGTTTGCAAACCTTTTTAACCGACTTCAAAAAAAGAGGAGGTTCTCAATTCGGTTGTATTTTTTTTTTTTTTATTTTTTTATTTTTTATGTTTGTTACCTCAGAACTCCGTCGTTCATGAACCGATTTGCAAAATTTTTTTTTCCCCTTGCTTGATATGCTTCCAGATTGGTCCCATTTTTTTCAAAATCCAGTTCTGATGATGGAATCTATGAGAAATCGAGGGAACTCCTCAAATATTATAAGCAACTATATAGTTATTTTGGTATTTTCATCGAGAACTTAAGCATCTACAGTCAAAAAGTAACATTTGATGAAGTGGAACTGGTGGAGAAGATCAGAAACCAGTGGCCAACGGAACTTGACACTCGCATAAATATCACAATGCAAATAAACAAATGATTCTGAATAGTTATGTTGAGAATGGTATCATCGAACTGATCTGATGATGATGGAGCTGGATGGTAGGCACCGGAACTGCGTAATTAATCAATGTATCCCAGCCGTGTTTGGGCTTATTAGAATTGTCATGAGATGCACTTTGGCTATAAGGTACTATCAGACTGTTCTGATGATGGAACCGGAAGGTAGAAGGTAGGCATGGGAACTTCATAATAAAACAATGAATTCTAGCAGTGTTAAGGTGAGAAAAATGCCAACTGAGTACTGCTAGTTTTTCGGTTTTTCGTAAGGCGAGAACTAATGCGAATTTGTAACAAAGGACATTTTTTTTATTTGAAATAGACACATCGATAGTAGGTATTTTATGCGGCGTATCATCCCTTCACGGGAATAAAACGTTTAAAAAAAAAACAGTGTACAATATTTACGACATGGTACCTTTTTCATAAGAATATTCAATGTAGGAACGATATTAACTTCGTTGCCTTCATTTTAATAAAAAAAACACTAACCGGCGAGAAATAAAAAAAATTTTTACAAAAAAAAACCGCCTTCAAAAAAAACAAACAAAAACCGTTCCCACTAAAAAGTTGAAAATAAATATTTGAATTGCTTTAAAGAAACAGCATTTAAAAGTAAACTTATTTGACATTAATATTTTGCAAATATTTAAAATTTATTACTTCTTTTTGGAGTCGGTGCCAGCCAAAGCAAGGAAATACGAATAGGCAATAATTCCTAGAAAAACTACCTCTAACTTAACTATAAAACTACCAAGATACCAATTGCATACACATATTAATTAAAAGACGAATACGGACTAGACTAAATTCGAAAAAATTTAAACAATATGCACAATAATTTCTTTTAAACGAAAAAAATATACTTATAAAAAATTCCAGCCACTTTTTAAGTAAGTACTTTGACATTTTTAGCATTGTCTTTATGCATCTGTTTTTAAATTTTGTCATTGTAGATCAAAAAACAAAGGCACGGGATATTAAATATAACTAGATACTTATCAAGTTCCAACAATAAAGCTGCTGGCACCGGCTCCAAAAAGAAGTAATAAATTTTAAATATTTGCAAAATATTAATGTCAAATAAGTTTAGGTAATTTTAAATGATGTTTCTTTAAAGCAATTCAAATATTTATTTTCAACTTTTTAGTGGGAACGGTTTTTGTTTTTTTTTTTTGAAGGCGGTTTTTTTAAGGTACTACTCGTACTTGTCATTCCAATTCCAGTCAAAATTTTCTTTCTTTCTTTGAATCTTCCGTGTGTCACAGCTAATATCGACGGGTGCAAAGTAAAAAGAGTTATATACAAAACAGCTACTTTTCAGGAGAGCGCATAATAGGAAAAAGTGCTCCCATTCTGTTAATTTTTAACCAAATTTGTTGAGATTTTCATGACTACTTCATTATTTAAAATAAATAAACATATAGATGTCTTAACATCTATATGTTTATTTATTTTTTTTAAATTATGTTTAATTTACGAGATATAGCAGTTACCTGCATCTACATTGTGCTTAAAAATATGACAACTGTGTTAACTACCACTTGGTCGTTTTTACATGGGATTTCAAAAATCTGGATTTAATGAAGTATTTCTAATATATTTCAGTAAATACAAAAACTGCAACATTTCCTCTTATTAAAATTAGTTCACGACTGTGTTAAATCCTAAGTACACCAAGTTCAGAACATAATTGCGCAGATATCTTTTTCTACGTCTTAACGTCTCTGCAAGGTACACGATTTAGAAGAAGTTTAATGAAATATTTACTAAGGAATTATTTATTTATTTTAGTAAAAAAATAATCTTATCATAACTTTTTCGCAATAAAAAGCTTAGAAAATATTAATGAGGTAATTGCAGGTTCTTTGGTTGAGAATTCAACAGTAAAAATTATAAACTTCTTATAAAAACAATTAAAATGAAATCAAGAAAGGTTCTAAAGTTTCAATACTTAAAAATAATTGACATCAGTCACAATAATCAATGTTATAGTTGTTTCAATAACCTAGTTATAATCACAATTATAATAGTAATTCTGTATTTTTAACCGACTTCTAAAAAAGGAGGAGGTTCTCAATTCTGATGATTGTATTTTTTTTATGTTTTTTCTAACTCCGTCGCTTGCCAACCGATTTGAATTTTTTTTTTTTTGTTGGAAAGAGTATACTTCCCAAATGGTTCCATTGAAATTTTATCAAAATCGGTTCAGTAGTTTGGTTTTTAAATCCAAATAGCAGGAAAAAATATGTGGAAAAATCATCCATGTATACGAAATTGCGTATTTTTGCTTTCCTATGACTTTCCAGTGGTGTTGTTTGGTGTGGGGTACCACTAAAAAGTGAAAAACAAAAAACTTTTTCACAAAAAAAAGAAACCGACTTCCAACACTACAAAGTTCAAAATAACTTCAATTTCGGTAGTCGATGTTTTTATTTGACACCGACTTCCGAAATTGAAGTTATTTTGAAGTTTTTTATAACAAACATAAATCCTGTGGAGGTCTGCCCCGCTTGGGCGGAGCACCGCTGTGTCCTCGTCGAGGCGATCGGCGGCGGCGACCTCTCGCGTCCGGCCTTGGTTCAATCCATGGTCCGGAGCGAGGAGGCATGGGAAGCCGTCACCTCCTTCTGCGAAGCAGTAATGCTAGTGAAGGAGGAGGCGGGCCGCGTGAGGGAGAGACAACCCTCACGCCCCAGCCGCCGCGGCATAGGGAGACGCACCGGGCGTCGGGAGTCGCTGGGCGATTTCCGGCCACCGTAGGTGCGGGTCTGTGGACGTCGAGCGTTGGGTGGCTCGCCGTCCGACCAAAGCCAGGCCCAGGCCGACGGCGCGTTGTGTTCCAAGCGCGCCTTAAAAATATGTCAGCATAGGAGTAGCAGCACGTAACAAGGCGAAGCGCATGTCATCTGACTGATGACGCAAAAGCAATGACCGCGCGCCCCCGCGCGCCCCGCGCGCCCCCGTTGCCCCCGCGTAAAGACGGCCAGCTGTAGTTAAACGCATCTACGTCGTGCAATTTTACAAAACATGAGTAGTTGTCTTCTTTTACGTGATAAAAGTACAAAAAATGAGCCGATATTTGAATTTTTTTTTTTGCCATGTTGTAGAACATGATATTTTTAGTTAGTTACTGCAATAATCAAAAAATCTCAAAATTGTAGTTAACTTTTTTTACTTTGCACCCGATGCTCCAAATTTATTTTACCGATTCAGTTCAAATTTAGAATACGTAACTTGTGAAGTTACGTATTCTATATAATTCCAAACACGGACGCGTAACGGAAGTAAATACATTTTGAATATGGGGTCCTTTTAGAGAGACAAATTAGAAAAATAAAAGCGTTGATCGTAAGGATAACCTTGAGTTTATTAGAAAATTGTAGACGAAAATTGACCATTCGTCCGCTTATCTCCGAAAATAATGAGTTTTTAAAAAAATTACTGACTCCCAAAAAGAAACTACAAAGTATAAAATAACTCTAAATTCGGAAGTTAGTGTTTGTGCTTGTTTTTCCGTTATTCAACACTGCATCCGAAATTAGAGTTATTTTTTACTTTGTAGTGTATTTTTTTGGAAGTCGGTTTTTTTGTGATAAAGTTTTTTATTTTTCACGTTTTAGTGGTACCCCGCACCTGACAACACCACTGGAAAGGCAGGAAGGGAAAATACGCAATTTTGTAAGTAAATTGCGTATTTTCCCTTGATTCCGGATGATTTTTCTACATATCTTTTCCAGCTATTTGAATTAAAAAACCAAACTACTAAACCGATTTTGATAAAATTTCAATGGGACCAATCGAAAAGTAAATCCTCTTACATGAAACAAGAATTTTTCCAATCGGTTCATAAATGACGAAGATATATGAGGTTACAAACATTATAAAATACAATCGAATTGAAAACCTCCTCCTTTTTTAAAGTTGGTTAAAAAAACTGATAATACCTCTTTATAGAAAAACCAATAAGTATGTAATTTCAAAGCATCAATGATAAAATTTCAACTCCAAAATTATTATTTAAAAAAAAACGTGATCCGTTTGAATCCTTATACGCGCAGGAACGACTCTCGGCCTATCTGGTTTATGTCCAATTGTCTCGCCAACACAGGTGAAACCCATTTGACGCCTTAAGAATATTAAAACTGGGCTAATAAATTGAACATCATAATTAATAACTATACTAGCTTTTGCCCGCGGCTCCGCCCGCGTGTATGTTGGTTATCGCATAAAAAAGTAGCTTATGTCCTTCTCCATATTCCAGGGTATATATATCTGCCAAATTTCATGACGATCCGTTCAGCGTGAAAGCGTAACAGACAGACAGATGTATGATCTCAGTGCAAAAATATTGTCTTATCTCCGAAACTACTGTGCTTAAAATTAAAAAAAAAAAACTAAAGAAAGTATTCCATTATTTATCTATAGATTACAGAAAAAACTACTAGAAGTCTCTTGTTGTAAAGTAACGTAAAATGCAACGACCCTTTTTTGTTTTGTATTTATTAGTGGGAACTTGTGATTGGGCCTTTGATTTACAAATTTTAAGCATTGTAAATGATGGTGAAATATTTTATTTTTTTGACAATGGCCAGTACAGTCGGTGTCGAAAACGTGGAACAAGGTTCCAAAATTTAAGTCAAACGGCTCAAAAACTCGCTGCCAAAAAAAGTTTAGCAATAGGGTCCGGTTCAGTAGGCTCTCGATGGTTTCACAAAAAAAAAAACGATGCTTGTATACTCACCCCAGCGGAAGGAGTGCGCCAACCCTATGTGCAGCACCAACAACGCCAACACAACCTGCGTTCTATACATGTTGCACACGACGTGGTTCAACGGAGGTAGATGAGGCGTCCACCCTTGATGACGGTTCGTGGAATATAAAATTATAAAACCTCGTTTGTCGAAAACGTGGATTTTTAATTAGGTACGTACATGGAACACCATATTGGTAACAATACAAAAGCTTTGATAAGCAGGGTGATACCAAAGAAGGTATTTTCTAATTAATAATTATATTTATGTAGAAATAACATTAATTAGCTACTTTATCCTCCTGTGTAATGTATGATAGTGTCCCAAGGAGGATAAATAATCAAACAAACAAAATAATACCTACTTACCGATAAAATATATTTTTAACCGACTTAGTAAAACGGACGAGTTCTCAATTCGGTTGTAGTTTCATTTATTCCTCATAACTCCGTCATTTATGAACCGCTTTTCTTTTATGTGAAAGGATACACTTTACGATTGGTGCCATAGAAATTTTATCAAAATCGGTTCAGTATTTTGGTTTTTAAATCAAAATGACTGAAAAAAATATATCGTCCATGTAAACGAAATTTCGTATTTTGCTTTCCTGTGACATTCCAGTGGTGTGTAAATTACGAAAAATGGTAAAGTATCTACTAAAAAATAAAATAAAAAATATAACCGACTTCCAAAAAAATATACTACAAAGTATAAAATTATTTTAATTTTGGAAGTCGGTGTCAAAAACGAAGATACAACTAAAAACACCGACTGTGACATTTAGGGAGGTGATACACAGAGGACTAAATCCAACGTGAGTATATGCTTGACGTAGGTTACCTACATTAATTCGAGCAAAATCGAACGTATGGACCAGTATAACTTAGGTCAGGACGTATTGTTCGAAATCGAACCAAAATATTTGAAGAACAAGATTCACGTAGATTTATTTATATTTGAATATACTTGCTCATCGAACATCAACGTACAAGTAGAACCGGTATAATACACACAAAGGTAATAATCACAATCACACCTCGTTGCCCCGTGCAGCTATACTCAACCAGAGGCTCACCGACACGGCAGCATATCGCCTGCCAAGCTTTTCTAAGTGACCATAGGCGGACCTGAAACAGTAGCCATTGCCTCAGTTTGTACTTCGTTTTAGAGATAACAAACAAAAAACGAATTTGTGTGATCAAACGCAGAAAAAATCACGTCAAAGATTTTCGTTTCTTTCCTGGTGTATTATAAATAGGTAAGTGATTATGACTTTCCTCTGTCCCCCTATTTATTTAGGTCCAAATTATCCTTAAATAGATTTTTACAAACATAACATAAATGACTCTTTTTTCGATTTGTCTCACCTGGGGCATTGTGTTACAGGGCACTGTGTTACATTGTAAAAATTAACCTCAAGTATTTTTTTTTTTGTATAAAGTACCTACTCAGTGTCTCAATAGCGGTTTTGTTGAGGACCAAACTACGAATATTTGTTTATCCAGTACAAATCTTGGTTCCACTTAGACGGAACGGCTGTTTTCTCGGTTCGTCTATAGATACGGACATGCCAGTGGCAGTACAATTTATATGACACTGTTCACATTTTAAGTTCGATGTTAATATCCTCTCGAAGACGTCTAAGGGCATAGCGAGCCAAACCAATTAAACTTTCTATTGCTGACTGTTACTTTTTCCAGTTTAAACTTTCGTCAATGTTTTTGTCAATTAACCTAAAAATTTTATGTTATTCACAAAGATTACAGTGTCATTATTCAAAGTTATGTCAATTGTTTCCTTGTTTTTCGACATTGTTCTAAATAACATGGCATTTGTTTTACTTATGTTTAGGTTAAGATTTTCAATGGTAAACCAAGAATGGAAGAGAGCCAGAGCCATGTGTAGCTACTACATTAGTTTTAGTTTCTATATCATTAGCTGATATTTTAGCATTTGTATCGTCAGCAAAAAGAACAAGTCCAGTATCGATATGCTGTTGCATGTAATAAATCACATCATTAATGAACAATATGAAAAAGATTAGCCCTAATGAATAATACAGGAAGGAGTTTCATTAGGTTCAATAATTTTGTGTGACTTCTTCCTTTATTAGTTTAAGACCCGATTTGTATACTTTTTTCTAAATTTTTCCTCAGTATCTACTTTAATTTTAAAAGTCCTCGAACTTCATAGTGTTCCATTTTTGCTAATAGTAGCTTGTGATCGACTGTGTCAAAGTCAGAAATTAAATCAAGGAATAAGCCTGCAACTTTTAATTTCTTATTATTTTATTTTGTCAACTGCTTCCGCCTGAAGTGCCTCTGACATGGTTTGACGACCGCCATTTGGCGGCCGGGACCACCGGCTTATACGTGCCTTCCGAAGCACGGAATCATCTTTATATCAGACAGTTAAGTGATTCAAGCCTGCAATGTCCTAGCCAAACTGTGTGGGTTAATAATAAAGTAAAATTTATGTGCCAAAAAAAAAGAATAAACTTTATAAAATTTGGAAAAGTGAACCTACTAACTTAACAAATAGAATTTTATACAATAAATATCGAAATAAAACAAATAAATATATAAATTACGTTTAAAATAAATACTAAAAGACCGAAATTAGTAAAAACTTCCGGAATTCTAAAAAAATATGGAGTATTATTAATTCATTATGTGGGAACATTACGAAGTCAATAGAGGAAGTTGTTTTCAACGCTTTTAATCGTCAGGAAAAAGACTTAGCCAATACATTTGCAGATGAATTCCAACAAAATGTCGATAATATAACAAAACCTTGCAGCATCACCATACTAGACCCGCTGACGTACTGTAGTGACTGTGACATGTCGCTACGAATTAACAAAATTACAAATGAAAAAAATTATAAATAAACTAAATATAAATAAAAGGCCTCCTGGCTATGACGAAATACGAGTTTCCGAATTAAAATATGTTTCACAAAAAATTTCTCCAGTCAAATAAATGAATCTAATCTAATCTAATCTAGTTTAAAAACCTGCACTTACCCTGACATATTAAAAATAGGTACTATTCGTCCTATCCATAAAAAAGGATCCTTAAAAGACTACAATAATTATAGGCCTATCACAATTTTGTCAAGCATTGACAAAATAGTTGAGCGTTGCATTGGTGATAAAAAAAAACCATTTTATAAGTGAGAACAACATAAAAAACCACAAGCAATTTGGCTTTCAGAGAGACCGAAGCGCCGCTCAACTTTTGTGTCAATTTAGCAACGAAGTCATCTTTATGAAAAAAAAACATGTTTTAATAATATTTATTGATTTCAGTAAAGCCTTCGACACACTTAAATATAATACACTTTTTCAAAAATTAGAATGCAACGGTATTAGGGGTCCTCTCCTTCAGTGGTTTATGAGCTACCATAGCAACAGATATACAACTGTGAAGCTGGGAAACTCGTATAGTGATATGAAATTAACAACTAAAGGCACGGCACAGGGGTCAATAGTTGGGCCTACAGAATACCTACTCTACGTCAACGATATGTGCAATACTATAGGGGTAGGCTCTGTATACCAGTTTACCGATGACACCTGCATCGTGGTAGCTGATAAAGATATTAAAAAGACCGAGCGTTTTCTTCAAACTAACTTTGACTTATTATGTAAATGGTCGCACGATGTTGGTCTCGTCATAAATGCTGATAAAACCAAAGCAATGCATGTACATTCTTCACATAATAAAGCCACTTCCACTCCCTCCATCAAGGCGCATAACCGTGACTGCCTTCACGCAGTATGTACCGGTATCTGTAGCTGTATATCATTGGAGTTCGTCAAAGAACACATATACATTGGTCTTATAATCGACTACAAATTTAATTGGGTCCCCCACATTAACTACCTTTGTGATAGACTAAGATCTATCCTGGGTCAAATAATCGTACTTAAATATAAATTGCCATATAAAACCTTAAGACTGCTATACCTAGCTCTGGCTGACTCCATAATTAGTTATGGACTCAGTAGCTACGGTAAAACTTATAAAACTAACTTAGATAAAATTTACAAACTACAGCAACAAATTCTCAAAAATATTGTACGACTTAAAATTAAAACAAAATACCAAAATGATTATTCTGAACTATTTCATTATTGCAACATATTGCCCATACAAAACATGACCAAACTTTCAATATTAAAAGATGAATATAGCAATTTAAATAAATTAATTCAGAAAACAGATGCTCGCGCAACACGTCTACCCATTAAATTTCAGTGTTGTTTGAGGATTGTAGTCAACAAAACAGAAACGGCTTCACTACAAAACGCGTTCTAACTTTAGTCCAAGCCTAAACTTTCAAGTCCGTTATTGCATTTTGAACTATATTCCGACTACCTTAAAGTTATTAATACAAAAACCTATTTTAGATCCCGGTCTATGTTGTCAATGTGCATTCAAGAACTTTACGGCATTTGGAATAAAGTTCGAAATTCAAAAATGGCTTGTTGGTTTAAACCTGGGTATAAAGTTAGAACGCGTTTTGTAGTAAAGCCGTTATAGTTGCTCATAGCTGCAGTCTAAGATTCAAAGCGAAAATTTACGCGAAGAATTTTACGCGCCATAGTGCACAGATTTATTGGTTTCAATTCGTCATAGTGTTTCGTCACAAGTTTCGTATTATTAATCTTTTAAAATATATTTCGATACAAATAAGAAGAATCTGCTTATCGAAGTCGGTTTTTTTTTTGTGAAAAAGTTTTTTATTTTTCACTTTTTAGTGGTACCCCACACCTAAAACACCACTGAAAAGTCACAGGAAAGCAAAAATATGCAATTTCGTATGATTTTTCCAGCAATTTGGATTTAAAAACCAAACTGCTGAACCGATTTTGATAAAATTTAAATGGGACCAATCGAGAAGTATATCCTTTCACATTAAACAAAAATTTTTCAAATCGGTTCATAAATGACGGAGATATGAGGTAACAAACACAAAAAAAAAAAAAAAAATACAGTCGAATTGAGAACCTCCTCCTTTTTGGGAAGTCGGTTAAAAATACGTGTAAGGCAAGAATACTAGTGGGAAGTACAATCCCCGTATACGTTAAAGTGGCTAAATACAACAATACATACAGTATGAGAACATACACCTACATACTACTAAAAATAATAAACCAACTACCTGCGGACATACAAAATAAATACCACTGCAACCCTAAAAAAGCAAAAAGTGAATTAAAAAAGCATTTTTTGCTAATTAAACATTATGAGTACATACTTTAGTTTGATATACTTACTGGGTCATTCTTCTGGACCCGTTTTTTAAGGGGCATCACCTTAAAATAATGGAAATTGAAAAGTCAGCAAGCCACTTTTTTTTTCGGGTTAACCTTTAATTCTCTCCTATTTGGGTTATTAATTATTATTCAATTATCTATATATTTAATATCATAAAAAAATTAAAAAAACCTCCATTCTTTGATTTTCGTGGAGTGTCCCAAACCCCGATCTAGTCACTTAGTAAATTATATATTTGAAACTAAACGGTAGATGCTTACCAAAAAAAAATATTAAGTCCTTAAAAGTTGACAATGCTATGAAAAGTTAGATCATAGTTCTAAAAGAATTACATTATCTTAAAAAATAAAAATGCAACTGTCCCGGGGTAGTTACTGATTTGCGTGGATCATTGTAAATTCACTTGCACATCCTTAACTTCGCGCCCCGATGTTGCTTCATCCTAATTTACGTTACAACAGATTCGCGCTCCGACGGCCAGGCAGAGTGCTTGTGTGATGACGCGTTGAGTTTCCGAAAAATTATGGTAAGAACCTCGTTTCGTGGGTATGGTTTCTCAAAACTTTGATTTGCGTGGTACAATTTTCTCCGGTGTCTGTAAATTTGTTTATTGAATAAAATATTGTAGAGAACAAATACAAGGTAACGCAACGTATATTCAAAACACAGTATATTTGCTTGAAAGGTTTTTATATATTTTTAGAATAAAGGATTTATTTTGATTTCCGTGGTCGTGATTTCCGTGGTTTACGTGGTAGTTTTGATTCACGCAAATCAAATAACTTTTAGTTTAGTAATAGTATTGTACAATAATATTTTTTATTACTTTAGTCAAATGTAAATTCGTTTAAATCAAACTTAATAAAAAAAAAATAGTGTCAGATTAGCGAAAATTGAAATGAATTATTTTTTAGACCAAAATGCCATTAACAAGAGAGGAAAATTAGAAAGAAAGAAGTTGTCTGAAAGAAGAAGAAGAGAGAGGCTTAAAAATAATGAAGAGTTCAAGGCCAAAAACCGGGCGAGATATTATAAAAAGAAAACTGAAGGAAAAATAGGTGTTTTGTGATTTGCGTGACCTCCAATATTTTAACCTCGATTATCTCTGTAAGTATGTCACTCTCTGAGGTGCCTCTTCTATAAAAAATATTACTTTTATGTATATTTTAAGAAACAGATGTCGATTTAAAAAAAAAATTAAATTTAAAAGTTGCCACGCAAATCACCAAAGAATGCCTTGCTCGAAGAAGCACCCTACTACCATCTTCATTTGTGCCATTAAGTACTTAATTTTTTTTCTAATGTAAAACTTGCAAATTTCTCTCCTGTTTTTTAGTAGAAATTGTATTGGAAATAATAATTCCGAACTCACTAACCATACAAAAGCCATCTAAGGCTTCTGTGGTTTTTAGCATATATTGTAAATCAGCGATATATATTTTGAACATTAATAAAAAAAAAAAAAAAACTAGATAGGTACAACTTTAAAAAGTATGCTTCCCGTGGGAATCGCACCCACGAACACGGTTACAAGGCAAAACGCCTACACCACTCGTTCACAGTGAACAAGTAAAATGAAGCTATTAATATCAATCTAACAAACACCACAACAATTACTATTATTTTACGCTATGATCAAATTACCCACTAAAAAAGACACTCCTGGGTCTTAGGAGCATTGAACTTGACCAGATTGGCATCACCCCACTCAGAGACAGTCTGTAAGGACAAGTTCAAGCGCTCAACCATAGCCTCTCGGAGAGACCGGATCTGCGATCCACCAGATCGTGCGTTGGACACGTATCTCCCAGCAACAGTACTGTCGTCTGCATACCCAAAGGTACCGGGTTTTAGCAGATCATTAAAATGCAGCAAGAACAATGTTACCGAGAGCACCGACCCCTGAGGAACCCTGGCATTAATATCCAGCAGTCCGGACGAGCAGCAATCTATGACCACTCGGATAGACCGATCCCTCAGGAAGTCTGCAATCCAATCACACAATCTGGCGAGTAGACCGAAGGAAGGAAGCTTACCAATAAGGCTTTCGTGCCAGACCCTATCGAAGGCTTTCGAGATGTCAAGAGAGACCACAAGTGCTTCCCCGTGTTTCTTGATGGCTTCACTCCAGATGTGAATGACATACGCTAGAAGGTCCCCAGTGGACCGATTTTGGCGAAAGCCATATTGTCGGACACTAAGGATATCGATAGCTTCTAGGTATGCCTGGAGCTTACTATTCAGCACGTGTTCCGTACTCTTACTGAGATGGGTCTATAATTTGCTGGGTCAGCTCAACTACCCATCTTGGGCACGGGCTGCACGTTAGCTTGCTTCCAAGCCATCGGCACTTTACCAGTCTCAAATGAAAGGCGATATAGGCGTGTCAAGATTGGAGACAACTCAGGCGCGCAGGTCCATAACATAAATACTAGGAACAGACACAATTTGTCGTTCCTAAAACCAGGCTCAAGAAAATAGGTGGTTCGTTTCGACGCCAATGTATACATTTTTATAATAAACTTTTTAGGCACACTCAAGAACTAAGCATTAATAAATTCAAATTATTTATCAAACGTAAACTATGCCAGAAAGCTTTTTACACACTTAACTACTATCTTGAGGACAAAAATGCTTGGGATTGAGCTGCTTCAATCATGTACATGGCCCAGTGTTTATTTTTTACTTTTATTCATTATTGTGAATATGAAGCCAATGTAGGTTATTGTGTCTTTTTTTTGTTCTTTCTCTCTTCATGTATTTTTTAAACAATGTCTGGCAGTTTGAGTACTTTTGTAGCCTACCCAAATGTCCTTTCATTGGCATTGTTCGTCAGTTCGTTGAGCTCCTTTTTGGTTCTAAGTTGAGCTACTCGACTACTGACCAAGGCTTGCATTGACTGGACAGGTGCACTGAAAACTGTGTGGTTCTTTCCTCAAAAGACCATTTCAGACACTGATCTGCACCATCCCTAATATCGTATTGTGAATGTGGGAAGCATGAACAAATGTCAAAATCAACCCAAATGTCCTTACTTTGGTATTGTTCGTCAAAACGTTGAGCTTCTTAAAGTTCTAAGTTTGAGCTATACGATAATTGACAAATGCTTGCACTGTCTAGACAGGTCCACTCAAATCTGTGTGGTACTTTCCTCAAAAGACCACCTCAGACATGGCTCATACACGGTTACACGGTCGTGGCTCTACATGGTTCTCATATGATTTGACCAGTACAATTGTATGGACTTCAAAAGAGACTATGACCTCTGAGTTTGTTTTGGTGTTTCTTCTCAGAGTAGTCAGCTAGGAAACACCGGCCTCATATAGTTTAAAAAGAAAAGATTGACGTGTAAAAGTGTTATACAAAATAAACATAATCATCATTTAAGCCCATTTCTGTTTACTTAATTTGCCTTATACCTATAGGACAAATTATAATTTTTGTTCGCAGAAGACACCACATTTGCGGGTTAACATATTTACTGAAGACGAAAATAATTCTTCCTTTTATAGTGCCTTGGTTCAGTTATCATAATCTGCTTTTGGATGTGTAAAAAAAAATAATGTTATGACAACAATTCACATTTATTATATTTCAAATAAAGCTTAAGTTACGACTAACATAATAATGTATTATTGCTTACATAATGATGAAACTAATTTTAGTACCTATTAAAAAAACTGAAACTTAATACCTATACATCTATCGTTATCGTAATAACTAAACTTATATTTTGTTAACGATTATTGTTTTTATTTAAATATGGTCCATCACTATAATTAGGTAGTATAGGTAATATTTTGTTCATATATCGTTGTCTGGTTCGACTAATATTTCACACGAATGCATTATTTTCTCCACGCCATAAAATGGAATATAGCACAAGTTGCTACGAGGATAGACTTTTCCACATGACCGCTTGTTTTCAATCATAGTTCTACCTATGTACATAGGTTCACCATCAAGTTCTTCTGGTCCACCTGTGCGTCCGGCGATGAATGCATTTTTAGGTAAATTGTTTGGACTTGCTTCAACCCATTTAGCATTCACAGTTCCACATAATATCTGAAAATTAAATTAAAATATTGATATTTCTTATCTCAAAAACTAGATCTACCCAAAACTGCCGTGAATTGTTATATTTTAATATAATTATACACATTATAAATTAACTTCTGAGACTGATAAGTATATATTTTACGGCTAATAGCCGAAGTGCGGCTACACCTAGTTTTAGCCGGGTCATTGGGCACCCCGACTCGGACAGGTTAGGTTAGAAGGGGATGGCGGGGTCTAGTGAGCGAGCGAAGCGAGCGAATACAGACCCCGCCATCCCCTTCGTGGTTATTTTTTTTTAAACCACACAGAAATAGGAATTTTAAAGTGTTTTGAGGTTAGGTTATAACTAGTTGTAGCCGGGTTGCACCTAGTTGTAGCCGGCTAATAATATACATATCAAGGAAGCCGACACAACAAAATTTCTGAGACTTATTATAGATTCTAAATTGAATTGGAAACCTCAAATAGAGGCACTTTGTAAAAGATTGAGTAGTGCAGCTTATGCTCTGAAACAGCTTGCTGCGGTTCTCAACACAGATGCGCTAATTACTTCTTACTATGGATTAGCCGAATCAATTCTTAGATAATTATGGAGTCATCTTTTGGGGGAATAGCACGGACAGTGAAATAGCGTTTCGGGCACAGAAAAGGTGCAATAGATCAATGTTTAGGCTACAAACAACTGACAGCTGCAAATCTTATTTTATAGAACGTAAGATATTGACATTGCCCTCATTATATATCCTGGAAACAGTAATATTCGTTAAATCAAACTCTCATTTATTTCAACTTAGTCTGATGCTGTCCCTAGGAATAGACGTGATAATTTCAAACTCTGTGTGCACGGCGCTAAAACGACTCTTATGCGTAAGAGCATCTTTTGCATGGCTCCGACCATTTTTAATAAATTGCCGAAATCATGGACAACATTAAATATATCTGCCCTTAAAAGTAAATTAAAGAGCATATTACAGTATAGCAGAGTTTATGAAGGAGGACAATTTTTCTTCGTTTTTGAGATGACGATGTTGTATTTTTGGCATGTTGTGGTAATTGTATTTTCTTTTTTTTGGAATAACTGTAATTTAGTATGGACATTTAATGATAGTAATTCATATTTTATTGACTAATTTATTTAACGACTACTTATTTGACATTCATTATTGACATTTTTAACTTTGACATTTTTATCTATAAATGCTTGCTGAGATATAATAATTTTTAGTGAATTAATAAGTACCTACAAAGTGTCTTAAATGTAATTTTGATGAATATTGGCACGGTTCATGCACCATCTCTTCCTACCAATTTGTACGCCACGATATGCGGCTGAACATGTTAGAACTTTTTTTTCTGTATTTTATTGTTATCTTGCATGTATCATGTACACCATGTTTAAACAAATAAAATTTTACTTACTTACTACTTACTTACTTACTTACTAAAACTAGGTGTAGCCGCACTTCGGCAATTAGCCGTAACATATATATAAGACAAAATGTAATTAAAAAAATTAGAAAGCAATCATTTTACCTCAATTTCGTCTGTGGTACGACTTAATTCCTCGCCCGCCCAAGGAATGAAACCTGTCTTACTTGAATGAACATACTTCCCAAGACACAGGGAACCACTTTCGTTAGCTCTGGCTATGTACATATTTAAATTTTCAGGACCACAAAGCATAGCATTTGGAGGCAACTTGCCATCCACCATGGGAAGCCAGTGAAATCTTTCACGAACTTTTTTCGAGGATGCCTGTTCCGTAGTGACTGGTATGTCTGTAATGATGAAAAACATCCTGGTTTTTAACTGTATTTTATTGATAATTGGAATAAATTAACTTGGATTTAAGTTAATCTAGACGTGTTCTGGATGACAGGGTCTTTATTTTGCTCAAGAATCAATATCATCAGCAACATCAATTCAGCCTATAAACTGCTGGACATAAGTCTAACCCAAGCCTCGCCACAACAATCGTAGATTAAATTTTGCAGAACAAAATAACTCTTAAAAAGGAAACTCTTTTATAAGAAAGCACAGGAACTGTTTTCTTGGAAAAATGTCTGCAAGCAATCAGCTATGCAATCATCAGTGTTTGTTTCGTTGGAATAGTTAATTTGGTTCAGGAATCTATAGCTTATCAGGATAACAATGATAAGAATATCTTTGTTTAGGAACATTGCTTTAGCTATGAGCTAAACCTAAAACTAACAACAAGTTGTATGAAGGAACTCATTCCGATAGTAGAATTTGCTACTGAGGGCCTAGACAAAAAACTTTTCTGTAGCGTTAACGTCAGACGCTCACGACAATATGTATGGGAATGACATTAGGTGTGGAAAGGAAACGTCATCACCTAATGTCATTCCCATACATTTTGTCGTCAGCGTCTGACGTTAACGCTACAGAAAAGTTTTTTGTCTAGGCCCTCAGTAGCCTGTTGGTCGGAAATTATTTCTGATAACGTATAATATTAATGCCAATAAATATAAGCATACACACTTCATTTTATGGCTTCTGAACCCCCAGAAACAAATTTCACCTTTGGTATAAAGCATCAGCGATATGACTATGTTTCCACATTTACTTGTCTCCGAGTTAAAAAATATACAATTTACAAAATCCAAAATTAGCCTTGATTACAGTACTGTTACTTTGTGCCATTATTTCAGGCTCACACAGTATTTAGAAGATTATGTACTTGATTAGAGGCCGCTTGAACAAAAACTATCAAATCACCTGCGCATCTTTCACCCCGAAATTGTTGGTCTGTGCATTGGCATACAGGTTCGCTGCGATTATTCAGGGAACAAGTACCATTGTTAAGACAATAACCATGGCACGAGCCAATTTGACACCTCTCCCCAGTGTATCCGGCATTACATCTGAAATAACAAATATAAGAAATGGAGTAGTGACGAGTGGTACCAGGCATATGAGGAGCACGCCCATATTGGTTTCGACAGCTCTGTATGAAGTAAACTTATCCTCAATGGAATGAACATTTTTTACCTGCATTTAGGTTGTCCCTCAGCGCTGACACTGCAATCACCTTGGAAACAGTAGTTCTGACAGATAAGAACGTTGCATCTCTCACCGGTGTAACCCTCATTACACCTGAAATAATGACGTTGAATGGAACTTCATTTTAAGTAAAAAAATACATAGGGTCATCTCTTTAGATTCTGAAAGAATACGAGTTTTATTGCTTTACATACTGAAATAATACGAGTTTTTTTTTTATTTCCGTATTAAAAAAGAAAGTCATCTATAGTTCTAAAACAAGTTGTGTAATCGAGCCTCGTCTATCGTCTATATGGAACAGTCATTAGTTCACTGTCAGTTCATAGAAACATTTTGTGGGAGCGGCGTGTTTAAGCGTCGAGACGCCCCGTCGCGCGCCAAAAAAAATTGCGTTAGTACGTACAAGCGGTGCATGCGGAGTGTGTTGCGGGGGACAAGCGTATCAGTCTAGGCTAACTTTTATCCAAATTCTAAAGTGCCATATTTTTTTTTGTTCTTATCATCATTTGTCCGAATTATAATTTGCCCGTATTTAATGTCTCCTATTATCATAAATATGCCATAAAATTTAAATCCCCAAATACAATGAGATGCCCTTTTGTTTGTCATAAATATTAAAATCTATAATATACAAAAGACTTAAAACCGCTTTCAATAAAAGTTATAAGTCCAGCATTTAAATTATGTAATGTTTATTTATCGTAATAATTAAAACAAATTTGTGTTTCACTCAATAAAACAGTTGATGAAAACCACATGTTCACAACATGTGGTTAATATTTCCCTATAAGAAGCATGCTAACTAGCATACACCATGCATGCAGGAAGCATGCAACATGCATGCGAGCATGCAACATAACATGCAAGCGAGCATGCAACATGCAAGCGAGTATGAACATGCAGCAGGTATGGTTTCTGTCACAGCTTCGGCGCTGCGGGGCTCCGGTGATCCTATGCAAGCTTAGGCCCGAGGCCAGCCTCAGCCGCGGCGGCGAGCGTTACAACTACCTGTTCCTCAACTCGCGGGCCACCTCGCTTATCCGCGCCTACGTGATTCTAAATTTAACTCGAGGGGTAGGGCACACAAGACTGCTTAGGACTAACAATTTTATTATAAATGAACATTTGGAATGATACAATAATACAATACATAGGACATATGACTTTATTTCATGCAAAATAAGGAGATTCAATTATTATAGTACTCGATAATAGGACAGAATAGTTTTAGAAGTAAAGATGATTAGGTAAAACAAATTTTCGAATTTTTGAACATAATGGTTACTGAAGTTTACAGCAAACTTGTAAAGGATAATGATTTTCGGACAAACTATTATATTTTAGGAGAACAACGTAATTATCCAATACCAATAAAATGTATTTTATTGCGCAAGTATCAACAACACCTAGTATTTCATGTGACATTTCGCTATTCCAAAACCAATGATTGCTTTAAGTACCTAGTTTTTTGCTAAACTTACACAATAATAGCGAATATGTGTAGAGTTTAAGTGACAGAATTTCGAGTATTATGCATGTTACAAGAGGACTTCACTGTCCTCATAGGTGTGTGGTTCAATCTATCTAATAAAAAGTGTTTTTTGTTCATAATAAAGTTTAGTGATGCATGGATGAATATCATTTTACCTGCATTTAGGTTGTCCCTCGTTGGTTATAGAACAATCTCCTTGATAACAATAGTTCTGACATACAGAAACATCGCATCTCTCACCGATGTAACCCAGGGAACATTCACAACGAGATTTCCCGCTAACTTTATTACCATTGACGCAAAACAGACTTTCATCTACTTTTATGCAGACGCAGTTCTCTGGTAGCAAACACTTAAGCGCATTGCAATTTGGAACACCCTGAGTTCGTTCCTCAATTTTATAGTTGGCGGCTATATCTTGCGAATCGTAAGAAGAACAGTTATAAAATGGGGTCATTGAAATTTTTTTAGGCTTTACGTCTGTATCATTCGGTGGATTCTTTGGCAATAACCAGAAGGACCCTATTTCAATGCTGTCCCTCCAGGAAATGAAATCTTTAGAAATGGTTAGTTTGTCCGGTGATGAATCAGATTCTGTATTACGATATAATGTTCTTCGGTTCTTTCCATTCAAATCCGCACTTTCAATAGAAAATTCGCCTTCATTAGAGGTATTTTCTTGAGATTCAATCCAGTAAATTTTTTGTGTGTCAATGGTCAGGCCTTGTTTTATCGCAATATCTCTGTTTATTATTACTTCTCTTTCAGAACCGTCAAATAGAGCCCTCTCAATAATGTTACCTGCTGTCCAGTAAATATACCTGAAACATAAATAGCATTGGTATTTTTTTGGTGTTAGTAAAAAAAAATGTCATTTGTCATTATTTTCGCAATCGTGATATGGACACAGTAAACTATGATCACGTACCCTCCACAGCTATCAACGGCAACCTCACGAAGTGCATTCGACTCCAAATTGATCACAAGATCTCCGTTAACTTCGGTGTTATTTTCAGATTTTATTGAAAACGAGTATATCTTATTTGCAACAGTCCCAAAAAGTAATTCTGTGGTCGGGTCGTAAGCGAAGCTTTTAAGGTGTCGGTTTGGTTTCTTCATAATTAATGGTTGCGTATTCTTTGTTGCTAAATCAAAAGTAGATGCAGAGTTTTTCCTGTTGCGTTTGTCGGCAAACAGCACTCTCTCGTGCACTGGGTCGTAAATTAACCATTTGATTCGATGAGCGGCTGGCGTTGTCGTGTATTCTAACGTTCCATTATTATAAAATTCAAGACTATTGGATCTGGCCACGACAAAATCTGAAAACAAAGAAAAGAATAAGCTGAAAGCAAGAAATTTTGAATATCGGGTCACTTTCGAGAGAAGTTTTTCCAACTGTGCTCTATGACATTTCAAATGAAAGCGTTCATCGTAATCTATATATCGGTAACTTTGTGTTTTTATTAAAAATTGTAGATGAAAATTGATTATTCCTCTGCTTATTTTCTAAAATAATAGGTTCTTAAAATAAATAAACAAAAACATGATAGTATAATCATGTTTTTGTTCTTTACAGAAAAACCTGTAAGAAATTTGGTTTCAAAGTAACATGGTAAAAACTTTATCACAAAAAAATACAACCGACTTCCAAATAAAAAACACCACAGAGTACAGAATAACTAGTTATTTTGTACTTTGTAGTATTTTTTTATTTGGAAGTCGGTAATCTATCTAGGTATCTTTGTGTTTTATTAAAAATTATATGAAAATTGACCATTCCTATGCTTATTTCCGAAAATAATGGGTTCATAAAATAAATAAATAATAACTGATTATACTTGATGGCGCGCAGCTAAATTAAAAGTTAATCCAAGATTTAAGATGAGAGACTGATGAGAGATTTTGTTGAACTGTAATTATTGTTAAATTCAATATTAAAATGGTGAAATTATTTCAATTGGTCGAAAATATATGGTGATCTATAAAATATGAGCGGGTAACCCCGAATAGGGTAGCAAGTTTGCGTCTACGCCGTGACAGCTGGCATTCTTTTGACAGACAGCGTACGAGGTGCACGCGTACTAACCTATTGGCTCGTAATCTAGTTTCATCTTGTGTTTTACCGTATATTTTGCTTACAAATGTAATCGAATAAAACGAGTGACTGTTATGAATCACAAACGTACTATTATTTCAACGTTTCTTCTATAACACGCCCATGATGGATGGCTATCACAAAGACCGCTCCGCTGCTTTTCCTGATACTCCGTTATACTTATTTACAAAAAAACCTGTCTCAAAGTAACGTTTTAAAAAAACTTTGTCACAGAAAAAAGAAACCGACTTCCATAAAACACTACAAAGTTCTAAATAACTTTAATTTCTGAAGTCGGTGTTTTTGGTTGCTTCTTCGTTATTTGACACCGACTTCGGAAATTAAAGTTATTTCGAACTTTGTAGTGTTTTTGGAAGTCGGTTTCTTTTTTTTGTGAAAAAGTTTTTTATTTTTCACTTTTTAGTGGTACTCCACACCTAACAATATTACTGGAAAGTCACAGGAAAGCAAATATACGCAATTTCGTATACATGGATGATTTTTCCACATATTTTTTCCAGCTATTTGGATTTAATAACCAAACTACAAAACCGATTTTGATAAAATTTCACTGGGACCATTTGGAAAGTATACCCTTTCCAACTAAAAAAGAATTTTTCAAATCGATTGGTCAGCGACGGAGTAATGCCCAAACAAACATAAAAAAAATACAAACATCCGAATTGAGAACCTCCTCCTTTTTTTAGAAGTCGGTTAAAAAAACTTTTTTACAAAATCAAAATATCTGTGTATTTAATAAAAATAACTTTGTTTCTTCTTAATTTAATACCGACTTCCGGAATTAAAATTATTTTGTACTTTCTAGTGTTTTTTTTTTATTTGGAAGTCGATTGAATTTTTTTTCGTGTAACAGATTTTTTTGTTTTACTTTTTAGTGCTACCCCACCCACACCTAACAACACCACTGGAAAGTCACAGAAAAGTTTTCGTTTACTTGAATGACATATTTTTTCCAGCTATTTTAATACCAAACTACTGAATCGATTTTGGTGAAATGTCAAGACCATTGGGAAGTATGCTTTCAAATTAAGGAAAAAAAAACTCAAATTGGTTCATACAATGACGGAGTTATGACGTTATGAGGCTGGTAAGACACATAAAAAAATTTTACAACTGAATTGATAACCTCCTCCTTTTAAGAAATGAATATTCATTTGTGATATAGGTACAAAAAAATAATCTTTTCTCCGAAACAACTGAACTTAAAATTTAAAAAAAAACAGAGTTGTTTTTTTCTTATAACTAACAGTAAAACGTATTAGAAGTCTCTGATTTAAAAGTAACGTAAAATGCAACGACCTTTTTCATTTTTGTATTTATTAGTGGAAACTTGTAAATGGCCATTGAATGATGACGAAATATTTTTTTAATTTGCTCCACACTAGGAAGGCCATACAAATATTTGTTCCGTGCGGGAATCGAACCCGCAACACGCAGCGCAGCTACCAATCACTGAACCATTGCGCCACCCGTGTCATCAATATACGGTCAGAACAGGACGGTTTCGGGAACGTGCATAACGCGCGGCGCGTAAAGGCAAGGTTCCAAAATTTAAATCAAAAGGCTTAAAACCTCGCTGCCTAAAAAAGTTTTAGCAATAGGGTCCGGTTCCGTAGGCTCCCGTAGGAAAGTTTCCCAAAAAACAAAAAACGATGCTTGAACTCACCCCAGCGGAAAGAATGCACCAACCCTAAGAACAGCGCTAACAACGCCAACACAACCTGCGTTCTATACATGTTGCACACGACGTGGTTCAACGGAGGTAGATGAGGCGTCCACCCTTGATGACGGTTCGTGGAATATAAAATTATAAAACCTTGTTTTACGAAAACGTAGATTTTTAACTAAGCAGATTTTTGGGGAAATACGTGGATTTTGTGGGTATCCATAAATTGGTACAAAAGCTGTGATAAGCAGGTCTCTATCAAAGAAGGTATTTTATAAATTAATACACCTAAGTCAAAATAATATTTTAATTGGATACATTATCCTCCTGCATTCATGATAAGTGTCGCAAGGAGGATAATGAATGAAACGAACAAATCTATTTTAGTAATACAAAATAACGTGTTTTTTTGCTTGTGAATGATAAGTTATTGAAATATTTGTGATACAATCAAACTGCGTAGCCTTTTCCTATGATTACATGATACTGCGGACGACGTGGACCATTTTTTTCCGTTGTATGGAAAATTATTAAATAACTCGTTCCACTCTGGGTGGAGCGGGAGGGAGGGAGTGTCAGACTTTTACTGACTAAAACCCATCCGTGCTCCTCCTAGTGCCCTTTGCGTTCCGGGGCCGTGGCAACTCTATCGAACAGAATCCGCAACCCTGGCAGGACGTGGACCATGCTCCAAGAACGCTTATCATCAGGGTGCAGAATATAATCGAAAGAGTCACGCGGCCCTGGAACGCAATGGGCATTTGAAGGAACACGGATGGGTTTTAGTCAGTAAGAGTCTGAATGAATTCCAATCCTTAAAAAAAATAGGTAGGATACTCATCAAACGTGAGCTGTTCAGTGAGACACACATGAAAAAGCCCAGCAGTGAGAAAAAAAAATACAGAGATACACATTCTTCCTTTTAGGATTAGTACCTACCTAGCAGAATTTGCATCAAGTAGCTCAACTGATATTCGAACGCATCTTGTTTAAGCTCCTGAAAGCTTACTAAACAATTCATTTTTGAAACAATTTTATATTTGGGGGTAATTTTCTTATTACCTTTTCACGTTTTCGCCTGTTGGTACATAATATGGTTATTTTTACGAGCACACGCTTTTCAAATCTTTTCGAGAGCATAATAATTTTACGAATGGGAACGTGTGCAATGACGTTGATTACAGTAAAACAAGTTTTAAGACTTTCTATTCTATTGATGAATTATGAGTACTTAGTAACTATATTCAATGAATTACTATTTTAAGCATACCTATCATCAAGTACCTGTCATTCAAGTTTTGGAGTGGCGACCGCGTACCGGAAGACGCAGTGTTGGAAGGCCTCCCACAAGGTGGACCGATGACCTGGTGAGGGTCGCGGGTAACCGATGGATGCGAGACGCACAGGACCGGTGGTTGTGGCGACACTTGGGGGAGGCCTATGTCCAGCAGTGGACGTCTTTCGGCTGATATGATGATGATGATGATACCTATCATCAAATGTCAAGTTTTATAATCTGTCAAAATATTTATAAACAAGGTACAGTATATTATTTATGCATTGCACGTATAAACAATCTGGTATATGAATAAACATAAATAAAAGAAAAATAACTCAATTATATGAAGCCACATTGCTCGAACCAAGACGATTTTTGTTTTACCCAAAACGCTTTCAAAGTAATTAGGAGCAGGAAATATTCATTTCCTTATACAATGTTTATGCGAAAGGAGAAAATATGAATAAATAATAATATTGAGAACGAAGAAAATTCTGCAGGCAACGAAAACTTTTGCAAGGAAACTTGAAGATTTTAACCGATTTTCTTGGATCATAGTGGATTTACTGAGCTAACTTCAGGCAGCCTTTTATATTGGAAAATGATATAGTACCTCCATAATGCATATTTTATAGGACGATTCTAAGTTACTTTGGGATTTCCTGGTAAACGGGTATAAATTGAACGGCATTTAATCAAATTAATTATTTATGAATATTTTAAAGCATTGAAAAAAATTTAATGTTTATGTCTTTCTATGTACTTTTCAAATAAATAGTTTTAAATACATCAAGTGTCCCATTACTTATTAACGTCGACTTATCACGTTGAAGTAATATAAAGACATCAGCCACACGAATTGTTGAAAATGGATGAGACTTCAACAAACCTTTCTTTGTTGGTATTTAACATTTATGTTTCAGGTGTTCCGGTTCTATAACTAAACCACAGTTTATGACTTGAAACGCTAACTTGCACTCTGACATCAGCCATTACCGTTCTACGCAGAAATATTTGTATCTGTTGTATATTTAAATGTTGCTGATCGTCTTGGCAAATGCTTTAAATGTTAATTTAGTGCTCTTTACATATAATTAACTGTTATAAGTATCAAACGTACTAACGATACTTGTGATTGTGTTTTAACGAAACAATTGGTATGTTTTTGAGTGCGTTATTTTTGACAAAATGTTTTTACAATAGGGAAGATTCCTGGTTAAAAAAATTAAGATTATATTTAGTCCGTCAGTTAGATTATCGAAAAATATTAGACACGTATTTTTTACTTTATCAAATCAATAAAAAATTGCGAAGATAAAACGCAACAAAGATCAAGAGTGATGTCACGTGTACGTAAAAAGTGTACATACAAATGACGTCACAAGAATCTTCAACGTACTGTAACTTTTTAATTCTTTGTTTACGTGAAAAATTAAAAAAAAAGACGTGTGTAATATTTTTGGAAATCTATCTGACGGACTAATTAGATTTTTTTAGTCATCTACCCTATTGGAAACTTCTTCAGCGTATTTTCTTTTGGAGCCAAATCTCTGCAAGTAAAATTCTTAAAACAAATCTGTACTTTTGTCTGTTTTTGGAAATCTTAGTGATATTACAAAAACACTGCTTCAGCACAATACTATTTTTGTCAAACAAAGCGCACACATTTTAATCCAAATTTTTCTTGATTATCTCACAAAAAATAATTGTAAAGAGTCACTTCAGTGTTGGTTGCGAACTGTCTATCTTGCTTCCCTCTGGCGGTATGACAACTCAAACTCACAGTTTTTCTAAATTTTCTATTTACACTACAAACAAATTGCTTGCATTTAATTGTTATGTGTTCTGGAGTATAATTTGGTTTTTTGAAACGCAATTCAAGAAATAAATTGTAGTTAACGAGAAAAAAAAATCATGAGGAAGAAAACACGAATAAAAATGTTTCCTCATCAGTGCTTATGACACAATTAGAACTGCTCTGCATTAATTTTTCTGGTTCTAATTATAATTTAAGGTAGTTATTTTCTAAAAGCTTTTGAAGTGCTTTCAAAATAACAAGCTTACAATGTATTGAAGTGCTTTCAAAATATCAAGTTATACTCCTATATCTGTGCATAAATTTGATTAACTGTTTCCTGTGTGCTCGACCAACAAGATTAGAAATGCTGCACGATCTGTCTCCTTCTTCCAACGCTAAGCACATAGATGCACGAACAGGCTGTTTCGATGGTAAACAAGTGTAAACTGGTAAAACTTCATATTGCTGGTGATGATGAATTGCTGTTTGAACCAAAAATACTATAGTTTTTGTTGTTTGTGAAGTGTTACGTAGATTGAAATATGGAAAAAAATATTCCAATAAATAAAAATATGAAAGTTACAACAGGTCTCTTGAATAAAAAGAAAACTAAGAAGTTTGAAGGACATAGTGAAATTCTGAATTTTTAACGACGTCCGTGTATGTAGGGATTTTATTTTTCGCGAAAAGAAAACGGTTATGAGCGGTACTTTAGAGAACGATAAAAAATACAATTTAAAGAAAATATAATGTTTATGTACTAAATCATCCCAATGTGACAATTATCGGGCTCATGGAGACATTAATGCCCTAATAAAAGGTAGTAAAACCGTACTACAAAGAAGTATTCCTGAAAATATATTTATTTTTGAGGCCAAAATGATAATCGTTAAAAGTAAAAAAAATCATACTGATTAAAATAAAATACTATGTCTATTTATACAACAGGTATGGTAAAGTTACCATTATTCCACATCTATTGACTGAAAACTACAAAAAAACACACACTTAATTAATACCGATTATTAAAGGTAGACATAAAAATATAATATCTTTGAAAAAGTCACACAAACTCAGAAACACCATTACCAATAACAGAAAAGATTTATGCAGAAATACATTGAAATGTCACAAACTTTTTTACTGACAATAAAAGAAAAATGAACAGCAATTTATCAAGCCCAACTTTGAAAACGTTGTTGAATTGGGCCGTAATAGAGAACGGTGATCATTTTACAACCTCGCAAACAGCTTGTCCATTCAGCATGTCAATCTTCTTGGTCGTTGTGACAAAAGCTGTGTGTGCTAGTGTATAGGAACGACTGTTTTTTCTTGCAGGCTCGGAGCGCTAGCACCAGTAGCTTTAGGAGTGTAAGTCAGGTAATGGAACGTAAAAGCTTGATCACGCCTGTCCATTTTCAATGTTGAGTGTTTGATTTTGTTCGGTTGGTCGGCAATGATTTTTATGATTTGTCAAAGGCCTTTGACTAGGTTGACATGTTTGGTGATCAATGTTTTATTACGTGGATTTACTAGGGTTAAGATTAGAGCAGTAGAATTTTGAATGTGATTGTTTTTTTTACCTTCGTTTAACTGCAAATTGTAATACTACACTATTACAGTTTGCAGAATACAAATGATTTTACCAAACAGTTCACAATCTTAGCTCTCAAGCTATTTTCGTAGATCCTTATGGACTGAAATGAATTCCGTCCCTAGCAATATAAAGATTCGGTTTCATTTTTATAGATAAACTCTAGCAATATACCTTTATCTATATGGATACTTTCGGTAATTTTATTAGTTTCCTCAATAACGTCTGTTCCCAAATTTGTTCCTCCTAATGCTTTGGGTCAGAATACTTAAGTATCTTCTAATTAGAAGTGTGTTTCCTCCTGAAGAAGTTTTCTCATTCCAATTTCTATTTTAGGATTGTAGTCTTGTGGGTCATCCCATTATTTAATTATTCCGTTACTGAGTGACTGACAGACAATTCACATCCGAATCTACTGGTCGTAGTAAGCTGAAATTTGGCATGTAGGTTCCTTGGGGAGTGTAGGGAAGCACTAAGAGGAGTTCCCAAAATTCTTGTGGAAACGGGAAAAACGGGATATGCGCGTACGAAGTCGCGGGCAAAAGCTAGTCTGTTTTAAAATTTTGATCACTTCTGCAATAAAAATCATTGCCAAAATTTTGTCATGTCTCATTCGCGTAATAAATTGTAGTTTGTTTTAGCAGTAGTCCATCTTCATCTGCGTAGTTTCAAAACTGCGAACGGTAAGTGGCAACACTAACGATACACACATCATTGTAGTTTTTTTTATTACATATCATATCTACGAAGTCATCTGAAGGTTTTGATGAAGAACGGTCCCAAACTGGCGGAGGCGGAGCAGAAGATAAAAATACATTTATTGAATTATTGAAATAGAAAAAAAATTATTCGCTCTCGGCGATTTCTTAAACTCTCTTGTCATGAGAAACTTTTGTTTGTACATTTTGGGAGGCCTTTATCCAGCAGTGGGCGTGTTTTGCTGAAATGATGATGTGCCCTATGATAAATTAAAATAGCTTGCGTCTTTAAAATTAAAAAAAATGCTATCAAAAACAAAATCAAAGACTATAATGGATGAACTTAATTTTCTTTTTTCGACAAATTCAGATATCGCGAACAGATTATAGGCGAAATCAAACACAAATTGGTTTCGATTAAGCTCTTTAATACACCAATCAAGAAACAATTTAGGTTACTCAGTTATATAGAAAGATTAGCCGAAATCCAATAATTACAAAGAAATTCCTTTTGTGTAATGAGTTCTAATCAATCTTTATCCTTAAAGATTTGTAGATCTTTTTTAGCTTTTTGTGTAATTCTGAATAACTTCTTACAGTCCATAATTGCAGGAAAAAATATGAAATTTATCTGTCATCCCATCAAATAAGTCTCACTTTTTTATAATGACACGATGTTTCGTAAAACCTTAAATACGGGAAAATGCAGATCTGTAATCACACTGCAAAAATTAATAATATTGTGTAAAATATTAATATTATAATTATTTTTCTAGTAAATACCTGAATCAATCTGAACTAAAAACTCATTTCCCTACATTGGAAAAATAAAGACTATTACATTAACCTATTTCTAGGGCAAATTAAAAAAACATAGAACCAAAACTATTTAATTACATGACTCTAAGGACCAGAATATTATAATGTTATCTGGTGGCCAGGTAGGTGATACATGGTCCTTACATCCTACACATAAATAAGGCCAACCCGTAAAAGCCGTAAATGCGGTGAGAGGCGACGAAAATACGTGTTACCACATATGCTTGCCGATAATTTCGTACACCTAAGTATTATGGCATAATTCCTCCTACATAACTTAGTTAATTTTGGTGATGCCTTTTATTCTATATTTAGTCACATTTGCCTGTAATAAAAAAACTTATGATAAGACCAGTCTATTGATTGATGTAAGAGTCTCTTGGGATAATGAAAACCAGTACCAGTGTGAACCAGTTCTAGAGAAGTAAAAAAAATAAATTTAAAAAATCTACTTAAGTTAACGGACAAGACATAACTTCGCTCGCTTGACATACAGTTGTAACCAGCATAAAACAAATTAATTTATTATTCATTAGGTTCTTTATTCTACACCTCATAATAAGAACAGGACAAACATTTAAAAAAACAAGTGTACAATGGGCGATCTTATCGCACAAGACAATCTCTTGCAGACAACCTTTAGACAAAATTGTTCAGGGCACCGTTTTTCCTGGTTGGGTTTCAACACTTTCCGATACAAAATGTTGAGTTATGATAACGTAACATAGTTTTTGAGTTAGACCGACGAACAGTCTAACTCAGAAATGTTACCTACAGATACAATTCTTTGACTCAAGGTTAAGCATTAATTGTTTCATAGTTGACTCAGTTTAGTTACGACAAAACTGTAAGATTCGTTGGGAAATCACCAAATAACTCCTTCCACTCTGGGTGGAGCAAGATAGTGTCAGACTCTTACTGACTAAAATTCATCCGTGCTCTCTGGTAACTAGTTCGAACAAAATCTGCAAAGCTTGTATATCATGCGAGTGACGACATGACAAAATAAATGCTCTTATGAGTCAGCTGCCTAGCCTTTTCCCAACTATAATGGAGTCGGCTTCCAGTCAAACCGACTTCAGCTGAATTTATTTTTACGTGGAGCGGCTGCCTACCAGACCTCTACAACCCATTAACTGGGTAGCAGGGTACTATTTGGCAAGACTGGAGTCAGATTTTCTGGCTTCTGACAATCCGTAACGACTGCCAAAGATCTAAAAATGACAGCCGGGACCAACGGCTTAACGTGCTTTCCGAAGCACGGAGGAAACTTGATTATGTTAAGATGGTCACCCATCTACAGACCGACCCCGCCAAGCGTTGCTTAACCTTGAAGATCGACCCGTGCGACTGTAATTATTTAGCCAAGCGCTCCTCAAATGCTAATATGAGTACATATTATATTATAATTTAACTCTTTCGTATACCAGCAGTATGCTACGCTAATGCTAAGGAACCTTTACTTCACAAATGACCGTTTAGTTTTAATAATATACTTACTTTAAATACACTTTCTAATCCAAAAGCTTCGGACCCAAAACTTTTGGAGCCAAAAGGTTTGCGAATAATCCCGAACCTTTATGTAAGGTAGCATAGAAACCCATTACATTGGCGGTAGTTTGCCACAATTGGACAGTTTTGTAGCTCAGTGTCTTTTTGAGAGAGTACAAACACCACAAAGGGTTGATCCATACGTATCTGGTCCGTGCCCGGGACGTGGACGGACCGTGCTTCGAATCAACACGTCCCGAACACGGACGTGTGTGAACAAGATCGTATAAAATGTGGGCACCGATATTGTTTGAGCAACAGACAGATCACGGTCCTTTCACGTACTGGGCACGGCCCGGATTTGTGTGAATTATCCTGAAAGTACTCGCAAAGGTAGACACGAAAAAGCGACAGTGATGCGAGAAAGCATTTTCATAGAGTATTTTGTACTGATAAGTAATGTTTTCGTGAATATTGACTGAGGCCCTAGACAATGCTTCATTCTATCAAAAAAAAAAACACTACAAAGTACAAAATAACTTTAATTTCGGAAGTCGGTGTTTTTGGTTGCTTCTTTGTTATTTGACACCGACTTCCGAAATTAAAGTTATTTTGTACTTTGTAGTGTTTTTTTTTGGAAGTCGGTTTTTTTGGGAATTTTTTTTTTATTTTTCACCTTTTAATGGTACCCCACACCTAAAACACCACTGGAAAGTCACAGGAAAGCAAAAATATGCAATTTCGTATGATTTTTCCTCATATTTTTTCCAGCTATTTGGATTTAAAAACCAAACTGCTGAACCGATTTTGATAAAATTTAAATAAGACCAATCAAAAAGTATATCCTTTCACATAAATCAAGAATTTTTCAAATCGGTTCATAAATGACGGAGATATGAGGTAACAAACACAAAAAAAAAAAAACAGTCGAATCGAAAACCTCCTCCTTTTTGGGAAGTCGGTTAAAAATCACGATTGTCAATAATTATTCCATGACAGTTGAGACACGCTACCAGTGCCGCCGGGTAAACGACTACGTTTATTCCAAATATTAAGGCTGGCATCGACCTCAAAAAAATAGTTGGCATACTTACTATAGATTTTTTAAGTTAAACTATACCTAATCTATCTAAACAAGAGTTTTGGCTATCCAACTTACAGTTTTTGAGATATGCGCCGACAAACATACATAGGTAAAGACACTGGTACACATGTTTAGAAGCTGGTATAGATTATCATGTACAAAAACTGTGCAATTCTGTCAATATTACATACCCTATTTTATTTATTTTAGGAAAACTTACAGCTAAACAGATTAATAAGACCTAATAGATAATCTCCTTTTCTTGATGTCGTATAAAAACAGACAAACCAAAAGGCAAGCTTATTTAACGCAGTATTTAAATAAAGGTTGACCAAATACCAGAAAGTATTTAGGGTTAGTTGGTGAACGGTTCAAAAGGTATTTTAAGAGGAGACCGTTTTCAAAGTCTTCTGGGTCGACCGCAAGGGATTTTGTGGCCGGACGAGGTATAAAATATGTCACTGTGAAAAGGAATTTCCAAGCCCCTAACCTCATTGTTGGCTGATTCTGGAGCTAAGTAAAATAAAATTATATCTGTACATTTATATACACATAAATTCAAAAACCATATCAGTGGGTTATACCCAAACTGCGTGTTATTAAACGAAGCCACTTCCTCGTGTCGTTGTTGCTTTTAAATTTTGCAACGGATTTTGATGCATTTAAAGGCTAGTCATTTATTGAGAATATCATCTGCCTAGCCTTTTCCAAAATATATTTGGGTCGGCTCCCAGTCAAACCGGATTTAGCTGAATACCAGTGTTTTATGTGGAACGGCTGCCTATCAGACCTCCATAACCCATTGATTGGGTATACTTCTTGGCAAGACTGGTGTCAGATTTTCTGGCTTCGATAAGAGAATTTATTTCAGAAAGATTTTGTGAAATCTCAACGTTGAGTCAGATGGTTGACACCGGGGATGGGTCTATAATCTTATACTTTTAAAATATAATTTTAATAATTATAGTAAAATAATAAGTAGACAGTGGTAATCTCTATTATAGTTTACTACTAATGCCTCTAGTTTTTGATATACATACATTTTATTTTGTTGTAAATATTCTTCCTAAGGTTAAGAAAAGCGTCAACCTTATTATGTAAATTTTCTACTTACCTTACAACATTACAATAAGGGTCTGGTATCAACTTTCGGTTGCTAGGCCCTCGACAATATTGTCGTATTATACGGGGTGATGTTAATAATACAAGCAGGTGGGAACGAGGCATATTGGGTGCTTATTGGGTATACCTTTATTTTTTTAGTGGCTTCGATACATTCGAAACGACTGCGTAAAATCCCTAGGTGCGGAAATGTGGCAGTGAGTGTTGTGTTGTACTCAAATATTGGTAGGTAGTTGAAAAGAAACTTTTAACTCGAAATTCTCGAGAGCTTTAAAATTCAAAATGAACTTAAACTATTTAATTGAAAGCTGCATTTTAAAAAATAAATTAAATTTTAAGGTCTCCCTTCTAAGGTTTCTTCTTTTTCATAAAACCAATGTTACACTCATTTTGAATTTATTATTAATCGGAGCTTTCGATGCTATACTCGTAAACCTCAACTAACAATATTTATGAATCAACCAGACTTGCCAAGGGGTACTACAAAATAACTAGTTTGTTGAAGCAGCCACTCGCTCTATTTGTACTAATATTATTTATTTAATAACTATGGATGACTTATAGCTAAGCTATTATAAAGCTGAAGTTGAACGCGCTAATCTCAGAAACTACGGGTTTGAATTGAAAAATTATTTAAGTGTTGGATAGCCCATTTATCGAGGAAGGCTACAGTAATGTAACAGAATAAACGCAATACCTGAACAGGGGTCATTGTACTCATCATTATGAACAACTTTTAGTATGAGACAAGAATCGGAATCGCGAAAAAAAGCAGCTATTTAGTAGATTTTGCCGAGTTTTCGAAGCATAAATGTACAGAGAAGTCGTTTTTCTTCCGTGATTTCGGGGTTGGTATCATACTAAAAGTTGTTCGTGATGATGATTACAATTACCCCTTTGGAAACACGTTGTATAACATCACGCTACGATCAATAGGAGCGGAGTTTTCATGAAAACGTGATGCGGACGAAGTTGCGCGGGTCAGTTAATGTAAAATAATATTATTCAACTGCATCCGATTAGTACGAAAACCGACCCTTACATAGTTGGAAATCACAAGACGCAATCATCAATAATTGTATTCTTAAAATCTTAATTAATATTATAAATGCGAAACCAATTTTGATTGTTTGTTTCACAATGGGCCTTATCAATAGGCTTAAAGTCACCCAAAGGGCAATGGCGAGGTCAATGCTCGGATTTTCCTTGTGTGATCGAATCAGATATCCGCAAGAGAACCAAGGTTACCGACATAGGCCGAAGGATTGCCAAACTGAAGTGGCAGTGGGCAGGGCACATTGCTCGCAGAACAGATGGTCGATGGGGCCGAACAGTTCTGGAGTGGTCACCGCGTACCAGAAGACGCAGCGTTGGAAGACCTCCCACAAGGTGGACCTGATGACCTGGAGAGGGTCGCGGGTAGCCGATGGATGCGAGACGCACAGGACCGGTTTTTGGGGAGGCCTATGTCCAGCAGAGCACGTCTTTCGGCTGATATTATGATGATGATGAAAGCCTCTGGCTGTGGCTAGTCTTCAATAATTCCCACCTAAATACTGTACAGATATTTTAATGAGTTACTTAAATCGCCGTTCCAGTTATTTGCCACGGCAAATGGCGCGGGAAACTATCCAATCATACCCAAGTTACAAATGGCGTCTGCCGAACGATTTTACAGAGTCCTGTGACCTACAAACCTATTTTCATCCCCGCCAACTGTGAAATACTGCGACGCACCAGTAACTATGATAATTATCTTGAATTAGTTTCGATTCAACTCTGATTTGAAATCAACTGATGTTGCCACGAGGTCTTTATTTTAAGAAGAATGTGTGGTTGTGAGATTGAGACGTTTTAATATTATGTGACAGTAATATTAATATGTGATTGTTCCATTTTATGACGAAGGCCTCTTGTAGTAGTGATACAATCATTTCTCTGGGACTCGTCGAGCTTCATTTCAGCTCGGTCGCCGCTGCTGATTTTAGCTTTCATGAGTGGAATATTGGGGCGTTCTTCATAGAAAATTAGCGAACGCCATCAAATTTTTCATGTCTACCTATTGCAAGACAAGGTAGTACTTAAATATGTCTACTGTCTGGTATCTTTATAATGTTACGTGACAGTGCTGGGCCTAAACCACCAACTCTTAAAGCAGTATTACTTTAATATTACTTCCAGTGGGAAAGAGACGGAGTTATACGTCCTGTATAGCTCCGTCTCTTTCCCTCTGGAAGTAATATTGAAGTAATAATGCTTTACGAGTTGGTGGTTAGGCCCCAGATCGTCAACCGTGGATAATATCAAAACAAAAACTCACCTTTTTGATATGATGGCAACCTCTTACTGTGCTTATGCGACCATGATTCTTTGTGTGTGAGAGAGAGAGAGACAGATCTAAACAGAATGAATAGCACTATGCCTTTTTTAAACTATTGATTGGCACGCGTTTGACTACTATCTCAATATTCTCACCTGATGGTAAGCGATGTCAAAGATGGAGCACGCTTGCCTAGAAGTAACCTGTTCACTCTTGACTTAAAGACTCCAGGTCAATGTGTTCCCAAAACGTTTCGTGCGTGTGGGTGGAATGTTCACATTGTCCACCATGATTTTAGGTACAGAATCATGATATTATGCATTTTACTCATAGAGAAACTGCTCCTTTTTCTCTTCAAGCCGATGATTAGTGTATTTCATTGTTATATTTAAGGCGCTGTGATCAGCAAAAACTGAAAAATGTATGGTTTTGTAACGTGATTTTAGCCAAATCTGTTTAGTTTCAAGCTGCAGAAAAAATATAATTATGTTAATTTTAACAATATTTCACAGAACTCTGTTGTTTTCGAAACATGTTTAAAAATAAAATCCTGTATAGAAATTATCGTCAAAGTTACCTCTAATACCTTTGAAAAAAAAAACCGTATTATTAGCCTATTTATTAAAAATACCAAATAACGAAAGTGCAAAACTTTGTTGTTTTAGATTTTTAATAGCTCAACATAGGTAGTTTTAAGTAAATTTATAAAATTCTTCATGTTCGACAATAAATTGCAAGCATTATGTTGTCGCGCTTCTCTTTCTTTTCTATACAGTCCGAGAGTGACCGAGCTTTTGCTGATCACAGCGCCTTAGTGAGCTGGAACCTTATTATTCTCATATAAAAGTACATCTAAATTTTTGGTCCGAAACACACGAAATACTTTATTTGACAGTAAGTGTACTTAGGACCCGTTTGTTTAAGAATACCCAACGATATTTATGAAGGTCTTATAACAGATTAAAGGGACTGTTTCAACACGATTGTTAGTGTCTTGGAGATAAATGAGGACATAATGTAAATGTACAAGTATGTAGGTAGGCTTAGGATTGCTTATTTATGTACTTGTGCCAACGACTTTGTTCCTTGAATTCCTTTTATGGATGTTTTTAACATACGCGTTTTGCATAAAGAGATTGTAATGGTGTGATCGTACCGTTTTTCTGCAAAATACAGAAAAAAAATATTGATGAATTTTATGTCATTGTAATTGGTTTGCAACGCATTCCCTTGTCATCCAATTAAATTTTGATGCATCGATTATATTTATTTTCATTTATTTATCAAACCAGCCGAGTTTGATTTCAAGTTTTTTTTTTTAACTAACAAGTAACTAAACAGGATACTCAATTAACGCCACGTACTCCAGACGAAAACTGACGATGATTGCCGACGACAACCGATAAATGCCGATGGGGGCCGAAGCTCAAAGGGGAGCTGTCGTAAACAGTTGATGTGATTCAAGTGTGTAAATCTCTCGGGACAACACCAAGTTTAACAAAATGCATGCACGCACAAAATAATATAGGAAAGCTTTTATTTGCCCAATGCTAAGGACTAGCATTCTCTGCCGGAGTCTGTGTTTTCCGATTTGCTTTAATCTGGGAGTATAGAATAGAATAGAATAGAATACTCTTTATTATGTACACCATATAACGTCACGAGCGAACGTCAAGAGTAAGTAGGTTACTTCTAGTCAAGCGTGCCCCATCGTCAACCATAACATCGCTTACCATAAAGTGAGAAAGTGATCAAACGTGGTAGAATACGCTAAAAAACTCGTTTAAGAAAGTACCTAAGCAATAAAACTTGTTCTCAAAGTGCAAATAATTCTTAAACAGTAATGTTTTTCAGGTAAAATGGGACATTCTAGACCTTTTATGCGAGGTGCTTACCCTAAGCCCAAGGCTTCGTTTCTATGTGCACACAACTAAGAGCTTAGACTCGCAAACGCCCCGTGTTGGGCCCTATGTGTGGGCCATGAAAACACCGCTTATGGCATTTTGTCGCAAAATTAAAACTTATATCGAAAACCCCGATCGAAAAAAAAAGACTGAAAAGTTTCAAAGGAGTCGGTTCTTAAGCAGCCTGATGCCATTGGTGGCATTTATTTTAATTTAATCACAGATTTGATGCCACCAACTGCATCAGACAGTTTGAAAAGTGACTTCCAAACAAATAATTTTTCAAGCAGTTTTTTTTGTCGTTTTTTGCAGTAAATTTTTTTGACACGTCATTTTTCTTATAATATTTGTGTCATCATCATCATATCAGCCGAAAGACATCCACTGCTGGGCATAGGCCTCCCCCAAAGTGTCGCCACAATAACCGGTCCTGTGCGTCTCGCATCCATCGCCTACCCGCGACCCTCACCAGGTCATCGGTCCACCTTGTGGGAGGCCTTTCATAATATTTGTGTCATAGGTACTCTGTAAATAGATTTCACTGCCATAGGACTTAATAGACGATTTTGCCTATACTAGCTTTCAAAGCCTGCCGCGGCCTGATATAAAAGCAGTGCTTAAACGCTGGAGAGTTTTTTTCATGGCCTTCATGCAAGGGTTGCCTAAAGAAAACATTTCTTGCTACTGTCGGCGCCCTAGGCGTATTTCTTACGCCCTCTTTTCAAACAGTCAAGTTAATGTACCTTTTGGAGTACCTCTCTGTATTTTTTTGGTATTGTTTGTATAAGAGATTCTTGACACCCTGTATTGCGTAGATGCTTTGAAGATATATCGTGAAATACTTTCAAGTAATGCAGCGTGATTTTAAAGTCAAGCTAAATTATGAAGTAATGACTGGATTACAAGATGCTCTCACTGATAAACAAGGATACTGATAATTGAATTCTTGTAGACTACTGTTTAAATCAGAAAAAATACACGGTTGCTTTGCTTGTCCATTACGTATTTAACGTTTACTTTTAAAGCTTGATTTTTAGTACCTATTCATTTATTAAGTACCTTCTAGCTTCTGACAGTGACATGCCGGATGAATGATGGGAATTATACCAAGAGAACATAATTATACTCACTGGATAAAAAGTCGTCTTAGTGCTATTTCAGGCTATAATCTATCGCTGTGCCAAATGACATCCAGATCAGTTCAGCCGTTCTAGCGTGATTGAGTAACAAACATCCATCCATTCAAACTTTCTCATTTATCATAGTACTACTTTTTGACCGCGGCTCCGCCCGCCTGGATATCGGTTATCGCGTAAAAAAGTAGCCTATCTTTTTTTCCATATCCCTTGCTATATATCTTTCAAATTTCATGACGATCCGTTCAGCCGTTTTGGCGTGAACGCGTAACATACAAACAAACAAACAAACAAACTCACATTCGCATTTATAATATTAGTTAGGATAAGCAAGATCAACCAGTATTATTTTACTTACACAGTAAGTACAAGTAGGTAGATAATGTCATAATCGCAGAGCGCATAAACCATACATAAGTGATGATGTCCCAGGTGCAAGCTATTCGTTACTGCGCGAATATTTCCCCACACAATACATGCCCCACCTGGGCAGCTAAAATATTGCCACATAAAATATGTTATAGATCATAAAAAGTTGTACCTTGTGAATATACAAAGCGTAGATACAATTTTACTGAAATAAGCTTGTATGAAAAAGGGACAAATTGTATAAATTTATTTCTGTGTTTGCTAAAACACAGAAACACATTCACAGTAGCTATTCTGTGAATGTCTGATATTAGACATTCAATTTTATTTTTCAGGTGTATAAGGACCACATTTTTATCATTATGACGATAGGCACGCGTTTGACTACTATTTCACCTGTGGGCCAATTCTACAAATTTTGAAGCCACTTTGTAGAATTGGCTCTGTGATGATAAGCTTATCATCAGAAGTAAACTATTCACTTCTTCTTCTTCTTTGTATAGGACTTCAATACTAATTCTTGACTTAAATACCCCGAAACACGCTTACTCAAAAACTCAAAGCATTCACTTTTGAATTGTTAAGGTCGGTCAGTAAAAGAGGTGAAGTAATTTGCACGTTCCAAAGCGTAGATCTCAATGGAGAAGAACGTGCAAGAAATTCCACGGACACTCTTTTAAAAAATTACTCTTGTTGAAATTTTTCATATTTGAGAACAATGTGGAAAGACGTTCACGATAAAAGCGTTCGTAGTAAAAAAGAAACAATTCAAAGAACAAAGAATTAAAATAAACCGTGACAAAGAGTGACCAGTTCCAGCTGACGGAGCCAAATAGCCAGTATACTATTGTAGTCTTTGGAGCCAAATACTCGTTGAGAAACAGGCTTACTTGTAGGTAGCTCAATCATTAAACACCGACTCCGGCAGGGACTACATACAACTAAATTCCACGCAAAATGAAATTATTTCCTAATTTATTTCTTTATTTATTGAAACTTTATGTACAATAGTGGTATATGGGCGGACTTAAACAACAAGGCAACAAGGCGATCTCTACCAGTCAACCTTAATCGTTTTGCATTTATAGGTGAGACCTACATTTTAAAATCTTGCTTTCAGTTACACAACGATTCACAGCAAACGTCTCTAGAGAGGCCATTCGGCAAACTCATCGGTTGTCATCGGCTGTCATCGGTAATCTCTTTCGGTCAGTGACAGTTATTCGTAGTTGGGCATGCAACCGTGGACCTATCATGCCTATAGGCCTAAGCAATATTGATGACTTACTGTCAACACATCTGTGTTTCCTGATAGCTACAACTAGGGAGTCTTTAAGGCAAGAGTGAATCAGTTACTTCTAGGCATGCGTGCTCCATCTTCGACCATATCATCATCAACGTTCGCATTCACATGTCATTTGCTATCTGACAAAAAAGCCCTAATTTCCATACATTTTTGACTGATTGCTACTGACATGCTAATGCGAACGTTGCTTAAAAATTTGTGGAATTGGCACTCAGATGAGATAATGGTTAAACACGTGCCTATCAATATTAAAAAAAGAGGTTTTCGCAAACTGTCAAAACCACTTCACGCTTTCGCAAACTGTCAAAACCACTTCACGCTTTCGCAAACTGTCAAAACCACTTCACGCTTTCGCAAACTGTCAAAAACACCTTAAATTTCTGAAATTTTAACAAGTATATTATTTGACATTGACTGTCACTGAGATGATATTGTGACTAGAATTTGAACGCTTTTAATTATGAACATTGGCCTTCTGATTACGATATTTGATAGACGCAATTAGCAGTAGGTTTCGGGTCTCTGTCTCAAATGTATGGCCATTATGTATGAAATATTTGTTACTTAACTTCGTATTAACAACTAATTCTTTGTCAAATGATAACTCTGGCTTGTGCAAGCGGGCCTGAAAATCAAACAGCAGAGCCAATGAAAGTACAGCGTCACTATTATGAAGTGCCAACGCCATTATTATTTCCTTTTGTAAAAGGGGATAATTCGTCCTGCACCTATAATTCCGTCTCTTTTTCACAACGGAATCGTGGTGGCTTTGTGCACTTCATAGTATAGATAGAGGCTGGTCTTTACTGGGTACAATTTTTTTATTAAGTAAGACTTTTTATTAAGAAATACACTAAATACGGTATTTAAACAGTTAACGGTAAACGGTTACTAAATAGTAAATGCATACGCAAATAAACTCTTTTTCTTTCTTTCTTTCATACTACCCTTTTCATAAAACTTGAAAATATTTCTCACTCATTTTTAAATTTTCATTCAGTGAGAGTACCTACCACATTCTATAACTCCATTTCAGTTGACGTTTATGAATTAGGGTATTTACCCTCATATTTCCGTTGTTACATTTCTCCCGAGTTTTTCTGCGACAACAGTCCCAAATTCCTTGGAGTTTTCACAAAGCAGTATACTTTTCTTTGTGAGGGGCAAGCTTAGGCGGCCCGTTTCATGTGTTAATTAAAACTCTCTTTCCCTCTGGTTTGTGAAAGGGCCTTTGTCCGATTTCCAAGGAGAAGAATTAGTGTGTCGTTGTGAAGGGCACGTTTTTGCGATTGTTATAGGTTTAAATTGCTTATAATTTTGGGGCTTGCTGCTCTTGTTTGAATGATACTTTTGCTGGGTAAAAAGGCGGTTTCTTTTCTTTGTAATTACTGTTTTGAGTAATGAAAAAGACTGCCCATTGTGTCACCCTATGTAATGTTTTCCTTTCAGTACCTATATGGTCATCATCTACCTAGCCTTTTCCTAACTATAAGTACTGGGGTTGGGTCCCAGTCAAACCGGATTCAGCTGAATACCAGTATTTTACGTGGAGCGGCTGCCTACCAGCCATCCACAACTCTTTAACTGGGTAACACGGTACTTCTTGGCAAAACTGAGGTCAGATTTTCTGGCTCCCAAAGATCTCCAAATGACAGCTGATCCAACGGCTTTAGAATGGTCACCCATACACAGACCGACCTTGACAAGTGTTGCTTAACCTTAAAGGTCGACCCGTGCGGCTGTTATGTGGTCACCCATCCACAGACCGACCTTGGCAAGCATTGCTTAACCTTGAAGATCAACCCGTGCGGCTGTTATTAGGTATATAGCCACGAGCTCCTAACATAATCTAAAGGGTAGTATATTCTAAAAGGCATCACAGATAATAATATTACAAATGCTAGGTTGGTAGTACCTAATAGTTTTTAATAAGGTAACGCAACAATAATTTTTTGACCTGGTGAGCCTCTTATGAATTTGCTGGATGCCGGAAGTACTAAAACCCTACGAGCATCGTTAAATCTCTCTTAATTATTTTGCAAACATAATTTCTGATTCATTTTGTGTAGTAAATAAAACAATAGTAAAAAAAACTAAAATAATATTTATTAAAATAACTCAGCAGTACGCCCCTTCATCACTACTAATCGCCAGTCATCATCGCCATGAATTCTGAAACAGGCAATAAGCAGTATTACACATTAAAATAAAAACGGCCAAGTGCGAATCGGACCCTCAGACGAAGGTTTCCGTACCATAAACCGAAAAAAAGAAGAAAGAAGAGAGTCCCCTATTAAATTTAATTTTTATTATTTGTTGTCACAGCGGCAATAGAAATACACAGTCTGTGGAAATTTCAACTGTCTTCATATTACGGTTCTTGAGATACAGCCCGTTGACAGACGGACGGACGGACGGACAGCGGAGGCTTAGTAATAAGGTTCCGTTGGGGTACCATTAGGGTACGAAACCCTAAATTGATCAGCCACAGTATCGTATGTGAAACAGTTCCGAAGTCACCTATTTTGTTGACTTCCGATTATTTATTCATATAGGTACATACAAAACACATAAAAGATAAAAAACGATAATACAAGATGAATTTTGAAAGTGGTCGTGGATTGTCAAATCCGAAATATATGAAAATGAGCGAAAATCACTAAAAGGTGTCTTGAACCCGATTTTGATGAAAACTAAAACTGCGTCATTGGATTTTTCTAAAATCGGTATTCCTAACCAGGAATCGAACCGGTTCATTTTGAAAAAAATTGCACCCTGTATTTCCAACATACGAAAGTGTCAACAGTAAGGATTTATACAGACAGAAGGACACAAAGGTACTGCTTATTTCATAAGAAATTTATTCCAGCAGACCTGCGAAAGAAGGGTAAGATATGAAAAGTAGACACAGTTTAGAGACAAAAAGAAACATATAATAGACGGTAACTTAAATTGAAAATTTTATTTACTCTTAATGAAAATAAGAAAATGTCGAAATTACCGTCAAAGTCCACGGTGCCTGACGCATCAGTATCGATCTCAGCAATCATCTCGTTCAGCTGGTCAGGGGTCAGTTGTTCGTCCAGGGCAGCCAGGATCTCACGCAGGCTGGACGTTGGGATGTAACCGTTACCTGGAATTGATAGCATTGTTCCACGGTTATTAAATATCCAATTAACAAGAGAGGAAAGAATGTAAAGAGAGCTCGTGGCTGAATAAGAGCCTCACGGGTCGATCTTCAGAAAGGGAGTCACACCATGTAAAAAACTGGCATTCAGATGCATCTGCCAACTCTAAGGGTGTTACAAAATCAATAATTATAATCATATCGATCGATAATTGATCGATGCCATCAATCGATGATAGAATGGAATAGTTGATGTCGATTAATAGTTTCTACTACATCAATCGATCGATCGTCGATTGATACCATCGATCGATGATAGAATGATACCCATCGATCGATGATTGAATGATATCCATCGATCAATGATAGAATGATTATTAGTCGAGTTAGCAGTCGTTACAGATTGTCAGAAGCCAGAAAATCTGACACCAGTTTTGCCAAGAAGTACATTCTTACCCAGTTAATGGGTTGTGGAGGTTTGATAGGCAGCCGCTCTACGTAAAATACTGGTATTAAGCATAATCCAGTTTAACTGGGGCCCCAATATAGTTGGGAAAAGGCTAGGCAGATGATGAGTTAGCCACAAACCTCCCGAGGTGGAACCATACCATCTTTAAATCAATTCGTAGATTCGTTTGAAATCTTATCATTCATTGTTTGTGCTTTTTCAAATCGTTTTTTACGTGGTATGTATTAGTAGAATTTCCCGAGAACTACTATTAAATAATCACATTTGTGCGTTTTTTACTAAATCGTGTTGATTCATAAAATTGCATAGCTTCTACCCGATGCTCCTCCCGCATGATAAGTGTTTTATTACGACAAGGAAACTTACTCCGTAATTATTTTCCCTTCGCATTTATAATAAAACACTTTTAATACAGTAAAATTATCTTCCGCATTTATAATTTTAGAGTAGATGTATAATGTTATTTTCTTACGATTTTCTGACGTCATATTCTTGTCCTAAATCCCATAAAAATATCAATCTGCGAGGTCCACTTATAAAATCATCAAATCGATATAATTTATGATGCAGGGAACCTTGTATGACTTGTCTGGTGACATTTGCGTGCGGCGACGACGTAAATATTGTAAAACTACCCACAATTGATGATTGTTTTGACATTTCTAATATTAAGTGTGATCACGGTTGATTCTGTCACGAAGTTTCATAAAACTGTTGGCGGTTATTTTGTTTGATGTAGATCATTTCGATTTTGGGATTTAATTCTGGCTTTGTTTTAAATTTACGATGGATTTATATTATATTAACATACAATACATTAAATTTTTGTACTTCAAATATTGTAAAACAATTATTTGGAAAGAGTAACTATAGAGTTTCTTGTCTGTTCTTCTCCATAAGAAGCTATCCTTGTGAACGGACAGTAAAGTCACTTTATTAAACATTATTTTAAATATAAATGATGACGTTCAAAAGTGCCGTTTAATGACCTAATTGAAATAAACTTTTTGACTTTGACTTTGACTTTGACTATGGTTTAGTTAATGATTTACTTTCTTAAATACTAAATTACGTTTTAAATATGACAGAGATCTTTGCTGTCTATAACCCACGATGAAAATGGAAATATTAAATACTTAATGCAATTTTCATATATTACCCCCATTTATTCCACTATCAATATGTGTCTTTGCTTTTCACGGAATTAAAAAGCAAAAACCAATGTAAACTAAAAGAAAAGAAAAAATGGCAAAAAAACTATTGAACTACAGAACTATTCATGTTCCCGATTCAATATGCTCCGGCCACTGATTCGTATTAATTTGCAAATTAATTTCCAGCTCAGATTGTTATGCTGTCTCCCGTTTTGCAATCCCTACAATGCCAAATTTAATTAGTAAATTGAACTCCGTTTCACCCGTCTGCAGATTTGCGTTTGTAAAATGCGAATCTGTATGAAATGGGGTGTCGTGAACGTTATCCCGGAAAAATCAACTCATAAATTACGTCTTTGATAATAGGTGCCTTGAACTACATGCTATTATTTTTAAGTGCCTACTGCAATTTTTAGGGTGTATATTATTTACTCTTTTAATGAACGACGAATAATTTAGTTGCGTAATTTCTTAGGTGTTTTCGCGGATTTGTGGCTAATTTTGAAATTGTAAGTTTTCCTATTTTTATTACGCAATCTGAAGCACAATAAAATTCCTCTCCAATTATTTTAATGTGAAAAACATTTTGGCTAAAAAAAATATAATCTGCCTATACAGAAAATGTTTAAACTATTTGCATTTTATTTTGATAAAATCTATAGGTGTTAGACCAGATCAAATGGATTTCAATGAATCGAGAGTGATCTTGATGAAATGCCGCTAATCTGATCACGCTGGCGAATGTATTGGGGCTGCATTCGATCAAGCGTGGTTCGAGAACTACTATTGGTTTATCGATATTTGAAAGTCCCTTACTTTACCATAACTGCATAAAGAAGAGCGTTTACTCTTCAATTAAATAGACGTCAGAAAAGCTGTTACCAGTCATTCCAAGCGCTACCACGCTACCCAGTTACTGGGATGTGGAGACCAGAGGGCCTAGCCCGAATGTTCTTGACGTATTATAACGTAAGGTAAAATTTTACTATAACTATAATACTCGTTTCGCACATAATATTTTAAATATGAACTGAATACTATATTCATATTTTTGTTTGATACAAATTTTGTATGTCGCATAAAATTAAAATTAAATACTATGGGGATGTAGATTTTTATATTAAAAAATTACTCTCTTTAACGTTACCTACACGTCAAAACATTTGTGCTAGGCCCAGAGTGCCAATTTTACTATTTTTTATGGAACGTACACATTCGCATGTTAGTCGCAATTTAGTAAAAATCTTTAGATAGAATTCAAATTGGTACAATAGAATTATAAATCTTAGATAGTAATATAGGTAGAACAATGTTAGATGCCTGTACTAGGAGGGTTCTGTATCACAGGCGGCAAGGACTCAAACAATGTACTAAGAATCGTCAAGTTTTTTTTAATAATATTTACTTAATATTAAAATATTTTATGAGTTATATTAATTTGTCAAATGTGTATGGAAATGGAGGCTTATTTGACAGATTGCGATGGAGATGCGAATGCGCACGTTGCTTAAAAATTAGTAGAATATTAGCCCTTTGATATGAAATATGCAATTCATCATCATATCATCATCATATCAGCCGAAAGACGTCCACTGCTGGACATAGGCCTCCCCCAAGTGTCGCCACAACCACCGGTCCTGTGCGTCTCGCATCCATCGGTTACCCGCGACCCTCACCAGGTCATCGGTCCACCTTGTGGGAGGCCTTCCAACACTGCGTCTTCCGGTACGCGGTCGCCACTCCAAAACTTTTCGGCCCCATCGACCATCTGTTCTGCGAGCAATGTGCCCTGCCCACTGCCACTTCAATTTGGCGATCCTTCGGGCTTGTCGGTAACCTTGGTTCTCTTGCGGATATCATCATTCCTGATTCGATCACGCAAGGAAAGTCCGAGCATTGCCCTCTCCATTGCCCTTTGGGTGACTTTAAGCCTTCTGATGAGGCCCATTGTGAGCGACCACGTTTCGAGTCCATAGGTCATCACTGGCAACACGCACTGGTCATAGACTTTCGTCTTGAGACACTGTGGTATGTGAGACGAGAAGATACCGCGCAACTTCCCGAATGCCGCCCATCCGAGTCGGATTCGACGGTTGACTTCCTTCTCGAAGCTAGCCCTACCTAGCTGGATCGTTTGTCCCAGGTAGACGTACTCATCAACAACTTCGAGTGCAGAGCCTCCAATCTTGATAGGAGGGTGTGCTACATGGGTATTTACCATGACCTTGGTTTTGTCCATGTTCATTTTAAGACCCACTCTTTCGGAAGCTCTACTGAGGTCATCGAGCATTGTACTGAGGTCCTCCGTGGTCTCAGCCATGACGACTATATCGTCGGCAAATCGAAGATGAGTGATGTACTCGCCATTGACATTAATGCCTAGCCTTTCCAGTCCAAAACCTTGAAGACGTCCTCCATTGCGGCCGTGAACAGTTTCGGAGAAATTACGTCTCCCTGCCTCACACCCCGCTGCAGGAGGATAGGTTCTGATGTCAGATCCTGAAGTCGGACTGACATGGTGGCGTTTTCATACAAACACTTCAGCACCTCGATGTACCGATAGTCGATCTGGCACCGTTGGAGAGACTGCAGCACAGCCCAAGTCTCGATCGAATCGAAGGCTTTCTCGTAGTCCACAAACGCTAAGCAGAGGGGCAGATTATACTCTTCGGTCTTCTGTATAACCTGCCGCAGCGTGTGTATGTGGTCTACGGTGCTGCAGCCTTTTCGGAATCCGGCTTGTTCAGGAGGCTGGAAGTCGTCAAACCTGCGTGCGAGACGGTTTGTGATGACTCTGGAAAACAGCTTGTAGACATGGTCAGAAGTGAGGTGGGCCAGTAATTCTTAAGCAGGGCATTGTCGCCCTTTTTAAAGAAGAGTACCACCACACCTCTGCTCCAAGCTTGTGGCGTTTTCCCCTCGAGTATGACGGAATCGAACAGTTTCTGAAGGGCCTAAAGGACTGGTTTTCCACCCGCCTTCAGGAGTTCGGCCGTGATTCCGTCCTCACCCGACGCCTTGTTGTTCTTAAGCTGCTTCAGAGCCATCCTGATCTCATACAGGCTGACGTCCGGGATGTCTTCGGTATAATGCCGGGTCAATCTAGCTCTTGGGTCGTTCGCTAAATTTGCTGCGGGTTTGGTCATTGACGTGTATAACTGTCCATAGAATGTCTCGATCTCCCTCAGAAGCTCCGATTTGGCGGATATGGTTCAGCCATCGTCGGTCTTCAGTTTTGTGAGCTGGCTCTGCCCAATAGACAAATCTCTTGCAAAGACCTTGGAGCCCTTATTCCGCTCTATCGCGTCTTTAATCTTTTCAGTATTAAAGCGGCGGAGGTCGCTTTTCAAGGACTTGGAGATCCGTCTATTGAGCTGCCGGTATTTGCACGCATCGTCTGAAGACTGCAGAATCATCTCCCGCCTCTCCTTCATGAGCTTGAGAGTCGGATCAGAGAGCCTCTTGGTCTTATCTGTACGGCGAGTCTTGAAGAACTTAGACCCGACCGTATTAACAGTTTCCACGAACCCATCGTTGTATTCGTCCACGGAGCTCCCTAGGCACTCGAAACGATTTTGAAGTTCGAGCTGAAAGCTTTCGGAGTTTTGGATCTGGATCTGTGCTGGACGGAGCGTAGACTTAATCAGTCGAGACCTTTCCAGCTTGATATTTAGATTCAGTGTGCCTCTTACCATGCGGTGATCACTTCCGGTTTTCACTGCGTTGATCACAGAGACATCATTGAATATCTGCTTCTTCGTCGACATGATGAAGTCAATCTCATTTTTAGTTGCACCGTCGGGGCTCTGCCAGGTCCACTTCCTGTGCTCACGTTTTCTGAAGAAGGAGTTCATCATATAGAGGCCCTCCTTCTCCATAAAACTGGCCAGTAGGTGTCCCCGGTGGTTCCGACGTCCATATCCAAATTGCCCCACTCGCAGCTCGTCACCGTCACGTTTGCCCAGTTTCGCGTTGAAGTCCCCCATGACCACGGTGAAATGAGTTTTATGACCATGCATGGCTCTGGATATATCCTCATACATGGTCTCTATTTCGTCGTCGGGGTGTGTTGAGGTTGGGGCGTAAACCTGTACGACCTTCAACGAATATCTTGACGATATTCTGAGTATAAGGTACGCCACCCTGGTCGACACACTCTCGATCCTCACCACATTGGACACGAGGGACCTGTGGACGAAAAACCCGACACCACCCTGGGACTTCTGGTCACCCTCCCGGAAATAGAACAGGTTGCCGGATTTGAGAATTGTCGTGTCCTCCTCCTCTCTTCGGACTTCAGACAATCCCACAACACTCCATCGCAACCTGCTCAATTCCTCCTCAAGTTCGGTGATCTTCTCGTCTGGAGTGTTCTCGTGTTAAATGTTGCCAGGTCCAGTCGTCGGTGTTTTTTACGGTAGCCGTATCCACTCCGGGGATTCTTAACACCCCTTGCATCGTCATAACCTTGACCGCTACCGGATAAATATGCAATTGTCTCACGTAAAACATTGATACTCAGCTATATACTCATTAGCCGTTGGCAAAGGGATATCCAGGCAGAATAGGCTTGCTTTTTAAAACCTACTATTTTTTATTTTTAGTGTTCCATACCCAAAGGGTAAAAACGGGACCCTTGTACTAAGACTCCGCTGTCCGTCCGTCCGTCCGTCTGTCACCAGGCTGTATCTCATGAACCGTGATAGCTAGACAGTTGAAATTTTCACAGATGGTGTAGGTCTGTTGCCGCTATAGCAACAAATACTAAAAAACAGAATACAATGAATATTTAAAGGAGCTCTCATACAACAATAGTCATTTTTTTGCTCATTTTGCTCGATATTGAAAACGGCAACAAGTAGACGCTTGAAATATTCACAGAATGTTTAGTTGTATATTCACTTTAAAAATAAATAATTAATTTAAAATAAAGCAAATATTTAAGGGGGGCTTCCATACAACAAACGTGATTTTTTAATAGATAATGGTACAGAACCCTTTTTTTTATTTTTGTATCATTGAAAGGCACGCAGAAAGACACTACTATCTCACCTGTTTATCATTTTCTATTAGTGGTATGGTAATTTGAATAGGAGGGATTAAAACGCATGTATCTATAAGAGTTATGAATGTAAATGTGAATAGATAGAGAGGGAGAGGGAGGTCAAAGAAAAAATGGAAGGATTGTGCGAGGAGTGATATGAGAGAAAAGGGAGTTAGTGATAGCGTGACGGCTGATAGCACAGAATGAAATAAAAAACGTGTTGCGCCGCCCCCAAGTAACAAGGGCAGGAAGATGATGATCTTCTGTTGTGAATGCAGCCCTGAGTCGATGCTACTTACAAAAAAATTACAAGGAAAAGTTATTCATGTTTAATATTATATTTTTTGCATATCCAGCGTGCTTATTATACTGTTTTTTTTAGGGATGGGAAATCATAAAATGACTTCTTTCTTTGTAGGCGGAGCGGAAGGGAGTGTCAGACTCTTACTGACTAAAACCCATCCGTGCTCCTCCTAGTACCCTTTGCGTTCCAGGGCCGCGGTGACTCTTTCGAGAAAATTCCGCAACCCTGGTAGAGCTTACAATACCCACCAATTAAAATAACAAAATAAATGTTACGTAACAGTTCCATCCATCGAAAGATATACCGAACCAGTATTTACCTGTTATTTATGTAGGAGTATTAATAATTTCCTACATCTTATAATTTGACATAAGACTGAGCAAGCTCGTATTCCCTCATATTTTGGCAATAAATATCTTCTTAATACCGTAGGCGAGTTTGTTTCGTACGTTCCAAAATAAGGAAGAGCTTATAATTAAGTACGTCAAACTGAATGCTTTGATTAAATTTAAAGGCTAAGTGTCTTTTGTTGGTCTCGAAATTATTTCTACACGGCTAAAAGCGACGGTTATTAATATAAATTGTGTTCAGGTGAAATTTTCAATTTAATAAATAAATCAACATTTTAGAGTACATAATTATGAAATAATTTTGGTGCTAATTATTCAATTCCCTCTAAGCTAAATACTGTTAAAGGCTTTTGACAGAAAAAACATCTCTTAGATACTAATATTGTCAAAAGACAACACAAGACATTTTGGAAGCGTATGTGAATAGTTTCTTCCTCAATCCAATAATTTTTGACTTTTGACAATGCTGCTGGAACATCACTTTGTCTGGGTCCTCAATCACTGAGATTTGTAAAGTAATTAAATACGTATTGGGTTATTTTTAAACGGTATAGTTTCTTTAGATATCCACAATTACGAATTCACGGACACCAGAGAAACTTCGCACACCAAGACCATGCATCACCAATTTTATATACCTACATACCACAACAATTATATAAAAGTCAGCATAAATAACAATCAAACGCAACTAGTTGGTACATAAATACACGTTTTTATTACTCTGACACTTGTCACGAAATCTCGTATTTTTATCGTTTTTACATCGTAATTCTATCGTCGACAAATCGTAGGGGCTTTGGCGTCGATCCAAGGGATCGATCGACTGATATTGCAAACAATTATCAGTGAAAACACGCAGTGAACACTATAAATTGGATACAACGCGATTTACGGTTGAACTTGGTGATTTTCAAAGTGATAAATGGTGTTATTTAATATTTAAAGTTTTCATTCCTCATAGAGTTTGGAACTGATTTATTGAAATTATATTTTCCACGCTATTAAGATGTGATAATTTTGTCTTTGGGTAGTTTCGTTTATCGGATTGTTGTAAATATCTTTTAGTGGTTTTTGGAGGTATTTATTACCTACTCAAGTACCTACGTGAATCTATAATAAATTGTCAATGAATTATAGAACATTCTAGTAGATTAAACTACTGGAGTGTTCTATGTATGTACATTGAAAAACGCTTAAAATTAAAGAACTACTGCATATTTCCCTAAGAGTATCGTTTTGAAAACTTGAATGAAGTGAAGTGAACTAAGCTGTCAATACATTAAGGGCTCTATGGACTACGACGGACGCCTTAGGGTGCGTTTCCACTGAGGCGGAGCGGAGCAGAGCGTGCCGCGATTCACCAATCAACCAAGCGGAGTGGAAAAGAGATGTGAATTTCAAACCTAGTGCTTGGTGAATCGTGGCACGCTCTGCTCCGCTCCGCCTCAGTGGAAACGCACCCTTAAACCCAGTGTGGGAGAGAGACGGTACTATACATGACGCATAGCACTGTCCCTTTTTCACAACGTAATAATAACGGCATTGGTACGTTACAATCCCGACTATAAGAAAAATAAATACGGTACTGTACTTATTTTTTTCTAATATTTAAACCGAAATAGATTGTATTTTAATTTTTCAATTTTACATGACTTTATGTGTTCATAAAAAGCTCAACCACATTTATTTCTGTGACTACGTAGGTTCAATTTCTTCACCAAAACGTCTAAATAATTTTCCTACAAGCTGGGTTTATTGTTGTTTCCATATTTTCCTGTTTGTTCAAAAGAAATCAATGACTGTAACACAAACCGACTTCCAAATTGAAGTCATAAAGATGCAAATACGGAAAACAAAACAAGAAACTTTTATTTGACATAAATCTGTATATTGACATACAGTACAAAGCATCCCGCAAAATCTATCGAACAATTTAAACATTTATCCGAAAGTAGTCCTAAACTACAAAGTATTACGGCCGAAAATCGGGTCACATACATTTCCTACAATTTGTTCATCAGGTTTCTACTTACGAATTCGAAAACTTTTCAATACAATTTCCATATGGAACAAGTACTCGAGCAACGTTTCAAGTTTTCACTAGTTTAATCCAGTTAGGTCTGGTTTTTGCAAAGGAAAGTACTAAACGGGAGTTGGTTTTTATTTTTAAATTGCTCTTTTTACGTTTTGATCTTTTGTGTGTTTAGGTTTTTAGCAATCAAAGATTATTGTTTTTATGAAACGAGCTTACGTTTGGTGCAAAAACAATTATAATATTTTAAACTATAATAAAAATAACAAAAACCAATAAATCTCATTGTTTTTGGTATTCAAAAAAGCAATAGTCTCAAATTAGTTTCTTAAATAACTTTAAAGTTACGTAAAACGTCATTTTATTTGACATTGCGTATTTTACTTAAATAGACAGACAGAGAGACTCATGACTCGGGACTTGAGGGTTCCGTTTTTATTATTAGAACATATTGAACCCTAAAAACTTAGTTGAAGTATTAAAGTCTAAATTTCGACGCCAAATGATATTCAAAATACATTTTTACAGAAAATAACACTTCAAAATAATCTAGAATTAAACTGCAGCGATCTAGTGAACCATGTTTAAAAAAAACAGACACCAAAAATAACCTTGTCTTTCTTGTTAAAAAAAACACTACCTGCTATTGTTTTATTGCACTGATATTAATGAGCTTTTTTTGCCAACCTCAAAAATTAATTTATTATCTTTGCATTATTTGTATACGAGATAAAAATCCTTTGATTGTATTTTTTTGCTGTTATATCATACTTTTGAAATAATCCGTGTTTTTTAATGACGTGTCTAATTTATCAAATGTTACAGTGTATTGTAGAAAAAATAACTTTCTTTGAAACTACACAGTCCAACAATTCAACAGTTGCACCATTAGTACTATTATGTAGCCCATTTATTTATATAATGAGAAGGACTGTCTGTTTTTGCAGAAAAATATTTATGTTCCTTTCTTTGTTTTCTGTCAAGGTTAATTCGTTACAATTAATCTTATTATTCCTCTAATACCCTAGAATTTACTGAATATATTGATCCAAGGTCTCATTTTAGGCGTTGCGGATTTGTTCGAAAGAGTTACCGCGGCCCTGGAACGTAAAAGGCACTAAGAGGAGCATGGGTGGGTTTTAGTCAGTAGAAGTCTGACACTCCCTGCCGCTCCACCCAGAGCGGGAGGGGTCATTTGATGATTTCCCATCCAAAAAAAAAAAAAAAGGTCTCATTTTAGGCAGCATTTATCTATTACTAGCTTTTTCTCGCGACTCCACCCACGCGGATGTCGTTTATCGCGTAAGTAGCCTATATCCTTTGTCCATATCCCAGGCTAATTCAAGCTATATTTCTGCCAAATTTCAGGACGATCCGTTGAGCCGTTTTATCGTGAAAGCGTAACAAACAGACAGACAGACAGACAGACAGAGTTACTTTCGCATTAATATTAGTAGGGATTTTGAGTAGAAAACATACCCACTATGTTAGTAATGGTTAGTAAAACGAACTGCTGTTTATACTCTTGTCATAATCGTTCGTTATATCGTCTTTATCAGTTTTCCTACGAATTGAGGTATTTAAGTGAAGGTTAATAGCGATAAGTTAGATGATGAAGAGACTTCAATCAGTGTTTGTAAAACCTAGAGAGGGTAATGCAGAACAGTGTGTAAAGTTTCGCAAGCCTCAATTGAAAAGGGAGGATCCTCCGACTGGACGGTTGTTGTGCCCGGCGGGCAACTGCCCGATAGTTGATATTCGGTCTGTTGTGTATATTCAAATTGCACGGAAAACTCTGATAGCGCGATGCAGGACTTCATTAGTAGTACGCTGCTGGCGGGATAGATGGTGTTGCAGTTATTTTTGTTGCCATACAAATTTCGCATCGTTGGTTTTTCTTGTGGCGGCATTGATAAAAACAATCTAGAAGAAGTACGAAGCTGACAGAGGGTAGGCTTCCGTTAATTACCTTTCGTGTACGGACTTTAGAATTCAACGATAAGTACGTGACGAACTCTCTTATTGCAATGCAGTCAAGTCTATATATTTTCAGCTGAAAAAAAGCTTTAAAGTAATAACAAACTAAAACACATAAACCAGACATAAATTAGGAAGTCAACGCGGAGAAATTTCAATTAAATTTTAATGGAGGAGCTTTCAGGCCTGTCCGAGGAATTCGCCACGATAAATTAGGATAAACCCTCACGCTATTATCATTTTAGAGGGGTCACAGAAACTTAAGTTTAACTTGAAAGATTGCTCGTTTGCCATACCGGCCCATATTCCAAAATGTAAACTCCAACTCAACTCGAACTACAACTCCATCGAATCTTGAGATAAATTGAAGTTTTTTCATTTGTTTTTTTTACTGCTCCTAAAAAATGAAAAATAGAAGGATTACCTTTGATTTCAACTTACTTACCCTCTTTATCGTAAAGTCTGAAGGCTTCTTTGAGTTCTTTCTGTAGCTTCTCATCGTCTTCTTGTAAGAAATACACGGCAACGCGCACGAACGAGTCGAAGTTCAGCTTCCCACATGCTGGAAATAAAATAATAATGTTTTAATTTGTTAGTATGAAGGGCAAGCTTTTATCTTGGACAGAGGATAAGTATTGCCATACAATGTGGCAATGCTGCCAGTCTGCTGGGCACACTTCCAGTCTACAGCGATGTGGACTAATTTTTTGACGTCATAATAAGGGTAGGAATATGATGATTTTAAGGTTTACTTTGTTTTTAGTTTGTAAGTGAAAATAATTATTTAAGTATTTAAATCATTTGTTGAATGTAATTCAAATATCTTTTGGCTATTTCTCGCGGTTGTGCCAAACAAAAAAACAATTTACCATCTTTATTATTAATTTTAAAGTATAGATTAATCGAATTTTCAAGTATCTCTTCTTTCTCCGGCTTATGTGAGTTTGCAGTTCTAAAGAAAATACGGCTAATTTAATCCACACGTCCGGACTGTGCCTAGGACGTGGACGGACCCTCAGTAACTTAAAAAACATTGTGAACTCGTACAGTCCAGTATCGGTCCGGGCCGTACCCGGGACGCGTCGGACCACGTTGTGACGAACCACAGTCCGTCAGAGTCCCGGGAATTTACACAATACTAACTGAGTACATGCCCGGGACTTGGAAAAAATGTACTAATATTGTTGACGCACATAATTTTTTTTGAAGTCATGGTATCCTTGTGTTGCACACAAAACATTTCAATCTGGTAATCCAATAATTTCACACAACGAATTCCCTAGATTAAATGCAATCTAGCACTTAGTTTATCCAATAAACCATCCATTATATCTAGCATTCTGTTTAACGGGCCTCAAACAAGACAGAGACAAGTAGCCTGCGATAATCCTTACATCGCACTTGATCCCAGCTATTAAGGCTTTAATGACGTCATCAAACAGCTGTTTGTGCATCGGTTTCAAGGGGTTTAAGTGGTTACTCGTAATTGCTAAAGTTACTCTTCCATAAATAGCTTTGCCCGCAGCGTCTCTCGTGGCCTATCTTGTAGAAATCTTCAATTTTACTAGGACTAAAATTTACCTATAAGCACTAAGAATACTGTAAATTTCTATAAGAGAAAAAAAAATTGTAATCGGATCAGCTTTTCCAGAGATTACTTCGTACAAACAAACACGTTACAATTTCATCTTTGTGTAACCTAAGATTTAATCTTATATTTCTCTCACTCTTAATTTTTGACTGCCTCATAGGCTTGAGGTGCGTTTTTATGAATTCTTTGTGGCCAAAGTAAAGCTCCTCGCTCGCTCCTGACTGACTATTGGATCCTTAGGTAATATTATGGAGGTAGCGGTACAGAATGTTAAGACCTGTCGTACTATATGGATCAGAATGTTGGACTGTGAAAAAGACGGCTGAAAATAGATTGCATGTAGCGGAGATGAGAATGTTGAGATGGATGTGTGGAGTTACGAGAATGGATAAAGTGAGAAATTAGTGCATTAGAGGTAGTTTAAAAGTGTCGCCAGTGTCGGAAAAGTTGAAAGGTAACCGCTTGTCTTGGTATGGTCATGTGAAGAGGAGGGATGAAACGCATATAACTAAAAGGGTTATGAATATAAATGTGGATGGATGGAGAAGAAGAGGGAGGCCAAAGAAAAGATGGATGGATTGTGTGAGGAGCGATATGAAAGAAAAGGGAGTTAGTGATAGTGTGACGGCTGATAAGACAGAATGGAAGAAAAAAACGTGTTGCGCCGACCCCAAGTAGCTTGGAATAAGGGCAGGCAGATGAGACAGCGGTACGAGTGTAAAGTCCCGCACACCTCTATTTGACGACACGGTTGGCGCAGTGGTTGAGCGATTGACTGCTGCGCTTCGTGTCGCGGGTTCGATTCCCGCACGGAACAAATATTTGTATGGCCTACAGATAGTTGTTCCGGGTCTGGCTGTTTGTGTATGTGAGATTATATGTTTGTAAACGCACCCACGATACAGGAGGAATTCCTAGTGTGGGGCAACGTTTTGTATAAAAAAAAAAAAAAAAAAACGGGAGGATCCTCCGACCAGACTGTTGTTGTGTCTGGTGGGCAACTGCCCGATAGTAGATATTCGGGCTGTTGTACAAGTTCAAATCGCACGGAAAACTTTGATACAGCGATTCAGGATTTCGTTAAGTTAGTTCGCAGCGGGCGAGATAGATGGCATTGCGGTTTTTTTTGTTGCGATGTAGATTTTTGCTACGTTGGTTTTTTATGGTAGCATTGATGTATGATCACGTCATAAGCGACTATTACACTTTAGAAAAAAAAATCTGCCATTTGTTTCTTATATTGAAAACGTTTGTATTGTCTCAAAAGTTTATGAGGATAGATAAATGGATATATGGATGGATGTTTGATAGGTACTCTTAGAGGCAAAAAGCGGATTTTAATTACAGTAGTATAGCTTAAACATCAGAACAACACACAAAGATACGGAAGTACCCTACCAGGGTTGCGGATTTGTTCGAAAGAGTTACCGCGGCCCTGGAACGTAAAAGGCACTAAGAGGAGCATGGGTGGGTTTTAGTCAGTAGAAGTCTGACACTCCCTGCCGCTCAACCCAGAGCGGGAGGGGTCATTTGATGATTTCCCATCCAAAAAAAAAAAAAGATACGGAAGTACCGCATCCACGAGGGTAGAACTCGCGTCGGCAGCTAGTATGCTTAATACAAAATACACCTTTTTTTCTTATAATATAAAGCTGAGTACCCACACCTGGCCGTTTCACAAGTGTAAAACAGGATAAATACAAGGGTCATATCTTCAACAGGGGCGTCTAAACAAACACAATATCTTTCACTTAGCCTCGGGTAGTCAAGATCTCTTGTAATATTTTATAAGTAGGTTTTTGTTAAAGAAAACCGTCTCTTGACCCTTGTCCGCGGTTAACTCAGAGTCGCTTAGCACTAGAAAGTTGGAATTTGGTATGGATATTACTTATTATGAATCACGCTGGTAAAATGGTTAAAAATAAATTTAGGGTACACGTTAAGTGTCGATGATTTTTTTAATCGCCTATCCCTTGATCCAAGGATCCGTTTGCGAAATGTAACAACTTAATACCTGAAAGGATTCGTGTAAAATTTGGTACACGAGTGAACCATGACCTAACGTAGGTCCTAGAATTCTTCATCCCGGTAGTATGTTCTCTTAGGATTATCAAACACTTTTCACGCGAGCATTTTTCACTAGAGGAAGCTAGTGAAATATATGCTTGTCCAAAGATTCATGTTTCTATGCCCCTGATATTGGGTTTTTAATATTAGAAGTTTCTAAGTTGTAGTCTGGAGTAAGAATTTGTTCCTAGTTGATGGTAAGATTTAGCTCTATGTTACTTGAAAATGTAGTCGAACTATATACAGCAAAAAATCAGCTGATCATTTTGCTGAATTATACGTCTACGTAAAAATATACTTAACATCTGATTATATTTCATATTTGATCGCCAACTTTTTGGCCTCTAAGAGCAGATTTTATCAATGAAACTGAACGCGATCAGTACATCTAAACTGCGTTCAAGAGCTGTCAGCGTCAATATTCCATAGAAAAATAGTGACACTGACAGCTCATAAACGCGGTTTATTCGCTGATCGCGTTCAGTTTGGCCCTTAGTCTTTTTATATTGTCAGTTTTTAACCGACTTCAAAAAAAGGAGGAGGTTCTCAATTCGCATCCATCGGCTTCCCGCGACCCTCACCAGGTCATGCATCTGTCCACCTTGTGGGAGGCCTTCTAACGTTGTGTCTTACGGTACTTGGAATCTAGCTCATCCCTTCGAGAAAAACAGACAGAAATACCCCGTTACTTCCATTTTCTTTTTACAGTTCGTCCGCATTCCTGCCACAATCAACCTCTGCCGCGTACGCAGCACCTGACTTCTATTTCCGTCAAGCACATGGCGACTTCTAATTGAAGTCGCCTCGTCTCGCAGCAAATTACCGTGTCTTTATAATTTACATCAATGACAGCTGACGGGTTGGAGGCGGGAAAGTAACCTCGTTACAATGTTGTGCGTTTTGAAAATCAGTTCAGAAGAAATTGGTGTATTTGAAGCTTCAATAACCCGGGTGGTAGAATTTTGTACGTTGGATGGAATGCACAAAACACCTTTGTTCTCGCAAAATGGTCTAATTTAGTTTGTGATATTGGTTAGTTCTAGAGCTCATTTTCGAACAATTTCATCATGAAGCAACGTACCATAAATTGGATTGAACGGATCTCTTAGTGACTACATTCCCTCTGTTAAAAGCGAAGCCAAGGAGAGAGTTCTCTCTCCTTGGCTTCGCTTACTTGCTTCTAATTTATAGAAAGCTTGAAGGCTTAAATTAGAATTATTCACATTCAGTTATGCAGAAAAGGAAATCCCGATGACATTTCATGCCCAAATCTCAGAAATACACTCGTAAGATTTCAAGCGGTGTATCGTTGGGCCAATGTAATCTCTACTTTTGTTTTTAAAGAAATGAGACTGGTAATAGAAATCCAATCCACGTGAAACATTCTGTTATATTATTAAAGAATATACTATCTATCACGCTAACCCATCAACAAACTACACTGGAGGCCAAATAAAAATATCATCATCAATAAATAATACAAAAATGACAAACTACCCGCTCTTGCCTTGCGGTAAGATTTGAAATGACAAAATAATGCTGTCAAAAACTTAATCCATTAAATCAAAGTGTATTTTTTTTAAATCAACACGTTCAGAGTGATGAAATGTTATGAACTTGCGGCAATTTACAAAATTAAAGTGTTCTTTATGTGGTACAGTGTAGTGCAGAAATACGGACGATTGTCAGCAGGAAATAAAAATGTCAGCGAGCTGGATTATCTGTGCGCTGGCTTTGAAGGAAAACAGAACTATTTTCTGGACTTATCGTCGCGAGCACATAAACTTCGCTCTTTAGACGCGTTAAGGCAAGATTAACTGGGGTTATTTCTGTTAAAGTCATTGTCGACGCTGTTTTATGTTATTCTCGTTAAAATAAACCGATCTTTAAGATTAAAATGCCAATTCTCAAATGTCGTTTTATTTTATTTTCAGTTCTACTTAATGCTTGTTGACTCAGATATAGTCTTGTATGCCAGCAAAGCTGCTCAGCGTCAGAATTCTTTAGAAATGAGAAGAAGAGAGATTAATGCGAATGGTTAAAAGTAATCATTTCTCAGCTCTTTTTAATGAACCCTACTAAAGTGACGTGCAGCAACCCTTTGATCCAACTGACACAATGTTGAAGTGTTTTGACTTTAAGAGGGCGCCGATCAAACGCCGACCGCGCAGTGGCACCCTCATCGTTTGTTTGGTTATTTCTTTTATTTTAGAATGAAAATGCAGGAAATAAGCACGTTAAGTTGTGCTCCACAAGATTATACGTTAATATTATTATAAACAGTAGTTTTAAATTGTTTAGTTTTATAATCACTAAAACGGAAAATAGTGGCCACTATTATCCGTGCACAACTTAACGTGCTTATTTTCTGCATTTTCATTCTAAAATAAAAGAAATCACCAAACAGACGATGAGGGCGCCACTCACACTTTTAACACGAGCTCGACAACCTCGGGCTCGAGCTCGGCTGCATATTTTTGCCGAGTATAGAAACACAGGGATAAACATTATTAGGGTATTTAAATACTGCTTGCAATATTTAAGGACTAGAATTTTCAAAAGCCCACCTTCAGTTATTTTTGCTGTCAAGCATTCTGTCAAGTTTAAGGTCGTCATAGTTGTGCACAATAGTGTTCAGTAGTTTCCTTACTTTATGATTATATTTATACGAGCAGGACCCTTCTCGATGCGGTTTGCTTCTGGAAGTCGAACATGCTGAGCGCAAAAGCAATTATTTTGACTCACCTTCAGCATCTTCGCTGTCAAGCATTCTGTCCAATTCAAGGTCATCATAGTTGTGTACCATCGTGTTCAGTATTGTCTTCACTTTCTCCTTTTCAATGCGGCCTTGCTTCTCTGAGTCGAACATGCTGAACGCGCGCCTGAGCACTGTCGAGCAAATAAAAGAAGTTACTAAAATTGTTTTTTTTAAAGATTTAAAATACGTGTTATACAATTATATTCTGAGTTGTGTTTACAATGATTTGTATGAGATGTTCTATAAGTAATGTGCTTGTCATAAAAAAACGACAGCAATACTGGGCAATATTTTTTTTTATTAAATCATATAATTTATTATCAATCCTAAAAGTCGTTTCCAGTTTATTTTCTTTCAAACAACACAAAATAAAAACTCTCACTAAAACAAAGAGAAATTGAAACAGTCCGTTTTCAAAGAGGACACTCAAAACAACCGTAAATTAGTTATTGATTTCACCCCTTAAAAGTTAAGCGACAAAAGTTTCCGCATTGAAAGCATCTAAATTTCAAACGCCGCTCTGTGAAAATCGACGATCCCTTTATGTCGAAGGGTATTGGTGGAAAAGTGAAAGGTATTAAAGGCCGGAGCCCGAAACCGAGTCAGAAACTTATACCTATTGTGAAAACTGTTACTGGTTGATATTTCGTTAACGAAGCGATGATAACTTTTCTTTGATGAACGTAATGAATGATCGCGATACGTTGCTTTTTTCTTAACTTCAGAAGAGTAATTACTGTAATATCGTAATAAAAACTGTTATTTTTTTATCAAAGTGGGTCATTTTAGTCGGGTTTTAGCTTAATTGAAAAACGTCAAAAAATTAAATTCAAAGTGAGTATTCCGCCAGTTGTGGCTTAACACGTTTTACGAACCTAACTCCGGCCCGGCTTTGGCATTGTAAAGCCGAAACAATTTTTAAAATGTTTTTGGTTTACACTGCTGGCCGTAAAAAATACAACATAACGAGATGTTGTTAAATTGTAGATCATATTAAAGTGGCTGCTGAACTGACTGAATTATAAACAATTTGGGGACACTTTGAGCTTGCAGCTAAGAAGTGGCATTATCTGCCGGAATCTGAGTGTGTATTGAAAGCTACAACCTAATACCTATTTTTTAGGTCGATAGTGCATGGGTTTTCTCAAATTAAGCGTGCTCAATCGTCGACCATACCATCGCTTATCATTAAGTAAGATTGTGGTCAAAAGCAAATCAATCAATAATAAGAAAAGTTTCTTTTTTCGAAAGTCATAGTCACACATGTCATAAAAATATCGTACTTACATAAAACGTACCAAAACTTTACCACTGCTACATCTTCCTACAGATAAAAACAACTTTTTTGAAGTATTTGATTTAAATACCTTTAAGAATACAGATATAAAACTATCATTTGTCAAAACAGCTTACTCAATTTATCACTGCTAATGTGACACAGATATTGCTTCGACGATAGCAAACATTTTTATAAAATTAAATATATTAACGTTTAACTGAATTTTGTTGAAAAACGATTTATCAAACATTATAAAAAATATATAGAAAAATCTTTTACCGCGAGATAAATAGATATAGGTTGTAGTTTATTGTGGCCTCCAGTGTACAACGAAAGAATAATGTCAAGCAGTAGATTAAAATTGATTGCTTGCGGTTTCAAAAATCTAGTTTATGTGCCGGTTAAACTGAATTTGTTATTTTAGAAAATACTGAAAAAAATTGTTGGATTTAGGCACCTGACAAATAATCGCTATTGAAAGGTTTGATAGGATAGGCAGATTTCTGGATAAAACAAAAAGCTCTGCACAACGATTAGCCGTCAAGCCGTTCATCATGGTGAACACAAAAAAAAAATAGGAATCAACTATTTTCAGTGTGACCATCGTTTACCATAAAGTGATATTACTATCTACGATCTTCACTTGAAGGAAGTGCAGCTGTTAGTCAAAGAAGAAAAGTAAAAACCCTAAAAAGGAGCTGGCTGATAGCTTGAGTTATCTTTTTTTTTTTTTTTTTTTTTTTTTTTTTATTGGTGATGGGTAAAATGCAATCCTCATCAGATTGCATTTTTATTATTATTGACCTCAATCTCGCCTGCTGGTGAGAGATGATTTGGTTGACGATGGCGAACGCTTGCTGAGAAATACACTTAACCTATACACTCTTGACTTGAAGACTCCCAGGTTGGAGCTATCACGAAACAAACTCTTTCAGGAAATTCCACTTCTTAACTGTGGGTACGCATTATGTCAGGGTTGCGGAATTTGTTCGAAAAAGTTACCGCGGCCCTTGAACGCAAACCGCATTTGGAGAAACACGGATGGGTTTTAGTCAGCAAGAGTCTCACTCCCATCCATAACATTATTTAGCCACGAACTCCCCTATTATCGTATTATTGTTAATAGTTATGAGGAAATAAAGTTATTAAACCACATAAAAAAAAGGTACCTACGCATAATGAAAGCATTATACCGATACGTTTTTTTGTCATTATTATAAATGCGAAAGTGTAGATGCATAGATGTTTGATACTCACGTCAGAACGGTTTAACGAATCTGGATGAAATTTGGCACATAGATAGATTGTAGTCACATGGAATAGCACTTAGACTATTTTGTATCCCAGGACTACATTACCTTGAGAAAATTTCCAACAATCACGCGGGCGAAACCGACAAGTATTAGCAACTTGAAGCTATCATACACCATTCGATAACACTTCAAAACAATCCTTAACAAACTCCTCGTAAGGCACACGTTTACGTTAAACAACTTCATCAACGATACCAAAGTTATCATCATTAACGAGTTTACAACCCTAATGCGCCACCCCTGGCCGTACCCTTATCAAATTTGGCAATCAAGAGTCGATCAGGGGTCGACAACTGATGGCGACTGATGAACTTAACTTATGATATGCCTAGCAATTGAAATTAAATAAAGATTTGAATTATGAGGAGGTAGTTAACAAGTACAAAGTCATATAAATATCAAAGCCAATTAGCGTTTAATTAGTGGACTAGCCTTTTTATTTAAATACACCAATTTTTCAGCGACCTAAGCGACTTCTTTTGATTAAACGGCGCAGTTCAATGAAATAGCTAGGCTTTTAATGAAACGGCTGATTAAGCTGATTGGCTGCGACGTATGTTGCGACGGCTGGGGCGTGAGGGTTGTCTCTCCCTCACACGGCCCGCCTCCTCCTTCACTAGCATTACTGCTTCGCAGAAGGAGGTGACGGCTTTGCATGCCTCCTTGCTCCGGACCATGGATTGAACCAGGGCCGTCTGATCTCAAGTAACAGAATTACAAAGAAGTTAAATTGTATGTTTTTGAAAGGTATTCTTTGGAAGTGCTGAACTGATAACGAAGAAACAAAAATATCATTGATTTTAATCCGTCAATTATGCTGACACCTCTTTGAGGCATGTGACACAACGCGCCGTTTTCTCATAACCGACTCAAGATAAATTGACATTAAAATGTATGGGATCAGCAAGTACTACCGAAATGTCAAGTGGCTAATCTGACTTTTTGACGTTTCGAGAATCGTTATCTGTGATAGAATGTCACTAGCGTTTGTGTGAGTATATTCAGTCGCATTTTTCAGAAAAGCAGTTTCTTATTATAGGCCGGATATAAGACCGTTAAAATGAAGAATCTAGACACCTAGTTTATCGTTAGTCATAACTCTTCGATTTTCGCTATACGCGATTATAATCACTAAAACGGATAAAAGTGGCCACTATTTTCCGTTTTAGTGATTATAATGAAACTGAACAATTTAAAACTACCGTTTATAATAACATTAACGTATAATCTTGTGGAGCACAACTTAAATGTCATATTTTCTGCATTTTCATTCTAAAATAAAAGAAATAACCAAACAAACGATGAGGGCGCCACTGCGCGATCGACGTTTGGTCGGCGCCCTCTTAAGTCAGCCCATTGTCTACCAAAACAGCACCATTAACCATGCATAAATTGCCAACATTTATCGCCAAGAATAGAAGGCTTAATGTTCATGTCAGCGCCATTTTGTTCTTGATATGCAGCGCACAGCGTACAGCTATTAATTTAGCTGCAGCGCTTAATTGCCTTGTGATTATGTTGGTACAGCGGCATTGTTCATGCAAGACATGTGCTTACGTAGTTAGGTTACCTTTTGAAGGATTTTGTTGTAATAAGTATTTTGTTGAGAAAGTTAAAAGGATTTGTTTTAAAGGTCAAACAGAAATAAAAGTATTTACATTTTTGGTGCATGGTCATCCATCTATGGTCCGACCTCAGTATGAAAGAAAGACAGAAAGAAAATAAAAGAACAGAAAAGACAGAAAGAAAGAAAGAAAAGAAAGAAAGAAAAATATTCAACTTCACCAACGTCAATGTGACGACATGATTGGCGTAGTGGTTGAGCGATTGACGTATCGCGGGTTCGATTCCCGCACGGAACAAATATTTGTATGGCCTACAAATAGTTGTTTTGGGTCTGGCTGTTTGTGTATGTGAGTTTATATGTTTGTAAACGCACCCACGATACAGGAGAAATTCCTAGTGCGAGGCAACGTCTTTAAAAAAAAAAAAAAAAATGTCTTCGTTCAACCCTAAAGATCGATAAAGAACTATTATTTGCATTTTTTTCAAAATTTGTTAAAATATGAAATTGTGAGCGTTTTAAAATCGATAAAGAGAGACAGCACTAATAGGGAATTTGACAACTATCAAAACTTATTTACACAGTGATAGCTTTTGGATCATCATGATGAATGAATACCTATCCAAAAGCTTTCACTAAAACTTTTACGACATGTGTAAATAAAAAAGTTGTTTGTAAAATAGAGAAGTTACCAGCTTTTAAAGTTATTCTTCCATTGTCCTGCCAATGTCGTTTGGGATGGCACAAATTCACACTAACCATGCTAGTGAGTGACATCACACGCAATTAGTACTGTCTCTGTTTATCACAGACTAGCTGTCGCCCGCGGCTCTGCCCGCGTGAATGTCGATAATTATCCCAAGGAAATATACTCCCGGGATAAAATATGATATGAGAAAATATATTCTATGTGTTATTCCAGACTATAATCTACCTCTGTGCCAAATTTCATCAAGATCCATTCAGTCCTTTTTGCGTGAAAGAGTAACAAACATACATCCATCCATCCTCACAAACTTTCACATTTACAATATTATTAGTAGGATAGTAGGAAGTAGGAAGGATTACTATTAGTAGGATAGTGGGATAGGATATCAAAACACGTACAGCTCTGTCATTTTATTGAGATATTTAAAGATTTATTTTCGCCTTTCCATTTCTCTAGTTTTTGAGAAATTTACTAAAAAAAGCCAGTCAAATACTCTCTTGCGTCAATTTCATTTTGGGGAAAATACACGTTAAGAGGGAATGAAAATAATACCTACACCAAAAGAAGTACATAATGCTAAAATTAGCTCTTCCTGTCAAATCTACAGATTACACTTCACAATGGATGAAGAGACATTTCAATGTAATAATCTAAAGCTGTGGATTTTAATCCAACATTGTTGAGCCCAGCTGACATACTGAAAAGACTTGCTAAGATATTGTCTCATTCAAAGGCGCATCATTGTTCTCATTTTGTATAAAAGATCGCCAAGAAACTGCTATCTTTTATCTTTAAGTGAAAGAAAGCGACCTCTATATTTATTACACGCCTTTTTCATCTTCTTAAAGCTTAATAAAAATAAAATAAGATAGTCTTTTTTTTTTAATTTTAATGTCGTTTTAAATAGGTTTCATTCTACATATATTATTTCTGCTTGCTAAAATAATTTCTCACTTCTAAATTTTAAGGTTATTTTGAGATACGTGGTATTCTAAAGAAAAAAAGAAAAAAAATATTTGCGCCAAGTATGACACCTCCGCTTCCGCGAACAAGTGCTACTGGAACACACTATTAAATAGTGTGCGTTTTTACTAACATAGGCTTAAGTTTCTAACTTACACAAACTGCGTTAGAATAATATACAATATTTTAGTCAATATGGTATAAATCAATGGGCCAAAGTAGCCAGAAATAAAGAGATTATTATATTTCCTTTATTCATTATTCTTACTTATTTGTTACATTTTTGAATATTTCTTAAGATACAGGATAAAAAAACATTTCAAAATAAAAAAATAGTAGACTATTTTTGCAATATTTAAAACTGTCACGTTTTGAACATTTTGCCCACCAATTTGAAGCAGTTCAAACATAGTTTTCTTATTATTTCTACGTGTGCAAATTACACAATAATACTGCTAATATTTTAAAGCTAACCATTTAACTTTGCATATTTAGGTTTTTTAGTTGAAACGTGTTTCACCAGTAACAAAAGAGACAGCAAATAGAGGAGCAAAAATACAAAATAGCCAAAGTTTCTTGGATTTGGTGGAAACAAGGCAAAAAGATAAACTACGTCCTGTATAGGGTATATGATATTTATTTTATGCTGGGAATAAGGTTCCCATAAGATTTTTTTTCATTATTATTTATTTTATTAATAACATTATAATACAGAACTAAGTGTTCCTTAATTCTAAACTCGTCAAACTTTTACGCTGGATGGTGAGTTTTACGTTTGATTTCCCAATATTACGCGGGCGAAGTCACTGGCAGAAAGTAGCAAATATACAGAACCTATCTACAAAGATGCAGCCGTAAAAATATACCATCTGAATTGAAATTTCATTTATCAGTGCGCATAAAATGCAAAGCTATGTAAAATGCAGGGAGTAAAATTGCTTAGCTGCCTACCACTCCCTGCACCATTTTCTGTTTTATTTTGTAGGCTATGGAAACCACGGACGCAGCCTATTTAAAAAAAATAATGGATTGTTAGCAGCACTCTGAGATGGTATATTTTTAAAACGAAAGTTGTTTCGGTAAATAGAAAAATCATTAAATTTTTCATCAGTTTCATTATACTAAATACTCATTTAATTAAGTAGGTTTTAATGTAATTATAAAAAGCTACTTACTAATGATTTGTCCATCATCCCTTTGATCTTTTCTTCGGCTCTGTAATGCATACCAAAAACTTCAATATTACCGATAACTGAAAATCAACTAAATTAAACAACAAAATTTATTAAAAAAGGGACAAAAGACACATCGTCAAATTAAAAAAATACACACACCATTTTGGAATTATTCAATTAATGTCAATTGGAATTATTCAAAAATTCAAAAATAAGCGGGCGCTTGCCAAGGCGCGCGCGGCGTTTGCACTAAACTGGCCGTTTAGAAACACGTTCGAAATTTAAACGAGGTGTTACGGGCACAATGCTTGTACGGGACAATTTTACTTGGTCGACGTGGTCTTGTAGCGGCGGCCTAGAATGTTTATTTTAGGTAGAATATTTTTGTATGTAGTGGAAATATTATTATTTTATTTAACCTACCTGTAGGTGTCTATATTTTCCACAGATTTCACATCATGGATAGATCGAGTATAATTTATTGCACATTGAAATGACTAAAGACATCTCTGTATTGGTGGCCATAATAGCTGACAGCGATATCTACCGGAAGATCTTTGAATGGACCACATTTTTTTGTTAGGTTATTTTCAACTGAAAATGTCACAAACATTACATTATTTCACAGTGAGTGCGACAGTTATACAATGAGCATTAAAAATTAAACATAAATTTACCACACAGTATAATTTGCACCTGATATGTAATATAAGAGCAAAATAGAATTACTCGAAGGTAATCGCATTTGCCACTCTCATTTCACAGCTGCAAACAGACTGTGCACACCTCTATTTAGACAGAATTTCCCTAGATGTTTAAAATCCGTTGTTACGTCCCTTCTCCCATTTGTACGCCAGGTAAATCGAAAATCCGAGCGGGGACTACGATTTTAATACGGTTGGCTTGTTATTTTGTTTCTGCATGACCAAATAGAGTTTGTTTCTTGTCGATCGGAGTAAAAGTCACCCTGTTGCCTGTTTTTTGGCTGAAATTGTGTTTTAAAATAATAGTGAATTTTATGTACAGATAGACTTCAAATCGTTATTTGTTTACATTCACACAATACACAAACAAATGGCCACAGCTGGGATACAACACATAATTATAACTTTTTTATCAGTAATGAGCTACCAAATAGCTTTTTCCCGCGTGTCCCGTGGCCGTCCCAAAAAAACCGTACCTTTTACGGATTTAAATTAGTCTCATTTATAGTATTAAAAGTTCCCTTGGCAATTTAAATAGGTTGTTATTATATTATAATAGCTTTCTATCAGTGAACTTTGTTTAAATCAAAAAAATCAAATTAGGCTGCGAATCAATATTTTTTAATTATTTAATTAACGTCAATAACACAAAACCTCGCCCGTCACCTCTTCCTAGTGTGAGAAAGGAGTGTCGCAAAAACTCCCCATCAGATGTGAGTACCAGTATTTTAAATAAAGCTAGTATAGCCTTCTCAATCCAGTAACTGAGTAGCACGATACTCTCTTTCAAGACTGGTGACAGTTTTGCTGGTTGCTGACTATCCATAACGACTGCCAAAGATGCTCAATTGCCGGCCAGGACGTGCTTAACGTACTTTCCGAGGCACGACTATCGACCCTTACGGCAGTTGTTATTTAGTCACGAGCTCATCAGAAAGTCAACCGTCAACCATCCTGGTCAACCGTCGAATCCGACTCGGCTGGGCGGCGTTTAGGAAATTGCGTGGTATCTTCTCGTCTCACATACCACAGTGTCTCAAGACGAAAGTCTTGAATTTGTTCGAAGGAGTCACCCTGGCCCTGAAACGCATAGGGCAATAGGAGGAACACGGATGGATTTTAGTCAGCAGGAGTCTGACGCTCCCTTCCGTCATTTGACGATTTTCCATCCATAACAAAAAAATACCAGTGTGTCGCCAGTGATGACTCATGGAAGTGAAACGTAGTCGCTCACAATGGGTCTCATTAGAAGGCTTAAAGCCACCCAAAGGGCAATGGAGAGGGCAATGCTCGGTGTTTCCTTGTGTGATCGAATCAGGGTGTCAAGTTTGCTATCACAATAGTGTCAGAATGGTCTATCATTGATTTCATAATTGTTGATTTTGACAAGTTTGGTAATCTACTAATATAAAAGCGTCATTATGACTTTCCAATGGTCAACCAATGACACTCCATTGAAAGAAATGGCATAGAATGGTAATCTCGTACATAATGACAAATGAATGACAGACGTATGCGTTAATCTGCTAAAATTTTGACAGATCCTTCGATCAGTGACCTACCATTAGAACGTCATTGTGCAGTCATTACTTTTCAAAGACATTGAATATTTAGAACCACGATTCTATTACAAGACCATTGACCGACCAATGATCGACCATTATGAATTTAGCAGATTACGAACTTATAGCAAAATGACAATGCAAGCAAAATGACTGGAATGACGAATTTATAAAAAATAGCAGACTCGAGGCCCAGGAATGATGATATCCGCAAGAGAACCAAGGTCACCGACATAGCCCGAAGGATAGCAAAACTGAAGTGAGCAGGGGCAGGGCACATTGTTCGCAGAACAGATGGTCGAAGGACCAAAAAGTTCAGGAGTGGCGACCGCGTACCAGAAGACGCAGCGTTGGAAGGCCTCCCATAAGGTGGACCGATGACCTGTTCAGGGTCGCGGGTAGTTGATGAATGCGAGACGCACAGGATGGGTTGTTGTGGCGACACTTGGGGTAGGCCTATGACCAGCAGCGGACGCCTTAAGGCCTTATGTACATAGTGTTGTTCTTCCAGTGACATTATTATTAGTTTTGTTTATTGAGTTTCATTGTTATTTTAATTGTGTTTTTAGATATAAATTATTTAGCAAGTAATTTTATAATAGAGCATGTGATTTGCATACCTCAAGGTGTAATATGGTTGGACTGTGCTATATTTTTAACAACTTTGTGTAATTACCCATATTAGCAAATAAATGATTATGATTATGATTATGATTATTATGATTACAAAGTGTTATACCTACGTAATGTTTTTCAGCTGGATATATCAAGTTATGTTTTTATAATAGGTATTTTTTAACAACAATAAAATATCTCTAAAAATGTTTGACATAAATCTGGCACAGTCATACTGACGGAAGAATAATTGCGTTAACAAAAAAACTAGACACCATTTACCTAATTATTTATGTTCTCACATTATTATTGAATAAATCTTGATTTTTATTTTCTCTAATTTATTGTTTCGTTTTATCTTGAAACACGTTTGCGATTATTATTATTTAAATTAGGTTTTTGTTTGTGATTTATTTTTACAGTGTGAAGATTTTTTATTTTTACTTTGAATTGACAAGATTTTTTGCATTTGTTAGAATTATTAAATGTAGCAAACTACCCATGCTTTTCAAGTGTAGTCTGAAGATATGACACAATGATATCGACATTATTTATTTATATATTTAAACTTAATATACAATAGTGTAATATAGGAGGACGTAATGCAACAAGGCATAATTATCTACCAGTAAAATAAAAAAAAATATTTCTACAATATAATATATCTATGTTTTATATTATTCATAGAATAGTTAATATTCGTTGCATAATTATGGTTTATACGTACAACATTAACTTATTTATAGACCAAACCAGACAAAAACAGAGACCAGAATAACGATTTGATTTTATACTATTACATTTTTATGACACTGAAGTAGTGCCATAGTTATCCATCGATATTAAAAAGTGTACGTAAAAGTATAAGTATATTATGTCATAAACATGTTTCAATATTTTTGATCGTGCAATTTAGCATACATTCATTGTGCGTACAGCTAAGGAGTGGAATTCTCTGCCAGAGTCTGTGTTTCCTGATAGCTACAACCTGGGAGTCTTTAAGTCAAGAGTGAATAGGTTACTTCTAGGCAAGCGTGCTCTATCTTAGACGTCGCTTACCATCAGGTGAGATAGTGGTCAAGCGCGTGCCTATCAATAATAAAAAAAAGCATACTGAACCCTGGTTTTTAAAGAATTGCTTACTTCACCTTGAATACTTTAGTATTTAATTTGAAAAACTTAAAAATTAACTAAAGCTTTCAAAACTTGCAAACCTGCCATTAGTAGCATTTGAATATTCATAAAAATTTCATCAAGCTAAAATTGCATTTTGCTAACAACATTTTAAAAGAGGTAATTTTTTAGGTAAATGCTCTTGGAAATATTAAACTGACAGGCATGGAAAAATATGCTTTTAATATAGTCCCAAGTCGACGAGCGACTCCTACCATTAGTACGTTTTCTTAATTAAAACAAAATTAGCTTTTTATCTCCTTAATTTTCTTGTATACTTTAATCTAAACGTTCACAATTAAGGGTTTAGAATGTGTGTAGCAATATATGCTTTTTGTAAGTATTTTTAATCTTATAAATGTTATTCGGGTGTATATGTCGCAGCCAACTAGCTTAATCAGCCGTTTCACTAAAAGCCTAGCCTTCTCATTGAATTGCGCCGTTTAATTAGCGACGTAAGTAACATGGGCAAGTCATGAAACGATATTGAAAAAAAGATGTCACTTAGGTCGCTAAAAAATCGGCGCATTTAAATGAAAAAACTAGGCAACCAATTATACGGCTGATTAAGCAAATTGGCTGCGACATATATATATCGCAGCCAACTAACTGAATCCGCCGTTTCATCAAAAGTCGTATTTTCAAATCAAATCAAATCAAATCAATTTTTATTTGTGAACATAAGTACAAAAAGGTGTTATTTATAGATTTTAGCTGATCTGTATGTTCGGCCAATAATCGGCATACAAATATAATATTAGTAAGCAGGTTATTTTTATTATCATAATTAATAAAGTCCAGGATAAAAGAAATGAAGCAATTGAAAAATGTCATGAGCCGCATAAAATAAAGTAATTGAATTATATTATTAATTATTTAGAATGTCAAAGAAAATTAAATTTAGTCATAATTTGTCATTTAAAAAGTCTTCAATCGAGTAATACGTCTTTTCAACTAGAAACAGGAACAACTTTTTTTAAAATGGCTGACATTTTCCTCACTTCTGATACACTTTCGCAATTTATGTATAATTTTGGAGCCATTACGAAAATACTGTTCTTGTATAAAGCAGTTTTAGATCCAACAGTTTGTAGCCGGTCAGCTCGACGTTGACTACCTACCTATTTTAATTAACCTGTTCCGTTTAATCAGCGACATAAGTAACATGGGCAAGTCATTAAACGATATTGAAAAAAAGATGTCACTTAGGTCGCTGAAAAATCGGCGCATTTAAATGAAAAGGCTAGGCAACCAATTAAACGGCTGATTAAGCTAATTGGTTGCGACATATGAGCAGAAAAACTGAAATCGCGGAATAAAAAATCGACTGCCCCAAACATTTTTGTAAGCATAACTCGACATAATGTACTGGACAGCTGTTTTTTTTTCGCGATTTCGCGGTTGACCACATAGTAAAAGTTCTTTAAACGAAATACCTCTTAAGAGTTCATTGTACTTATCTAATGATGTATTCTGAACTTTAAATATAATTTTAAATAGGTACAGTTTCTCAATAAATGTACCGAAGTGATTTTTTTTACTTCGGTACATTTATTGAGAAAATGTTCAGAATCGTACCATGTACATCTATCAACAATTCATGGGAAAAAGATTTTAGGATTGCAAAGTATTTTATTTAATAAACATACTTTTGTGTTAAAAAGTTATGATTTGACTATCCATTTGGAAAAGCGTCCTTAAAGTCCAAAATGTATTAAATAAAATTGACATGTGCCACCAAAATGTCACGTGGTCAGACTCTTGCATTTCGCCCTATCGGCAATCACTATACTATCCGAATAATAATTTGTCTAGTTCTTTTAGTTAAACTCAGTGCCAATTCTACTAATTTTTAAGCTACACGTTTGCATTCGCATGCCAGTCGCAATCTGTCAAAAAAAAACTTCAATATCTAAGTATTTTTATAATTGGCTTCCTGGTTTAAACCAATTTCTGATAAGCATCGCTCTGCTTGAAATATTTATTTTACTAAAAAAAATATTCATAAATCAAGTTGCAGCTGCAATAAGATTTTTTATTACTGCGTTTGCACGGTTGCATATTTTAATGATAATTTTATTGTCTCGCCCACAATAAGTGCAATCTCGGAATGCTAAGATAAACTGTAAGAGAGATATACTTGAAAAGAAAAATTAAACACTGGATTTAAAGTTGCAGAAAAGAAAATACAAAGAAACAATAAAATTTAAAGTTTAAGTCAACAGTCTTGATGGAAAAAACCCAAGGAATACATACCTTTTGAAGGAAGATGAACGTTCGTTTATCACAACAGGGATTTCGGAAAAAATCTTCGCAAGAATGAAAGGCAAGCAAGCCAATCATCGCTTTTACAACGGTCCATAAGCCAATACCCCTTGAGAATTACGCGATTCTCTCAAAATAATACTTGGATAGAAGGCTGAGTAGATTAAAGTTTATTTTACGGGGAGAAAAATAGGATCCAAACGTAAAAATAAGGTTGTATATTATGAATAAATATATTCATAGAGCGCCTCTGTACTTTAAGTACATTCGTGTGACAAGAACTTGCATTATGCTCATTGTTCTGGAAAAAATGTATGTTAAGGTATCTCTGGTGTGTTATGTTGGCCCTTAAAATAGAAAGGTTGTCCCGGAAAGTACTTAGGTCATCATCATCATCATATCAGCCGAAAGACGTCCACTGCTGGACATAGACCTCCCCCAAGTGCCGCCACAACAACCGGTCCTGAGCGTCTCGCATCCATCGGTTACCCGAGACCCTCACAGGTCATCGGTCGGTACTTAGGTATGTGGAGCTAATTCGTGCTACGTGGTAGTCAATCTTAAATCTACGTTCGGCCAGCCTCTGGAAACATCACGTATTTGGATATTCTCCTAAAAGCAGTCCAGCAATAGTCAAAAAGAAGAAAAAATGTTACCTTAGGAAACAGTATGAAAAAGTACATCTTTATCCAAAATAATCCTGAAACTTTCGTATTTAGCTCTTAATCGGTTTAAATCATTGCTATAATGATAAGGGTGACAGCCTTCATGTAAGCTGTTTAATTAATGTATAGACTTGACTGCCGTTCACCTGATCCCTTGATGCTCGGTTCGGATTCGTTTGACTTGGCTATGAAACGCTCATTAGCATATCCAAATCCAAAATTTCCATCCCTTGGGATTTTATGATCCTGAGAATTAATAATGTCTTTATTTTGTTGTTGAAAGTTTGATAAGAGAGAAGATAAGCCAAAGAATTTCTTGTTTATTCAGTAAATAACAATGTATGTAAGTACATTAGTATTATTTACACTTACTAAAAATATATACATACAAAAACCACATCGCTGTCATCTAAAGAGTAAGTTTAATTATATATTTTTTTTATTTAATGCTAAAATACAGGAAAAAACGTCGACAAAAATGAGAATGAAATTGATTTACACGTAGCTACACCTAATGTAACATTTATCTAAAATTAATAAAACCCGAAGACATTCTAAACTCAATTTTTAAGTCAATCTAACAGCAAAACAAAAACTAAATTTGATGATAATGTGTAAAATATTGTTCCAGCACACCTTGAATTAAATTATATTTTACAACGCCATCACTGCGCGCTGCTACAAAGTCACTGCGTCCAGATTTATACTTTTTGCTGAAGCTTTATAGTCAGTTTCTATTAGGCTTGTCTCGCCTACAAACTATTGTCGAAGAACGTTTATGACACCACAAATTAAATGGTATACGACGTTTTTATAAAAAGTTATAATAGCCGTTTCTTCAGGCACGGGAAATATGTTTGTGACATTCTAAATTTTATTAGCTTATAATAAGGAAGTCTGCAACTTAGTTATACTTTTCATTTTTCCTGGTTTTTTTGTGAAGGTCAGCCATCTGGAAAAAATAGGGCAGTATGCCACTGTGCTAAAAAAAGTGTAAGTGAACTATTACATACAGAATTTTCTGAAAAATCAGAGACTTTCTTTGTTCCTTTGAAATTTTAGCAACCTTTTAGCACTATTATAGACAAAATCCTAGTGTTTTATACAACGTGTAATATCGTGAGAAAAATGTGCCGTTCAGTACATTTTGTCATGATAAGCACACATAAATTTATATAGGAAGTCGAATTTTTGTCGCGGTTTTTGGTTTGGTCCGTTATTAAAAGTTGTTCATAATGATGAGCACAATGACCACTTTAGGGTTTTGCTTTCATTCTCTAGCAATATGTTTTTAAAATAACTTATTGTATCTCCAAGATAGACATTAAATCATGTTTTCTCTTAAGCAAAAATTCTAATACGCATTACCTAGACTAACTTTAAACCAATAAAAGGTGGCAATAAAGCCGAATGACCCACAAACCTTGATCAGAACGCCAAAGTCGTCAAAAACGCAATTTCTCCTTTCCGTAATATTTTTTCCACTAAAAACTTTAACTATGAACCCATCCGGTTTTAAGTTCACCCCTAATGACTTTCATTTGTCTGAATTCCTCACGACTTTAAACGAAGATATTTATTTTTAATTAGACCTCTTTTAGAAACTTTTGACGCGTTTCTGCAAAATTCTTTGCGTCATTTTAATTGGAAGGGAAAAGATTTTAGTGGCAAATTTTATGAATATTTTTGAACTTACGCCTATTTAAAGCGATACCTATACCTACTTGAGTAAAACTGTTAGTGCTCGTAATACATATAATATTCATTGTGCAGCACCTCTTCAAAAGTTACTACTATTGAAACCTCTATACTATACTCACCTACTATGAAATAAAGTTGCGTTCCGTTTCTGTGAGTGAGACCGCGTTTTTTTTCTAATCTAAGCAACCAATTTTGTTTAATAAATTTTTCAAATAATCGCAAATAGTGGTATTTGCGATTATTTTTTCTAAACATTTTATTGAATAAATAGTAAATAACGTATTGTATGAAATCTTTATGTCGTTACGGATTGTCAGAAACCAGAAAATCTGACACCAGTCTTGCCAGTACCATGTTATCCAGTTAATGGGTTGTGGAGGTCTGGTAGACAGCCGCTCCATGTAAAATACTGGTATTCAGCTGAATCCGGTTTGACTGGGAGCCGACCGGAATATAGTTGGGAAAAAGCTAGGCAGATGATGAACGTATTGTATGAAAATAAATCATCGTCAAGTCATAAAAACCGTGCGAAGTTTGGGCAGGACACTATGTAATACCACAAAAATATTATTTTGGAAATGATACGCATGAGGAAACATTAGAACTCAGAGCCACATATTGCAGAGGAAATTGGTGTAAGAAAAAAATTTCTACCACCATCCGTTTTTCTCTGGAATATGTTAGAAAATGATCGTATTATTAAATCTAGTAGATTAAATAAGTTACACAGAAGATTTTGTGTCAGTTTGCACGTCCGGTCTGTCCAGAAATTCATGAAAACATCGTTAGCCGTCAGTGTTGCCAGCTCGAAAAGATACACTAAACTTGTCGGCCGCTTCCGGACAGCTGTCGCAGGAAGCTTATCCGTCACCGAGCGTGCAACACTGCCCTGACAAGGGCTACGTTGTCGGTACACTAAGTCAACAGTTTCGTCTACATGTTTTGGTGAATAGGTTCTTATTATCTGACACACAGTAAAGTCGGATTATTTTGACCCAAAATTTCTCCAATAGGAACTCAGTAAACACAGTGTGATGTGTTCCAATTGGTTAAGAGCGCTGTTACAAATGGGTAGTCAAATCATTACTCTTTAACACAAAAGTATGTTTATTAAATAAAATGCTTTGCAATCTTAAAATGTTTTTTGAGCGTTTTGTTGATAGAAGTGCATGGTACGATTCTGAACCGTACCTACTAAAGTAGTACTTAATGTACCGAAATGATTTTTTTTACTTCGGTACATTTATTGAGAAACTGTACCTTTCTTAAATTATATTTATAGTTCAGAATCGTACCATGCACTTCTATCAACAAAACGCTCAGAAAACATTTTAAGATTGCAAAGCATTTTATTTAATAAACATTATTTTGTGTTAAAAAGTAATGATTTGACTACCCATTTGTAACAGCGCTCTTAACAAGATTGGCCCAAGGTACCCAACTTTACTTATGTTACTAAAAACTTGCAATTTAATAGATGATCGCTTTGTTTCGCGCTACCTCCATGCCCAAGTCTAAATCCATGACAATAATCAACTTTACGACATACTTTCAAAACTACATTTTATTTTAGTATTGATTTAACTGTTATTTTTATTTCCAGTTAAGCTGAGACCAAAACTTCTGTAAAATGCTTTGAAGGACTAGCCCTTTCCAGGCTACAAACACGGAAAATTATGTCGTTTCCATTTTGCGATAGGGCGAAATTCATTCATGTTTGCAGTCATACAACATTTTAGTAGTAAGCATATTTAACTTTCAGCAGACTAACGCGGGGCAGAAATTGTTCTAACTATAGAACAAATACTAAAAATCTATCAAAACATAGTATCGCATAGTTGAATTGCGCTTATCTTCGGGAGCCTTTAGGTAAAAACTACAAACGACAGACAAATGTGTGGAGAATCAAATTCCATACTGTCTACATTGGTATCTGATGTCTTACAATATTTAATGTTTGTTCTATGTCTTGTTGTTTGCAGGCGCGGAACAAACCAGCCGATGGAGGTGGCCACGTCAATCAGAAGAATGCAGCAGGACAGAAATCGACGACGCCGTGTCAGAAAGGTAAAAATGATTTAAATCTGACCAAACAACCTTTATATGAACCAATTAAAAAAAATACAACCGAATTAAGAACTTCCTCATTTTTTTAAGTCGATTATGTAGAGAAACTGACTGACTGATATACCAAAGCACAGCCGAAACTACTCGAACTAGGACCATGGGATCTTATGATCTGGTGGAGGTGATTTAGGTGGGCACTAATCAAGGACTTAAAAATTCAACTTGAAAGTATTTTTTACTCTATTACTAAATCTGCTCAGACAAAGTCTCGCCGTCAGATCAAAGCCAGGCCCGTGTCGACGGCGCGTTGTGTTCCACGCGCGCCTCAAAGAGATTTCAGCATAGTAGAAGGGGCCCGTTAGGGCCAGAGCCTGCCAGGGTTGCGGATTTTGTTCGAAAGAGTTACCGTGGCCCTGGAAAGCAAAGGGCACTAAGAGGAGCACGGATGGGTTTTAGTCAGTAAGTCTGACATTCCCTACTGCTTCAGGAGCGGCAGGAGTCATTATTTTGATGATTTCCCATCCATACAAAGGGCTAGTTTGAATGGATGGGAAATTTGACGTTTGTTTCCTAGTTGATATGGACTTTGAAAGAGACCTTGATCTCCGATTTTTTTTCGGATTTTCTTTCCAAAGCAGTCCATTATGACACACGCCACATCTAAGTTATTATAAACTGAGAAAATAAGAATGTAGGTAAGTTGCACGGTTGGCGTAGTGGTTGAGCGATTGACTGCTGCGCTGCGTGTCGCGGGTTCGGTTCCCGCACGGAAAAAATATTTGTATGACCTACAGATAGTTGTTCTGGGTCTGGCTGTTTGTCTATGTGAGATTATATGTTTGTAAACGCACCCAAGATGCCGGAGAAATTCCTAGTGTGGGGCAACGTTTTTTTTAAAAAAAATAAGTGTTTTTTAGTCCAAAGTAATCCATTGGTTACGCATCCAAGTAGGCCGCTGAAGACACCACATGGTGAATAGGGGTACATGATGATTATGATATGGGTACCTTTGTTAAACCTATCATCCATTGTATTATTTTTCTCGCACAATAAGTGAAAACATCTCTTTCCTCTCAAAAGGTGGCCCAAAAACCCCGGTGAAGCCGTCAGCGCAAAAAGGAGCAGCGAAGACCGCGCCTCCCAAGCAGGCGGCAGCGGCTGCGGCAGTCAAAACTCCTCAGGGCAAGAAGAAGAAAGGGCACAAGCACCAGCAGTACGAGCTGATCGTCACCATCAATCTGGTAGGTGGCAAACATAGTTAGTTCTTCTGCTCACTTAGCAGCTTCGCGAATCTTCTAACATGTGTCACTGTGGCCGGGTATGAACATTTAAGTAGGTACGATAGCTTGACTTCGCTACACGCCAAGTGACACGCTGGATTCTGGGCCCTCAGTCAGATGACGTGAAAGACATTGAGCTATCAAAATACTATACCCCCTTTATAGGGGGCTACTCTCTAAGCCCAAAGTCCGTAGTTTAGGCCTTAGTGTCAGGCGTTTTTACTCCGTATCACTTACGGACTTACGTTTAGTCCCGAACCCGAGCTAAGAATGAATGACAACACGATTTGACACTGTTGTTCTTAGTTCGGGTTCGGGACTAATCGTAAGTCCGTAAGTGATAAAGTCAAAATAAGACTTCGGGCTTAGAGAGTAGGCCCCCTGCGGCAAACAAAATATTGACGAGTTACAAATTAAATGCAAGTAAAGTGATTGATTGTGAAGAATTCATTTAATAAATCACCAACTGGTTTGAAAATTTTTAACTTTATTTTTGCGCTATTTTTTTTTCTGAAACTTGATCTTTCCGCGTTATTGTACGATTGCAATAAAATTTACAAACCCTAATTCGATTTACAAGGTTACAGTTTTCACATGTTTCCCAAAAATGACGTGTTTTTGTAAAGGAAGCACATACGCTATGCAATAGTCCCGCGATTCAAAATAAGTATTCCATAAACGATCATTCCGTTATTTTACGAACGAAACCCTACCAAAACAAACAAGCTAAAGTAACATACTGCCTCATAAAATAAAAGTAAGCCTTATCGCGGGAAAGTTTAACATCTGTCTCTGTCTAGCTTATAACATTCCGTATTTTGGTATCCCTTGCGTTTCCGCGATCCAGGACGCGTAATCGCCTGTGATTGGATTATCGAATGTTGTTTGTGAGAACCGTATTTTTTTCGTTGGTTTTTTTTTGTTTTTCGCTACGAATTTTGATATTGTCAGAAACACTTTGTATTACGCTTGGGAACGTTGACTGTACATAAACAGATTTTTAATTTGACATTTGACGGGTCCATTAGGAAAATAAGAAAAGGTAGCGAATTTTCGTTTTATTCTTCGTTGAGTTTTCGTCGTTGATTTGAATGGAAGCGGTTTTTTCGGATTACACTTTGTTGAGACTCACAAAGCATAACATTTTACGTCCGTATTAATATTTTAATAGGCTTACTTTTTTTTTATTTCCAAGTATCTTTGCGGTCTTGAGACCAAGTAAAAACCAAATACAACACATCAATTATGTTTGGTCCTTTATTTTTATGTAAATATACGCCTAAAGTGATTTTTACAAAATCTTCAATCTGTCTGCCTAGCCTTTTCCCAACAATTTTTCGCATCTTACCGGATGCAGCTGTGTACCAGTACTTGATATGGATCGCCTGCCTATCTGACCTCTGCAACCCAGTATACTCTTTGGCAAGACTAGGTGTCAGATTTCTGGCTTCTGGTCACCCATCCACAGCCTGACCTCAGCAAGCGTTGCTTAACTTTGAAGAACGACCCGTGTGGAACAAGTTATTAGTCACGAGCTCTTCTTCAAAAATTAATGTATACTTCACGACGAGAGACAGTGGCCATGTTTTTACCGAATAATTATAAGTGTGATATTATTCGAATATTTATTTCGCAAGTGTTTATAGCAACGATAAAATAAAATAAAAAATGTTTAGACAATTTTTATTTTATTTTACGTAGTCGGTTAACCCATAACCGCGACTGACTGAAAACGTCCGGCGCCTATTTTATTTAAATTGTATCATGTTTTGATATTTGTTTCCTCTGTTTATCTATGTTATGTCTTCGGCCGTATTAACATGTTATTAGTTCAAATAACCATAATTTACAAGATGGTGAAGAGTTTTTTTTCTATACAAATTACCGAAGAATTATTAGGTTGCTGTCGGTACAATAGTCACGTTTTGTTTTGTTTTTCAGGGCTATTTGCGCTAATAAATTAAAAGTAATTAGCCTGAGATCCATTCGAGTACCTCGTACAATAATCCAAACGTGAGTGGATGTAAAACCAGTTCATGCTTACCTCTTACTCTATTATAACTCCGTACCATGCTAAAATTAGTCTATGCTATGCTAGTCCAGCTTAAGATCCAAGTATAACCTACAATAGATAGGTAGATGACTAAAAAAATCAAATAAGTCCGTCAGATAGATTTCCAAAAAATAATAGACACGTATTTTTTTCTTTTTTATCGTAAACATAAAAATTAAAGATACAGTACGTTGAAAACTCGTGTGACGTCACTTGTAAGTACACTTTTTACTTACACATGACGTCACGAGCCCCCACTTGATCTTTGTTGCGTTTTATCATCGTCATTTTTTATTGATTTGATAAAGCAAAAAATACGTGTCCAATATTTTTCGTTATTCTAATTGACGGATTGCTTGGATTGATTCCGCAAGAGAACCAAGGTTACCGACATAGCCCGAAGAATCGCCAAATTGAAGTGGCAGTGGGCAGGGCACATTGCTCGCAGAACAGATGGTCGATGGGGCCGAAAAGTTCTGGAGTGGCGACCGCGTACCGGAAGACGCAGCGTTGGAAGGCCTCCCACAAGGTGGACCGATGACCTGGTGAGGGTCGCGGGTAACCGATGGATGCGAGACGCACAGGACCGGTTGTTGTGGCGACACTTGGGGGAGGCCTATGTCCAGCAGTGGACGTCTTTCGGCTGATATGATGATGATGATGAATTGACGAATTACATAGAATCATATATTACTTTGTAACCAAGAATCATCCCTATTGCAATGGCAGTAGTTTTGACTTTGACAGTTTAGAGATATTCATTGCGTCGGCAGGTGCAGCTGTCAAGATGGTAAATTTGACAAAATATATCTAATCATTAATGAGCTATATATATTATGTTACAAACACAAATTTATGCTTATACAAAATAATAATTCTGATATTCAATTAAAATCGGTTGATTCTGTCAAAATCTCACTGTGGAAACTCTTAAATTGAAGTAAACTATTAGTCCTAGGTACTGGCAGCTCATTTCACCACATGTGAGGTTTTTACAACATATAATACACTAGACAAATCGATATGGAGAACGATCTTTTGGGCTATCATGCTAAAATGCGTCTTCTAAAATCAAAAAACAAACAGGAACATCACACATTTTCTAATTCATTATTTTAACTTTTAATTCTTCTCACTAACAAAAATAGCACAGATCTTTCACAAATAAACTAAAGTAAACACGTGCCAATAAGTGTTATTAGAACATTTGTCTTTCATTATGAGCTCGCTGATATTATTTCCCTGAAGTCATAATAGAGAGGAATACAGAAGGCTTAGCATGATGACTTGCAAAAAAGGGTCACTAGGGGTGGGACGCTAGAGAAATATAATTACTCTTGTTTGCAGTCGGGTATTTAAGCATAAATCTTCATACAAATCAAAATTAGGCGAAAAAGGAACAAAAAGTGGGCCAATACAGTACTCAAGAATCATATTTATGAAACAAATGAAAAACGCGGCAAAACAGGAATGAAAATTAGGCGGGTCACACGGAAAAATAAAAATTAGGCGAACTTTGTGGGCGAATCCGGAACAAATAAAATATTCGCTTCCATGTGGACAAAAGCCGTTTTAATTAACAGCTGTTAATAAAAATGTTCAATTCATTAACAATAAATTCTTATTATTAAACCTTTTAAAGTACGAACAAATTCAAGTCGCATTATCACATCAGCGACAGTCAAAATCTTGTCGAAATGCAGGGAAGTAAAGATGTTTTTGACAGTATACGACTGAGGTGTAAATGCTCCTTGAAAATACAAGAATTGCCCTGTGTTTGCTTGATATAGTAAAATCTTATGGTTAGTCATTATTTTTAAGGGGTTTGTGCTTCTTTATAATTGAATAAATAACGTGACTTCTTTTCTCTTGATCTGTTTCTTGTATTATTCAATGACAGTTTATTTTAAGTAGGCTAAGCCAAGCTAAGACTGCTCCGGTTTGAGCTTTTCTAAACCACTTGTATAGTGTCAATACTGTCCAACCGTTTTAAATGTGCTTGTGACGTCAATAATACCATTAAATATGTAGTTTATGAATGCAATTTTAATTTAAATTTTTAAATATATTTTTATAAATAAAATAAATTGACAAGTATTTTACGACGCACTCGCTGCCATAGTTTTGGTAGACATCGTAAATGTCAAATTTGTATAATTTTTTAAAGTAAAACGGAAGGCTGAAATTGTATTAATGCATTAATAAATTCACGAAATTAATATTTTAGTGGCCATTATATTGAGATGAAATTTGAAATATGATATTTTCTTATAAAAGCAGAAAAAAATATTTTGTCAAATAGAAAGACTCCGGAAACCTTAATCATATCTGTAAGAACGCCAAACTGAAACTCGCTCGTTTAAACTTATAAAGGTACCTTTTTTACGGATGGATATGGGAAATCATCAAATGACTTCTGACGCTCTGGGTGGAGCGGAAGCGAGTGTCAGACTCTTACTGACTAAAACCCATCCGTGCCCATCTTCCTCATGCCCTTTGCGTTCCAGGGCCGCGGTGACTTTTACTTATAATAGTACCAACATGTTAAATACCTACTAGAAACAAACACGTTACCTGTGACATTACATATTTACAAACATTTATCCTTTTCAAAAATACACTACTTTTATAGTCCGATCTCAGCATCTTACCTGAAGCGCTATACAAATATTAGCGAATTCGATTGTCAAAATCCCAATAGACAAGAGATTGATCACCTGACATTTCGACAGCATTTTGTCAATCCCATACAATTTTGACGTTTTGATAATCGTCGCTACCGCTGTCAGAATGTCACTTGTGAGGCCTAACGTGGATCTTTGTGGCTCGATTGCAGAAAGTATTTTTATTTCAAAAGGCCTACATTAAAATGAAGGGTAGTCCAAGGCCAGAAATACCTTGGCCAGGTGTGTCAACCAAAAATATTTTCAAGAGCATTAAATTTGTTTTTCCGCAATATTTATGAAATAGCGCCCGTTAAAGTGACACTGTGGGTTGTATTTACCTCAACACTGTTATTTTAGGGCGTTTTTACATGAGCAATGTTCGCCCACGCTCATGAATCAATGGAGCCAGCTTGTACTATCGTGACAAGACTTTTTTACACACATTTCATTCTATATTTCTCATATATTTGTAACACTGGATAGGGAAATATCATTTTCATGTATGTGGGATGTTTCTATTATGGGATTATCGGAAGGTCGGTAGTCTGGTAAGAGCTTGTGGCTAAGCAATATGAGCCGAACGGGCCGAAAATCGGGGTTAAGCTACGTTACGATGGTGAGTGGATGGGTGACCATTCTGTACGTATTTCCTCTGTACCTCAGAAATTACGTTAAGCCGGTTTTCGCGACTGTCCTTAGACACCCTTAAAAATAGGCAGAAAAACTTGGCGCAGACTGAGAGCCAACCCTGAATAATGGGACTCGGGAAGGAAGAAAAAAAATGTTTGTTGTACTGCTACACTGATTTATTACATTTTGTTAGGAATTGGCTCGTAGATAGATCCATCACCGTCATTTTCATCAACATACCTAATTTATTTGGGGTCGGTCCAATGTGACTTCGTCTTCCATAGGACTCGATTATTAGTCGTTACCTCGTAGTCATCCCTTTCTAGCGGAGTTCTTTCAAATCGATCATCTATCGATTCCCTGGGCCTAAACCACCAACTCTTAAAGCAATATTACTTCCAGTAGGAAAGAGACGGAGCTATACGTCCTGTATAGCTCCGTCTCTTTCCCACTGGAAGTAATATTGAAGTAATACTGCTATAAGAGTTGGTGGTCAGGCCCCTGCCCTTATCTTCTTATTTTTAACCGACTTCTAAAAAAGGAGGAGGTTCTCAATTAGGATGTTTGTATTTTTTTTTTTTATGTTTGTTCGGGCATAACGCCGTCGCTTGCCAACCGATTTGAGATTTTTTTTTTTTTTTAGAAAAAGTATACTTCCCAAATGGTCCCATTGAAATTTTATCAAAATCGGTTCAGCAGTTTGGTTTTTAAATCCAAATAGATGGAAAAAATATTTGGAAAAATCATCTATGTTACATACGAAATTGCGGATTTTTGCTTTCCTGTGACTTTCCAGTGGTGTTGTTGGGTGTAGAGTACCACTAAAAAGTAAAAATAAAAAACCTTTTTACAAAAAAAAGAAACCGACTTCCAAAAAACACTACAAAGTTCAAAATAACTTTAATTTCGGAAGTCGGTGTCAAATAACGAAGAAGCAATCAAAAACACCGACTTCCGAAATTAAAGTTATTTTGAACTTTGTAGTGTTTTTTGGAAGTCGGTTTCTTTTTTTGTGAAAAAGTTTTTTACAGCCTTTCACATACATTCTCAAAACTTCCTCACGACTTTTTCCTCATATATTTCCCTTCTTTCTTTATCGTTCAGTAAGATCTAACGACCCAGCGGTTTAGACGCGGCGGTTTAGAGTTTCTACACCGTCTCAAGGGCCTCTGACATGGTTTGACGACCACCATTTGACGGCCGGGACCACCAGCTTATATGTGACTTCCGAAGCACGGAATCATCTTGATATATTTCCCTAACTTCTGACAGCAGCTTCGACCGCCCGAAAGTTGGATATACTCCCAAAAGAACATACTCCCGGGATGATAAAAGTATCCTGTGTTCTACTCCAGGATATGGTCTACCCGTATACCACGTGGCATTCATATCCGTTCAGCCGTTAAGACGCCTTTTCCCAACTATATTGAAATCGGCTTCCAGTCAAACCGGATTCAGCTGAATATCTATAGTATTTTACGAGGAGCGGCTGCGTACCAGACTTCCACAATTTAATTGATTAACACGGTACTTCTTGGCAAGACTGGAGACAGATTTCTGGCTTCTTCAAATCCGTAACGACTGTAAAGATCTACAAATGACAGCCGAGACCAACGCCTTAACACGATGAGATAACAAACAGAATTACATTCGCATTTATAATATTAGTATCGATGAATAGGTAGATTGTGGCATATTTTTTAAGATGGTAAATCAATAAATGACTTCTCCCTCTCTAGGCTGATTTCAACCGACTCGTGTTCTTTCAAATACGTTTTGCGTTCCAGGGCCGCGGTTACTCATTCGAACAATTCCTGTCCAATTCCCTGGAGGTAGATTATGGTGTTGATTAATAAATTAAATACTTTTGTCAGTGTACCTACAGCATCCCTATCATGCGAGTGAACTCACGGGCTAATGCTAGTTTCGTTTTTCCAGCGAAGTGGGCGTTTTGTTGCCTTGGTCTTGTAACTATAGCTCATGAAAATTTTATTTGCATGCCTCATTAAAAATGTATCAGAAAAACAATGTGTATGCCGGGACAGTTCTGAACTTTTACGACTCAAATAATAAAAAGTTTGCTTCTAGTAACACTAATTTATCGTCTAAAATGTCATCTCGTTCTTTTATCTCGTATTTTATTTTGACAAAGTGAGGCTAATTTCGCATTTTTGTGTTAATTATCGAAACAACAAATGATAAAAAAAAATAAATGGCAAGGAAAATAATGATGAAAACCAAAGCTGATTAAGAAATATAGACCATAAAACTATTAAGTAGATGGTGTTTTGCATAGTCAAGGAATTATGTAAATTCGGGAGACGCAATTAATAAATCAATGTATAGATTTATGTGCACCTTATACCCTTTTGCACCCGTTGTACCCAAACAAAAAGATATACGTGTAGAGCGCCCAACACGAATGTTTCGGCTAATAGTATCGTTAACGTGAATTTATTTTGAATAGACATAAAAACTACGTAAGTATTTTGGTTTAATTTTATGTGAAATATAAAATTGTGTCCTATGGCATTAAGTCCGCCTTTGTACAGTGTTTTTACTAGTGCATAAAGTTTTAATAAATAAATAAATAATAATATAATTATTATAGTATCCAATTCAATTATGTGTTATGTGCGAAACGAGTATTAAAATTATAGTAAACTTTTACGTTACTATACGTCCAAAATATTTGTGCTAGGCGTTCATATCTGTCCTGAATAAAATTATTTATTTGATATGAAACGCTTGTTCATAATTTTATGCCGGCCCTGTTAGCTCGTGGTGGGTGATCATTTTTCTCTTTGAGATTTTTGGCAAGTATTTGACATTGATTGTCTCTGAGATCATAAAACCAGGATTTGGATGCTTTTTAATTACAAGAATAATAATTGGCCTTCGTATATTCGTAAAGACTATTCCCGTTTCTTTTTTGTTGTCTTCTTCAAACGCCTACTTAAAGTTTAATTTTTTTAGGTCTTTAAATGTTTGCTCAACGATATTATACAGGCGTTTCCAAACGTTGTATTGATTGAATCTGTCGTGTAAAATTGTGAATACTATTTGAACTATGCCTTCTATTTATAATGTCAGCTACTACTTACCTACAAGATAGCACTAGGTACTTACTTATACCAACACAATTTACTCGACAGCTTTAAGTACAAAAGAAATTTAATATTTAATTTAATTTTAAATCCATTTCAATAATTGTATTGATCTTCCGTCATAAAGTATTTAATTTACAAATATCAAAAATCAATTAGTCTTAAAGACACTTGAAAAGTTTAAATTATTCTCAACAGATGTCGCTACCAGGTATCGCTGTTAAACACTTGACAGGGAAAGTCATGCTAATAGATTTTCACGTGGGCTAATCAAGAGAAAATTAAAGTGATGCTTATAACCGTAGCGTTAAGATTCATTTCAGAAAAACAGTAAATCTCGGTCTATAGTTACGTCACAGGTTGATGAGTCTATAATTTTCCCGCCAAAAGTGTTTCGCGTTCCAAATGACACGCGTGGTGCCAAGATGACGGAATAAAATTATTTGTTCTACATTGACCGCAAAAATTATAGTAACTGACATATATTTTTATAAAATAGAATAGTTTTTAACAACGTTAAAATATTATTATGATACAAATGTTTCATTCATTAACGGAGGGGAGATCGGAAACTTTTCACCTGCTCCACTATTTATACAGTTTGAAATGGCTAAAAATATCTAAAGCTATTTCATGGCCACTTTATTGGTTAACTCAACATTGAATTAGTTCAACACTGAGAGACGAAAGTAATTGGCGCTTCCTTGCATTATTTAATCAAGACGTAGTTTTTTTGTCACCATTGTAGAACATACCTAGAGCATTATGCGAAATTAATTTTAAATATAGAATTCTACTAATATCCGAGCTGACAATGTCGCGTCGTGCGTGTTATCGCCAGTACGATAACATTAAACGTTTTTAAAAATAAATAACCCTTAATTGATAAATAAAAGACGTCAATAATAATAACCAAATATTTGGAGTAAACGATTCTGTGCCAATAGCTATTTTGAAGTGACACTATAAAAAGACCTTGCCGCGTTACGAGATAAAAAAAACAAATTTCAAATTTAGAAAGTGTTCTTCGCGCCATTATGCTTTGTTTACGTACAGTTTAAGGGCAGTCGTGTATTTGTGAAAAACTGTTCGATTGTGTTTTTAGTTAAATGTGAAGTGCGAGAAAAAGTTTATTGTTTCGTAAAGATAATTTTAAATTGTTGTTTGTTGTGACTAATTTGTCAAACGCATTCCATAGTTTGACGTGATTTGTTATTGTTTCTAACCATCGGTGTTTTTTCTTTCACTTTCTTAATGCCGATACCTAGGTATTTCTCTTATCAAAGGTGTACTACCATTGCTTAGGTACCTACCTAATTAGTGATTCGATATTGTAAGAAAATGAAACCAACTAGTTAGGTCAATACCCGAGTCGCGCATTTTCACAATTATTATTAATTTTAGTTGTACCTAAGTACTTACTTCCCCGGCGACACACCGGTGTGTCGCGAATTAATCGCGAATTTAATGTTTATTTACCTATTACATAAGATTTACTTTATATTAGGGAATTTTCACATGTTGGGCCTGAGCGGTTAAACCTGCATCTATATTAAATATATAATTTGTTTCTACTATGAAGGTATATTCTTTAGGAATTATATGTAAGTACTTACATATCAGCATTATTCGATCATTTCAAAAGGACCAACTGTTGTTCCTGTTTTTCTAGTGAATCCGGATTGACTGGAACCCCACCCAAATATAGTTGCGAGAAGGCTTACAGATGATGTTTTTACTACGGAGAAAATTGTAGCAGTCTTTTCAATTTCTAAGAAAGTATGTAAAATATCGAGAATAACTCTCTTGAAGGTTGTAGAGCACATAAAGAGAAAAATAAATTGATAAAAAAAGTACGCGACCAAACCTTGGATAAAAATACTGTCGTTTAATGACAAACGTGAATGATGTCTTAAAATAAATAGGTAGGTACCTACTCGTATGTAGGAAGTACAATCGCGAATATTCATTCGTACAAAACTTACTTGAGAAACAAGAGCTTTTAGCTAAGTCATAACAGCTGCACCGGTAGATCTTGAAATTTAAGCAATGCTTTCCGAAGTTGGGCTACGGATGGGTGACCTTCAAGTAATGCAGCATCCAGAAAATCTGGCACTAGTCTGGCCAAGCGGTATCATCTACCTAGTAACTGTGTTATGATTATAGAAGTCATAGGAACTCGCTCCGAATAGCTGACCCCATCATATTAGAGAAAATTTTAGACAGAATGACTCGTACCTATACTAAAAAAATTATACATTTTTTTGGTGTCAACTCCTTGGAAAATGGCAGCAGACACTGCAAGCCACTTAATCTACCATTTTCAATCTTCAGAATCGCCTATCGAGTAGGTATTTCATTTACCAGTTTTTATCGGTTTCCTCCTCTGTCTCCGTAACTAGCATTTCCCTGCGCCTTCTTTCACAGAGACCGTTTATTGTTCCAGAAAACAGTAGCCTAGTATGGCACCCAAAAATACGGTAGTACTCCATCAACGAGTTTTTGTCATGGAATTAATAGGTACTTCCGTATCTTTTGTCACAATTACACCCGGAAAAAAACCTCTTATTAAAGTCAAGCCTGTGCTACACAGTTTAAAACGGTGGTTTTAAACAAAGGTTTCAAACAGTGTAGACGGCAGTTTCATGCCAAATTTAGTACAAAACCGCCTAAACCGCTGTCTACACTGTTCAAAACCTCCGTTTGAAACCACTGTTTAAAACTCTATAGCACAGGCTTTAGTCTACGGAAAATAGTATTGTGGCTTACGATTAATCGGGCAGAACATTCCACATTTTTTTAACATAGCAGGCGAACAAAAAAGAGACACATTTTAGTCTCAAAACACCAGTATTTGATTTCAGAAACCATTGCTAGAACAAAACAAAAGAAACACCAATTTTCCATTAAAAGATAAAACCAAAAACTACAGCGCTAAAGTTTTAGAGCATCGGAAAAGTTTCAAACTTATCGGGAAAACTTTCGAAAGGTCATAAATCGTCAGTAGAACACTAACCATAACTAACCTTTAATGTATGATATGATTGTCTTTCTAAACACTATCATACACGGTCAGCAATTTGATCTCGTAGTTATGAGATAGGGCGAACTAGCGAACGAGCGCGAAGCGAACGAACGAACAAAATGCGAATCACCGATTGCACGTCGTTCTGTGTCAAGTCCATCGAAAGGTTGTCTGTTTAAAAACGCGTTCAGTAATGAGACCACCCATTTTTACATCTTCTTAACTTTTGAGTTCTATATTGTAATAATAATTGTCATGGTTTAAAATACTCGTAAAGCTTCTCTACCTATCTACAGACCAAACGAACGGACAAAAATGTGTGAAGGGTACCACGTTCGTGTTCGTTTAGTCTGTAGGTACACGTCATCAACCACTTTTTATCGCACTTCAATAATTTAGAAAGAAATTCAAAATGGCGGCAGCTAAGCCTGCTGAAGATAATTATAATAAAGAATATAGAAGACTGAGGAGGCTTACCAGTGATTTGGCGATACGACAAGTATCTGTACGTAATAATTTAAATACTATAAACCTTAGAACTTATTAAACCTTTAAATTAATTTTCTGCTAAAACGTATTTGCCCGGTTGATATATTTTGCCATAAGATTTTAGGTTGAATCTATAAATATGCGACATATTTTTTATAATTCTATGTTTAAATCACTATTTGTACATTAGGGTTTTTTTTCTTCAGATAGTCCCAGGTAAACCTCTGGGACAAAAAAAAAACGTAAAAAAATTGTGAAAATGTTGCTAAATTTGTAATACTAATTTATCTTTATTTAATTTTCAGTCGGAATATGGCCTCACGGAAGAACAAGTTGCAGGTAAAAATTTATTTATTTAATTTCCTTTACCTTCGTTTCTTACAAGGAAACTATTTTATTTTATAAAAGATACGATACGGTAAAAAAAAAACAATGTTTTGTTACGCTCTGCTGAGCAGAGTACAGTCAGTACATTAATCAGCCGGTCGATTCTGTCGACATCTCACGGTGTTCACCTAGGCGGAGTGAACGACAACTGAGCTGTCATTCCATCTTATTTGTATGGTTTGACAACTCACCCGTCGCCCCGCCCGGGTGTTCACTTCGACATGTTTATAGAATCGCACTGCAGAACGTACAGCGAATATTGGAAATTGTTTTAAATACACAACATTTTTAAAAAGAAAAATAGAATGTTTCCTTGTAAAAATTAATAGCATCAAAATTTAAAGCAATTAGTAATTAAGAATGATGAAGAAATGATGAGAATGAGATAAAAGTTTTGAAATACAAATTTTAGTTCGATGAGAGTTATAGAAAGTTCGGTGCATCAAAGTTCGAATTGACATACTGACTTGACGTTACTAGTGCGCTCCTGTTCAGAGCATGAGCCACACGTTGGAGTGCCCCAAGTGTCCATGCAGCTGTACTATGGGGGATCTGATGAATGCCACCGACGACGCTGTAATTACCATGGCCACCTACTGGGGTCAAAAAATCAAAGGAGTGTTTTCCCTGTCTTAGACTTTTACTTTGGACGGCTTTTATGTAGTACATAACTTTCCTGTGTGAAACAGCTGATTTTTTTCGCGATTTCTGGATTGATCCCACTGTAAAACTTGTTCAGATGAGTACAATGACCCCTTTCTGGTTTTGCGTTCATTAATACCTAATTAGATAGTAATTAAATGCACCAATTAATTCAACATTGTAATTGTATGGTTTGTCCAACAGAGTTCAAAGAAGCGTTCATGCTGTTCGACAAGGATGAAGATGGCACGATCACGATGGCTGAGCTCGGGGTCGTCATGCGGTCGCTTGGGCAGAGGCCTTCAGGTACCTATTAAATTATAACTATGAATGAGACCTTTGCCATTGTCAAGCATGAGGTACTTCGATGAGTCAGTAGTAAATATTGAAGTCACAGCTTCGCCTCGTGTCTTGATGTTTTTGTATTTACCCGCACTAGTAAAAGGTTGTTAGCGAAGCCACTGCTAATGTTGCCGTTGTGGCTTAAATATGGAGTTTTTCAATAAGGACTGCCATGAGTATATTTGAATTGAAATAAAACAAACTGATTGGTTCCAGTTACTTTATTTTTTCTTTTTTTTTAAAGCATACTTTTTGGCGTTATGTATGTCATGTAATTCCCATAACTACACTTCTGGACACATCTATTGGCCCACCTTAGAGTTTAGGTTTCGATGGCCCCTACCGAAATATGATTGTTAGATTGAACAAAAACTGTTGATGCAGTTTTAAACCTGATACATTTTACCATCTTTTTCGATCGTATTGTTTTAAATTTGAATTCAGAATACCATACGACATGGAGCTACGCCTAACAAGTCGGATATGCGCCTTGTTAAAGGCAATTGATTTTTGAATAAGAAACATGTTTTATCAAATAAAGGTTTAATTTAATAACGCGTGTTGCCTCCATGGGCATCTACCACAGCTCTCATACGATTAGGCATAGAGTTTATCAACCGCTCTATGAAATTTTGAGGGATCATCTCCGATTCCTCTTCTGTGGCAGTTTTCAACTCCTGCATCGTCTGGGCAACGAGCCCTAACACGTCTTTTTAGCTCGTCCCACATGTGCTCATTGAGGTTCATGTCTGGGCTTCTGGCTGGCCAGTCCATAACTGTGATGTTCACATCCCGAAGATATTCCCTGACGATGCCGGCCGCATGGGCTCTTGCATTATCATGCATAAAAAGGAAATTTGGGCCCACATAGTCCGCGTATGGTATCACGTGAGGTTCTAAGCACTCACGAATGTACCTTTCAGCATTTAATGTTGGCAGCCGTGGTCCTGTAACAACCTCAAGTTGAGTTTTGCCGCTCGCGGATATACCGCCCCAGACAGTCCATGAGCCACCGCCATAAGCAACCCTCTCTTCAAAGCAGCATTGTGCGAAACGCTCTCCCTTACGTCGGTAGACCTTCTTCCTTCCATCATTGCCATGTAACACAATTTTAGACTCATCAGAAAAGAGTACACGGCTCCAATCTTGCTGTGTCCAAATTAAATGACTGCGTGCGAAATGAAGGCGCGCTGTTCGGTGGGCTCGCGTTAGTTTGGGCCCATTAGCTGGCTTGTGTGGTACCATATCGCGTTCTTTTAACCTTCTCCGAATAGTTCGAGCGCTCACAGATACTCCGTGGAAGTCGCGAAGTTGGTTTTGTATCTCAATGGAGGTAAGGTGACGATTTCTCAAGCTGGTCGTCACGATGAATCGATCCTGCCTTTCAGTTGTGACCCGAGATCGTGGCCTTCCTTGGCGACGAACAAAGCCGCCAGTCTCTAGGTACCTCCGATAAACATTTCGGACCGCAGATCGACTTAAATTAAGTTGAGCACTCACGTTTCTTTGGCTGTGTCCGGCCTGAATAAGTGCCACAGCTTGGGCGGCGACTTCAGGTGAAGTATCCATAGATTATTGATAGAACCTCACCTTAATGTTAAGAATAAGTAATGTTTGTTGCAAAACCAAAGATATCAATCACTTTTTCAAGAATTAGATCCAAGTAAACCAATAAAACCAAGTTTTCTTAGTATTCGATTGTTTGATATCAACAAACAGGCTCCAAATTGTCTTTTGTTTCTTTAAATTCTGTGTTCGAAATTCAAAAAAAGACTATTGAATGAAATTGTGAATGTGCCAGGTTCAAAACTGCATAAAAACTTTTTGCTCGACCTAATATAAAATTTTAGCTAGGACCAAACGAAACTGAAAATACAAGGTGGGCCAATAGATGTGTCCAGAAGTGTATAATTATAATAATATCTTGGGACAACCAACACACCGCCATCTGATCACAAACTAGGCAGAGCCTGTACTATGGCAACCAGACAACTGATAAACATTCTTATATATTTCTAAATACATAAATATTATAGATAAATTACACACCCAGATACAGAACAAATAATCGTAGTCATCGCACAAAGATTTGTCCTGTGTGGGAATTCCCATAACTGTCATTTTAATAACCACCCCGGCTTCATATGGTGTCGTAGGAATACGAAAGACCCAATTTTTCTTCAATTTTTGACATCATAATGGCACCGTCATCTAATGTAACAGCACTGACGCTTGTAATGTAACATTTTAGTCTGCCAATTCTACTATTTTTTATGCAAAGTTGGCATCCGCATGTCAATTGCATAATGACAAAGTATGGAAATTAAAGCTCTTTTGACAGATTGCAACTGACAATGCGAATGCGAATGCTCCTTTAAAATTAGTAGAATTGACCCTCAGGTCTTCGACAGTTCCTGATTTTTTCGCATGCACCAATAAAAACCCCATGAAAATTTCTCGAGCCTTCTCCCCTTGTAGCGGCCTTATTAGGACGATTATGTTGACCGTAAGTTTCGCATAACAAACGAAACGTTTCACTAATTGAACTGCCGTTTTGATAAAACTTTATTTATTTATTTATAATAAGCACACCAACAGCACTGTCACTTACAATTTCATTATTTCAACTTGATAACGACTCATTTTGATAATGTCGAATATTGAGCCACTCGTATTTGAAAAATTCGCGCCAATAGACGCTCTAAATATGGTCGCCATCTGCTGTCAAAATATCTTAAAAATATTGAAAACCCCCTAATAATTATACGCTTTAACGAACGACTTAGAAATTATTAATGTAGGATAGCTAATGAGTCAAACAAGCTGGAGGTATGCTAATTTTCACGCGCACCTCAAAGAGATGTCAGCATAGTAGACGGGGCCTGTTAGGGCCAGAGCCTGCCAGGGTGGCGGATTCTGTTCGAAAGAGTAACCGCGGCCCTGGAAAGGAAAGTGCACTAGTAGGAGCACGGATGGGTTTTAGTCAGTAAGAGTCTGACACTCCCTTCCGTTCCGACCAGAGCGGGAGGAGTCATTTGATGATTTCCCATCCATAAAAATAAAGGTATGCTAATTTAAAAAAGAATAGGTATCTAAGTAAATTTTAGATTTGTGTAGCGAACGTAATAATTACTCTTAAATAGACCACAATAGTTCTTGAAATACGGTATCTAAAAAATTATCAAGTCAAGCAAAACAAGTTGTATTGCGGTTAATCAGTATGACATTGATAGACAAATTACGTGTCGATTTGAAAACAAACAGATACAAATTTATCCTGATTCCTGTGTCATCGTAATAATTAAATTAAATACTAGTAATTATCAACTGGTATTGTTTAAATAAACAACTTCCTTCCTTATTAAACACCGATAGTACGAAACCTTCAGTATTCAGTACTATAAGGAAAACCTTTCTTTCTTTAGTAGTTACAATTTGGTACAAACTAATTAGCCATTGTTCAAAGTTCCTGATTGATAAACAAAACGATCATGACATTCGAGGCAGGCGAACAAAGTGTTATTCTATCAGAGAATTTGATTGTCCAAATGACAAAATACAAGGGATTGATCACGTGACATAAAAACAGCGCTTATTAAACGTCATTTTTGACAAGCGAGTTCGCCACGCTACCGCCGCCGCACTGATAAAATTTCTTGTACCTCTTGTTTTGAATGAACGAAGTAGGTAGCTAGGTAGTTGCGTCCGTGGTAACACTCTTTCGCTACTCTTGAACTACAAAAACCTCCTCCCTTTTTTTGAAGTCGGTTTATAAGATGCCTAAATTACAGATAAAAAAACACACCTACAATAACGTAAAAACTGCTTTAATGATAGATTCTACATAGGAGTACACAGAGCTGTTGTCGATTTATGTAGGTACATACTTTTTTTAATAGTCCAGAAAATAAAAAAAAGACCTACATCCAGCAAGAATTATGGACCATCATAGTCTGCGTAGTCTTCTGGGTTCGGTTTCCAGTCAAACCGGATTCAGCTGAATATCAGTATGTTACGTAGAGCGACTGCTTATCTAACCTCCAAAACTCAGTTACTGGTTAACACAGTACTTCTTGGCAAGACTGGTGACTGATCTAGCTTCTGACAGTTCGTAACGCCTGAAATGTCAAAGAGTTTTTCGGTTCAATGTGCGTTCCGTGGCACGGAAGAAACTCAGAATGTTAAGATGGACCCCATCCATCGACTGACCCGGCAAACGTGATCAACCCGTGTGGCTGTTATGATTTAGTCACGAGCTTCTCATCCAGCAGTGGACCATTCCAGGCAAATATGATAATATTCCTGATGTTATCACAAAAGCCTATTTATTAAGCTATATCGAGCTGCCTAGTGAGGAGCTCGTGGCTAAATTATAACAACCGCACGGTCCAATCTTCAAGATTAAGTAACGCTTGCCGAGGTTGGTTTGTGGATGGGTGACCATCTTAACATATCGAGACTCCTCCGTACCTCGGAAAGCACGTTAAGCCGTTGGTCCCGGCTGTCATTTGTAGATCTTTGGCAGTCTGAATCTGACACCAGTCTTACCAAGAAGTACCGTGTTACCCAGTTACTGGGTTGTGGTGGTCTGGTAGGCAGCCGCTCGACATAAAATACTGGTATTCAGCTGAATCCAGTTTGACTGGGAGTTGACCCCAATATAGTTGGGAAAAGGCTAGGCAGATGATGATCGAGCTGCCCAGTAGTGCCAAGAGCCTTAGCCAGCACTTTAATAAGACTTTTAAGTCCACAACCCGAGAGGAATATTAAGAAAATTATGAGAATCGTAAACAAATCGGGTTTATACTCCAATTTTTACTGCGATATTCCCGAATCGGTATACGTTCATAAAATTTTATTGAATGTGGATTGGCGAAGTTTTAAAAACGCAGATTACTTGAGCGTACCTACTGTGTCCTGGAGTTTGGAACTGGGTCAGGTCCGGGAGAATTTGATCAGGTGATCGGTCATTGTGCCTATGGTTTCTGTGTGTAAGATTTAAAAATTGCATTTTAAAATACCTACCTACTTCATCATGATTGTGAATAGGACGTGGTTATACGTAACTATATTTACTGTATATATTATATCCCACGGTTTGTTTAGCTCATTAATAAAAGGTTATTATGGTACAATTTTAGAACTTACTGAGTTAAGAACGCTAAAAATTGATATAAAACACATAGAACTTCGTCGCATTCTCAACTCCGTAAGTACTAAAATTGTAAAACAGAACTATAATAGTGAGCCATCCAGTTTTCTCAAGGCGCAGTACCTGTTTTTAATTGACACATAATTTATTTTATCTACACTCACAACGTAATGTTCCAAATATGAGTTCAAAAACGAATGCATAAATGCATACTTTTTTTTCGTGGATAGGAAAAATTAAAAAAAAAAACCATTACAGTTCAACATTTTCCTTCGATTTTTAAACAACTGCATCATAAAATAACTTTTTAATTTTTATAGCACACTTTTTCTTTTTAATTTTTGGCGCGGGCTCATTGACTTAAGTCAATGAGCCAGCTTTTATCTTTGTCTATGTTTGAGCGCGCTGCGCAGTCATTCGAATACGCAATGAGAATATCCGCCATATTGGAATTAACTATTTTACCAATTATTTTATTTCAACTGTATGAGTGAAGATAAAATAGTGTATGCAACGGCATATAATTAGGTATTAAAACACTCGTGTGATGCTATTATCACACTCGTGTTTTAATAACCCTTTTTATATGGTCGTTGCATAAACTACTATTTATATTCATCAATCTATATTATCCCGCTGCTGGAAAAATGTCTCCTCCATAGCTGGTGACTCTTCCCGATGTGTCTTCTCCAACCAAGCCATCGTATCCTAGACCTTTCTCGGCGACGACCCCCGTTCACTGGCTCCCAATGTATTTGTTTAAATAAACCCAATTATCATGTGTGTCGTCATTACAAAACACGTGCAGTATTTATACCGAGGAGGTATAAATACTGCACGTGTTTTGTAATGCATAGCAAATAATATAATGATAGTAATTTTATCGGAATTAGTCATCATCATTCTTAATGGTAACAAAATTCGAGGGTTTATTCTTTCACATTTTAATGGAATTGTTGAGTATCGCCTTGTTTACATTATCTTGTTCCTGTTCTTATCTCAGAAGCTCTGCAAAACGTGCAACAGTGCAAATTCTATTTTAAGCGAAGTCAGTGTCAATTTTACTTAAAAGTAGTAATTAATACAGTGCAAGACATGGGGAGTCTGATTTTTGTCGAAAAACTTTCAGAACCTGCGTAAAATTAAAAAAAGAACAACGTATGTAGGCCCCGGCGAGATTCGAACTCACGATCTCCTGTTTACTAGACAGGCGCTTTAACCAACTAAGCCACGGCGCCACGTCTCCGATGCGTAAAATTGTCATTTAGTAACGACGTATCTACGGAAAATCCATCCATTTAAATTATTACATTAATATAGTACAAAATAGTTCATGGCAATTGGCAAGCTGGCATGTTTAGATTAAAAATAATCTATCTAGGTAGCCGACTAATTTGTAGATCTACATTAAGCATTAAAGCAAACAATACTTAATAAAAATAATAGCTATCAGTTTTGCGATGTATATCAATTAGCGTAAATAATATTTAATATATATTTTTTTGTCTTATACCTAGGTAGGTATACAGGTGTTCCAGAAGTGCGTGGCCATATTTCAGGGCGGTACACACCTATACCGTACCTATACAGTTTATACAGTTACTGAAAACAGCAATATCAAAATAAGAAATTATTAGGTACTTTTTTTCTAAACCCGACCTCATAAAATTATGAAAAAGTAAAAAAAAACTTTCCAAGCAGTCTGATGCAGTTCCCTAGCGTCGAATCTGTGACTGAACTAAAATAAACGCCACCACACATATGGGGGTTCACTCTTATTCAACGAAAAACGAAGTATCAATCGAAGTTTCGCGTGTTCCCTACCACGGTTCCATTCGTTCCCGACTGCTTGCAAAGTGATTTTTTTCGGGTTTTCTGAAAAAAGTTATTTTATTTATATTGTTTCTCTATATACTGTCACCACCACCCTGAAATATGACTACGCATTTCTGGAGCTCGTGGCTAAATTATAACAGCCGCACAGGCCGCTTCAAGGTTACGCAACGCTTGCCGAGGTTGGTCTGTGGATGGGTGACCATTTTAATATACCGAGACTCCTCCGTGCCTCAGAAAGCACGTTAAACCGTTGGTCCCGGCTGTCATTTGGACATCTTTGGCAGTTGTTACAGATCGTCAGAAGCCCAAAAATCTGACACCAGTTTTGCCAAGAAGTACCGTGTTACCCAGTTAATGGGTTGTGGAGGTCTGGTAGGCAGCCACTCCACGTAAAATACTGGTATTCAGCTGAATCTGGTTTTACTGGTAGCCGACCCCAATATAATTGGGAAAAAGGCTAGGCAGATGATGATTTCTGGAACAACCTGTATAAGTGATGGACCTACCAAAACCCTTTAATATTAATCAATACCATCAAGTGCTTCGCTACCTAATTAGTCATTTAATGCTGCCATGTGCAAAACCCATCTCTTAGCAAACCTATGTTCCGTTTAAATTTATCTTAACGAAAATGCTCACGTAGGCGACTTGATATTATTTACGGCGTCGTTACTTTCTGTTTGTGAGATAATACGAGTTTAGGACAATACGGGTGGATTGTAGGTACTTTATTATAATCGTGTTATTGTCTCACTTTAGGTTATAATCTTGTTTTATTTGGTCAAGGGATAGATAATATTCTTTATTGTACACCAACAATTTCATACAGCTCTTTAAAACAAACAGGGAGTGATACTAGTCCATTCAATCTAGATTTACCAAATACTCCAATGTGTAGGGAAAAATCCCCTGATTACCATATCAAAATGTTTAAGCTGCAAGTGGATCGGAAAAATTAAAATTAATTTAAAACTAATATGAAACGTAAATGAGTGCTTTCATAACGTCTTTTGGAATGGACCACGAGCTCGAGACAAGTTAGATTCTGTCAATGGTAGCGTGGCGAAGGCGATTATCAGTACGTCAAAAATGTATGGGATTGACATTTTGGTGCGGTATGAAATCAATCAAATCACATTTTTTCAACCAAATTCCACATGCTGTAATTTTGATCTCTACCTCTTCTTAAGCACCTGAAGTTTAAAGTTCTTAAATATTCGGCGAGAACTACTAATGGTATAATTTTTCAGTAGGTCTGAAATTACTTTTTCAAATGCGTTTTCCCTTTTGTACTATAGCGGTAGTGACTGTCAACGTTACCTTTGATCAATTGATTTTAGACAATCATTTAAGTTCCGCAAAAGCAACAAAAAACATCAGCTTTAAAAATAGATTCTGACTCTGGTCTATTTTTGAGAAATTAACTATATACGGGCAATGAATATGTGTCGAAAAGTAAGATATTTTGGGTCATTTAAAAGTCACACACAGTCTATCACAGATATGAGGTCAAACATAGGAGAAAGATCCAACCTTTTCATCACAAAGTCACTCATCATCAATTTTGATATTGATGTCGTAATGGTGTCGTGGGTCTATAGTAGGCGCCAGACACACTTAATTTCAAAAACAGAAATAATGACATAAAGCTGTCCTGAATCGACATCTATCGTGATCCTTACTGTTCTAGTAATGAAAAACGATTCATAATTTACTGTCCGGGGGTACCTACTAAGAGAAATTAAGAAAAGGTCAATGCACTTTATTCCATATTTATCTGGCGCCTACCATAGTCTCATTTACCACATAAAACACATACTCGTACGTTTGCCAATTTACTCAATTATAAAAATGTGGATTCCAGAGACGGAGCTTCGAGACATGGTGAAGGAAGTAGACCAGGACGGCAATGGAACTATCGAGTTCAATGAGTTCCTCCAAATGATGTCCAAGAAGATGCGTGGGGCTGATGGAGAGGACGAACTTAGAGAGGCTTTCAGGTAAACGTCGGATTTCCTGTATTGAAAGAAAACGTGTTCATTTGCGCCAAGTAAAGAAACAAAGAAAGAAAGAAAATACATTTATTGGCCACAGTAAGAGGCACACAACAAAAACAGCGAAAAAAACAAAATAGAAGAAAAAAAACAAATAAAATAAAACAGAGGCTTAAATGGAGTGACTTAAACAGGTTGGGAAAATATGCGTCACATTCCCTATCCAAAACGGCCATCGCTTATCATAATGCTGGGACGTGCCAGTTAGAGCCGATTTTTGGGCATTGGGTTTTCGGTCTATCCCATCGGTTCCCAGCTAAAACACTAGGAAGTGGTGACGGGTGGGCGTTTTGGGGGACTGTCTTTATGTAAAATTTGACGTTCAAAAAGTGCTGGCTCTCAGCCTAATTTGAATAAATGACTTTTGATTTTGATTTTGATTTTTTTTTTGATTATCCTCCAGTAATCTGGAGTCAGTCAAATGCAGAGAAAGTTCGAAACTGAATATTATATGTTGTAGAGCTGGTATTGTTCCAGGTAGTTATTTATTAGGCAGTCACTAGTTCCAGTGTGCACTGATGGAATAGTCAAGGCAAGACAAGCAAGAGGTTTTTTCCCAAAGACGATATTTTGTCATGGATAATGGTGCTGACATACATGGGTTATAGCATTCCAGCGGCTAGATGAAGGCATGCTTTGGATAAAACATTCTAGATCAAAAGTACCATGGTATAGCATAGATAATTTTCCTACATCCATAGACAAAGGCTTATGTAGGCAATACACCCGCTTTCTTTTACATCTTGTTCGTGTATAACCTATACTATAACAATTTCCAGGGTATTCGACAAGAACAACGACGGCCTGATATCTTCGGTGGAGCTCCGTCACGTGATGACCAACCTGGGGGAGCGACTCAGCGAGGAGGAGGTCGACGACATGATCCGCGAGGCCGACCTCGATGGAGACGGCATGGTCAATTACGATGGTGAGCATACCACTTCTTACATTATGATCAGGCAAGGAACAGGGCACACTTAAGCCTTTGTCGGAAGATCACCAATTTACCTGATGGTTGGAAACCGGTCTGGTTCAAAGCATGTCAGTCATCTAATGAGGTGAGATAAAGCTTTGGCCTGTCCAATAAACCCAAGTATCATGTTTATTCAGCATACTACATCTTCCTTCGTGATCAGGTAAGGAGTAGGGCATAAAGGTGACTTGAGCCTGCTGGCTTTTACAACGTGTAACAGACAGACTTAGAAAAACACGTTCCCTATTTATTGAACACTCTGCCTGCTGACATCAGACAAGAAGAGAATAAAGTAAAATTCGCACGCAAACTAAAAAAATATTTTTCAACACATTTGCTCAAAAAATGCATTTACGAAGCCTGTATGCATTGTTCGAAAGTTAAAAATTATGCACCCCACACAATGGAGCGTGCGGCAAAATAGGTACTCTCACCTAAGTACATATTTTACCGCAAACTCCGTTGTATAGCGCCGTGCGTATTCTTCACGGTTTTTTTTTTTTTTCATAAAAATTAATAAGAATTCCACCAAGGAGTTTCACATCACGAGAACAAATAAGCTGAATAATCGAACCTCCTTGGAAACGCTTTTGCTGTATACGTTGTCTCATTTTAATATTATAGAGAAAATGAGAGAAGATTAATAAAAAAAAAAAAAAATTGTGGTTCTAATTTTCACCACGCGCATGTGGCGCCCTTTGCAAATTCGCGCCATTTTTATATCAGAAACGTCAAAGATTGTTGCGACTTTCCGACTGATTTCTAAAAACAAAAAGTTTGTTTCATTACTTAAACTCGTGACTATGGTAAGCCCTCGACTTCGTCTCGTGCTTACATTCGTCTACTCGTTTGTAAAAACCAACTTACCGCACTAATATCATAAATAACTATGTTAGATAATATGTAAGAGTAGGTGTTAAGAATATGTGTATCGGTTATAGATATAGATATTTAGTTTATTGTAAAAGAGACTCAGCGACCTCACAGTTAAACTGCGTAAGCAGTTTTGTGGGGCAATGTACTTAGTTTTAAGATTTCTTAAGTGAATAAATATCATCCATGCATCCAATAAACGCAATACCTCATAAGAGGTCAGTGCATTCATCATTATGAACAACTTTCACTATGGGACCAACATTGAAATCGATAAGAAAAATCGACTGCCCCATACATTTCTGTGCGCATAACTCGTCCAAAAGTACTGAACAGCTGATTTTTTTTTTGCGATTTTGGGATTGGTCTTATAGTAAAAGTTGTTCATAATGATGAGAACAATGACCGCGTATATTCTGTTACACTTTGTATACATATTTTTTCATCATTTTCTGGTGTAATCTTCTGAGGTAAAGTCAAAGGTATCCCAACCTGATCAATGGACTTAGTAAAATATTGGTCTGTGACAGAAAAGTAATATTCGTCCAGTATAGCTCCATCTCTGTCACACTAGCAGGCCAGTGGTAGGGTGATGGTGGGCTGTTGAAGAGGTAAGAAGAAGTAGGGGTTTCTGATATCTCCGGTGGAGCTCCGTGACACAATTACCAGGCTTGGGGTGCGATTCAGCTCGGAGGAAGCCGATGACCCATTGGCATGTTCAATTACAGTGGCAAAGTAGGTAGATAATTTATCACTTTTCACTTTCAGTGACTCAGTGAATTGGAAAAAATTCGTGATAACTTTTTTATTTGACATGTGTTGTTTAAAAAATCGTGTCATATCATGTTGTACCAAAAAAAAATACGTAGCCCTTCTAACATCAACTTTTTAATTTTCCAGAGTTCGTGACAATATTGACGTCGAAAAACTAGTATGCAGACCCACGGCCGAAGAGAGAACCTCCCGGAAGCCAGTGCCCATACTCGTACCTCCAACGGTACGGGGGGATAGAAACTCTAATCTAGACATAAAACATAGACGTGTTTGCTAAAGTGGATCATTTTATAGAACGCGCTTGGTGGCAGTGTATACGTACCCTCATTTCAGTTTCCACGCACGTTTTGGGCAAAATGCGATCATTATGTCGCATTTGCGATTATTCTGTCGCATTTGCGATTATTATGACGCATTTGAGTTTATTCTGACGCTTTTGCGATTTTAAAATCGCAAGTCAGTAAAAACAGTTGCGATGTTTTAAAATGTAGTCTGTACTGATTAGTAAATTCGGTGTGTGTGATAGCTATTTTGGTTTTTATATAGCTTCAAGTGTATTTAAGGCCTTAAAATTACATGTCATGTACTATACAATAAAACGAATGTTGTATGCCGCTTTTTAAGTTTCTCTTATATGTATTTAGGGCTATTTGATTCAGAAGACTAAGATATAAAAAAACAATACAATTTTAAATCATTGAACACAGACAACTAATAAAAGTCAGATTGGCAACCTGACTTGTCGCTATAGTAAAATGAGGGTCTCATACTACTGACAATTGAAAATTTAATTTAATTTGGTAATAAAACAATAACTTTGATCTCGTACTTCTCGAAGACGTGTGATAGTTCTTTAGCGTAAGATCTTTAGAACATTTTTTCGATGGAAATGCGCACCAATAACATGCTTTAGGGCTTTGATAAATAGTGCTGATGTGGTAATTTTATAATCATAGTTATTTGATACGGTATCCCCATGAATGACGCCAACTTTACATACGGTGACATTTTTCTCAGTTTTAACTTCACTTCGAAGCTATATTGGCGTCAGGGCGTTCCATTCTGCAATATTGTTTTTTAATATTTTCCGTCTTAAAGGAAAAATATTTCAGTTGTCAATAAAAAATTAAGGGGTCCCATTTCACCATATGCACTCGAAAAGCTCTAAGAATTATGTCAGTGTCGATTATTTAGTCGAATAAAGACTTCGCGATTTCCGTTAAAACATGTTAACTATGTGTAAGTAATATATTACTTATTGGAGAATATAAAATAATAGTAAATAATAATAATATGCTTAATAAAACTACGTCGATGTGCATTAACATTTTTGTAACAGTTTTTTTTAATTAAAACAATAATAACAATTATAATTTTTGTGTCTTACGGAAAGCAGGGTTGACTGCGGTATTTTTTTCACAATTTATTTTTTATTTTGCCAGTTATTATCAATTGCTTATAATACTGCTATAGTGTATACCTAAACTTACTATAACAATAGAATAAAATTAAATTTTAAGGATTCATTACACGTTTTAAAATTATTATAGGTATGTCGTGTCAGTGTTCCGCTTTTGTGATTAAAGATAGTGTAATGAGTCTTTAAACATGTTTATAACCTATAAAATTTACATTTTAGAAGCAAATAGATGAAATAGATTGACTACTTAAAGTAAATAAACTAAATAAATAGTAAAGAAAAATAAATGGTTATTCACAAAATGTTCGGTTGTGTCAACACTTTTATGTAAAAACCAGTAAAAATATTCGAAATTTCTAGTGCTGTACGTATACACGTTGTATGAATTTGTGTATGTAGATTTAGAGAGAAAAAAAATGTATGTGTAATGTCTAATGAAAGGTTTCCGTTAGTCTTCCAAAACGTGGAGGTTGACTGAACAAAAACTGATGAGCCAAATGGTAACTGAGTTCATTAATGTTATGAGGAATCGAAAAAAAAATATTTATAGAACTAGTGAAGTAATGCTAAGGTGATTTTATTTATTCGTAAAATTAATAAAAAATAAAATAATGGAGGAATTTTACCAAAATCAAGTGAAAAGGGTACTTAATTAATAACGAAATAGTAAAAATTTCTACATTTTGCTAAGCTCTTAAAGACTATAATAAAATTTTAATGGAAAACGTTTAGGATGTTAAGATCATCGTACTATCCCATGTTTTATTTAGTCAAATATTATTGTTAGAGAAAAGCCAAAGATTTAAATGTTAGTTTACTAAACCATGTATAATGTTATCATTTTCTTGATAAAATTAAAAAATTGTTTACATTGTATTTGTGAATACCTCATACTCCCAAATATACCTGGTACAGAAAAAATGTGTTAAATTTCATTTTTGGCATTGGAATGTTTTCCTGTTCATTTTGCGAAGCAGCTGTATAATCATTGACGAAAACATAATAAGCTGAATAATTGCAGTATTTCATTATTTCGACTTTTTACTGATAACTCTCAAAATAGCTTAGAAATAATCGTATTTATTTGATCTAAAAACCATTAAATGACAATAAAATAATTAATTTTAAAATAGGTCAATTTTAACTTATTGAAAAATAATATTTTAAAATCAAAAGTATACTTAAAAGAGGAAAAAAACATTTTATTTATTACATATTTTGAAATTACAATAATAGTACAAAATTATTTAACAATTATTATACTATAAATAATTATTGAATTAAATTCAACAAAGTTTTAAGTCAAAAGATAATTATTTACTTAATATTTTATGCCATGTTATACGAGGTTCTATCACAAATAAGTATGTAATGCCACATTATTTATATTGTAATATTAAACAGGTAGATTGGTATCAATTGTTTTAAAATTATCATGATAAAATAATATTGTAAGCCAGTGTAGAAATCAATAGCATGAAATAATATAAATTGTATTAGAATGTTTCAAAAATAATGTTACATGGACAAAACTAATTGGTGTTACGTAATAAACTTATAACCATGTTATATGTTTTAACATTTATTTAATTTTTATTACGACTAACAATCACTTAACATAAGATTTAAAATTAATGATACAAATGCTTAAAAATAACATGCTATTGTACAGAATAAATCCATTAATATTAATATTTTGATTTTAATTTTTGTGAATTGCCCTGTTTTATAATAAAATGATGGGTTGTCGATTGTGAATAAAATAACAACTTGTTCATTATGCTCATAATATTAATACATATATTTTAAAAGAAAAATAATAAATGTCTTTTAATAAATTGGCAATCTTTCAGTGGTGAAAGAACTCATGAAGCCTCCGTATCAAAATGTCCTATTAGCAGAACGTCATATTAGAGCAATGTCATAATAATATTGTCAATGTACAGTTAAGCTAAAAATCAATATCGGTTCCTGGCTAACTATTTAATTTGTTTCGAGATTATCATTCAAACGGAAATGAGATATACCTCAGGGAGTCTACTCTCTAAGCCCGAGTCCGTAGTTTTGACCTTATTGTCGGGCGTTTTCTACTCCTTACGACTTACGATTAGTCCCGAAACCAAACTAAGAACAACTGTCAAATCGTGTTGTTATTCATTCTTAGTTCGGGTTCCGAAGAAAGGTTGCGTCCGGTGTGGACGCAACCTTTTTATTTTTTATTGATGAATGGGCTTGCTCTTGACCTCGATCACGCCTGATGGAAAGCAATAGATGAGGATGGAGCGAGCGTGTCCAGAAGATGCCTGTTCACTTTTGCTTCGAAAACAGACGGGTTTCGACACCCTTGTATAATCTCATGTTCCAAGTACAGAGGCAAACTACAGAGACTGTGGAGGAAGCAAAACTTGGGGACGGGCTGAAATCTAGATCGGTAAAGACTCACAAATCCAACTGCATCTTCGCAGTAGAAGCTAGTATTGATTAACTTGCCTATTTCAAATCATTGATCCCGAAAAAAAATCTGTCTGTAGGTACTTGTACTTACTTTAAAAATCTTATTGAGTGGCATGACTGTACTTTCTCAGTCTTTTGTTTTTAGAACGTTCTATTATTATGACGTTTTGATACGAAGGCCTCATGAACATAAGTATACAACTTTTGCTATAAAAGAAACCCTGAATCGCGCATCCCAACATTTTGTCAAGTAATGCAAATATATTAACTTATTTAACTTAACGGCAGTGTTTGGGGTTTCTTACCCGAAGAGAAATGACCGGAACACCATTTACTTTACCAAATGAAATATCATAAAAAATAAAGTAAATAGAAGACTCTTGATTTTTTTGGTTGGTTCCCTTTGTGTGCAAGTCCTACTCGCACTTAGTCGGTTTTATTTTATATTTTTCTTGCGGCAAGTTTTTATCCGTAGTTAACCAATTTTTTTTTATTTTTTTTTTTATTGAGGAATGGGCTTGCTCTTGACCTCGAACACGCCTTGAATTTAATTTCGTTAAAATGCGTTTTTTATGAATATTTAGCTTGACTAATGGTTAAATAAATAACTAAGTTAAATTACTAACTATTTATCGAAAAACGCAAATAACAATAATTTTAACCATTGTAGTTAACTACGGATAAATAAATTCGCCTTTTGTTGGTCATATTACATAGTTACCTCTGAATAACGCTTTTATGCATCCCTCTGATGGATTGCTAAAGAATTAAAAGTCAAATGCAATTATTTGAGTTACTTTTCATTACGTTTAGAGCCTAATATTAAACATTTTATCACAACAAAAACCTTCAATAAAACAATGTGTGTGTAAAAAAATCATTATTAAATGTATAAAAGTTATGTATATGCAAGTTAGATATTCGATGTAACTAGATGAATATACAAGCTTCGTATGAAACAAGAAGGATTTTAATAAAATTGATATGTGAATTTATTTATTTTATTTTTACCCGTCTACGCTGAAGCAGAAGGAGGTCTTGGCTAAGTAATAACCGCCGCATGGGGGATCTTCAAGGTACAGGTAACATACCAAGACCCCTCAAAAACCACGTTAAGCTGTTAGTCCCGGCTGTTATTAGTAGACCTTTGACAGTCGTTAAGCATAGTCAGATAATCAAGAAATCTAACATCAGTTTTACCAACCATTTTAATTTAAATGGAACAATTTGATTTCGATGAAAACATAATAATATTAGTCTATGAAAAACATTGTAGACGCTTCGACGAGCTTCACTGTTATCGTTGCGTTTATATTATTTTCATCGGAATCGAATTGTTCAATTTAAAATAAAACGTCAAAAAATCATTGGAGTCAAGTGTACACTTCATTGTTGCTGGCTACAGAGGAGGCCTGTGTCCCTGTGGCCTGTGTACAGTGGGAAATTTATATGCTGACTATATCTATGTTATGCCACGTTGAAAAGAGGGTAGAAACAGCATTATACAATCTAACAGGGAAGTTGATTAAATGACAATTTTACTTGTTACCAACTCATTAATAATTGTCAACCTAATCAAGTTTCGTCACCCATAAGCAAATTATAATTAGTTTAACATTATTTTATTACATAATCAGTGCGACAAACTGATAATAAAAGTTATATTTATATACCTAAAAATAATGACCACACCCGCCAGTTAAATCAAAATCATCATTATCAGCTCTTAAGACAGTGCACAGAGACGAATTCGGAAGAACATTTTTAAATAATTTCATCAGGATGCCAATCCTACAATTCGCAATTGCATAAAATGGTACAGAAATGGGGGTTTTTTAACCGATTCCGACTGACACGCGAATGCGAACGTTACTTATAAATTACTTGAATTTTGGCTTCTGATATGCGAACAAAGACAAACACCATAAACAAAGTGCATTCTATTAGCGGTGTGTGAAATACCAAAATATAAGGGATTGACAAGCGCCTTTTTTTTTTTTTTGGATGGGAAATCATCAAATGACCCCTCCCGCTCTGGGTGGAGTGGCAGGGAGTGTCAGACTTCTACTGACTAAAACCCACCCATGCTCCTCTTAGTGCCTTTTACGTTCCAGGGCCGCGGTAACTCTTTCGAACAAATCCGCAACCCTGGTAGGCACTGGCCCTAACGGGCCCCTACTCCTATGCTGACATCTCTTTGAGGCGCGCGTGGAACACAACGCGCCGTCGGCTTGGGTCTGGCTTTAATCGGACAGCGAGCCACCCAACGCTCGCCGTCCGCAGACCCGCACCTACGGTGGCCGGGAATCGCCCAGCGACTCCCGACGCCCGGTGCGTCTCCCTATGCCGCGGCGGCTGGGGCGTGAGGGTTGTCTCTCCCTCACGCGGCCCGCCTCCTCCTTCACTAGCATTACTGCTTCGCAGAAGGAGGTGACGGCTTCCCATGCCTCCTCGCTCCGGACCATGGATTGAACCAGGGCCGGACGCGAGAGGTCGCCGCCGCCGATCGCCTCGACGAGGACACGGCGCTGCTCCGCCCATGCGGGGCAGGCCTCCACCGTATGCTCCACCGGGCGATCCTCGCAGTGAAAACACCCGGGCGTTTCCTCCCGCCGAATCCGAAACAGGTACCTACCGAAACAACCATGTCCGGTGAGTACCTGCGTCAGGCGGAAGGTGAGGACGCCGTGGCGCCTCTCCAGTTGACAAGCGCCTTCACCACGCTACCGCTGACATAATGTCACTTTGTCCAGAGTCTCTTGTCAGAAAGATTAAAAAAAAAGCCATTCAGTACACGTAGGTACAAACTTTTAACTTTTTTTTTTTTGGTTGGTAAATCATCAAATGACTCCTCCTGCTCTGGGCGGAGCGGGAGGGAGCGTCAGACTCTTGCTGACTAAAACCCATCCTTGCTCCTCGTAGTGCCCTTTGCTTTCCAGGGCCGCGGTAACTGTTTCGAACAAAATCTGCAACCCTGGCAGGCTCTGGCCCTAACGTACTCCGTCTACTATGCTGACATCTCTTTGAGGCGCGTGGTACACCACGCGCCGTCTACTCACAAACGTTTAACTTGACAAAATCTTAGGAAATAGCTTTCATTTCAATCCTGGTACAAAAATTCAGCAGTAACTCCACTCAGAGGTCTATACACATGAGACTTACTCGTATGTCCCCATAAACGTAATAGGATCCATTAAAATGGGTGCTTGATAAGATCTTGTAAGTACACCGCTTGGTATTGAAGCTATGGAATACCTGAGGAAGTTTTAAAATTCTGTCTGTCAATTCCATCCAAAGATTGTCTGTAAAAGATCGTTTTTAGCGATAACACCACTCTACTATTTTCATTAAGCTCGTTTTGTATTTTTATGGAGCTCGCGGCCAATTAATAATAGCTGCACTCATTGATCTTCAAGCTTATAAACGCCGAGGTCAATCTGTGGATGGGTGACCATCTTAACATACCGAGACTCCACTGTACCTTGTGAGTGCACGTTAAACCATTGGTCTGGCTGTCATTTATAGATCTTTGGTAGATGTTACGGATTATGAGAAGCCAGAAAACCTGACACCAGACTTGCCAAGAAGAACCGTCTTATTCAGTTACTCGGTTCAATATTATATTCAATATATACGTTATTCAATGGCATTTAGGCAGTTGCTCCATTTAAAATACTGATATTCATCTGAATCCTGCTTGACTGGAAGCCCATAAGTAGTTAGACATAGACTTTTGTACAATAAAGAGTATTTATATTATAAGTAGGTACAATTTTTTAATTAATCATCAAATTATATTAAAGGCTAGTTTCAGCTCATAGTTTCGCCCACGTGAATAAGTATTTTCAAGGGTTTTATATTTTTTGATCGGAACCCTATTTTTTCTATAATAATATTAAAAGTAGGCTTAGTTACTACTTATAACATAAGCTATCTACCACTGGTAATCCTGTCAAAATCAGTCGAGCCGTTCCAGAGATTTGTCGGAACAAACAGTCGGACAGACCATAACGGTTTTTGTTATAGGTATCCGTTATATATGAATTTAGCGAGAACCTGTTATTTTGAAATTGATAATACATAGTTTTACTCATTTGTATAGTTTATAGGACAAATGCGGTCCTGTGCGTGCACGCACGTGCTGCGCGCGCACTGACGTAGGCACACGCGATAAACGCGTGCGTTTGAGTGGCTTACCGAGGCTCTTATGAGAGGAAGCGGCTTCTGTTATTTTATCATCTACTTCAATTTTATGTTTCGAACTTTAAAGTGGGTTGTAATACTTGTAAATCGATTTGAATTGTGTCCACGAGTAGAAACTGAAAGTCATCGCGATTTTCTGAAGAGTGCTTCGATTATAATTTTATTAAAAAAACTAGCTTTTGCCCGAGACTTCGCGTGCATTAAAATAGCTTATAACCATCTTCAGGATACCGTCTATTTCTGTACCAAAATTAATCAAAATCGGTTCGGCGAGGTAGGCGTTAAAGCGTTTTATAAACAAACAAAATCTCTTTCGCATTATAATAATATAATAAGTTAGAATTAGAATAGTAGGGAATGGCACCCGACCCAGCGAAATCGAATCAAGCTTATAATCCTGGCCGCGTAGTGAAAGCCTTCTAAAATAAAACCGCTGCGGGATCGAACTATCAAACATCCTATAAAATACCTTGCGTTATAGTAATAATAGAGTTTAAAAACGCGTGAATCGGGTGACACACCGGTGCATCATCATCCATCTTCATAATCATAAGTAACTTAAATTGTGGGTTACCGAAACATGTTTGCACGTCTGAAGTCGAAGTTTAGTCCACGTTTTAGACCTAACGAACCTGGCTCGATGACTTTTAACATGAATTTTAAATTCAAATAATCTGTCTAGCTGGATCTAGGGTCCAGTCTAACCGAATGCAGGTTAGTATCAGTATTTTTTTTTTTTGGATGGGAAATCATCAAATGACCCCTCCCGCTCTGGGTGGAGTGGCAGGGAGTGTCAGACTTCTACTGACTAAAACCCACCCATGCTCCTCTTAGTGCCTTTTACGTTCCAGGGCCGCGGTAACTCTTTCGAACAAATCCGCAACCCTGGTAGGCACTGGCCCTAACGGGCCCCTACTCCTAAGCTGACATCTCTTTGAGGCGCGCGTGGAACACAACGCGCCGTCGGCTTGGGTCTGGCTATAATCGGACAGCGAGCCACCCAACGCTAAGACCCGCACCTACGGTGGCCGGGAATCGCCCAGCGACTCCCGACGCCCGGTGCGTCTCCCTATGCCGCGGCGGCTGGGGCGTGAGGGTTGTCTCTACCTCACGCGGCCCGCCTCCTCCTTTACTAGCATTACTGCTTCGCAGAAGGAGGTGACGGCTTCCCATGCCTCCTCGCTCCGGACCATGGATTGAACCAGGGCCGGACGCGAGAGGTCGCCGCCGCCGATCGCCTCGACGAGGACACGGCGCTGCTCCGCCCATGCGGGGCAGGCCTCCACCGTATGCTCCACCGTGTCCTCCGGGCGATCCTCGCAGTGAAAACACCCGGGCGTTTCCTCCCGCCGAATCCGAAACAGGTACCTACCGAAACAACCATGTCCGGTGAGGACCTGCGTCAGGCGGAAGGTGAGGACGCCGTGGCGCCTCTCCAGCCACTCCTCAAAGAGGGGCACTATCGCCACAATTGTGGCGTGCCCTGCACTGGGTTGCGACAGTCGCTGATTCCATACCGCCATGGTATCTTGCCGGAGCTCCGTCCGCCGCGCAGCAATATGCCGCGGCAGCAGAGTTTCGCCCCGGCGTTGCGCCTCCATGCGCCACGTGTAAACGTGCGCGAGGTCTCTCGCCTCCAGATCCCATGGTGGCAATCCAGCAAGGAGGCTCGCCGCCTTGCGGGAGACCGTGCGGTATCCCCGGACAAGCCGGATGGCCATGACCCTTTGGGACGCGTTCAGCTTTTGGGCTGGACGCTTCCGCAGGTCCAGTGCCCACACTGGGGCCCCGTAAAGGGCCATGGACCGCACGATCCCCGCATAGAGCCTCCGGCAGGAGGCGTTTGGACCCCCCAGATTGGGCAGAAGCCGCTTGAAGGCAGCCCCGGCCCGCTCTAGACTGGGAGCCAAACGTCGGAAGTGCTCGACGAAGTTCCACCGGCTATCGAGAACGAGTCCCAGATACTTGAGCGTCGACCCGACGCCGATGTGAACCCCTCCTACCGTGATCTGGGATCCCGGTGGTGGCCTGCTCCGAAGACCATGAAAGCACATGGCCTCGGACTTGTGCAAGGCCACCTCGAGACCCAATTGCCGGATCCTATCCACGACTATCGCAACCCCGCGTGTCATTAGCTCGGCCGCCGCCTGGTACGACCCCCCCTGAGCCAAGACGAGCGTGTCGTCAGCGTAGCATACTACGCTGACGCCGCTAGGTAGGCCGGCGCGCAGCACCCAGTCGTAGCCGATGTCCCACAGGTACGGCCCCACAACCGCTCCCTGTGGAACACCGCACGACATCTCTCGCCGAATCCACTCTCCCTCGTGACCGGGGTTGATGACGGCCCTATCCGTCAGATAGGCCTCGACCGCGCGACGGAGGTAGGTTGGCATCCGGTGATACCGGAGTGCTTCCCTAATGCAACTCCAGGGCATGGTGTTGAAGGCGTTGGCGATGTCAAGAGACACCGCCAAGACGACCTTGCCCCGGGATACCGCTTCCCCCGTCGTGAGAGCTCTCACGCGCATGATGGCATCCACCGTTGAGCGCCCCGTGCGGAAACCGAACTGGTTCTCCGCCAGATCCGGCCCCACCCTCACCAAGTGCGCGACGAGGCGGTTTGCAATGACTCTTTCAAAGAGCTTGCCCACCTCGTCGAGCAGCACGATGGGCCGGTATGCGGACGGAGAGTCCGCAGAGTATCAGTATTTAAAGATCTACAAATGACAGCCGGGACCAACGGCTTAACCTGCTTTCCAAGACACGGAGGAGTTTCAGTATCGAATGGATGGTCATCCACCCACGAACCAACCTCGGCAAGTGCTGCTTGAACTGAAAAAACGAATTGTAAGGCTGTGTGCTGTGTGGCCACACAAGAACATAATTCAAGTAATCTCGAGAATAATAAAAAAAAATTAGCAAAAACAGTGTTTAATTGGTTTGTTAGTGTTTTTCGGTTTACACTAGTTCGATGCGAGATCCTAATAGGTACTGTTTGGTATCATCCAGCGTAATTTTAAATTCTATGTAGACAACTACGTTAATACATAAGTGGTTCTTATAAACTTACGCGTAAGATTGAAACTCTTCTTGACTAAAATAGTAGCGTAGTAGTAATAAATTCTAAAGACGGATAAAACAGGAAATAAGTGTTATTAATTTTATGAAGAGTCTTCTTAAGGACTTCATTACGATTAACGCTATGTCGACACAAGATCATGTAACACACTTCAGAAAAGCCACACAAATGTCTGACTTGAAGGCCATTGAATACCTTTAAACCAAGCGATCAACGCGCGAATTTGCTATCGTCACAATCATTTGTTCAGCAAATCCGAATGCATCCTCGTGCTGACTGGAGGTACCTACCTTCCTTTCTTTCTTACATCTATGCACCTTTCTTCGCTGAACAAATAATCGCGTAGCTTACATATTCACGCGATTATCGCATTGTATTCAGACCACATCATATCTATTTATCTATTGGGTTATGGTTGCCGCACTTAGTCCTGATGTTGGACTATTGTGCGTGACGTCATGGCGTCCGTCATTCCAACCAGCCAACCCTCCAGAAGCAGATCAGTCCTCTCAGTGTGCTCAGGATATCTATAAGCAAATTTGGTGTCTGCAACCCCGTACGTCTGTGCACTCAAGGAGATACCACAAAAGTGCGATACAGTTTCCGACTGCACCTCACAATCTTAAATGGTTGATGAATTTCAACGTAACAATACTAACAAGTAAAAACTTACTTGAATACTTTCATCCCGGGAGTATGGTCCATTGGGATAATTTTCTACGTCTATCTAGTAAAAACGTTCTCCATACTAATCAAACAGTTGAAGTCTCCGCAACACATGTAGGTACGCCCCAAAAAGATAATATAATTAATGTAGTTAGTAAACTGTCACTACCGAGTTTATATAGAAAATAAGTAGTTTAATAGCGTTAATTAAATAATATAAGATACTTATGTAACTTCTGTAACATTTCAGGTAGGTAAGTACCTACTACAAAAGTGTGATTCAGTTTTATCATGAAAATAAAAGTACCTAGGTACTAAGTAAGTTATAACAACCACATGGTTCCATCTTCAAAGTTATGCCACACATTCCCAACCACTGCAACTCCTGAAAGCCAGAATAAACAGTGGCAACCACCAGAAAAACGCCGATTCTCCGGGACTCGTCGAGCTTCACTAGCTCGACGAGTCCGGATTCCACAACGAAATGAATCAGAAAATAACAGCAGAGGAGTAGGAAAAAATTCAATTTCCACTTCCCTCCTTATCAAGCAGGAGATAGAATAGAGCTAGGCCAAAAAGGCACCAAGGGACATATATATACAATTGGGTGACTGATCTTCAAGGGTTAGGCAAAGCTACCACCACATGTCTCTTGAGCTAAGCCTGCCGAGGTCTCACCGTGGTTGGGTGACCATTAATTACATACTGAGGCTCTTCTTCCTCCTTCGTGCCTTGGTAAGCACGTTAAGCCGTTGACGATCGTAACGAGAAGTCAAAAGCCAGAAAATCTGCCATGCTTCTCTTGCCAAGGAATATCGCTTTACCTAGTTTTGGGTTGTGGAGGTCAGAAAGTCAGTCACTCCAAATAAAACAGCTGCATTCGATAAGACTGGAAGCTGACTCCAAGATAGCGATACCTGAAGTATCAGTTCACGTTTTACCCAAAATGCCAAAATATACCTTACAACAATTAACATAAGTGGCATTTACCAATAACGCCCAATCAAGATTGGAGACTCCACACTCGAAGTTGTAGACGAGTATGTCTACCTGGGACAAACGGTCCAGTTGAGTAGGGCTCACTTCGAGAAAGAGGTCAACCGTCGAATTAGACTCGGCTGGGTGGCGTTTGTTTCATGTTTCGTGATATCTTTTCGTCTCACTTACCAATGTCTCAAGACAAAAGTCTATGACTAGTGCGTGTTGCCAGTGATGACATATGGACTCGAAACGTGGTCGCTCACAATGGGCCTTATCAGAAGGTTTAAAGTCACCCAAAGTCACTTCGAGCATTGCCCTCTCCATTGCGGGCAATGCTCGGAGTTTCCTTGCGTGATCGAATCAGGAATGATGATATCCGCAAGAGAACCAAGGTCAACGATATAGCCCGAAGGATCGCCAAACTGAAGTGGGAGTGGGCAGGGCGGGCATATTGCTCGCAGAACAGATGGTCGATGGGGCCGAAAAGTTCTGAAGTGGCGACCGCGTACCGGAAGAGGCAGCGTTGGAAAGTCTCCTACTCGGTGGACCGATAATCTGGTGAGGGTCGCGGGTAGCCCGGTATGCCCAGCAGTGGACATCTTTCAACTGATATGATGAAATTGGTTAATGGCGGCCGCGTACCCCAAAGACGCAGCGTTGAAAGGTTTACAAGGTGGAAAAATGACCTGGTGAGGATCGCTGATAGCCGATGGATGGGAGACGCACAGGACCGGTTCTTGTGGCGACACTTGGGGGAGGCGTATTCCCAGCAGTGGACGTCTTTCAGCTGATATGATGATGCTGATGAATATTTTTACCTAGAAATGGCTTTCTTACTCAACCCACAATAACACCTACAGGATTAAGTATGAAGATACTAATTAACATGATAAATAGATTATTGTCTTATCTGTACAGCAATACATTTTATCTATACGACAGATAAGTATTTGAAATCATTATTGTAATGTTTACAGAAGTATGTAGTGGATATGATAAGAATTGTCATTTAAATGCTCATGAATTAATTATAATAATCGAATTCTTTACAATGTTATTCTTTGAGGTAATGTAGAAGTTTGCTTTTACTGTGACATATAGTACAAACAAAGCCAGTTAGGTCTAAAACCCACGTATAAGGGCTAACAAACGAAAACAAACTCCGTTATTGAGTTTTTATCTGTCACCCTGCTTTGTCCCCTTAGCCTTGCCTTGTTGTCTATACAATGATACACTCTATGTAGCATCACACCTACTCTAAATAACGACGACAATACGTCATTAATAAGCAATAAACAATACTTTCTAAGTTCTCAAAATTAATAAGCACTGCTGCTGCCCCCCCCCCCCTCCCTAAGGTGACAAAGCAGGGTGACATCGGAATAATTCAAAATTTTTCGGAATCAGCTTGGAGTTTAAATGACTGCACAACTATTTATTTGGCTGTTTGTGTACTTATGTAGAAAAAAAACTTGATGCCTTTTTGCCAACACACATGAAGTCGGTTTTAAAGATTAGTTTCACGTTCATTCCACGTTCGTTTCCCGCCATATCGTGATTTCACCATGTTTGCCACAGACAATAAAAACAGGCAAACACAATAAAAGAATACAATACGTCGTCTACGCTAAATGCCAATCATAAACCACAGAAAAGGATCACTGAGCTGATGTTATTATTAATAATTTATGCATAATATATGTACAAATTGAAATTTATGAAACCACAGTTTATTTTCCTGTAAGATGTTTATTAAAACCGCAACAGTTAACATTGTTAAACAAACGCAAAATTCGTTTTATATTTATTGTTAGCTTGAACAATGGTCAAATAAAAAAACAAAACATTTTAAAAAACATATTAATTAAAATATTTCGTTAAACATCATTTGATCGAAAACGCATTTTAGCGAAATAAAAAAAAAATACTTTGGTTGGAATAAAAAAATCAAGTTTAGACCATAATTCAATATTGTTACTTTTTGCGTGTAGATAAGTAGAGCCTGCAGTAGCATGTTAATTTGTTAATTTAATTAAAGTCAAGTACCTATGCTATTCATTGGAAATCATGCTCGATAGTATAACATTTAAACATCGCTCCAATTCGACAGCAGAACCTTGACAACAGTTGGCGGTCATTGCCCCTATCATTTAGGTCAAATGTCAAATCAGTGGCAGAAACTGACAGTTGAACCTACTAAGCCCTTTTTGGCACAAGGTATTCTGATATCACAAGCAAAATGATTTCACATCTTTTCATGTCCACTAGGTCAAAGTCATTCTTTTTGAATAGAGTAGGTATATCAAACGTAATAGATAGAGGCCGTTCAGATGTGTAGAAGTACAATAGAGCGAATTTAATAAAGATTCAATGTCAGCTATTGAAGTAGTGCATACGTTGAGTTATGTCGCTCATTCACTGAACAGTTTGGCTAGCAAAAGGCTGTTTGATATAGTTCGGATAAAAGTAAATACTGGCCACATAAAAGTAAGCAAAACAAAAGAAGATCTTACGATGAGCGATGTCCAGATAATAATAATCTAAACAAAAGCTGTCACGGCTATTCTATATCTGTTTATTGAAAAATGGGCCCTTAATTGTTTTTTTAATGCCTATTTTAATGTCAATGACAGTGGGATACCATTTATGTTCAATGTTCTGCTAAGTTGTGAATGAAGTACTTGATCCTAAATAAAGGATTAAGAAAGACCTTATTAATATTTGACATAAAGACTAATATTTGGTAAAGGTGGCTGACCTACCTAAACTTTGCGCCTATAACAATTCATCTTATTTGCGGTACTTGCATATTGCGTAGGCGCCATTCAACCCAACTCTAAAGAGGATACGAGTATTAACTATAATAGCTGCTCATATTGTAATGCATTTGATTCAATGGGTACCTGACCCTTTGGCCTGTGACCTCAACGCTTGAGACACCTTGTTTACTTCCCACCGTGACATGATTTGATTGTAGGAGATCGTGGCTCGATCGCATGGCTAAATTACAATCTCAAAAATACTGAAGTACAGAAACAACTTATATGGCTAACCTTGTCAATTAAGTAGTGATTAATTGATAAGAAGAACCAGTAAAAAGCCCATTGGTTTTTTTTTGGGACACCCCGCCTCTCTATTCTCACACAACACAAACGAACACTGCAACTCTTGAGAGCCAGAATCAGCAATGGCCGCCAGAAAACGCCGAGTCAATGGAGCTCGATGAGTCCCTGAGAAACGATTCAACTGTCCTGGATCCCGCAACGAAATGAATCTGAAAAGAACTTGAGGAGTGGTAAGAAAGACATAATTTCCAAAAGTATAATAACGGTCGGAATTAAAGACTCAAACTTAGAAGAAGTGGGTCATAATTCACTACAAGAGTTTTCCTGTGTCCAATCAATGGCACTCCATTTGGTTTCGAGGTGTAACCTGTATGCGATCGTTTGAGTGAGGTTCGAAGGTAAACGAAGGGAATGGACTGGACACTGGTTTTTGAGCAACCATATTCAGGGCGAAAAGATGATAGTTGAGTCAATGCGAGGATAGGGAGCCCGTCAGAGGCCCCTGACCACAGAGCTCCTACTTGAAACTCTTCAAATATTCAACGTGTAACAGAATAAACGCAATACCTGAAAAGGGGTTATCGATCTCATCATTATGAACAACTTTTGCTACGGGACCAACACCGAAATCGCGAAAAAATAATCGGGTGTTTAGTACATTTTGTCGAGTTGTGCGCACACAAAATGTATGTATGAGGCAGTTCATAATTATGAGTACAATTACCCCTTTTTGGGTATTGCGTTTAAATATTGTTACACGTTTTACCTGTTCTCGGGGTCCTCTTAGCAATACTTTGATAGTCGAGGCTATGGGGCTTGCAACAAGGTGCGAGAATTTTTGCCCTGAATATGGTTGCTCAAAAACCATGCTAGCTCCCCTCTAATACCTGCAATTGAATGGTTGTCACTGTCAATGACGGACGAAAGACCATTCTTGGGTCATCGAGACCTTTCCATACTAACTTGTATGATAAACGTTTGGTTCCGGGCTGTCCTAAGCAAGGGAATATCTACTATTCAAAGGCTTTTCCTCATTCAATGATTAGTTACTTAATTAAAATCGAGCTCTGCGTGTTCACTTTCTGTTGATCATCATCATGATCTTCCTGCCCTTATCTCATGTTACTTGGAGGCGGCACAACACGTTCTTTCTTCCATTCTGTCCTATCAGCCGTCACGCTATCTTTAACTCCCTTTTCATTCGCACCTCACACATCTTTTCTTTGGTCTCCCTCTTTCTCTCCGTTCATCCACATTTTATATTCATAACCCTTTCAGCTACATGCTTTTCATCCCTCCTCTTCACATGAAAATACCAGGACAAGCGGTTACCTTTCAACTTTTTCGTCACTGGCGCCACTTTTAAACTACCTCTATTGTACTAATTTCTCACTTTATCCATTCTCGTTACTCCACACATCCATCTCAACATTCTTATCTCCGCTACATGCAATCTATTTTCATCCGTCTTTTTCACAGCCCAACATTCTGATCCATACACTCACTCACTTTCTTTTGATAACTGCTTGAATTTGGTTACTAAAAAATTTTCCTCTTACAAGATTTTTTTGGACACCAATAGTAAGCATGGTATAATTGGAGAAACACGTGGAAAACATACATCTGATATTATCTGTATCACGCAAAGCAAGTGCCCATAAAATTCTTGGTAAAATTAAGATACATATTACTGTTTATTAGCAAATAAAAAGACTTCTTATTAATTATATTTTTAAATTACGATTAGTTGTGAAAGAAGATAAATCATTATTACAACACTTCGTATATGAAAAATATGTTTCTGTTTGACAACAGACCTCTTTATTGCCACTTTAAATGTCTTGCAATCTTAAATCAATCTACTGTCGTCTGTATCATTGTAAGTATTGTTAATAGTTTAACTCACGCATAAGTTCATATAATCCAAATGACTCACAAAACAACTGTACAGGATAAGGATAAGCATTGCCATACAACGTGGCAATGCCGCCAGTCTTTTGGGCACACTTCCAGTCGACAGCGATGCGGATGAATTTTTTGACGCCATCTTTTAGGGTTAACTTAGTTAGGATATTTGATTTTTATTATTAGTGCTGTCACTGTACAGGTAGATATAATAATTTTTCGAAACAGGCAATCTAAGACCCTACCACGAAACTACAACAAGAAACTATTTACAATAGCACACTAAACTGCAAATAAATGTTTATGAAGACCGAAAAACATTTGCTTTATCATCGAGATAAACTGAAAAAATACGCGCGATAAGAAATGCGTCAGAACTGCTTATAACATTTGGACCCACGGGAGTTAAGCGTGGTGCTATTATACGGGATGTTTCATTTTTGTACACGCAAAAATATCAGCCGCTCTGAAGAAATTAAATGTGCTTAAACATTTGCTTGATTGTATAAGTTAAAATTGATAGTTAAAAAAATTGTTAATACTGTATATTTTTTTTAAATGCGTTTCAACTGTTCATTTAATAACTATTTTCTTACTAACAGTTATTTATTTGACCATTAATTGACAAGCTAAATATAGATCGATAATTGCACATTAACGAAAAGGTGTGCATAATTTTTAACTATTATAATTGGTACTACGAATCAAACAACTCGCCCTCAGTAAATCAAAACGCAATGCATTAACATAGGAACAGCATGTACGTCATCTATAAGTAAGTCAAAGATTTCATAAAGAGAGGAAAATACGATAAAACGGACATTTATATTTGTTTTATACATGGTTATGTGGGATGGACCACCGTGATCGCTTAACAGCCATATTATGATGTGTCAATTGACGGCGCGTTGTGTTCCACGCGGGCCTCTTAGAGATGTCAGCATAGAAGACGGGGCCCGCTAGGGCCAGTGCCTCCGGGGTTGCGGAATTTGATCGAAAGAGTCACCGCGGCCCTGAAACGCAAAAGGCATTATGAGTAACACGGATGGATTTTATTCACTAAGAGTTACTGCCTCCCGCTCCCTCGAGAGCGGAAGGAGTCATTTGGTAATTTCCCATTATTAAAAAAAGTGACGTATTAATTCCATCATGATTCCGTTGTTTAAAAGGGATACTGATATTCGTGATGTATCGCTCTGTCACCCTCCCACACCTGAATTACGATGATAATGGCACTCCATGGTAACTAAAACTCTGAACATAATTCGTGAGATTAATATTCTTCTCATCAGCCCACAGACACAAAATTGTATCATAAAATATTTATATAGATACATAAAAAGGAAACTAACTGACTGACATATCAACGCATAGCCGAAACTACAAGGACTAAGAACATAAAACTTTGCACAGGGCTACCTTGTGAGATTATGTGAGCACGACGAATTGATTTTTGGAACTTCAACATTTGAAGGAGTGAAAAGGGGGCTGAAAGTTTGTACTAAATTTGCAAAGACGAAATCGCGGGCGAGTGCTAGCCTAGCTAATCGTCAATAAATACCTGATTAGTTATGACAGATAAAGAAGCATTATTAAGCTTTACTTTCCAAAAGAGACAACTCTCTCTCTCTCTGCATTTAAGGCTGATTTAAAGACAACAGACTATAATGAAAGTAAGTAATGTGCATAGAATCTGAGTATGTCGATATAAATAAAAAGTCTAAACCCAAACAAACAAAATATGCATATAACTGATTTTAGCAGAAGAAAAACATGCCTGAAATATGAAGTTTATTTGACCTTAGAATTCCAAGTAAAACCGAAGTTACAACGGTTCAAATTTGCCAATTTAACAAAACGACAAGTTCATGAGTAAGATGCAAATTACCAATATTAAAATCTGATTCTTAGTTTTCTTTTTTGTCTCTGCACCACCCTAAGATCGACTGGTAGAAAATACCTCAGGCATTCAATCGGCCTTTGTGCAGTCTTATTACGAATGCAGTTAAAAAAACAAATTTGTTGCTAGCAACCCTACTTATAGTTTCAGCTACATACTGTCTTATCACCGTCAATAAGGTCGTTTTTACTATCAAACCGTCCAAAAATAACAGACTGTATGTACACATTAACTATAAAGTGCCTTGAGACAAATTACTGTGACAGTCGCGTGCGATCTGTGTCGGTCCCGACCACGCTGGGCCATCGCATCATGTTGCCGACTGTACTCGCAGTATTGCTTCTTGGTGTGGACTGTTTTCGTAAGTAGTTTTTTTTTTAAATTTAATACTAGGCTTAGCTTAGTCAGTTCTAGTTTTAGTGATAGGAGAGCTTGATTAGTGTCTTAGGTCTGTGATATTATCCACGAATATTGTAAATGCGAAAGGAATGAAATTATAGGTTCCTTCGTCTTAAAATGGTTTTTAAATATTTTACTAGGCTTAGCTCAGTTTGTCCTAGTTGTAAAAATTGCCCTATAAGGCTGAAAGTATGGGTTCCTTCGTTTTGCAATGGTTTTTATATATTTTACCAGGGTTAGTTTAATTGGTCCCTGTTGTACCTAATGATTTAGCCATAAGGATGAAAGTATGGTTTCCTTCGTTTTAAGTTTTTAAATATTTCTAGGCTTCGTTTAGTCGGTCCTTGTTGTAGTGATTGGTTTATTAAAATTAAATTACAGATTCCTTCGTCTTACTTTAGTTTTAAATATATAACTAGGCTTAGTTTGTTACTGTCGTAATGATTGGCCATATTAGAATGAAATTATAGGTTCCTTCGTTTTACTAAGGTTTTTAAATATTTCCTAGAGTTAACTAAGTCTTTTTATCTCGAGCGTAGGTTCCTTCGGAAACCGAAGGAGGGAGAAAAACTGGAAAGAGTTTCTTACCCGGTTTTTGCATGGCGTGTGTGCTTTTTGCGGCGTTCATGCCCATTTTCTGACTTCATAAAATATGTAGACAATATGGTGGTTGGCACCAGATCAATTTGCAGTTAAGGACATTGACCTTTCCCTTATATCTCGAAAAATTTACAAGAAAATGTAAAGGATCTCGATAGATTGAAAATGTAAAGGATCTCGATAGATATAATAGAGAGCTTTATGTATTTTTCCGATTTTGGAATGAAGAATGACAAAAATTATGTTGGTCAATGGCCGCTATTGCAAGTTTATTTGGCGCCAACATAACGTCTCTACTCATTACAATTGCGATCGTAAGTCTTATTAAACTTGTAGCTTCTACCCGCGGTTTCAACCATAAGTACAATTTTATTCTTATTTCAATATGACAAAAATCCATGAACTATACCTATGCTTCTGCCAGCGACTTTGCCCGTGTGGAAGTCGTAACTTATTCCTGGACAGGCCTGTTGGTCTAGTGGTTAGTGACCCTGACTGCAAAGCCGGAGGTCGTGGGTTCGATTCCCACCCAGGACAAACTTTGTGTGATGAGCATAATTGTTTGTTCTGTGTCTGGGTGTAATTTATCTATAATATGTATGTATTTATAAATTATATAAGTAGAAGTTCTTCAAAGTCCAGCCATCTTTTTACCAAAATTCATAAAAAATGATGCAGCGGTTAACGTGAAAGCGAAACAGGCAGACAGTTATTTTCGCATTTATAACTTTGTTTGAATTGTCAACATAGACGGTATACGGTCCCAATACCAAAATTAAAAATGATGATGTAAACACAAATAATACTTGTTTTGAACATTGTTAAAATGAGGCTTTATCTAAAATCTAAATATACAAAAGGATTAAAATCAAGCACACTAAGGCATCGTACCTTATTGTGTCATTCCTTCAGAATTAAACTAACTAGTAAATAGCTATAAAAACCTATACATACCTTAAAAAAATCAAAGGTTTTATTTAAATTTCGAACTGCAAATAGAAAAATGTTTATTGAAAAAAAAAACAAATAAAATTATTGTTGTTTGTTGTTCGTCATTGATTTTGAAAAGAACTTTTTCAAATAAACAGTTATGCTCAGGTACCTACTACCTACTTAGTTTTAATTTCCGCGCATTTTTGAGAAAAGTACTATACAAGCCGTGGCCACAACTAGGCATTGATGGACTGAATGCCTCTTTTGCTGGCCGATGCAGTAATTTACAATAGTAAAACAGCCTTTATTCACATAATTATCAACTTAAGGCCGGCCGCAAACACGGTTTCCTGTTAGGGAATTCAAATTCGGAGACATTCAGCTCTTCGCTTGCCTTATATAAAAAAATGTTCAACTAGCCGCACACGCTTGTTTATTTTCTGATTGGGTAAAAAAACCTGACGATCCTTTTGAAAACATGCCGTGTGTTTGGGTCAGAAGAATGTAAAACCATGGACATTTGATTTTACGTTCTTCTTGCTAGTCTCACGGAATTCCTAATAAATTCCTTGTCGGAAAACCGTTCGTATGCGGCCGGCCTAACTCAGAACATGAAAGCATACAACAGCCCATCCTCCTACCACACGCTCCTTATCTGTTACGACGGGGGTGTGGCCTCGTATCTCCGGAAACCTCACGGCAAAACGTCGTGACTTTTAATATAAACAATAATTTTATCTATCACAATTATCGCTTTGATTTTCGGCCGAAAAATAACATCTTAATTTATCTACCGGATTAAAGTTCATTCTCGTGGGGATGATTATTAATTGTGACATGGTCTTAAGGTCATCAGAAGTGGGTAGATACATCTATCGCTGAATCGACAAAAATACAAGTAAGAGCCATTCGAGTTTGAGTTGTAGTTCGTTGTGATAGAGTCTGTATTTGTATTGGTTGATATAGCCATTCAGTACAGTCATGATTTTCATGCTAGAGACATGACGAATGTGTGTTGTTTTTCACATTGCTTGGGCTGTTCACAATACGATACGACTCTGAACACTATACTACATTGTTTGTCAGTTTGTCTAGAAGAAGCCTATGACTATGGCTTAAGTCAACGTGTCATTGTATCAGCGAATGCAAATTTGCTGTCGAAATGCGAAAATGTAAGGGATTGATCACGTGATATTTCGTCAGCGTTTATAATATTTTCAGCATATTTTTTTTAGCATATTTTCATGCTCTTTTTTCCCCACGTAATCCAAATCTTCTGCATTTTAATTTCATAACTGATTAATATTCTAGTCGAACTGTCTGTCAGTCTTCCATTTGAGCAAGCATTATGACAGAAATCTCCAAAATAGACTTAGACGTCATTTTCATGACCGAGATATCGGGTTATCTCCGGGAGACGGTTGTTCTTCCACAAGCGTATCGACACAACTCGCGATAGATCACCGCGAGACCGCAAAAAACACGCCAAATTTTTTGTTGAAAAACTTTTGAGGCGTATGTGCTGTGAAAGGTTGCGCTTGCGTCACGCGACGGACGCACGGCGGTGGCAGCGGATCGTTGACGATTTTGATCACCACGATAATAATTACCGTGTGGAGACAACTCCATAGAGTTGTTTTAGAATGAAGTATAAGATATCGCCGCGAGACACTCGCTTAATTCATGTCGTGCCACGGATCATGGACGGTTCAGACTTCAAGTATGAATGCGGCATCTGGTCACAGACAACGGCACACGTACCACCGCATTGGCGCATTAGATTTGAGGATCAAGTTATGCATGTGATGCTCAAGTCTGTTCGCTAAAGCAGTTGCGTTAGCAAGAGGAGTTCGCGTGGTAGAGTTTTGGTCCAAATATAATATTTGAACTCTCATAAGAACTTGCATCTTGTGGCCTGCGAGTTCTTATATGAGTCTGGCCACATGATGCGAGAAAAGGAAAGTGGAGCAAGGTAGTGACAGAATGGTATCAAAGGGATGGCAAAAGAAATCGGGAAAGACAGCTAATCCAATGGTAGGAGGAAATACAGCTGACAGCAGGTCCAAACTGGAGGAGGGTATCCCACGACAGAGGACAATGGAAATTGTTTGAGGAGACCTGTGCCATTAGGCACACCGAAATTCGAGATGTTTTTTTTTACTTTTTGTTGTAACTGTAAATTTTGCTGTGTAGTTTCGGAATTAACACTTAGTTTTTGATGTATCTAATGGTTATTTAATTCCAATTTTAAAGAAGCGCATCAAAGTATAAAAGTGCCCGCTCGTGACGTCACGATTTAGTCAAAAGCGTACAAAAATGTGACGTTAAGCGATTATTCAAAAGTTTTGATTTTAATTTACGGGAAAAAAGAAAAAAATACTTATCCGGACGGACTATCCAAATTTTTTCAGGAAACTCAGTTATGGTGCAAATATGTATAGCAATAGTGTAACGCATCCTATTGGCCAGTTTGGTGATCAAAAGTTTATGTTATTGCGAAACTTAAGGTCACGGCTACTGATGCCCTTGATGTAAAATTTGAGTGTCCTCACGAGTTTCACGGAAAAGGATATCCTCTTACGCATTGTTACTGTGAGACGGTCTAAAGATTCGGACTTTTAATTTATTAACTTGGATTCTCTGTACGGTGTCGTTACAGTCAAATAAACGGCTACTTCCCGTTTCGTCACATTCGCGATTCACTATTACAAAATACCTGGAAAAAAAACCAGTGTCAAAATAAAAATAATAAATATTTAAGAAAATAACAAAATATAATAAAATAGAATAGAACAGAGTACACTTTATTATGTACACCATATAAGTGACAGAAAATATAGATGAAGAAGACATTACATAGGGTGACACAATAGTCGGCCTTATCGCTTATAGCGATCTTTTCAAGACAACCTTTGGATGTATTTTAAATAGAAAAGGAAACACAGTACTGTAAGTAGTCTTAAATGTACTATTTATATATACAATAAATACAATACCTACATATTATATTTATATATACTTATTTATATAGGTATACAATAAAATAATAGTTATAAAACAACGATTTCTTTAGGTATTTCATAAACGAATAAATACGTCCTGTATAAAAAATCAGAAAAAACAAAACAAAATCTAGTAACACAAAGCAGTTCCATTATATTTTCATCTAAATGTTTGTGTGCAACAAAGAATAATAAAAATGAGACCGACTTCAAACTATTTCAGCTGTTTTTTGAGCCGCAATTGCCAATGTTTAAAAGGGTTATGGGTTCATAACCCTTCTTTTGCGCAGTCGGGAATAAAGCTATAAATAATTCATACAATGCATTGAATTTCATTTGTATGACAGAGTGTACGTTTGATTCACTGGCTCTTAAGTGAAATACAATACATGAATTGTACGAAGGCCACCGTGATATTTTTCTGTTGTAAATATCGTTACCTATCATTGTAGTGCAGTAACAACCTCGTTGGTCTAGCGGTGTCAACTGCTACTATCAAACATGAGGTCCTGAGTTCGAGTTTTTCATTAGAATATTATAATGATTGTTGCGAACTATGAAGTCTATTTGTAAACAAATTTTTTTAACATTTCCCCATACTAGGGGGTCTACGTTCCAAGGACCGGTGATAAAAATTGGTAAATAGATTCAGTGTCATAAACTACATCAAGTATCTACATACGGGTGCAAAAGTTAAAAAGTTGAAAAAAGTTTGATTTTTTTTCATAGATTTGTATTATCTTCCTTAGAAAAACAATCGACAACAATATAAAATGTTAACAAAAGTTTAATTTAGTTATTAAATAATTTTAAATAAAAATCAGTCTTATTTTAAAGAAACAGATCAACAAAATATAAAAAATTACAATTAAACTAAGATTTAGTAAAAAGGTCATTGTTGAGCTAGCTATTCTGTTTAGTTAAGTGATTTCAAATTATTAGTAAATAGTTAAAATTCATAAACTAAGCGACTATTACAATGTATGCGACTGTCCCTTTAAATTAATTTTGAAATCATTTTATCACCGGTCTTTTGGAACGTAGACGATTTTTGGTTACGGTCGAATGGCCCGCGGTCCATTCGCTTTGGGCCGTTCAGACTAAATACCCACAAGGGATTTCTCCTGTATCGTGGGTGCGTTTACAAACATATAAACTCACATACACAAACAGCCAGACCCGGAACAACTATCTGTAGGCCATACAAATAGTTGTTCCGTGCGGAAATTGAACCTGATACGCAGCGCAGCAGTCAATCGTTTAACCACTGCGCCAGCCGTGTCGTCAAGTTATTGTATTATATGAGTTGTTGGAAATAGGTTCACCCCTTGTTACATGAAACTTAAAGAACCTTTTTCAAGATAACAGTGTGTTTTTTGCCTTAGTTACAGACATGCTCGTTTTATGTGTTTTGGCGATTCCATCTAATGCAATAGATAGAATCGCTTGCGCTGAGCGACGCTAGGTAAATGAGGCGATTCTATTGTTTCTCAATAAACACATCCCTCGCTACGCATCCTCGCACATCTCTGTTGGAAACGTACCCTAACACAACTGGCTTTGTACAGACGCCAGCATATCAAGCTACCCGAAACTGTCAAATTTTCCCAATCAACCTTAAACCTAATACTGTAGCGATAAAGTTGGAAATCTATTAAAAAAAATAACAGATAGTTGTAGCTTGATGTACTGGTGACTGTACTATCCGCTTAGAGTACTTAAAATATTATTTTAAGAAAAGTACGACGTGTCTTAAGTTTCTATTTATGCCAACTTTGGACTTAGGGATAGTAACATAAATATTGGTTTATCTTTAATTTTACCTTTTTTGGAACGAAATTCCTTATCGCGCGTTGCGAAAAGGGGCTAGACGGAAAAAATTAAGACCAAAAGTTGTGCGTATAACTTAATTTTTTTTTTTTTTTTAAGTAATACGCACGGCTTACAACTATAGCAAAAACACAATACAACAAAACCACACACCCCACCAATCTGACAATCCGTAACGACTGCCAAAGATCTCCAAAGGACAGCCCGAACCAACGGCTTAACGTGCTTTCCGAGGCACGGAGGAGTCTCGATATGTTATGATGGTCACCCATCCACAGACCAACCTCGGCAAGCGCTGTTTAACCTAGAAGCGGCCTGTGCGGCTGTTATAATTTAGCCACGGGCTCCTCAGGCACACACACAACAGCAACAAAATACTTAGTGCATAGCTCTCTATCTCTCTCTTGCAATAGAATCATGATGACTTTGGCAAGTCGTAGTAAGTGAGCTGACCTTCTGGTCGCAGCTACTAGGCTAGGCTAGCCTTGAATTACCTAACTTATAATATCTAAAATTTTGATAACTAAACTTCAAATGTTTTGCAACAGTACAAATTCATATCAATCAACGTTTATCTAAATATTTTGATTGCTCTTAATCTGACGCAACACAAAGCCGCGTCTTTGAAAACGATTAGGAATTGCACAATTTTTAATTCCTTGCTAATCTTCAAAATTGGTTTTAGATACGGCAATACCTAGATGAAAGGATTATTTTTCTATGTTTCTAAAATTTATAACATTTATCAAAGGTGCATTATAATAATATAATTAAATTATAATCGCTCGGCTCCCAGGGTTGCAGAATTTGTTCGAAAAAGTCACCGCGGCACTGGAACGCAAAGGGCATGAGGAACACGCATGGATTGTGGTCAGTAAGAGTCTGACACTCGAATCCCTCCCGCTCCGCCCAGAGCTGATGATATCCGATACGTTTGGTAAATGAAACTTAGGCTACTTTTATTAATAACAAAAATAACTTGGGAATCGCGCAAAAAAAAAAAACGCGTGGACGAAATAGCGTTCAACAGCTAGTTTCATTTTACATACTTATACGTTTTTTTTTCTAGGGTGTGTGGTCGTTAGACCTTACTCACGAAGAAGAAGATTTATTGTTAGGAGGTACTTAGTGCAGATTTCACTAGATTTTTATCTTCCAATATAGGAAAGGTTTTTCCACAAAATGTGGCATCACTCTTTGACATTGGCCTATTTAATCAATGTCAGTCACTTCGAAGACACAACCAATCCTTAAAATGACATATTTTAACACATATTTCATAAAAAATATTTGTTCTAGGTACTTTTATCAGTTGTAGAACAAATAACCAGTTATCTTTACGAATGAATGCGAAAGAACTAGGCATATTAATCATACTTTTAAGACTTTGTAAACATGACAGATAGAGGAAAATATGTGAATGAAAAATAGTACTTTGCCCACACGCACAACGTAATGTTCCAAATATGAATTCAAAAACTGTTGTTTTAAAATTAAAAAAAGAAAAGATGTAGTTGTTTGAAATAACTTTTTAACTTTTACAGCACACTTTTACTTTTTAATTTATTGGCGCGTTTGGGGCTCATTGACAAAACTTAGAAAAATAGTGTAATTACAACCTATGTATAATCCTTCTGACTGAATTTTGGTCACGGGGGCCAATCTATCTACAGTGTATACGAGTGTAGTCTCTGTTCCTATACTGTCATAGTCCAATCTTCTTCTTTTCGTGTCGATTGACTCGTATGACCAGTATTGAGTAACCTGTACAGCTCAGCAGCATTGGCCTTGTTTAGATCTTGGATATTGCAGGTGGTTGTGCTCGACGGGCAACTAAGGAGGTGATGCATGTCCTGTGATGGTACTCCACACTGGCACTGCGTTTATAATTTGGCCAGATTAGTTTTACAGCGGCTAACTTGGGTCCGCAATCAGTCTCGATGCAGGTTCTGGAGAGTGAATGACATTGAAATGTATGGGATTGACAGATGTTATCGAAATGTCACGTGATTAAATTCCTATATTTTGGCATTTCGACAGTCGCATTCGCTAATTGAATGGCACATTCTCTAGAGCCTCAGGAACTATCGGTTGTCGATCGCCCATATGTCTCCCAGAACAACTATTTATGGTAGTCTGGAGTTGGTATCACTTCGTCTCAATGAAACTAGTATTAGTAGGTATAACAGTAGACGTATAGACTGTTAAATTTGTAGCCGGCTTAAGTGGCGAGTTATCCTGTCTTAAGTACTGCGCATTGCTGTTTCTTTGAATAAAAACAACGTTTGTGATTAAAATGTATTAGATTATTTTTTGTTTACTTCAAGATGTCCAAAAAATAAATCTGAACCTTGAAAATAAAGGAATGGCATTTCCTCGTGTTTTAATATAAGTGCACTCGTTATATGGTACTAAAATGTGTATGTTACTTGCATTTTAATGGATAAAATGTTTGCGGATGATCTAAAAAATCCAACTTCGCGAGATAATCTCGTTTAGTTTTTGTTCGGAATTATCCTTTTAGTAATTGAAATTTTTAAAATACGCGAATAAGCACTTCAAAATGTTAATTTTAACGATAAAGAAACTCGTTCTTACCTTAAATAAAACTTCGTCATGGTTGAAATCTTTGACGGGTTAAGCATAAAACAAGGACTGGCCACATCGGATGGATGGCTAAAATGGAACAACGTCGACATTTTTATGGGATCGACAACGTGACATTTCAGTAGCGTTTGTCAATCCCATACCATTTTGACTTTTCGACAAACGCTATCGCCATTATAATATAACCTGTCACTTGTCTATAGCAGACACCAGATAAATGTGTATTAACGGTCGTTGACCCATTTACAATACAGAAATAAATAGGTACATAAAGCTGTCCAGAATCGACTTCTATCGTGCGTGATCATACATTTATGAATGAATATGAAAAACGGTTCATACATTTATTGTTCGGGTACCTTTTTTTAAAGGTCAATATACTTATTATGTTGCAAGTTTATCTGGCGCCTACCATAAAAAGCCTTTTTGTCTCGAGTTCCTGATTTGATACCTCATAATTATTATCGGCAGGCCTATATGTCCAAAAGTAAACTGCAATAAGTTGAGTTAATTGATTCAAACTGTAAGTTTTGGAGCTAAAATTTACCAACATCTTTTTTTTTTTTTATATCATTGACAGTTAATTGCGCCCTTTGATAAAGCAGCATTCTGTTTGCCTTTCGAAACAAAATAAGTAGTCTTAATTCCGCAGAAATACAGATTCATCATCTGCCTAGCCTTTTCCCAACTATATTGGGGTCGGCTTCCAGTCAAACCGGATTCAGCTGAATACCAGTATTTTATCTGGAGCGGCTACTTACCAGACCTCCACAACCCATTAACTGGGCAACACGGAAGTTCTTGGCAAGACTGGAATCCGATTTACTAGCTTCTGACATTCCGTAACGGACTGCCAAAGATCTACAAATGACAGCAGGGACCAACGGCTTAACTTTTTTTCCGAGGCACGGAGAAAACTCGGTATGGTAAGATGGTCACCCATCCACAGACCAACCTTGGCAAGCGCTGCTTAACCTAGAAGATCAACCGGGGCGGCTGTTATTGTTTAGCCACGAGCTTCTCCCGCAGAAAGATAGATTTATTGGTAACTAAAATTGTGCGTGTTGCCAGTGATGACCTATGGACTCGAAACGTGGTCGCTCACAATGGGCCTCATCAGAAGGCTTAAAGTCACCCAAAGGGCAATGGAGAGGGCAATGCTCGGAGTTTCCTTGCGTGATCGAATCAGGAATGATGATATCCGCAAGAGAACCAAGGTTACCGACATAGCCCGAAGGATCGCCAAATTGAAGTGGCAGTGGGCAGGGCACATTGCTCGCAGAACAGATGGTCGATGGGGCCGAAAAGTTTTGGAGTGGCGACCGCGTACCGGAAGACGCAGCATTGGAAGGCCTCCCACAAGGTGGACCGATGACCTGGTGAGGGTCGCGGGCAACCGATGGATGCGAGACGCACAGGACCGGTTGTTGTGGCGACGCTTGGGGGAGGCCTATGTCCAGCAGTGGACGTCTTTCGGCTGATATGATGATGATGATGATGAAAATTTGCATATTTAATACATTTCAAGGCATGTTCTCCAGCTAGACAACACCTCGAATCATCAAATTGTTAAAGAAGTGATATTGTTCCGTTGTTATAGAGGTCCTATAAAGAGAATTAAAACATGGGCTACGAGCATAAAGAAGGATATTATAGTTTGTCGAAGTATATTAAAAAAGCGTTGGTTTCGTATAAATAAATAAAACATTTTAATTTGTAAATCACTTCTTTTCATATTTTATTACTACCCACGTAAGTAAGTATAACATTTACAAATTATACATTGTGGAATTTCATTATTGACACTAAGATCATGAAACATCTGTGTGTACAAAAAATAACTTTTGTTAAAACAAGTAAAGGTAACGACTGACTGATGAGTATCATTATCTACAAGTATTTAAAACAGACGTCTCGCAAATTGGAGTCAACCTTGAAAAGTTAAGGAAAATATATAACATTTTCAGCTCAACATTTTAAAAGAATTTCGTCGCTCTTAATCGTTTTTACGTGCGCATAGACAAAATAAAAATTGTTTAGAGGCGCGCGCGCCATTATTTGGTCTGCCACTGTCGATTGTCTGCGCAACAGTATGTTGCCACTTCGAACCATATAATTATTTATTATTTTTCCATACCTAATTGTGTTTTTTTTTATTAAATAACGTTTATGTTCTCTTAGTCAGAGCCGGTTGTCGCTGAAAACCAGCGCTGTGTCTCGCACACGAGTTCCAGCATTATGCTGAGCGATGGCCGGTTTGCGCCGATGTGATGCATATCTTCCTCACAAACCCGATTAGTTATTAATCATTTTTTTTATGGAGTGCTTCATGCTTTGTGCAAATACTTAAACTCTTTTTCTTTCTTTGCTTAGGTACCGTGTTGGTATTTCCACCTCATCAAACTCGCTACCTATTATTTATATCCCGTTTCTGTTTTTTCAAAACATTAGATGAATTAATTGAATAGGGTGACCAAGATTTGAAAAAAATTAACACGCAATGGATAACATTAATAAACTTAAAAAAAAATTACCCATTTGATCAAGACGTAGGAATGCGCCAAAACACAAGTTCGTCCAAAACCCTTTTTTTCGCTGTACGTACGAGTATGACGTAAATGCACGCACAAGGGCCTTGTAGCCCAAAAACAAGTTTAGCAATAACTGGAAATTATCTGCAGTCTCCGCACGCGGTCAATAGCCTTGTTTCGATTACGTCTGAAAAAAAAAAGAAACCATTGACCTCACGCTAGTCAGAGACAATTTACTTTTTTTTTTCAAACCAGAGTTTCGAGTAATCGGCGCTTGATTATGTCACTGATCGAAAGTGAAATGTTAAGATGAGGGTATTGAGTTACCGATTTATTATTCGTCAATGTCAGCAGATTTAAAGACTTACAAATAAGTGCGACTTTACTTCCCTCTCTATTTTTAAAAAAAATAAAGATGCATCTTGTCAATTGTTGTGTTAAGTGATTTGATTAGTTGTTCTGATTATTGATCAACTCAAAGTTTATAGTGCTTCACCAAAACGCAATACCGTTTCTAGAAATCACATTAAGCATACCAGAGGGACATTTTCGTATTATTTGAAACTATAAAATTGCAATCTCATTCTAGTTAAAAATACATCTAATTTTTCTACATTTTTGTCAGTGATTGTTGCTGGAGATTGCCACCATTTTATTGATTTCAAAGGTGCAAATATATTTTTAAGTAAGTTATCTAATGACATTTTATCATTTAATTAAAATAATGCATAATCCAAAAGTACAACCACAATAATGTATGGACGCCAAAAGAGACAATGACACCTCTGGGTTTATTTTGGTGTTTTTCCCAGAGTACTAGGAAACATTGACCTCATCTAGTTTTTTTAGAACATTTTCACAGAAATAAAAAGGAAGACAATTACACAGAAACACAATTAAATTATAAAAAAGCTAGACTGGGTGCCTAGCTTTTTTATAATTTAATTGTGTATTTGTGTATTTTTTGTTTTTGTCAACAAAAATAAAACGATAGCAAATATCAAAATACGAGTAAACAAATCATTTAGAGATAGTGAAGTTTTTAACTAGGTAGTTCTGAAAGTAAATGACGAATTTCATACTTGATTTTTATTTACAAATTAAAATACTTATTAAGCTAAAGCACTTATGAAATAATTTTAAAATAACTTCATCGGCGCAGTATCGGAACAGTTTGCTTCAAAGAAGACAGTTAGAAAGAAAAGTCCGATATGGACTTTGACGTCAAATTCCATAACGCCTAGATGCAGCTGCCATATAAAACAGCGTTTTCGCGAGAGTGCAGATATATTTGTTTAAAATTGTAATATCTCGTTGGTTCTTTGATCAATTTTGATTCTATTTATTTTTTTTATTTATTGAGATAAACTGTTTATATAACAAATTTTTCTCATGCATTTTCCCTATTGGTTTGTCATTAATCATCCTATCCTAAATGATGATTAATTGATGAATATGAAATTATGGATATTTTTTTATCCATTTGGCACACAGAATAAAATGACCTGGAACAACATAATTATTACTAATATTACTCCCCAGACCGAATTTCAATCACAGTGGCCATTCTCAACGGAGATTAGCCATATACGCAGGAGATATTATAGTGCATAAGTCTAAGCGCAGACACAGGTTTACCCTCTGTTCCTTCATTTTATTTCATTGAAAGAGGAACAACAAACAGCTACATTATTGAACTAGTATTACAAACTGGAATAACAATAACTTAATTAATAATGTAGTCCACAGCGTTGTCCACAGGTTACCTTTATTATTAAATTTTATTTACTCTCCTAGTCCGATACGACCGGGGAGAGAACAGGCGCAGGACCAACGACTTTATATGCTTTCCGAGGGTCGAGGGTGTCACACCACCAACTTCCTAACTCAGAAATTCTTAAATAATAGGAAAACCCATTTACATTTTTTTGCCTGGCCTGGGAATCGAACCCAGGACCTCACGCTTAGCAGTCACGTTTTTGACCACAAGACCAACGAGACTGTAGGACAGGATGAGAATAGACCATAAAATACTTTTAACCCGGTGTTAAGTTCACGTTAGATAATTTTCAAGTTTCACGAGCGATGCCGCTGGTAAAAGCTAGTTTTAATTGTGACGTTAATTAAGAACTAAGGTCAATATACTTGCAAATTGTTGCAGTAATTCAGGTTATGACGGAAACGAGTTAATAAAACAAAGAACGTGTTTAAACAGTACTTGTGAATGATAAAACATGGCCTTTCTAGTCTAGCATTGTTCAAATTATTGATCTTTGTTGGATAAAGGAAAAAAGGAACATCTATTGCTCAAAAACGATCTGTGGATATTTATTTTTATTTTATTGTTTTTGTGTGTTTTTTACCATTTTGTTTTTTTATTGTCCTGTAAACTTGTCGTTTACCTTAAGTTTGAGCTAAATGTATTATGTATTTTCTTTCTGCCACAACTATTTACTAGACATATCAGTATCACCACTATAATCTAGCCTTATCATCTTTCATACAGTCTTTCCACATTCTGACTGGTTTTATCCGAAATCTCCGATTAAATGAATTAATGCTTTAATACCAGGGACTTTAGTCATCATTTTGAATTTATTGAGGTTAGCCACCACGTGGTTTCGCGAACGTCCGATATAACCCGATTTCTGTAACTCGGCGAATAAAAACTTAATTACCAACAGCGTTTTTAAAGGATAACAAGATAAAAAAGCTGACAAACAAACTGCCAAAATTACGGGTTATTTTTGCTTTGAAAATCCTAAGGAGTTGCTATTAGGGTGACCTTAAATATATATGTTTTGTTTTATTATAGTATTCAATCTTGTTTTTAAAATACAATGTGATATTTATTTCAATACAACGTGTGGCATTTTGAGTCGTTATATACGAACGAAAAAAGGTTAATAACACAATTCATGCGAAAATAATTTAACTAATGGAAAAGAATAGAGTCTTCACTATATTCTTAATGAATGCAGTTCAATAAACATACTGATTACTGTTTTTAAGTAATTCACCCATACGTATCCAATCATTCTGTTATGTAGAGAATGTTCATGAAAAAATATTTTATGAAAAGTAATTTGCGTATCGTCACTGTTTTGCACTAATTAGTTCCAGTGACCGCTGTGTTAAACAGAGAAATAATTGTAATTAGTATTGGAAACACTCTTCTTTTGAATATTAAGATATTATCCTACGTTTTCTAACATACCTAAATATGTGTGTTACTGAAAGATCAATATCCATTCCTTCTTTTCATCAGAAGATATATTTTTCCTACAGTGACACATAATTAATACATTGTAACTTTATTATGATATGAAATAAAATGAACGTGGCAAACTTATGATCAGAGAAAAGATAGTCAATAGCTATTTCATCAATGTCAGTCACAATGGATCGTTCAACATTGATTTTTATTTCACTTCCTTTGCTGTTATAATTGAATAATATTTTTATCTGAGTACAATAGATTCGCCATTGTTAATCTTACACCTGGTATTGTAGATTTATCCTCAATATAATAAATACCATAATTATTAATCATCTTTGTCGTCCATTTTTCATTCATTTTATTTCGGATTTTTAATCATAATTCTTGGCTTAAGTTCGTTATAGATTTAACCGTGTTTCTGTACCTAGCTGAATGTTATCTGGTTTTCGATACAAAATTAAAAACTTTATTTTTTTATCACGGTAGGTACCTATGTATTTTAATTTAGACTTTTATATTTTTTTTTTAAAATACAAAAAAAAAATAATAAAACGCAAATTGTACAAACATTTGTACACCTAGTCCTAGTAAATTAAATTATAAGGGAATCCTGAAAGATTGATAAAAACTGATAAATGATTTGCCATACCGTTTATGTAGATATGCCAAACATAAAAAAATTTTACAAAACCAGGGTTAAATTAAAGTAAAACAAAAAAAAAAAACAACATAGTCCTCAAATCGAATCAAACTCGTCCCTCGGAGATCACTCGAGTTCCTCAAAGTCGGATTATTCCTAGCACTCGTTTACCGCGTGGTGTCACTAGTCTTAAGCCCTCGAAATTGAAGTGAAGTGCAGTTGATAAAACGCGCGGTACCTGCGCAGACGCCTCAGTATTACTATTATGGCGCGAATCCCGATTACGATACTGGCCGTCTCGGCTACAGTTTTGGCCGCCAAACTCGTTACAGGTGCGTAATTGTGAAAAAAAAATGTGATTTGTGTCCGTGGTTTTTTTAAACAATGCCTAGTTTTCATTGAGTTTTCTTATTTTGGTGATGGTGCGTTTGTGGTTGGGACCAAGTTATAATTTAATAATAATTTATTTATATCTTAAAAATATTACGAGTTGTACAGTATTTTTTAAATGTTATTTGGAAAATAATCAAAATGAGCAACTGCGCCTGGGCTAGACCGAGGCTGTATTTCAGGATGCAAATACACAATATTTACAAATGTTAAGATACAAAAATTATAAAGCGTTCAAAGTATCAAGCCTAAAAAGGGGAAAGGCCTCATAGTGAATAACATTTTCTTATTCAGAATTACATGTGCTCGTACAAATCATGTCAAAATGAAGAAGATATTTTATACAAACTTTTCAAACCATATTGAAATACAAATACATATGGTTTTCATTATCCAACTGTGAACAAACAAACGAGAACTATGAAGGATCTCATTTTCCTTATCATTAACGAAAAAACATAAATTGGACCAGTAATATCAGATTTTTAAAATTAAGTAGTTCATAATTTTTTCCTAATCGAAATTTATCGCAAAATTAATGTGAAAAATATTCAAAAGCGCATTAGCTGTTTTGATTGGTTTTCCGTTGAACCGTTTTCGACTTGCGTTTAATTTATGAAATTTATTTTTAGTAAATATATATAATATATTAAATTATTGGAAGCATTATTTCTTTCGTGGTTTGGCCTATAAATTAATATTAGTTATAAGCATGACGTAAGTTGCTTGATAGTAGAAAAAATGTTGTTGTGACGTACCGGTGGCAGTACTTCCCCGAATGAAAACGTGCACAAGGAGATCTTCAATTGATTGATATCTTTATTGTTGAGTTAGAGATATGCATATCATTGTGAAATCCATAGCCAGTAGACTGCGCGTCTTAGGCGGTAAAGGTACATTCTCTATTACAAGAGTGGGTTCCTTATTATTATTTTATTTTTATTAAGTAATAGGCTTGCTCTTGACCTCGATTACGCCTGATGAAAAGCGACAGATGAGGTCTATGATGGAGCGAGCGTGCCCAGAAGATGCCTGTTCCTTTTTAGTGTTCCGTACCCAAAAGGTAAAACGGTAATAACTAAGACTCCGCTGTCCTTCCGTCCGTCCAGCCGTTAGTCACCAGGTTGTATCTCATGAACCGTGATAGTTACACAGTTGAAATTTTCACAGATGATGTATTTTTGTTGCAAATGTTATAAATTCATGAAATACTACATTTGGCATCAATTCTAACTGAGAGAGTTGTATTGATGATTTTAATGTTTACAGTTCTTTAAATACGTACTTGCTACGGCCGCGAATCATATTTTGACCAACATACAACCTGATACTGACCTGCAAATTGCAAAAAACGTAAGAAAATTTGAATTTTGCGGTCGCTTTCACCTTAAGGGATCGCCATTAATCACGTGTTTTTTAACGACTACAAATCCAACCTCCTAGTAATACTTGGTGAGGTTTTTGAAAAGTATCTTAAAAATTTTAGAAAATTATCGTTCGCTAATGTCGGAAAATTGAGTACCTACTTAATTAATTAGAAATTAAAGAAAATAATGTAGAAAAAAACTATTACACGTAATATCTCACTGTACACTCTGACCACCCAGCCGTTTGGAAGATACGAGGTAACAATATTAAGAGCGTTTACGCGGTACGGCTTTTCATACAGACTTTCAAATCCTTATTCTTCAAAATGAATGAACCGATTTTAACGAAACTTATCGTTTATTCAGTGTAGAAACAGAACCAAAACAAACAAAATAAGTAATATATGAAAATATACGAAACTTGGAATGCATGCGCTAGATATCCAGGTCTAAATAGTTATTAGAACATTTTTGAAAAAGATTTCAGAGGGAGAGAGAGAGCGATTTTAAGTTTTCTATAGAAAGTGAAAAATCACCATATTCTTCCCCCTGAACTCTTTTTCAAAAATGTTTTCTGATAACTATTTAGACCTGGATATCTTGCGTATGCATACCAAGTTTCGTTAAAATCGGTTCATTCATTTTGAAGAATAAGGATTGAAAGTTTGTATGAAATGACATGCGGCGTACACGCTCTTAAGCAGGTACCTAAGTAAAAATAACTTGAAGTTTATTACTAGTATTTTAATTAAAATAGCTGCCTACTTACCAATCATAGAATTACTTATGACAATGTTATTAATTTTCATCCGAAAGTAATTGTTTAGTTATCATGTAGATATAACTATAATATAATTGTATAATTGTATGTATTTTCTACGATTTAAATTGTCAAATTAAAGTATATCTTTTGCTGTGCCCTTTTTCTTCATGTGGGTAGTAAGGTCTAACGACCCCACACACCCTAGTGTCAGAGTGTGCTGTGCCCTGACAGGGTCTAAAACGGCTCTTAGCTCTAAGCCTTCTGTTAACATCTTGATATTACCGTTTGAATCGAAAATAAATGAATATGAAAAAAAAATACAAACAAGATACTCGCGAAAAACATAACGCTTCGCAGTCGGGTAAAAACAGCACTCTACTTACGTTTAATTTGTGACATTCGGTTACAAAAACCGGGGTTAATCATTTATTTTAATTACTTTTTGTAATTAGGTATCTATATATAGATATGTAGCTGTTGATTTCTTATCTGCCTACCTCTTCAAGCCTACTAGTGTTCTTTTATATTGTCTGATTCGTCTTATTTATTTATTATACACTTCATTGTACACCAAAAGTAAAACCAAAAGGAAACTTAAAACTAAAACACATACAATAGGCGGCCTTATCTCTTCCAGACAACCTGAGATGGACAGTAATTTTCTGGACATGACTTAGAGTTGTCATTGGCGTGACAAAAAACCAATTTAATTTTAATATAACATAATAGATACATACATCATACGCTGAATAATATATACATAAATATGTAAGTATACAGCAGTGCGATTCTGTAAACATGTCGAAGTGAACACTTGGTCAGGGCGCACGACAGGTGAGTTGTCAAACCATACAAATAAGATGGAATGACAGCCGGTCGATTCTGTCGACATCTCACGGTGTTCACCTAGGCGGAGTGAACGATAATAGAGCTGTCATTCCATCTTATTTGTATGGTTTGACAACTCACCCGTCGTGCGCCCCGCCCGGGTGTTCACTTCGACATGTTTACAGAATCGCACTGCTGCTCTATTGTCGTTCACTCCGCCTAGGTGAACACCGTGAGATGTCGACAGAATCGACCGGCTGGTATTAAAAATAAATGACGACTATCGATAATCACAGCGAAAGATAATGTTCCTTCGACTGAGCGCGTCTTACCAATCACTACAAAGAGCTACGTAGTACAGATTTATTAACCATCTCAAGAAGGCGGGGGATTTTCTCAGTTGCAGGTCTGTACGTTGTCTGTTTGTTACCTCATATCTCCGTTATTTATAAACCGATTCGAAAAAATCTTCTTTTATGTTGAAGGATATGGGTACTTTCCGATTAATTTCATTGAAATTTCATTAAAATTGGATCAGTAGTTTGGATTTTAAATCCAAATATACATAGAAATACATATGCCATCCAAGTAAATAAAAATTGCGTATTTTGCTTTCCTGTGACTTTCCAGTGGTGTTGTTAAGCGAAAAGAAGATAAAAAAAAACTTTTTCACAAAAAAAAAGAAACCGACTTCCAAAAAAACTACAAAGTTCAAAATAACTTTAATTTCGGAAGTCGGTGTTTTCGGTTCCTTCTTCGTTATTTGACACCGACTTCCGAAATTAAAGTTATTTTGAACTTTGTAGTTTTTTTGGAAGTCGGTTTCTTTTTTTTTGTGAAAAAGTTTTTTATTTTTCACTTTTTAGTGGTACCCCACACCTAACAACACCACTGGAAAGTCACAGGAAAGCAAAAATATGCAATTTCGTATACATGGATGATTTTTCCACATATTTTTTCCAGCTATTTGGATTTAATAACCAAACTACTGATCCGATTTTGATAAAATTTCAATGGGACCATTTGGGAAGTATACCCTTTCCAACAAAAAAAGATTTTTTCAATTCGGTTGGCAAAAGACAGAGTTATGCCCGAACAAACATAAAAAAAAAAAAAAAAAAAAAAAAAAAAATACAAACATCCGAATTGAGAACCTCCTCCTTTTTTAGAAGTCGGTTAAAAACTAAAATGTGAAAAACAAAAAAATAAAAAAATCTCACAAAAAAATACAACCGACTTCCAAATAAAAAAAAAACACTACAAAGTACAATAACTTTTATTAAGTCGGTAGTAAAAACATCCAAAAACACTGACTACCGAAATCAAAGTTAATTTATAAGTACTTTGTACCTATTTATTGTTTTTTTTTTGAAAGTCGGTTTTATTTTTCTTTTGTTAAAGACAGCGTCAGTAACCACATCGAATCGTCCATGAAAATTACGGCACTGACAAAGATAAATAACGAGCTACCGACAATGAATAGATTTACGTCAATCATTTATTTTGTTGAAATAACAGTTTTAAAGAACAATGAAAGCCAGTACTGATGACGGTTATTTAAATGCAAATATTACCTCAAAGCCAAAGTATTTTCTACAGATTTTCAGCCAAAAGTAGATTTTCACAATTTTACTAGATAAAAACATAATACATTCCGTTTAGTCCATTCATTAGAGTTTAAAAAAATATTAGACACCAATTTTTCTCCACTTACTCCTACTTCCAGCAACATGCAGGCTTCTGAGGGCTTCAAGGAGGTTCAGATTTGGTCTTACCAGTAGTACTTCTTCCTCTCGGTCCTTTGCGTCGAATTTGCCACTCGACTTCAAATTCGTGAATATAAGAATATAGAAAGCGGGGTAAATTCGAAAACGTTCACGTTATCTGTGGCCCACTTCTTCTCGCATAGACGAAAACCCGAGTCCCAGTAGTGCGAATGTTGTTAATTTTTTTTTATTTATGAATGGGCTAGCTCTTGACCTCGATTACGCCTGATGGAAAGCAATAGATGAGGTCCATGATGAAAGCGAGCAAGCCCAGAAGATGCCCTGAGGCACTAGTACTCCCACGCGTCGACGAAACACAGCAGGCTGCTTGACGTGGTCGTGAACCAGGCGGGCGTTAGCCTTACCACCGCAAGAGAAGGATTAGCCAGTCTTATAAGGTGTTAGGTGAGACTGCCCAGGATGCGCCGAGCGCTCAGTTCAGTTCAGTGTCTGATGGAACAAATTGCGCTACACGAGGAGGCTCCTTCATGCATCCCAAAATTACATAAGGGAGATCCAATTTTTTGAGGGAAGTATTTACTTTTTTTAGGTAGGTACACCGATTTCACCGTAATTTGTGGGCTGGTTAGTATTCTTTTTATTATACTGCTCGAAAGTCGTAAGCAAAAACGAAAAGAATCAGGCACCTTAAACATTATAAAATTCAGAAAAAAAGTGTTTAAGAAATTTGCCAAAGTTTTCCACGCCACATTAGAAAGCAGATTAAATTGCGATAGTTTTTTTTTTGTGACGAAAATTGTGTTGACCATGCTTTGGTATTTGACCTAAAACTTTCAACGTGTTTTTGTCTATTCACTTATTTAAAAAAAAATAGTAAAACTAAAACCTGACTAAGTCTATAAACATAAGAAGTATGTAACTACGTTTTCCTTGAATTTATAATTCGCCACTAACTTAAGCATCTAAATACGAAAAATCCTAAATGTTTGAGATTGATTGATTATTTGTTTTTGTTTGTTTTTGGAACAGTATAAACGTGTTTTCTTTCTTCATTTTTTTTACATGAGCAACCGAAATGTAACGTGCTTTCGACAGTTCACCTATAAGTCTATGCGCAAGACAATGCCTACTGACAAATACTACAAATTAATGGCATTCGCGGTCATTTGCCCCAGAATGTCTAGAACTTGTTAAATTAAATATATAAACTGTTTCAGTTGAAACTTTTTGGGGGCCGAGTCACCCGCGTCCGTAGGAGAATACCCATAGTGTCCCTACACGTGGTCCCCGGGTGGTGCTAATCAGGTGACACTAACTGGTGGTAGGTTTCGGCCGATGGCTTGTGACCACCCACTGGGCAAAGGCGTACCGCCAAGCGGCCTAGCCGTGTTCCGGTACGATGCTCAGTGTAGCCAATCCAGAGGAGTTGGGTCGAAATAGTTGTTCCTATGCAGGCAGACCAACCAGGCTCGCGCTGATTTGGGCGTATCGGGAGACTAGTCGCGGAGGGTAGCGGGATCCGAGGCACGGTGCGCCGCTGGCCGACCGCAGGTAGTTGGGGGCCCAAGTAGTGTGCTAGCCACACACGAAAGGCTGCCCCGCCAACTGTCGAAAAATCCCGGAATGTACCATCGTGCTGGTTGGCGACCAGACGAGAGGGCCCGATGGACATTCCCGGGGGGGCTCGGGCGTCCCCGCAGTCTCCAGACTAGTCCCCCAATGATGCCGTCCTGTCAGAACGTGCCTGAGGGTTAGCAGCATGGAACCTCATTTCACTTCCTTCTCCTCTACCTCCTTCACTCAAAATGAATAAAAGGAACAAAATGAAAAAGGCTGTACAGCGGCAGCACTCCCTCTCCCACAAAGTGCACCTGTGTAATATACGAGGTCTGCACTCAAATCTCGCCGCAGTCCATCACCACCTGGAGACTGAGAAACCAGCGCTCCTGTTCCTTTCGGAGACGCAGATCGGATGTCCGTCAGACGTGTCGTACCTCACTTACCCAGGGTTTACCCTGGAGCACTATTTTAAACCACGCGCGGGTGTATGTATGTACGCCCGGGACGACATCTGCTATCGGCGTCTCCGCAACCTTGAGGACTCCAGGTTCTCAACGCTTTGGGTTCTGGTGGACACTGGCCTAGATAAAATAGTCTATGCCTGTGTCTATCGGTCGCACAGCGGGGATCTGGAGGCAACTGGGCTCACACAACACCTCAGTGAGGCGGCGGATGCGGCTCAGCAGCGTTACCCTTCTGCCCAATTGGTGTTACTGGGGGACTTCAACGCCCACCATCAGGAGTGGCTCTTCCCATACCAGTGCACAGACCATGCTGGACGAGAGACGCGAAAGCTAGCGCTAGCGTTAAATCTCACCCAGCTGGTCCAGGGGGCAACGAGGGTGCCGGATGTTGATTCGCACACAGCCAATTGCTTGGACCTTCTGCTGACAACAGATCCAGACCGCTACTCGGTGTCGATTTCTTCACCACTAGGAAGTTCCGACCACTGTCTGGTGAAATCTGTGTCCGTCTACTCCCCGCCCGATCCTAGCCCTAGAGGCACCCGGCGGGTTTGGCGATACAGGTCAGCAGATTGGGATGGCATGCGATCTTTCTTCGCATGTTATCCTTGGCAGCCTACTTGCTTTTCTTCGACTGACGCTTCGTCGTGCGCGAACGCCGTGACGGATGTGTTGCGGCAGGGAATGGAGTATTTCATTCCGTTCTCTGACGTAGCAATATCTGGCGTGGCTCGTCCATGGTTTGGTGCCGAGTGCAATCGCGCCGATGCGCTCAAACACGCGGCGTACCTAGCATGGGTCGACGCTCGTACGCGCAAAGCGGATGACGTGAGTCAGAAGAAGAGAGCCTTCAACAGGGCTGCCAAGTCCTGCAAGAAGGTGTTGCGGAGGGCTCGGTTTGACCACATTAGCCGAATTGGGAACAAACTTGCTTCATACCCAGCAGGCAGTAAGGCGTTTTGGTCCCTGGCTAAGTCGGTTGAATCGAACTTCTGCCGCCCCTCACTACCACCACTGCTGAGACCTGATGGTTCGCTGGCCCATTCCGCAGAGGAAAAAGCGAACCTGTTTGCTTCTCTGTTTGCGGAAAATTCGCGTCTTGATCCTGGTGGCGCGAGGCCCCCTGCTTCTCCTGTTGGATGCGAGTCGAGTATGTCGAACATTCGCATTCATCAGAAGGACGTTCGTAGGGTATTGCGTAACCTTGACGTGAATAAGGCTAGTGGCCCCGACGGGATACCGGCAATTGTACTGAGGACCTGCGCGCCTGAGTTGTCTCCGATCTTGACACGCCTATATCGCCTTTCGTTTGAGACTGGTAAGGTGCCGATGGCTTGGAAGCAAGCTAACGTGCAGCCCGTGCCCAAGAAGGGTAGTCGAGCTGACCCAGCTAATTATAGACCCATCTCAGTAACTTCTATACTCTGTAAGAGTATGGAACGCGTGCTGAATGGTAAGCTCCTGGCATACCTAGAAGCTAACGATATCCTTAGTGACCGACAATACGGCTTCCGCCAAAATCGGTCCACTGGGGACCTTCTAGCGTATGCCATTCACATCTGGAGTGAGGCCATCGAGAAACATGGGGAAGCACTTGCGGTCTCTCTTGACATCTCGAAAGCCTTCGATAGGGTCTGGCACGAAAGCCTTATTGGTAAGCTTCCTTCCTTCGGTCTACCCGCCGTATTGTGTGATTGGATTGCAGACTTCCTGAGGGATCGGTCTATCCGAGTGGTCATAGATGGCTGCTCGTCTGGACTGCTGGATATTAATGCCGGGGTTCCTCAGGGGTCGGTGCTCTCGGCAACATTGTTTTTGCTGCATATTAATGATCTGCTAAAACCCGGTACCTTTGGGTATGCAGATGACAGTACTGTTGCTGAGAGATACGTGTCTAACGCACGAGCTGGTGGGTCGCAGATCCGGTCTCTCCGAGTGGCTATGGTTGAGCGCTTGAACTTGTCCCTACAGGCTGTCTCAGAGTGGGGCGATGCCAATCTGGTCAAGTTCAATGCTGCTAAGACCCAGGCGTGTCTTTTTTCCGCTAAAAGGAGCCAATTCCACCCAGCTCCATCTTTCCGAGGTGTAACCGTGCCGATAACCGACCAACTTGACCTTCTTGGTGTTACGTTGACATCTACCCTCAATTTTGGCACATTTATAGAGGCAAAGGCTCAAGTGGCTGCCAAAAAGTTGGGAATTCTAGCAAAGGTGCGACGGTACTTCACGCCGGAACAGCTGCTCAAACTTTATCAAGCGCAAGTTCGATCGTGTATGGAGTACTGCTCGCATCTTTGGGACGGATCTGCCAGATACCAGCTTGATGCCCTTGAGTCAATAGAGAAACGAGCCAAGAGGATCATCGGCAATGATAGGCTCGTCGAGTCGAAGCTCCAATGTCTCGAGCATCGACGCCGAGTTGCTAGCCTGTCGGTTTTCTATCGGTTGCATTTTGGAGAGTGTGCAATGGAATTGCATAGTTTGATTCCGCCTAGCCCGTTCCATCATCGGACCACAAGACGTACGGCGATGCGCCACCGGTACATGGTGGACATCCCACCCACACGCACAAAGCGTTTTGGGAATACATTCATTGTGCGTACCGCTAAGGAGTGGAATTCCCTGCCGGAGTCTGTGTTTCCTGATAGCTACAACCTGGGAGTCTTTAAGTCAAGAGTGAATAGGTTACTTCTAGGCAAGCGTGCTCCATCTTCGACCACATCGTCGCTTACCATCAGGTGAGATAGTGGTCAAGCGCGTGCCTATCAATAATAAAAAAAAAAAAAAAAAAAAAACTAATTAGAAAATTATCTTTGAGAACCTGAAAAACTGGAAGCATTATGCGTATTGACTAGATAAAACAATTGATATTGTACTTACTACTTTCTATTCATCTATACAATATAACGTGTAATAAAATAAACGCCATATCTTAGAAGGGGTCATTGTACTCATCATTATGACCAACTTTTACTATGGAACCAACACTGAAATCCCGGAAAAAATATCAGATGTTCAGAATACTTTGTTGAGTTTTACGCTCATCAATGTATGGGGCAGTACTAACTGTAAATGATGGCGTTCAAAAGTGTCGTTTAAGGGCCTTATTGAAATAAACGTTTTGACTTCAACTTTCATTTAAGTTTTTCCCAACTAGGTACCTACACCCAAATGGCATTAGGGGGTGTTAAAGTTTGTGTGGAAGAATCGTATTTCTGGAGTCAATGTACGTAAAACTTAGTACGAATACTGGGCGAAGTAAATAATAAAGGTTTTCAATAATCGTTTTTCAAAACTAACTCCAAAATACGAACTATGGGGTTTTTAAGTTTGCATCGAAGACTGTCTGTCAGTCTGAAGCAAAACAAAAAAAAAAAAAAGATTTCTTTTGAACTTTCTAGTCATTTTTTCTGGTCGAATTTTTTGAAAAAAAAAATTTAAGTACTTTATTTTGATATTTTTTCTTAATGTATACTTAACATCACTCTTAAATATGGCCACGCATTTCTTGTAACACCTTGTAGAAACAAACAATATTAGTATGGAAACATTAAACGACCGATGTGCCGTTTTTAAGCAAATAGGTACTACTTGCTTAAAAAACGGCACATTAGGCCACTATTACGAAGAGTTTAGAAAAAAAATAGAAAATAATCACTTTTGCTGTATGGGAAATAAATATTTATTTTATTCTGTTTTAAGTATTTGTTGCTAAGCGGCAAAAGAAATATTACATCATCTGTGAAAATTTCAACTATCTAGTTATCACGGTTCATGAGATACAGCCTGGTGACAGACAGACGGACAGCGGAGTCTTAGTAATAGGGTCAAGTTTTTACCCTTTGGGTACGGAACCCTAAAAACGACACAGGTCACCATTACGTTGACTTGGTATGATGACACCATAATTTCGTTACAATGTTATCATTGTTAGTACTAATTATATAGGAACAGAATGATACGAGTTTTTAACAAATTGTCACGTTTTGTAGAATTTTTGTGAAGAGGCACGTATTTCGATAGTTAAACTAGATAAAATTGTTTTTTATCAATCGGTCATCTTATATGATTATTATCATATTTCATAACATCTGGAATTCTCTGCCGGAGTCTATTTCCTGATAGCCACAACCAAAAGGTCTAAGTCAAGAGTGAATATGTTATTTCTAGACAAGCGTGCTTCATCGTCGACGTCATCACTTGACATCAGCAGGCCAAAATATCTACAATTTTCAAGCAATGTTCGGATTGGCAGAGAATTCCTTATTGCATGTAGCCCGCCCATGTGCCGCTATTGTACAGAAAGTTTAAATAAATAAATAGTAAGTTGAATGAAGATGCATTCAGAAACAACATTACATTTACTACGGTTGTTACATAATACGTAAATGCATAATAATGATAATACCTATTATGATATAACGCAAAGCTAATAAATAATTTTAGAATTGTGAATCTAACATATAATCAATTAGCGCCTGCCATAATCGATCATCATAAAATTAACAGTGTCTAGTATTTTTTTATGTAATACTAGCATTTGCCCGTGGCTTTGCTCTCGTGAAAGTTGGATATTATCCCAAGGGATCAGACTTCTGGGATGAAAAGTGGCCTTTGTGCTGTTCCTGACTATAATCTATCTTAGTCGTAAATTTCACCCTGATTGATTAACAAACATCCACCCATGAAGCATTCTTGTGCTGATCTCGAAAAAATCTAGGGAACAGCTGTTGTTTTTTCTAATGTTTGGTCATCATCATCATCATCATATCAGCCACTGTCCACTGCTGGACATCTTTTGGCTGTCTCCCCCAAGTGTCGCCACAACAACCGGTCCTGTGCGTCTCGCATCCATTGGCTACCAGCGATCCTCACTAGGTCATCGGTCCATCTTGTGGGAGACCTTCTAACGCTGCGTCGCCACTCCAGAACTTTTCAGCCCCATCGACCATCTGTTCTGCGAGCAATGTGCCCTGCCCACGGCCACTTCAGTTTGGCAATCCTTCGGGCTATGTTGGTTAACATGATCCTCTTGCGAATGTCATCGTTCCTGATTGCAAGGAAACTCCGAGCATTGCCCTCTCTATTGCCCTTTGGGTGACTTTAAGCCTTCTAATGAGACCCATTTGACCGAAAACTCGTCCCCATAAAAACCTTAACCTACCACTATGCAAATCATTACACCTATCTTAAATGTTTTGAATCAACCAGCGAAGTACCTGAACGATAGACATTACTATAATAATGTTTTTGCTGCTAAAGATCTCAAATTTTGCGCGAAAGAACCGGTCCAGAACAAATAAGTGTCACAAGGTTGTCTTATCCTCTGTGTAGAACTTTGTGACTCAGGCGTCAACTTCGACTCGGCTGCAATGGCAAAGTTTAAATCGCGTATCCACTAGTCAACAATTGACGCGCGACATGATGCATAACATGTTGCTCATCATGTTTAACTGCAACAAGCAACTTTTATTTAGTAACATGATCAATGTTGTATGCCTGCTGGCAACGTCGCACGTTTGTTGTGCAACGTTGCTGAACATGTTGGGCGTCACGCGTTGCGCGTCAAATGTTGCCTAGTGGAAACGAGGCTTTACCCATTTTCATCAAAATGTACAAGGTTTTAGTAACGTACAAGGTATTAATTGTATAATTCATTTATTTCTACAGCATTGCTCCTGCCGCCTATCCTGTAGGAACTCAGCACTTTTTCAGGAATAAAAAACCCGCGATACCACGATACTCAGTAAATAATGGTGGGGTCTACAGTGAGAGAAATGAAAAAAAAACTAAGTTCGTACCTGAAATTAACCTTTAAAGACTTTGTATGTGTGAGTTAAGACATTGTCCCAGACAACAAACCCGCGAACTCTATTTACCTTCATATTTTTACGGTTGGTTTTCCTGTTCATATCGGAGTGCCAATTTTATTCTACTATTTTTAACCGACTTCCCAAAAAGGAGGAGGTTCTCAATTCGACTGTATTTTTTTTTTTTTTTTTTTTGTGTTTGTTACCTCATATCTCCGTCATTTATGAACCGATTTGAAAAATTCTTGTTTTATGTGAAAAGAATATACTTCTCGATTGGTCCCATTTAAATTTTATCAAAATCGGTTCAGCAGTTTGGTTTTTAAATCCAAATTGCTGGAACAAATATGAGGAAAAATCATACGAAATTGCATATTTTTGCTTTCCTGTGACTTTTCAGTGGTGTTTTAGGTGTGGGGTACCACTAAAAAGTGACAAATAAAAACTTTTTCACAAAAAAAAAACCGACTTCCAAAAAAAACACTACAAAGTACAAAATAACTTTAATTTCGGAAGTCAGTGTTAAATAACGAAGAAGCAACCAAAATCACCGACTTCCGAAATTAAAGTTATTTTGTACTCAGCTGATATAATTTTTTTATTTTTAAGCAACGTTCGCATGTCAGTAGCAATGTGTCTAAAATGAAATGGAGACTTTTTTCACAGATTGCGACTGAGTTGGAAATGCGAACGTTGCTTGAAAATTAATAGAATTCGTCTTTAGTGCGTTACTTATTCCTATGAGATTTAAAGTCTTCGAGTCACGAGATACATCACCTAGTTAACGTTAGTGTTAGCAAAACTCCTGCTAGACAATTTGAGTACCTAGATCATCAATTCAGCTGAAAAAAAACACTGCTGGTCATAGGCTCCAGCAAAATTCCTGCTAGACAAGTTGAATACCTAAAGACTATCATTTCAGCTGAAACAAATCCACCGCTGGGCATAGGCCCTATCGCATCCAACACAACATCAGTACCGCTGGGCATAGGCCCTATCGCATCCAACACAACATCAGTACCGCTGGGCATAGGCCCTATCGCATCCAACACAACATCAGTATCGCTGGGCATGGGCCCTATCGCAGCCAACACAAGATCAGTATCGCTGGGCATAGGCCCTATCGCATCCAACACAACATCAGTACCGCTGGGCATAAGCCCTATCGCATCCAACACAACATTATTAAAGGCTAAAATAATCAAATCAACCATATTTTTTCTAGGAGATGTGGCGGCATCGGTGCCTAAACCTAAGAACGTGTTGGATACCTACATGAATCCAGCATACATTCCCGTTGAAGAGAAACACCAGTCTTATTGGAAAAAGTCGGCTGCCCAGACCATAAAAGATAAGCTCGCTGAGAAACCAAAGACGAATAAGGCGAAGAATGGAATTCTTTTTATCGGTGATGGAATGTCATTGGCGACTGTCATGGCCGCCAGGACATTTTCGGGTCAGCTTGAGCAGAGCCTTGGTGAAGAATCAGTCCTGGATTTCGAAAAGTTTCCTGTCAGCGGTTTGGCTAGGGTGAGTGTTTATTTGTAGAATGTTAACTACATGAGCAGGAAAGAGGAGCTCATGGTTAAATACTAGAAATAACAGCAACTTTCAGGTTAAGCTATGTTTGTCGAGGTCGGTACGTGAATGGGTGATCTTTTGCATACCGAGATTTCCCCGTGCTTTGGAAAGCACGTTAAACCACTGGTACCGGCTGTCATTGGAACGTCTTTGACAATAAATGTGTACAGAGTATTCCAGTGCGTGGTCACATTTAATGGTTTTATACAATTATGAAAAGTATCTGAACATTTTATTTTTTTACATATACAATAAAATCCTTGCGCAAAAAAACATTTAGTCGTTTTTTTGAGGAGGCCTATGTCCAGCAGTGAACGTCTTTTAGCTGATATGATAATTACATAAAAATAAAATGCATAAGTTAGTTTAGATACTTGAAAATGTAAGTAGGTAAGTTAATCCTATCAAAAAAATCCCCAGTACATTCATAGAAAAACAAAATAAGGAAGGAAGCACGATCCAAGTACAATCACTGCATAAAGTATTGTCCAAAAATTGTTCTACAAAAAAAAGATCAATTTGTTCAATGAAGCGCGACACGAAACACGAAGGAAGTACTGCGAACTAACCGCTTTTGTACGTGACTGTATCGAGATGTCAGTGAAATAGTTTCTATTTTGCGTCTCCATATGTTTGCTAGGAGAGGACAAAATTCTGTAAGAAAGGATTTAAGATTAAAGATTCCTTCATCTATTTTTTCTATAACGTGAATGGTATACATAATAAAGAGTATTTCTTTCTATTTCTGCAAAACAACTAAACGCAATAATGCAAAAACCCTTTTTAGAAGGCGTTGCTGCATCGTGCTTGCCAGTGGGAGCCTTTAATTTGTTATTTTTTCTATTTATGAATAAGCCAGAGTTCGAGTCAAATCTTAAATGACTAAAATATACATAAAAGACAAATTTATTTGTTATGTTTCCATTTCTGAATCGGGAAATATATTGTATAGAATTTCTCTAGTAGCTAGCAGTCTAGATTCTTGGCCAATATTGAAGGCAACCGGCCCCCTGTTCCATGGGACTAATTAGGTGCAAAACGGGTTTATTAATTTAGGCAAACCAACTAAATACACACAAAGAGATTCATAGTATACGATTGTTTACAAATAAAATAGCAGCACCAGAACAAATTTCCGTGCGTTCAAGCGATTTTGCCATACGTCCCTATTACTGGAATCAAAAGTAGCTCACAATGTAGGACCCATTATTATTAGTGTTATTGTATAATCCGTGGTGCTTGGTAACTGGGCTTAACCCAGTTGTATATGTCCCTTGGTGCCTATTTGGCTTACCTCTGTTCTGTTTCCTGCTTAATAAGGAGGGAAGTGGAAATTATATTTCTTTTTTTCCTACTCCTCCGCTGTTATTTTCTGATTAATTTCGTTGCGGGATCCAAGACAGTTGAATCATTTCTCTGGGACTCGTCGAGCTTCATTGACTCGGCGTTTTTCTGGTGGTCGCCAATGTTGATTCTGGCTTTCAGAAGTTGCAGTGGCTTGGGAATGTGGTGTGACGGGCTTGTCCCAAAAAAAAAATGCATTGCATGCATCTAAATTAAAGTTAAGCACAGCATTTTGTGTAGATCTCAATACAATGAATGTGCGCTTAGATCTTTTAAACTAGGCAACGTATATTAATGCGGTTTTCTCTATCATTTACAAGTTTTCTTCTGAAAGGTTTATAATTGAAAATTAAATATAATGTAAATAGTGCAGAAATGTTTATATTTTGACAAGTGTCCAATAATCGATTTTTGGGCCCACATCAGTAAATATTACCAGAGCAAGCCGGGCGGCTCGTGGGTTAGTTAATATATTTTCCACGCAATTATTTACGTTGTACATTGGTCGAGTCGATACTTCTAACGTTCAAATTAATATGCATACATAATTATTTATTTTTCTTGTAATAATGTTTATCGAGAACATCTAAATTCTTAGGAATCGATTAAAATAGAATGTGTACGATATTCATAATTAAATGCAAACCACATAACTCTAAAATTCTCCGTTATAACGAACACGTGTAGATTGTTGTTTGTACTAAGCATTTTATCCAATTATGTCGTTCTTGGTAAAACAAAAAAAAATATCTCTAAGTTAGTCTATGTGAGGTTTGAAACAAAAATTTGCGGCGGTGCACCTAAGTTACAAGTACGGTCAGCAATATCGATTAACACTAACGTTACGTTTACCTACATCGGTGCCATTTCATTAATTTGCACAATGTTATTCGATAAAGTTTTTCACCATGAAAAGTTAAGAGTTCGTTAAATTTCACATCTGTTCCGATATTTTTACATAATTTTGAATTTGGAAAAAAAAAATATATAAGGTCCCATTAAAATAGGTGGACAAACTTTTAGGAATCATTCAGACCACCAAAATAAGGACAATGGTAAAAAAAATATAAGAAAATCGCATTAGATACCTACAATTAAAATGATCAGCAAACAAAAATACACTTATAAATGTTGGTTACCCAATGCATAAACACATCCCTAGATACTACAAATGTGCAGGCGCACGTGACCACGTCACCGCATAGGTACCTACATCTATTGGATGGATGTGTTTATTCTAGAGTGCCAGGTATTTATTATTTTAGGTCAAAAAAATCATTTTAATCAGTGTTTTTTTTTTGCTTGGATATCTTTGGTTAGACCTACTGAGTGCTGTGGTAAAATTTGTCCACCTATTTTAATTGGACCCTATGTAATACAAAAAAAAAAAACACTTTTGTTGCTCACTGTTCCATGGCTATAAATAATAATTAAATGAAAAGAAATACCTTTGTCTTTTTTTTTCCAATGCAATTGAGTTCAAACCTAGACCCACAAGCGATTACTAGAACAGCGAATTCAAACACAAACAGATCAACAATACAATGTTTACGTGTAGGTACTCGTACCGCGCTTGACCGCGCATGCGCTCTGTGTCACGTTCAAGGAGAGCTGCGCACGCGTCGAGGCCAGGCGTGCTATGTGTGACGTCATACTCTCTTCCGTACCGATTTTGATGAAAGATAGAGATAGCTTGAAGCGGAGACGGGGATAGACTTTATGTCGAATGAAACTGGTTTAAATAAAATTGGTCAAGTGCGAATCGATCCCGAACGAATTGGTTCATATTCCAAAACGTAAACTCCAACTCAACTCGAACTCCGAATCCATTGGAGCTTGATTTGTTTGCACATCTCTCGAGTATGAAAACGTCAATTAGACAAGTTTTCATTGACAATTTTGCACTCATGTTGGAGTTGAAGTTCGAGTTGAGTTAATTTTGGGATATGGCCTATAGATTTCATGAAGTGGTTTTCCTGTAATCTAATTATTCTATTCCCCACACGTGCCATTAAAAAAATATATTTGTTTATGCTACGTGTCCCAGAAACGTCGGTCACAGAAGCTAATATGTGTTTATACCAAATTTCAACTGAATCAATGCAGTATAGATTTATAAAAAAAGTAATAAACAGATCATATCACAAAATAATTACAATATGGGCCAGGACGCAGTGGGTGCCTGAGGACTGGCGTCGTAGCCGAGGCAGGCTAAAGAAACGCTGGCGTGACAATTTAGACTCGTACCTGAATCCTGACCAATTTGCTGGAGAAGCCAAATACAAAGAACGTAGGCAATCTATGGGAGAGGCCTTTACTCAACAGTGAGACAATATACTCGTAGTTTACTTAATAAAATAATAGTTTCTATAAAATAAAAATAAAAAATAAAATAAAGTGGATGCGGCCACAGATTCTGACAAATGATTCAAACATCTGTCTCGTTCTGTGATTGTCTCGTCTACTGTATAGTCAAGTCAAGTGACATGCAGTATTTTGAACAATGCGAGGAAGGAAGCGTAGCGTATTATTTTCACGGCAATTAAAATCATTGTTAGGCCCACAGTGTGCTTACAAGGTTACAGGAAAGCAGAGAATCTGAGGTGAAAATAAATCGTGTCGGTCACTGTTTTCTTGCACCCCTGCTTCCTACAAATTTTTACCATTTCAATGACCAAACTTATACTGACTGCCTAAGCCATTAAGTCCACCTCTGTACATATTATGTGTGCATGAAGTATTGAATAAATAAATAAAGTTTCTGCTTAGTATTACCATCTACTACGTAAGCACTCCAATGTACTCCATAGCTTAGGTGAAAACTGAAAAACTTTGAATTGTTCTTAACCCTCTCAAATAGATTGTCTAAAATTGCTCAGCAATTTAAAATGAAAAGTGATCATCACTTTTCATTAAAAATTGTTGTATCGCGCCTGTTTCCACTATCTCAGACGCACCTATTCAGTACGAATAGCACTATCCCATTTTCACAACGGAATCATAAACGGAGCACGTCTTAGTCCTCGGGACTGGCCTTAAATTATCTTCAATATTGTTCTATCCCACAAGCTAACAAAAACATTTTCTATTTTTCAGACGTACTGCTTAGACGCTCAAGTCCCAGACTCCGCGTGTACAGCCACGGCTTACCTGACTGGTGTGAAGACCAAATATGGCGTCATTGGTCTGGACGGCAACGTCACTAGATCGTCCTGCTATTCACAGCTTCACGAACCGAACTGGACACCTTCCATTGGACAGTGGGCTTTGGATCAAGGACTCGATGTTGGTTAGTTTATCTACTCTTCTTTAGACTTTTAATAAGTTTACCTAACTTCCGCCAGAAATGGCGATGAGATAACAAAATTATGTAATGGCAAAATAACTTATTAACTAAACTGAAGCGCGACCATATCATGGAACTTTCACAAGGACCTTGATTTGAAAAGAGATGAAAATAATAAGCTCACTGGAGCAACTCCTTCTTCAAAGCCATATGAAACTGTTCATAGCAGATATGAAAACAAAAAAAAACAACTGAAAATTAAAGCTTAAGTTCTAGTAGGTTAGTACTGAGTCTTTCGTTTGAAAATCGTGAAAGATAAAATATCTCAAGCTAAATTCCAGTTAAAACTTGCGCTCATATTTGGCGGCTGTTCCGTAGTCTATGGGATAGAATATTGGGATTGTCCTTTCAATTCAATGAAGGTTTTTTGGCTGACATGCTAACAATATAAAAAACTTTTTCACAAAAAAAAAGAAACCGACTTCCAAAAAAAACTACAAAGTTCAAAATAATTTTAATTTCGGAAGTCGGTGTTTTTGGTTATAAAAAAATACAAACATCCGAATTGAGAACCTCTTTCTTTTTTAGAAGTCGGTTAAAAACTGACTTGTGATGGAAGAGAGAGAGCACCTGTGTTTGCGCACACAATTGTGTACTATAATAATATGACCGATGGCTAGTCTCTGTTGAGATTGGCAGCCAAAATCGGTCAGGAGGACTACTTATATGTTAGGTCCGTCAAATCATGAATGATACACGAAAATGGGACAATCGGTGATTAGCTCTGACAATACTGCAATTAATTTTGTTCGATATGTGACGATGACATGCACGTCGTCATGTATAGTTTACTTATAATGTAAATGTAAAGATCATAGGTACAATGCGATTTTTAATTTAATTTATAAGTCAAAGTCAAAGTCAAAGCATTTATTTCAATTAAACCAGTTACAGGCACTTTTGAATTGTCAAGGTTGGTCAGTCAAAGAGGTGAAGCTATTTGCACGTTCCAAAGCGTAGATCTCTATGGAGAAGAACGTACAAGAAACTCCATGGACACTCTTTTGAATCAATTAATTATTACAAAGTTGTGGTTACATTGTTCTTGTTGAAATTATTCATAGACATGTGAGAACGATGTAAAAAGACGTGCACGACAAAAGCAAAAAAGGAACAATTCAAAATACTAACAAATTAAAACAAACCGAGGCAGTTGAGAGATGACCAGTCCCAGCTGACGGAGCCAAATGATGAATGAAACACAAACTGCACCATCAGAGAGACTTGAGTGAGCATGACACTCCCAACAGCCAGGGCACATTAAAATCTTACCCAAAAATGATAGTTTGACTTCAAGGTTATGTACCTAGGTTGAAATTAGGAGTATGTATTTATGGTCTTTACCTGAAAACTAGTGACAAACAGAATGTGGTTTTAGAAGAATGCGATAATTATTTGTTCGAACATACAGCGCCATCTATGTAACGAGAACAGAAGTAAAACTGTTGATGTTTGATTTTGCTATTGCTCACTAGATGTCAATGTAAACTCCATTTGTTCATGTTTTATAATTAACTACTATCGTTTTGATTATTCAAACTTAATTAACAAACATTTTAAAGTAATCAATCGAATGTTCAGAGGGCTAATAATTCTACTAACATTTAAGCAACAAAAACACCTCTAATTTTCCTACATTCTGATTTTTTTACAGATTGCGACTGAGATGCTAATTTTAAACTGAGATTTCATTAAAATAAATATAGGTAGGTTGATAACTAGTATATTCTGTCAGCATCTCACCGTAGAAGTGGAGTGAGCGCAAAGTGAACTGTCAATCCATCTTCAGTTCATATTCACTTCACTTCAGCTAAAGTTTACACGTTAAGAAGTTAACAGAATTGCACTGCTGCTTTCAAAAGTGATGAGGTACAAAGTCATGTTCATTTATATCCGTCTTGATCGGCTGCGCGTTTTGTGTGTAAGTATTTAGGGACTCCAATCAGTGGTGAAAGTAGACCTTTGCTTACACAAAAGTAAACAATTTCCTGGGTATTGATATTTTCAGCGTAAGAACCAGCGACCAGACTTAGAGCTACAGGGTCCTCAAATTATGTATTTACTTAATCATCCCTTACTTCTCATCATTTCAGGTCTAGTGACCACAACGCGGGTCACCCATGCATCTCCTGCTGGGATGTATGCACACACTTCGGAGCGGAACTGGGAGTCTGATGCCGACGTACCCACTGAATGCCTCGCTGCTGGTTGCAGGGACATCGCCTACCAACTCGTTACCAGCAGCCCTGGAAGACATTTTAAGGTACAAAATTATCATTCTTTTGTCTTTATCTATCGCGTCTACTTCATGTTCATGTTCCTCAGGTAAAAACGAACTACATAAAGAATTCGTACATGATAAGAGCTTGTTGTACGTTTAATATGGTGTGTCAGGATGTCGAGCTTGATTTGTTTCAGCAGTGTAAAACTACATATATACTGTATGACTGATTGCTTTTTTGCTTGACCAGTGTTTTGAAGTATACTGTAGTGTTATGTTTTTGAGCATAGGATGACCGTTTTCGCAGTAGTCCTCAGCTGCTTTCGTGAAATTGATATATTTATTCACATTATGTAAAAGTGAAAACTTGTAATTGGCCATTTTTTACATATTGTTATTATCTAGTGTAATGTATTAGCTGTAAGTTTTCCTAAAAGTAATAAAATAAAAATAAAATATAAACATCTATTTAAGGTTGGCGCACATGACTGGGGTCTTCTTCTTAACTTTCTTTCTGGCCATGTTATATAGCTACTGTTCCGCGCATTGTGATGATGGTTATCAAAGGGTTTGGTATTTTAGAAACTTGGTTAAAACATACAAATGTTTTTACTATTATAAATGCAAAAGTTTCTATGGACGGATGTTACTTGTGGTTACTCAATCACGTCAGAACGTAGGAACGGATCTGCATCACATTGATAGATTTTAATCCTGATTTTTTATCCTGAGTAGATAATAATTTCTGCCATTCACGCGAGCGAAAGATCTAGTTGATCATAAGAATTAGTCAGTTTACTTCTTCGAATATTAAGACATACCCAAAGCTACTCCTAGTGCCGTTATTATTACTACATTATATCATCATTGGTCATACAATAACATAACAGTAAAATAAAATAAAAATAAACACAATCATTATAATTTTCGAACCCAACATGCCTGCCACAGCAATGCCGAATATAAGGGCAGTCCAGCCTGTTGGCGATCATTGCCAGGATAGCTTTTGTTATAACCATCCATTGTGTGAACTACCCATTTTATTTACGTTTCAGGTCATCATGGGCGGTGGACGCCGAGAGTTTCTACCCAACGTGACAAGCGTGCTGGGCAATAAAGGCAAGAGACAGGATGGTGTGGACCTCACAGAACTCTGGCACGTTGACAAACAGCAGATGAACGCAACACATCAATACGTCACCGACAGATTGGAACTTCTGAAGGTTAGCATAGATTAATATTAATTTGTTTCAAATTCAAGGCCTGTGGGCCAATTCTACTAATTTTTTAAGCAACGTTGGCATTCGCATGTCAGTTGCAATGTGTCAAAATGCAAAGAAATTCGCGGTGGTTTAGACATATTGCGCGACTGAAATGCCAATGCAAACGTTTCTTAAAAAACAGTAGAACTGATCCTCAGTTTACACTATTTCAGTAACACTCTATTCTAGCAATCTTAACGAGTGCAGGATTGCAACTGTAATAAACTTAATAATCACGAATGCATTAAATCCAGTGAGAGATGATGAATTAGGCACCTATAATCAAACGTTGAAAAAAAAAAGAAAAAGGAAAAAATATTTTTTGGCACAAACATAAAGGCACACAACAAATTTTTAGAACAAACGAACCCAAAATAAATTCGTACCCGAAAACGGTTAACTAAAATCACATTATTATGATACGTTCATCTTCAAAATCAAAGAGGTGTAATCGAGTTATTGTACGAGCATTTAACTTACGAAAACATAATCATTATTCTTTTATTTTTCTAGGTATTTAATTCAGATGACCTGCCGGAGTACCTATTAGGCCTATTCAGGGACGATCACATGGAATATCACCTCAAGGCTCAAAACCAGCCTACTCTCGAAGAAATGGTTGAAGTGGCTATCAAGATGCTCAGCAGAAACCCTAACGGATATTTCTTGTTCGTTGAAGGTAATCTAAACTAATGTTGTCAAAACGTAATACTGTTTGTAATCGGTAATCCGTGTAAGAACTGATACGGTTCCGAAAACTCCTTCACAAGAATATAGCTACACAATCGCCGATTAAAAACGCAAGGTTTCTGTGATATAGAACGCGGGAGGAGCAGCATGATTCCATCTATCTACCGAGTATGGTTTCCGCACTTAGTCTTGCTGTGCACCATTGTACGTGAGCCATGTTAGCCGTCATTCTAACCAGCCGACCTCCAACGTTACCTACAAATTATCCATCTGGCATATTATACTATGAATATTGCTAAAACTGATGGTTTAGCCCATCCACGAGACACTTTCATTTTAGCATAGGTAACATTTCGTTGTGATCATTTCTGTGTGTCTGTTGTTTAATATAAAAATTTGTTTCTTTCACTCCAGGTGGTAGAATAGACCATGCTCATCACGATAGCCTGGCTCACTTGGCTCTGGATGAGACCGTGGAGTATTCAAAAGCTGTCAAGAAAGCTAGAGCACTAACAAATGAGGAAGATACCTTGATAGTCGTGAGTTCTGACCATGCACATACAATGACTGTTGCCGGGTACCCTTCGAGAGGCAACGATATACTAGGAACAGTGGATACTGCTAAAGGATTGGACGGGAAAGCCTACACTACGATTAGTTACGCGAACGGAAAAGCCCATTCTATCGGAGAAGATGGCACGAGGGTTGACGTGACTCTACAAAATGAATTCACATCGCGTAAGTTTTATTAATTTAATTTATTTCTCAATATAAACTTGTCTTTAATGCGGTATCGGTTTGAAAAACACCCAAATACAATTTAAAAAAAAAACGTTAAGATTGCTAGCGGATTTTGACTCCGTTGATTGGTTCACTGAAGATCACTTGTCTTGCGTTCCTTAAGGGGATTTGACAAATTTATTAAAAAACTGGGTTGTTGTGGTTAGTAACCAACGCCCATGGTCGATAAGGCTCTTTAGGACTTTTTATGTGTTTTGTACACTGTACTCAAAATAAAATCGTGTAGTTCTATATTCGATGCAATTTTCACAGGTGATCTTAACTACGCGTATCCGAGTCTGGTGCCATTGGATTCGGAGACTCATGGGGGAGAGGATGTTGCAGTTTTCGCGTCAGGACCTTGGCAGCATCTGTTCACAGCAAGCTACGAACAGAACGTGGTGCCACATCTGATGGCCTTCGCCATGTGCATGACGGAAGACCGTCACGAGAACTGTAGTCCAGACTATCGACCGACGTCTAGCGGCATCACCATACAACCAAGCATTGCTGTGCTAGCAAGCTTATCTGTGATAATTAGTTTAAGACTTTGTTTTTAGGTACAAATACTTAATTTTTGTGTGTAGAATAATAGCTCGATTTTATTAATTTAGAACACTACTTTATATTGTTTGGATTGGTGAATCTTTAGGAAGTGTTAATAGTGTTATCCAGTTGGCTGAAGACGGTCAAAATTAACGGCTTATGCCCATTTCTTAAACACACGTTGGTTCCCCATCCGGCTTTTGTGGTCGGCCGTCTCCAAAGCAACGATTATACATAGATAACTTGAATTTATAATACGAGATAAGTTTTGGTATATCAAACTCTTTGTCTTACAATCCAAACTTCAAAATCCATTGCTACCCTTACTTTTCAGGACCTTTGGCCAATTAATGATCATTTAAAAATCGACTTCACAAATATATCTCTAAAGTCGATATTAAATTGAAATTATCTCGAATTATAAATTCTAGTACAAGGGATGGAAATCAAAACGCTTGCTCAACACCCAGAGATGAAAATCTAACAGTCGAGAAGAGCAAAATCAAATTGCATAGTTCCATTAATACGTAATGATATATCAATAGTTATAGCTGCTCATGAATTAAATTCATGAAGTGTCTTAAGAGCTGTGAATCATGTTTTATAAAGATCAACAATGTTGGACTTGTACATAAATTAGTTTTTTAAGAAGTTGTTAAATAGAATAGGACGATATTTCAGTATTTTTATGAGTAAATATTAAAAAAGTACAATATTATGCAATTGTGTATTATTTAAGTCACATACAATCAACTAATTTGATATCATGGTGGACACCCGCCCACACAAAACGTTTTGGGATCACATTCATTGTGCGTACAGCTAAGGAGTGGAATTCCCTGCCAGAGTCTGTGTTTCCTGATAGCTACAACCTGGGAGTCTTTAAATCAAGATTGAATAGGTTACTTCTAGGTAAGCGTGCTCCATCTTCGACCACATCATCGCTTACCATCAGGTAAGATAGTGGTCAAGCGCGTGCCTATCAATAATAAAAAAAACCTTTAAATAGCAAATACTTTTTTTTTGGTTTCGAATTAACTTTGACGTTTTTTGCGGTTAACTTATTATAAATTCACGACACATAATTCACTATTACAACAAAGATATTGTGGTCTCCCAAACTCAGTCTTTTGAGCAAGTGTAATTGCGCGTTTATTATTATTTATGTATTTCAGCGCCATCTAGTGTCAGGTAGAATAACATCCAAGGTTGTGAAAAAGTTACCGCGGCCCTGGAACGCAAAGGTCATTATGAAGAAACACGGTTGGGTTTTAGTCAGTAAGAGTCTGACCTGACACTGTACATGATTTGATTAATGTTGAAAAAAAAAATGGTGGAATATGAACCAAACACGAAGTCACTTTTTTACGTTTTTAAACCCTTGCCAGGGTTGCGGATTTTGTTCGAAAGAGTCACCGCGGCCCTGAAACGCAAAGGGCACTAGGAGGAACACGGATGGGTTTCAGTCAGTAAGAGTCTAACACTCCTCCTCCCGCTCCATCCGAAGCGGAAGGGGTTATTTGACGATTACCCGTCCATAAAAAAACCCATACATAATAATTCCCTGAATTATAAAAGAAAATTCATTTTTGCATTTCAGTAGAAATCTGTCAAATAGTAGATTATGCACCCAGGGGATAAAGCAGTGTCTTGTGTCACGGGCGTCATATTGAATCTCGAACGCAATGAAGGATTCGGGAGTTAACTCCCGAGCGTAGCGAGGGAGTTTAGAGTTTAACTCACGAGCGAAGCGAGGGAGTTAATACAAGAATCCTGAATGCAGCGAGGGATTCAAGCTAGCCCAAGGCAAAGACACCTTTATCCCCGAGGAGGATACTCTACTTTTCACACCTCCTGTGAGAAAATAAGAAGCCATAATACGAAAAACAAAGTATTTTAAATTTACAAACACTAATTAGACGTATGTATTTAGAACTATACTGTATAACCACTTAAAAAAAGTTATTTTAATACCATACGGATTTACAATATCCGCGCCTTTTTTGCGTTCCACTCGGTATACCTACCACATAGCGGCCACGACCAACTCGATTTTCGTTTTTTTTTTTACTTCTCTGTGGGTAAGTAAATATGTGCATGCCTATTGTTAGCAACCTAATACAATTTATGTGTACACAAAGGTTTATACAGAGCTTTATATCAGCTGGTAGAATGGGTTCGTACGCTTGGCTGTATGCAATTTGAATTTAGAACGGCAAAGGAGATGCTCGAGAAAATAGTTTTTAAATTAATAAATCGACTATAAATGGGTTTTAAGTGTTATTCTTATTATTTTATACAATAATCCGTACATAACCATTTATTCTTCTAATATTGTCTTCAATCCTGGACCCTGGTCAATCCTTATGATTTTGTAGAAATTCGAGAATATCATCCCTAAGTAGTAAGAGTATCGAGAATATCTTTCCTCTTTTTGGAACAGAAAGAGAGAGATAGAGACAGAAGGCGTTGTAAGTACCTAATATACCGCCAATTGAGCAGACAGATGAGGTTCCAAATTTAAATCACATTATTGACCAGCGGGTTATAATGAAATCCAGTACAATATTATTGCCCGGCTGTGCCACCGGCCAAAAATGACTCGCTTTAGGTTAGGTTGGCATGACATATAATTTGACATTTTCGATCAGGTGGTGTGAAAAACATAATATTTCGACAAGGGGTCAATTCAACCATATTTAAGAAATGTTCACATCTCAGTCGCAATCTGTAAAAAAGCCTCAATTTCTATACATTTTTGACTGATTGCGACTGACATGCAATTGCGAACAGAGCCCTCTGTTCTAATCTGTCAGTGACATATTGATGTGTTGCGTTACTCTGCAGTTTGTCAACGTGCCAGAGTTCTGTGAGGTCTACACCGTCCAGTCTCTTGCCTTAATTGCCCAGCTCGCTTGTGACGTTGGGTATAAAATTTCAGCGTTCATCGCCCATAACGACCTGCAACATAAATAAAATCTGCCAATAACACTTTATTTTGATAGAGGGCCTATAAACTTTAAGGAACGTTTGCATCTCTATCGCAATCTGTCAAAAAAGCTTGAATTTCCATACATTTTTAACGCGACTGACATCATGTTAGTCGCAATCAGTCAAAAGTGTTTGCAATTGCATGTCAGTGACATACAATAATTGCGAACGTTGCTTTTATTAATTATGGGATTATTTTGTCCCTCAGACCTCTCTGTTTTTTGTATCTATAGCCAGCCTAATACCTTCTTTTTTATTAGTTCCTACTCGTAGTGAGATTTTACAAGTTTTTGGGCGTCCAATTATGTTTGTAAGTGTCAAAAAAAATGTAAATCCATGGTTGAATGAAGTTATAAAATTTCAATCGTGTTTGTTTTAGTGTAGCTCCATCTAGTGGTCCTCCGTGTACTGACTGACTGGTGGGAAACTATAAATCCAAATCGATGCTTCGTAATAAAGTGTGTTGTTGGTAATCGTAGTTCATGCTTTTTGTAATAGATGGAGCTACTTTACTGTATGCGTTGACTTGATATGAAAGTTACAATATTCACATATTATTGGTAGGTTATGTGCAAAATAATAAAAACCGCACAGGTCGATCTTTAAGGTTAAGCAACACTTACCCCGGTCGGTCCGTAAATGGGTGATCATCTTAAAATACCGAAATTCTTCCGTACCTCGAAAGCACGATAAGCGGTTAGTCATCCTTCATTTGGACATCTTTATCAGTTGTTACGCGTAGTCAGAAGCTAGGAAAACATCACCAACAGCGCCAAACATCACCAACAGCGCCATCACAGCACCAGTCACCTGTACCAGTCTTGCCAAAGGGCATATTGTTACCCCGTTACTGGCTGGCGGAAGTCAGTTAGGCAGTTGGTGTTTAGGTACTTATTGGACTCAGCTATTTCCGGTTAGACTGGAAGCTAACCTCAACACAGTAGGGAAGAAGCTTGACAGATTTAATGAGATAAAGTTGTCAAAAAATAAAAAAGCCTGGAGCCTAACCATATTACTTCAATATTACTTCCAGTGGGAAAGAGACGGAGCTATAAAGGACGTATAGCTACGTCTCTTTCCCACTGGAAGTAATATTAAAGTAATACTGCTTTAAGAGTTGGTGGTTTAAGCCCTGTTTTGACAGCAGGATACAACATTACTTCACTATACTGTACTATAGTATCGTAAGAATCTCCAAGAATGCTCACTGGCCACAGAATCAACAGACCAGTAGTGACTAGAGATGTCAATCAACGGTTATCGCCAAGACTTCCTAACTACAAGTGTCATAAGTTTGACTCAAGCACAAAAAACATGTACCTACTTTCCTAATTTTTTTTCTGAATTTAGAGGGCCAATTCCACAAAGTTTTTAACAACGTTCACATTCGCTGTCAGACGTTAATTGTCAAAAAAAATTCAGTCGCTTTTCAAGCAGTCTGATGCAGTTTGTGGCGTCAGATCTGTGATTGAACTGCATCAGACTGCTTGAAAAGCGACTTGTTTGGAACTTTAAGATCATTTTTAGCGGTCGGGTTTTTTGACAGTCTTTTTTTCCTACCTTCCTATATTTTAGATTCTGTATGAGAGTCATTTGCGGGCGCCATTTTGAAAATGTATATAACCTGTGTCACTACTACAATTCTGACAAATTCAACGACACCTCATATGTCAAAATCCGTTCAGCCGTTTGGGCTGTGGGGCGTGCCAAAGAAATGGACAAACATACAAACATACATACATATGCATTATGCTTACATCATTTATATTGAAATTATACATATATGTGAGAACTATGTAAAATACGTGCAGGATAAAAGAGTCCGGAGTAAAAAAGAAACAATTCACAGAAATAATTAAAATAAACCATGGCAGCCGAGAGATGACCAGTCTCAGCTGACGGCGCCCGTTCACGAACATGACGCATACGCTAGCACCATTCGGCTCAACCATTTTTAAGGGAGCCAAATGATCCAACGCATGCGCTACCATCAGCTATATACTGGGTAATTTTTTTTCCAGTGCGCAAACTTTAAGAACCACTTCTACCCATGTAAATGAACAACTTTCCACAAGGAAGCCATAGTCAATTCCTAAAAAAAAAATTGAGTCTCCCATACAAATTGTGGTCAGTTGATGACAATTTTGTATGGGAAGTTCAATATTTTTTTCTTTCGGTTCTCAAAGTTTGCGCACTGGAAAAAAAGTTATCCAGTATATGTTTTCTAAAAAAACGGCCAAAAAATCTTTTTGTTGTATGGGAGCCCCACTTAAATATTTATTTTATTTCGTTTTTAGTAAGTATTTGTTGTTATAGCGGAAACAGAAATACATCATGTGTGAAAATTTCAACTGTCTAGCTATCACGGTTCATGAGATATAGCCTGGTGACAGACATACAGACAGACGGACAGCGGAGTCTTAGTAATAGGGTCCCGTTTTTATCATTTGGGTACGGAACCGTAAAAAGCAGATAGATAAAATATCGATACCAGCACGTCGATTCTGTAAAATTCACACAACAACTCGCATTTCAAGTCGTTATTCACTCTCACTTCGCATAAGGTTCAAAATGACCTTGATTTTGCATTCTGTAAGCATCACCTAGGCACTTGCGAAGTGAAGTGAGCTCCAAAGCGACCAACACTGAACTAGTGACTACCACACTCAACAAAATCTAAGTCGGGATTTATCGGTTTTTCATTTTACCAGTTTTTGACACAGATTTTTAGCTATTACGATGTTTAAATTAAAATTTCTTATTTTAAGGAATTTAAGGCAGCTAATAAGTAAAAAAAAAACAGAAAACTCGAAATTCGTGCCGTGAATATAATCTATGCTTACCTAACGAAAAGAAATGACTGACAGATAATATCATAAGTAATCTGTGGACAATATTTTCATTTATTGCCGTTGACGTTTAAAAGTTCGTTGCATTCACAGAGTACTTTTGGTTGCATTGTTTTGTTTACGTTCTGTTTGTTTTTTGATCGATCAGTGCCGGTAATAATAGTGAAATAATCATGAAGTAAGTTTATATTTCTGGTTGTAAATTTAACCTTTCTTTTAACATTTGTCTTTCTTGTATATTTTGAGGAAACCTTATATATTTTTCTACTATTGCTGGATTATTAAGAGCTTTCACTACTTCATTTATGCAACGAGATACTGATGGTTGCGATAAATATGTTCTTATATTTTCTTTAATTATTTTCTGATAACTGCCATTAGCCAAGAATGACAAGGTGCATAATAACTGTGAAACAATAAAACAATTAAATACCTACTTAATCTAGATCTAGTCAAAATAAAATAGGGACCAATTTGGTTATTTTCATGCTTAATAGAATACGAATATTATAACTATACAGGGTCCTTGGACTAACATGAAAACATAAAGCTAGCAGGGGAACCACATAATAGGGAATACTTCGTATTATTAAGTGTTTTTCTTATTATGGTGTGCTTGGTTACAAATCTTTCAGCTATAAACTGAGTTAATACTTACAAAACTAACTTTATACTTAGTAAAATGAAGCTCTTACTTTTATACGAGCTGAAAGTCCTTTGCCACGACGTTTTGTGGGCTTTATCAGAGGCAGTAACTCATATTCCAGTTGGTCAATTAGCTCCTTTGACAATCTATAGACGCTCACATAGTCGTCATCTCGGGTTAATAAAGATAAACTTCGAATTTTGGTAGATTGTCGACGCTTTTCTAGTTTATCCAAAGCATGAGCTTCTTCTAATAAAGATTTAAACAAAAACATTCTTGCCATCGTTATCGCTTAAGTAGGTAGGCACTTATTCACTTTATAACTTTAAAAACTTTATTTAAACACTATTTAACCATGATTTATTCTATTTTCACTCGTAAAATAGATGCTTTTAATTTGACACTTTGAATCGCGTTCGAGTGCAAAGTGAACGTCGAAGTGACAGGGGAATTACCTTATAGAATGCCACTTTTTACGTCATCTCATACTTTATCTGTCAAAATCTCGAGGTAAATTTAGTTCAACTCGCAAACACGCTCGCAATAGTAGCGCTAGTGTAGATTCGAATTATCAACCGAGTTTTAGAATGCCAATCAAGAAACTCACAGCGGATTCAGATTCGAAGTTTAGAATGAAGTCTTACAGAATCACACTGCAGAATTAGTATCACGTAAGCGACATTTTAGAATGTTTGATAAATGATACTTGAAGTAAACGCTGTAAGGTGCATCTTGGCATTTTGGGTAAATGTCCCTTTCGTTAACTGATACTTCAGGTATCGATAATTATGTCAGTTGTCTTGGTGGTCCACCAAATCACATCGCTTCCTTTTGACTCTGCCGTAGTCGGGTAAAAAATATATTTACATGATGGTTCATGAAACAAGAAAAATACCGTCAGTTTGGGGTTTATTTGAACACGATTTAAGTATACATTTAGGTAAGACTTGTTTTCCTAAAAATAGGTCACAAGTAGTTGGAACATGAACCTCCAATTTCTCCGTAACCAGAAAGTTTCTAAGCAAAGGCTCATAAAACAAAACAAATATAAGTAATTCTTGACTCCATTAAGTGTCCTGTTGAAAACGATTTTTTCTGTGGTTCCTTGCTATATAGAAACACCAAGTCCTGATTGGCCAAGAATGGGGCGTGCCACGTGCGTGATTGTGGCGCAGTAATATGCTGCCTTCCTATTGGTTGTCACGCGTCGTTGGTGCCCGCGCCGGCGCATAGTCTGATGACGTCATAGAGAGAACATAAAAACGCGCACGGCTCAGCGCTGTCGCTTTTGTAATTGGCCTTTCAGCAAATTTTGTTTATTCGTTTCTCGTCCTCCTCGGTCGAGATTGTAATATATCTTTCTGTTTTATGGTTATATAGCTGAAGGGTAACCAACCGAACCGAATTACTAAGCCCCCACTATCCGTCCGTTTGTCTGTCAGCGGGCTGTAGTATCTCATGAACTGTATGATTCCTAAGTATTGCTGCTATAACAACAAATAATTATTAATAAAATAAAAATAAACCGGGCAATTAGAAATATGTACTTATGAAAAAAATATTTGTTATCTACACAGTTTATCTCAAAATATAAAAAAAAATATTAGTAACAGTAAAAATAGAATCAAAATTGATCGAAAAACCAAGGAGATATAACTATTTTAAAGTGATATATATCTGTCCTTCTCGCCAAAACGCTATTTTTGTATGGCAGCTGTATATGCATTATGGACTTTGACGTCAAAGTCCATATCGGACTTCTCTTTCTAATTGTCAACTTTGAAAATAATAGGGAACTTAATGATATAATTTTTAAAATAACTTCATCGGTGATGAAGTTAAATTTATGTATGTAGATAGATAATCACGCTATAAGTATTATAGGGACCCATGAATCACAGAAATATAGAGTCATAATACATTTTTTCTTATGTCAATTGATAAAGAAACGGATGCTACTGTCAAATTCTTGTAACTTTTTAACGTCACCCAGTCAAATAGTTTATCTAACCAAAGAATTTTATATCAGTGATATTCGATTAAAACCCGAGCGCATGAGTCGCCCTTCGAAATCTAACAGTACGTAGGTATGTCATGAGTGTGTCATTCCTCAAACATTTGTGATCAATTCAGTGGCGAAGCATAACCATTTGATTCATAAATCGACTGAGCAACCAACATCACATTAATTTCTTTTTCATTACCTGCGCAGCTCGCGAAGTAAACAGTCGTGTCTCGCGTGTTGAGATATTTTTAAACTTCAATTTAAAATGAAAACGCTACAGCTCATTCTTTGCGCAGCTTTTTTGCTGGCATTTATTAGTGCGTTAAGCGATAAGAGAGATGAAACTAAATATTTATCCAGTGATAAATGTGCTGAATTGTTCGGAAAATGTTTGGTGAAAATTACTGGAAAATTTAACTTAGCAAATGAAGCAATGATGTTGAAAAGAGCAAAAAGGAGTTTTATAAACAACGGGAAATGTGCGCAGGGGATGATTTGGTATATATACAGATGCTGGTATTGTGAAGAGTAAGTAAGAAAATGTTTTTTTTTACAATACAGAACTATTTTATGCGTGAATTTCACACTGTTGATTTTTTGGATCCTTTTATTTTCCACAATAACATTGTTTATTTGTATGAGTGTACATCTAAGTATGTAGTAATTGTTTTATTTTATTTGTTTGTCTTTTAATGCATCTGCCATGTTCTGTCTCTGCACCACCCTAAGGTCGACTGGTAGAAAATGCCTAAGGCATTAAGCCTTTGTACAGTGCTTTTTACTAGTGCATGAAGTTTGAATAGATTAGTACAGAACAACAGTCAAGCCCCGCCCGCATTTAATATAATACTGTATAAAATACCTTATAACAGTAATTATAGAGTTTCAAAACGCGTGAAATGGCGTTCAATGACATTTTCAATACGACACACCGGTGTGACGGCGGAGCTTGACCGGTTAACTGAGAGCGGATTTCACCAATGAAACTGAACGCGATCAGTACATCTAAACTGCATTCAAGAGCTGTCAACGTCAATATTCCATAGAAAAATAATGACACTGACAGCTCAAAAACGTGTTTTTTTAAACGCTGATCGCGTTCAGTTTCATTGGTGAAATTCGCCCTTAGGCTTTCAGTTCATAATAATTATTACAGTCTGTTAAACGGAAGTAGTTTGTGAAGGCCTTGGAATGCAAAGGGCATTAGGAAGAACACGGATGGGTTATAGTCAGTAAGAGTCTGACACTCCCTCACCCAGAGCGGAAGGTAAGGCCTTTAAAAAAATGCGTTGATATGACAGTCAATCCCCGTTTAGAATAGATATTTTAAACATTAACCCCAGCATCACTGTTATCCTTTATGGATTCCGAGTATTTTTTGGTGTATGCCAACAAGATTCCATTATTGAATTTTCTGATTTGGGTAGTGCTATGCACCTAGATGGAATTAGCTATTTATGTGGAAGAATCGGCGTTTCGACATGTGTTAATTCATAAAGTAAACATTTTCAGTTTGACTACCCATGAAAAATATCACCGGTGCCTTTAAATTGATACATAAACATTTACACGTTTTGTTATTTGGGTTTTACGTCTCAGTATAAAATCTGCGATGGAGACGCACAGGATTGGTTGTTGTGGCGACACTTGGGGGAGGCCTATGTCCAGCAGTGGACGTCTTTTGGCTGATATGATGATGATACAATCTGCCTAGCCTTTTCCCAACTATATTGGAGTCGGCTTCCGGTCAAACCGGAATCAGCTAAGTAGGTACCAGTATTTAATATACATATATGTCGCAGCCAACAAGCTAAAGCAGCCGTTTCATTAAAACTCTAGCCTTTTCATTGAACTGCTTCGTTTAATAAGCGACATAAGTAACACGTACAAGTCATTAAACGATATTGAATAAAAGATGTTACTTAGGTCATTGAAAAATCGGCACATTTGAATGAAAAGGCTAGGCAACCAATTAAACGGCTATTTAAGCTAATTAGCTGCGACATATATATATATAATAACTAGGTATTTACCTAGTTACTGGATGTCGAAAGTCAGATAGGAATAATAGCAGGCGCACGGGTTGATCTTCAAGGTTAAAAAATTTGCCGAGGTCGGTCTTTAGATGGGTGACTATTTTGTATGTATTTTGCCAATATGAGGCCCATAACCCAGTACCTGGGACCAGTCTCCAGGGTAAGGGGTCATATATGCAGTCACCCACATAAAATAGGTACTACTTTTCAGCTGAATACGGTTTGACTGGAAACCGACCCCAACATAATGAGAAAAGGCTAAATCATTACCTATACTTCTCATTTCATTTGACTAATATTGTTATTTCAGTACCAAATATTTTAAACTGTTAGCTTTATATGGACAAATTGATTGGTCATACAAGTTTTATGCATTCCTGAATCATTTTATAGCGTATCGGAAGTAACAAATGATTAAGTCCGATTAGATCATAACTTTATTAGTGACCTAGGTATTTCAACTGCTCCAGCTCCGGCGACACACCGGTGTGTCGCCTGATTTACGCGTTATTAATCTTTATTATTACTATTATGCAAGATTTATTACATATATCTCGGTGGAACGCAGAGCAAAAAGGCTTATAGACGCTGGTGGCTAAGCTTCACAGCCTGGCTCATCGGCGTAGTGTTGCTTGCCTGTCGGTCTTCTACAGTACTTCGTGAGTTTGCGCAGGAACTCCACGATCTGATCCCACCATCGCCTTTTCACCACCGGAATAGCAGACGCACTGCTGGGTACCATCCGCACTTGGTCGATATCCCGACTAGTCGTACTCAGCGCTTCTCCTCCACATTTATTATGCGCACAGCCAAAGTATGGAACTCTCTGCCAGCGTCTGTGTTCCCTTCCACATATACCCCGTCTGCCTTCAAAGCAAGAGTGAACAGGCATCTTCTGGGTACGCTCGCTCCATCATAGACCTCATCTATGGCTTTCCATCAGGCGTGATCGAGGTCAAGAGCAAGCCCATTACGTAAAAAAAAAAAATATGATTTGGATTCTCTTCTTGTTAATCATTAAATAATTATGGTTGCAGACCGAGTACTAAGTGAGTTGTAATTATCTTGCTTAGCTGAAGTAACATTTTTTTAACCGACTTCATAAAAAGGAAGAAGTTTTAAATTCGGTTGTATTTTTTGTGTTATAAGCCGATTTGAAAAAATCTTGCTTGATGTGAAAGGATATACTTCCCGATTGGTCTCATAGAAATGTAATCAAAATCGGTTCAGTACTTTGGTTTTATATCAAAATTGCTGGAAAAATATGTCATCCATGTATATGAAATTGCAAATTTGGTTTCCTGTGACTCTCCAATGGTGTTGTCAGGTGTGGGGTACCATTAAAAAATGATTTTTCAACAATGAAAACCGACTTCCAAAAAAAAAACACTACAATGTACAAAATAACTTTAATTTCGGAAGTCGGTGTTAAATTACAAAGAAACATCCAAAAACACCTCAGTCGCAATCTTTCAAAGAACCCTAAAGTTTAACGGGATCATTATGACACTTGTGTATTAATTAGGTCCTGTATAGAGCGCTACATGGCGCTATAGTGTCGTAATAGTACACTGCTTCTTCGCGCTGACTTGCATCATTGTTACGTGGACCAATAGGCAAGTAATATCTTCGAGCCAGCCACGCCTCTTGTGCCTGTAGAGCAGGGATATTAAGGAACTCCATATATCTGAAATAAAAATCTTTCCGTAACCGCATCCGATTTTAAAATTTCGGATAATTTCGGTTAGCGGCGGAGTCTAAATGCTCAGGAGGCTTAACGATCATCGTATTGTTTTTAATTAACTACTTTCTCTTTACAGGTACACCGAACTAACTGGAAATGATTGCTAACAAACTTCTCCAAACGTTGAAAGACGGCATAATGGAGTCGTGTCTGACGTCAGAAACCCTGGATGATCGTCAATGTTAAACCACCTTGGCGAGGTGAGGTGCTCAGGACCAGCTCTGTGTATTTGCGTATCATTGGATGAACAACGCTAGACTGCATCTGTCTGTCAACTTTACTGAAATTAACCTCTTTGGCGCAGCCGTGAGGCACCCGGGTTGTCGCCAAATAAATGTTTTTTTATTTCTTTCTCTAGGTTTCTTTTTTGGGCCAGTCTGCTCGCGGCATTGAGCGAACGAGTGTCATTATACTTAAGCAGGGATGATAATGATTTGAAATTTCAAACCGGTTTCAGCTGAATACCAGTATTTTTCGGAATTTTCGGGATAATTTGGTCGTGCTTTTGATGTTTACATCGGTCAAAAACTAAATTGGCTAAATTTTAGAGGATGTGACTTGCAAGGTTTTAATAAAAACATTTTATTTTTAATATATAACATTTTAAGTTATAGATACTAATAGAAATAATACCTACCTATGCTTTATTTTACTCTTAAATTGTTGTCATATCGTATTGATTTTATCTGTGAACCATTATCTTTTTGGGAACCGCCTATACTAAGTAATCTGTAAAAATAAGTAGGTATTACCGTTTGTTGTAAGTTACATTGGTTTGGTTATAAATTTTTAAAACATATTATTTGTATATTCATTCCAAAACCAAATTCTATTTAATTTTTTTTTGTTGTACTCCTAGCTACCACAGTGTGGTTTTTTAAACCCGAAGGTTGACTGGTAGAGAATGCCATGTTGCTTTAAGCCCACCCATGTACCACTATTAATTTTACTTACTGTTTAAATAAATATTCGATATGTTAGTAACATTATTTTATTTATTAATTTTCCAAATATGCTGTTGACTATTTACTGTCATTCCGGGTTTTATTTTAGAAGTATTAAAAAATATTTGGTTATTCCTTAATTTATTTTATTTATAATTTTCATTATAAAAAATATTATAAATGCGAAATTTATTTATTTATTTATTTATTTATTAATTCAATTCATCTTACAAGCTAACAGATGTCACATCCAAAACGCTTACAAGATTAAATAATAACAATTAAATTAAATTACATTACCTACCTACATGCACACCAAATAATACAATAGATTTTAATACATAGCAATTATGTCAAATTCTAAAAATAATAATAACAATAGATAAAAATGATGAATCAAATATGAAGAATACAATGTCAGTTTAGTATTTAAGATAAAATAATAATAAATAAGATAGTAATGCGTAGTCACAATCCTAATACGTCAATTTGGTAGTGCTTATTAACTTTTTTGAGTATACAATATGTCATTTAAAATCACACGAAATAAATTATACAAATGTCCCAATCCATCGGCAAATAAGTCAAGTTCGTGGTGCTGGGCAAGTATGTCCCCAATAGTGCGGAGTGCACGGTTGGTGGGTGCGTGTCGCCCGCGTTCAGTTCGCGCGGCGGGCGGCTCCAGCAGTCGCGGGCGGCGGCGCGGGGCTACCTGGCACCCCGAGTTCATTCGTATGTTCCCGGGGACCAAAATACGGACTCGCTCTAATATTTGGGGACTATTAATCTTATTCTGAATTATGGCCAGATAATGCGCAATTTGGGACATGATTCTTCTAAATTTCAGCGTTTCCATGCCCACCATACCCGAAACGAATAAAGATGGATATAGGTAAGGATAGTATCCGTATTGTTTTTTATATATCCATCGAGCAAATTTCCGTTGTATTTTTTCAATAATGAGATCATATTTCTCCTCATATGGGTTCCAAATAGCTGCACCATACTCTAGTTGGCTGCGTACGTACGCGTTGTATAATACCTTTGCAACCCCTATGTTGTCAAACTGTGATGCCGTTCTCATAACAAACCCTAACGTTTTATGTGCTGATTTACAAATCTTGATGATATGAGTATGAAAGTCTAATTTACTATCTAATACTAAACCTAAATCCCGAATGTCATAAACTCTAACCAAAGGTGCGTCGAATAATGTATAACTAATCATCAATGGCTGTGATTTGCGTGAAAATGTTATAATTTTACATTTGAGATTATTGAACGGGAGATTGTTCTCTTGACTCCATATAGATACCGCATCAATATCTTTCTGCAATCCCGCAGCGTCAGCCTCAGTCACGAAACCCAAACTCAGTTTTAGATCATCCGCAAACAAGAGACATTCAGAAATCAGGACAACCTCCGGCAAATCATTTATGAATATAATGAACAGCAATGGTCCCAAAGTACTACCCTGACTTACTCCTGACCACGTAAAGTAATTTTCGGAATCATATCCATTTAATCGTACGAATTGCCGACGATTACTCAGATAGCAGGAGAAGAATTTGAGGAGCTTTGGCGTGAATCCAATAATCGCTAATTTTTCCATGAGTATATCGTTATCTACTAAGTCGAAAGCTTTTTTGAAGTCAAAGTAGGCCGTGTCAACCTGCTTCCACTTATCCATTTGAGAGCAAACATAGTCGACATGCTCAATCAAATTGGTGGTGGTTGAGCGAGCACTGCGAAACCCATGCTGACTGTTATGTATCCGACTCCCAATTTGACTATTTATACGATCACTTAAGATTGCCTCAAAGATCTTAGCGAATACGGATAGGACTGCAATCGGTCTGAAGGAAGTAACATTCGTGCCTCCATCGCCCTTTGGAACGGGAGTAACCCTAGATAACTTCCAGATTTCAGGATATGTGGACTTGGTCAGAGCTAGATTGTAAAGGTAAAGCAAGGGCCTGCCAAGGACCGATATACAATCCTTGGCTAGAAAAACAGGAATACCATCAGGTCCACCGGATGACCGAGTCTTGAGGCGCCTTACTGCCTTTCTCAGATCGGTCTCATCAACTGCTACTACAGAAACAGAGGCTGCATCTTGATAATTATGTGCAGCTTGCGCAGCTATGTCCGGATCCAATACTGGCTTCTCTACGTGAAACACAGAGGCAAAGTACCTGGCAAAAGCATCGGCAGCTGCTTGCTCCCTCACCTCAGTATCTTCATACGTATATGTATCTATATACCTTCTATCTTTTTTCTTCTCTTTCACATACTTCCAAAATTGAACCGGATCGTCAATGATATTTTTTTGTAATGATGTCATATATCGCCGATATTCGTAATCAATCATTTTTTTTTTTTTTTTTTTTTTTTTTTTTTTTTTTCGTGTGTCATTGTTTGCTATACCTCTTTTCGACTTAAGAGCGTAGGTTACGCCCCACGGCATTTCATACAAACTTTCGACTCCTCATTTTTCGAAATGAATGAACTGATTTTAATGAAACTTGGCATGCATACGCTGGATATCCAGTTCTAAGTAATTAGTACAGACTATTTTTGAAAAAGAGTTCTTTTTACACGACTGCCCAAAAAAAGGAGTGTTATGTTTTTAGTTTTAACAATTACCTTATTCCTAACAACGTTTTTTAAATGCAAAACTTTTTTTATGTTACATAGTATTGAACAATATATTTGCTTGCTGTGTTGTGTTGTTCACACTTTCGTCCATTCTGTTTTTTGGAAGTGATGACTTTTAATTGGCTGTCTGTCTCACAAACATTTTTTTATTTTGTTTCTTTTAGCTGTAAGTCATCCATATTTCATAAATAAATAAATAAATAAATAAATTACTAACGCCAGTCTCTTGGGCACATTACCAGCTGACAGCGTTGAGAACGAATTTTTCGATGCTTTATTTTAGTTTGTTATAAGTTTCGTTTACTTTTAATTTAAATTATAAACTGATTATAATTATAAACTAAAGTTTACTTAAGCACACATCACAAATCGATATTACTAACTAGAAATCAAACTCGTTGATTTTGGAAATAAACACCCACTGTTTTATTACACCATCCGAAAGTATGGCTTAGTATTAACACGTGGCAAACTAAAGGAAAGAGAATTTTTTTTGGGTTCCGTATCCAAAGGGTAAAAACGGGACCCTATCACCAAGACTCCGCTGTCCGTCTGTCTGTCCGCTATAACAACAAGTACTAAAACAGAATAAAATAAATATTCAAGCGCGGCTCTCTTACAACAAACGTGACTTTTGCCGTTTTTAATGGTACGGAACCTATCGTGCGAGAGTTGGACTCGCAATTTGCCTGATTTTTATTGTTTTTTATTTGATATACCTAAGGTTGTAAGTAAAAAATCAACTTGATATAATATATTAGTTGTCTTGTTGGTTCACCAAATCATAACGCTTCCTTTTGACCTATTTTTTATTGAAGAATTGGCTTGCTCTTGACCTCGATCACGCCTGATGGAAAGCGATAGATGAAGTCTATAATGGAGCGAGCGTGCCCAGAAGAATTTCCCGTAGACAGTTAAAAAAAAAACTTTGTGATACAAATAATGAAAGGGTATTTTAGGGCTTTTTTCAAGTGTTTGCATTGTGACTCATTGTTTGTAAACTAAACAATTCTAACAGCTTAAACTTTGTCTGCGATAAGATTTTGTACCAATCTATGTAGCAAGATACTATCCAAAGCCACTTGCCTTACAAAGTTCCCGTAACTGAAGTACAAACATACCCTTTTTTTTGTCGGCGGTCAGGTACATCTACCTGAGGCATATTTTTATAAAGCCTGTGGTATGAAACAAATGTATGGGGAGGTGTATTCTATCAATTGATTTATGTGAAATAGTGTATATTTAAGTAAATAAAAAAAAAACTTTCAGGATTATTGGTTTGTTTTTATATTTATATCTACTTTTGTACAATAAACTGGAAAAATTTCGCTCACGCTGATTTCATAATAGAATTAACATTAGATTACATGACAAACTGACTAATCCAATTTAAATGTAATCGCGTATTTCATAACGATTCCAACAACATAAGTTTAATTTGGCTCCCATGCGTAACTTTAGAGATATCGGCATTTTAATCACACACGCCGATAGCGCATGACGTCACCCAGCTGTCTTGAAACGAGCGGATTACAACAAATACTAAAAACAATAAGGGGGCTCACATACAACAAACGTGTTTTTTTTGCCGTTAATTTATAGATAATGGTACCTACGGAACCCTTCGTGCCTTAGTCTGACTCGCACTTGGCCGGTTTTTAAAGTAATTTCTGATGTTATTTACCTACCTTGACTGGTATTGTGTTTTAAATCTACTGATACAGTTTTCTTTTTTATCAAAATCGTGCAGACTCCTTTGCGTGTTTTTCGCTATTCGTCATAGTTGGATTTATCCAAGCCCACCTTAAATATTCACCCTGTATATTAAAAAAATATATAGCTCACCTTGAACTACACAAAGTGATGAGGAAACGCCAACACATGTTCACGATAACACGTTACAAACTGGGTTTATTTATAAACATAACGAAGTTGAATGCATATAACATTATGTTTGATAATGTAGTAGGTAAATGACCGCATATCACACAGCTGTTTTTGAGGATAGTAGGTATGTAAAGTAAGTTTGTTACCGATTTAAATGAAACTTCCTAAGCGTAAGCAGGATACTTAGGTCTAAAAAGTTATAAGAGAAAATTATACTCATTTTTGTAAACAGCAAAGTAAAATTTTTGCAAAACTAATATGGAACAAAAATGGCGGGATAGGTACGACGTGAATTCAGACTTTTATCAAGGATATAGCATGGAAGTAGATAAAATAATTTTTAGGTTAAACACGTGCCTATTGTTCATATACTATAATTTTCTGTTACGTTTTTTTATGTTACAGATATGAAAGGTAAGTTGAGCTCCTTATAGTTCTGAGTTTCAGCTACACGATAACTGAGAAATCGTTGCACTGTCTGGACAGGTCCACTCAAATCTGTGTGGTACTTTCCTCAAAAGACCACCTCAGACATCAACCTACATGGTTCTCATATGATTTGACCAGTACAATTTGTATGGGCTTCAAAAGAGACTCTCCTCAAATCGGTTGGCAAGCGACGGAGTTATGCCCGAACAAACAAAAAAAAAAAAAAAAAATACAAACATCCGAATTGAGAACCTCCTCGTTTTCTAGAAGTCGGTTAAAAATGGAAGTTCGTGACCTCTATCTAAATGCCCTGAAGCAGGCAGATTGCAAGAAAACAAAACACTTGAAAAAAAAAAATAATAAGGGAGGTAATCGCCGAAACAACTCATCCTCTTGAAACAATCTTTCACTACTAGAAAGCTATAGTATTGATGACGGATGTGTGTCCTACACTACTTGTTTGCGGATACTGTGGTATAGGATACGGAAACAAAACCGGGGGCGTTGTGCTAGTTATAAATATCCTTAAAATGTACGTCATAGGACCTTGACATCCGCGAACAGGAACATTCACACATTATCCTCTAGAACAGCTGTTGACGAGGTCATTTACCTTAACGCTATCACTCGTAATAACACTCGACTTGATGTTCATATTGTATAACTACTATGATAACGTGTTATCAGGAACTTTACAATCGTGTTTTCTTATGTATCTTCTTATCTGTGTAGGTCAGGGGAAGCTATCTAATCGAAAGTTATAATTAATTCTGAGATAAATGATAAACAGGTCAATATTGGCGATATTTTCATCGTGATCAGCAGTACTATGACATGTTATTTCCACCATGAATCCGTTGCGAAAAAGGGATAGCGCTATTTGTCCTGTGTAGCATCACTCTCTCATACACAGGAGTCATGTAAGCATTGACACGTCATAGCCGGGGATCTAAAGAAAGTGATATTCTATCGGCCATTGTCGAAATGCCGAAGCGTTTGAGATTGACCGCTTGACATCTGTACATGTCGTGGCTAAATCTTAAAATTTGACCTCTTGATGCCCTTTGCGTTCCAGGGCTGCAGTGACTCTTTCGAATAAATTCCGCAACTCTGGCAGGTTCTGGCATTAACGGTCTCCGTCTACTATGCTGACATTTGTTTAATTAAGGCGCGCGTGGAACGCAGGGCACCGTCGACCCGGGCCTGGTTCTGATGGGACAGCAAGCCACCCAACGCTCACCGTCCTCAGGCCCCATCTTGAACCCACTTGGGTACACAACGACGACACGTTTTTTCATATACATATTGTGTGTATACGAAATATGTAAGAGAAACACACATGGGTCTCTTTATAATGAAAATCTATGTAACGAGATAAGACGATCTTTTTTTTTATCATCAAAAAATTTATGAAGTTTCAATCAATTGCTTTCTTTAACTCTTGTAGTTCACGACCGACCGACGACGTCTTCTGCACGACTGTAGCAGTTTTGTAGAATGCATTTAGCTACATTCATACTCAGTCAATTCCCCTTAATATTAAAGAAATTTTGCATTCATATCTCAGTCGAAAATTGTCAAAAATATTAGATAATTTGTAAAATTGGCCTTCAGCTAGCTGTGTTTCGTCGACGCCTGGGAGTGCCAGTGCCTTAAGGCATCTCCTGGGCACGCTAGCTCCGTCATAGACCTCATCCATCGCTTTCCATCAGGCGTGATCGACGTCAAGAGCAAGCCATAAAATAAACTCAATTAAAAAATTATGAAAAAAGGTTAAAGGATGGACAAATAAAATAAAACAGCCAGTTACAACTCACGACATTTTACTTCACATAATTAAGTAGATTCTGTCAATAAATATTAAAATACTGAAAGTAATTGCAGTACTTACTTATTTTAAAATTATTTATTACATTTTTATGAAAAATTAAGTTAATACAAAAAAAGGTTAGGTACTTGTTTTTTTTATATATTGTTGCTACAGAGAGAGAAGATTTTTATGTACTTAGATAAAACGTCAACTTGATATATTACTGGAGTTTGAACATATTATGAGTACGTTCCAATTTCAAAAGAAAAAGGTTTATATTTATTTATTTTTTTAAATATGTCATGTTAATTTCATTTCATTTAATATACCTGAAGTAAGGTTTTATCAAATTTAAATAAATTAGTTAATATCTAAGTTATATTAATACTCTTGCAATCGTAATATCTGAAATGTAAAAGCTTTTCACGAATCTCTTATCAAATTCAGTAGATACAGCTAATACTTATTTTAAAAATACGGCAAGACAGGCGGAACTTTTCAGATTGGTTTATATAAATATTGAGCTGCAGGTAATATCAGAGATCTAATACAAGTCCGTACTGTATGAGATATTAAAGTTTAAATGCCTGCACAACCTCTAAGCTACCTTCGAAGTACCTAGAACTTAAATACTGCTTACAAAAGATATTTTTAAATCAAAGATGATTCGAATACGACATTTTAAAAATTGTCTCATGTGATGATTGAGAATGATATTGAAGACGGAAAATAAAAATAATAATACATATATCTAATTATAGAATAATATTGAAGAAACCACGATCTTACACTTAAACATGCACTTGGAGTTGCAGATCCAAGTGCATCACATTATGAACTAGATTTGAATGAAGCTTCAAATAAACAAGATGAAGATAAAATCGACAGTTTTTCTGAATAAGCACAACAAATGGTAGTTCGTCAAGATTGACAGTCACTTGTGAAGTAGTTTACCATTCAGGTCAATCATAGCAACGTCGTTAAGAACACCCCTCGTACACAAATATTTAGCTCGAAACACCTGTTTAAAAGTATTTTAACTTAAATAATACAAAATGAAACTATACAGTGCACTCCTAATGGTAAATGTCAATCAACTCGATGTTAAATTGGCACTCTGTAATATTCTTCTTTTCAAATCGATGGTAAATGCACATTACAATTAAAATCAAAAAAGTTGTACAGAAAGCGGTTACATCTAGTATGGCGTCAGCTGTTTTTCAGGTAAACAGAGGCACAGGTGTCTGGACACTTCAATCGATAGGACATGATTTAAACTGGTTTGCAGGTCACGTGAGTGTTGTCAGCACTCTAGCTGAGCTCCTCCATGGTGGTGGAAAGTAATTCTTCAGGGAGTCCGACGTAAGGCTCGCGCCAGATCTAACATGGCTTAATTTTTCCGTGTACAAAAATATGCACCAGCCTCTAGTTTACTGAAAATTTATGCTTTATTGGTTTGCATCAAGGAGCTGTCTAATAAAGTAGGATGCATTTGGTTAGTTAGTTACTGGTAAAAGTATCGTTTCCTACACGCTCAAGTTCAAGCATGTCAGGTCTACAGAGTGGACTATTCAAGAAACTTGCAGCAGGTTTGAGGTTTTCTTGCAAACGAATGATAATCTATTTCCCTGTTAGAGGCATAAAGGCGAAGCAAGCGTCCGTGTTTTTGACTCGAGATGCCGCGACTTTGTTGCAGTGTTGTCGATCGAATGCCGCTATCAGTTCTTGACGTTGTTAGCAATCATTACCAGTCAGTTCGGTGTACCTGAAAACAACAAAATTAATAATTAAAAACTCATTATACTTATTTCCACACTTCCCCCCCATTTGGGGGAGGCCTATGTCCAATAGTGCACGTCTAAGCGCCCAAACGCACTAGCGGTCAACCGCGGAGGCGGCTAACAGAACGGCTAGCCGCTTCTCAATATTAACATGGAACCGCTGGCGTTTAAGTGCGTACGATACGATCACAAGCGGTTCCATATTAATATTGAGAAGCGCCCCCGCGGTTGACCGCTAGTGCGTTTGGGCGCTAACGGGCTGATATGATGATGATGATGAAATACTTTACAAAAATATATAGATAGAGAAACAGACGAAACTGGTTTATTCAAAGTCAAAGTCAAAGCATTTATTTCAATTAAACCATTTACAGGCACTTTTGAATTGTCAAGGTCGGTCAGTCAAAGAGGTGAAGCTATTTGCACGTTCCAAAGCGTAGATCTCTATGGAGAAGAACGTACAAGAAACTCCATGGACACTCTTTTGAATCAATTAATTATTTCAAAGTTGTGGTTACATTGTTCTTGTTGAAATTATTCATAGACATGTGAGAACGATGTAAAAAGACGTGAACGACAAAAGCAAAAAAGGAACAATTCAAAATACTAACAAATTTTCGCTATTGATAAACTTTATTTTTAAAGCCATAAGAGTGAATTTCAACAGGTCCTATAAAATCTTCATTTCCGTGTATTTTTTTATCTTAAGGTTTTTTTTTTTAAAAAAACGCTTTTATTAAAGTTTTTGATAATGTATTGTATTCTTGCTTAATGTCTAGCAGATAACTTAAAAAACTAACGAGATATACAGGATTAAAAATTCCGTGCCACGGCGATGAAACATGCGTGCACGGCAATGAAACAAGCGGGCACGGCAATGAAAAAACTGTGCCATGGTAATGAAAGAATCAATCCATGGAAATGAAAAAATATTATATCTCTCCGAGAGGGAAAGGCAAACCCAGACAAATTGTGTATGGGAGTAAGATTTGGATAGATATTACAAAAGGAAGAATGGGAGTATGTATAAGAATAAAGGCTGTAGTATTAAAATCTCTAAGTAGTGTTGCGAGTGTAATTCAACAGTCTTTCTTTACTTATTGTACTCTCATTCTTCTTTTGTAATATTTCCTCGCCCAAATTTTACTCCCATACAAGTGTTGGAATCAAGACCTTATCCTCCTACAATATTGCGAAGTCATTGCACTTCGAGGAACAACTACTCCTGCAGCCTTCTATTTAAGATATCGTTCTCTTTCTTTTCTTCAAAAATTAAGAAGCGACCCTGTATTAAGAGAGGAGTATCTCTTAATACAGGGTCGCTTCTTAATTTTTGACGTCGCTTTTCTTCCGCCAATCTTTTCCTGTCCTTTCTCTCCTCTTTAGATAATTTTGGTTTAGGCATCTTGGCATCCTAAAAATAAACAATCCATTATTAAAATCAGACTGTAGTATGTGGAGGTGCGTGCGTGTGTGAGGGTGTATTATACGTGTGATAGAGTACCAAATGTTACATCATTTTGTTAGGTTACCATGAAAAAATCTTTTTGTAGTTGACTGTACAGTAAAAACTCATCAAGTCTATCCTTAAATGTTTTATCGCATTGCAGAGAGAGTTAACTTGACGAGTCCTGTAATGTCAGTAATCGGTATTACCTGTATATCAGATAAAAGTTGATAAAGATATTTTCTTTGCCTAATCATACCATGGCGATGAAAACACAAGTCACGGAAATGAAATACCTGGCCACGGCAATGAAAATAAATTGTTTTACAAGGCATGGCAATGAATTTTTTTTCATTGCCATGTCTTTTTTTTCATTGCCATAGAAAATTTCGCCCACAAAAACCACGGCAATGAAAGCACGGCGATGAAAATCAAGCCAAAAAATATACATAACAAAAAATCTATTAACTATTTGAAGAAATAAACACTTCACAAATAAACATAAAAGAAATGGCGTTCTATCGAATGCTTACTCAAGACGACAAACTTAATTCAAAATGAGGTTATACCTATCCACGGCGATGAAAGAAAAAATGTCCAGTAATATAAAAATTGAATAACTTACATTATGGCTCGAAAACGCAGGCACGTGTGTACGTCCTTCCACGTCGAGCACTTAGGCAGCACTAATACGAAACGTTAAGCGTACCGCGGGGGGGACGCAAGTCATTAGGTAAAACAATATCCTTAAACATGATTAGGACACGGCGATGAATGGTAGTTCTGGGACAAATGATTTTTTATTAACCATTTGTTGTATTGTTTAAATATTTGAATAAATGTATTCCGTAACAATACTTTAAATATTCATGTATCAAATAAAACAAGGATTTAATATAAATAACCAATAGATTTTTATCAATGAGGAATAATACACAACAAGGTGACGTGTGGACAAACACGGCAATGAAATATTTCGAGGTTTAATTAATTATTTTGGAGTATCTATTAATCCTATTAATTAAATATTTAGTGCTACACGTAGATTTCTATTTCACCTAACCGGAAAAAAATGTTAGAACATTATAACTTTGTTTTTTAGTACCAATTTCATTGATGCCACGCAATTTTTGGTCCCGGGAAATTCACTCATAAGCGAAGGTCAACATGACGACGGCCTACACATTTTAATTTGTTTTGGCACTGACCCGTAAAACTAAGCTATGCTTTACGGATCGGTTTGCGACCAAGGTGGTATAACAAAATATAAACAATAAGTAAATATTCACGATTCATTCAGACTCCCTACAAAATCCAAACGTACGGTCGTGTATCTTTGTTCTGCGTAATCAATGGTTTTTATTTATTGACGGCCCTTGTTATGTGAAATTCCCCACTCTCATTGGCCAAGCGCGAGGCGAGACCGTGGCGCCCTCCTTTGGCGCGCTGCTTTTGGTCCGTATCGTGTCAGAGCGGGCGCGCGCGCAGCTGACGTCACCAAGTCATTGAGAAGTCCGTCGCGCCCGTGTGTTTACTACAGTAAATTCATTAAGTGCTCTAAACGCAACGAAGCTCACACGTAACATTATCAGCGTTATTACCTAAGCACTACAGTACTTTTACGAATGACTAACGTCTAAAACTGTGCTAGCCAACCAAGCCTCTTTCTTTTGTTATTATTTTTACTATGCGAAAATGAAATGGGTTACCTATCACTCTTACTGACTTCCTTTGGCTGGGGTTCTGGAGTCCTTGCGCATTTCATCAGGTCCTCCAATCAAGTACTGACCCAAATAATTTCATGTCAGTTCCGTCACCAGGTGCGGCCCCATACAGTTGCAATTCTGTAGGGAGGCGTGCGCGGAATTCGGCGCGTTGCCGGTTATATTAGTTTCCAATTGAAAATATTACTCTTTGTTATTTAAAGCATTGCTAGTGACTTGCTATGATCATGTGAAATGATACGGCTTGCGCGAATACGAGATAGTAAGATATTAAATACTTTTAAACTCAAACTTGAGGCATTTATATGAATTAAATAATTTGCGGGCGCTTTTGAACTGTCAAAAAGTCGTCAAAAAGATGAAGCTTATCTTTCTCTACGAAGAATAAAGTTTGAGAAACTCTATGGAAACTTTTCAATAAATTGATTATTGTTGTTTGATTACAGGTAAAAACAATACTAAGAACATATATTGTTTAGTATTAAAACATTTAAAGAATAAAGTTCAAAGGTAGGCACGGCAGTTAAGAGATGATCAGTCTTATATAGGTACGAGGCCAATTCACAAACATGACTCATGGATCAGCAATTCCATTCAAGAAATAGTGGAATAAGTGATGCAACCTCAAAGCCGATTGCATCATTGTTTCCTGATTATCATTTTACCTCGGAATCGTTTTCATCAACGTGTTCCTGCAAAGTCTAGACGATTAAAATCGTCCAAACTCAGACAAAGCCCTGCATACCTAAAAAAACAAAATCCCGGTATCCTACAATAATTCCCATGAAGTTTTTTACCTATGTAATGTAACCAGTACAAACATGACTGTCTGAATATTGTTTTCATTTTAAAAATTATTTCAAATAGAATGGCTTATATTCTATTTTTAATATGCAAATGCTAAGTTTACGGGCGTCGATCATGCGATTACCAGAGGCGGGGGAAATGACATCACGAAAATGTACCGCGAAGCGGAGTGCGGCGCAAGCGCAGGCAATCCGAGTAGCTTTGGAAAATAAATGTTGTGCAACTTTTGCCGTTTCTTTGTTGATTTTTAGCATTTGAAAAGCCAATATCTGCATTTTATCGAGGACGCCACGCAGAAGTAGTTTGAAATATAATATACATAAAATGAATATGCACAAGTTATGGATTATAGTTTCAACCATTGATAACGGAGTTGGTCCATCGCACGTATGGTACATGCTTCAGAAAATCACGTAGCTGTACCAATCAGGAGGTTATAGACATACAATTAACAATTTCAATAATTGGATTAGTCAAATCAAAGTAACAAAAGGTTTTTGTCATAATTTTGTAAAGTGTCAGTGTGCCACTAGAGTAGTATGAACAGCTTAAAACAACCCGTTCACAACACAATAACAATATCAAACACATAATCTACGTTGAAGTGGCAGTGGACAGGGCACATTGCTCGCAGAACCGATGGTCGATGGGGCCGAAAAGTTTTGGAGTGGCGACCGCGTACCGGAAGACCCAGCGTTGGAAGGCCTCCCACAAGGTGGACCGATGACCTGGTGAGGGTCGCGGGTAACCGATGGATGCGAGACGCACAGGACCGGTTGTTGTGGCAACACTTGGGGGAGGCCTATGTCCAGCAGTGGACGTCTTTCGGCTGATATGATGATGATGATGATGAATCTACGTAGCTTTGCTATTTATTTGATTTAGGTACAAGTAACCAATTAACTCTAGAAATAAATATAAGAGCGCATTTAAAAAAGGTTATAACACTATAGTTTGGCGCTGATGGAAAGTGTACGGGTGACTGTGATATCGTGAGAGGCGAGTGACGTCACAAAAAATGACGTGAAGCGATGTTTAGGCGGGCGAATGGCGCGAAAACAGCAGCTTTAGAAAATAAATGTTGTGCAATTTTTTACGTGGCTATGGCTTCATTGCTGGCAATTTAGGTCCATTTCATTCCTGATTGGTAATTTTTCACCCAACATGGTGACAGAGATTAAAAATGCAATCATCGGTCGTATAGAATCATAGAAATTAAACATATACATGCTCTAAACAATAGACTAGATTTAAACTTATTTCATTGAAACATGTGGATTTTACTAAAAACATGAATGGGTCCATACATTTTCGTGACCACTCCGACAGAAAATTCTTGAAGTAGGTAAAACATTAACGATTACAAAAAGAAAAACAGTTTCAAAAATACTTACGCTTCACAATTAACGCAACGTAGCACTCCCAAAACTATAACCTTGATAAAACCTTCAGGACAGCCTCCATAATTCGCGATGCTTCGCTGCATTCTTCCAAGAAGTGTACTTCTTGTAACATTTTTTTCTAATTCTAAATCACTGTCTTCTGCTTCTCGTACTTCAAGAAGAGTCCTATTCGTAAAAACATTTTCTAAAATATTATGTTTTGCAAATCGTAGTTGATAAATGGCGACGCACCCCACGATCGTGAGCAATCCCAACCCCCACCGTAACGAAGTCATTTCAAGTGATTGAATTGCTGAACAGAGTAATACAAGCGTCTGACAGCAGCAGAGAATAGAAGGCGACTGAGCATGTGCTCTGGACGTTCGATCCAAGATGTCGGCATTTTCCACCAATCACAAGCGAGCCGGTGTTGTCAATATACATAAACAATATGCACTCATAAAGATGAGTTCTATTAAATCAATTTAATCATTTGTTTTAGATTGTTTTATTGTGTTCCAGTTATCCTTATGACTAAATAATTATAACTATTAAGAAAAATAATTGGTTGCTTAAAACATATTGGTCATTAGTCATTTGTTGCTCAAACATTTAAGCTCGCTCTTAAAAATAGATTTACAACCATGGACCTGTACTTTGTGCAAGTAGCACAATTAAAAACGTTATAATAAAAAAAAGTTATTTTTGTATTTATAAAAATTACGAAACAACTTCGATGGACTTCATGTTTTCAAAACAAAGTGAACACATTTGTTTATTTAAATTGCTTGCAACACTCACATCGAAAGATAATAATGTCAGTCGGTACCTAAATCGAGATTTTTCAAGATATTTACTGTGTTACTATTAAACCTCACTAAAATCTAACCTCTGTTTCATAAAAAAGTGTCAGTGTTTATATTGATGATGTTATACAAGTTAAAACAACTGATGGATCACCCTCGATGCGATGAACTAAGGAAACAATAATGACGGTTCTTTAGAATCAACTCACGTAGCTAGGTAGTGATATATTAGTGAAAAACATTATAAATACTCGTGAAAGTGTCTCATTATGGGTGCCTGCCAGTAGCTAATTGTTATTAATATTGAATCGTCGATTACTGAAAAGTAATTAGTTATTGTTACAGCACCATTGACATTGTTGTTATCTCATCCGCTTCAGTTATTAGTGTATTTCCTCATAATTGTATATTATTATAGCGCCATCTATTGTCTCTCCAAGTATCGCGTAATGACGAATATTAATTGATTTTTACACTCTGCTCTAGGTGGCATTAAAAGCATTTATTCGTACTTTAACATTGCAGCTGCATTCCTGCATTCATCCAGCTGCTTGCAACTCTACCCTCTGCGACGGTCGTCTGCTGATCCACGTGCTCGACATGAAGACCTTCGTCTTTATGAAAGTCAATAAGTATTTGGTAGTGAGTTTTTTACATCAAGAAACCAATGTCACCGACTATTGTTTTTATATTCCTTTATCAGTATGCAATTATTGCTAATGTAGTAGACATTCTATCTACGTGAAATGTTTCAGAGGAAAACGAAAGTTGAAGACAGATGACAGAATAATTACATAATCCTTTTCAGCATGGGACCTTGTTTAATACAAGTAAACAATTTCTCAATTTGGAACAGAAGAAGCAGAACAGATGGTCGATGGGGCCGAAAAGTTTTGGAGTGGCGACCGCATACCTGAAGACGGGGCGTTGGAAGGCCTCCCACAAGGTGGACCGATGACCTGGTGACTGTCCAGTAGTCGACGTCTTTCGGCTGATATGATGATGATGAAACAATTTCCCAATTAAATTATGTAAGTACTTACCACGAGACAAACGACTCGCTAAAAATGTATTCAGATACAACATGAATTGTTGCTCGAATCTGCGAGACACGTCTCGCGACGTCAATTTCCTAGTTTTTGATACCGCAAGTCATACTAAATTCTTCAGTTATAATCGATTTATAATTTTGTAACATGTCGTGAGTTATTTCAAAAACATTCTTAAATGATTCCTTTCTATGTTTCAGGCGACCCCTGAGGATCTTGTGTATGATGTCACGGCGCCAGTGGTTATAAAAGGGCCAATGCTACACTAGAACACAACAGCCGGTCCTATTCTCTCAATATCTCACCGTGTAAGCTTAACTGCCTTCGTGGTCGAGTGGTTTAGGCGTTTGCCTTGTGACTCACGGTTCAATTTCCACGGGAACCATACTTTGTAAAGTTGTTTCCAGTTTGGCTAGGACATTGCAGGCTTGAATCACCTGATTGTCTGATAGAAAGATGATTCCGTGTTTTGGAAGGCACGCATAAGCCGGTGGTCCCGGCCGCCAAATGGTGTTCGTCAAACCACGTCAGAGGCCTTTAAGACGGTTTAGAAACTGTGACACTAGGTTGTGTGGGGTCGATAGACCTTACTGCCCACACGATAAAGAAGAAGAAGCTTAGGTGGAGTGAGTATGAAGTAAACTGTCATTCAAAGTTATTTGAAAGGATTGACCAGCTCTCTTCAAGTTGTTCAGATGTTTATAGAATCGCACTGCAGGACTACTTTGGCGCACAATTTAAGTAACACTTTAAAGGGGTATTGAAATTTTGAGTACCAGTTACTACCACACAAATAACCTTAGCAAATGGATCAAAAGCCTAAATTGCTTGTCAAGGCACAAAGTGTTTTCGCTCTCGACTGACCTCGGCAAACGTTGCTTAACCTGTAACATCGACCCGAGTATCTGTTACTTTATATCAGGTTTGGTCTATAGAATCAGACACTGAGTCAGCTACGACTTGTTTATTTTATTGGATATCATTCTTACCGAAATTCCGCCAAAATTTGAATCATCGTGTTTATAATTTATGAAGATACAAAATCGATACATCATATGCCTAGCCTTTTTCCAACTTTATCGGGGTCGGCTTCCAGTCAAACCAGATTCAGCTGAGTACCAGTATTTTACCTGTAGTGGCTGCCTACCAAACCTCTACAACCCATTAACTGGGTAAAACGGTACTTCTTGGCAAGACTGGACTTGGCAGAACAATGAAATCGATACTGAAACATAATTATATTCTTTGTAGGGTATCGAGTTATAAGATAGGAGTTTGTTGCGAGTTGATGTACGCAGTCGACCGTCGCAGAGCAACTTCCCTATGTGGACGATGTGTCAACTGCTTCTTAAATGATTTAATGTTGCTTGTAACTCATCGAAAAATTGCAAACTCTGTAAGATTATAAAATTTCTGGAAAAATTGTAAACCTTTGTTTTAATGTCAACTGAATATTAAATCCAGGGGGTAACTTGCAGTGCGTCTGTGTCCGATGGTAGGAGGGGGCCGGTGACATGAGATCGTGCAGTACTTGGGCACACCCACCGAAGTCACTCACTACTTACATTGGATTATGCATTCAGGGAGCATAGGCATAATAAAAAAGAACTGTTCAACTGGTTCACATTTGCAGTGTAACCACGCACTTGCTCTACGTGTCGGAAATATACACATTAAAAGTGAAGGTATTTACAACCGACAACGTGGGGAATCCGGTGCTGAAAATCATGTCAATATCTATACTGTAATAAGATTTTAACAAACTGAGTCGTTGTTATAAAGTTACTACGTATTATAATGAAACAATAAAAATGGAAAAATGCTGGTATTTAAACTTCAAATCTGTTTGTGGATGGTCTGTAGTGCCAAGCGTATACGTCACAAGACGCGTGTGCCTTATCAACGAGCATGCGCAAGCGCAGTTCATGGCCACGATCGTGTGTTCCCCGCACCGGCCGGCTAAACTAGACAGCAGACTCTATTCGTAAGCTTCCTCAATTACGTGAGCGCAATAATAAAATCTCACATTTTGTTTTCTAACATTATCAATATAATATTGATACTGCGTATGAGTATGTGATGTTGGTCACTTTGTCGATCAAAAAGTCTGCAGATTGTGTATCCATTAGACTGTGAAACGCTGTGCTTGTGCTACCGGTTCGATCACACACAAAATGTTTGAGCAATGACTCAATTTTTATTTATATTTATTTAAAAATAAATAAAATAAAAATAAAAAAACCTTTTTAATTCATGCTTAGATAAGTAGTAGGAACGCATTATTACATGTGTGTTTACATTTAAATACTTATACATGTTTATTTTCCATTTTTGTTTTGTTTAAATTGATTGCAATAAAAATTATTTATATTTATTTATACATACTTTATTGTACACCAAATTTAAAAATACATACAGGAAATCTTAATCTAAAAAAACATAATTGGCGGCCTTATCGCATCCCTTCCAAATTCTGTTTCACTAAGTAACTTTGAGGTTAGGTTAGGTTAGGTTAGGTTAGGTTAGGTGACTCATTCTAATAAAACAGCGTTGATAATAACATAATTATGGTTATAGAATCTGTTTTGCTCGCTAACCATGTAATCGGTTAAATTACAATATACCAGTTACCAAAGTGAGGGTCAGGTAGAATCAATTTCACCGATTTTTTCTTGATGATGTAAACAAATATATTGAGAGTAGCATTCGCTTGTTAGGTCCTTGGCCTTGCCTACAACGTGGTTGCAACCAAAACTGGTGCCTGAATATAACAGGATAAACTCATGTTCACCTTCCTGCAGCTTGTCCCTTGTTACTTGGAGTCACCGGAACACATTTTCTTCTCCCATTTCAACTGACTTGTTGTCACAGGAGTACGGACTCCCTTGTCTTTCACCTTCCTTACACAATCCATCGATCGATTCTTTGGCCTCCTTCTGTCTTTCCATCTATTCACATTTATTTTCTTAACTGCCAGCATAAATTTTAGGGTGTGACAGAAATAACACAAAATCTGAAAAGGGGTCATTGTACTCTGATAGTGATCATTATGAAAAAATTGTGTAGGAAAAAGTCTGAAATTCGCAGAAAAATATCAACTGCAACATTTGTGTTTGTATACTCGTAACTCGACAAACATTGGCAGTGGGCACGGCACATTGCTTGCAGAACAGATGGTCGATGGGTCAGAAAAGTTCTGGAGTGGCGACCGCGTACCGGAAGACGCAGCATTAGAAGGCCTCCTACAACGTGGACTGATGGCCTGGTGAGAGTCGCGGGTAGCCGATGGATGCGAGACGCACAGTATGAGGTAGTGTTCTTAGCGCATTTTTTGGAGGCCTACGTCCAGCTGTGGACGTCGGCTGATATGATGATGATGATGAACAATTGACCTTTTTTTTGTAACAACAACTACCGTTGTTCTTACACTATCAGTCAATTTCAAAACCATCAATTTTATCACATGCATGTGCATCCGGGAAGACTGGAAGTCAACTCCGATATAGATGGGTAGAGGCCAGGCATATAGGTTGGTCTGACCTAGACGTGAGATCTAGATTTAATAATGCTGCGTCTAGAATGTCTTGTTATCGCTGGCCCTGTCCCGGTCACCGTAGGCGCGGGCCTGCGGTCGACGAGCATTGTGTGGCTCGCTTCTCGATCAGAACCAGGCCCGGGTCGACAGCGCGTTGTTTCACGCGCGCCTCAAACAAATGTCAGCATAAAAGGGGTCCCGCTAAAGCCAATGCCTGCCAGGGTTGCGAAATTTGTTCGAATAAGTCACCGCGGTCCTGGAATGCAAAGGAATTTAGGAGGAAGACAGGATGAGTTTTAGCCAGGAAGATTCTGACACTCTCTTCCTTATTACTCACGGAGCGGAAGAAGTCATTAGAAGATTTCCCATCCCTAATAAATTCCTGGCTCTGACCCACTGTCGGATACAACAGGGGAGGGCAAGTGCTCAAACACTCCCAAAAAGACCGAGATATCTTTAGTAGTCCACAACCTAACGAAGTCATTGAGGAATTTACGAAAAGTTATCCAAGGAGGCTTGTTATGCGTGAAGCAAAATAAAATGTTTGTGCCCTTTTTTACATGTGTTTACTTTGTAACAACCTACCCCAAACGACAATCCTGGATCCGCCCCCGCCTGACGTATACGATGGTATGAGGAAGCGCGAGCTCAATGTTCACAATGAGTTCACAACACGTAATGAGTCGAGTTATTAATAAACTTATCGTCGTTACGTTATATTTACCCAACATTTGTGTTGTATGTAGTAATGACCGCGAAAACAGCTGTTTTAGATGATAATGTTTATATGTTACTGTTGAAGGTCAAACACACTTACATATTTTATTACTGACATCATCATGTTCTTTTAGCAGATACATTCATATTGACAAAAAAATGGTTTAGAGTAATCGCATATTTTATCTGTTTTTCTTTTAAGACTTATCGTTCAAGCAGATAATTACTTTTTTATTGTAAAAGAGTTTTGTTATACAATTCAGCGCTATGCGTAGCTTCGTAGCGCTACGCCGCTACGAGCGTAGCACGACAGAAATAGTGATGACGCAAGCGGCGCACGCGACGGCTACGCAGACGATCTTTTACACACTCACTAATACAAGCAACATGTGTGTGTGCATCGCTTGCATTGCACAATACTACAGTCAGCCTACCACGTCGTCGTCTGACACGATAAATATTACTTATTAAATGATCGCATTGGACTAGGCCAAATAAATCTGCGTCGCCTTTTAACACAATATTGCGCTCGGCTTCCAGTCTAACTGGATGCAGCTAAATACCAGTATATTACTTGAGCGTCTGCCTAGTCGATCCAATAACATAGTGATTGAGTAAAACGATAGCCTTTAGTATGAACTCCAGACTTTGGGTTCGACTGCCGAAGATCTACAAACATCACACAGCCGCGGCTTAGCGTGAATTCGTAGCACGGAAGGGTTTGGTCTATGATGGACATGATGTTACCCATTAATGGACTGACCTAGATAAAAGTTGCTTGACTTTACTTTGATGATCGACCCGTGTGACTGTTCTATGATACACATTAGAGCTCCTCTCTGATATCAATGTTAGGAAATTCTAACTAGAAATGCAGCTTAAACAATAGTTCAATAATGAAGCGTAATTCTTTGGTGAATAATGAATGTTGATACTAATCGTTAACCTCGCATTGTTTAGTTATAAAAGTCTCGAGGCTGGCTTACAATAAGTTGGCTGTCATTGGTAAAATATTATTCATTGGCTTTGACACCTGTTCTTATCTCTCCGTGTTGATAATACTAAAGCTAATTCAAGTCAGGAAGGCAACAGCAGTTCATTGAGCCACGTACATTTATTCATTATCTGCTTAGTCTTTTTTCCACTATTTTGGGGTCGGTTCCTGTCAAACCTGATTCAGCAGAAGACTAGTAATTGGACACACCAACATTTATTGACATATATAATTTAAGAAACAGAAATAAAAGACTAACTATCGACAAACGATGTGTCATTCATTGTTAGGGCTTCTACACAAACAAAAAAGACAAATAGAGGAAAGGTTAACAACCACTATTGCCATAGTAACACTAAACATCATTACGTAATTTTAAAGTTGTCAGATTTAAACTTGATCTTGAGCATCATTCTCATTGAAAAACCATAAGTAGTTAAAAAACTTAGAACGGTGGAAATCTGGTACTTACCAATGCGGACTCTTTTGTGAAGGTCTGCGGAGTTACACGATACTGTTAACGCTTCGTATGTGTGTGTGAGGGCAGGCACACATGCACACGTTGTCGCTATAGGAGTGTCTACTACGGAAAGATTTAAGTCTGAATAAGTAACACTTATTATGGTTTTTAATAGGTCCATAGTAATGTTATCTCTCAATTTGTAAAACTTAGGTATAGCTTAATTTTAGTCAGGTTTGAAACGACGTTACAAAGTCCAAAGCGATAAGGGGCTTAACCACCAACTCTTAAAGCAGTATTACTGTAATATTACTTCCTGTGGTAAAAAAGAGAGGGAGCTAGACGTTCTGTATAGCTCCGTCTCTTTCCCACTGGAAGTAATATTATAGTAATACTGCTTTAAGAGTTGGTGGTTTAGGCCAAGGATTGCGTAAGGTGACTGTACCTATTTGTCGGTAGTAACTCATCGCAAAGGTTTGCTAACCACATACTTATTATTGTAATTTATTTCAACTCAAATAAATAAAAATGACTCTAATTGAATTATTGCATTATTTTCTTCTTTTAATTGTATTTTTTTTTAAACGATAGCGATCGAGTACGTTTAAAAACTCGCACTAAGCCCTCAGTCTTAATAAGTGTTGTAATCTACTTTTTGTCTGGAAGATTTGCGAGTTATTTAACGTGCTCGATTGTATAGGAAATGAAAACATAGCCGGGGGCAATGTGCTAGTCATAAATATCCTTAAAACAACGTCATAGGACCTTGACATCCGCGAACAGGAACATTCACACATTATCCTCTAGAACAGCTGTTGACGAGGTCATTTACCTTAACGCTATCACTCGTAATAACACTCGACTTGATGTTCTTATTGTATAACTCCGATGATAACGTGTTATCGGATACTTTGCGCGCGTGTTTTCTCATTACTGTGTGTAGGTCAATCGAAAGATATAAATAATTCTAAGATAATTGTTAAATAGGTCAATATTCGTGATCTTTTTATCGTGATCAGCAGTACTATGATATGTCGTTGCCACCATGAATCCTTTGGGGAAAAAGGGATAGTACTATTTGTCCTATATAGCTCCGTCGCTTTCACACACTGAAGGATTGACACGTCATAGCAGGGGATCTAAACAAAGTGATATTCTGTCGGTGGTAGAGATTGTAGGAATGTCTAACAGTTTGGTATTACGACATTACAGTACCGCGTGTAAATCCCGTACATTATGTATATTTTAACAATAATAATCGATAGTAGAATGTCACTTTGTCGTGACCATAAATAATAATACCAACCTTTTCCTTGAAGGTACGTCATTTCGCAATTATCAGGAACTTACTTGGGTACCAACACAACGACGACAGGCTTTTTCAAATACATGTTTTGTGTTTATGAAACATTTAAGAGAAACACACATGTCTCTTTCTGTAATGTAGCCAACGAAATATTTATGAAGCTAGAATTGTTTTCTGGTTTTTTCTAACTCCTGTAGTTCGCTCTTCACGACTACAGCAATTTTGTGGAATGTCATCCAGCTGCATTTATATTCAGAGTTAATTCTCCTAACATTAAAGAAATATGGCATTGCATTGCATTTGTTCATTTTTCTTTCGAATTTCCCTACATTTTGACAAGTTTGTGCTATTAATTGTCGGCAAAGCAAGCACTAAAATTAACCTTATTTGTGGGGAAACCCTTATAGGATACACTTCGTCTAGGGAAAACGGAGTATTATGTCGAACTCCTACCGACTCAAACCCCACACTTCCTACCATTACCATGAGTCGGGGTCCCGGGATACAATAACATTCCCGCGCACCCCACTGGACTTAAACTGACCTTCCTACTAAACACGAGCTGCCAGCAGAGTGCCAATTCCACTTATTTTCATCTCACACGCTCGCATTCTCTTCTCACTTACAAACTTTCAAAATACTGGAAAAATCAGATTTACACAATTTACAGATTGCGACTGAGATGTACGCACGTTGCTTGAACATCAGTACAGTTGGACTTCAGTTTTTAAGCTTCTAGAAGGATGGACAAACAAAATAAGACAGCCAGTATCAACTCATGACATTTTATTCCACATATATAAGTAGATTTTGTCAATAAATATTAAAATACTGAAAGTAATTACTGTACTAATTATTTGAAAAATTATCTATTACAATTTTATTTATCACAAAAAATGTTGATACAGAAAATTTAAATTACCAATCGTTACATAGTTAAAATTTGGATAAACAACGTCAAAATGAATAATTAGTAGAGAGCTTTCAAGAAAATGATTATGAAAACATATCAATTGCAAATTTCAAAGTTGTAAATGCCAAAAAGTATAAACAGTATTATTTAACGTTCTCATACATTTTACTAGATACAGTCGTATTCATGGAAGTAAAGTTTTATCTAATTGAAACACTTAAATTAAATAAAATTAAAAATAAATTAAACAACATACCAAGAAATACTTTTGCTATCGTAATATCTGAAAAATATAAGTATATATATTATATATATATTATACCTTTCAAGAATCATAAATACATTTCAGAACAAATGATAATTATTTAATGAATGCGGCAAGACAGGCGGAAGTTTTCATATTGTTTATGGTTTATTAAAACATATTGAAATGCAGATAAGAACAGAGATCTAGGACAAATCTGTACTGTATGGGAAATGTAAAGTTTAAATGCCTGCACAACCACGAAGGTACCTTACAACTTAAATACTGGCTAAACAAGATTTTTGAAATCAAAGATGATTCAAATGGGACATTTTAAAAACAGTATTTTGTGATGATTGAAAATTATATTAAAGATGGAACAAGAAAATAATAATACCTATATCTAATTATAGAACTGGTTTTTAAGTCAAGGAATGATATTTGAGAAACTACGATATTACACTTATACATGCACTCGGGTTCTACCTACCCAGCTCCAAGTGCATGTCATGATCAACTAACAGCTTTAACTAAACTAATTAAAGATCGGAAACACTGTAAGAAAATATACAGTGCAGTCTAAAAGATAAATGCGTTAAATTCAATGTTTAATCGGCAATCTGTAAAATTATTCTCTTCAATTCCATCGTAAATGTACATTACAAATAAAATCAAAAGAGTTTGTGTTCAGAAAGCGGCTACACTTGCTGTGGCATTAGCTGGATTTCAGGTCCACAGAAGCTTAGGTGTCTGGACACTTTGGACACTTCAATGATAGACAGGACATGGTTTGAACAGAAGCACCGCATTTGCATTTTGTGTCGATGGTGTTTTTAAACCCTTAAATTATCCTTTAAACGCCATTTACATATCTTTCGCCGTCTTCCTTTGTTGATTCTGTGTAGTTTGTAATATTCTTCGCAAAATTCTAGTCATCGCGAACAGGTTTGCAGGTCACGTGAGTGTCGTCGAGCGCTCTGGCTGCTGCTGTTGAGCTCCTTCATGGTGGTGGAATATGATTCTCCAGGGAGTCCGACATCAGGATATACATTTAGGATGTTTTGATGTTTTCCAACAACGAGCTGTTTCATAAAGTAGGATGCATTTGGGCCTTAGTTACAGGTAAAATTACGTCTCCTACACGCTCAAGTTCACGCATGTCAGGTCTACAGAGTTGACTATTCCAGAAAGTTGCTGCTGCTCTTGCAAACTAATGATATTATATTTCTCAGTTAGAGGCATGAAGGCGAAGCGAGCGGCCGTGTCATTTTGACTAGAGATGCCGCGACTTTGTTGCAGTGTTGCCGATCGAATGCAGCTATCAGTTCTTGACGTTGTTAGCAATCATTACCAGTCAGTTCGGTGTACCTGAAAAAACGAAATTAATGTTAAAAACTTAAAAAACATATATATTTATACAGAGAAACAGTCGATTTTGGTTATTTTGGCCATTGGTAAAATTTATTTTTAGAGCCAAATGTGAAGGTCGCCATTATGACAATTTTTTTTTTGGCATGACCTTAAAACTAAACTATGCTTTACGGATCGGTTTGCGACCAAGGTTTATAACAAAATATAAACAATAAGTAAATATTTTATTCACGATTCATTCAGACTCCCTAAAAAATCCAAACGTACGGTAACGTGTATTATTGTTCTGCGTAGTCAATGGTTTTTATTTATTGACGGTCCCTGCTATGTGAATTTCCTCACTCTCATTGGCCAAGCATGAGGCGAGACTGTGGCGCTCTCCTTTTGCGCACTACTATTGGTCCGTATAGAGTCAGAGCGGGCCCGCGCGCAGCTGACGTCACCAAGCCATTGAGAAGTCCGTCGCGCCCGTGTGTTCACTATAGTAAATTTATTTATTGCTCCAATCGCAATGAACATTATCAGCGTTAGACCTAAGCAATACATTACTTTTATAATAAATAATAAAATGATTATTGTTCCTTGTTTACAGGTCAGAACAATAATAAAAACTCATATTCGTTATTACAAAACCACTTAAAGAATACAGTTCAAAAATAAGCTTGGCAGTAAAGAGATGATCATGCTTAACTACGAGGCCTTTTCATGAACATGACTTGTGAGTCAGCAACATTCAAATCAACTATTTGAAAGGGAACCGAATGATCAGACTCTCGCGCCACCATCAAATCGGTGAGTACGCGCCGAAGGTACAAACATTCCATTCGAGAAAAATTTAATTTGTTAAAATTATAATAATAAGCAAATGAAACGACGATGAAATAAGTGATGCAACCGCAAAGCCGATTGCATCATTGTTTCCTGATTATCATTTTACCTCGGAAATGTTTTCATCAACGTGTTCCTGCAAAGTCTAGACGATATATATCGTCCAGACTCAGACAAAGCCCTGTTAACCTACAACAGACAAAACATGGTTTCCTACAATAATTCCAACGAAGTTTTCTACCTATGTAATGTAACCAGTTCAAACATGTCTGAATATTGTTTTCATTTTAAAAAGGATTTAAAATAGAATTTAAGCGTAAATGCTAAGTTACCGGGCGTCGATCATGCGATTGCCAGAGGCGGGGGAAATGACATCACGAAAATGTAGCGCAAAGCGGAGCGCGGCGCAAGCGCAGGCGATCCGAGCAGTTTCGGAAAATAAATGTTGTGCACCTTTGCCACTTCTTTTTTATTTTTAGCATTTGCACGCCACGCAATAGTATTTTGAAATATAATACACTAGCAGCACGCCGCAGTTTCACCCGCGTAGATCCCGTTCCCGTCGGAATGCGTGGATAAAATATAGCCTATGTTACTCCCGAATAATGTAGCTTTCCATTGGTGAAAGTATTTTTAAAATCGGCACTGTAGTTTTTGAGTTTATTCATTAAAAACATACTCACATACAAATCTTTCCTCTTGATAATATTAGTATAGATAAGATAATTATGCGCAAGGTAAAGATAATAGTTTCAAATAATAATGGCGGTTATGGCCCATCGCAGGCATAATACTTGCTTCGGTAAATCATGTAGGTAGGTGTATGTACCAATCAGGAGGATAGACATACAATTAACAATTTCAAAAATTGGATTGGTAAAATCAAAGTATCAAAAGATTTTTGTCATAATTTTTAGAATGTAAAGTGTCAGCGTGCCACTAGAGTAAGTATATAAATTCATAACACAATAACAATATCGTACAAGTCTATGTAACTTTTCTATTTATTTGATTTGCAAGTAGCAAATTAACTCTAGAATTAAATATAAGAGCGTATTTGAAAAGGTTCTATCACTATAGTTTGGTGTTGATGGAAAGTGTACGGGTGACTGTGGTGATATCGCGAGGCGAGTGACGTCACAGAAAATGACGTGAAGCGGTGCACAGGCGCCGGGCGCGCGGATTGGCGAGCGCGCATGGCGCGAAAACTGCAGCTTTGGAAAATAAATGTTGTGCAATATTTTTTTACGTGGATGGCTTCATTGCTAGCAATTTAGGTTCATTGCATGATTGATAATTCTTCACCAAAAACATAAGTGACAGAGATTCAAAATGCAATTTTTATAATCGGTCGTATAAAATCAAATAAATTAAATATGTACATGCTCTTAACAAAAGACTAGACTTAGACTGATTTAATTGAAACATGTAGCTTTTACTAAAATCATGAAAGGGTCCACACATTTTCGTCACCAATTCAACAGAAAATTGTTGAAGTAGGTACGTAAAGAAAATTATCTCGAACGACGTAAAATAATAATGACTCAAAAAAGAAAAACAGTTTTAAAACTACTTACTCTTCACATGTAACGCAACGTAGCGCTCTCAAAACTATAAGCTTGATATAACCTTCAGGACAGCCTCCATAATTTACGATGCTTCGCTTCATTCTTCCTAGAAGTGTACTACTTTTAACAACATTTTCTAAATCACTGTCTTCTGCTTCTCGTACTTCAAGAAGAGTCCTATTCGTAACAACATTTTCCAAAACATTATTTTTTGCAAATCGTAGTTGATAAATGACGACACACCCCACGATCGTGAGCAATCCCAACCCCCACCGTAACGAAGTCATTTCAAGTGATTGAATTTCTTAACAGAGTGATACAAGCGACTGACAGCAGCAGAGAATAGAAGGCGACTGAGCATGTGCTCTGGACGGTCGATCCAAGATGTCGGCATTCTCCACCAATCACAAGCGAGCCGGTGTTGTCAATACACATAAACAATATGCACTCATAAAGATGCCTTCTATTAAATCAATTTAATCATTAGTTTTCGATTGTTTTATTGTGTTCCCGTTTTCTTTGAGACTAAATAATTATTACTAACTACTTAAAAGATTATATGGTTGTTTGAAAAAACAACCAAATAATCTTTAAATATAATAAGCTCGCTCTTAAAAATAGATTTACAAACATGGACCTGTACTTTGTGCAAGTAGCAGAATAACAAACGTTATAATAAAAACAACTGAATAAAACTTATTTTTGTATTTATAAAAATGACGATAAAACTTCGATGGACTTCATGTTTTCAAAACAAAGTGAACACATTTGTTTATTTAAATTGCTTGCAACACTCACATCGAAAGATAATAATGTCAGTACCTAAATCGAGATTTTTGCAGTGATTTTTCAAGATATTTACTGTGTTACTATTAAACCTCACTAAAATCTAACCTCTGTTTCATAAAAAAGTGTCAGTGTTTATATTGATGATGATAAACAAGTTAAAACAACTGATGGATCACCCTCGATGCGATGAACTTAGGAAACAATAATGGCAGTTCTTTAGAATCAACTCACGTAGCTAGGTAGGTAATAAGTGAACAATATTATAAATACACGTGAAAGTGTCTCATTATGGGTGCCTGCCAGTAGCTAATTGTTATTAATATTGAATCGTTGTTTACTGACACAAGCAATTAGTTATTGTTACAGCACCATTGACATTGTTGTTATCTCATCCGCTTCAGTTATTAGTGTATTTCCTCATAATTGTATATTATTATAGCGCCATCTATTGTCTCTCCAAGTATCGCGTAATGACGAATATTAATTGATTTTTACACTCTGCTCTAGGTGGCATTACAAGCATTATTTTATTCGTTCCTTAACTTTTCAGCTGCATTCCTGCATTCATCCAGCTGCTTGCAACTCTACCCTCTGCGACGATCGTCTGCTGATCCACGTGCTCGACATGAAGACCTTCGTCTACTGAAGACCTTCGTCTACTGAAGACCTTCGTCTTTATGGTAGTCAATAAGTATTAGGTAGTGAGTTTTTTACATCAAGAAACCAATGTCACCGACTATTGTTTTTATATTCCTTTATCAGTATGCAATTATTGCTAATGTAGTAGACATTCTATCTACGTGAAATGTTTCAGAGGAAAACGAAAGTTGAAGACAGATGACAGAATAATTACACAATCCTTTTCAGCATGGGACCTTGTTTAATACAAGTAAACAATTTCCCAATTTGGAACAGAAGAAGCAGAACAGATGGTCGATGGGGCCGAAAAGTTCTGGAGTGGCGACCGCATACCTGAAGACGGGGCGTTGGAAGGCCTCCCATGAGGTGGACCGATGACCTGGTGAGTGTCCAGTAGTCGACGTCTTTCGGCTGATATGATGATGATGAAACAATTTCCCAATTAAATTATGTAGGTACTTACCACGAGACAAACGACTCGCTAAAAGTGTTTGTTTGTTTGTTTGTTTGTTTGTTTTTTTGTTTTTTTATAAAAACGTTGCCCCACACTAGGAATTTCTCCTGTATCGTGGGTGCGTTTACAAACATACAAAGTCACATACACAAACAGCCAGACCCGGAACAACTATCTGTAGGCCATACAAATATTTGTTCCGTGCGGGAATCGAACCCGCGACACGCAGCGCAGCAGCCGATCGCTCAACCACTGCGCCAACCGTGTCGTCAAAAAAAAAAAAAGTGTATTCAGATACAACATGAATTGTTGCTCGAATCTGCGAGACACGTCTCGCGACGTCAATTTCCTAGTTTTCGATACCGCAAGTCATACTAAATTCCTCAGTTATAATCGATTTATAATTTTGTAACATGTCGTGAGTTATTTCAAAAACATTCTTAAATGATTCCTTTCTATGTTTCAGGCGACCCCTGAGGATCTTGAGTATGATTTCACGGCGCCAGTGGTTATAAAGGGCCAATGCTACACTAGAACACAACAGCCGGTCCTATTCTCTCAATATCTCACCGTGTAAGCTTAACTGCCTCCGTGGTCGAGTGGTTTTGGCGTTTGCCTTGTGACCCACGGTTCAATTTTTACGGGAACCATACTTTGTAAAGTTGTTTCCAGTTTGGCTAGGACATTGCAGGCTTGAATCACCCGATTGTCTGATAAAAAAGATGATTCCGTGTTTCGGAAGGCACGCATAAGCCGGTGGTCTCGGCCGCCAAATGGTGTTCGTCAAACTACGTCAGAGGCCTTTAAGACGGTTTAGAAACTGTGACACTAGGATGTGTGGGGTCGTTAGACCTTACTGCCCACACGATAAAGAAGAAGAAGCTTAGGTGGAGTGAGTATGAAGTAAACTGTCATTCAAAGTTATTTGAAAGGATTGACCAGCTCTCTTCAAGTTGTTCAGATGTTTATAGAATCGCACTGCAGGACTACTTTGGCGCACAATTTGAGTAACACTATAAAGGGGTATCGAAATTTTGAGTACCAGTTACTACCACACAAATAACCTTAGCAAATGGATCAAAAGCCTAAATTGCTTGTCAAGGCACAAAGTGTTTTCGCTCTCGACTGACCTCGGCAAACGTTGCTTAACCTGTGACATCGACCCGAGTATCTATTACTATATATCAGGCTTGGTCTATAGAATGAGACACTGAGTCAGCAAACGACTTTTTTATTTTATTGGATATTATTCTTACCGATGTTCCGACAAAATTTGAATCATCGTGTTTACAATTTATGAAGATACGAAATCGATTCATCACCTGCCTAGCCTTTTCTCAACTTTATTGGGATCGGCTTCCAGTTAAACCAGATTCAGCTGAATACCAGAATTCTACATGGAGCGGCTGCCTACCAGACCTCCAATACGGACTTCTTGGGAAGACTGGAGTCAGATCAACGAAATCGATAGTGATTGTGTGATTCTTTGTAGGGTAACGAGTTAAAAGATAGGAGTTTGTTGCGAGTTGATGTACGCTGTCGACCGTCGCAGAGCATCTTCCCTATGTGGACGATGTGTCAACTACTTCTTAAATTAAATGTTGCTTGTATGTCATCAAAAAATGGCAAACTCTTTGAGAATATAAATAAGTTGAAAGATTGTAAACCATTAATAAATGTCAACTGAAAATTTGGAATCCAGGGGGTAACTTGCAGTGCGTCTGTATCCGATGGTAGAAAGGGGTTGGTGGGATGAGGTCGTGGAGTTCTTGAGCACACTTACAGAAGTCACTCTCTACTTACATGGAATATTAACATAACTGGCAGGGTTTCTAAGCATTCAGGGAGCATAGGCGTGATATAATACAACTGAACAACTGGTTTACATTTGCAGTTTTGCCACGCACTTGCTCTACGTGTCGGAAATACACACATTAAAAGTGAAGGTGCTCACAACAAAGAACGTGGGGAATCCCGTGCTTGTACACTGAAAATAATGTGAATATCTATACTGTAATAAGATTTTAACAAACTGAGTCGTTGTTAAAAAGTTACTACGTATTATAATGAAACAATAAAAATGGAAAAATGCTGGTATTTAAACTTCAAATCCAGTTTGTAGATGGTCTGTAATGCCAAGCGTACACGTCACAAGACGCGTGCGCCTTATCAACGAGCATGCGCAAGCGCAGGTCATGGCCACAATCGTGTGTTCCCCCGCACCGTCCGGCTAACCTAGACAGCAGACGCTATTCGTAAGCTTTTTTAATTCCGTGCGTACAATAATAATATCTAACAATATTTTTTACATTAGGTATCAATAAAATAACGAGATAGACGATGTGATGTTGGTCTCTTCGGCGGAAACGATTCTGCAGATTGGTTATCCATTACACCGCGAAAGGCTGCGCTTGCGTTTCCGGCTCAATCACACACATTATGTTTGAAATTACTCATTTCTATTTCATTTAGGTAAATATGTTACTTTGAGGTTAGAGGCGACTCATAGTAATAAAACCACGTTAATTATAACATATTTCGGTCTTCCCTGGAGGTACCGCGTAACTCAGTTACTGGGTTGTGAAGGTTAGATAGGTAGTTGCTTCAAGTAAAATACTGGTACTCGGCTGCATTCGGGAATACTGGAAGCCAAAACCCGACATAAATGGGTAGAGGCCAGGCAGATAGGTGAATACTATGTGACCTAGATGTGACGTGTAGATTTAATAGTGCTGCGTTTAGTATGCTTGTTATCCCTGGCTCGGTCCCGGCCACCATAGGTGCGGGCCTGCGGTCGACGAGCATTGGCTGACTCGTTGCCCGATCGGAACCAATTCCGGGTCGACGGCGCGTTGTGTTCCTCGCGCGCCTCAAAGTGATGTCAGTAGGACATGCGCGCTAGGGTCACAATGCCTGCCAGGGTTGCGGATTTTTTTCGAAAGAGTCACCGCGTCCTCGAATGCAAAGGACATTAGGAGGAACACGGATGGGTTTTAGTTAGTAAGATTCTGACACTCCTCCAGCTCCACCCAGAGCGGTAGGGGTTATTTGGCGACCCTGGCTCTGACCCACTGGCAGATACAACGAAGGAGGGCCTTAGAAGACCGAGATATCTTTAGTAGTCTGCAACCTAATGAAGTCATTGAGGAATTTACGAAACGTTATCCAATGCGAATGGTTATGCGTAAACCAAAATAAAATGTTTGCGATTTTTTTGGTTGTGTTTATTTTGCTAAAAACGCACCCTCAGCGGGGTCAAGGACCCCTAAACGGCAATCCTTGATCCGCCCCTGCCTGACGTATGCGAGGTTATGAGGAAGCGCGAGCTCAATGTTCAAGAGAACACGTAATGAACCAAGTTATTAACAAACTTGTCATCTTTGAGTAATACTTACCCCACATTTGTTGTATGTAGTAATGACCGCGTAAACAGCTGTTTCAGATAATAATGTTTATATGTTACTGTTGAAGGTCAAACACACTTACATGTTTTATTACTGACATCATCATGTTCTTTTAGCAGATACATTCATATTGACAAAAAAATGGTTTAGAGTAATCGCATATTTTATCTGTTTTTCGGTTTAAGACTTATCGTTCAAGCAGATAATTACATTTTATTGTAAAAGAGTTTTGTTATACAATTCAGCGCTATGCATTGTACAATAAGTTAAACAGTAATTCATACTAATGAAAGCTTAAAGAAGTCACACCGTTCAGTTCTGTAGTTCATTGCTCCCGCATCCATATTTTTTAATAATAATTGTCTCCGTGATTTTTGCTTGTCACAGTCATGCGTAGCAGCGTAGCTCCGTAGCGCTACGCCGCTACGAGCGTAGCACGACAGAAATAGTGATGACGCAAGCGGAGCACGCGACGGCTACGCAGACGATCTCTTACACACTCACTAATACAAGCAACAGTCAGCCTACCACGTCGTCGTCTGACACGATAAATATTACTTATTAAATGATCAAATTGGACTAGGTCAAAATAAATCTGCGTCGCCTTTTAACACAATATTGCGCTCGGTTTCCAGTCTAACTGGATGCAGCTAAATACCAGTATATTACTTGAGCGTCTGCCTAGTCGATCCAATAACATAGTGATTGAGTAAAACAATAGCCTTTAGTATGACTGTGCCCCAGACTTTGGGTTCGACTGCCGAAGATTTACAAACATCACACAGCCGCGGCTTAACGTGCTTTTCGTAGCACGGAAGGGTTTGGTCTATGATGGACATGATGTTACCCATTAATGGACTGACCTAGATAAAATTTGCTTGACTTTACTTTGATGATCGACCCGTGTGACTGTTCAAACTATGATACACATTAGAGATCCTCTCTGATATCAATGTTAGGAAATTCTAACTAGAAATGCAGCTTAAACAATAGTTCAATAATGAAGCGTAATTCTTTGGTGAATAATGAATGTTGATACTAATCGTTAACCTCGCATTGTTTAGTTTTAAAAGTCTCGAGGCTGGCTTACAATAAGTTGGCTGTCATTGGTAAAATATTATTCATTGGCTTTGACACCTGTTCTTATCTCTCCGTGTTGATAATACTAAAGCTAATTCAAATCAGAAAGGCAACAGCAGTCCATTGACCCACGTACATTTATTCATAATCTGCTTAGTCTTTTCCCAACTATTTTGGGGTCGGTTCCTGTCAAACCTGATTCAGCAGAAGACCAGTTATTGGACACACTAACATTTATTGACATATTTAATTTAAGAAACAGAAATAAAAGACTAACTATCGACAAACGATGTGTCATTAATTGTTAGGGCTTCTACAAAGACAAATAGAGGAAAGGTTAACAATCACTATTGCCATAGTAACACTAAAGATCGTTACGTAATTTTAAAGTTGTCAGATTTAAACTTGATCTTGAGCATCATTCTCATTGAAAATCCATAAGTAGTTTAAAAACTTAGAACGGTGGAAATCTGGTACTTACCAATGCGGACTCTTTTGTGAAGGTCTGCGTAGTTACACGATACTGTTAACGCTTCGCATGTGTGTGTGAGGGCAGGCACACATGCACACGTTGTCGGCTAGAGAAACATATAGGAGTGTCCACTACGGAAAGATTTAAGTCTGAATAACTAACACTTATTATGGTTTTTAATAGGTTCATAGTAATGTTATCTCTCAATTTGTAAAACTTGGGTATAGCTTAATTTTAGTCAGGTTTGAAACGACGTTACAAAGTCCAAAGCGATAAGGGGCCTAACCACCAACTCTTAAAGCAGTATTACTGTAATATTACTTCCAGTGGGAAAGAGACGGTGCTAGACGTTCTGTATAGCTCAAGGATTGCGTAAGGTGACTGTACCTATATGTCGGTAGTAAGTCATCGCAAAGGTTTGCTAACCACATACTTATTATTGTAATTTATTTCAACTCAAATAAATTAAAATGAAACTAATTGAATTATTGCATTATTTTCTTCTTTTAATTGTATTTTTTTTAAACGATAGCGATCGAGTACGTTTAAAAACTCGCAATAAGCCCTCAGTCTTAATAAGTGTTGTAATCTACTTTTTGTCTGGAAGATTTGCGAGTTATTTAACGTGCTCGATTGTATAGGAAATGAAAACATAGCCGGGGGCAATGTGCTAGTCATAGATATCCTTAAAACAACGTCATAGGACCTTGACATCCGCGAACAGGAACATTCACACATTATCCTCAAGAACAGCTGTTGAAGAGATCAATTACCTTAACGCTATCACTCGTAATAACACTGGACTTGATGTTCTTATTGTATAACTTCGATGATAACGTGTTATCGGGAACTTTGCGCGCGTGTTTTCTCATTACTGTGTGTAGGTCAATCGAAAGATATAATAATTCTAAGATAATTGTTAAATAGGTCAATATTCGTGATCTTTTTATCGTGATCAGCAGTACTATGATATGTCGTTGCCACCATGAATCCTTTGGAGAAAAAGGGATAGTACTATTTGTCCTATATAGCTCCGTCGCTTTCACACACTGAAGGATTGACACGTCATAGCTTGGGATCTAAATAAAGTGATATTATGTCGGTGGTAGAGATTGTAGGAATGTCTAACAGTTTGGTATTATAACATTACAGTAGGTACCGCGTGTAAATCCCGTACATTATGTATATTTTGACAAATATTGTCAAAATAGTAGAATGTCACTTTGTCGTGACCATAAATAATAATACCAACCTTTTCCTTGAAGGTAGTCATTTCGCAATTATCAGGAACTTACTTGGGTACCAACACAACGACGACACGCTTTTTCAAATACATGTTTTGTGTTTATGAAACATTTAAGAGAAACACACATGTCTCTTTCTGTAATGAGAAGCTATGTAGCCAACGAAATATTTATGAAGCTAGAATTTTTTTCTGGTTTTTTCTAACTCCTGTAGTTCGCTCTTCACGACTACAGCAATTTTGTGGAATGTCATCCAGCTGCATTTATATTCAGAGTTAATTCTCCTAACATTAAATAAATATGGCATTGCATTGCATTTGTTCATTTTTCTTTCGAATTTCCCTACATGTTGACAAGTTTGTGCTATTAATTGTCGGCAAAGCAAGCACTAAAATTAACCTTATTTGTGGGGAAACCCTTATAGGATACACTTCGTCTAGGGAAAACGGAGTGTTATGTCGAACTCCTACCGACTCAAACCCCACACTTCCTACCATTACCATGAGTCGGGGTCCCGGGATACAATAACATTCCCGCGCACCCCCACTGGACTTAAACTGACCTTCCTACTAAACACGAGCTGCCAGCAGAGTGCCAATTCCACTTATTTTCAACCCACACGCTCGCATTCTGTTCTCAGTCACAAACTTTCAAAATACTGGAAAAATCAGATTTACACAATTTACAGATTGCGAGTGAGATGTGCGAACGTTGCTTGAACATCAGTACAGTTGGCCTTCTGATTTTTAAGCTTCTAGAAGAATGGACAAACAAAATAAGACAGCTTGTATCAACTCATGACATTTTATTCCACATACATAAGTAGATTTTGTCAATAAATATTAAAATACTGAAAGTAATTACTGTACTAATAATTTGAAAAATTATCTATTACATTTATTTATCACAAAAAATGTTGATACAGAAAATTAAAATTACCAATCGTTACATAGTTAAAATTTGGATAAACAACGTCAAAATGAATAATTAGTAGAGAGCTTTCAAGAAAATGATTATGAAAATATATCAATTGCGAATTTCAAAGTTGTAAATGCCAGAAAGTATAAACAGTATTATTTAACGTTCTCATACATTTTACTAGATACAGTCGTATTCATGGAAGTAAAGTTTTATCTAATTGAAACACTTAAATTCAATAAAATTAAAAATAAATTAAACAACATACCAAGAAATACTTTTGCCATCGTAATATCTGAAAAATATAAGTATATATATTATATATATATTATACCTTTCAAGAATCATAAATACATTTCAGAACAAATGATAGTTATTTAATGAATGCGGCAAGACAGGCGGAAGTTTTCATATTGTTTATGGTTTTTAAAACATATTGAAATGCAGATAAGAACAGAGATCTAGGACAAATCTGTACTGTATGGGAAATGTAAAGTTTAAATGCCTGCACAACCACGAAGGTACCTTACAACTTAAATACTGGCTAAACAAGATTTTTGAAATCAAAGATGATTCAAATGGGACATTTTAAAAACAGTATTTTGTGATGATTGAAAATTATATTAAAGATGGAACATGAAAATAATAATACCTATATCTAATTATAGAACTGGTTTTTAGGTTAAGGAATGATATTTAAGAAACTACGATATTACACTTATACATGCACTCGGAGTTCTACCTACCCAGCTCCAAGTGCATGTCATGATCAACTAACAGCTTTAACTAAACTAATTAAAGATCGGAACAACTGTATGAAAGTATACTGTGCAGTCTAAAAGATAAATGTGTTAAACTTAATGTTTCATCGGCTCTCTGTAAAACTCTCCATTTCAATTCCATCGTAAATGTACATTACAAATAAAATCAAAAGAGCTGGTGTCTAGAAAGCGGCTACACTTGCTGTGGCATCAGCTGGATTTCAGGTCCACAGAAGCGCAGGTGTCTGGACACTTCAATAATAGACAGGACATGGTTTGAACAGAAGCCCCGCATTTGCATTTTGTGTCGATGGTATTTTTAAACCCTTAAATTATCCTTTAAACGCCATTTACGAATCTTTCGCCGTCTTCCTTTGTTGATTTTGTGTAGTTTGTATTATTCTTCGCAAAATTCTAGTCATCGTGAACAGGTTTGCAGGTCACGTGAGTGTCATCAGCACTCTAGCTGCTGCTGCTGAGCTCCTTCATGGTGGTGGAATATGATTCTCCAGGGAGTACGATATCAGGATATACATTACGTTTTGATGGTTTCCAACAACGAGCTGTTTCATAAAGTAGGATGCTTTCGGGTCTTAGTTACTGGTATAATTACGTCTCCTACATGCTCAAGTTCATGCATGTCAGGTCTACAGATTGAACTATTCCAGAAAGTTGCTGCTGGTTTGAGGTTTTCTTGCAAACTAATGATATTATATTTCCCAGTTAGAGGCATGAAGGCGAAGCGAGCGTCCATGTTATTTTGACTAGAGATGCCGCGACTTTGTTGCAGTGTTGCCGATCAAATGCCGCTATCAGTTCTTGACGTTGTTAGCAATCATTACCAGTCAGTTCGGTGTACCTGAAAAAACGAAATTAATATTAAAAACTTAAAAAATATATATCTTTGTATAGAGAAACAGACGATTCTGGTTATTTTGGCCATTGACAAAATTTATTTTTAGAGCCAAATGTGAAGGTCGCCATGATGACATTTTTTTATTTGGCACTGTACCGTAATACTAAGCTATGCTTTACGGATCGGTTTGCGACCAAGGTGGTATAACAAAATATAAACAATAAGTATATATTCACGATTCATTCAGACTCCATAAAAAATCCAAACGTACGGTAACGTGTATCTTTGTTCTGTGTAGTCAATGTTTTTTATTTATTGACGGTCCCTGATATGTGAAATTCCCCACTCTCATTGGCCAAGTGCGAGGCGAGACCGTGGCGCCCTCCTTTGGCGCGCTCTATTGGTCCGTATCGTGTCAAAGTGGGCGCGCGCGCAGCTGACGTCACCAAGTCATATCGAAGATGGTCGCGCTCGCGTGTATAATAGAGAAACTTCATCTAGTGCTCTAAACGCAACGTAGCTCATACGTAACATTATCAGTGTTACATCTAAGTACTACAGTACTTTTACGAATGACTAACGTCCAAAACTGTGCAAGCTAACCCCACCTTTTGTAATTTTTTTTACTTTGCGGAAATGAAAGGATGATCGGTCAGACTCTGACTCTGACTGAATAAATCCACTCAGCGATCTGGAACTACCTTCGGCTGGGGCGCTGGACTACTTGCTTATTTTATGCCGGCCAAGTATAATTTCAAATATAGATTCATGCGAGTTCCATCACCGGCTGCGGCCCCATACGGTCGCAATTCTTCCACACTCGATAGTGTATGTAATTACCTGCCATACGTAATGACGATATGTTATGTACTTGCATGCCAATATTGAAGGTATTGAAGGGAATCGAATGATCGGAAACTCGCGCCACCATCAAATCGCGCCGAAGGTATAAACATTCCATTCGAGAAAGATCCAAGTAGTTAATATTAAAATAATAAGCAAATGAAACGACGATGAAATAAGTGATGCAACCGCAAATCCGATTGCATCATTGTTTCCTGACTATCGTTCTACCTCGGAAATGTTTGACTAAAAGTGTTCCTTCAAAGTCTAGACGATTTAACACAAAGCTCTGCTTACAAAAATCAAAAAACAGTTTCCTACTATAATTCCAACGATATTATTCTCTCTCTTCTCTCATTCTACCTTGTAGAATGCAACCAGTAGGTACAAACCAGTCTGAATACTGCTTTCATTTAAAAAAGGTTTTAAAACCAAAGATAAGCAAAAATGCTTAGTTTACGGGCGACGCGCGACGAGAATGCGACTGCCAGAGGCAGGGGAATAACATCACGAAAATGTAGCGCGGCGCGGGCGCAGGCGAACCGAGCAGCTTTGGAAAATAAACGATGTGCAACTTTGATGTTTCTTTGTTGATTTTAGAATTTGAAAATTCATTATCAGCATTTTATCGGGGACGCAGTGCAACAGTAATAAAATTATTATGTGCAAATTAATAATTATAGTTTCAACTATTGATAACGGAGTTGGTCCATCGCACGTATGGTACATGCTTCAGAAGATCACGTAGCTGTACCAATCAGGAGGTTATAGACATACAATTAACAATTTCAAGAATTGGATTAGTCAAATCAAAGTAACAAAAGGTTATTGTCATAATTTTAAGGATGTAAAGTGTCAGAGTGCCACTTGAGTAGTATGAACAGCTTAAAACAACCCGTTCACAACACAATAACAATATCAAACACATCTACGTAGCTTTACTATTTAGTTGATTTAGGTACCAGTAACCAATTAACTCTAGAAATAAATATAAGAGCGCATTTAAAAAAGGTTATAACACTATAGTTTGGTGCTGATGGAAAGTGTACGGGTGACTGTGATATCGCGAGGCGAGTGACGTCACAGAAAATGACGTGAAGCGATGTTTAGGCGGGCGCATGGCGCGAAAACAGCAGCTTTAGAAAATAAATGTTGTGCAATTTTTTACGTGGCTATAGCTTCATTGCTGGCAATTTAGGTCCATTGCATTCATGATTGGTAATTATTTATCCAACACATAGGTGACAGAGATTTAAAATACAATCATCAATCGTATAAAATCAAACATATACATGATCTAAACAATAGACTACATTTAAACTTATTTCATTGAAACATGTGGCTTTTACTAAAAACATGAATGGGTCCATACATTTTCGTGACCACTCCAACAGAAAATTCTTGAAGTAGGTAAAATATTAACGATTATAAAAAACAGTTTCAAATATACTTACGCTTCACAATTAATGCAACGTAGCACTCCCAAAACTATAACTTTGATAAAACCTTCAGGACAGCCTCCATAATTCACGATGCTTCGCTGCATTCTTTCAAGAAGTGTACTTCTTGTAACAATATTTTCTAAGTCACTGTCTTCTGCTTCTCGTACTTCAAGAAGAGTCCTATTCGTAACAACATTTTCTAAAATATTATGTTTTTCAAATCGTAGTTGATAAATGGCGACGCACCCCACGATCGTGAGCAATCCCAAACCCCACCGTAACGAAGTCATTTCAAGTGATTGAATTGCTTAACAGAGTAATACAAACGTCTGACAGCAGCAGAGAATAGAAGGCGACTGAGCATGTGCTCTGGACGGTCAATCCAAGATGTCGGTATTCTCCACCAATCACAAGCGAGCCGGTGTTGTCAATTTACATAAACAATATATGCACTCATAAAGATGCGTTCTATTAAATCAATTTAATCATTTGTTTTCGATTGTTTTATTGTGTTCCAGTTATCCTTATGACTAAATAATTATAACTAGGTATTAAGAAAAATAATTGGTTGCTTAAAACACATTGGTCATTAGTCATTTGTTGTTCAAACATTTAAGCTCGCTCTTAAAAATAGATTTACAATCATGGACCTGTACTTTGTGCAAGTAGCACAATAAAAAACGTTATAATAAAAAAACTTATTTTTGTATTTACAAAAATTACGATACAACTTCGATGGACTTTATGTTTTCAAAACAAAGTGGACACATTTGTTTATTTAAATTGCTTGCAACACTGACATCGAAAGATAATAATGTCAGTCGGTACCTAAATCGAGATTTTTGCAGTGATTTTTCAAGATATTTACTGTGTTACTATTAAACCTCACTAAAATCTAACCTCTGTTTTATAAAAAAGTGTCAGTGTTTATATTGATGATGATAAACAAGTTAAAACAACTGATGGATCACCCTCGATGCGAGGAACTTAGGAAACAATAATGGCGGTTCTTAAGAATCAACTCACGTAGCTAGGTAGTGATATATTAGTGAACAACATTATAAATACTCGTGAAAGTGTCTCATTATGGGTGCCTGCCAGTAGCTAATTGTTATTAATATTGAATCGTCGTTTACTGAAACAAGCAATTAGTTATTGTTACAGCACCATTGACATTGTTGTTATCTCATCCGCTTCAGTTATTAGTGTATTTCCTCATAATTGTATATTATTACAGCGCCATCTATTGTCTCTCCAAGTATCGCGTAATGACGAATATTAATTGATTTTTACACTCTGCTCTAGGTGGCATTAAATGCATTTATTCGTACTTTAACATTGCAGCTGCATTCCTGCATTCATCCAGCTGCTTGCAACTCTACCCTCTGCGACGGTCGTCTGCTGATCCACGTGCTCGACATGAAGACCTTCGTCTACTGAAGACCTTCGTCTTTATGAAAGTCAATAAGTATTAGGTAGTGAGTTTTTTACATCAAGAAACCAATGTCACCGACTATTGTTTTTATATTCCTTTATCAGTATGCAATTATTGCTAATGTAGTAGACATTCTATCTACGTGAAATGTTTCAGAGGAAAACGAAAGTTGAAGACAGTTCACAGAGTGATCACGTGATCCTTTACAGCATGGGACCTTATTTAATGCAAGTAAACAATTTCCCAATTTGGAACAGAAGAAGCAGAACAGATTTTTTTTTTTATTAGAGATGGGTTTGCTCTTGACTCTAGTCAATGTCAGAGATGACAGAGGCAAAGTCTACGATGGAGCGAGCTTACCCAGAAAGAGCCTGTTCACTCTAACTTTGAAGAGATTAGGGTTGTAAGCATTTGGAAACACAGACGCAGGCAGAGAGTTCCACTCTTTTGCTGTGCGCATTATAAAAGACGTTTGGAAACGCTTAGTGCGAATTGGTGGAATAGCTACAAGGTAGGGATGGTAAGATGCAGTACGTCTGGATGTCCGATGGTAGAAGGGGGCCGGTGGGATGAGGTCGTGGAGTTCTTGGGCACACTCACCGAAGTACAATCTATAGAAGACCGATAAGCAGGCAACCTTACGGCGATGAGCCAAGCTATGTATTTTGGCATTCACCAGTTTTACGTCACCGATAAGTCTCTTAGCTCTGCGATCCACCGAGTCAAGCGTGGCAAGCTGATACTTAGCTGAGCCATCCCAAAGGTGGCTACAATACTCCATGCAGGATCGGACTTGTGCTTTGTAAATGGTTAAAAGCTGTCCAGGCCTGAAGTATTGCTTCACCCTATTTAGGATGCCCAGCTTTATGGCCGCAATTTGGGCTTCATACTCGATAGTGGCGCCGAAGTTGAGACTGGATGTCAACTCCATGCCTAGGAGCTCGAGCCGATCAGTCACAGGAACAGATGCACTCCGAAAAGTAGGAGCTTGGTCAAAACGACTCCTTTTTGCGGTAAAAAGACACGCCTGTGTTTTGGTAGCGTTAAAAGTGACCAGATTGTCATCACCCCACTGGGCGACAACGCTTAAGGTCAAATTTGTCCGCTCTACCATGGCCTCTCTCAAGGAACGGACTTCATCCCCGCCGGTTGTTGCGCTGGACAAATATCTCTCTGAAACCGTACTGTCATCTGCGTACCCAACAAGACCAGGCTGAAGTAGGTCATTGATGTGCAGCAGGAAAAGAGTTGCAGAGAGAACAGACCCCTGAGGAACTCCGGCATCAATAGCCATGAGGTCAGAGGAGCAGCCGTCAACGACTACTCGGATCGACCGTTCACTTAGGAAGTCTGATATCCAGCTACAAAAACCAGCTGGGATGCCATAAGCAGGAAGCTTGCTGAGTAGACAGATGGTCGATGGGGCCGAAAAGTTTTGGAGTGGCGACCGCATACCTGAAGACGGGGCGTTGGAAGGCCTCCCATCAGGTGGACCGATGACCTGGTGAGTGTCCAGTAGTCGACGTCTTTCGACTGATATGATGATGATGAAACAATTTCCCAATTAATGTATGTAGGTACTTACCACGAGACAAACGACTCGCTAAAAGTGTATTCAGATACAACATGAATTGTTGCTCGAATCTGCGAGACACGTCTGGCGACGTCAATTTCCTAGTTTTTGATACCGCAAGTCATTTATTCCTCAGTTATAATTGATTTAAAATTTTGTAATATGTTGTGAGTTAATTTATCAAAATTCTTAAATGATTCCTTTCTATGTTTCAGGCGACCCCTGAGGTTCTTGTGCATCATTGCACGGCGCAAGTGATGGTCGTCCAGAGACGTGGTTATAAAAGGGCCAATAACTACACTAGAACACAACAGCCGGTCCTATTCTCTCAATATCTCACCGTGTAAGCTTAACTGCCTCCGTGGTCGAGTGGTTTAGGCGTTTGCCTTGTAACCCACGGTTCAATCCCCATGGGAACCATACTTTGTAAAGTTGTTTCCAGTTTGGATAGGACATTGCAGGCTTGAATCACCTGATTGTCTGATAGAAAGATGATTCCGTGTTTCGGAAGGCACGTATAAGCTGGTGGTCCCGGCCGCCAAATGGCGGTCGTCAAACCAGAGGTCCTTGAGGCGGTTAAGAAACTCTGACACTAGTGTGTGTGGGGTCGTTAGACCTTATTGCCCACACGATAAAAAAGAAGAAGCTTAGGTGGAGTGAGTATGAAGTGCACTGTCATTCAAAGTTATTTGAAAGGATTGACCAGCTCTCTTCAAGTTGTTCACATGTTTATAGAATCGCACTGCAGGACTACTTTGGCGCACAATTTAAGTAACACTATAAAGGGGTCTCGAAGTTTTGAGTACCAGTTACTACTATGTCTATGATCTACATAATAACCTTATCAGATGGATCAAAAGCTTGAATTGCTTGTCAAGGCACAAAGTGCTTTCAGTCTCGACCGACCTCGGAAAACGTTGCTTAACCTATAACATCGACCCGAGTATCTGTTACTTTATATCATGTTTGGTCTATAGAATGAGACACTGAGTCAGCTACGACTTTTTTATTTTATTGGATACTAGCTTCTACCAGCGGCTTCGCCCGCGTGAAAATCGGAAATAGGGAGGTTTCTTGATTTGTATTGTAACTACACCTACTCTACACCTACCTACACCTACCTACACCTACTCTACACCTACCCTACACCTACCCTACACCTACCCTACACCTACGCTACACCTACACTACACCTACCCTACACCTACCCTGCACCTACACTACACCTACATTACACCTACTCTACACCTACCTTACACCTTCCCTACACCTACCCTACCTACATAATTATACCAGCCCAAAAATACTATGACATGTTTCTGGTCTCCTGGTACTTGATGTTTTTGGTCTCCTGGTACTTGTGAATCTGTAGTACTAAGGCAGCAGCGGCTCTGAATTTCCACTTCCTCCTCAGTCTTCATTGGTCCCTGCCACTTACCGGGATAAAAAGAAGCATATGTCTCATTCCAGGATATGAACTACATGTGTGCCAAATTTCATCCAAATCCCTTCAGCCGTTTTTGCCTGATTGAAACACAAACATACAAACATTCACATTTATAATATTAGTAGGATTATTCTTACCGATGTTCTGCCAAAATTTGAATCATCGTGTTTATAATTTATGAAGATACAAAATCGATACATCATCTGCCTAGCCTTTTCTTAACTTTATTGGGATCGGCTTCCAGTTAAACCAGATTCAGCTGAGTACCAGTATTTTACCTGGAGAGGCTGCCTACCAGACCTCTACAACCCATTAACTGGGTAAAACGGTACTTCTTGGCAAGACTGGACTTGGCAGAACAATGAAATCGATACTGAAACATAATTATATTCTTTGTAGGGTATCGAGTTAAAAGATAGGAGTTGGTTGCGAGTTGATGTACGCTGTCGACCGTCGCAGAGCAACTTCCCTATGTGGACGATGTGTCAACTGCTTATTAAATTAAATGTCGCTTGTATTTCATCAAAAAATGGCAAACTCTGTAAGATTATAAAATTTCTGGAAAAATTGTAAACCTTTGTTTTAATGTCAACTGAATATTTGAAATCCAGGGGTAACTTGCAGTGCGTCTGTGTCCGATGGTAGGAGGGGGCCGGTGGCATGAGATCGTGCAGTACTTGGGCACACCCACCGAAGTCACTCACTACTTACATTGGATATGCATTCAGGGAGCATAGGCATAATAAAAAAGAACTGTTCAACTGGTTCACATTTGCAGTGTAGCCACGCACTTGCTCTACGTGTCGGAAATATACACATTAAAAGTGAAGGTATTTACAACCGACAACGTGGGGAATCCGGTGCTGAAAATCATGTCAATATCTATACTGTAATAAGATTTTAACAAACTGAATCGTTGTTAAAAAGTTACTTCGTATTATAATGAAACAATAAAAATGGAAAAATGCTGGTATTTAAACTTCAAATCCGTTTGTGGATGGTCTGTAATGCCAAGCGTACACGTCACAAGACGCGTGCGCCTTATCAACGAGCATGCGCAAGCGCAGGTCATGGCCACGATCGTGTGTTCCCCCGCACCGGCCGGCTAAACTAGACAGCAGACGCTATTCGTAAGTTTCCTCAATTACGTGAGCGCAATAATAAAATCTCACATTTTGTTTTCTAACATTATCAATATTAATATTGATACTGCGTATGAGTATGTGATGTTGGTCACTTTGTCGATCAAAAAGTCTGCAGATTGTGTATCCATTAGAGTGTGAAAGGCTGTGCTTGTGCTACCGGTTCGATCACACACAAAATGTTTGAGCAATGACTCAATTTTTATTTACATTTATTTAAAAATAAATAAAATAAAAAAACCTTTTTATTTCATGCATTGATAAGTAGTAGGAACGCATTATTACATGTGTGTGTTTACATTTAAATACTTATACATGTTTATTTTCCATTTTTGTTTTGTTTAAATTGATTGCATTAAAAATTATTTATATTTATTTATATATACTTTATTGTACACCAAATTTAAAAATACATACAGGAAATCTTAATCTAAAAAAACATACAATTGGCGGCCTTATCGCATTCCTTCCAAATTCTGTTTCACTTAGGTAACTTTGAGGTTAGAGGTGACTCATTCTAATAAAACAGCGTTGATAATAACATAATTATGGTTATAGAATCTGTTTTGCTCGCTAACCATGTAATCGGTTAAATTACAATATACCAGTTACCAAAGTGAGGGTCAGGTAGAATCAATTTCACCGATTTTTTCTTGATGATGTAAACAAATATATTGAGAGCAGCATTCGCTTGTTAGGTCCTTGGCCTTGCCTACAACGTCGTTGCAACCAAAACTGGTGCCTGAATATAACAGGATAAACTCATGTGCACCTTCCTGCAGCTTGTCCCTTGTTACTTGGAGTCACCGGAACACATTTTCTTCTCCCATTTCAACTGACTTGTTGTCACAGGAGTACGGACTCCCTTGTCTTTCACCTTCCTTACACAATCCATCGATCGATTCTTTGGCCTCCTTCTGTCTTTCCATCTATTCACATTTATTTTCTTAACTACCAGCATAAATTTTAGGGTGTGACAGAAATAACACAAAATCTGAAAAGGGGTCATTGTACTCTGATAGTGATCATTATGAAAAATTTGTATAGGAAAAAGTCTGAAATTCGCAGAAAAATATCAACTGCAACATTTGTGTTTGCATACTCGTAACTCGACAAACATTGGCAGTGGGCACGGCACATTGCTTGCAGAACAGATGGTCGATGGGTCAGAAAAGTTCTGGAGTGGCGACCGCGTACCGGAAGACGCAGCATTAGAAGGCCTCCTACAACGTGGACTGATGGCCTGGTGAGAGTCGCGGGTAGCCGATGGATGCGAGACGCACAGTATGAGGTAGTGTTCTTAGCGCATTTTTTGAAAGCCTACGTCCAGCTATGGACGTCGGCTGATATGATGATGATGATGAACAATTGACCTTTTTTTTGTAACAACAACTACCGTTGTTCTTACACTATCAGTCAATTTCAAAACCATCAATTTTATCACATGCATGTGCATCCGGGAAGACTGGAAGTCAACTCCGATATAGTTGGGTAGAGGCCAGGCATATAGGTTGGTCTGACCTAGACGTGAGATCTAGATTTAATAATGCTGCGTGTAGAATGTCTTGTTATCGCTGGCCCTGTCCCGGTCACCGTAGGCGCGGGCCTGCGGTCGACGAGCATTGTGTGGCTCGCTTCTGCCAGGGTTGCGAAATTTGTTCGAATGAGTCACCGCGGTCCTGGAATGCAAAGGAATTTAGGAGGAACACAGGATGAGTTTTAGTCAGTAAGATTCTGACACTCTCTTCCTTGTTACTCACGGAGCGGAAGAAGTCATTAGAAGATTTCCCATCCCTAATAAATTCCTGGCTCTGACCCACTGTCGGATACAACAGGGGAGGGCAAGTGCTCAAACACTCCCAAAGAGACCGAGATATCTTTAGTAGTCCACAACCTAACGAAGTCATTGAGGAATTTACGAAAAGTTATCCAAGGAGGCTTGTTATGCGTGAAGCAAAATAAAATGTTTGTGCCCTTTTTTACATGTGTTTACTTTGTAACAACCTACCCCAAACGACAATCCTGGATCCGCCCCCGCCTGACGTATACGATGGTATGAGGAAGCGCGAGCTCAATGTTCACAATGAGTTCACAACACGTAATGAGTCGAGTTATTAATAAACGTATCGTCGTTACGTTATATTTACCCAACATTTGTGTTGTATGTAGTAATGACCGCGAAAACAGCTGTTTTAGATGATAATGTTTATATGTTACTGTTGAAGGTCAAACACACTTACATCTTTTATTACTGATCATCATGTTCTTTTAGCAGATACATTCATATTGACAAAAAATGGTTTAGAGTAATCGCTTATTTCATCTGTGTTGAATTACTTTTGCAGCACTCCCTCTCCCACAAAGTGCACCTTTGTAATATACGAGGTCTGCACTCAAATCTCGCCGCAGTCCATCACCACCTGGAGACTGAGAAACCAGCACTCCTGTTCCTTTCGGAGACGCAGATCGGATGTCCGTCAGACGTGTCGTACCTCACTTACCCAGGGTTTACCCTGGAGCACTATTTTAAACCACGCGCGGGTGTATGTATGTACGCCCTTTTTTTTTTTTTTTTTTTTTTTTTTTTTTTTTTTTTTGGATGGGAAATCATCAAATGACCCCTCCCGCTCTGGGTGGAGCGGCAGGGAGTATCAGACTTCTACTGACTAAAACCCACCCATGCTCCTCTTAGTGCCTTTTACGTTCCAGGGCCGCGGTAACTCTTTCGAACAAATCCGCAACCGGCTTGATGCCCGTGAGTCAATAGAGAAACGAGCCAAGAGGATCATCGGCAATGATAGGCTCGTCGAGTCGAAGCTCCAAAGTCTCGAGCATCGACGCCGAGTTGCTAGCCTCTCGGTTTTCTATCGGTTGCATTTTGGAGAGTGTGCAACGGAATTGCATAGTTTAATTCCGCCTAGCCCGTTCCACCATCGGACCACAAGACGTACGGCGATGCGCCACCGGTACATGGTGGACATCCCACCCACACGCACAAAGCGTTTTGGGAATACATTCATTGTGCGTACCGCTAAGGAGTGGAATTCCCTGCCGGAGTCTGTGTTTCCTGATAGCTACAACCTGGGAGTCTTTAAGTCAAGAGTGAATAGGTTACTTCTAGGCAAGCGTGCTCCATCTTCGACCACATCGTCGCTTACCATCAGGTGAGATAGTGGTCAAGCGCGTGCCTATCAATAATAATAAAAAAAAAAAACTTTTTATTGTAAAATAGTTTTGTTATACAATTCAGCGCTATGCATTTTACAATAAGTTAAACAGTAATTCATACTAATGAAAGCTCAAAGAAGTCACACCGTTCAGTTCTGTAGTTCATTGCCCCCGCATCCATATTTTTTAATTGTCTCCGTGATTTGCTTGTCACAGTCATGCGTAGCAGCGTAGCTCCGTAGCGCTACGTCGCTACGAGCGTAGCACGACAGAAATAGTGATGACGCAAGCGGCGCACGCGACGGCTACGCAGACGATCTCTTACACACTCACTAGTACAAGCAACGTGTGTGTGTGCATTGCTTGCATTGCACAATACTACAGTCAGCCTACCACGTCGTCGTCTGACACGATAAATATTACTTATTAAATGATCGCATTGGACTAGGTCAAAATAAATCTGCGTCGCCTTTTAACACAATATTGCGCTCGGCTTCCAGTCTAACTGGATGCAGCTAAATACCAGTATATTACTTGAGCGTCTGCCTAGTCGATCCAATAACATAATGATTGAGTAAAACGATAGCCTTTAGTATGACTGTACCCCAGACTTTGGGTTCGACTGCCGAAGATCTACAAACATCACACAGCCGCGGCTTAACGTGCTTTTCGTAGCACGGAAGGGTTTGGTCTATAATGGACATGATGTTACCCATTAATGGACTGACCTAGATAAAAGTTGCTTGACTTTACTTTGATGATCGACCCGTGTGACTGTTCTATGATACACTTTAGAGCTCCTCTCTGATATCAATGTTAGGAAATTCTAACTAGAAATGCAGCTTAAACAATAGTTCAATAATGAAGCGTAATTCTTTGGTGAATAATGAATGTTGATATTAATCGTTAACCTCGCATTGTTTAGTTTTAAAAGTCTCGAGGCTGGCTTACAATAAGTTGGCTGTCATTGGTAAAATGATATTCATTAGCTTTGAGATCTCTTCTTGTCTCTCCGTGTTGATAATACTAAAGCTAATTCAAATCAGAAAGGCAACAGCAGTCCATTGACCCACGTACATTTATTCATTATCTGCTTAGTCTTTTTCAACTATTTTGGAGTTGGCTTTTAGTCAAACTGGACTCAGCTGAAGTTCAGTATTTTGACACACCTACATTTATGGACATACTTAATTTTAAAACTAAAATAAAAGACTAACTTTTGAAAAACGATGCATCGTTCATTGTAAGGGCTTCTTCAAAAAGGTTGTCAGCCACTATCGCTTTGCGAATGATGTGTGTCTGAGCACACGCACACATATGCACACGTTGACGACTAGAGAACAATCTAGAAGTGTGCGATCTTCAATTCAGTTAATAACTGAAGTGAAGATCGCACACTTCTAGATTGTTCTCAGTTCTAATGTATGTAACATAATATGTTACATACATTAGAACTAGAGCATATCCTAAAAATAACTGAAGACTTAATTCTGAATATCTATAATACTTAATAGGTATGGTTTTTCATTGATCCATATTAATTGCTAAATCCCTATCTTTAAAACGTAGGTATAACTCAGTTCTAGATAGGTTTTAAATAATAATAATAATAATAATAATAATAATAAATTTATTCATAAGTTCACATAAGTATAAATTATATAGAAGTTACATCAATACAAAGTTACATATTAATATTATGACGAAAACATTAAACTATGCCTAAAATAAATCTAGTGTATAACTTATATTATATTGGTTAAAGGCCCACTGAATCCAATAATAGCGACCTGCCTGATGTAGGTTTATTCAAACCTGTGTTTCAGGCCATCACTTAACAACGCTGAGGGTTTTAGTGGACTATTATGTTGCTGAACATAGAGCTAGCATTGATACATAATAATTATATTTTTAACAAATAATTGACTTAACATTAGTAAACTTATTGCATTACTTCTAGTAATTTTTCAGTGTCTGAGTAATTAAATGTCGCTAAGTATTCACTCAACATTTCACTACATTTTTTACAGTTTTCACTATATATACTTAGAGACTTATTGATTTTATTATATAAGAACGGACCTAAAAATACATAAAACTTATTTATAAAAGTATGTCTAGTTTGAGGCTTTATGCAAACTAAGTCTTTTCTTCTCTTATCTATAGGTATTGGGACATAAGGAAGTTTGCTATGCTGGTGCAGTACTGTTTTCAATATAAAAAGTTGACGCACAGTTAAAACCTTACATGCCGTGTAAAGCTCGTGTGTGGGAAATCTAAATGGGCGAAAGGTTGCTACCTTAAGGATAGCTCTCTGCGCACGTTCTAATGGCAATAGGATTGATTTAGCAGCCCCACCCCATGAAGTTATACAATAAGTGAGAATGGATTGACACAAAGCTAAATAGACCTGTTTAATTAATTTATAGTCCGATATATAACGTAAATTCTTAAAAATGTATATCAATTTACGCATTCGAGTGCATAACAAATCAATGTGTTTACGGAAATTCAGATTTGTGTCAATCGTTACACCAAGATATTTCATATGATCGGTTTTTGCTAAAGTAGGACAATTACATGCATTGTCAGCATACGTGCCGCACTTATGCGCATAAATGTTTATGTTAGTAGTTGGCAGGTTAGTATTTTTCATAGTAAATAAAATGTGTTTGGTTTTCTCTGCATTTAGTGTAAGAAGATTTTCATATAGCCAATTAGACACTATATTAAAACCGTTCTGGGCTTGTTTATACACCTCATCTCGAGATTTGTCTGAAAACAATAGAGCTGTGTCATCTGCATAAGACATTATGACACCATTTTGGAGTGTTAAGTTGCACAGGTCATTTATATATACAAGGAATAAAGTAGGACCCAAAATACTACCTTGTGGTATTCCGTAATTACTATTTGGAAGCTCAGAACTGACGTACTGACCAATTTTAACACATTGTTCGCGGTCACTAAGATAATCAGAAAGCAGTGAAAGCGTTGTTCCTCTTATTCCGAGTGTTTCAAGCTTGTCCAATAATAAAGGACCGGAAATTGTATCAAAGGCCTTGGCGAGGTCCAGGAAGATCCCAATGGAGTGCAAGCCCTTATCCAAATTAGTTGTTATATACTCCGTCATTTGATGTACTGCCTGATTAGTTGATTTATTGGGCCTAAAGCCAAACTGTCTATCTGAAAGCAATTTGTTATCTTCTAGGTATTTCATTAATCTAATATTAATGATTTTCTCTAGGATTTTGGAGAGCCCTGTTAAAACTGAAATGGGTCTGTAGTTGTTAACACATTTTTTGTCACCAGATTTATATACAGGAGTAACCACTGCTTTTTTAAGCGACTTAGGGAATATACCATTAGTTAAGCATAACTGAAAAATATGAGTTAGTGGCGGAGCAAGTAGATATTTGAAATGTTTAAGTATGTTGTTTGATATGTCGTCCCACCCAACTGCGCAAACATCCTTTAATCCAGAAATAATTGTTAATACTTCATCGACATCCGTATCTAGTAAGACAAACGATTTGAGTGTGGGGAAAGTTTTAGGTTTGCTTTGAGGGAAAGAACTTCTAGATTGTATGGTCTTTTCTGCTAAAGTTTTGCCTACGTTAGAAAAATAGAGATTAACTTTATTTGTTGATTCGCCTGGGTTGTTCTCTATTGTCAATAAGTCAAGTGGAGGTTCAGGTTGTTTTGTTCTATATGTATTTGTTTTTATAAATTTCCAAATAAGTTTACTATTTTGGCCTGCTTTCTGCAGTTCTTTTCTATCATATTCATTTTTTATTTTTCTCAGAAGGTTGTTACAGAAGTTTCTATATCTTTTATACGTAATGGAAAGAATTTCATTTTCAGGCTCAAGTTTGGACTTTATGTAAAGTTTGTCTCTATGCCTGATACATCTAACAAGTCCGGGTGTAATCCAAGGTTTAATGCACTTATACTTCTTTGGCGTTATTTTAGCAAATGTATGTTTTATTATTGCTGAGTGGAGTGAATTTATAAAATAATTAATAGAAATGTTTGCATCGGTGGAATTATAAACTGGGTCAAAATTAATATTACGTATGTCTTTTTCGAGGTGAGTCATGTTGACTTTATTATGGCTACGTAAATAATTATTTCTGGGTAAAGAAACCTGCAATGTTAGTAAAACTGCTTGGTGATCAGTAAGCGACGAATTAGTAACAAATGTTTTGGTTGGGTTATTTGTTTTTATAATGAAATGATCTAGGCATGAACCGCTTTGATGCGTGGGGTGGTAATGAGCTGGCAAGAGTCCGTGGAATGAGCAGATATTAAGATAGTTATGGGCATGTATATCCATTTTCCCGGAAGCAATGTTGATATTGATGTCCCCCATTAGTATTATGTGTTTAAAAGTTGTAAGACTTTGTAACTGTACGTTTAGTGAATCTAAGAAATTTGCGAGATTTTGAGAAGGAGGTCTGTATATAGCCATAACTACCGTATCTGAATTAATTTTAATGAGTAAGCAATTACTATTTTGTAGCAAAGGTTCTTCTACAGATGTACTTAAATTATTGTTAACATACACAACTAAACCATCATTCTGGTTGATGTTCCTGTTGGTTTTATGCGAAACATATCCGTCTAATGATGGTATAACAGCTGTTTGGTTTGACAACCAACATTCTGTTAGGACGATAATGTCGCAAGTTATGCCCAGGTTCTGTAGCAATATTTCAAAACCATTAATATTTCGATTTATGCTGCGAATGTTTTGTGTGAGTAGGGTCAGCGGTTTCTCTCCCAAGGGAAAGAGGTGCTTACACTCTTCAACATTACAATTTATAGCTTCAGACACAGAAAATTGATCTAGGTCACTAAGTAAATGATCAGTCATGATAAACAAATAGCTTATAAATATAAACAAACAAAAACGACTACTAGTGTGCTTAATAGATAGGTTATTAGGTAGCGCTCTTAGGCGCCTTCATAATCAATGGAGTGGATATAGCTGTCCTCGGCAAATTTTCGTGCTGGACAATTTACATCACCAGTTTTATGATCTGTTTTTCTCTTAAAACGTTTGCACGTCGCACAGTTGGGTGGACTGGTTTTTGTGCTGCATTCCTTAAAAGAGTGGCCAGTCTCTCCGCAGTGATTGCACGTCGGGCTAGTTTCACGACAGAACTTGGCCGCGTGACCGAACTGCTGGCAGTTAAAGCACCGAGTAACGATCGTGAAATCACGTACTGGGCATGACGTCCAATTGATGAATATTCGTCCTTGATTCACTAGAATCTTCCTGATGCTAGCTGGCACTTCTAGTACGTAATTGCAGACAGGGAGGTTTTTTTTTCCAGATTTATGGCTCAATTTTATTTGTTCTTCAAACGACTCACGAGTTATCATCTTATCGGAGAGGTTTTGCTCGTAGATGCAGTCAAAAACCTCCTTATCAGTCAGGGCTACCGGGACTCCAATAACAGTGATTCTTGGGCGCCGTTTTGATGGTTCTTCAACCTTAAGGCCCGAAGAAGCGAGTTTTTCTAAGGTTAACTTACTAACTTTCTTAGGTTTGTAAATGGTGTCACAAAGTCCAAAGAGAAACCATTGAGTAGCATGACTGTACCTCCGTGTCGGTAGTAAGTCATCACAGATGTTTGCTCACCACATACTTATTGTTTAAATTCAATTCAACTCAAATTGATAAAAATGAAACTAATTGAGTTGTTGCATTTTTTTCACGTATTGATTGTACGTTTTCTTAAACGATAGTTAATTACTGAACAAGTGTTAGAGACCCATCGATAAAGTACTTAAAAAACTCGCACTAAGCCCTCAGTCTTAGTGAATGTAGAAATCTACTTTTGTCTCTAAAGTTTTGCGAGTACTGTAGTATAGGAAATGGAAACGAAGCCGGGGGCGATGTGCTAGTTATAAATATCCTTAAAACAACGTCATAGGACCTTGACATCCGCGAACAGGAACATTCTCACATTATCCTCAAGAACAGCTGTTGACGAGGTCATTTACCTTAACGCTATCACTCGTAATATTACTCGACCTGATATTCATATTATTGTATAACTCCGATGATAACTGTGTGTAGGTCAGGGGGAGCTATCTTATCGAAAGTTATAAATAATACTGAGATAAATGTTTAAGATCGGTCGGAATAGATGATCTTTTGATCGTGACCAGCCATGCTATGACGTGATATTATTACCATAAAAACGTTGTGAAAAGGTATCTAAAGTTAAGATATATAAGGTACGTGTATAAGTAAAAAGTCAAAGTCAAAGTCACTTTGACTTTGACTTTGACTTTTGACTTTGACTTTGATATATAAGGTATGTGTATAAGTAAAGGCGGATTGTATAAAGGTGTTCGTCCTTTAAAGTTCATTCTCTTGTTTTCTCCTACTCTTGCAGTTCTCTCTTCACGACTACAGCAATTTTGTAGAATGCCATTCAGCTACATACACACTCAGTATCACGTCAGGGTCACCAGTTTGAAGGAAGCGGAACAGAGAGTAAAGTCCCGCATACCTCCATTGAAAAGGGAGAATCCTCCGACCGGACGGTTGTTGGTGTCCGGTGGGTAACAGCCTAACAGTTGATATTCGGGCTTTGCAAATGTTCTAATTGCACGGTAAACTCTGATACCGCGATTTAGGATTTTGTCAAGTTAGTTCGCACCTGTCGAGATAGATGGCGCTGCGAGTCTCATTTGTTGTGATGTTGATTCTGATGCGCTGATTTTGTGTGGCGGCATCAATGCCTACAGTATCGATTCTCAAATATTAATCATTTGCATCCACATCTCTGCCGCAAACTGTTTAAATCATTAAGAATTTCCCTACGTTTTGACAAGTTTGTCACATTGATAGTCGCCGAGATAAAACTGCGACTTGAAAGTAAACGATTTTTAAGTACTAGAATTGACCTTCTTGTCGTAGATACCTGCTGAACACGAACTGCAATCAGAGGGCCAAATTGATTCTACCAATTTTAAGCAAAGTTCACATTTTCATCTCAGTCGCAATCTGTCAAAAATGTATTCAAATTGAGGCTGTTTTGTAAATTAGAAGGATGGAAAATCAAAATAAAACAGCCAGTGTCCAATCATGACATTTTACTCCTCATAAATTCATACATTTATTTATCACAAAAAATGTTGATACAGGAAATTTAAATTACCAGTCGTTACAGAGTTACAATATCTGGATAAACAACGTCAAAATTAATAAAAATTATCTAAACAAACTTTCAAGAAAATTACTATGAACATTTTCACTTGTCGAAAACAATGCGTTGAAGTTATAGGAGTAAATAAAGACAGAGAGGTGTTAAATTATAAATCTCAGTTCAGGGCCAACACATATGGTGTGCCTCAAGGTAGCATTTTGGGACCATTGCTCTTTCTTCTATATATAAACGATTTGCCTAAAGTAACTCAGAATAAGTGCGTGTTATTTGCAGATGACATTTCACTTGTAATAAATAACGAAAACAAAAATGAACAGCACGAGGAAAAAATAAATACTGCCGTAGAAGCCATACTAGAATGGTTTGAACAAAATAATTTATGTGTAAACATTTCCAAAACCAAATATATTAATTTTTGCAATTACAAGATGACAAATAAAACAATGAAAATTATTGGACGTGATAATAAAATTGACGAAGTTGACAATACAAAATTTTTGGGCATAGAAATTGACAAAAATTGCAATTGGAAAAAACATATTGAGAATGTATGTAACAGGCTAAACAGCTTTGCATTTGCACTGAGAAATCTAAGAAAAACCGTAGGAAGAAATACCGCCTTGTTAGCTTATCATGGATATGTCGCATCTGTGTTAAGGTACGGTTTGATAATATGGGGCAATTCTACGGACAGTAACAGGGCCTTTATTGTCCAAAAAAAGTGCTTAAGAGCTGTGTTCGGTATTGGTCCATTAGAATCGTGCAGACCCATTTTTAAAGAGAATAAGTTGTTAACACTTGCATGCTTATACATACTAGAGATGGGTGTATTTGTAAAAAAACATCCTGCTCTGTTTAGTAAGGCAGATAGCGAAAATATTTATAAGATAGGCAAAAAGTCTAGGGATCCAACTAAATTAGCAATGCCTAGGTGTGGGACAGCATTTTGCCACAAAAACGCAAGTCGTATGGCAATTAAAATATTTAATAGGATACCTAAGCAAATTAGAGAATTGCCAACGAATTTTTTCCTAAAAGAACTAAAAACGTGGCTCATGGGCAAATGTTTCTATACGGTAAATGAATTTATAAATTATAATATGAATAAAAAAACTTTGTAATTGGATTAAATTGAACATTTTGTATTGATTTAGTTTTTGACATTTTGTATATTTTTTAGTTTTGACATTTTTTATTTTTAGTTTTTGACATTTAGTACCTTTTAGTGTTTGACATTTAGTATCTTTTAGTGTTTGATATCTAGTATCTTTTAGTTTTTGACGTTGTATTTTTATTTGTTTTTTATTTTGACATTCTATTTTTATATCAATTAATTTTTTTAATGACATTTGGAAGCTAATTTATTGACATTTAAGTAATTTAATTTGTTCACGTATTAATTTGATTTATTAATATTTTTCAACTTTATACCATATTATAAATAGAATTTTTTTTTTATGTGAATAATTGAGAGTCATGCCCATTCATAATAAATTTGCATGCTGAATGTGAGGCGGAATATGAAGAAACATAATTATATTTTAAGACCTGTACCTGTAACCATATTTCAAGCAAATAAATGATATTATTATTATTATTATTATTGTTATAGTCGTACACATAAAACTAAAATTTTATCTAATCGAAATAATTAAATAAGTTAAGAAATTATATCAATACTCTTGCAGTCGTTATCTCTGGAATGTACAAGCCTTTCACGAATGTTTATCAAATTTAGTACAACTTATACTTATTTAAAAAATACGGCAAGACAGGCGGAAGTTTTCAGATTGGTTATGGTTTGTGGTTTATAAATAAATATTGAAATGCAGGTAAGAACAGAGATCTAGGACAAGTCCGTACTGTATGGGATATTAATGTTTAAATGCCTGTACAACCATGAAGGTACCTACAACATAAATACTGCTTACAAAAGATATTTGATGTCAAAGCTGATTCAAATACGACATCTTAAAAATAGTCTTTATGTGATGATTAAGAATTATATTGAAGATGGAACATGAAAATAATAATACCTATATCTAATAATTATAGAACTGGTGTTTATGTCAAGGAATGATATTTTAGAAACTACGATATTACACTTATACATGCACTCGGAGTTCTACCTACCCAGCTCCAAGTGCATGTCATGATCAACTAACAGCTTTAACTAAACTAATTAAAGATCGGAACAACTGTATGAAAGTATACAGTGCAGTCCAAAAGATAAATACGTTAAACTCAATGTTTAATCGGCTCTCTGTAAACTCTCCTTTTCAATTCCATCGTAAATGTACATTACAAATAAAATCAAAAGAGCTTGTGTCTAGAAAGCGGCTACACTTGCTGTGGCATCAGCTGGATTTCAAGTCCACAGAAGCTTAGGTGCCTGGACACTTTGGACACTTCAATGATAGACAGGTCATGGTTTGAACAGAAGCACCGCATTTGCATTTTGTGTCGATGGTATTTTTAAACCCTTGAATTATCCTTTAAACGCCATTTACGAATCTTTCGCCGTCTTCCTTTGTTGATTTTGTGTAGTTTGTAATATTCTTCGCAAAATTCTAATCATCGCGAACAGGTTTGCAGGTCACGGGAGTGTCGTCAGCACTCTAGCTGCTGCTGCTGAGCTCCTTCATGGTGGTGGAATATGATTCTCCAGGGAGTCCGACATCAGGATATACATCTGAGATGTTTTGATGGTTTCCAACAACGAGCTGTTTCATAAAGTAGGATGCATTTGGGCCTTAGTTACTGGTAAAATTACGTCTCCTACACTCTCAAGTTCACGCATGTCAGGCCTTCAGAGTGGACTATTCCAGAAAGTTGCTGCTGGTTTTCTTGCAAACTAATGATATTATATTTCCCTGTTAGAGGCATGAAGGCGAAGCAAGCGGCCGTGTCATTTTGACTAGAGATGCCGCGACTTTGTTGCAGTGTTGCCGATCGAATGCCGCTATCAGTTTCTGACGTTGTTAGCAATCATTACCAGTCAGTTCGGTGTACCTGAAAACAACAAAATTAAAATTAAAAACTCATTAAACACTTTTTTCCACACTTTCTTCCCCATTTGGGAGAGGCCTATGTCCAATAGTGCACGTCTAAGCGCCCAAACGCACTAGCGGTCAACCGCGGAGGCGGCTAACCGCGTGACTCTCTACAAAATCCAAACGTACGGTCCTGTATCTTTGTTCTGCGTAATCAATGGTTTTTATTTATTGACGGCCCTTGCTATGTGAAATTCCCCACTCTCATTGGCCAAGCGCGAGGCGAAACCGTGGCGCCCTCCTTTGGCGCGCTGCTATTGGTCCGTATCGTGTCAGAGCGGGCGCGCGCGCAGCTGACGTCACCAAGTCATTGAGAAGTCCGTCGCACCCGTGTGTTTACTACAGTAAATTAATGAATTTACTGTAGTAAATGTAATGTTACGTGTGAGCTTCGTTGCGTTTAGAGCACTTAATGAAGTGCTCTAAACTCTAAATTGAAAATATTTGTCTTTGTTATTTGAAGCATTGCTAGTGACTTCCTATGATCATGTGAAATGATACGGCTTGCGCGAATACGAGATAGTAAGATATTAAATACTTTTAAACTCAAACTTGAGGCATTTATATGAATTAAATAATTTGCGGGCGCTTTTTAACTGTCAAGAAGTCGTCAAAAAGATGAAGCTTATCTTTCTTTATGAAGAAGAAAGTTTAAGAAACTCTCAGGAAACTTTTCAATAAATTGATTATTGTTGTTTGATTACAGGTAAGAACAATACTAAGAACATATATTGTTTAGTATTAAAACATTTAAAGAATAAAGTTCAATGGTAGGCACGGCAGTTAAGAGATGATCAGTCTTATATAGGTACGAGGCCAATTCACAAATATGACTCGTGGATCAGCTAAAATCAACTCAATAATATTGAATGATCCGTTATTTACGCCACCATCAAAACGGTTAATACGCGCCGAAGTTGTTCAAATAATAAGCAAATGAAACGACGATGGAATAAGTGATGCAACCGCAAAGCCGATGGCATCAATTTTTCCTGATTACCATTTTACCTCGGAAACGTTTTCATCAACGTGTTCCTGCAAAGTCTAGACGATTAAAATCGTCCAAACTCAGACAAAGCCCTGCTTACCTACAAAAAACAAAATCCCGGTATCCTACAATAATTCCCACGAAGTTTTTTACCTATGTAATGTAACTAGTTCAAACATGTCTGAATATTGTTTTCATTTTCAAAAGTATTTCAAATAGAATAGCTTATATTCTATTTTTAATATGCAAATGCTAGGTTTACGGGCGTCGATCATGCGATTACCAGAGGCGGGGGAAATGACATCACGAAAATGTACCGCGAAGCGGAGTGCGGCGCAAGCGTAGGCAATCCGAGTAGCTTTGGAAAATAAATGTTGTGCAACTTTTGCCGTTTCTTTGTTGATTTTTAGCATTTGAAAAGCCATTATCTGCATTTTATCGAGGACGCCACGCAGAAGTAGTTTGAAATATAATACATAAAATGAATATGCACAAGTTATGAATTATAGTTTCAACCATTGATAACGGAGTTGGTCCATCGCACGTATGGTACATGCTTCAGAAAATCACGTAGCTGTACCAATCAGGAGGTTATAGACATACAATTAACAATTTCAATAATTGGATTAGTCAAATCAAAGTAACAAAAGGTTTTTGTCATACTTTTCAGTGAAAGTGTCAGTGTGCCACTAGAGTAGTATGAACAGCTTAAAACAACCCGTTCACAACACAATAACAATATCAAACACATCTACGTAGCTTTGCTATTTAGTTGATTTAGGTACCAGTAACCAATTAACTCTAGAAATAAATATAAGAGCGCATTTAAAAAAGGTTATAACACTATAGTTTGGCGCTGATGGAAAGTGTACGGGTGACTGTGATATCGCGAGAGGCGAGTGACGTTACAGAAAATGACGTGAAGCGATGTTTAGGCGGGCGCATGGCGCGAAAACAGCAGCTTTAGAAAATAAATGTTGTGCAATTTTTTACGTGGCTATGGCTTCATTGCTGGCAATTTAGGTCCATTGCATTCATGATTGGTAATTTTTCACCCAACACATTGGTGACAGAGATTTAAAATACAATCATCAATCGTATAAAATCAAAGAAATTAAACATATACATGCTCTAAACAAGAGACTACATTTAAACTTATTTCATTGAAACATGTGGCTTTTACTAAAAACATGAATGGGTCCATACATTTTCGTGACCACTCCAACAGAAATTTCTTGAAGAAGGTAAAATATTTATATTATTGATTATAAAAAACAGTCTCAAAAATACTTACGCTTCACAATTAACGCAACGTAGCACTCCCAAAACTATAACTTTGATAAAACCTTCAGGACAGCCTCCATAATTCACGATGCTTCGCTGCATTCTTTCAAGAAGTGTACTTCTTGTAACAATATTTTCTAAGTCACTGTCTTCTGCTTCTCGTACTTCAAGAAGAGTCCTATTCGTAACAACATTTTCTAAAATATTATGTTTTGCAAATCGTAGTTGATAAATGGCGACGCACCCCACGATCGTGAGCAATCCCAAACCCCACCGTAACGAAGTCATTTCAAGTGATTGAATTGCTTAACAGAGTGATACAAACGTCTGACAGCAGCAGAGAATAGAAGGCGACTGAGCATGTGCTCTGGACGGTCAATCCAAGATGTCGGTATTCTCCACCAATCACAAGCGAGCCGGTGTTGTCAATTTACATAAACAATATGCACTCATAAAGATGCGTTCTATTAAATCAATTTAATCATTTGTTTTCGATTGTTTTATTGTGTTCCAGTTATCCTTATGACTAAATAATTATAACTAGGTATTAAGAAAAATAATTGGTTGCTTAAAACACATTGGTCATTAGTCATTTGTTGTTCAAACATTTAAGCTCGCTCTTAAAAATAGATTTACAATCATGGACCTGTACTTTGTGCAAGTAGCACAATAAAAAACGTTATAATAAAAAAACTTATTTTTGTATTTACAAAAATTACGATACAACTTCGATGGACTTTATGTTTTCAAAACAAAGTGGACACATTTGTTTATTTAAATTGCTTGCAACACTGACATCGAAAGATAATAATGTCAGTCGGTACCTAAATCGAGATTTTTGCAGTGATTTTTCAAGATATTTACTGTGTTACTATTAAACCTCACTAAAATCTAACCTCTGTTTTATAAAAAAGTGTCAGTGTTTATATTGATGATGATAAACAAGTTAAAACAACTGATGGATCACTCTCGATGCGAGGAACTTAGGAAACAATAATGGCGGTTCTTAAGAATCAACTCACGTAGCTAGGTAGTGATATATTAGTGAACAACATTATAAATACTCGTGAAAGTGTCTCATTATGGGTGCCTGCCAGTAGCTAATTGTTATTAATATTGAATCGTCGTTTACTGAAAAGTAATTAGTTATTGTTACAGCACCATTGACATTGTTGTTATCTCATCCGCTTCAGTTATTAGTGTATTTCCTCATAATTGTATATTATTATAGCGCCATCTATTGTCTCTCCAAGTATCGCGTAATGACGAATATTAATTGATTTTTACACTCTGCTCTAGGTGGCATTAAATGCATTTATTCGTACTTTAACATTGCAGCTGCATTCCTGCATTCATCCAGCTGCTTGCAACTCTACCCTCTGCGACGGTCGTCTGCTGATCCACGTGCTCGACATGAAGACCTTCGTCTACTGAAGACCTTCGTCTTTATGAAAGTCAATAAGTATTAGGTAGTGAGTTTTTTACATCAAGAAACCAATGTCACCGACTATTGTTTTTATATTCCTTTATCAGTATGCAATTATTGCTAATGTAGTAGACATTCTATCTACGTGAAATGTTTCAGAGGAAAACGAAAGTTGAAGACAGATGACAGAATAATTACATAATCCTTTTCAGCATGGGACCTTGTTTAATACAAGTAAACAATTTCCCAATTTGGAACAGAAGAAGCAGAACAGATGGTCGATGGGGCCGAAAAGTTCTGGAGTGGCGACCGCCTACCGGAAGAGGCAGCGTTGGAAGGCCTCCCACAAGATTGACCGATGACCTGGTGAGTGTCCAGTAGTCGACGTCTTTCGGCTGATATGATGATGATGAAACAATTTCCCAATTAAATTATGTAAGTACTTACCACGAGACAAACGACTCGCTAAAAGTGTATTCAGATACAAAATGAATTGTTGCTCGAATCTGCGAGACACGTCTGGCGACGTCAATTTCCTAGGTTTCGATACCGCAAGTCATACTAAATTCCTCAGTTATAATCGATTTATAATTTTGTAACATATCGTGAGTTATTTCAAAAACATTCTTAAATGATTCCTTTCTATGTTTCAGGCGACCCCTGAGGATCTTGTGTATGATTTCACGGCGCCAGTGGTTATAAAAGGGCCAATGCTACACTAGAACACAACAGCCGGTCCTATTCTCTCAATATCTCACCGTGTAAGCTTAACTGCCTTCGTGGTCGAGTGGTTTAGGCGTTTGCCTTGTGACCCACGGTTCAATTTCCACAGGAACCATACTTTGTAAAGTTGTTTCCAGTTTGGCTAGGACATTGCAGGCTTGAATCACCTGATTGTCTGATAGAAAGATGATTCCGTGTTTTGGAAGGCACGTATAAGCTGGTGGTCCCGGCCGCCAAATGGCGGTCGTCAAACCAGAGGTCCTTGAGGCGGTTAAGAAACTCTGACACTAGGGTGTGTGGGGTCGTTAGACCTTACTGCCCGCACGATAAAAAGAAGAAGCTTAGGTGGAGTGAGTATGAAGTGAACTGTCATTCAAAGTTATTTGAAAGGATTAGCAGCTCACTCCAAGTTGTTGACATGTTTGTAGAATCGCACTGCAGGACCACTTCGGCGCTCAATTTGAGTAACACTATAAAGGGGTCTCGAAATTTTGAGTACCAGTTACTACTGTCTATGATCTACATAATAACCTTATCAGATGGATCAAAAGCTTGAATTGCTTGTCAAGGCACAAAGTGGTTTCGCTCTCGACTGACCTCGGCAAACGTTGCTTAACCTGTAACATCAACCCGAGTATCTGTCACTTTATATCAGGTTTGGTCTATAGAATGAGAAACTGAGTCATTAAACGATTTTTTTATTTTATTGGATATTATTCTTACCGATGTTCCGCCAAAATTTGAATCATCGTGTTTACAATTTATGAAGATACAAAATCGATACATCATCTGCCTAGCCTTTTTCCAACTTTATCGGGATCGGCTTCCAGTCAAACCAGATTCAGCTGAATACCAGAATTCTACATGGAGCGGCTGCCTACCAGACCTCCAATACGGACTTCTTGGGAAGACTGGAGTCAGATCAACGAAATCGATAGTGATTGTGTGACTCTTTGTAGGGTAACGAGTTAAAAGATAGGAGTTTGTTGCGAGTTGATGTACGCAGTCGACCGTCGCAGAGCAACTTCCCTATGTGGACGATGTGTCAACTGCTTCTTAAATTAAATGTTGCTTGTATGTCATCGAAAAATGGCAAACTCTTTGAGAATATAAATAAGTTGAAAGATTGTAAAACCATTAATAAATGTCAACTGATCATTTGGAATCCAGGGGGTAACTTGCAGTGCGTCTGTGTCCGATGGTAGAAAGGGGTTGGTGGGATGAGGTCGTGGAGTTCTTGAGCACACTTACAGAAGTCACTCTTTACTTACATGGAATATTAACAGAACTAGCAGGGTTACTAAGCATTCAGGGAGCATAGGCGTGATATAATACAACTGAACAACTGGTTTACATTTGCAGTTTTGCCACGCACTTGCTCTACGTGTCGGAAATACTCACATTAAAAGTGAAGGTGCTCACAACAAAGAACGTGGGGAATCCCGTGCTTGTACACTGAAAATAATGTGAATATCTATACTGTAATAAGATTTTAACAAACTGAGTTGTTGTTAAAAAGTTACTACGTATTATAATTAAACAATAAAAATGGAAAAATGCTGGTATTTAAACTTCAAATCCAGTTTGTGGATGGTCTGTAGTGCCAAGCGTATACGTCACAAGACGCGTGCGCCTTTTCAACGAACATGCGCAAGCGCAGGTCATGGCCACGATCGTGTGTTCCCCCGCACTGGCCGGCTAAGCTAGACAGCAGACGCTATTCGTAAGCTTTTCCAATTACGTGCGTACAATAATAATATGTTATTTTTTTTTTTACATTATTAATAAAATATCGAGATAGATGATGTGATGTTGGTCTCTTCGGCGGAAACGATTAGCTGCAGATTGGTTATCCATTACACTGCGAAAGGCTGCGCTTGCGTTTCCACTCATTATGTTTGATATAATTATATATATATAATATTCAATCACACACATAATTTTTGAAATGACTCATTTCTATTTCATTTAAGTAAATATGTTACTTTGAGGTTAGAGGCGACTCATTGTAATAAAACTACGTTGATTATAACATATTTCGGTCTTCCCTGGAGGTACCGCGTCACTCAGTTACTGGGTTGTGAAGGTTAGATAGGTAGTTGCTTCAAGTAAAATACTGGTACTCGGCTGCATTCGGGAATACTGGAAGCCAAAACCCGACATAAATGGGTAGGGGCCAGGCAGATAGGTGAATACTATGTGACCTGGATGTGACGTGTAGATTTAATAGTGCTGCGTTTAGTATGCTTGTTATCCCTGGCTCGGTCCCGGCCACCATAGGTGTGGGCCTGCGGTCGACGAGCATTGGCTGACTCGTTGCCCGATCGGAACCAATTCCGGGTCGACGGCGCGTTGTGTTCCTCGCGCGCCTCAAAGTGATGTTAGCATTGAAGACGGAGCACGCTAGGGTCACAATGCCTGCCAGGGTTGCGGAATTTTTTCGAATGAGTCACCGCGGCCCTGGAATGCAAAGAACATTAGGAGGAACACGGATGGGTTTTAGTTAGTAAGATTCTGACACTCCTCCAGCTCCACCCAGAGCGAAAGGGGTCATTTGACGACCCTGGCTCTGACCCACTGGCGGATACAACGAAGGAGCCCTCCTCTAAAAGATCTTTAGTAGTCTACAACCTAACGAAGTCATTGAGGAATTTATGAAAAGTTATTCAATGAGAGTGGTCATGCGTGAAGCGAAATAAAATGTTTGCGATTTTTTTGCTTGTGTTTACTTTGCTAAAAACCCACCCTCAGCGGAGTCAAGGCCCCCCCCCCCCAAACAACAATCCTGGATCCGCCCCTGCCTGACGTATACGAGGTTATGAGGAAGCGCGAGCTCAATGTTCACAATAACACGTAATGAGTCGAGTTATTAATAAACTTATCGTCGTTAAGTTATATTTACCCAACATTTGTGTTGTATGTAGTAATGACCGCGTAAACAGCTGTTTCAGATGATAATGTTTATATGTTACTATTGAAGGTCAAACACACTTACACATATTATAACTGACATCATCATGTTCTTTTAGCAGATACATTCAAATTGACAAAAAAATGGTTTAGATTAATCGCATATTTTATCTGTTTTTCTTTTAAGACTTATCGTTCAAGCAGATAATTACTTTTTATTGTAAAAGAGTTTTGTTATACAATTTAGCGCTATGCATTGTACAATAAGTTAAACAGTAATTCATACTAATGAAAGTTAAAAGAAGTCACACCGTTCAGTTCTGTAGTTCATTGCTCCCGCCGTCCGGATTATTTTAATCGTCGCCATGACTTGCTTGTCACACACGCGTAGCTTCGTAGCGCTACGCCGCTACGAGCGTAGCACGACAGAAATAGTGATGACGCAAGCGGCGCACGCGACGGCTACGCAGACGATCTCTTACACACTCACTAATACAAGCAACATGTGTGTGTGCATTGCTTGCATTGCACAATACTACAGTCAGCCTACCACGTCGTCGTCTGACACGATAAATATTACTTATTAAATGATCGCATTGGACTAGGCCAAATAAATCTGCGTCGCCTTTTAACACAATATTGCGCTCGGCTTCCAGTCTAACTGGATGCAGCTAAATACCAGTATATTACTTGAGCGTCTGCCTAGTCGATCCAATAACATAGTGATTGAGTAAAACGATAGCCTTTAGTATGACTGTGCCCCAGACTTTGGGTTCGACTGCCAAAGATATACAAACATCACACAGCCGCGGCTTAACTTGAATTCGTAGCACGGAAGGGTTTGGTCTATGATGGACATGATGTTACCCATTAATGGACTGACCTAGATAAAAGTTGCTTGACTTTACTTTGATGATCGACCCGTGTGACTGTTCTATGATACACTTTAGAGCTCCTCTCTGATATCAATGTTAGGAAATTCTAACTAGAAATGCAGCTTAAACAATAATTCAATAATGAAGCGTAATTCTTTGGTGAATAATGAATGTTGATACTAATCGTTAACCTCGCATTGTTTAGTTTTAAAAGTCTCGAGGCTGGCTTACAATAAGTTGGCTGTCATTCGTAAAATGATATTCATTAGCTTTGAGATCTCTTCTTGTCTCTCCGTGTTGATTATTATCAACACGGAGAGACAAGCTGTGCTGTTGCCTTTCTGATTTGAATTAGCTTTAGTATTCTAAAGCTAATTCAAATCAGAAAGGCAACAGCAGTCCATTGACCCACGTACATTTATTCATTATCTGCTTAGTCTTTTTTTCAACTATTTTGGGTTGGTTCCTGTCAAACCTGATTCAGCAGAAACCCAGTAATTGGACACACCAACATTTATTGACATATTTAATTTAAGAAACAGAAATAAAAGACTAACTATCGACAAACGATGTGTCATTAATTGTTAGGGCTTCTACAAAGACAAATAGAAGAAAGGTTAACAACCACTATTGCCATAGTAACACTAAACATCGTTACGTAATTTTAAAGTTGTCAGATTTAAACTTGATCTTGAGCATCATTCTCATTGAAAATCCATAAGTAGTTAAAAAACTCATAACGGTGGAAATCTGGTACATACCAATGCGGACTCTTTTGTGAAGGTCTGCGTAGTTACACGATACTGTTAACGCTTTGCATATGTGTGTAAGGGCACGCACACATGCACACGTTGTCGGCTAGAGAAACATATAGAGTGTCCACTACGGAAAGATTTAAGTCTGAATAAGTAACACTTATTATGGTTTTTAATAGGTCCATAGTAATGTTATCTCTCAATTTGTAAAACTTAGGTATAGCTTAATTTTAGTCAGGTTTGAAACGACGTTACAAAGTCCAAAGCGATAAGGGGCCTAACCACCAACTCTTAAAGCAGTATTACTGTAATATTACTTCCTGTGGCAAAAAACAGAGGGTGCTAGACGTTCTGTATAGCTCCGTCTCTTTCCCACTGGAAGTAATATTATAGTAATACTGCTTTAAGAGTTGGTGGTTTAGGCCAAGGATTGCGTAAGGTTACTGTACCTATTTGTCGGTAGTAACTCATCGCAAAGGTTTGCTAACCACATAATTAATATTGTAATTTAATTCAACTCAAATAAATAAAGATGAAACTAATTGAATTATTGCATTATTTTCTTCCTTTAATTGTATTTTTTTTAAACGATAGCGATCGAGTACGTTTAAAAACTCGCACTAAGCCCTCAGTCTTAATAAGTGTTGTAATCTACTTTTTGTCTGGAAGATTTGCGAGTTATTTAACGTGCTCGATTGTATAGGAAATGAAAACATAGCCGGGGGCAATGTGCTAGTCATAAATATCCTTAAAACAACGTCATAGGACCTTGACATCCGCGAACAGGAACATTCACACATTATCCTCTAGAACAGCTGTTGACGAGGTCATTTACCTTAACGCTATCACTCGTAATAACACTCGACTTGATGTTCTTATTGTATAACTCCGATGATAACGTGTTATCGGGAACTTTGCGCGCGTGTTTTCTCATTACTGTGTGTAGGTCAATCGAAAGATATAAATAATTCTAAGATAATTGTTAAATAGGTCAATATTCGTGATCTTTTTATCGTGATCAGCAGTACTATGATATGTCGTTGCCACCATGAATCCTTTGGGGAAAAAGGGATAGTACTATTTGTCCTATATAGCTCCGTCGCTTTCACACACTGAAGGATTGACACGTCATAGCTGGGGATCTAAACAAAGTGATATTCTGTCGGTAATAGAGATTGTAGGAATGTCTAACAGTTTGGTATTATGACATTACAGTACCGCGTATAAATCCCGTACATTATGTATATTTTGACAATAATAATCGATAGTAGAATGTCACTTTGTCGTGACCATAAATAATAATACCAACCTTTTCCTTGAAGGTACGTCTTTTCGCAATTATCAGGAACTTACTTGGGTACCAACACAACGACGACACGCTTTTTCAAATACATGTTTTGTGTTTATGAAACATTTAAGAGAAACACACATGTCTCTTTCTGTAATGAGAAGCTATGTAGCCAACGAAATATTTATGAAGCTAGAATTGTTTTCTGGTTTTTTCTAACTCCTGTAGTTCGCTCTTCACGACTACAGCGATTTTGTGGAATGTCATCCAGCTGCATTTACATTCAGAGTTAATTCTCCTAACATTAAATAAATATGGCATTGCATTGCATTTGTTCATTTTTTTTTCGAATTTCCCTACATTTTGACAAGTTTGTGCCATTAATTGTCGGCAAAGCAAGCACTAAAATTTACCTTATTTGTGGGGAAACCCTTATAGGATACACTTCGTCTAGGGAAAACGGAGTGTTATGTCGAACTCCTACCGACTCAAACCCCACACTTCCTACCATTACCATGAGTCGGGGTCCCGGGATACCATAACATTCCCGCACAACCCCCACTGGACTTAAACTGACCTTCCTACTGAACACGAGCTGCCACCAGTGTACCCACTAATTCTACTAATTTTCAGCCATCGTTCGCATTGGCTTCTCAGTCACCAACTTTTAAAATACTTGAAATATATATTTTTATAGCAGATTTTTTTTTTTTAAACTTTGCCCCTCACTATGAATTACTCCTGTATCGTGGATGCGTTTACAAACATACAAACTCACATACACAAACAAACAGCCAGACCCGGAACAACTATCTGTAGGCCATACAAATATTTGTTCCGTGCAGGAATTGAACCCGCGACACGCAGCGCAGCAGCCGATCGCTCAACCGCCGCGCCAATCGTGTCGTCAACGTGATTGCGACTAACGGCCGCTTTCTATAATATTTCTCAATACCAATCTTGATCCCGATCCTTGTCTGTAACCAATCAAAGGTGAGGATTGTTTGGTGAAGGACACAAACTCGGCCGTTGATTGGTTACAGACAAGGATCGGGATCAAGATTGGGATTGAGATATATTATATAAAGCGGCCGTTAGACTTGCAAACGTTGCTTGAACATCAGTACAGTTGGCCATCTGTTTTTTAAGCTTCTAGAAGGATGGACTAACAAAATAAGACAGCCAGTATCAACTCATGACATTTTATTCCACATACATAAGTAGATTTTGTCAATAAATATTAAAATACTGAAAGTAATTACTGTACTAATTATTTGAAAAATTATCTATTACATTTATTAATCACAAAAAATGTTGATACAGAAAATTTAAATAACCAATCGTTACATAGTTAAAATTTGGATAAACAACGTCAAAATGAATAATTAGTAGAGAGCTTTCAAGAAAATGATTATGAAAGCATATCAATTGCAAATTTCAAAGTTGTTCTCATACATTTTACTAGATAGGTACAGTCGTATTCATGGAAGTAAAGTTTTATCTAATTGAAACACTTAAATTAAATAAATTTAAAAATAAATTATACAACATACCAAAAAATACTTTTGCTATCGTAATATCTGAAAAATATAATTATATACATTATGTATAATATATATTATATGGTATATATTATACCTTTCAAGAATCATAAATCAATTTCAGAACAAATAATAATTATTTAATGAATGCGGCAAGACAGGCGGAAGTTTTCATATTGTTTATGGTTTATTAAAACATATTGAAATGCAGATAAGAACAGAGATCTAGGACAAATCTGTACTGTATGGGAAATGTAAAGTTTAAATGCCTGCACAACCACGAAGGTACCTTATAACTTAAATACTGGCTAAACAAGATTTTTGAAATCAAAGATGATTCAAATGGGACATTTTAAAAACAGTATTTTGTGATGACTGAAAATTATATTAAAGACGGAACATGAAAATAATAAAACCTAGTATATATAATTATAGAACTGGTTTTGAGGTTAAGGAATGATATTTAAGAAACTACGATATTACACTTATACATGCACTCGGAGTTCTACCTACCCAGCTCCAAGTGCATGTAATGATCAACTAACAGCTTTAACTAAACTAATTAAAGATCGGAAACACTGTATGAAAGTATACAGTGCAGTCTAAAAGGCTCTCTGTAAAACTCTCCATTTCAATTCCATCGTAAATGTACATTACAAATAAAATCAAAAGAGCTTGTGTTCAGAAAGCGGCTACACTTGCTGTGGCATCAGCTGGATTTCAGTTCCACAGAAGCTTAGGTGCCTGGACACTTTGGACACTTCAATAATAGACATGGTTTGAACAGAAGCCCCGCATTTGCATTTTGTGTCGATGGTGTTTTTAAACCCTTGAATTATCCTTTAAACGCCATTAACGAATCTTTCGCCGTCTTCCTTTGTTGATTTTGTGTAGTTTGTAATATTCTTCGCAAAATTCTAGTCATCGCGAACAGGTTTGCAGGTCACGTGAGTGTCGTTAGCACTCTAGCTACTGCTGCTGAGTTCCTTCATGGTGGTGGAATATGATTCTCCTGGGAGTCCGACATCAGGATATACATTTAGGATGTTTTGATGGTTTCCAACAACGAGCTGTTTCATAAAGTAGGATGCATTTGGGCCTTAGTTACTGGTAAAATTACGTCTCCTACACGCTCAAGTTCATGCATGTCAGGTCTACAGATTGAACTATTCCAGAAAGTTACTGCTGGTTTGAGGTTTTCTTGCAAACTAATGATATTATATTTCCCAGTTAGAGGCATGAAGGCAAAGCGAGCGTCCATGTTATTTTGACTAGAGATGCCGCGACTTTGTTGCAGTGTTGCCGATCAAATGCCGCTATCAGTTCTTGACGTTGTTAGCAATCATTACCAGTCAGTTCGGAGTACCTGAAAAAACGAAATTAATATTAAAAACTCATTCAAAAATATATATCTTTGTATAGAGAAACAGTCGATTCTGGTTATTTTGGCCATCGATAAAATTAATTTTTAAAGCCAAATGTGAAGGTCGCCATGATATTTTTTTTTTTTAGCATGACCTTAAAACTAAACTATGCTTTACGGTTTGGTTTGCGACCAAGGTGATATAACAAAATATAAACAATAATTAAATATTATATTCACGATTCATTCAGACTCCCTAAAAAATCCAAACGTATACGGTAACGTGTATTATTGTTCTGCGTAGTCAATGGTTTTTATTTATTGACGATCCCTGCTATGTGAATTTCCTCACTCTCATTGGCCAAGCATGAGGCGAGACCGTGGCGCTCTCCTTTTGCGCACTACTATTGGTCCGTATAGAGTCAGAGCGGCCCGCGCGCAGCTGACGTCACCAAGCCATTGAGAAGGTTGTCGCGCCCGTGTGTTCACTACAGTAAATTTATTTATTGCTCCAAACGCAATGAACATTATCAGCGTTAGACCTAAGCAGTGCACTACTTTTATAATAAATAATGAAATGATTATTGTTCCTTGTTTACAGGTCAGAACAATAATAAAAACTCATATTCGTTATTACAAAACCATTTAAAGAATACAGTTCAAAGATAAGCTTGGCAGTAAAGAGATGATCAGGCTTAACTACGAGGCCTTTTCATGAACATGACTCGTGAGTCAGCAACATTCAAATCAACTATTTGAAAGGGAAACGAATGATCAGACTCTCGCGCCACCATCAAATCGGTGAGTACGCGCCGTAGGTACAAACATTCCATTCGAGAAAAAATCAATTTGTTAAAATTATAATAATAAGCAAATGAAACGACGATGAAATAAGTGATGCAACCGCAAAGCCGATGGCATCATTGTTTCCTGATTATCATTTTACCTCGGAAATGTTTTCATCAACGTGTTCCTGCAAAGTCTAGACGATATAAATCGTCCAGACTCAGACAAAGCCCTGCTAACCTACAACAAACAAAACATGGTTTCCTACAATAATTCCAACGAAGTTTTCTACCTATGTAATGTAACCAGTTCAAACATGTCTGAATATTGTTTTCATTTTAAAAAGGATTTAAAATAGAATATAAGCGTAAATGCTAAGTTACCGGGCGTCGATCATGCGATTGCCAGAGGCGGGGGAAATGACATCACGAAAATGTAGCGCAAAGCGGAGCGCGGCGCAAGCGCAGGCGATCAGAGCAGTTTTGGAAAATTAATGTTGTGCACCTTTGCCGCTTCTTTTTTTATTTTTAGCATTTGCACGCCACGCAATAGTATTTTGAAATATAATACACTAGCAGCACGACGCAGTTTCACCCGCGTAGTTCCCGTTTCTGTGGGAATACGTGGAAAAAATATAGCCTATGTTACTCCCGAATAATGTAGCTTTCCATTGGTGAAAGAATTTTTGAAATCGGCACAGTTGTTTTTGAGTTTATTCATTACAAATATACTTACATACAAATCTTTCCTCTTTATAATATTAGTATAGATAAAATAATTATGCGCTAGATTATAGTTTCAAAGAGATTTATAGTTTCAAATAATAATGGAGGTTATGGCCCATCCCAGGCATAATACTTGCTTCGGAAAATCATGTAGGTAGGTGTATGTACCAATCAGGAGGATAGACATACAATTAACAATTTCAAGAATTGGATTGGTAAAATCAATGTAACAAAAGATTTTTGACATAATTTTTAGAATGTAAAGTGTCAGTGTGCCATTAGAGTAAGTATGAACAGCTTAAAACAACCCGTTCATAACACAATACAATATCGTACACGTCTATGTAACTTTTCTATTTATTTGATTTGCAAGTAGCTAATTAACTCTAGAATTAAATATATAAGAACGTACTCCGGCCCCGGCGACACACCGGTGTGTCGCGAATTAATCGCGAATTTAATGTTTATTTACCTATTACATAAGATTTATTTTTTATTTGGGAATTTTCACATGTCGGGCCTGGAGCGGTTAAAAGGTTATAACACCATAGTTTGGCGGTGCTGGAAAGTGTACGGGTGACTGTGATATCGCGAGGCGAGTGACGTCACAGAAAATGACGTGAAGCGGTGCACAGGCGCCGGGCGCGCGGATTGGCGAGCGCGCATGGCGCGAAAACTGCAGCTTTGGAAAGTAAATGTTGTGCAATATTTTTTTACGTGGATGGCTTCATTGCTAATAATTTAAGTTCACTGCATGGTTGATAATTTTTCACCAAGCACATAGGTGACAGAGATTCAAAATACAATTTTGATAATCTTATAAAATCAAATAAATTAAATATGTACATGCTCTTAACAAAAGACTAGACTTAGACTGATTTAATTGAAACATGTAGCTTTTACTAAAATCATGAAAGGGTCCACACATTTTCGTCACCAATTCAACAGAAAATTCTTGAAGTAGGTACGTTAAGAAAATTATCTCGAACGACGTAAAATATTAATGACTCAAAAAAAGAAAAACAGTTTTAAAACTACTTACTCTTCACAAGTAACGCAACGTAGCGCTCTCAAAACTATAAGCTTAATATAACCTTCAGGACAGCCTCCATAATTTACGATGCTTCGCTTCATTCTTCCTAGAAGTGTACTACTTTTAACAACATTTTCTAAATCACTGTCTTCTGCTTCTCGTACTTCAAGAAGAGTCCTATTCGTAACAACATTTTCCAAAACATTATTTTTTGCAAATCGTAGTTGATAAATGACGACACACCCCACGATCGTGAGCAATCCCAACCCCCACCGTAACGAAGTCATTTCAAGTGATTGAATTGCTTAACAGAGTGATACAAGCGACTGACAGCAGCAGAGAATAGAAGGCGACTGAGCATGTGCTCTGGACGGTCGATCCAAGATGTCGGCATTCTCCACCAATCACAAGCGAGCCGGTGTTGTCAATACACATAAACAATATGCACTCATAAAGATGCCTTCTATTAAATCAATTTAATCATTTGTTTTCGATTGTTTTATTGTGTTCCCGTTTTCTTTGAGACTAAATAATTATTACTAACTACTTAAAAGATTATATGGTTGTTTGAAAAAAAAAACAACCATATAATCTTTAAATATAATAAGCTCGCTCTTAAAAATAGATTTACAAACATGGACCTGTACTTTGTGCAAGTAGCACAATAACAAACGTTATAATAAAAACAACTGAATAAAACTTATTTTTGTATTAATAAAAATGACGATAAAACTTCGATGGACTTCATGTTTTCAAAACAAAGTGAACACATTTGTTTATTTAAATTGCTTGCAACACTCACATCGAAAGATAATAATGTCAGTACCTAAATCGAGATTTTTGCAGTGATTTTTCAAGATATTTACTGTGTTACTATTAAACCTCACTAAAATCTAACCTCTGTTTTATAAAAAAGTGTCAGTGTTTATATTGATGATGATAAACAAATTAAAACAACTGATGGATCACCCTCGATGCGAGGAACTTAGGAAACAATAATGGCGGTTCTTTAGAATCAACTCACGTAGCTAGGTAGTAAAATATAAGTGAACAACATTATAAATACTCGTGAAAGTGTCTCATTATGGGTGCCTGCCAGTAGCTAATTGTTATTAATATTGAATCGTCGTTTACTGAAAAGTAATTAGTTATTGTTACAGCACCATTGACATTGTTGTTATCTCATCCGCTTCAGTTATTAGTGTATTTCCTCATAATTGTATATTATTATAGCGCCATCTATTGTCTCTCCAAGTATCGCGTAATGACGAATATTAATTGATTTTTACACTCTGCTCTAGGTGGCATTATCAGCATTATTTTATTCGTTCCTTAACTTTTCAGCTGCATTCCTGCATTCATCCAGCTGCTTGCAACTCTACCCTCTGCGACGGTCGTCTGCTGATCCACGTGCTCGACATGAAGACCTTCGTCTACTGAAGACCTTCGTCTTTATGATAGTCAATAAGTATTAGGTAGTGAGTTTTTTACATCACGAAACCAATGTCAGCGACTATTGTTTTTGTATTCCTTTATCAGTATGCAATTATTGCTAATGTAGTAGACATTCTATCTACGTGAAATGTTTCAGAGGAAAACGAAAGTTGAAGACAGATGACAGAATAATTACATAATCCTTTTCAGCATGGGACCTTGTTTAATACAAGTAAACAATTTCCCAATTAGGAACAGAAGAAACAGAACAGATGGTCGATGGGGCCGAAAAGTTTTGGAGTGGCGACCGCATACCTGAAGACGGGGCGTTGGAAGGCCTCCCACAAGGTGGACCGATGACCTGGTGAGTGTCCAGTAGTCGACGTCTTTCGGCTGATATGATGATGATGAAACAATTTTCAATTAAATTATGTAGGTACTTACCACGAGACAAACGACTCGCTAAAAGTGTATTCAGATACAACATGAATTGTTGCTCGAATCTGCGAGACACGTCTGGCGACGTCAATTTCCTAGTTTTTGATACCGCAAGTCATATACTCCTCAGTTATAATTGATTTAAAATTGTGTAATATGTTGTGAATTAATTTATTAAAATTCTTCAATGATTCCTTTCTATGTTTCAGGCGACCCCTGAGGATCTTGTGCATCATTGCATGGCGCAAGTGATGGTCGTCCAGAGACGAGGTTATAAAAGGGCCAACAACTACCCTAGAACACAACAGCCGGTCTATTCTGTCAATATCTCACCGTGTAAGCTTAACTGCCTCCGTGGTCGAGTGGTTTAGGCGTTTGCCTTGTGACCCACGGTTCAATTCCCACGAGAACCATACTTTGTAGAGGTGTTTCCAGTGTGGCTAGGACATTGCAGACTTGAATCACCTGATTGTCTGATAGAAAGATGATTCCGTGTTTCGGAAGGCACGTATAACCTGGTGGTCCCGGCCGCCAAATGGCGATCGTCAAACCATGTCAGAGGCCCTTGAGGCGGTTTAGAAACTCGAATCTGACACTAGGGATGTGTGGGGTCGTTAGACCTTACTGCCCGCACGATAAAAATAAGAAGCTTAGGTGAAGTGAGTATGAAGTGAACTGTCAATCAAAGTTATTTGAAAGGATTGGCAGCTCACTCCAAGTTGTTGACATGTTTGCAGAATCGCACTGCAGGACCACTTCGGCGCTCAATTTGAGTAACACTATAAAGGGGTCTCGAAATTGTGAGTACCAGTTACTACTGTCTATGATCTACATAATAACCTTATCAGATGGATCAAAAGCTTGAATTGCTTGTCAAGGCACAAAGTGCTTTCGCCCTCGACTGACCTCGGCAAACGTTGCTTAACCTGTAACATCGACCCGAGTATCTGTTACTTTATATCAGGTTTGGTTTATAGAATCAGAAACTGAGTCAGCTACGACTTTTTTATTTTATTGGAAATTATTCTTACCGATGTTCCGCCAAAATTTGAATCATCGTGTTTATAATTTATGAAGATACAAAATCGATACATCATCTGCCTAGCCTTTTTCCAACCATATCGGGGTCGGCTTCCAGTCAAACCAGATTCAGCTGAATACCAGAATTCTACATGGAGCGGCTGCCTACCAGACCTCCAATACGGACTTCTTGGGAAGACTGGAGTCAGATCAACGAAATCGATAGTGATTGTGTGATTCTTTGTAGGGTAACGAGTTTAAAGATAGGAGTTTGTTGCGAGTTGATGTACGCTGTCGACCGTCGCAGAGCAACTTCCCTATGTGGACGATGTGTCAACTGCTTATTAAATAAAATGTCGCTTGTATTTCATCAAAAAATGGCAAACTCTGTAAGATTTTAAAATAAGTGGAAAGATTGTAAACCATTAATAAATGTCAACTGAACATTTGGAATCCAGGGGGTAACTTGCAGTGCGTCTGAGTCCGATGGTAGGATCGGAGGCCGGTGGGATGAGGTCGTGGAGTATTTGGGCACACTCACCGAAGTCAATCACTACTTACATTGGATATGCATTCAGGGAGCACAGGCGTAATAAAAAAGAACTGTTCAACTGGTTCACATTTGCAGTGTTACCACGCACTTGCTCTACGTGTCGGAAATATACACATTAAAAGTGAAGGTATTTACAACCGACAACGTGGGGAATCCGGTGCTGAAAATCATGTCAATATCTATACTATAATAAGATTTTAACAAACTGAGTCGTTGTTAAAAAGTTACTACGTATTATAATGAAACAATAAAAATGGAAAAATGCTGGTATTTAAACTTCAAATCCGTTTGTGGATGGTCTGTAGTGCCAAGCGTATACGTCACAAGACGCGTGCGCCTTATCAACGAGCATGCGCAAGCGCAGGTCATGGCCACGATCGTGTGTTCCCCCGCACCGGCCGGCTAAACTAGACAGCAGACGCTATTCGTAAGCTTCCTCAATTACGTGAGCGCAATAATAAAATCTCACATTTTGTTTTCTAACATTATCAATATAATATTGATACTGCGTATGAGTATGTGATGTTGGTCACTTTGTCGATCAAAAAGTCTGCAGATTGTGTATCCATTAGACTGTGAAAGGCTGTGCTTGTGCTACCGGTTCGATCACACACAAAATGTTTGAGCAATGACTCAATTTTTATTTATATTTATTTAAAAACTAGCTGTTGCCCGCGACTTCGTTCGCGTGTTTGTATTGTAAAATGATGTGGCTAGGTAAGATCATGTGTTCGTATATCTAATACAAACAGTCAATATCTATCATTGCTTGCCTCCTTTTTTATGTATGGGAAAACATCAAATTACTCCTTTCTCTCTGGGCGGAATGGAAGGGAGTGTCAGACTCTTACTGACTAAAACCCATCTGTGTTCCTCCTAATGCCCTTTGCGTTCCAGGGCCGCGGTGATTCTTTCGAACAAATTCCGCAACCCTGGCAGGCACTGGCCCTGACGGGCCTCGTCTTTATGCTGACATCTTTTTGTGACGCGCGTGGAACGCAACGCGCCGTCGAGTATCATCTCTTCTGTTCAAATAATTTTTCGTGAGAAACGTTGTAATGATAATGCTTCTTTCATTTCATCGAAACTATTCACAGCAGTCCTAGAAGATGTCGTTAAAAATGTGGGTATAGATTGGGACTATAACGGTATTAACGTCAATTTTCTGCCCAACTGTCTCACTTAAGATTTGCAGATGACTTTGTGGTTTTCGCTGAGAACTTCGATGACCCCCAGCAAATGCTTCAAAATCTTAAGGATGCTTCTTTTAAGTTGGGTCTTGGAATGAATATGACCAAGACGAAGGTTATGGCAAACACCTTCACCGATTCAAATCTGGAAATGAATTGTTGGAGATGATTAACCGATATGTTTATCTTGGCCATATCCTTTCAATTGGCAAAGCAACAAACGGAGGTATCGAGAGGAACACACCTTGGATGGGTCGCTTTTATCAAAATGGACGACATTCTGAAGCCTGCCAAAATTCTGCAATGTCTGAATTCCCGCCTTTATAACCAGTGTGCTTTTCCCACCATGACTTACTTACATGGACGCTCACGCAGGAGGCTGTGTACAGACTGATAGTTGCACAGAGAGCCATGGAGCGTTCCATGCTTGGTAGAGGTACGTCGTCGAGATCCGAAGACGTACGAAGGCTTTCAACATCGGAAAACGAATTGTAGAACTAAAGTGGAGCTGGGCAGGACACTTGGCAAGGCGCGGTGATGATAGGTGGAGTAAGGCAGTGACTGAGTGGCGTCCGAGGACTGCAAGAAAAAGTATTGGTCGACCGGCGGCGAGATGAGCGGACGATATTGTTGCCATCGTGGGTAGAACCTGGATGAGGCTGGCACAGGAATGTGGGGATTGGCACACGAAAAGAGAGGCCTATGCTCAGCAGTAAGCGAAGTTGGACTGTGGATAATGATGATGATACACGATGTTGATGAAACTTGCTAAGTTTGTTAACACGCGATAGAGCTACATAAAGTTGTCCATGGGAAAACCAACCAGAACAGAAGTCAACCCCCGCAGAGGACACGGCGGAGCATACGGTGAAGGTCTGCTTTGCTTGCGGAGCACCGCCGTGTCCTCGTCGAGGCGATCAGCGACGGCGACCTCGCGCGGAGGCGTGGGAAGCCGTCACCTCCTTTTGCGAAACAGTAATGCCAGTAAAGGAAGGGGCGGGCCGCGTGAAGGAGAAGCAAACGTCACGCCTTAGCCGCCAAATCAGAAGAAGACGCCCCGGGCGTTAGGAGTCGCAGGGCGATTCTCGGCCACCGTAGGCACGGGCCTGCGGACGGCGAGCGTTGGGTGGCTCGCCCGATAACTACCAGCGGCCCTACCATGACGTGTTAAAGCGTGAGTCGTTCGAGCGAGAAGGAGGGATGGAGCTATACACCCTATGTAGCGCCACTGGTCCGGGTCGATGAAGCGTTGTGTTCCATGCGCGCCTCCAAGAGATGTCAGCTAAGTAGACGGGGCCCGTTAGGGTTAGAATTTGTTCGATTGAGTCACCGTGACCCTGGAACGCAAAGATCATAAGGAGAAACACAGATGGGTTTTAGTCAGTAAGAGTCTGACACTCCCTTCCAGTCTACCCAGTGCGGAAGAAGTCATTTTGATGATTTCCCATCCATAAAAAAAACCCCGCAACGGATAGAGTAGAGTAGGGACTCCGTTGTGCGTAGGTGTCCTGGCTAAATGTGCCGGCCTAGCTCCATCCAAGTGTACAGAAGAAACCAGGGTGCTTTACAGGTTGAGTGGAGAGAATTAACCGTTCAAAAAGAAATTAAAATAACGTCAGTGGAGCAATCAGACCAAAGCTTTTTTTTATGTTATGCATCAAATGCATAACAGTAAGTTTTGTATCAAAAGAATCACTGTTTATGACGTTTTAAAAGTACCATTAGTAACTTAAAAATATATTTTGGTGTAATTCCCATGCTTTTGATAGTTAGTACTTTTTTCGGTCAACAGATGGCATTACGAGTATCTGAATTATGTAGATTATTAGTTGATTTCTTCTAGATTGCTACAATTCCTATCAGGTTTATGTGTAAAAATTATCTAAATGGTTTTGTAACTAACTAACATGTCATTTTGAGCATTCAATTATTTTGTGCATTCAATTACGAACTAAAACCTTTTAAAATCAATATTGCTTACCTCCCATAACATACGGCGTGATAATATGTAGCCTAAAGTATTCCTTGGTTTACAAAGAACATTTTTGCTGAATTTCAATTCAATCTATCCAATAGTTTTGGCGTGAAGCCGTACCATACACACATACAAACAGACAAACAGACAAACAGACAAAAATTCTAAAAAGTCACTTTTTGTCATCAGTTACGTTTTTCTAACAAAAGCCACTTATTTTTTCTCGAAAATTCTCAATGTACAGTTTTTTTTTCGTTACTGTTTTATTATACCTATGTATAGATAAATAAAATAAAAATAAAAAAACCCTTTTTATTTCATGCATTGATAAGTAGTAGGAACGCATTATTACATGTGTGTGTTTACATTTAAATACTTATACATGTTTATTTTCCATTTTTGTTTTGTTTAAATTGATTGCATGAAAAATTATTTATATTTATTTATATATACTTTATTGTACACCAAATTTAAAAATACATACAGGAAATCTTAATCTAAAAAAACATATAATTGGCGGCCTTATCGCATTCCTTCCAAATTCTGTTTCACTTAGGTAACTTTGAGGTTAGAGGTGACTCATTCTAATAAAACAGCGTTGATAATAACATAATTATGGTTATAGAATCTGTTTTGCTCGCTAACCATGTAATCGGTTAAATTACAATATACCAGTTACCAAAGTGAGGGTAGAATCAATTTCACCGATTTTTTCTTGATGATGTAAACAAATATATTGAGAGTAGCATTCGCTTGTTAGGTCCTTGGCCTTGCCTACAACGTGGTTGCAACCAAAACTGGTGCCTGAATATAACAGGATAAACTCATGTTCACCTTCCTGCAGCTTGTCCCTTGTTACTTGGAGTCACCGGAACACATTTTCTTCTCCCATTTCAACTGACTTGTTGTCACAGGAGTACGGACTCCCTTGTCTTTCACCTTCCTTACACAATCCATCGATCGATTCTTTGGCCTCCTTCTGTCTTTCCATCTATTCACATTTATTTTCTTAACTACCAGCATAAATTTTAGGGTGTGACAGAAATAACACAAAATCTGAAAAGGGGTCATTGTACTCTGATAGTGATCATTATGAAAAATTTGTGTAGGAAAAAGTCTGAAATTCGCAGAAAAATATCAACTGCAACATTTGTGTTTGCATACTCGTAACTCGACAAACATTGGCAGTGGGCACGGCACATTGCTTGCAGAACAGATGGTCGATGGGTCAGAAATGTTCTGGAGTGGCGACCGCGTACCGGAAGACGCAGCATTAGAAGGCCTCCTACAACGTGGACTGATGGCCTGGTGAGAGTCGCGGGTAGCCGATGGATGCGAGACGCACAGTATGAGGTAGTGTTCTTAGCGCATTTTTTGGAGGCCTACGTCCAGCTGTGGACGTCGGCTGATATGATGATGATGATGAACAATTGACCTTTTTTTTGTAACAACAACTACGGTCCGTTGTTCTTACACTATCAGTCAATTTCAAAACCATCAATTTTATCACATCACACATTATCACATCATTGGAAAGGTAGTTGCTTCAAGTAAAATACAGGTACTCAGCTGCATCCGGGAAGACTGGAAGTCAACTCCGATATAGTTGGGTAGAGGCCAGGCATATAGGTTGGTCTGACCTAGACGTAAGATCTAGATTGAATAATGCTGCGTCTAGAATGTCTTGTTATCGCTGGCCCTGTCCCGGTCACCGTAGGCGCGGGCCTGCGGTCGACGAGCATTGTGTGGCTCGCTTCTCGATCAGAACCAGGCCCGGGTCGACAGCGCGTTGTTTCACGCGCGCCTCAAACAAATGTCAGCATAAAAGGGGTTCCGCTAAAGCCAATGCCTGCCAGGGTTGCGAAATTTGTTTGAATGAGTTACCGCGGTCCTGGAATGCAAAGGAATTTAGGAGGAACACAGGATGAGTTTTAGTCAGTAAGATTCTGACACTCTCTTCCTTGTTACTCACGGAGCGAAAGAAGTCATTAGAAGATTTCCCATCCCTAATAAAATCCTGGCTCTGACCCACTGTCGGATACAACAGGGGAGGGCAAGTGCTCAAACACTCCCAAAAAGACCGAGATATCTTTAGTAGTCCACAACCTAACGAAGTCATTGAGGAATTTACGAAAAGTTATCCAAGGAGGCTTGTTATGCGTGAAGCAAAATAAAATGTTTGTGCCCTTTTTTACATGTGTTTACTTTGTAACAACCTACCCCAAACGACAATCTTGGATCCGGCCCCGCCTGACGTATACGATGGTATGAGGAAGCGCGAGCTCAATGTTCACAATTAGTTCACAACACGTAATGAGTCGAGTTATTAATAAACTTATCGTCGTTACGTTATATTTACCCAACATTTGTGTTGTATGTAGTAATGACCGCGAAAACAGCTGTTTTAGATGATAATGTTTATATGTTACTGTTGAAGGTCAAACACACTTACATATATTATTACTGACATCATCATGTTCTTTTAGCAGATACATTCATATTGACAAAAAAATGGTTTAGAGTAATCGCATATTTCATCTGTGTTCAATTACTTTTATTGTAAAATAGTTTTGTTATACAATTCAGCGCTATGCATTTTACAATAAGTTAAACAGTAATTCATACTAATGAAAGCTCAAAGAAGTCACACCGTTCAGTTCTGTAGTTCATTGCATATTTTTTAATTGTCTCCGTGATTTGCTTGTCACAGTCATGCGTAGCAGCGTAGCTCCGTAGCGCTACGCCGCTACGAGCGTAGCACGACAGAAATAGTGATGACGCAAGCGGCGCACGCGACGGCTACGCAGACGATCTTTTACACACTCACTAGTACAAGCAACGTGTGTGTGCATCGCTTGCATTGCACAATACTACAGTCAGCCTACCACGTCGTCGTCTGACACGATAAATATTACTTATTAAATGATCGCATTAGACTAGGTCAAAATAAATCTACGTGGCCTTTTTAGACTAGAATCCGAATGCAATATAGTCGTAACTATATTGCGTTCGGCTTCAAGTCTAACTGGATCCAGCAAAATGCCAGTATTTTGCTTGGTGAGTCTGCATCTATAGCCGATCAAGTAACAGTGATTGAGTAAAACAATAGCCTTTAGTATGACTGTGCCCCAGACTTTGGGTTCGACTGCCGAAGATCTACAAACATCACACAGCCGCGGCTTAACGTGAATTCGTAGCACGGAAGGGTTTGGTCTATGATGGATATGATGTTACCCATTAATGGACTGACCTAGATAAAAGTTGCTTGACTTTACTTTGATGATCGACCCGTGTGACTGTTCTATGATACACTTTAGAGCTCCTCTCTGATATCAATGTTAGGAAATTCTAACTAGAAATGCAGCTTAAACAATAGTTCAATAATGAAACGTAATTCTTTGGTGAATAATAAAGGTTGATACTAATCGTTAACCTCGCATTGTTTAGTTTTAAAAGTCTCGAGGATGGCTTACAATAAGTTGGCTGTCATTGGTAAAATATTATTCATTAGCTTTGATATCTCTTCTTGTCTCTCCGTGTTGATAATACTAAAGCTAATTCAAATCAGAAAGGCAACAGCAGTCCATTGACCCACGTACATTTATTCATTATCTGCTTAGTCTTTTTTCAACTATTTTGGGGTCGGTTCCTGTCAAACCTGATTCAGCAGAAACCCAGTAATTGGACACACCAACATTTATTGACATATTTAATTTAAGAAACAGAAATAAAGGACTAACTATCGACAAACGATGTGTCATTAATTGTTAGGGCTTCTACAAAGACAAATAGAAGAAAGGTTAACAACCACTATTGCCATAGTAACACTAAACATCGTTACGTAATTTTAAAGTTGACAGATTTAAACTTGATCTTGAGCATCATTCTCATTGAAAATCCATAAGTAGTTAAAAAACTCATAACGGTGGAAATCTGGTACTTACCAATGCGGACTCTTTTATGAAGGTCTGCGTAGTTACAAGATACTGTTAACGCTTTGCATGTGTGTGTGAGGGCAGGCACACATGCACACGTCGTCGGCTAGAGAAACATATAGGAGTGTCCACTACGGAAAGATTTAAGTCTGAATAACTAACACTTATTATGGTTTTTAATAGGTCCATAGTAATGTTATCTCTCAATTTGTAAAACTTAGGTATAGCTTAATTTTAGTCAGGTTTGAAACGACGTTACAAAGTCCAAAGCGATAAGGGGCCTAACCACCAACTCTTAAAGCAGTATTACTGTAATATTACTTCCAGTGGCAAAAAAGAGAGGGTGCAAGACGTTCTGTATAGCTCCGTCTCTTTCCCACTGGAAGTAATATTATAGTACCTAATACTGCTTTAAGAGTTGGTGGTTGAGGCCAAGGATTGCGTAAGGTGACTGTACCTATATGTCGGTAGTAAGTCATCGCAAAGGTTTGCTAACCACATACTTATTATTGTAATTTATTTCAACTCAAATAAATTAAAATGAAACTAATTGAATTATTGCATTATTTTCTTCTTTTAATTGTATTTTTTTTAAACGATAGCGATCGAGTACGTTTAAAAACTCGCACTAAGCCCTCAGTCTTAATAAGTGTTGTAATCTACTTTTTGTCTGGAAGATTTGCGAGTTATTTAACGTGCTCGATTGTATAGGAAATGAAAACATAGCCGGGGGCAATGTGCTAGTCATAAATATCCTTAAAACAACGTCATAGGACCTTGACATCCGCGAACAGGAACATTCACACATTATCCTCTAGAACAGCTGTTGACGAGGTCATTTACCTTAACGCTATCACTCGTAATAACACTCGACTTGATGTTCTTATTGTATAACTCCGATGATAACGTGTTATCGGGAACTTTGCGCGCGTGTTTTCTCATTACTGTGTGTAGGTCAATCGAAAGATATAAATAATTCTAAGATAATTGTTAAATAGGTCAATATTCGTGATCTTTTTATCGTGATCAGCAGTACTATGATATGTCGTTGCCACCATGAATCCTTTGGGGAAAAAGGGATAGTACTATTTGTCCTATATAGCTCCGTCGCTTTCACACACTGAAGGATTGACACGTCATAGCTGGGGATCTAAACAAAGTGATATTCTGTCGGTGGTAGAGATTGTAGGAATGTCTAACAGTTTGGTATTATGACATTACAGTACCGCGTATAAATCCCGTACATTATGTATATTTTGACAATAATAATCGATAGTAGAATGTCACTTTGTCGTGACCATAAATAATAATACCAACCTTTTCCTTGAAGGTACGTCTTTTCGCAATTATCAGGAACTTACTTGGGTACCAACACAACGACGACACGCTTTTTCAAATACATGTTTTGTGTTTATGAAACATTTAAGAGAAACACACATGTCTCTTTCTGTAATGTAGCCAACGAAATATTTATGAAGCTAGAATTGTTTTCTGGTTTTCTCTAACTCCTGTAGTTCGCTCTTCACGACTACAGCAATTTTGTGGAATGTCATCCAGCTGCATTTATATTCAGAGTTAATTCTCCTAACATTAAAGAAATATGGCATTGCATTGCATTTGTTCATTTTTCTTTCGAATTTCCCTACATTTTGACAAGTTTGTGCTATTAATTGTCGGCAAAGCAAGCACTAAAATTAACCTTATTTGTGGGGAAACCCTTATAGGATACACTTCGTCTAGGGAAAACGGAGTGTTATGTCGAACTCCTACCGACTCAAACCCCACACTTCCTACCATTACCATGAGTCGGGGTCCCGGGATACAATAACATTCCCGCGCACCCCCACTGGACTTAAACTGACCTTCCTACTAAACACGAGCTGCCAGCAGAGTGCCAATTCCACTTATTTTCAACCCACACGCTCGCATTCTGTTCTCAGTCACAAACTTTCAAAATACTGGAAAAATCAGATTTACACGATTTACAGATTGCGAGTGAGATGTGCGAACGTTGCTTGAACATCAGTAAAGTTGGCCTTCTGATTTTTAAGTTTCTAGAAGAATGGACAAACAAAATAAGACAGCTTGTATCAACTCATGACATTTTATTCCACATACATAAGTAGATTTTGTCAATAAATATTAAAATACTGAAAGTAATTACTGTACTAATTATTTGAAAAATTATCTATTACATTTATTTATCACATAAAATGTTGATACAGAAAATTTCAGAACAAATAATAATTATTTAATGAATGCGGCAAGACAGGCGGAACTTTTCATATTGTTTATGGTTTTTAAAACATATTGAAATGCAGATAAGAACAGAGATCTAGGACAAGTATTGTATGGAATATTAATGTTTAAATGCCTGTACAACCATGAAGGTACCTACAACATAAATACTTCATACAAAAGATATTTGATATCAAAGCTGATTCAAATACGACATCTTAAATATAGTCTTTATGTGATGATTAAGAATTATATTGAAAATGGAACATGAAAATAATAATACCTATATCTAATTATAGAACTGGTTTTTAGGTAAAGGAATGATATTTAAGAAACTACGATATTACACTTATACATGCACTCGGAGTTCTACCTACCCAGCTCCAAGTGCATGTCATGATCAACTTACAGCTTTAACTAAAGTAATTAAAGATCGGATACACGATAAGAAAGTATACAGTGCAGTCTAAAAGATAAATGCGTTAAACTCAATGTTTGAGCGGATCTCTGTAAAACTCTCCATTTCAATTCCATCGTAAATGTACATCACAAATAAAATCAAAATAGCTTGTGTCCAGAAAGCGGCTACACTTGCTGTGGCATTAGCTGGATTTCAGGTCCACAGAAGCTTAGGTGCCTGGACACTTTGGACACTTCAACAATAGACAGGACATGGTTTGAACAGAAGCACCGCATTTGCATTCTGTGTCGATGGTATTTTTAAACCCTTAAATTATCCTTTAAACGCCATTAACGAATCTTTCGCCGTCTTCCTTTGTTGATTTTGTGTAGTTTGTAATATTCTTCGCAAAATTCTAGTCATCGCGAACAGGTTTGCAGGTCACGGGAGTGTCGTTAGCACTCTAGCTGCTGCTGCTGAGCTCCTTCATGGTGGTGGAATATGATTCTCCAGGGAGTCCGACATCAGGATATACATCTGAGATGTTTTGATGGTTTCCAACAACGAGCTGTTTCATAAAGTAGGATGCATTTGGGCCTTAGTTACTGGTAAAATTACGTCTCCTACACTCTCAAGTTCACGCATGTCAGGCCTTCAGAGTGGACTATTCCAGAAAGTTGCTGCTGGTTTTCTTGCAAACTAATGATATTATATTTCCCAGTTAGAGGCATGAAGGCGAAGCGAGCGTTCATGTTATTTTGACTAGAGATGCCGCGACTTTGTTGCAGTGTTGCCGATCGAAAGCCGCTATCAGTTTCTGACGTTGTTAGCAATCATTACCAGTCAGTTCGGTGTACCTGAAAAAACGAAATTAATATTAAAAACTCATTCAAAAATATATATCTTTGTACAGAGAAACAGACGATTCGGGTTATTTTGGCCATCGATAAAATTAATTTTTAAAGTCAAATGTGAAGGTCGCCATGATAATTTTTTTTTTTGGCATGACCTTAAAACTAAACTATGCTTTACGGATCGGTTTGCGACCAAGGTGGTATAACAAAAAATAAACAATAAGTAAATATTATATTCACAATTCATTCAGACTTCCTAAAAAATCCAAACGTACGGTAACGTGTATTATTGTTCTGCGTAGTCAATGGTTTTTATTTATTGACGGTCCCTGCTATGTGAATTTCCTCACTCTCATTGGCCAAGCATGAGGCGAGACCGTGGCGCTCTCCTTTTGCGCACTACTATTGGTCCGTATAGAGTCAGAGCGGGCCCGCGCGCAGCTGACGTCACCAAGCCATTGAGAAGTCCGTCGCACCCGTGTGTTCACTACAGTAAATTTATTTATTGCTCCAAACGCAATGAACATTATCAGCGTTAGACCTAAGCAGTACACAACTTTTATAATAAATAATAAAATGATTATTGTTCCTTGTTTACAGGTCAGAACAATAATAAAAACTCATATTCGTTATTACAAAACCATTTAAAGAATACAGTTCAAAGATAAGCTTGGCAGTAAAGAGATGATCAGGCTTAACTACGAGGCCTTTTCATGAACATGACTCGTGAGTCAGCATCATTCAAATCAACTATTTAAAAGAGAACCGAATGATCAGACACTCGCGCCACCATCAAATCGGTCAGTACGCGCCGTAGGTACAAACATTCCATTCGAGAAAAATTCAATTTGTAAAAATTATAATAATAAGGAAATGAAACGACGATGAAATAAGTGATGCAACCGCAAAGCCGATTGCATCATTGTTTCCTGATTATCATTTTACCTCGGAAACGTTTTCATCAACGTGTTCCTGCAAAGTCTAGACGATATAAATCGTCCAGACTCAGACAAAGCCCTGTTAACCTACAACAGACAAAACATGGTTTCCTACAATAATTCCAACGAAGTTTTCTACCTATGTAATGTAACCAGTTCAAACATGTCTGAATATTGTTTTCATTTTAAAAAGGATTTAAAATAGAATATAAGCGTAAATGCTAAGTTACCGGGCGTCGATCATGCGATTGCCAGAGGCGGGGGAAATGACATCACGAAAATGTAGCGCAAAGCGGAGCGCGGCGCAAGCGCAAGCGATCCGAGCAGTTTCGGAAAATAAATGTTGTGCACCTTTGCCACTTCTTTTTTATTTTTAGCATTTGCACGCCACGCAATAGTATTTTGAAATATAATACACTAGCAGCACGCCGCAGTTTCACCCGCGTAGATCCCGTTCCCGTCGGAATGCGTGGATAAAATATAGCCTATGTTACTCCCGAATAATGTAGCTTTCCATTGGTGAAAGTATTTTTAAAATCGGCACATTAGTTTTTGAGTTTATTCATTAAAAACATACTTACATACAAATCTTTCCTCTTGATAATATTAGTATAGATAAGATAATTATGCGCAAGGTAAAGATTATAGTTTCAAATAATAATGGCGGTTATGGCCCATCGCAGGCATAATACTTGCTTCGGTAAATCATGTAGGTAGGTGTATGTACCAATCAGGAGGATAGACATACAATTAACAATTTCAAGAATTGGATTGGTAAAATCAAAGTATCAAAAGATTTTTGTCATAATTTTTAGAATGTAAAGTGTCAGTGTGCCATTAGAGTAAGTATGAACAGCTTAAAACAACTCGTTCATAACACAATACAATATCGTACACGTCTATGTAACTTTTCTATTTATTTGATTTGCAAGTAGCTAATTAACTCTAGAATTAAATATATAAGAACGTACTCCGGCCCCGGCGACACACCGGTGTGTCGCGAATTAATCGCGAATTTAATGTTTATTTACCTATTACATAAGATTTCTTTTTTATTTGGGAATTTTCACATGTCGGGCCTGGAGCGGTTAAAAGGTTATAACACCATAGTTTGGCGCTGATGGAAAGTGTACGGGTGACTGTGGTATCGCGAGGCGAGTGACGTCACAGAAAATGACGTGAAGCGGTGCACAGGCGCCGGGCGCGCGGATTGGCGAGCGCGCATGGCGCGAAAACTGCAGCTTTGGAAAGTAAATGTTGTGCAATATTTTTTTACGTGGATGGCTTCATTGCTAATAATTTAAGTTCATTGCATAGTTGATAATTTTTCACCAAACACATAGATGACAGAGATTCAAAATGCAATTTTCATAATCGGTCGTATTTAATAAAATAAATTAAATATGTACATGCTCTTAACAAAAGACTAGACTTAGACTGATTTAATTGAAACATATAGCTTTTACTAAAATCATGAAAGGGTCCACACATTTTCGTCACCAATTCAACAGAAAATTCTTGAAGTAGGTACGTAAAGAAAATTATCTCGAACGACGTAAAATATTAATGACTCAAAAAAAGAAAAACAGTTTTAAAACTACTTACTCTTCACAAGTAACGCAACGTAGCGCTCTCAAAACTATAAGCTTGATATAACCTTCAGGACAGCCTCCATAATTTACGATGCTTCGCTTCATTCTTCCTAGAAGTGTACTACTTTTAACAACATTTTCTAAATCACTGTCTTCTGCTTCTCGTACTTCAAGAAGAGTCCTATTCGTAACAAAATTTTCCAAAACATTATTTATTGCAAATCGTAGTTGATAAATGACGAAACACCCCACGATCGTGAGCAATCCCAACCCCCACCGTAACGAAGTCATTTCAAGTGATTGAATTGCTGAACAGAGTAATACAAGCGTCTGACAGCAGCAGAGAATAGAAGGCGACTGAGCATGTGCTCTGGACGTTCGATCCAAGATGTCGGCATTCTCCACCAATCACAAGCGAGCCGGTGTTGTCAATATACATAAACAATATGCACTCATAAAGATTCGTTTTATTAAATCAATTTAATCATTTGTTTTCTATTGTTTTATTGTGTTCCAGTTATCCTTATGACTAAATAATTATAACCATTAAGAAAAATAATTGGTTGCTTAAAACACATTGGTCATTAGTCATTTGTTGTTCAAACATTTAAGCTCGCTCTTAAAAATAGATTTACAATCATGGACCTGTACTTTGTGCAAGTAGCACAATAATAATATAATATAAATAATAATAATAATTTATTGGCATAAACAAGAATACACATCACATTGGTCGTGAAACACTGGTGCCCGTGATAGGTAATTAAAAACCTGTATTACAGGTCACCAGAATTTCATCTCTCAGAAATCGTTACATAAAATCATTGTATGATACCAATAATAAAATACAAGGTAGGCAAGCAAAATAAAATAGAACAAAAAAATAAAATAAAAAGTTAAGTGCAGTTACAAAAACAAAAACAAAATAAATAAAAATGGATATGATGTGATACTATGTGTTGTGTGTTGTGTGATAGTGTGTTGTGTGATGGTATGTGTTATGTGATGGTGACTGTGTGTAAAATGTGTGACTATGGGATTAGCTTAACTACTTCAGTACCTGCAGCAGACCTTCTGTTGCAGTATAAGACTGCTTAAGGAGCCAATCTTGAACAACAATCTTGAGACTGTGTCGGTTAAGTTGGTGCACAGCTAATTTTTTATGTATATTATTATAGAGGTAGGGGCCAAGAAAAACAAAGAATCGATGGCTGAAAGCTTTCTTAGTAGAAACAGATGTCGCAACAAGGTGGTTACGACGCGTGAGCTGATGCGCGTGATACTGAGTCAAGGAGTGTTGCTTGATGACGATCGCCAGAATAAACAACTGTCGTACAGTCAACACTTGGCAGTATTTAAAAAGTTCGACTGTGGGAAATAGCCGGGGCTTGAAACAGCAGACCTTGAGGACGGCTCTTTGGGCGCGCTCAACCTTGATAAGATTGGATTTCGCAGCACCTCCCCAGGTGGTGTTGCAATAGTTCAAGATTGATTGGCATAGCGCTTGATAGACCATCTTCATAACATCTGCATTAGCGGATTGTCGCAATTGTTTAAATATATATATTAGCTTGCGTACACGGTTAGAGAGGTGATCAATATACTTTTTGAACGTTAAATTACCGTCTATCACTATGCCAAGATACTTCATATGCGTAACTTTTCCTATACTCCCATCAGAAGACATAATTTGGAGAAGTGCATCAGATGGGGTTGTGGAGTTGCGAATTGAGAAGCTAAGTAACTTGGTTTTAGAGATGTTCAGGGTAAGTAGATTAATATTAAGCCAGTCGCTAACAGCATCAAAACCTTTCTGTGCAAGGCGATACGTTTCAGCCCAATTTTCGGAGGAAAAAACGAGTGCTGTGTCATCCGCATAGGAAAATATGTCACCCTTGTCCATTACGAGATTGCACAAGTCATTTATGAAACACAGGAAAAGGCTCGATCCAAGGATGCTGCCCTGAGGCACTCCGTAAGCAATTGGCATCGACGAACTGATATGAGACCCTATCTTCACACACTGAGTTCTATTTTCAAGGTAGCTTTGAAATAAGGATAACTGAGTGCCTCTAATCCCCAGATTCTCCAGTTTTTTCAACAGGATAGGAATCGAAACCGTATCGAATGCCTTCGCGAGGTCCAGGAACAGAGCGACACATTTTTGGTTTTTATCAAGCTTTTTAACTATGTGGTCCACCAGGTTATGTACTGCATCAGATGTGGAAATTTTTTTGCGGACAATAAAAAAACGTTATAATTTAAAAACTTATTTTTGTATTTATAAAAATTACGATACAACTTCGATGGACTTCATGTTTTCAAAACAAAGTGAACACATTTGTTTGTTTAAATTGCTTGCAACACTCACATCGAAAGATAATAATGTCAATCAGTACCTAAATCGAGATTTTTGCAGTGATTTTTCAAGATATTTACTGTGTAACTATTAAACCACACTAAAATCGACCTCTGTTTTATAAAAAAGTGTCAGTGTTTATATTGATGATGATAAACAAGTTAAAACAACTAATGGATCACACGCGATGAACTTAGGAAACAATAATGGCGGTTCTTTAGAATCAACTCAAGTAGCTAGGTAGCGAAATATTAGTGAACAAATTATAAATACACGTGAAAGTGTCTCATTATGGGTGCCTGCTAGTAGCTTATTGTTATTATTGAATCGTTGTTTACTGAAACAAACAATTAGTTATTGTTACAGCACCCTTGACATTGTTGTTATCTCATCCGCTTCAGTTATTAGTATATTTCCTCATATTTGTAAATTATTATAGCGCCATCTATTGTCTCTCCAAGTATCGCGTAATGACGAATATTAATTGATTTTTACACTCTGCTCTAGGTGGCATTACAAGCATTATTTTATTCGTTCCTTAACTTTTCAGCTGCATTCCTGCATTCATCTAGCTGCTTGCAACTCTACCCTCTGCGACGGTCGTCTGCTGATCCACGTGCTCGACATGAAGACCTTCGTCTACTGAAGACCTTCGTCTTTATGAAAGTCAATAAGTATTTGGTAGTGAGTTTTTTACATCAAGAAACCAATGTCACCGACTATTGTTTTTATATTCCTTTATCAGTATGCAATGATTGCTAATGTAGTAGACATTCTATCTACGTGAAATGTTTCAGAGGAAATCGAAAGTTGAAGACAGATGACAGAATAATTACATAATCCTTTTTAGCATGGGACCTTGTTTAATACAAGTAAACAATTTCCCAATTTGGAACAGAAGAAGCAGAACAGATGGTCGATGGGGCCGAAAAGTTTTGGAGTGGCGACCGCATACCTGAAGACGGGGCGTTGGAAGGCCTCCCATCAGGTGGACCAATGACCTGGTGAGTGTCCAGTAGTCGACGTCTTTCGGCTGATATGATGATGATGAAACAATTTCCCAATTAAATTATGTAAGTACTTACCAGGAGACAAACGACTCGCTAAAAGTGTATTCAGATACAACATGAATTGTTGCTCGAATCTGCGAGACACGTCTGGCGACGTCAATTTCCTAGTTTTCGATACCGCAAGTCATATATTCCTCAGTTATAATTGATTTAAAATTTTGTAATATGTTGTGAATTTATTTATTAAAATTCTTCAATGATTCCTTTCTATGTTTCAGGCGACCCCTGAGGATCTTGTGTATCATTGCACGGCGCAAGTGATGGTCGTCCAGAGACGTGGTTATAAAGGGCCAATAACTACACTAGAACACAACAGCCGGTCTATTCTGTCAATATCTCACCGTGTAAGCTTAACTGCCTCCGTGGTCGAGTGGATTAGGCGTTTGCCTTGTGACCCACGGTTCAATCCTCACGGGAACCATACTTTGTAAAGTTGTTTTCAGTTTGGATAGGACATTGCAGGCTTGAATCACCTGATTGTCTGATAGAAAGATGATTCCGTGTTTCGGAAGGCACGTATAACCTGGTGGTCCCGGCCGCCAAATGGCGATCGTCAAACCATGTCAGAGGCCGTTGAGGTGGTTTAGAAACTCTGACACTAGGGTGTGTGGGGTCGGTAAACCTTACTGCCCACAGGATAAAAAAGAAGAAGCTTAGGTGGAGTGAGTATGAAGTGAACTGTCATTCAAAGTTATTTGAAAGGATTGGCAGCTCACTTCAAGTTGTTGACATGTTTATAGAATTGCACTGCAGGACCACTTCGGCGCTCAATTTGAGTTACACTATAAAGGGGTATCGAAGTTTTGAGTACCAGTTACTACCACACAAATAACCTTAGCACATGGATCAAAAGCCTAAAATTGCTTGTCAAGGCACAAAGTGTTTTCGCTCTCGACTGACCTCGGCAAACGTTGCTTAACCTATAACATCGACCCGATTATCTGTTACTTTATATCATGTTTGGTCTATAGAATGAGACACTGAGTCAGCTACGACTTTTTTATTTTATTGGATACTAGCTTCTACCAGCGGCTTCGCCCGCGTGAAAATCGGAAATAGGGAGGTTTCTTGATTTGTATTGTAACTACACCTACTCTACACCTACCTACACCTACCTACACCTACTCTACACCTACCCTACACCTACCCTACACCTACCCTACACCTACCCTACACCTACGCTACACCTACACTACACCTACCCTACACCTACCCTGCACCTACCCTACACCTACATTACACCTACTCTACACCTACATTACACCTTCCCTACACCTACCCTACCTACATAATTATACCAGCCCAAAAATACTATGACATGTTTCTGGTCTCCTGGTACTTGATGTTTTTGGTCTCCTGGTACTTGTGAATCTGTAGTACTAAGGCAGCAGCGGCTCTGAATTTCCACTTCCTCCTCAGTCTTCATTGGTCCCTGCCACTTACCGGGATAAAAAGTAGCATAATAATATGTCTCATTCCAGGATATGAACTACATGTGTGCCAAATTTCATCCAAATCCCTTCAGCCGTTTTTGCCTGATTGAAACACAAACATAGAAACATACAAACATACAAACATTCACATTTATAATATTAGTAGGATTATTCTTACCGATGTTCTGCCAAAATTTGAATCATCGTGTTTATAATTTATGAAGATACAAAATAGATACATCATCTGCCTAGCCTTTTCTAACTTTATTGGGATCGGCTTCCAGTTAAACCAGATTCAGCTGAGTACCAGTATTTTACCTGGAGTGGCTGCCTACCAGACCTCTACAACCCATTAACTGGGTAAAACGGTACTTCTTGGCAAGACTGGACTTGGCAGAACAATGAAATCGATACTGAAACATAAAATTATATTCTTTGTAGGGTATCGAGTTAAAAGATAGGAGTTGGTTGCGAGTTGATGTACGCTGTCGACCGTCGCAGAGCAACTTCCCTATGTGGACGATGTGTCAACTGCTTATTAAATTAAATGTCGCTTGTATTTCATCAAAAAATGGCAAACTCTGTAAGATTATAAAATTTCTGGAAAAATTGTAAACCTTTGTTTTAATGTCAACTGAATATTTGAAATCCAGGGGTAACTTGCAGTGCGTCTGTGTCCGATGGTAGGAGGGGGCCGGTGGCATGAGATCGTGCAGTACTTGGGCACACCCACCGAAGTCACTCACTACTTACATTGGATATGCATTCAGGGAGCATAGGCATAATAAAAAAGAACTGTTCAACTGGTTCACATTTGCAGTGTAACCACGCACTTGCTCTACGTGTCGGAAATATACACATTAAAAGTGAAGGTATTTACAACCGACAACGTGGGGAATCCGGTGCTGAAAATCATGTCAATATCTATACTATAATAAGATTTTAACAAACTGAATCGTTGTTAAAAGTTACTACGTATTATAATGAAACAATAAAAATGGAAAAATGCTGGTATTTAAACTTCAAATCCGTTTGTGGATGGTCTGTAGTGCCAAGCGTATACGTCACAAGACGCGTGCGCCTTATCAACGAGCATGCGCAAGCGCAGGTCATGGCCACAATCGTGTGTTCCCCCGCACGGTTCGGCTAACCTAGACAGCAGACGCTATTCGTAAGCTTTTTTAATTCCGTGCGAACAATAATAATATGTAACAATATTTTTTACATTAGGTATCAATAAAATATCGAGATAGACGATGTGATGTTGGTCTCTTCGGCGGAAACGATTCTGCAGATTGGTTATCCATTACACCGCGAAAGGCTGCGCTTGCGTTTCCGGCTCAATCACACACATTATGTTTGAAATTACTCATTTCTATTTCATTTAGGTAAATATATGTAACTTTGAGGTTAGAGGCGACTCATAGTAATAAAACCACGTTGATTATAACATATTTCGGTCTTCCCTGGAGGTACCGCGTAACACAGTTACTGGGTTGTGAAGGTTAGATAGGTAGTTGCTTCAAGTAAAATACTGGTACTCGGCTGCATTCGGGAATACTGGAAGCCAAAACCCGACATAAATGGGTAGAGGCCAGGCAGATAGGTGAATACTATGTGACCTGGATGTGACGTGTAGATTTAATAGTGCTGCGTTTAGTATGCTTGTTATCCCTGGCTCGGTCCCGGCCACCATAGGTGTGGGCCTGCGGTCGACGAGCATTGGCTGACTCGTTGCCCGATCGGAACCAATTCCGGGTCGACGGCGCGTTGTGTTCCTCGCGCGCCTCAAAGTGATGTTAGCATTGAAGACGGAGCGCGCTAGGGTCACAATGCCTGCCAGGGTTGCGGAATTTTTTCGAATGAGTCACCGCGGCCCTGGAATGCAAAGAACATTAGGAGGAACACGGATGGGTTTTAGTTAGTAAGATTCTGACACTCCTCCAGCTCCACCCAGAGCGAAAGGGGTCATTTGACGACCCTGGCTCTGACCCACTGGCGGATACAACGAAGGAGCCTAACGAAGTCATTGAGGAATTTATGAAAAGTTATCCAATGAGAGTGCTCATGCGTGAAGCGAAATAAAATGTTTGCGATTTTTTTGCTTGAGTTTACTTTGCTAAAAACCCACCCTCAGCGGAGTCAAGGCCCCCCCCCAAACAACAATCCTGGATCCGACCCTGCCTGACGTATACGAGGTTATGAGGAAGCGCGAGCTCAATGTTCACAATAACACGTAATGAGTCGAGTTATTAATAAACTTATCGTCGTTAAGTTATATTTACCCAACATTTGTGTTGTATGTAGTAATGACCGCGTAAACAGCTGTTTCAGATGATAATGTTTATATGTTACTGTTGAAGGTCAAACACACTTACATATTTTATTACTGACATCATCATGTTCTTTTTGCAGATACATTCAAATTGACAAAAAAATGGTTTAGAGTAATCGCTTATTTCATCTGTGTTAAATTACTTTTTATTGTAAAATAGTTTTGTTATACAATTCAGCGCTATGCATTTTACAATAAGTTAAACAGTAATTCATACTAATGAAAGCTCAAAGAAGTCACACCGTTCAGTTCTGTAGTTCATTGCCCCCGCATCCATATTTTTTTAATCGTCGCCGTGATTTGCTTGTCATACATGCGTAGCAGCGTAGCTACGTAGCGCTACGCTGCTACGAGCGTAGCACGACTGAAATAGTGATGACGCAAGCGGCGCACGCGACGGCTACGCAGACGATCTCTTACACACTCACTAATACAAGCAACATGTGTGTGTGCATTGCTTGCATTGCACAATACTACAGTCAGCCTACCACGTCGTCGTCTGACACGATAAATATTCCTTATTGAATGATCGCATTGGACTAGGCCAAATAAATCTGCGTCGCCTTTTAACACAATATTGCGCTCGGCTTCCAGTCTAACTGGATGCAGCTAAATACCAGTATATTACTGGAGCGTCTGCCTAGTCGATCCAATAACATAGTGATTGAGTAAAACGATAGCCTTTAGTATGACTGTGCCCCAGACTTTGGGTTCGACTGCCGAAGATCTACAAACATCACACAGCCGCGGTTTAGCGTGAATTCGTAGCACGGAAGGGTTTGGTCTATGATGGACATGATGTTACCCATTAATGGACTGACCTAGATAAAAGTTGCTTGACTTTACTTTGATGATCGACCCGTGTGACTGTTCTATGATACACTTTAGAGCTCCTCTCTGATATCAATGTTAGGAAATTCTAACTAGAAATGCAGCTTAAACAATAGTTCAATAATGAAGCGTAATTCTTTGGTGAATAATGAATGTTGATACTAATCGTTAACCTCGCATTGTTTAGTTTTAAAAGTCTCGAGGCTGGCTTACAATAAGTTGGCTGTCATTGGTAAAATGATATTCATTAGCTTTGCGATCTCTTCTTATCTCTCCGTGTTGATAATACTAACGCTAATTCATATCAGAAAGGCAACAGCAGTCCTTTGACCCACGTACATTTATTCATTATCTGCTTAGTCTTTTTTTCCACTATTTTGGGGTCGGTTCCTGTCAAACCTGATTCAGCAGAAGACCAGTAATTGGACACACCAACATTTATTGACATATTTAATTTAAGAAACAGAAATAAAGGACTAACTATCGACAAACGATGTGTCATTAATTGTTAGGGCTTCTACAAAGACAAATAGAAGAAAGGTTAACAACCACTATTGCCATAGTAACACTAAACATCGTTACGTAATTTAAAATATGTCAGATTTAAACTTGATCTTGAGCATCATTCTCATTGAAAATCCATAAGTAGTTAAAAAACTTATAACGGTGGAAATCTGGTACTTAAAAATGCGGACTCTTTTGTGAAGGTCTACGTAGTTACACGATACTGTTAACGCTTCGCATGTGTGTGTGAGGGCAGGCACACATGCACACGTTGTCGGCTAGAGAAACATATAGGAGTGTCCACTACGGAAAGATTTAAGTCTGAATAACTAACACTTATTATGGTTTTTAATTGGTCCATAGTAATGTTATCTCTCAATTTGTAAAACTTAGGTATAGCTTAATTTTAGTCAGGTTTGAAACGACGTTACAAAGTCCAGAGCAATAAGGATTGCGTAAGGTGACTGTACCTATATGTCGGTAGTAAGTCATCGCAAAGGTTTGCTAACCACATACTTATTATTGTAATTTATTTCAACTCAAATAAATAAAAATGAAACTAGTTGAATTATAGCATTATTTTCTTCTTTTAATTGTATTTTTTTTAAACAATAGCGATCGAGTACGTTTAAAAACTCGCACTAAGCCCTCAGTCTTAATAAGTATTGTAATCTACTTTTTGTCTGGAAGATTTGCGAGTTATTTAACGTGCTCGATTGTATAGGAAATGAAAACATAGCCGGGGGTTATGTGCTAGTCATAAATATCCTTAAAACAACGTCATAGGACCTTGACATCCGCGAACAGGAACATTCACACATTATCCTCTAGAACAGCTGTTGACGAGGTCATTTACCTTAACGCTATCACTCGTAATAACACTCGACTTGATGTTCTTATTGTATAACTCCGATGATAACGTGTTATCGGGAACTTTGCGCGCGTGTTTTCTCATTACTGTGTGTAGGTCAATCGAAAGATATAAATAATTCTAAGATAATTGTTAAATAGGTCAATATTCGTGATCTTTTTATCGTGATCAGCAGTACTATGATATGTCGTTGCCACCATGAATCCTTTGGGGAAAAAGGGATAGTACTATTTGTCCTATATAGCTCCGTCGCTTTCACACACTGAAGGATTGACACGTCATAGCTGGGGATCTAAACAAAGTGATATTCTGTCGGTGGTAGAGATTGTAGGAATGTCTAACAGTTTGGTATTATGACATTACAGTACCGCGTATAAATCCCGTACATTATGTATATTTTGACAATAATAATCGATAGTAGAATGTCACTTTGTCGTGACCATAAATAATAATACCAACCTTTTCCTTGAAGGTACGTCTTTTCGCAATTATCAGGAACTTACTTGGGTACCAACACAACGACGACACGCTTTTTCAAATACATGTTTTGTGTTTATGAAACATTTAAGAGAAACACACATGTCTCTTTCTGTAATGAGAAGCTATGTAGCCAACGAAATATTTATGAAGCTAGAATTGTTTTCTGGTTTTTTCTAACTCCTGTAGTTCGCTCTTCACGACTACAGCGATTTTGTGGAATGTCATCCAGCTGCATTTATATTCAGAGTTAATTCTCCTAACATTAAATAAATATGGCATTGCATTGCATTTGTTCATTTTTTTTCGGATTTCCCTACATGTTGACAAGTTTGTGCTATTAATTGTCGGCAAAGCAAGCACTAAAATTAACCTTATTTGTGGGGAAACCCTTATAGGATACACTTCGTCTAGGGAAAACGGAGTGTTATGTCGAACTCCTACCGACTCAAACCCCACACTTCCTACCATTACCATGAGTCGGGGTCCCGGGATACAATAACATTCCCGCGCACCCCCACTGGACTTAAACTGACCTTCCTACTAAACACGAGCTGCCAGCAGAGTGCCAATTCCACTTTTTTTCAACTCACACGCTCGCATTCTCTTCTCACTTACAAACTTTCAAAATACTGGAAAAATCAGATTTACACAATTTACAGATTGCGACTGAGATGTACGAACGTTGCTTGAACATCAGTACAGTTGGACTTCTGTTTTTTAAGCTTCTAGAAGGATGGACAAACAAAATAAGACAGCCAGTATCAACTCATGACATTTTATTCCACATATATAAGTAGATTTTGTCAATAAATATTAAAATACTGAAAGTAATTACTGTACTAATTATTTGAAAAATTATCTATTACATTTATTTATCACAAAAAATGTTGATACAGAAAATTTAAATTACCAATCGTTACATAGTTAAAATTTGGATAAACAACGTCAAAATGAATAATTAGTAGAGAGCTTTCAAGAAAATGATTATGAAAACATATCAATTGCAAATTTCAAAGTTGTAAATGCCAAAAAGTATAAACAGTATTATTTAACGTTCTCATACATTTTACTAGATACAGTCGTATTCATGGAAGTAAAGTTTTGCTATCGTAATATCTGAAAAATATAAGTTTATATATTATATATATTATGTATAATATATATTATACCTTTCAAGAATCATAAATAAATTTCAAAACAAATGATAGTTATTTAATGAATGCGGCAAGACAGGCGGAAGTTTTCATATTGTTTATGGTTTTTAAAACATATTGAAATGCAGATAAGAACAGAGATCTAGGACAAATCTGTACTATATGGGAAATGTAAAGTTTAAATGCCTGCACAACCACGAAGGTACCTTACAACTTAAATACTGGCTAAACAAGATTTTTGTAATCAAAGATGATTCAAATGGGACATTTTAAAAACAGTATTTTGTGATGATTGAAAATTATATTAAAGACGGAACATGAAAATAATAATACCTATATCTAATTATAGAACTGGTTTTAAGGTTAAGGAATGATATTTAAGAAACTACGATATTACACTTATACATGCACTCGGAGTTCTACCTACCCAGCTCCAAGTGCATGTCGTGATCAACTAACAGCTTTAACTAAACTAATTAAAGATCGGAAAAACAGTAAGAAAGTATACAGTGCAATCCAAAAGATATATGCGTTAAACTCAATGTTTAATCGGCTCTCTGTGAAATTCTTCTTTTCAATTCCATCGTAAATGTACATCACAAATAAAATCAAAAGAGCTTGTGTTCAGAAAGCGGCTACACTTGCTGTGGCATCAGCTGGATTTCAGGTCCACAGAAGCTTAGGTGCCTGGACACTTTGGACACTTCAATAATAGACATGGTTTGAACAGAAGCCCCGCATTTGCATTCTGTGTCGATGGTATTTTTAAACCTTTGAATTATCCTTTAAACGCCATTTACGAATCTTTCGCCGTCTTCCTCTGTTGATTTTGTGTAGTTTGTAATATTCTTCGCAAAATTCTAGTCATCGCGAACGGGTTTGCAGGTCACGTGAGTGTCGTCAGCGCTCTAGCTGCTGCTGCTGAGCTCCTTCATTGTGGTGGAATATGATTCTCCAGGGAGTCCGACATCAGGATATACATCTAAGATGTTTTGATGGTTTCCGACAACGAGCTGTTTCATAAAGAAGGGTGGCATTTGGGCCTTAGTTACAGGTAAAATAACGTCTCCTACACGCTCAAGTTCACGCATGTCAGGTCTACAGAGTGGACTATTCCAGAAAGTTGCTGCTGGTTTGAAGTTTTCTTGCAAACTAATTATATTATATTTCTCAGTTAGAGGCATGAAGGCGAAGCGAGCGTCCATGTTATTTTGACTAGAGATGCCGCGACTTTGTTGCAGTGTTGCCGATCAAATGCCGCTATCAGTTCTTGACGTTGTTAGCAATCATTACCAGTCAGTTCGGTGTACCTGAAAAAACGAAATTAATATTAAAAACTTACACAACTATACTTTACTTTACTTAACATATATATTTATATAGAGAAACAGTCGATTCTGGTTATTTTGGCCATTGGTAAAATTTATTTTTAGAGCCAAATGTGAAGGTCGCCATTATGACAATTTTTTTTTTTGGCACTGACCCGTATAACTAAGCTATGCTTTACGGATTGGTTTGCGACCATGGTAGTATAACAAAATATAAACAATAAGTTAATATTCACGATTCATTCAGACTCCCTAAAAATCCAAACGTATGGTAACGTGTATTATTGTTCTGCGTAGTCAATGGTTTTTATTTATTGACGGTCCCTGCTATGTGAATTTCCTCACTCTCATTGGCCAAGCATGAGGCGAGACCGTGGCGCTCTCCTTTGGCGCGCTACCATTGGTCCGTATCGTGTCAGAGCGGGCCCGCGCGCAGCTGACGTCACCAAGCCATTGAGAAGTCCGTCGCGCCCGTGTGTTCACTACAGTAAATTTATTTATTGCCCCAAACGCAATGAACATTATTAGCGTTAGACCTAAGCAGTACACTACTTTTATAATAAATAATAAAATGATTATTGTTCCTTGTTTACAGGTCAGAGCAATAATAAAAACTCATATTCGTTATTACAAAACCATTTAAAGAATACAGTTCAAAGATAAGCTTGGCAGTAAAGAGATGATCAGGCTTAACTACGAGGCCTTTTCATGAACATGACTCGTGAGTCAGCAACATTCAAATCAACTATTTAAATGGGAACCGAATGATCAGACTCTCGCGCCACCATCAAATCGGTTAGTACGCGCCGTAGGTACAAACATTCCATTTGAGAAAAATTCAATTTATCAAAATTATAATAATAAGCAAATGAAACGACGATGAAATAAGTGATGCAACTGCAAAGCCGATTGCATCATTGTTTCCTGATTATCATTTTACCTCGAAAACGTTTTCATCAACGTGTTCCTGCAAAGTCTAGACGATATAAATCGTCCAGACTCAGACAAAGCCCTGTTAACCTACAACAGACAAAACATGGTTTCCTACAATAATTCCAACGAAGTTTTCTACCTATGTAATGTAACCAGTTCAAACATGTCTGAATATTGTTTTCATTTTAAAAAGGATTTAAAATAGAATATAAGCGTAAATGCTAAGTTACCGGGCGTCGATCATGCGATTGCCAGAGGCGGGGGAAATGACATCACGAAAATGTAGCGGAAAGCGGAGCGCGGCGCAAGCGCAGGCGATCCGAGCAGTTTTGGAAAATTAATGTTGTGCACCTTTGCCGCTTCTTTTTTTATTTTTAGCATTTGCACGCCACGCAATAGTATTTTGAAATATAATACACTAGCAGCACGCCGCAGTTTCACCCGCGTAGTTCCCGTTTTCGTGGGAATACGTGGATAAAATATAGCCTATATTACTCCCGAATAATGTTGTTTTCCATTGGTGAAAGAATTTTTGAAATCGGCACAGTTGTTTTTGAGTTTATTCATTACAAACATACTTACATACAAATCTTTCCTGTTTATAATATTAGTATAGATAAGATAATTATGCGCAAGATAAGGATTATAGTTTCAAATAATAATGGCGGTTATGGCCCATCCCAGGCATAATACTTGCTTCGGAAAATCATGTAGACAGGTGTATGTACCAATCAGGAGGGTATACATACAATTAACAATTTCAAGAATTGGATTGGTAAAATCAAAGTAACAAAAAAATTTGTCATAATTTTAAGAAAGTAAAGTGTCAGCGTGCCACTAGAGTAAGTATGAACAGCTTAAAACAACTCGTTCATAACACAATAACAATATCGTACACGTCTATGTAACTTTTCTATTTATTTGATTTGCGAGTAGCTAATTAATTCTAGAATTAAATATGAGAGCGTATTTAAAAAGGTTATAACACTATAGTTTGGCGCTGATGGAAAGTATACGGGGACTGAGATATTGCAAGAGACGAGTGACGTCACAGAAAATGACGTGAAGCGGTGCACAGGCGCCGGGCGCGCGGATTGGCGAGCGCGCATGGCGCGAAAACTGCAGCTTTGGAAAATAAATGTTGTGCAATATTTTTTACGTGGATGGCTTCATGGTTGATAATTTTTCACCAAGCACATAGGTGACAGAGATTCAAAATACAATTTTCATAATCTTATAAAATCAAATAAATTAAATATGTACATGCTCTTAACAAAAGACTAGACTTAGACTGATTTAATTGAAACATGTAGCTTTTACTAAAATCATGAAACACACACACACATTTTCGTCACCAATTCAACAGAAAATTCTTGAAGTAGGTACGTAAAGAAAATCATCTCGAACGACGTAAAATATTAATGACTAAAAAAAGAAAAACAGTTTCAAAACTACTTACTCTTCACAAGTAACGCAACGTAGCGCTCTCAAAACTATAAGCTTGATATAACCTTCAGGACAGCCTCCATAATTTACGATGCTTCGCTTCATTCTTCCTAGAAGTGTACTACTTTTAACAACATTTTCAAAATCACTGTCTTCTGCTTTTCGTACTTCAAGAAGAGTCCTATTCGTAACAACATTTTCCAAAACATTATTTTTTGCAAATCGTAGTTGATAAATGACGACACACCCCACGATCGTGACCAATCCCAACCCCCACCGTAACGAAGTCATTTCAAATGATTGAAACAGAGTAATACAAGCGTCTGACAGCAGCAGAGAATAGACGGCGATTGATGTGCACTGGACATACAATCCAAGATGTCGGCATTCTCCACCAATCACAAGAAGCCGGTGTTGTCAATATACATAAACAATATGCACTCATACGGATGCGTTCTATTAAATCAATTTAATCATTTGTTTTATTGTGTACCCGTTATCCTTATGACTAAATAATTGAGAGTATTACAATAAAATTAATATTAATTACATAAATATAACCTACCATGTAGAAACATAATTGGTTGTTTAAAACACATTGGTCATTAGTCATTTGTTGTTCAAACATATTATAAGCTCGCTCTTAAAAATAGATTTACAATCATGGACCTGTTCTTTGTGCAAGTAAACACGATAAAAACGTTATAATTAAAAGAAGGTAGATAAGACTTATTTTTGTATTTATAAAAATTCCAATACAGCTTTGATGGATCATGATTCCATGTTTTCAAAACAAAGTGAACACATTTGTTTATTTAAATTGCTTGCAACACTCACATCGAAAGATAATAATGTCAGAACATAAATCGACATCTTTGCAGTGATTTTTCAAAATACTTATTGTGTTACTATTAAACCTATTTAACTAAAATCTTACGTATTTTTATATAAACGTGTCGGTGTTAATATTGATAATATAAATAACCAATGGATCACACTCGATGTGATGAATTTAGGAAACAAAAATGGCGGTTCCTTAGAATGCACTCACGTGGGTAGGTAGTCAAATATAGTATAAGTGAAGAACATTATTTAATACACGTGAAAGTGTCTTGATAAGGGCGCCTGCCAGAAGCTTATAGTTTAAATTATTGTATCGTTGTTTACCTAAACAAACAATTAGTTATTGTCATGGCACCATCGACATTGTAGTTATCTCATCCGCTTCAGTGTGAAGTGGATTTCCTCATTATTATATATAATAACGCCATCTATTGTCTGCTCTAAGTATCGCGTAGTGACGAATATTAATTGATTGTAATAATACTCTGTTGCAGATGGCATTGCATGCATTCATTCATTCTTTAACTTTTCAGCTGCATTCTTCTGCCCAGCTGCTTGCAACTTTCACCTCTGCGAAGATCATCTGCTGATTCACGGTCCTGATGTGCTTACTGAAGACCTATTTCTTAATGGTAATTAACATCTGTCTGGCAATGAGTTTACACTTCGAGAAATAATTTTCACGGGCTATTGTTTTAATTATTTTAAGCTGTATCAATATGCGAATATAAATACACATTTGTTATATCTGAGTCTACATAAAATATTTTAGAAAGGAAAAACGACGGATTGACCGAGTACCTATGTATTTCATTTGGTATGGGACCTTAAAGTAAATAAATAAACCATACAAAGACAAACTGTCTGTCTGGAGTCGTCGAAGCATCTCTACAAGTAGATGAAGCATGTAGTGAGTTCATTTGGAGGAACTTGTAGCTAAATAATAATAGCCGTACGGGCCATCTTCAAGGTTAAGCAACGCTTGTCAAGGTCGGTCTGAGGATGGCTGAACATCTAAACATACCGAGACTCTTCCGCGCCTCGGAAAGCACACTAAGCCGTTGGGCCCGGCTGTCATTTGGAGGTCTTTGATTGTCAGAAGCCAGAAAATCCGACTTCAGTCTTGCCAAAAAGTCGCCGTGTTACCCATTAAAGGGTTGTGGAGGTCTGATAGGCAGCCGCTCCACGTAAAATATTGGTATTCAGATGAATCCGCTTTGACTGGGAGCCGACCCCAATATAGTTGGGAAAAGACTAGGCAGAGATGATGATGTAGTTAGTTAATTTAATTGCTTTCTTAAATCATTATTTTTCATGTTTCAGATGACTGAGGATCTTGCATGTCCCGTTCATTCCGCTGTGTATCATTTTCACGGCGCCAGTGATATACGTCCAGAAAAAAGGACCAGTTACTACACTAGGACACAACGGCCGGTCTATTCTGTCAAAATCTCATCGTATGAAGTGAATCCTTGCAATCGATATTGAATTCACTTCGTACTCGCTCGACTTAGGTTTGGGTTATCTGAAATTCGGTTATTTTCTATTCATCATCATCATCATATCAGCCGAAAGACGTCCACTGCTGGACATAGGCCTCCCCCAAGTGTCGCCACAACAACCGGTCCTGTGCGTCTCGCATCCATCGGTTACCCGTGACCCTCATCAGGTCATCGGTCCACCTTGTGGGAGGCCTTCCAGCGCTGCGTCTTCCGGTACGCGGTCGCCACTCCAAAACTTTTCGGTGGCAATATAAAATCAGACACTGAGTCAAGTGCTGAGCTGCTGAGAGATACGTGTCCAACGCAAGATCTGGTGGGTCGCAGATCCGGTCTCTCCGAGTGGCTATCGTTGAGCGCTTGAACTTCTTCTTAGAGACTGTCTCTGAATGGGGCGATGCCAATCTGGTCAAGTTCAATGCTGCTAAGACCCAGGGGTTGTCTTTTCTCGCTCTATGGAGCCAATTCCACCCAGCTTCATCTTTCCGAGGTGTAATCGTGCCGTTAACCGACCAATTTGATCTTCTTGGTGTTACGTTAACATCTATCCTCAATAGACCCATTCCTAGAGCCAATTTATAGATGCAGAGGCTCAAGTGGCTGCCAAAAAGTTGGGAATCATAGCAAAGGTGCGACAGTACCTACTTTACGCCGGAACAGCTGCTTAAACTTTATTAAGCGAAGTTCGATCATGTATGTAGTACTGCTCTCATCTTTGGGACGAATCTGCCAGATACCAGCTTGATGCGCATGAGTCAATTGAGAAACAAGCCAAGAGGCTCATCGGCAATGATACGCCCGTCGTCGGGTCGAAGCTCAAAAATCTTGAGCATCGACGCCGTGTTGTATTTTGGGGAGTGTGCAACGCAATTGCATAGTTTGATTCCGCCAATAGTCGCCATGGCTGAGACTATGGAGGACCTCAGTACAATGCTCGACGACCTCATTAGAGCTTCCAAAGGAGTGGGTCTTAAAATGAACATGGATAAAACCAAGGTAATGGTAATTACCCATGTTGCACCCACTCTTATTAAGTTCGGAGGCTCTACACTCGAAGTTGTAGACGAGTAAGGAGTGGAATTCCCTGCCGGAGTCTGTATTTCCAGATAGCTACAACCTGGGAGTCTTTAAGTCAAGAGTGAATAGGTTATATCTATCATCATCGTTTAACATCAGGTCTGATAGTGGTCAAGCGCTGCCTATCAATATTATTATTATTATTGGATATCATTCTTACCACTGTTCTTTTAAAATTGATTCACCAAGTAATCAACTTAGGTTTGTAAAATATATTATTTGTGGGGTTTTGCGTTAAAAGATACGAGTTTAGTTTAACCGCTCCAGCCCTGACATTTGTGAAAATTCCCAAATAAAAAATAAATCTTACGTAATAGTAAATAAACATTAAATTCGCGATAAATTCGCGGCACACCGGTGTGCCGGCAGTGCTCGAGCGGTAGTTGATCATCGCGATCGACAATCGCAGAACCACTTTCACGTTTTTGTAGGCCACGTGTCAACTGCTTTTTAAAAGTTGTTTGTACCTACCTACGAATCTTATTTGATTACTAAACTGCAACGATTTGCGGAATTATGCTTGCCGAAGTTACATTTTCCCTTAATCGATTTCGCCGAAGGATATAATAAGGCAAAATATTTTCGAATGGTAAAATAACATAGGTACTCTTTTATCGATAACTTACCTACCTATGACATTATGACATATGACGGTCGAATCCGTAAAAAACTATATTTCAATGTATTCTTCGAAAATTTACCAGAAGCCCGTGAATTTAGTACCTATGTGTGTGAACATTACAGTGACCGAGACCGGCGACCTTATAATGTTAAGGATGATTCCTGTTTTAAAAAATTATGATTCTAATTAGTTCGTCATTTAATTATTTTTTGCTTTATCAAATCGATAAAAAAGCGGCCAAGTGCGAGTCAGACTCGCCCATGAAGGGTTCCGTATCAGCAAGTAAAAGGTAAATTGCGGTTTACGACATAAGACGTATTAAAAAAAAACTACTTATTAAATCTTGTTCAATTTTCGGTGGAAGTTTACACAGTTATGTACATCATATGTTTTCTTTTAGTTTTATCATTCTCTTATTTTAGAAGTTACAGGGGAGGGACACTCATTTAACCACTTTAGAAGTGTCTCTGAAGACTAATTAGATATTTTTAGTCATCTACCCTATTGCCTAAAATTGGCACAACATGCATCTATACAATAATTACTACTCACTTATTTCATGCTAATTATACAAAATTAATTTCTTTGAGAAAATTTCTAGCAAAAATTAATTTTATAGTATAATTAGCATGAAATAAGTGAGTGAGAGAAAAAATGTTTTTCGAATTCCAGGATAAATGTGATTTCTAATCACATTTATCCTGGAATTCGAAAAACATTTTTTTTGAGAAAATTTGTAGCAAAGATTAATTTTATATCACGTCACGTTGGCTGCGTCGTGGTTTACACGTGTTTCTAATTTGCACTCCAATCCGTTCAACCGTTGAGTTGTGATTGATTAAAACCTATATAGTTATAAGGACATCTACATTTATAATAATATAAAAAGGAATTGAGGTAGGTATGATATTCCAAATAACAAACAATTCAACGCCTTGCCTTCGATTTTAAAACACAAAGACGGATTTGTCATTGAGATGTCAAACATGTCACACAACTCAGGACTGATCAATAAAAAATAAACTTTGTTTAGTATGTATAGAATAATCACGTTCTTTTATCCGGTTCTTCCTAGTCAAATGCTAATTTTATAAGTTAAATAGCTAATGGATATTATTACACTGTTACACGACTTAGGTAATTTTGTGGACACTACAAATACCAGTACGAAACTTAAAAAGATCTCTGAGATCTTGATAATGTAATAAATAAACTAAGGTACTTACTCTTTACAATCCCAGCACTTGTATATGTACCATTTCTGCCCTTGCGCACATTTTCCACTGGTCATTATATTTCTCTTCACCCTATTTAACTGAATATTTTCTTTCACTAAGTTTTTTTCATCAATTTTCACTAAACATTTTCCGAACCATTCAACACATTTAGCACGTTTTATATTTTCAGTATCGTCCGTCTTATCGCTGAAGGCATGGATAAATGCCAGCAAGAATGCTGAGCAAAATAAGAGCTGTAGTGATTTCATTTTTTATTCGCGTTTAAAAGGTTTACACGACACAAGACAACCGTTCACTTCGCGAGCTGCTCAGGTAATATTAAAAAAGAAATGAATGTGATGTTGGTCACCTGGTCGATCGATGAATCTACAGACTGGTTATTTATCCGTTACTTCGTGCAAGGCTGCGCTGGCGCTACCGGCTTGATCGCACACATAATGTTTGAGCAATGACTCATAATGTTTAATTTCGATGAATGTTACTTGGCGACTCATACTGATCAAATATAGTATTATTGTTATGGTTGGATTAGGTTAGATAATCTTCTTTTTGGTTACCACGTAACAGTCAAATGACTAAAAGCATGTCGCTATTTTGAGGGTCAGGCAAAGTCATTTCTCCCGTTTTTTGATAGGTAACGTAAACAAAAATTCTGACTCATCCGCGCATCCGCATCTGCTGAGTTCGATATTTTTAATCTTAAAAGGCGTCATTATTCTTACAAATAACATGGATTCTAAGTTTTCAAATTTATAACTTTGACTCCTGTCGCGCGAGTTCAAAGGCGTTTGCCTTTGGTGTCGGGCTGATATGAAACTTATTAATGGAAGGCTAAAGTGGATACCGTTAAAAAAACCCAACCGCACAAATTGACGAAAAAGTTTCAAGCAAGACATTTTTCAAGCAGTCTGATGCAGTTGGTGTCCTTCTTTCTGTTAGGTCAATCACAGATTTGATAAAAATACGGGGTTTGTCTTGCACACTCAACAACTGGGTCCCCAAAAAAGGTTCGCTAGACTTTAGAGTCGTGGCGAAAACAGAGTAACATATCCTGCGATGCTTGAGGCTGCAAGAAGACGCGCCGGGCGTCGGGAGTCGCAGGGGGATTCTCAGCCACCGTAGGCACGGGCTTGCGGATGGCGAGCGTTGGGTGGACCGGTTGATCTGTAAACATATCGAAGTGAAGGCTTGGGTGAAATAATCACAAAGTGAACTGTCATTCCATGTTTATTATAAGAATTGACAGCTCACTCCGTGATCACTTCAACATGTTAACAGAACCGCACTGCAGGCCTGGATCATTGGCACGTTGTATTCCACGCGAGGCTCAAAGAGATGTCAGCAAAGTAGTCGGGGCCAGAGCCTACCAGTAGGCCTAGACAAAAAACTTTTCTATAGCGTTAACGTCAGACGCTCACGACAAAATGTATGGGAATGACATTAGGTGGTGACGTTTCCTTTCCACACCTAATGTCATTTCCATACATTTTGTCGTCAGCGTCTCACGTTAACGCTACAGAAAAGTTTTTGTCTAGGCCCCCAGGGTTGTTAAATTTGTTTGGAAGAGTCATCGCGACCCTGGAAAGCAAAGGGCATTTGGAGGAACACGACAATGCTCCATCGTCGTGTTCCTCCAAAAGCCTTTTGCGTTTTTTTTGTTGATATTGATAGGCATACCCTTGACCATTATCTCACCAGATGGAAAGCATTGATGTGGTCTAAGACGGAGCATGCTTGCCTAAAAGTAACCCATTCACACTTGAATTAAAGACTCCCAGGTTGTAGCTATCAGGAAACACAGACTCTGGCAGGGTATTCTACTCCTTAGCTGTACGCACAATGAATGTATTCCCAAAACGTTTTGTGCGTGTGGGTGCGATGTCCACCATGTACCGGTAGAGCATCGCCGTACATCATCTAGACCGATGATGGAACGAGCAGAATTAAATGGATAGTGTGTTAAGTGAATGATGGGATGCATGAAGGAGCCTCTTAGTGTAGCGCAATTTGTTCCATCAGACACTCAACTGAACCGAGCGCTCGGCGCATCCTGGACAGTCTCTCGTAACACCTTATAGACGGGCCAATCCTTCCACTGCGGTGGTAGGGCTAACACCCGCCTGGTTCGCGACCACCCTCCCACCGGAGTTCGGCGTCAAGCAGCCTGCTGTGTTTCGTCGACGCGTGGGAGTACCAGTGCCTCAAGGCATCTTCTGGGCACGCTTTCATCATAGACCTCCTCTATCGCTTTCCATCAGGCGTGATCGAAGTCAAGAGCTAGCCCATTCATAAATAAAAAAAATAAAAATAAAAAAAATACTGACTGATTACCTTCAACCTAATATCTTTGAAACGAAGGCTATTCATTAAAATATTCTAGGAAGAGGTAACGTTAGTATCTATACCGACAATGTAAACAAGTTCGTCACATATTAATTATTTTTCCTATAAATAAACCTACGAAAGTGAAGGTGTTTACTACCATGAACGTGAGGAAGCATAATTATTTATGTATGACGTATGTTGAAGGTCATGCCTTGGATAGTCGGTCATTTTATAATTAATTGGCCTTTATTATAGTTCCAAGACTGGTGACTTGGTGATTGGTGATTAACAGCCGCACGGGTCGATCTTTAAGGTTAAACAAAGCTTGATTTGGTTGGATGGGTGGGCAAGGGCATCCGTTTCAAACAGGTCCTTGCCTCGTAAGCTGTTGATTCCGGCTGTCGTTTTAAGATCTTTGACAGTTGCAACAAGAAGTCAGAAGTCAAGAAATTGACATCGGTCATAACGAGGAGTATCCTTCAGTAAATAAATTGTATTGCCGTCATAAGAACAAAGGACGTATCTACACAAAACGAGATTATTCCAACGATTGATTTCCGACATTAAGAAAATAACTTTAGGTCGGAAATCAATCGTAGTAGGGAAGTAGGGTAAAAAAGCTTTTAAAAACTTGGCAGATGGTTCAAATTCAGTGTCATCATCTGCCTAGCCTTTTCCCAACTATATTGGGGTCGGCTCCCAGTCAATCCGGATTCAGATGAATACCAGTATTTTACGTGGAGCGGCTGCTCTACATCCCATGGACTAGGTAACACGGCAACGACACTTCTTGGCAAGACTGGCGTCAGATTTTCTGGCTTCAGATAATCCGTAACGACTGCCAAACATCTCCAAATGACAGCTGGGACCAACCGACGGCTTAATATGCTTTCCGAGGCACAGAAGAGTCTTGGTATGTTCAGATTCAGTGTGAAGACCGCATAACTCAATAACCTCGCTGCATCACTTCTGGCAGAAGAAAATTTACATATAACTTGTAAACGCTTTGTACGAACAAGATAGTAAGAACTTATGTAGTAATTAAACACTATAAGTGTCTAATTAGTTTAGTATTACGCAACGGAATTGATAAGAATTGTAAATACAATCCAACATTATAAAGTATCTTACAAGTAACAATTTAATATTTATGAATGAATGGTTCAAGTTCAATCAGTATCAATGACCCATTCATTGATAAAGAGAGGGAACTCAAGTTCTCACACTTTATGAATGTGAAGGAAACTATTATCGCTATTGAGATTCGTGTTATGAGACTGGTTCACGAGATAACCTCAGTTATGACACTTCATGATTTCCACTGCTGAACATAAGCCTTCCCTAAGTATCACCACATATTATTCTTTGTATGGGCAGTAAGGTCTAACGACCCCACACACCCCAGTGTCGCAGTTTCTAAACCGCCTCAAGGGCCTCTGGTACAAGGTTTGACGACCGCCATTTGGCGGGCGGGACCACCGGCTTATATGTGCCTTCCGAAGCACGGAATCATCTTTTTATCAGACAATCGGGTAATTCAAACCTGCAATGTCCTAGCCAAACTGGAATAATATTCATTCACACCTATTTATATTCAGTTATTTGCGTTCCACAAGGTTAAAAAAGATATTATCAAAAAGGCTTAGATCTAAGAGCCGATGTAGACCCTATTTATAGGGTACAGCAAAAGGATTGTTTTATACATAACTATATGGCCTATATTTCAAAACGTAAACTGCAAAGTCAACTCGAACTTCAACTCCGTCGGAGCTTGTCATAAATTAATGTTTTTGCATTTGTTTGCTCATCTCTCGAGTATGAAAACGTCAATTAGAGAAGCTTTTGTTGACATTTTCGTGCTCATGTTGGAGTTGGAGTTCGAGTTGAGTTGAAGTTTTGGAATATAAGCCTATGTACTTATTACAAAAATTTAAACCAAAATTACAAGTACATGAAAATTGAAAAAAGGGATGTTTTCTGAAAAGAAAAAATTATTCAGTCAGATAGATTTCCTAAAAATATTAAAAACGGATTTTTCTTATTAACTTAAGTGACTTATCAAATGACAGGTAAACTGTCTTCATCACCACTTATTAGAATCATTTAAATGAGTTTTAAAGATGTGGCAGTTTTGTGGTCGATGATGGAGTACCTGCGCATGCCTTCAGGTAGGGTTGCCATCTCTAAAATTTGGAAACCAGGACAAGACGCGTGAAAACCCCGGATTTTAGAGCCTAGAAACCGGACATATCAACGGGTTTCAAAAAACAGTCGAAAATGTCATAAATCCCCTTTTTTTAATTTAAAGACCTTAAAGTTAAATTTAATCATCATCATCATTTTAAATGTACATAACAAAACCGAATCTTATTATAGTTTGTTACAAATTGTTTTAATAATCAGTTGGGGACGATGAATTTAGCGAGTTGGTTCGTCGTCTGTTGATCACGGTGTGCAGACACAGTGCGTGTGTCGCGGGAAGCCAAAGACTTTAAATTTTGAAACCCGGACTACAATTAATGAAGTCCGACCCGGACGCTCCCCGGACGCCCTCTAAACTACGACAAATCCGGGGAAACCCGGACGGATGGCAACCAGGTCCGGGTTTCCCCGGATTCAGGTAACCTGCCACCTACTTTGACATCATCGACCAATTTAGTGAAATCAATTTATTTATCATTCGCATGAATGTGAACCTAGCGGATTTTTTCTCCTATTCGGAGGGCATAAACGAAGTGATATTACATTCGCAATACCGGTAAGAAAGACAGAAATTTAAGGGTTGATATGCGCTACCGAAATATCATGTGTAATATCCATTGTATTTTGATGTTTCACCAGTCGTTATTGCTGAAAGCACGTCACTTTGTCAAGAAATTCAGAGCGTCTACTCGAACGTTGCTTAAAAACTAGTAGTTTCTATGCAAGGTTCACATTAACATCTATCTAAAATCTGTCAAAATGTAGAGAAACTAGAGATTTTTGGTAGAATTGACCCTCTGTTGATGCTTTCGTTATTTTCGAAACTCAAAATAACAGATTTTTAAATAACACTTTTACACGTCAATCTTTTTGGTCGTTTTAAAACTAGATGAGACCGGTGTTTCCTAGCTGACAACCCAGAGAAGAAGCACCGAAATAAACTCAGAGGTCAAAGGTATACCTACCATATTTAAATCTGTACCTACATGTGTAATTAAAAGGTTCAAGTAAAAGTGTTTGCGATATGAGGTCATCGTGTGTCGATATCGACTCCGGTTCCAATGCCGAGACGGTGAGTCAACTACCTACTGGTGTATGTTAACGGTATTTAAAGTGTTTATTCATCTTTGATGACAACAAATTATAAATTGTATATTTTATTTCGGCTGATAATGATTTAAGAAATTATCATCATCTGCCTGGCCTCGGCATGGGGTCGGCTCCCTGTAAAACCGGGTTCAGCTGAATAATTATAATATTTTACGTGGAGCGGCTGCCTACCAGACCTCCACAACACGTTAACTGGGTAACACGGTCCTTCTTGGCAAGACTGGTTTCAGATTTCATGGCTTCTGACAATCCGTAACGACTGCCAATGATCTTTAAATAACAGCCGAGACCAACGGCTTAAATGATTTTAGAATAAATGAGTACATTGAGGAAATTGAAACAAATAATTCGAGTGACTAAGATTATCTCAATTTTTCTCAGAGTAGAAAATCATATTTTTATGTAAACCAATAACCAGTCGAAGTAAGAAACGGTTAAAAATGAAACCCTGTTTTGGAAAAAAAACACGATTGATTTTCGAAATACTCGATAGATGGCGCTAGTAGTATGTAAATGCTGTAGCTTTTAATTTTTTTTTTCAGATTATTTATGTATCTAACGTCATATTGAATAAAAAGTGGCCCATGTCATTGGGTCCGCAATGAATCTATTGACACATGATTCATCAAAATTGGTTCAGTAATTTTAATAACTGAGCTGGTGTATGTATACGTGTTGCGCGGTATCTTCTCGTCTCACATACCACAGTGTCTCAAGACGAAAGTGTATGACCAGTGCGTGTTGCACGTGATGACCTATGGACTTGAAACATGTTCGCTCACAATGGGCCTCATCAGAAGGCTTAAAGTCACCCAAAGGACAATGGAGAGGGCAATGCTCGGAGTTTCCTTGCGTGATCGAATCAGAAATGATGATATCCGCAAGAGGAGGCCTATGCCCAGCAGTGGACGTCTTTCGGCTGATATGATGATGATCATGATGATGATGGTATACTATGTTTCGTATGGTATATTTTGTAAAAAGATGCTTTCCAAGCAGTCAGAAGAAGCAAAAAGAAGGTTATGGTATTTATTTTAGTTCATTCACAGATTTGATCCCACCAACTGGCTCAGACAGCTTGATAAGTTTTTTTTTACTTTTAAGTAATTTTGTGGTTGAATTTTTTGGTATTGAGTCAAAGGTTTTTTCATTTCTTGCAATTGTTCCTTACTGTATATCAGATGCAGAACATCACCCTTATATATGACACCTAAAACACGTTGTATATTATGAGAATCTCGTTCTGTGCAAGGAAATCCCCGATGAGTCAGTCATCTGACTCGCCGTTGAAATGGCCAACATCGTGAGGTTTGTATTTATCTTACGTGCTACTGCTAACTATATTTTAAATCATGTATTACTGTATTATTCTACTGCTACTAGTTAATTGACATTGATTTAATTTATGTTTGTATTGGCCCATCGAGCTGTGGGCCCACAAAATACAAAATTGGCGTCCTGATATCGCGAGATGGCCACGGCAGACCACGAAGGAGATAACGTCATGTGGAGGCTTGCTATAATAACAAATCATTGAATTATATTCATGTTTCTACTTACATAATAATATAAAAGAGATTGCTCAGTTTTCTTCTGGCCGTGGTTGCGCATTAATACATTTTGTATGATAGCATAAATTGGACATAAAAGAGGGGTGATGTCGTACTTTCAAAGGAAATAAAAATTATCCATTTATTTTGTGGGGTTTTTGTAGTTTTTTGATTTTCTGTTCAGTTTTGAGGTTAGTTTTGTAACAAAGTTTTCACCAAAAAAACAGTTCTTTACAACAATGTGATTTGAATTCAGATAAGCCTACAGAGCACAGTTTCAAGAAACCAATTAATGATCCCAAATAAATAATATTTCATAGGTAGGGCATGCTAAATGTAGATTTGTACATAAAATAAAGCAAGTAGAAAATAAAAAATGCTTGAATAGAGCATAGTTTTATTGATCAATATTATCATATTCATAAAACATGTCGTCTAAACACGGAGCCGGCGGATCAACAGACCTAAATTGAGCCCAACTTAGATACCGCAAAATGGTAACATAACGTGAGTACAGCATACTACTAGCCTACTCTTCGATTTTCACAGTACAATCACAATGGTCTTCAAAAGTGCTTCTGAAACTGGACTGGACACGGTCTCAACGCAATGACACAGATTAAATAATAGTTCGCAATGATAAGTTACTTATTAGCACAACAAACTCAACTACTATCAAATAAAACCAAAAGTTCGCTGCCGAGTGCTGACAAGATGCTTTGTTTGATAGACATATTGACAGTAGGGATGAGCAAAAAATATCGATATTTTTAAATATCGTTATTTTTTCATCCAATTATCGATATTTTTAATCGCGATACTTATATCGATATTTATTTTAGAGTATCGAATCGTATCAATTTGAATAATTATATTTTTAACTAAACTCTGGTTTCAAGTTTAATGTTACAAGATAGGTAGGTACCTACTCCTTGCATGCAGGCTCGTCGCGCATCGTCAACTTTAAAAAAAACCCGCCAGAATCTACATGAAATGCATTATAATAACAGTAAGACTCTTGGTTGCGTGCACAAAAATACTATCTAATACTACTGTGCCATCTAGTGTGAGACGTATATGACTCTGAAGTTAACAGGTAATTAACAATAAATTGTCGGATTTTTTTCTACAAATCAATTACAAAAAAGAAAGAAAACTAAAAATGAGCACATGTAGAAATTAAAAAAAAAACAGTTGTTTTAAATATATTTGTTCTATGTACGAATAATCATGCCAAAACTGACGATATTTTTATTTTTATTTTTTTTATTAGTGATGGGTCACTCGATAATAATTTACCGATAGTGTTTAAAAATGTTAAACGATACAATAAATATCGGTACATTTTTTCACTTGCCCATCCCTAGTTTGTTAGACAAATATTGACAGTAGGTGACACTTTTGACAGTTCATCTTTCACATTGGCCGTGATAATGTTATCAACAGCTAATCTAAATCACCCCTGATCGTAACTGATTTGTCATCTCAAGAAAGATTCAACTAGTAAAGTTATACTATTTAAAGATGTTAATTAAAAATAAACTATTTTCATTATTAACATAATTAATAGAAATACTAATAAGGAGGAAAAATGTTACAGTTCAAATTATTTTTGAAACTCGTAGTCTTTCCGTTAAAACCGGTAATGGGGAGGTTTTTAAAATTAGCCACATCGCTATGACAAATATACGCCATTTAAAAAAGTATGCAATAAAATCCAATAAATGACTAATTAAATACAAATATTAAACCCCACATACGATTTCTACCAAATAAACTAAGAGAAGCTAAGAAATTGAAGGTATATTTTGAAGGTCATACTCTTCTTCTTTAAAGTGATACTGTTGGTGGTCAATGTCCTTTGTAACGCTTTCACGCCTAGGTAAGTATATTGATGTTTGATCTATAAACAACGTGTAAGAGAATAAATGCAATACCTCAAAAGGGGTCATTGTACTCATCATTATGAACTAATTTTACTATAGAGCCAACCCCAAAATCGCGAAAAAAAATCTGCTGTTTATTACATTTTGTTGAGATATGCGTAGAGAAATGTATGGGGCAGTCGATTTCTTTTAGCGATTTCAGTGTTGGTCCCACAGTAAAAGTTGTTCATAATGATGAGTGAAATGACCCCTTAAGATGTATTGTATTTATTCTGTTACACGTTGAATAAATGCATGGGATAGTCAATACATAGTGTGACTTGAATAAGGCCTGCATGAGTCAGACCACTTTTTTTTTTTTTTTTTTTTTTTTTTTTTTTCTGGATGGGAAATCATCAAATGACCCCTCCCGCTCTGGGTGGAGCGGCAGGGAGTGTCAGACTTCTACTGACTAAAACCCACCCATGCTCCTCTTAGTGCCTTTACGTTCCAGGGCCACGGTAACTCTTTCGAACAAATCCGCAACCCTGGTAGGCTCTGGCCTTAACGGGCCCCGACCCATGCTGACGACTGCTGGCTTGGCGCGCGTAGAACACAGCGCGCCGTCAACCCGGGCCTGTTCTGATCGGACGGCGAGCTACCCATTGCTCGCCGTCCACAGGCATCAGTCACTGCGCCATGCTCAGGAGCATCAGTTCCTGGGCGGCGCAGTGGCTGACGTTCAACAGGAGGGGGTGAAATGGGGCCATTACTGGCACTCCATTTCAGCCCCCTCCGGAGTCCGTTGTAGGGGCTCTACTGCGGCTGTTGCAGTAGCAGCAGCCGCAGTGAAACCGGCTTTGGCGGCGGAGGAAGCGGCGGCGGTGGCGGCGGTCGCGGCGGAGACGGCGGTGGCGGAGGGCTTTCTCCGATTGCCGGCTTTGGCGGGTGGGGCGCAGGCCTTACCCCCAGCCCAGTGGTCGGCCGGCTTGCCAGCTGCCGCACAGACTGCGCAGTGCGGCGCGGCGTCGCAGGAGCCGGCCCTGTGACCGGGCTGACCGCAGCGGAAACATAGACCGCTGCGGTCCACCTCCGAGGTGCATTGAGCTCCTACATGGTGGCCCACCTGGCACCGGAAGCACCTCAGAGGTCGGGGTTCCAGCAGTTTGACCTGCGCGGAAACCCAACCCACCAAAAACCTACGGCCCTCCGAGATGGAGTCAGACCACTGCATTTTGAATATAGCACTAATACTTTTTGGGCGATGAAAATCTTCGATTATTTTGGAAGAGTTTCGCCACACAACTATAGGTACCATATCGTATTACTGAGCAGACGTATGCGTGATACACCATTATGGCGGTACGCAAAGATGTGCCTTGTAAATTGACTTATCGATACTAACACTGAACCAATGATACTCTCAATAAACAAGCCATTATTATTATAATGTGTAGTATCAACTTACTTCTATTAAAAAAATAGGGAAAATCCCTAATAAGATTTGAGAATCAACGTCCCAAAAAATTAGTGATAAATTAATTTCGTTATAGTTCCAAGGACATTTTATAACGATAAGCAAATACACTTTATACTTATTTATGAAAAGTAATTTATGTGGCATGGACGTACATCTGGCATTTCCTACATTTATATTACGTAGCAATAAGTAAAGCAAGGATAAACCACTGTGCTAATTCATAGTAAAACAATGGTTTTTACAAGACGTACTTCCGAGCAAGATGTAGTATACACTTGTGCAAGAAAATAAATTATCTGTATTTTTAACAGACTTCATAAGAAGGAGGTTTTCAATTCGGTTTTTTTTTTTATATTTGTTACTCCGTCATATACAGTGATCGGAGTAGGTAGATTGATTTTACGTACTTGCATCATGAATAGTCATGGAAATCATAACATGGATAAGCCTTTTTTCCGGGATTTCATTTTGGTACTTACGGGATTGAATCAAATATTGTGAATGTAAAGACTTTTAAACTACTACATTTGAAATTTATGGAATGCGATAGTTAAACGTTTAAAATTGTTTTTTTCTTATTTATCAAGTAAGTACTAAAGTGAATCTTACTATTGTGCGTCCATTCGAAACTTACATATGACTAATTTAGTAGTTATTTCTTCTTTTAACTATTATTAGTAGAGTCTTGCTTTACGTTTGCTACGTTTTTACTCAAGTTTAGCCATGCCATATTCTTTTCTTAATTATAGAAGGCCGATCACATATTCTATTAAAAAAAACAGCAAAAGGGTTAAACATTTCTTATTCATATACTCTTCATCCTACACATTACAATATTTGAAATTCCTAAAAAATCTTAGTTATTACAAAATCCCAGACTCCCGGAGGCATATCCATATTAATATATACGTGCCAGTGCATCGACCCCAAATCAATCTACCTACTCCGATCACTGTATATAACCGATGTGAAATAAAAAAAAACTTCAACACTTTCCAATTGGTCCCATTGAAATTTCATCAAAATCGGTTTAATAGTTTGATTCATGAAAATAGAATAGCTGGAAAAAAATATGACATCCACGTAAACGAAATTGCGTATTTTGCTTTCCTAAGGCTTTATAGCACCATCCCATCACTTCCCGAGGGTGTCGTAAGAGGCGACTAAGGGACTCACCAGAGAATGGGCAGCAGCATTCTCTGGAGGTACATTGCAACAGCTACACTTGACTGCGATCGCCAACCCGCCTGCCAAGCGTGACGATTATGGCAAGTTCCCCCCCATTTGGGGGAGGCCTGTGTCCAGCAGTGGACGTCTTTCGGCTGATATGATGATGATGATGACGATGGCTTTCCAGTGGTGTTGATAGGTGGGGGTACTTGCCTCAAAAGAGCAAAAACACTACAAAGTATAAAACAACTTTAATTTCGGAAGTCAGTGTTAAAACACGAAGAAACAAACACCGACTTCCAAAATTAAAATTATTTTACATTGTAGTTTTTTTTTTATTTTCTACGTTTTAATCCTTATTTCTTATTACATAGGTTGGGGACGACTGAATCAACTCGCAGTCTAAATAAAGAAGAAGAAAACAAAGTTAAAAACCAATACTTCATTCAGATCGACTGCCTACCGTTTCGATGACCTGGTGAGGGTTGCTGGTAGCCGTTGGATGCGAGACGCACAGGACCGGTTGTTGTGGCGACACTTGGGGGAGGCCTATGTCCAGCAGTGGACGTCTTTCGGCTGATATGATGATGATGACTGATCTGATCTTCCTACGTAGAAAACACAATGGGTGATAAAATAACTCTTGATAATTAAGTCCTCTACACCAGGAGGTCTACTCTCTAAGCCAGAAGTCCGTAGTTTCAGCCTTAGTGTTGGGCGTTTTCTACTCCGTATCACCAACTGACTTACTATTAATCCCGAACCCGAACTAAGAACAACTGTCAAATAGTGTTGTCATTCATTCTTAAATCGGTTTCGGGACTAATCGTAAGTCCGTTGGTGATATGGAGTAGAAAAAAACGCCCGACACTAAGGCCTAAACTACGGACTTCGGTCTTAGAGAGTAGACCGCCAGATACCAGACTTGCCAAGTGTTACTGGGTTTTAGAGCTCAGATAGGCAGTCGCTCTACTTAAAAAACTGGTAAACAGCTGAATCCGATTTGACTCGAGCCAATTCCAATATAGTTGGGAAAAGGCTAGACAGTTGATGATGAATTAAATTCTATAAGAGGATATTAATCAACACTTACGTTATATACCGCATTCCTACATGACTGTTAAAAAAATCGGTCAAGTGCAAGCCAGACACGCGCACGAAGGGTTCCGTACCATCTATAAAAAACGGCAACAAAATCACGATTGTTGATGGGAGCTCCTATTTTGTTTTTAGTATTTCTGTATATAGCGGCAACAGAAATACATCATCTGTGAAAATTTCATCTGTCTAGCTATTACGGTTCATGAGATACAGCCTGGTAACAGACAGACAGATAGACGGACAGACAGATGCACAGACAGACAGACGGACAGTGGAGTCTTAGTAATTGGGTCCCGTTTTACCCTTTGGGTACGGAACCCTAAAAACGTTAACCTGCCGAGATTATTCTCGCGCGTGCCAATGTTTTCTAACCCCGACCTAAGCTGACGCTACTGTTGCGCAAGCGCCGGGCACTCTGTAAGATACCGACCACACCCACTGACGTCACACGAGCAGATATTCATGTGCATTACACTCGGACGCTCTTTAATGACTAATTAGTATGCCTGAGGAGTAAAGGAACGTGGGTCTGTAATTAATTGTAGCCATGTATTGTACCTGCCGTTTAGGTACTGTGAACTCCTAAGCTGCAGGTCACACGTTGGAAAAGACAAGTTACTCGTTGGAACTTTGAAATCGTCCAGCAGAAATATAAATAGTATTTGAATTTATGAAAAATTATTATGAATGGACAATATATATTCTACTGTTTTATATGCCAGACATGTATTAGCTCTATACTATGGCAGATGCCTAAATTAAGCAGTAAAATCCCAATTTATGTTTTATTTATTACAATTAGTAAGTTGTGGCTGTGCGAGGGCGTGAGTGCCACAGTACGTAGATACCGACCACACCCACTGACGTCACACGAGCAGATATTCATGTATATTGTATTCTGACGATTTTTACTGACTAATTAGTATGCTTTGTAACACGTCTGTAATTAATTGTTGTCACGTAACGTACCTGCCGTTTAGGAGTAGTCGACAGCACATCAACTTACAACAATCTGTCAAATTTCTTTAATAGATTTTCTACTTTATTGCTACAGCGTTAGGTTCAAGGTTGATTGGGAAAATTTGACAGTTTCGGGTAGCGTAGCGTAGTTAGCGTAGTACCGTGTTTTTGTATGTGTGGCAGCCAACTAGCTAAATCAGCCGTTTCATTAAAAATTCGTTCCTTTTCATTGAACTGCAAAGTGCCATGGGCAAGTCATTAAACGATATTGAACAAAAGATGTCACTTAGGTTGCTGAAAAATCGGCTCATTTAAATGAAAAGGCTAGGCAACCAATTAAACGGCTGATTAAGCTTATTGGCTACAACATAATATCATCATCATCATCATCATCATATCAGCCGCAAGACGTCCACTGCTGGACATAAGCCTCCACCAAGTGTCGCCACAACAACCGGTCCTGTGCGTCTCGCATCCATCGGTTACCCGCGACCCTCACCAGGTCATCGGTCCACCTTGTGGGAGGCCTTCCAACGCTGCATCTTCCGGTACGCGGTCGCCACTCCAAAACTTTTCGGCCCCATCGACCATCTTTCTGCGAGCAATGTGCCCTGCCCACTGCCACTTCAGTTTGACGATCCTTTGGGCTATGTCGGTTACCTTAGTTTTCTTGCTTGTGAGATATAACTTCATGTAGGTCAATACACTTAAATATACAGAAAAAAAAAACCAGAACCTTTTAGTAGGGCTCTCAGAGAGACAAACGCTTTCTGTTTTACGTACTCATGTTCATGCGTGTATTTCAGTTTTGCCAAGAATTGTATCGTGTTACCCAGTTAATGAAATGTGGAGGTCTGGTAGGCAGCCGCTCCACGTAAAATATTGGTATTCAGTTGAATCCGGTTTGACTGGAAGCTGACCCCAATATAGTTAGATAAGGGTAGGTAGATGATGTTCATGTGTGTGTATTTGTATGTTTATGTACTCAACTTTCAGAAACATATTTGGCCAGAATGTAACCCACATTTAGCCAATTATGTTTCTGTCCCCAAGTTTTTTTTTTTAAATCATGTTTTTTTTTCGATATAAGTATTGTATTATTTTTGTTACCTTTCACAAATTAATAAATTCGCGTTTTATAATTATTATTATGTTTTAAAAATAAAGTTTTATTTTCCTTTACCTATATTGTATTATTTTTGTAACCTTTCATAATTTCAACCCACTGAGAAGAATAAAAATAGAATACTTAATTGGAACGAAAATAAAAAAAATAGATCCAATGAATGAATTAGATTCAAACAAGTCCATGCTTGTTTGAATCGTTCCGTATTGTACGTGTTACGTATAGACTCGGGCATTTAAAAAAAAAAAGGACAGGAAAAGAATAGCACCATCCCATCAGTTCCCGTGGGTGTCATAAGAGGCGACTAAGGGACTTACCAGAAAATGGGCAGCAGCATTCTCTGTAGCTACATTGCAACAGCCTGCGATCGCCAACCCGCCTGCCAAGCGTGGTGATTATGGCAAACCCCCTATTTGGGGGAGGCCTATGTCCAGCAATGGACGTCTTTCGGCTGATACGATGGAGTTCATACTTACGCGTCAGTGCGTCGCAACGAATGATGAAACATTAAATAATAAGTCGGTACGCATGCTAAGTGACGACATTTATTATTGTTTCATGAAAATAAGGAAAATCTGATTTATTTATGACTGACGTAAAATAAAGAGGCTCGCCACTAATTACATGGGGCTTAGATACTACAATTGTTATCTTGCACATAATGCCAGATAATAATTGTATTATCTTGCATTATGATAAACAAAATGTTTTAATGAAGTAAAACATAAATTTCGTGGAGACGTAATCAATTTTATTATGTTTTCTCAGAATAGGTACACAAAAACGGTAGGTAATTGACCCACTTCAATTTATTGACTTTCTTTATATCAAAAACTGAAATAAAGATTTATAGCTGACCTAAATCGACTTCTATCGTGATCCTTTACGATACTCTAATACGAAATAAAAATCGGTTCATAATTTATTGTTCGGGTATCTACGATGGGATATTAGGGAAAGGTCAATATACTTTATTTTAGGTTTATCTGGCGCCTACAGTAATTGATTCCAAGGCATCGTGGTTGCCTGCCGGGGTTGCGGATTTTGTTCGAAAGAGTTACCGCGGCCCTGGAACTTAAAAGGCACTAGGAGGAGCACGGATGGGTTTTAGTCAGTAAAAGTCTGACACTCCCTCCCGCTCCACCCAGAGCGGAAGGGGGGTCATTTGATGATTTCCCATACTTAAAAAAAAAAGGGCATAGTGGTTGCAAGTCTAAAAGGATTCTATTGTTATGTCCAGCCGGTCTATACATTCTGTCAATATTTCACCGTGTAAACTAAGGTAGAGTGAGGCTTGAGGTTAACTGTCAGTCCGGCTTGTTTATATAGATTGACAGCTTATTTCAAGTTCATTTCACTAAGTTTGAGTGAGATGTTATAGAATCGCACTGCTGGAATCGATTGCAAGTTAAAGGAAAACAGTTTTATGGTTTTCTTGTAAGGAAATCATCACCAGCAACGCCGGATATTACCAACCTATATCCTATTGAAAACTGCTTCACTTCACTTATCTTGTATTTAAACCTTCTTTATCTGCAAGGGATTACAAACTGAAATATACAACGTGTAATAGATAAATGCAATCAAATGTACTGAACAGAATTACCCCATTCTGTTCAGGGCCTAAACCACCAAATCTTAAAGCAGTATTACTTTAATATTACTTCCAGTGGGAAAGAGACGAAGCTATAGGTCCTGTATAGCTCCGTCTCTTTCCCACTGGAAGTAATATTGAAGTAATACTACTTTAAGAGTTGGTGGTTAGGACCCAGTACATTTGATTTTATCGTGTTATGCGCACAGAAATATATGGGCTAGTCGATTTTTTTTTATCGCGATTTCAGTAATGTCCCATAGTAAAGGTTGTTTAAAATGATAGGTACGTACAATGACCCCATAAGATGTATTGCGTTTATTCTGTTACTTGTTGTATATAGTATGACAGGATTTTTCACAATCTCGGTCACATAACAGGACTGAAAATCACCAAAGGATAGCAGGCTCTTTCAGGCAACCTGGATTGGGCAGTTACTGGCTGGACATCAAAATAATATGTAGGGCTGTCATTGGTAGCACTTTTTTTTGCACATTAAATTTTAAAAGCACTAAGCTTATAAAATTATAAGCACCAAGTTTATGAAACATTGAAGATGTCAAAGAAATAAAATAAATAAACAACGAAACATACCAACATTGCATCATTAACTGATGTCAGTTCGGGTTATTTGAAATTACTGCGCAACCTATGTTACGACACATAACTGTTTCATGAATATAAGGCAAACCAGAATTATTTATGCATTTGATAAAAAAGAGGCTCGCCTCTATTACACGGGACATAAACGGAGATAATCAAAATCCAAAGTCATTAAGACTGAGAATCACCACTTTTTGTACTTACGTCAAAAATTTACATTCAGATAAGAGTTTTTATAGCAATAAACTCAATATGATAATAATGTAAAGTATAATTTGAATTTTGTTTTTTTTTTTCGTAAAGAAATACTTAATTAAGTTGGTACATATTTTGTCAAATCAAAAGCAGAGTACATTGCTCGTAGAACGATGGGTCAAAGGGGTCAATAGGCTCTGAAGAGGCAACCACATAGGTACCGAATGGAAGGTCTCCACAAAGTGGACCGATGACCTGATGAAGTTCGCGGGAGTACCGATTACATCCACAGGCTTTCTACCTATGTATAGCAGTCAGTCGATGAAATAATGGGGATGTTAATAGATAGGTATGTAGGGTACACCCTACATCGGGCCTGCCGATGCCGTCAGCGAGCGTTGGGTGGCTCGCCGTCCGATCAAAGCCAGGCCCGGGTCGACCGCGCGTTGTGTTCCACGCACGCCTCAAAGAGATCTCAGTATAGTATATGGGGCCCGTTAGGACCAGAGCCTTCCAGGGTTGCGGATTTTATTCGAAAGAGTCACCGGGCGGCCCTGGAACGCAAAGGGCACTAGGAGGAGCACGGATGGGTTTTAGTCAGTAAGAGTCTGACACTCCCTCCCGCTCCACCCAGACCGGAAGGGGTCACTTGATGATTTCCCATCCATAAAAAAACCCCTCTATACCCTTTATACTCTACACCTACCTATTAACAATCAAATGCATTATATTAAATTAAAAACAAGATGCAATTTTGCTATCACAAGACGAGCAACTTTAAATAATTGCATCTTTGCAAACAAGTGTGATTATGTATAATATATTTCTTTTATTTTTTTATTTTTAAATTGCAATGCCTTAACAGGCAACTTAGTTCTAAAAACCTACCTATTGTTACTACCTTAAAGAATTTGATTTGATTTGAAGTCTTAACATGAAACAATAACGAAATAATGGTGAAACATAAGAAAATGCCAAACAGTGTAATTTCACAATGATTACTTTATTGTTATTGAAAAATAGCATTTCGTCTGCAATTTCGTACACGTGAAATAAGTACCTTCTTCTACGAACTTAAACACTATCTCCGTTACAAAGACTACAATAGTATACTGGCTACTCCGGTACCTCTATAAGGCGGGTAGTTTAAGAAAGTGAATGATTACGATCTTCATTATTTTTATTGGTTCTCAAAAAACTCAAAGCATTTATTTTAATTAGACCATTTCCAGGCACTTTTGAACTGTCAAGGTCGGTCGGTCAAAAAGATGAAGCTATTTGCGCGTTTCAAAGCGTAGATCTCTATGGAGAAGAACGTCCAAGAAACACCACGTAACACTCTTTTAAAAATAATATACTTAATTATTGTTACAACATTCATGATGATTCTCATTATAAAAATATGTGAGAACAATGAAAAACACGTACAGGATAAAAGCGTCCGGAGTAAAAAAGAAACAATTCAAATAAATAATTTAATTAAAATAAACCATGGCAGCTGAGAGATGACATCACATTTCACCATCAGTAGCGATCATTATTGACCCCTCATTATGGGTGTGGCTTCCATCATGAATTCATGAACGCCATCATATATTTTTTTTTTTATATTATTATTTCATTTATTTAGGCTGTATAGGTTCGGAACCCTCCGTGCGCGAGTCCAACTCGCAAATGGCCGGTTTTTTTTTAACAAACCTATCGTGTATATAAAATTATGTAAAACACACTAAATACTAGTTAAAGAAATGGAATAAAACCAAATCTGACAAAATTGCATCATTTAAAATGTCAGTTTTGCTTGCTTGAAATTGTTGCGCAACATTTTTTTGACATGGCGTAGAATTGAGATTCCTTGCCGGAGTTTGAGTTTCTGAAAAAAAAACAACAAGTAGAACAAACTCACTATTTGCAGTTTGTATATTATAATGTTATAACAATAGAAGGCGTACCTTTGGAAGGCATCTCATAAGGTGACCGGATGACCTGGTGAAGGGCTCGGGTTTACACTGAATGCGAGAAGCACAGAACCAGCCGCTGGATGCTGCTCCCTCAAGCATCATCATCATGGCCTGTGTGCAGCTGCTCACGTCACTGAAATGATGAGAATGAAAATGGGTAAGTACCACAAAACAAGCAACGTAAAATAATTGGATCTTCGTCAACAAGTCTAATCGTGAAAAAACAACGAAATAATGGTGAAACATGAAGTTTACAATTTCACAATGTTTTATTAATTTTACTGAAAACTGTGACGTATCGCAATTCACCGCAACTTTACAATGGTAAATATTTTACAGTGGATTATTAACACCAATTTTAAACAATTAATTAAAATAGATGCCTATTAAATTGCAGTAAAAATCCAGTTAAATTAATGATTTACAACTAAATGTACCAAAATTGCACATGACTGGCGGTATTGCTCACTTGAAATTACTGCGCAACATTTTCTCGCCATGGCATAGGTGTGGGATTCCCTGCCGGAGTCTGAGTTTCCGGATGAAGATATAAAAAGCAGTCATCTCGTCGAGAGTGAACAGTCAGTGCTTCAAGTCGAGCGTTAGTTACCAGCAGGTGAGATAAATAATATAATTATAAGTTCTAGGTTAAACACAAGTCTTATGTGTACATATTTTACGTAACATATTTTCAAATTGTACCCGGCAATAACAAAGCTTTCTATCAGAGTAAGTTTTTTTGTTATCTCGTTTGCGGTTCAGTGATAACCGTTAGCTAAAATAATAACAAACAATAATTAAAGGATGCAAGAACCTAAGAATTAGCCAAATAGGATTTATAACATAGATGATGGTAATCGTATATACCGATGAAGATGGCATTGTCCGTTTGTGATTAAATCCTCTATAAAACAATTGAAATAAAAACCGGCCAAGTGCGAGTCGGACTCGCGCACGAAGGGTTCCGTACCATTATCTATAAAAAAAAACGGCAAAAGAAAAACGTTTTTTGTATGGTAGCCCCATATTCGTATGGGGGCAACAGAAATATATCATCTGTGAAAATTTCAACAGTCTAGCTATCACGGCTTATGAGATACAGCCTGGTGACAGACAAACAGAGAGACAGACAAACAGACAGACGGACAGACAGATAGACAGACGGACAGCGTAGTCTTAGTTATAGGGTTTTTACCCTTTGCGTATGGAACCCTAAAAACGCAATTATTTTTAAAATGAGATCATCGGTTGATTGTTACAAAAATATGTAACATATCATTCATTCAAACATAATTTAATATTTGTAATCGGATCAGCGTTTCAAAGGCTACCGCTTTGCTTAGAACACTCAATTATTTCAATTAATGTGACATTAATAGGCTAATCGCCACATTATCTGTGCGTACCTACATACAGTTTGTAGATTGTCAACATGTAGCCATGTAGCCTTTTAAAATATTACCGCCACACAATTGTAGGTAAACATTCAATAATTATAGTATGACAATCACAAGCTGTAAGAAAATATACATTATTCATGCACAGATAACCACAAATACATAGGTCACGCTTTGATATTTTTTTGTTTTTATCGTAACTCTACAGGTACTTGATTCATTTAATAACGATTTACCTGCTGCCATACAATAAAGGTAGAGGAACTGTCAAAAACATTCTTAAATAGACGTAGTGTAGGTAATAATATATTTATCCTCTAACATAATGTGTTACGTTTTCCTGAAGGAAAATAATAATTATCCTTATTAGGACGTAACCCAACGTAACGTAATTTTAATGTTGTAATCCACCATGTTAAGTCACCCAAAGGGCAATGGAGAGGACAATGCTCGGAGTTTCCTTGCATGATCGTATTAGGAATGATGGTATCCGCAAAAGAGCTAAAGTAACCGACATAGCCCGAAGGATCGCCAAACTGGTAGCAGTGGGCAGGGCACATTGCTCGCAGAACAGATGGTCGATGGGGCCTGTTCTGGAATGGCGAACAGACACAGAACGACATAACGGACTGACAGACAGACAGACTGACAGACTGACAGACTGGCAGACTGACAGACTGACAGACTGAGAGACTGACAGACTGACGGACTGACGGACTGACGGACTGACAGACTGACGGACTGACAGACTGACAGACTGACAGACTGACAGACTGACAGACTGACAGACTGACAGACTGACAGATTGACAGACTGACAGACTGACAGACTGAAAGACTGACAGACTGACAGACTGATAGACTGACAGACTGACAGACTGACAGACTGACAGACTACCCACCCTTCAGACTGACAGACCCACATTGTGAAAACTGGTACTACAATCTGTTTTTATCGAAGTGAAGATTATTATTATTTCCATTATTCATTTTATGTACATATAATTTACATTTATAATATTAAAAGAAAAAATAAATTCTAAAATGAATTAATTTCTATTATTAATATTTAATTATTATTAATTGGAATAGTTGAATCGAACTATTTCGCTACCCTATGCGACAAAAGCGCGAGTTTATGAATAGTTTCTTCATTTTAGTTTTCCTAAGCACAAATAACTTTTCAATCGTTAAGTAAAAGATTACACTGGGATTGAATCACGCATCAGATCACGTCATCGATTATCCATCAGGGGCCAACCCCGCCCATTTAATCCAGAGCAAACAACACACGCCACAAAAATACCTTGCAATAAGGTATATGATAAACCCAATGATGTATTATTTCATAACGGTTCTTAGAAGGTAATGGGTTAAATGAACGTCAGAAATAAGCAAAGATGATGAAATAATAAATTGTTGCATTGAAACATTATTGTTGGGTAGAAAGTTGTGTAAAATTACATAACTCGGAAATTTATGACGGATTTATGTAAAAACACATTAAAAACATTGTGCTTGTATTCCTTAAAGGGGTGGACAGGACATACAAGGCTCGATTTTCAATAGGTATCTCGGTTTTGCCCATCATTGCGCGGAACGTAGGCCTATGTTTCGTGTATTTTGTTAAATATAAATGCAATTAGATATTATTATGTACGGCGCCCGTTTGAAATGCTTGAAAAATGGAATACTCATTGACTTGGTACTTACTTATGTAGTAACAGCTAAGTAGAAAACGCAATTTTCTCAATTTGTTGTGTTTCTTGTAAACGCCCGATTTGCGAGTTCCCGCAACCTTTCATTGAACATTTATGTTCGCGTAACTCGACAAAAAGTACTGAACAGCTGATTTTTTTTTCGCGATTTCGGGTTTGATCCCATAGTGAAAGTTGTTCATAATTATGAGTACAAAGACCCCTTAAGAGGTATTGCGTTTATTCTGTTACACGGAAAAATGCTGTTTCAGTACAACTTAAAAGACGTATAATTGTTTTTAAATAAAAAAGCCAAAACGCCCAAAATTACATCATTATTGGCTTGCTTGAAACTAAGGCGAAACAATTGCACAATAAAATATGAAATGTAACCACAATATTCACACAACTCAAATGTATCAGTTCAACTGAGTTACTTATTTAAACACGTTATATTGGTGAAATAGTACAGGAAGTGAGATTTTTCCAAATTGAGGAAAACTTTAATTGTGTATATGCGAGAAATTGCATAGAAATATTTAATTGTTGCGTTTATTTTTTTCGTTCGTATTAAACATTTAAAGTGACGCAACATTGCGATGATGAAATAAAGTCCGGAGGCGTGTTAATATTTCCCACCTTTATATAGGCGACACTGTGTTGGGAGTCACACAGTCTTACATAAGGAACCAAAGAAAGAAGTTCTCCTGAAAATAACGACTATTGCTCAAAGATTTTTGACACCAACCTGTTTATAGAAGCAGAAGATAAGCACCTGCGTATAAATGTGGCAGTTGCGCGTGATTTTATTTTAATTCAGTGTGTGATTTCGGGACAGACAATAATACTGCAGTGATTAAAACCATTAAGTTTGATCCTTCAAGTCCTGAAGATGTACGTGATAAAGAAGTAGTGCGAATTTTGGACAGTGATGCTGCTTTTGTACCAAGTTTAACTAACGGTATCAAAAGCTCTATACGAAACAATAGAGCAACGATCTCTGGAAAAGAATTCTCAAGAGGAATACGCATGATTATAATCATAGTGTAAAGTAAGTTTTCTTTTATTTAAATTTGTTTATTATCACTAATTTAACACTTTGTGGTTTGGTCTGGATATTGTAATTTTTACTATTGCGACGTAATTTCTTCCATTGGAGCTTGTACTTTTAATAAATCAAAATCAGTTTCCATTTTTAATTTTATAAGTTTGAGTGTAGTTTTTTCTCAGTCGATTTCGAATTCGATAAAAAACAATTTTCTTCTGTGATCAAATTCTTCATTTCTATCTGTCGGTTTGATGTCACTCAAATCTTACGCTGTTAGAAGACTTTTCATTGTTTAGAAATATTCTAGTTATTCCAGAAATTAATTTTTTTGTTCTTCACAGGTAAACTTTACTACAAGAAGATGATGAAGAATATAATATAGGACATCGGCTGGACATTGACAGTCATCGAATACAACATTTACTTTTTAATTAAGAAGCCATACTAGTGTATTAGCATGATATAACATAAATTATTTGTGAACGACGGAAATTACTTATAAGAGAGAATAATTTGCTCAAAAATCTCTATAAGCATTTATTGGATAGAATTTTCATATCGCAAACAAATAATTTAACTATCATTTACACAATTATTTGATAGTCTGTATAGTTTAAGTTGCTTATCAACGGAGTTGGTCTGTATACAATCGATTTTTCTCAGTCTCAATTAGAAGTATCGACTGTCTACACAAACTCCATATTGCGCATTGGCATATCATTTCTCGGTGCCCACTAGTGTGTTCCTAGCTCGTCCTATTTGCAAATATTGAAGACATTGTTTCAATCTTCCAGGTTTGAGTCGTGCTCGCTCCTCACACTTTGCAACCTCGGTGGTTCAATCTGATCACTCATGTTATTCAACGGGCTGGAGGCTCGTATTTGGAAACAAGCTTTTATATCCTGCATTCGAATTTGTAGTGGCAGTAGATTTTTTTTTTGAGGTATAATTCCGACGGAGATTCCAGCCGCCCTCGAAATCATACCTTAAATATTTGTACAAAAATCAGACGTAATTTTTATTTTATTATTTTGTAAAACTCGTAGATCTAACGAAACTGCGATATTGTCTTCACGAGATAAATGAGTGCTTTCATATACGTTCGTCCTTTTCGTTGAGAAACGTTTGAGATAACTTTGAAATATCTTAGTTGCAAAGTGTTTTATTTATAACGATTTAAAATGCACGGATGAAAAAAAAATTGCACCAACTAAGGTTAACTTAAAAGTTACATAATACCTTTTTAAATAATGCCACTAAGTGATATTATTCATTCGCAGTTTTAAGATAAAGGAGCCAATTCTACAAATTTTCAAGCATCGTTCGCATTCGCGAGTTAAATTTGTAGAATTGGCTCTAAGATAGGGAGAGGTGGCACATTTTAGTTGCATTTTGTCTAAAACAGTGCGAAATAAATAGTGAAGGTCGTTTACGAAGCCGTCCTTATTAGCACTAAGATAAGATAAGAACACATGAACTGATTTTTCGATTAATGAGTTGTGAATGGCAATAAGTTATTTTGTTATCCGATAAGACATAGTAATCGTAAAAGATAGTGTAATTTGTGGAACACAAACTTAATTCATAAATAATACTAGATAACATCTGGTAATGTCATTCATAAAAAATATAGAGATAAAATCTTACAACGTTTATGAATGAAATCCTGAAGCAACATGACGAAAGAATGATACGGAATCGATATCATAATAAATTCGTAATGTTGCCATTGATGAGACGTATACCTCTATTTTAAGACCCATGACATAGCGCCATGTTAGATGGGTTCATCTATAACAAAACCTCTGTCATATTATATACAGATATTTATTATAATAACTTATATCAAGTGATTTAATTTTATTCTTACGCTTATTTATTTGCTTCATATTAATTTAAAGCTTAAACGAGAGTAGAGACTTTTTTATAAATTATGCTTTTTTTTTATACTGCCAAAGAACTGTAGTCATTAATTACTTATAATCTCTCAGTGATTCAGATTATGAAGATAGCGATAGATATCGTAGTGTTCATTCATTTTTACTTTTGTAATCTATTATGTACTAAGTAGGTTATATGCTTTATCTGTGATATATTTAACGACTTTTTTGTCCTAAATAATCTTAATCATGTAATATTATGATTAGTAATGTTTTGAAATTTGTATCGAAAATTTCAATAGATGTAAAAATATTGCATTTCAAACTGCATTTAAGCAAGGATTTTAAGATGTTGTAATATTATTGTTTTTAATAAATAAACGAACTTATTTTTAATAATAAAGTTATTTTCAATTGAACTCTCAAACTACACTTTTTTTAAATTCCCGGCGAACATTTTCGAAAAGAAGTTTAGAGGGAGAGTATGATAAATCACTCTATCTTGCCGCCTGAACTCTTTTTCCAAAATGTTCTCCACTAACTATTTAGACCTGGACATCTGGCGTATGCATACCAAGTTACATTAAAATCGGTTCATTCATTTCAAACAAGGACTTGAAAGGTACAAAACATATGAGTAGCAAAAATTATATCCAATACCGCCATAAAAAATAACGTAGCGACATCTATACCGCCACATACGAACTACGTCGTACAAATTCTGAGTTCTGAGTTTTCCGTGCGATTTGAACATATACAACAGCGCAGATATCAACTATAGGGCTGTTGCCAACCAGAAGGAGAGTCCTCCTGCAAATATTTATTTATTTTAAAAAAATAAAAAGTCATTGCTGTGTTTTTTCAAAAACATTCTCATATTATCGAATTTTCCAGACATAAAATCCTAGAAGCAAAACAACTTAACATGGCTGAACGGTATCATTATTAAAACCTAAACAAAAGGATAATGCAATATGGTTGTATCGAAACATTTATTTCATGAAAAGTTGCGCAATGTAAATTTATCAACTTGCCAATACATCTATACTAATAATAATAATAATAATAATAATAATAATATAATAATAATAATAATAATAATAATAATAATAATAATATAATATTATAAAGAGGAAAGATTTGTTTGTTTGTTTGTTTGTTTGTTTGTTTGTTTGAAATGAATAGGCTCCGAAACTACTGGAGCGATTTGAAAAATTCTTTCACCAGTAGAATCCTACATTATCGATGATGGTCATAAGCTATAGAATATTTTCAAAAAAGTTAGGGATCCGTATGAAAACTTCGATAATGTGACCCAAGGTGTGAGAAAAAATCCTTATATCGCGTACGCTGCGGAATCTATTGACAATAGAGCAAAGTGATGTACTACAGTTTTATAGAGGTCATCAATATCTACAAAAAAGTCCGCGATACCATATGTCTAACTATTATGGATAAGTCACCATGACCGCTTTTTGTTAATATTAGTCAAGCAAATCCCATGGTGAAATAAAAAATAGTGATTATAGTACCATGATATTGATCCTTATCCAATTAAATGGTTTGATAATTAAGGTTGATTATGTCCGTGTAAATTACACTTTAAATCATTCAAATCGTACCTTTCGTTCAAAAGTTACGACAGTAATAAACATGCTCGGAGTAAGAAAAATGTCGCGGCTTGAGCGAACTGGGGAGAATCGTATCAATGCTTGGTCCGATGAAGTTGAAACCCCACGGCATTTAAATGTTTTCGATAAAACAATAAGAATAACAAATGTTTGGATTTTTCGAAAATCAACTAGGTACATACATAATAAGGGGTGAAGCAGGGGCAAATAAGTTTTTAGGGGAGGAAATTATAGCTTGCTTCAATTTACGTCGGAATTCTATGAACAAACTAAAAGTGGGATAATTGAAACAGATCATGTACCTAACAATTTTTGCATAATCAACCCCTGACGGGCTGAACGGGGTGAACAGTTGCGCTGAACCAATAATGAGTATCGTTGTGCTTAATTTTCCAAAACTAACCGTTATAAGGGGATATGTATAGGGGCGTCGCAGTTTGTGGAGTACCTACTATCCCCACGCGGACGAAGTTGCGGGCGAAGTGCTAGTTTTAAATAAAATTACACTCATGTTTGAAGGAACTGCATCAAAGTACAAGGTAACATTAGAGCTTAAATATTTTTGGAAAATGCCAAGTTTTTTTATATTTATAAACGCATTAATAAAGACTGTTTTGTGGGTTTAGCGGCTATCGAGCAGACACAATGACTATTATTACACAAAATGTCATGATTTGGAGTGTAACCAGAGAATGTAAGAGGCATATAATGTATGAATATTTTCATTGCTAACCAAGTCTTGAGAATAACTTTCGATTGAGAAAAAAAATGCGTGAGTGTGGAACACTCGGTTGGAAAGAAGTTCGGGGAAATTTTGTCGGAGATATTTTGTCCGGGGATGAAGAATCGTGTCTCCCTCTGGATAACCGTCTACACTAAAGAAAGGGTCGTGAAGGAAAAATCTAACACTGTTTTTCGCCTAACACCCATCCGCCAAGTTCATACCGTGCGATAAGGAACTTCGTTTCAAAAACGAAAAGTTATTGCATTTTGGGCATTGTAATCTTACTACCGCTTTCGCTCCGCAATCATAGCAACAAAGAAAATTAGCATTAGTAACGCACTTATTTATAACAATCATCACGTTCTGTTTCATCATATCAGCCGAAAGACGTCCACTGCTGGACATGGGCCTCCCCGAGATGGGGGAGGGGGGTTGCCATAATCGCCACGCTTGACAGGCGGGTTGGCGATTGCAGTGTAGCAGTAGCAATGTAGCCACACAAAATGCTGCTGCCCATTCTCTGATAAGTCGGTTCTTACGACACCCACGGGACGTGATGGGATGGTGCTATTCTTTTACGTCCGACACCATACGGAACTAAGCAGTCGCTCCACGTAAAATACTGATGTTCAGCTGAATCGAGTTTGACTGGAAGCTGACCACAGTATAGTTGGGAAAAGGCTAGGCAGATGACTGAAAGGTAGCAGCTCTCAGCATCAGAGAAAACATACTTTGGGAAAAGGTTTGGTGGATGATGATAGCATACGCAATATTACAAAAAAAAAAACACAAAACTCAGTGAAATTCTTTTTCAGTAAATTTAAAATAAACCATCAAATCTCCTGAAAAGAGAACGTCTCTTCAGAGACGGTTTTGAGGAACTTAAAATTCATTATTGAATATGAGATTAGTGAGATTACTAAACAGTTTCTATTCTCTATTTCTAAATCATAAGTCTAAAATAATAAGTATTTAAAGTCTAAGATTAACAAAAAGCTATTCACAAAAGAAGATCCGCATACTAATTGACGTCCCAATATCTCTCAAGAGATAGCCTGAGTTCCAGCATTGGAAACATTATAGAATAATTCAGCAATGGTCTCAATGCTGGAATTCAGGCCTCTTCTCCAACACTGTCACCTCTCTCTTCACATACGCACATGTCTCTCTCTTTCTGTTTATTTCTCACATTATCGCAGGACTCACTTCATAAATATTCCTTAAGGACGAGTTTACAAATGAGTAGTCAAATCATTACTTTTTACACAAAAGTATGTTTATTCAATAAAATGCTTTGCATTCTTAAAATGTTTTTCCCATGAATTGTTGATAGATGTGCATGGTACGATTCTGAACCATAAATATAATTTTAGATAGATACATTTTCTCAATAAATGTACCGAAGTAAAAAAATCACATCGGTACATTTATTGAGAAACTGTGTTTGAGTAAAAAAGTAATGATTTGACTACCCATCTGTAAACGCGTCCTTAATGAGTCACAAACACATACAGAATGAATTTTAAGTATTACGCCTATACAAAAATAAATTTTGCCATTCACACTTCGTTTATCGAAATAATCATTTCGTGTGTTCTTATCTCATCTTAGTGTAAATAAGGACGGCTTTGTAAACAACTTTCAGTTTCTATTTCGTACTGTAATATACAAAATGCACAAATTAATTGAACTTGAAATGCAGCGCTACGTAGTAGATATACCTGGATCAATGCAATCTTGTTTAAATTGGTGCATTATTGGATTGCAATACCATTTATATTATTTTATATTATTTCATATTATTTTAATTTACAATACGGTACCTATGATTTTTATAATAATTAGTGACATTTATAATTTGAATAATAATTTTGCATGCCTAAATTGGTAAAATACAGTGAACTGCGCATTCACCTAACAGCTGGAATGTTATTATGTACTGTGTTTCGCAATAAAGATTGAAATTGAAATTAACACTTTGAAACAACGATGCTTCAAAATTATCTCACACATTTCTCAACGAAAAGGACACACGTATATGAAAGCACTCATTTATCTCGTGAAGATAATGTTATAGTTCCATTAAATCTACGAGTTTTATAAACGAAAAAAAAGCTTAAATTCATACAAAAAATATTTAAGGTATGATTCCGAGGGCGGCTGGAATCTTCGTCAGAATTATACCTCAAACACAATAATTAAACTCTTCATAAATCTACTGCTACTACAATTTTGTCTGCAGGATATAAAAGCTTGTTTCCAAATACGAGCCTCCAGCCCGTTGAATAACATGAGTGATCAGTTTGAACCACAGATGTTGCAAAGAGTGAGGAGCGAGTACGAAGTAAACATATAAGATTGCTACAAGGTCTTCAATTTTTGCAAATAGGACGAGCTAAAAACACACTATTGATCACCGAGAAATGACATGCCAATGTGCAATAAGCACCAAGTGTACACAATCGAAACTCCTACAAAGTATTTGAATAAGGATAAAAAACATTTTAATTGCAGTCAAAATAAGACATCGAATCAAACAAAGGTTGATATGGTGTCTCATTTTGATGAGCGGAATTGTCAAATACCCAAAAAAAAAGTTATTTATTGAGTTATGGGCTTGCTCTTGACCTCGATCACGCCCGGCTATGATGGAGCGAGCGTGGCCAGAAGATGCCTGTTCACTCTTGCTTCGAAGTCAGACGGGTGACATGTGGAAGGGAACACAGACGCTGCCAGAGAGTTCCAAACTTTGACTCGTATTCATGGTAAATTGGAGGATTTGTATTTCAACATCCAACCTGCAATTACCATAACGATTAACAGTTACAGGTTTTCAGCAACAGAAATTTCTTCTTTTCTTTCTTTCTGATTTTCTGTTCCGTATTCATATTGAATACGGCTGGCTCTAAACAAAGTGCCATGATATCAGCAAATGCAATTACCGAAATGTAAAAATATAAGGGATCGATCACGTAACATTTCGACAGCGTTGGTCAATCCCATACCTATAATTTTGACGTTTCGACATCTCACGGTGTTCACCTAGGCGGAGTGAACGACAACTGAGTTGTCATTCCATCTTATTTGTATGGTGTGACAACTCACCCGTCGTGCACCCCGCCCAAGTATTCACTTCGACATGTTTACAGAATCGCACTGCTGGATTTCACTTGTTTATCGTCTCTTCTCTTCTTTTCGACGTCTCTCTTGACTACTTTATTTGATAAATTATTCATACGTTCAAATGAACTTATTAGAAGAATTTGAGATTGTTTACAACAGCTCCTCAACCGCTACAGCCACGGCGACACACCGGTGTCGCGTGATTTAAGCGTTTTTAGTATTTATTATTACTAAGCAAGATTTATTAGGTACATAATTTGGAATTTTCACATGTTAGGGTTATCTACTATTCAAATACTGATGAATAAGAAAATAGTTTTTTTTATGATAATTCGTTTGTATGTACATTACTAATAAATTCAATAGTGCCTTTGTGTGCACCGTAATCGAGTTTAGCTTTCGATTGAGTATACTAACTAACCCAGCCAGTGCTGAACTTACGAGGCCAGTGACTAAACTGTCAACAACAACTGTCAGCTCATTATAATAGACTAACTAAAAATACTACATTGAAAATATTAATAAAAATGAACTACTTTTTCAAAGCGCGGCTGGGACGCGTAAGCGGCTAATCATATTAAATAAATTAGTGTCGTTATATAAATCTATGACTTTAGCTTGTCAGCTTAGGAACTTTATCACCTTCCATAATCTTCGTTTTCAAGTCGCTTTTTTTAGTTCAATGTCTTGCCTTTTTCATGAATGTTAATTACAGGTCTTTTTCGTTACTTCGTCACTGATTACCTGAAAATTAATAAAAATAGTGTTAGGAATGACTGGTGTATTTTCTGAACTGTGATGATGAATCTGGGAACACAGTTCTTAAAAACAATGAAGATAATTTCACCACATGTCATTTGGAGGCAAAAGTTTATACAATCATTAAGTATATTTATACATAACATAGGCAAAAACTGACCAAATAGTCGGTACAAACATTTCAATAAATGAATCGACTTACTTTTTAACATCACATTGTTATTTGCAGCACCCTTTGTTTCTCTGGAGCATCCATTGCCAATAATCGCCGCTCTGATCCGTCGGAAGCGTTTGATACCATCGGTTAAAGTTGGCGATACCAAATCACCCACAGTAACTTCGGGATTTCTTTTAAAGCATCAAGGTTTGTAGTGCTTTTGAGTAACTTATGTATCTTCAGTATTTTTGACCGATGAAAGTTTTGAATTAAAATCGCGGACAAATGGTATCGACAGTGCAGCAAAATGATAACGAAAAAAAGTTGCTGTACATTAGTTTCCATTTTCAGGAGGACTGCTTAGTTTGAGTGCCTACATAATAATGAAACTGTCTGGATCAAGCAGGCTTATAAAAGGTGGGAATTTCGCTAATCTGCCTACTGATATTATGTTACTGGCTATAATTGCGTCACTATGAATATCGCATTGATGAAAGGAACGAAAAAAAATGCTAACCACAATATATTATAGCACATTCATTAGTACAATGAAAGGTTTCCCCAAAATTTTAGATACTCGAACTTCCTACCTAAATAATTGTGTAAAAGCAACAGTTTAAATGAAAAATTTCTACGATTGTGATGTTAAATTTCATCAGTCTATTGCGAAACTATTGTTTTACCTTGTAATTATGCACTTTGTTGTATTTTACATTATACTATCGATACGTTGTTGTTTATCGTTATAAGTTGTGTCAAATACAAAAAAACCTGATAAGTAGATTGTCATATAAATAGGTTATAGAACGGCCATCAGTAAAAATATTTACTTATCAGCAGCCAAAAGGTAGCTGTCCACCGCTACTGTTCCTGCATTCATGTGTTCTTCTCCTCGATACTTGGCTGCTTCCAGTTTTTCTTCACAGACCAGTTCTCCACTAAGCTTAATCTCCCCAGCCTTTTCCCAACTATATTGGGGTCGGCTCCCAGTCAAACCGGATTCAGCTGAATACCAGTATTTTATGTAGAGCGGCGGCTTACCAGACCTCCACAATGCATTAACTGGGTAACAAGGTACTTCTTGGCAAGACTGGTGACAGATTTTTGGCTTTGGACAATCTGTAATGACTAGAAGCTCGCCACACATTCCAAAACCCCTGCAACTCCTGAAAGCCAGAATAAACAGTGGCGATGACCAGAAAAACGCTGAGTCAAGCTCGACGAGTCCCGGAGAAACGATTCACCTGTCTTGGATCCCGCTTTGAAATTAATTAGAAAATAACAGCAGAGGCGTAGGAAAAAATTTATTGTCCACTTCCCTCCTTATCAAGCAGGAAACAGAACAGAACTAGACCAATTAAGTACCAAGGGACATATACATCTGGGTTAAGTCCAGTTGCCAAGCACCAATGATTATACATTTACACTAAATGGGTCCTAAATTGTGAGCTACTTTTGATTCCAGTGATAGGTATGGCAAAATCGCTAAAGCGCACGGAAATTTGTTCTTTCTACGATCTAATCTAATACGTAACGACTGCCAAATATCTACAAATGACAGCCGGGTCCAACGGCTTAACGTGCTTTCCGAGGCACGGAGGAGTCTCGGCAAGTTCTTCACTTAGCTTAAGATCATTTAAACCGTTACCCAAGTGTGTTTGACAATTCAAGTTCTTATTACCAGTAATATTTTAAACCAACTTTTTTTCCGCGGTTTCGCTTACTAATCTGTCTTCGTGCAGAAACTCATCAAAATCGTTTCGCTGATTAAGGCGTACAAGCGTAACAAATAAACTTTCGCCTTTTAAAATATTCGTTGATCATCATTATCTTATCAGCCGAAAGACATCCACTGCTGGACACAGCCCGAAACACAGGTTTTTATTAACCTAGATCGGGCGGGTCGCTACCTAACATTGCAATTCCGAACCACCATTACTTGCACCTATACTATTAATATTTTTAGTTTATTTTTAGGCACTATAATTGTATGGAAAATATTATTACTGTTGACTTAATATTTTTTGTGAACGTTTATATTTGAATAAATTATTATTATTATTTGAATAAATTATTATTATTATTTCCTTTATTCATTATCGTACATATAAATTATATTTTTAAATATTTCTACAAAATTAAAAAAAAAACATTTAAAAATATAAAAAATAGTAGCCCACCGGTATCGGGAACAGAGTCCAAGCTACCGGTGGTCAGGGCCCCTGAGAGAGGAATAACCTCCTAACGATACGCGCCGTGTCCAAGAGAACTGCTTTCTGGATCAAGCCCTTGATCCAGCTGCCCAACGAGAGCCTCTTGAGATGTTGGTCGAGGCTCTTGGCAATTACGCCATTGGCCGTGACGATTATTGGCACAATGACTGCTGTGTTCACATCCCACATGTCGACAACCTCGCGAGCCAAGTCAAGATACTTTGCTTGCTTATCTTTCTCAGACTTCACGAGGTTCTCGTCATGAGGGACTGCTATATCAACAATCATTGCGCGACGCTCTAGTCGGTCTATCACCACTATATCAGGCTTATTAGCCACAATAGTCCTGTCAGTGATGATAGACCGATCCCAATACAATGTGCAATTGCCATTTTCGAGAACTGGGTCGGGCACATACCTATAGTACGGTACTTCCGATTCCACAAGATTGTATTGAAGAGCAAGTTGCTGGTGGATAATCCTGGCTACAAGGTTGTGCCTGTGCAAATAGTCTCCGTTAGCCAGACTAGAACAACCGGAAATAATGTGGCGGATGGATTCCCCGGGCCGGTGACATGCCCGACATATGTCAACCGTACCGTCCTTCACAATGTATTTCCGGTAGTTGTTCGTCATCATAACTTCGTCCATAATCGCACAGACAAAACCTTCGGTTTCCCCAAAGAGGTCACCAAAACGCAGCCAGGCTACGGACGCTAAAAAGTCTACATCGGGCCCATGTAGGACCCGATAAAAACGTCCGTGAAGCTCCTTGCTCTGCCATATCTCCATGCGGTCATTAGTATCTAATACCACAGGTTTGCGCCAGTTCTCGTTAGCCAAGGAGAGCGCGGTAAGGCCTTTGTCCACCGCTACCACATCCTGATGCATACCCACGTCGGCCTCTAGGAAATATTCCCTAAGGCTGCATACCTCGCGGTTGTGCAGGGTCTTAGCATTTAAGAAGCCACGACCCCCGCACTTCCGCGGGATATACAGCCTCATCACCGATGACCGTGGGTGATGCATCCGATTTGCGGTAAGCAGTGAGCGTACCCTCCTATCCAGGGCGTCAAGTTCCGTCTGAGTCCATTTGAGTATGCCGAAAGAGTACATCAATACCGGCATGACCCAACCGTTGAAGGCGCGCACCTTGTTTCCGCCTGATAAAAGACTGTTAAAAACTTTGTTCAGGCGGCCAAAAAAGCGCTCCTTCAACGATTGTTTCATGTCAGCAGCATTAATGCCTAACGCTTCCGACATACCCAAATACTTGTAGGTTTCGGTTGAGGAGAGGGACCTAAGGTGTATGGAATCCGAGAGTTGGGTTCCCACGGATTCCATAATCTCCCCTCGCTTTACATGCATGACCGCACATTTGTCCACACCAAATTCCATACTGATGGCGCTACTGAAGGTTTCTGTTACCTTCAGTAGCTTCATCAGTTGCAAGTTGTTAGGAGCAAATAGTTTCAAGTCATCCATGTAAAGGAAGTGCGATATGACCTGACCACCTCTTCTCAACCGGTAGCCTTGCTCCGAACCCTCCAGCAGTGTACTGAGAGGGTTGAGGGCCAGGCAAAACCACAGTGGACTCAGACTGTCGCCCTGAAATATGCCACGCTCAATCCTAATCGGGTCGCTGTTCGCCTGGATCTGTCGACATCCTGGATAGCGAAGGACCGTCCTCCACTGCCCCATACACGACATCAGGAAGGTGCGTAGGACTGGATCAACTTTATACAGCTCCAGCACCCTCATGAGCCATGTATGTGGCACCGAGTCATAGGCCTTCTTATAATCTATCCAACATGTCGACAGATCCTTTCGAGAACGGCGAACCTGTTGGCTAATGGCAATATCAATGAGGAGCAGCTCCTTAGTACCGCGGGACCCGTTCCTACATCCATTCTGAGAGGCAGACATTATTGAACTACTGTCAATATGATGGTTAATCTTTGCTCTCAAAATGGATGTAAGAACTTTATAGACCGTCGGTAAACACGTGATCGGTCTATAATTTTTAGGCTCCGCGGTACTACCTGATTTATGGAGCAGATGGGTTAGTCCTGTAGTTAGGAACTGGGGCAGCGACCCTGACTCTAAGGCAGACTGGAATTGAGATGCCAAGCGAGCGTGCGATCTTTTGAACCATTTTATCCAAAAGTTGTGCAGCCCGTCCGGCCCTGGAGATTTCCAGTTAGGCAACGGACGGACTGCACGACAAACATCTTGGGGGCTGATGGTGATTGCCCCCATTTCTGGTATCAAATCGCACGCGCGCTCGACCTCCCGAGTCCAGTCACCCTCGGTATGACTGACAGGCACCGACCAGATGCTGCGCCAGAAAGAATACATGGCGTCATCATTGGGTAGGCGCGTATCAGTCTCACCTTGGTCCGGTCGCTCCCAAGCCCTATAAACCCACCTCTCATTGCTTTGGAATGTGCGATTCTGAGTGTATCGCTCCACTCGCCGCTTGTACCGACGTATACGGTTTGCCCATGCATAGATTTTCTGCTTCAGGAAGTCGATACGCTCTGTGACGCGGGCAAGATATTCCCGAGGATTAATATCAGTCCCCGAGAATGCCCGCCTCACAAAGCGCATCACTCTACGGCGAGTGTTGCCCTCCCTGAAGCAGATTAGTTTGCCGATGAGTGCTCTAGCCTCACCGATACGACGCTCGATCCTGCACTGCCAAGCTGGTACAGCTGGTCGTGTAGCTCTGTCAGTATTAGGAAATCTGACATGAGCTACACGACATGCCGCTGCAGCCGCACAGTACAAGATCGAGTGGGTATCGGCGAGATCATCGCTGCTATCAAAGCAACTTGCTAGCTGCGAATCTAGAGCACACACCAGCGCCCTATTTTTCTTATGCATGGGCAAACGAGGTAGCCGAGGCCTAAGCTCAGGCGGTGTGGAGCGATACTCCCGGAAAGCATCCTCCAAAGCGCTCCTCAGTCGCTCATTGCATTAGGTACTCACGGATATAGCCCCGTCATCGTCGTCTTCACCAAAGTAGTCGGGTCGCGGTGAAACACTTGGTTGTATTTGCACCGCGGCCGGTGGTGAGACAGGTGAGACGCGGCTGCTCCGTGATTCCAGACGCAGTCTATCAAGTACGGCGTCATCCAACATACGGTTACGCTGGATGACCCGTACCTGATCCGATAATCGTTGGGCTGATACGTTGACAGCTGGCTCAAGTACCTGAAACAGAGAGAGCATCCGACCACGGTACGCAGTCAGGTTAGTTCCCCCCTCTGTAGCCCCAAAGTATGAGCGCATGACATTTTCGTTTACCGATTGAGTCCATCGCATGCGCTGCACACTTCCACCGATAGCGGGGACCCTGCCAGAGGCCGGTGGGCCTCGAGGTCCCAAGCTGGTCGGAGGTCGGCCTCGTCCACGCCAACGCGCAGGTGGTGGTGTCGTCGGTGGCGAGAAGTATTCGTCGCTCGAGCTCGACGCAACTGCAGCAGCCGGAATCTCAGGACTCACGGCTGGCGCAGGTCCCGGCGGCTGCGAGGCGGAGCTGAGCGACGAACCCGAAGATGATGGTTGTGCGGTTTGTGCTCGTGCCCGGCTTCTTGTCAGCATGTCAGCATGTATTTGTTCTTGATTTGTTCTATTCCAATTTTCTATTGAGCTGTATTATGGTAGAGATGGTAATATATATATTTTTTTCTTGATGTATCATGTATTATGGACATTTTATAGTCGATATTTATTGAAATTATTACAAAAAATACGGAATGAAATTTTTTGGTGACAGTGAACTTGACAGCCGGACCACAGATTTATTATTATTATTATTATTATAGGCCTCTCCCAAGTATCGCCATAACAACCGGTCCTGTGTGTCTCGCATCCCTCGACTACCAGCGACCCTCACTAGGTCATCGGTCCATCTTGTGGGAGGCCTTCCAATGTTGTGTCTTCCAGTACGCGGTTGCCACTCCAGAACTTTTCGGCCCCATCAACCATTTGTTCTGCGAGCAATGTGCCCTGCCCATTGCCACCTCAGTTTGACGATCCTTCGTGCTATGTCGGTTACTTTGGTTCTCTTGCGGATATCATCATTCGCTACGAGTAGGAAGTTTGGAGGCTTAATCAAACCTCGACGGCGTTGGATATAATTTGGCACACGGGTGGACCGTGTGATTCGCACATGCGGGTGAAACTGGTAGCAGTATCTAGCCAGTTTTACATAAATGGTAATTGGTTTTACAGCGAATGTACCTACTCGCCCGTCACAACACTAGGTTTCCTTTAACTGCATGTGATGCGGAGGGATGAGGAACAAGTCGTGTTGATTTTTTAGTTTTGTTTCTGAACATCCGTATGCAAGAACGGAACCCTAATAAGAATACTCATGTGTCTACCTGTTTGTATGTGCGTCTCGTAACAGCCATGTGTGTGTGTGTATGTGTGTATTTATGTATAACTCTTTCAACTGAGCTGGTCCTGTAGATACGTCTACAGGACCAGCTCAGTTGAAAGAGTTATACATAAATGATCTTCTCTCATTCGTAAAGGATAGATTAACCAAAGATCTACAAATGACTACCGGTACGGAAGAGTCTCGATAGGTATGTTAACTCATCAAAGCTAAAAATGGTCTAAAATGCACTCTATGCAGACAAGCATATTATAAACTAGGGGAGTAGATTGATGATTAAAATGCTTGGCTCAGTGCTGGTCCGCTCAACAGTGACTAAAACGCTCAAACTTTGATACAGACGAAAAAACATTGTTAGACCTGCTGAGGATTGTAAGACCACCTTTGCATTGTATGATTTCACGCATTCATTATTTTAAAAACGAATGTAACCATGAGTTTGTGAATACTGATTTAAAACAGTGTCCATGGAGTTTCTTGCACGTTCTTCTATCTCCGTAGGATCTCTTTGGAACGTGCAACTGCCGCGCTGGAGATAGGGTCGGTGAGCGTGTTTTGCTGCTGAACTACATACTTGGCTGCGTCTGTCGCGAGCGCCACAGAAATAGCTTTATCTATTTGACTGACAGACCTTGACAATTCAAAAGTGCCTGTAACTGGTATATTTGAAATAAAGGATTTTTTGTTTTGTATTCATCCACAGACCGACCTCAGCAAGCGTTGCTTAACCTGGAAGATCGATCCGTGCGGTTGTTATTACTTAGCTACGACCACCTCTCTCAGGTTTTTAACTAACATGCTACCTGAATAACCTGAAATAGGTTTTTTATGCAAAGCGGAATGCGGTAATGATAAGCCATAATATTTTAAAGGTATGTTAAATTCCTTTTTCACTACCCGCGTCACTGCGTACATAATAATTATGGCCTATTCTTGATAAATTTAAATAAAATATATTTTATCACATTTTACCTAGACTGAAATGTTTCCCCAATTTTTTGTAACATAACTAATTCCTACCTAATAAAGCCACTGATCGTTTCTAACCGACTAAAAAACGAACTGAAACTATGAACGAGTCCTTTTTTGTACCGTCCATTTCAAATACGTCCAAAATTTCTATAATGGTTTGAATTAATAAGGATGTTTTTTTCATACCTTCGATTTCTGCAAAAGAAAAATAATATAGACACGTCACAAATCAAAGTATAGCGATGTGGACAAACTTCGTCTACGATCTCAGTCCAGCCCCAGACCTTTATTATTTTTACACTAACAAAATGTGTGTGATAGAGTAGTGTTAGTTCGTTGAAGCGGCGACAAACCCGCCAGCTAAATGCGTCCCAAAGAATCATGGCCATCCGGCTGGCCTGCGGGACACCGCACGGTCTCCAGAGGCGGCGAGCCTCCTTGCCAGATTGCCAACATGGGATCGAGGGGCGAGAGCCCTCGCGCACGTTTATACGCGTGGCGCGTGGAGGTGCTACGCTGGGGCGAAACTCCGCTGCCGCGGCAAATTGCAGCGCGGTGGACGGAGTTCCGGCAAGACAGTGACTGTCGCGACCCATTGCTATGTGGCGATAAGTCTCCTCTTTGAGGAGTGGCTAAAGAGGCACGGTGTCCACACCTTCCGCCTAACGTGAGTACTTACCGGGCACGGTTGTTTTGGATTCGCCGAGATGACGCACCCGGGTGTTATCACTGTGAGGAAGACCGGCCGGAGGACACGATGGAGCATACGGTGGAGATCTGCCCTGCTTGGGTGAAGCACTACCATGTCCTTGTCGAGGCGATCGGTGGCGGTGACCTCTCGCTTCCGACCCTGGTTCAATTCATAGTCCGAAGCGAGCAGGGGCCTAACCACCAACTCTTAAAGCAGTATTACTTCAATATTACTTCCAGCTACTGCTACTGCTTTAGGAGTTGGTGGTTAAGGCCCAGGTATGGGAAGCAGTCAACTCTTTCTGCGGAGCAGTAATACTAGTGAAGGATGAGGCGGGCCGCGTAAGGGAGAAGCAAAACTCACGCCCCAAACACCACAATAGGACTGATAGACTGCGGACCCAGGTTGGTGGTTGTAAAAATAATCTGGCCAAATGGGGCATTTTTCACCCATCCCAAACGCAGTGCCAGGGCGGAGCTCCTTCACGGGACATGCATTACCTTCTTAATTGTCCGTCGTACACAAACCAACATTTGAACGAGGCCAATGATAAACCTATACAGGTTGCCCATAACTGTCGGACAAAATATAACATGAGTTAATTGACACGAGAAAAAGAAGAAGATGGAACTATAACATATCATATTTACCGCTAATAAAATTAGTCATTGTACTATAATAAATAAGAGCTGGTCGGCACAAGGCTCAAATTTGTGCTAAGCTTATTTACTAGGAGTAAGTAACGAAAACTTTACTTGACTAATTGACTTTTGAAATACGTAAATACATCACAAAAAAAAATGCCGTCGGGCCATGCTAGCAGGCATGCGCATGAAACAACAACAACAAACAACATTACCCTATCCTACACATTTTGTTACTAAGAATATAGGTAAGGTTTCGGTACTCTGGGGTCTTGCTCCAATGGCTGTTGAAAAGTCACTTAACCAATCAAAGATAGATAATATTTTTTTGTGACAATTTGTCACGAAAATTTTGTGATTATTTTTGTTGAAACCTAGCTGAAACTGGTTCGATAATAATTAGAAGCAGTTATTCCCAGCATTTTTAAGTGTTGCGAACTGAAACGTGCCGACCTTTTTTGTATCGTCCATTTCGAATACGTCACAAATGTCGGAAGTGGCTTTTTGGCGAAATGTATAGGGAAAACATATTTTCGAGCACAAATACTCGCTCCCCATAAGGGAATGAAACACATGGTGAATAGGTCACTTGAACTTTTTAACTGTAAATGTTGATGTTTAAAATGTGCCTTTTAATGGTCTTATTAAAATAAGCATTTTGACTTTGACTTTGAATACTACCTAAACCACTTCTGCTGATCTTCGCAAGGAAAATAAGCATGATAATATTGGTACTAATACTTTTACTATAGTTTAACTGATCCTTATGAGCCTTTTTCGTTTTGCACAGGCACCACGAACTACCAACATCTCTCTCATCGTCTTCGTCAGTCAAATCCATCCAAAGGTAAAAATTCACTTTTAACGATATGACCGCAAATTGTTACACAAAAGTGTAACAATTTGCGGTCATATCGTTAAAAGTGAATTTTTCCTCACATATATGTATAATTTCAACATGAATGATGTAACCATTATAAAGAGTATCCGTGGAGGTTCTTGCACGTATTTCTCCATAGATATCTACGCTTTGGAACGTGCAAATAGCTTCATATTTTTGACCGACTGACCTTGAGAATTCAAAACTTCCTGTAAATGTTCTAACTGAAATAAATTCCTTGAGTTTTTGAGTTTTATATGGTACTTATTGTATAGAAAAAAAAGGAACAGAAATTCCTGCTCTTAATTAAGAGTAGGTGTTTATTTATTTATTTATTTATTATATACTTTATTGTACACCGATAATAACATAAAAAGAACATTAGGTACTAACTAAAAACACATGTACAATGGGCGGCCTTATCGCATTCCGCGATCTCTTCCAGGCAACCTGGAATGGACAGTAATTGTCTGGACAACAAATGGGGCTGTCATCGGTGCGACATTACTTTATATATAAAATATACACAGATAAATACATATTCTATACTAAATAAATGACGAACATCGATATCACAGCGACAGGTAATGTTCCTTCACGAGCCTTTTGAACACAGGCAACGATTGAGTGTTTCTATCCTATCAAGTTTTTAAAATTGTTAGCTTTGACTATCTCGGGATCCTATGGTCTCGGACCTTTAGTAGGCTTACGAGGGGCCCATGACAACTCGCAGAGGCCCCGTTAGACATTTCAAATGGAATGGGGCATCAAACTACGTAATCCCTGTATGCACTATGATAGTATACTCAAGTACAATCTCCGTTTCGTACAGAACTATGAAATATGTATAATAATATACTTCAGGGTATGGAATGTAGTTAGCTTATTATCTTTGTGCTATGCTAATCTATTTTCATAAATTTTTCAATCATAAATTGACGAGTAATTTAAAGTGAGTCGTAGTGCACCCTGCATTGCACTACTTTTCACTAAATACGGTTTCGAGGCAATACCATTTCATCATCTTTGTTTTATTTTCCAGAGTTTAGTGAAGTTAGCTGTATTACTGAGAACGGTTATTAAGTAACATAAACATCGTGTTTGTCATTTACCATCATTATTGCTAAGTCTGTGGTGTTATTTTTTAAATCATAACAGTGGTTTGAAACTTTATGTATTTATTTGTCTGGATTTACAACATTAAAAACACAGTTATCCTTACTTCTTTACTTATATAATTCTTTCGCGTTTAATATTTCAGTGTTGGTTTTGCGGTTATTCTGTTACAAGTTGTGTAGCATCAAATAATTCTATAAAAATTCTTTATTGAACTAGTATCCCCAAATTCTCAATCTATGTTCAATTAAGTTATAAGAACTTACGACACCATAATTTTTTTTGTAGAAATGGTCATTTAGCGCCGGAAATAACAAGTATTGTATTATTCAGGTAAATTTTATTTGCTAAGATATTTAATCTAGGCGCTTAGCCAATATTTCGAAGAGAAAGACGTTTGAGGCCTTCGATCAACAATACAACTAGAACGGGTCACTTACAAAATCAAAGCTAAATTCTGTCCGCGTAAATACCTACTATAGCTTTTGTTAACGGGGACTATATTTCTTGTCAGCAACATTTATATTTGTCATCAAGTTGTATCACCTAATAAATAGATCTATCGCCACGAAATATTTTCGTACTCAGATCTATAAAAAGTGTCATCAGGTATGAATTACCAAATTAATGTCAATATATATGTAAAATAAGAGATGGATTATCAATAGTTCATTCCTTGGATAAAACTTTGTTCTCAAAATTATAGGTTTATTCCTTTAGCTTCGTACTCAGATAGGTATATCTGTCACCAAATATTCGAACACAGGGCAGGGCATAGGGAGCTTAGGGCACCCAGACACGGTTACGTTAGGTTCGAATGGTATGACCGGAGTCATATGATATTCCCGTTGTCTCCGTAGGCCATGTCCCCCCTTAAAGGGGACAAAGGGAATTCAATAAAAAAAAATATTTCCCGTTGCCCTAATTTATTGTAATAATTAAATATACTTTTCAAATTATGTTGGTGCAATAGCGAGCGAAGCGAGCTCGGGACTTGGGGCACCCCGACTCAGACAGGTTAGGTTAGAAGGGGATGGTGAGGAGGTGAGCGAAGCGAGCGAACGGACCCCGCTATCATGTGTGGATTATTTTTTTTAAACCACCCTGAAATATGGTTTATTTCCCGTTTCCCCGTTAGCCGAATGTACGTTACGGAGACAACGGGAAATAAATTTAATCACGTCCTGCCGTCCCCGTGACGGGGATATGGCATACGGGGACAACGGGAATAAAGGGGAGTCATACTATTCATGTTAGGTTCCTAAAAACCCTGCAGACAGAAATAGGAGCCCCGTGCAGCGGGGCTTCGTCGAATGATCGTTTTCAATTAATTTGATTATACGGTTATCATGACAAACCCATTATAATAAATCCTAACCTATTTATTTGATACTTGATAATATATCTCGATGATTATGTGATGTGATTTATTATGAAATTGCGTTTTTAAATTGTTTGGCAACTACATTTTGGTGTCACCAAAATGTAGTCTAGATCTACTATTTTGAGGACAAACCCTATTATTCAAGAAATTCAAATCATCAATCAAAATTTTGCGTTTTCCTTGTGTAACTGAAATATTAATTAAGATATGGTTTCTAACCTGTAACTATGTAATTATCGCACAGGGTTGATAGGTACAAACCGCAAAATTAAACACGTAGGGACAATATGACGCTACGGACAGGAAGTACCATTGTCTAAACGTTTTGCGGAAAACGTTCAATCAATTATATCAAATAATGAAGTGATAAAAAATAATCAAAAGTAATAATAATTATAAAGTAATATGTCAATCATAAAATAAATGGTTTATTTATTATTATCAATAGGTATTATAAAAAATATTATGAGGTAAAGACTAAAACAATTCCTGCATCTTGACCCCAAGGCCCTAAACCGCAAATGGCTGAAACATAAAAAAATATTATGATTCCCAATAGATCGTTGTTTTTGCACCTTTGTGGATTACTGCATCTGCAGCAGCTACCCAAGTACAGCCCGTCGCTGTGCTAAGACGATTATATCTTAGAACCTTTTTATATCGATAGAAAATCATCAAATGACTTCTTCCGCTCTGGGTGGAGTGGAAGGAAGTGTCAGACTCTTACTGACTAAAACCCATCCCTGTTCCTCTTAATGCCCTTTGCGTTCCAGGGCCGCGGTGACTCTTTCGAACAAATTCCGCAACCCTGGCAGGAATATCATAGGACCAAACTTCACTCTCTAAGTCAAACCTTAGTGCTAATCATAATAACGAATACCTAACAATCACTTGTATAAGATATTTCAAATAACCCAAATATGTATATCGCTATGACGTAAATCGATACTCTACTAGTATGGTTTTATGACGACGTAACTATAACTACTAAAATTAAAGCACATGAATTAATAGGTGGCAACAGCAAATTAGAAACGATTGGATGGTACACAATAACGCTATGACGGCAATGAAGTCCATTATCTTATTTTTTTGCGGAAAACCATCCATAGTTTTAATTAAAATTTGTTAAAATTACCAATTATTTTTCTATTATAGTTGCCTAGGATTAAATAGTGACTTACGAATGGCATAATATCGGTAGGCAATAAAATATTTGTATATATGTGAAAATCCGATTTTTAATTAATGCTATGGGTTACGCAAGGATTTGAAGCGAGAAAATTTCTCAAAATAACGACTAAGTACGCTGAAGGAGACGTGCACACAATTACAATGTACATACAGTTACAGGCACTGCTTTACTTAATGAGTATCTACATTACCCTGAAGGCGCAGCAATCAACTTACAAACCATCAGGTGAGATAGTGGTCAAGCGCGTGCCTATCAATAATAAAAAAAACTTATGGCTAATAATATAACAATTAAATAATTATCTTTTAGAAATAGTAGCACTACGCCCGCGACTTCGTACGCGCATATCCCGTTCTCGTAAGAATTTCGCGTTCCCGTATAGCCTTAGCTTTTCTCATCTATGTTGCTGTCATATACAAAATTGGGACTAAAATAAACGCCAAACAAAATGATGGAGTAGTAATTTACTACGCGGAAAACCTTAGTTTAACAATAGAGGAGCCCCACACGCAAGAATGTAACTGTCTGGTCGCAAAAATAGACAATCGCATTGCGATACTAGCCTTCTATCGGTCCCCATCTTTCAAAAACATAGACCAATTTTTGTCATGCCTAGACTCATTACTACACACAGTGTCAGCTTATAAACAGATCTTGGTAATAGGTGATATCAACATAGATATTAATCCTAGCAAAATAAACTTAAACGGGGAACGTTACCTTACTCTAGCGGCTTCTCATGGTCTCTTACCAGCTCACACTCTGGTAACTCGGTATGAAAGCAACTCTTGTTTGGATCATGCGTTAGTAAAAACAAATTATCCAGTTACTACTTTAATTCCAAAAACTACCTTAACGGATCACTACCCCGTTTTACTGTGTTTGACTGCTAAGGAAACGCGGCAATATGCAGTAACTACAATAAATAAAGTTGACTTCACAAATCTAGAACAGGATCTCATAAAAATTAACTTTGACCCAATTTATTACTTAACAAACCCTAACTTATCTCTAAATTACTTTATAAATTGTCTTCAACAAGCAATTACAAACAATACTAAACATATTACTCTATCTAAACGTCACATAATCATAAAACCATGGATGACACAAGGGTTGCTACGATGCACAAGAAACAGGGATAAGTTGCACTTGAAATCGAAGCATTCACCAGAAAACTTCATTCTAAAAGTTACATACACGCGATACAGAAACTTTTGCAACGCGCTACTAAGAAAAGTTAAAATAGAATATGAAAAAAATGAACTTCAGAATGCACAACAGGATAATAAAAAACTATGGAAAGTCATAAAAAAGATCACTAATACATCAAAAATCACAAATCACCCGAAAGAACTGCTAACGCTATCAACCTCTCCTGAAAATTCACTTAGCGAAGTAAATAGTTACTTCGTAAACGTAGGAAGTTCACTAGCAAACAAAATACACCAGCAAAACACGCATACTGTAAATGACAGACAAACAAACAAAGACACAGGTAGCCGTAGCCCGCATTCATTTGCTCTCATAGACACATCTGAGGAGGAGGTTGAACGTCTCATCCTTGACTCAAAATCAGACTGTGCCAGTGGTGGAGACAGTATTAGTAATAAATTCTTAAAAACTTATAGAAACATTATTGTACCACCTCTTACAAAGATATTAAATGATTGTCTGCAGAGCGGAGTGTTCCCTGACGTCCTTAAAAAAGCCGAAGTTTGTCCAATCTATAAGAGTGGGGACAGAAATCGTATCAGCAACTACCGACCTATTTCTATTTTACCAGCGATTTCAAAAATATTAGAAAAAATTATAAATTCACGACTCGTTAATTATTTGGAAAAAAATAAACTGCTTTCGGCTAACCAGTATGGTTTTCGACAAGGAAAATCAACTGAGCATGCTGTAAATAAACTTATTAATTTTGTTACCTCCAATTTAGATAAAAAGAAAAAATGTGTCACTATCTTTCTAGATCTCGCAAAGGCATTTGATACGATTTCTGTTACCCTCTTACTGGACAAACTCGAAAGATTGGGAATTAGGGGTACACAGCTGCAACTTTTTACTAGTTACCTCACTGGCAGGTCTCAATGTGTTCGTGTAGGGAATTGTAGAAGTTCTCACCTTCAGATTACACACGGTGTGCCACAAGGTAGTATACTGGGACCCAGTTTATTTCTTGTGTATATAAATGATCTCACGAGTCTTGAACTTACCCATGGTGAAATCATATCTTTTGCGGACGATACTGCACTTTCTTTTGCTGCCAATACATGGGAAGAGGCTTTCGGTGCAGCACAGCGGGGCTTTGATATCGTAGGAAAGTGGCTTCAGAGTAATATTCTTACATTAAATGTAGACAAAACCAAGTACATCTGCTTTAGCATAAAAAATCAAACTGGAGACGGCATTGTGCGTAATATCATATCGCACGAGTGTCGGTCCGGAAAAAACTGCCAGTGTCCTTCACTGGAACGCGTGCATACAATGAAATATCTAGGAGTCAACATAGACAGCAATCTTAATTTCAAAGAACATGTTAGGCTGCTAAGCGGAAGAATACGAAAGCTCATATATATTTTTAAAAACCTGAGGCACATTGCTGATTTTAAGTTGCTGAAGCAGATATACTATGCTCTCTGTCAATCACTTCTAACATATTGTCTATCGTCTTGGGGAGGGACATCAAAAACAACTTTCAAGCCTATCGAGGTCGCCCAGCGTGCTGTACTGAAAGTGGCGACGTTCAAGCCTATCCGATTCTCTACAACTACATTATATCAAAATTGGGAGGTCATGACCGTGAGACAATTATACATATTAAGCGTCGTACTCCTACAGCACAATAAACTAAATTATAACCCACTACTCCTCCTAAAACGAAGAAAAGACAAAGTATGCGAAAGAACTAAGCCCTCTAAAACTAAATTTATTCAACGGTTTGCCTACTCCATTGGTCCACTAATTTACAATAGGTTAAACCGAATCCTGAATATATACCCGTTAACAAAAATGCAATGCAAGAAGAAACTTACTGAATACCTCAAAAGTCTTACCTATGAACAGACTGAACTTCTGTACAAAGCATCATAAAAAAAAAAAATATACAGTATATAACAATACTTCTCTTATTAACATAGGTACCTGCAAACGCGCGCACGCTCAATCATACACAACACACAGCAGAACGCTAGATTTATACCCCACACATCCTCTTACACACCAGACACGTACATTCCCATTTCACACAAATAAGAGGCCCTGCATGCAAACACTACACATACTTTTTTTCTTTTCCCTTCCCTAATGCCTAATTAAGGTAATTGTATTATAAAGACTATGTACAAAATAAAAATTAAATGTTACTGGCTACTATTTATATTTAATAATCGAGGGGTTTGGCGCTGATAGTCGAAATACAGGCTTTGCCTAGTTCGACTACAGATGACTACACCACTTACATTGTCCTAAATTAGCCTGTTAAAATATTTTGTAACTTATGTCTTAATTTCCTTAAATAAACATTTATTATTATTATTATTTCCTTTATTCACTTTTACACATTTATTTTACATTTTTAAATATTTCTATAAAAACAATAAAAAAACATTTAAAAATATAAAAAATAGTAGTCCGCCGGTGTCGGGAGCTGGGTCCAAGCTACCGGTGGTTAGGGCTCCAGAGAAAGGAACCTCCTCACAATACGAGCCGTATCGAGGAGAACTGCCTTCTGTATCAGGCCCTTTACCCAACTGCGTAACGCCAGCTTCGACAGGTGGTCGTCGAAGCTTTTGGCTATCAAGCCATTGGCCGTAACGACTATCGGCACAATGACAGCCGAGTCCACATTCCACATGTCGACAACCTCGTGTGCTAAGTCAAGATACTTGATTTGTTTCTCTTTCTCAGCTTTCACGAGGTTCTCGTCATGTGGAATGGTAACATCGATTATCATTGTGCGGCGCGCTAATCGGTCTATCACCACTATATCGGGCTTGTTAGCTATGATAGTCCTATCAGTGATGATAGACCGATCCCAATACAACGTGACATGGTCATTTTCGAGAACTGGGTCGGGCACATACTTGTAATACGGTACCTCAGAATCCACAAGTTTGTATTTCAAAGCAAGTTGCTGGTGAATAATCCTAGCCACTTGGTTATGCCTGTGCAAGTACTCGCCGTTAGCCAGACGAGAACAACCAGAGATAATATGTCTGATGGACTCACCCGGACGGTGACATGCCCGACACACGTCAACCGTCCCGTCCTTCATAATATGCCTCCGGTAGTTGTTCGTCAAGATAACTTCGTCCATAATTGCACAAACAAAACCTTCAGTTTCTCCGAAGAGATCACCGAAACGTAGCCAGGCCACGGACGCCGGGAAATCTACGTCGGACCCATAAAGAGCCCGATAGAAGCGCCCGTGAAGCTCCTTGCCTTTCCATACCTCCTTGCGGTCATCTGTAGTAAGTATTACAGGTTTGCGCCAGTTCTCTTTAGCCATGGACAACGGGGTGAGTCCCTTGTCCACTGCGACCACATCTCGGTGCATACCCACATCGGCTTTGAGAAAATATTCTCTGAGACTGCACATCTCGTGGTTGTGGAGAGTCTTAGCATTTAAAAAGCCTCGACCTCCACACTTCCGCGGGATGTACAGTCTCATCACCGACGATCGTGGGTGATGCATCCGATTTGCAGTCAGCAGTGTACGGACCCTTCTATCCAGGGCGTCGAGTTCGGTTTGAGTCCATTTGAGTATGCCGAAAGAGTACATTAATACCGGCATGACCCAACCGTTGAAGGCACGCACCTTATTTCCGCCCGACAAAAGGCTGTTTAAAACCTTTTTCAGGCGGCCAAAGAAGCGCTCCTTCAGCGATTGCTTCATGTCAGTACCGTTAATGCCCAACGCTTCCGACATACCCAAATACTTGTAGGTTTCGGTTGAGCTAAGGGATCTAACCTGTATGGAATCCGAGAGTTGAATTCCCTCAGATTCCATAATCTCCCCTTTCTTTACATGCATGACTGCACATTTGTCCACACCAAATTCCATCCTGATGGCACTACTGAAGTTTTCAGTTACCTTCAGTAGCTCCATCAGTCGCAAATTGTTGGGGGCAAAGAGTTTCAGATCATCCATGTAAAGGAGGTGAGATATGGTTTGACCACCTCTTCTCAACCGATAGCCTAGGCCTGAATCCTCCAGCAGTGTGCTAAGAGGATTCAGAGCTAAGCAAAACCAAAGTGGACTCAAACTGTCGCCCTGGAATATTCCCCGTTTAATCCATACAGGCTCATCGTTCCCTTGAATTGGTCGACATCCTGGATAGCGAAGGACCGTTTTCCATTGCCTCATACATGACTCAAGGAAGGTGCGTAGAGTTGCATCTATTTTGTACAACTCCAGCACCTTCATGAGCCATGTATGTGGCACAGAGTCATAGGCCTTCTTGTAATCTATCCAACATGTCGACAGATCCTTGCGGGATCGACGAACCTGTTGGCTTATGGCCATGTCTATGAGGAGTAGCTCCTTAGTGCCGCGGGACCCCTTCCTACATCCATTCTGAGAGGCGTACATAATTGAATTAGACTCAATGTGATCATTAATTTTTACTCTCAGAATGGATGTAAGAAGTTTATAGACCGTCGACAAACAAGTAATCGGTCTATAATTCTTGGGTTCCGCGGGACTACCTGTCTTATGGAGCAGGTGGGTAACGCCAGTTGTTAGAAACTGTGGTAGCGACCCAGACTCCAAGGATGACTGGAATTGAGATGCCAGGAGCGCGTGTGAGCTGCTATACCACTTAAGCCAGAAGTTGTGCAGTCCGTCCGGGCCTGGAGATTTCCAGTTCGGTAATGGACGGACTGCTGTGGCTATATCTATTGGTGTAATGGCAATAGCTTCCATTTGTGGTATAGCTTCACACACGCGCTCGACATCGCGCATCCAACCACCCTCGGCATGACAGACGGGCACCGACCAGATGTTTCGCCAGAATGTACTCGTGGCGAGATCATCCGGGCGGCACACGTCTGTCACACTTTGTTCAGGTCGCTCCCACGCTCTGTATACCCACCTTTCATCGCTCTGGAACATACGATTCTGCGAGTATCGATCAACCCGCCTCTTATACCGTCGAATACGGTTCGCCCATGCACAAACTTTCTGCTTCAGGAAGTCGATGCGCTCTGTAATACGGGACATGTACTCCTGAGGACTGATTTCAGTCCCCGAAAATGCCCGCCTCACAAAGCGCATCACGCGTGGTCGTGAATTGCCCTCCCTGAAGCAGTATAGTTTGCCGATGAGTACCCTGGCTTCATCAATACGCCGCTCGATCCTGCATTGCCAAGCTGGTGCAGCAGACTTTGGTCGCATAGCTACGTCACTATTTGTAAACTTTACGTTTGCTATACGACATGCCGCAACAGCCCCGCAATACAGGATTGAGTGCGTATCAACGAGGTTCTCGCTGCTTTCAAAAATATTCTCAAGCAGCGAGTCCAAGGCACACACCAGCGCCCTATTCTTTTTGTGCATAGGCAACCGTGGAATTCGAGGCCTAAGTTCGGTCGGAGTGGATCTGTACTCGCGAAGCGCATCCTCCAGCGCGCTCCTCAGTCGGTCGTTGCACTGGCTACTTACCGTGACAACCCTATCATCTACCTCATCACAAACATTATTGGGCCGCGGTGTAATTGCGCCACTAGCTGGCGCCTGTACCACGGACTGTGTCGGGGTTGAGATGATAGGGTTGTTCAGTACCTCTGAGCGCAGCCTATCAAGTGCGGCATCGTCCAACTTGTGATTACGTTGGATGACCCGCACCTGATCCGACAATCGTTGGGCCGAGACGTTCACAGTTGGCTCCAGGTCCTGAAACAGAGACAGCATCCTGACACGGTACGCAGTGAGGTTAGTTCCCCCCTCTGTAGACCCGTAATATGCGCGCATGACGTTTTCGTTCATGGACTGCGTCCATCTCATGCGCTGCACACAACCACCGGTAGCGGGGACCCGGCTCGGGGCCGGTTGGCCCCTAGGTCCCAAGCCCCTCGGTGGCCGGCCTCTCCCCTGCCGACGCACAGGTGTTGGCGACGTCGGCGGAGAGAAATACTCGTCGCTCGAGCTCGACGCGACTGCAGCCGCCGGTGACACTGGTAATCCTATGTCCGGCGGTGGCGAGGCGGAGCTGAGCGACGGGTCCGGGGGTGGTGGGCGTGTACGTTGCGATGCTGCTCTTGTAATCATCATCCAATTATTTTAATTCCGTATATATTATTATTATTCTCTTTATTTATTTTCTTACACATACATTTTATATTTTTAAATATTTCAATAACAAAAAAAAAAACAATAAAAAAACATTTAAAAATATAAAAATAGTAGTCCGCCGGTGTCGGGAGCTGGGTCCAAGCTACCGGTGGTTAGGGCTCCAGAGAAAGGAACCTCCTCACAATACGAGCCGTATCGAGGAGTACTGCTTTCTGTATCAGGCCCTTTACCCAACTGCGCAACGCCAGCTTCGACAGGTGGTCGTCGAAGCTTTTGGCTATCAAGCCATTGGCCGTAACGACGATCGGCACAATGACAGCCGAGTCCACATTCCACATGTCGACAACCTCGTGCGCTAAGTCAAGATACTTGATTTGTTTCTCTTTCTCAGCTTTCACGAGGTTCTCGTCATGTGGAATGGTAACATCGATTATCATTGTGCGGCGCGCTAATCGGTCTATCACCACTATATCGGGCTTATTAGCGACGATAGTCCTATCAGTGATGATAGACCGATCCCAGTACAACGTGACATGGTCATTTTCGAGAACTGGGTCGGGCACATACTTGTAATACGGTACCTCAGAATCCACAAGTTTGTATTTCAAAGCAAGTTGCTGGTGAATAATCCTGGCCACTTGGTTATGCCTGTGCAAGTACTCGCCGTTAGCCAGACGAGAACAACCAGAGATAATATGTCTGATGGACTCACCCGGACGGTGGCATGCCCGACACACGTCAACCGTCCCGTCCTTCATAATATGCCTCCGGTAGTTGTTCGTCAAGATAACTTCGTCCATAATTGCACAAACAAAACCTTCAGTTTCTCCGAAGAGATCACCGAAACGTAGCCAGGCCACGGACTCTGAGAAATCTACGTCGGACCCATAAAGAGCCCGATAGAAGCGCCCGTGAAGCTCCTTGCCTTTCCATACCTCCTTGCGGTCATCTGTAGTAAGTATTACAGGTTTGCGCCAGTTCTCTTTCGCCATGGACAACGGGGTGAGTCCCTTGTCCACTGTGACCACATCTCGGTGCATACCCACATCGGCTTTGAGAAAATATTCTCTGAGACTGCACATCTCGCGGTTGTGGAGAGTCTTAGTATTTAAAAAGCCTCGACCTCCACATTTACGCGGGATGTACAGTCTCATCACCGACGATCGTGGGTGATGCATCCGATTTGCAGTCAGCAGTGTACGGACCCTTCTATCCAGGGCGTCGAGTTCGGTTTGAGTCCATTTGAGTATGCCGAAAGAATACATTAATACCGGCATGACCCAACCGTTGAAGGCGCGCACCTTATTTCCGCCCGACAAAAGGCTGTTTAAAACCTTTTTCAGGCGGCCAAAGAAGCGCTCCTTCAGCGATTGCTTCATGTCAGTACCGATAATGCCCAACGCTTCCGACATACCCAAATACTTGTAGGTTTCGGTTGAGCTAAGGGATCTAACCTGTATGGAATCCGAGAGTTGAATTCCCTCAGATTCCATAATCTCCCCTTTCTTTACATGCATGACTGCACATTTGTCCACACCAAATTCCATCCTGATGGCACTACTGAAGGTTTCAGTTACTTTCAGTAGCTCCATCAGTCGCAAATTGTTGGGGGCAAAGAGTTTCAGATCATCCATGTAAAGGAGGTGAGATATGGCTTGACCACCTCTTCTCAACCGATAGCCTAGGCCTGAATCCTCCAGCAGTGTGCTAAGAGGATTCAGAGCTAAGCAAAACCAAAGTGGACTCAAACTGTCGCCCTGGAATATTCCCCGTTTAATCCATACAGGCTCATCATTCCCTTGAATCGGTCGACATCCTGGATATCGAAGAACCGTTTTCCATTGCCTCATACATGACTCAAGGAAGGCGCGTAGAGTTGCATCTATTTTGTACAACTCCAGCACCCTCATGAGCCATGTATGTGGCACAGAGTCATAGGCCTTCTTGTAGTCTATCCAACATGTCGACAGATCCTTGCGGGATCGACGAACCTGTTGGCTTATGGCCATGTCTATGAGGAGTAGCTCCTTAGTGCCGCGGGACCCTTTCCTACATCCATTCTGAGAAGCGGACATAATTGAGTTATTCTCAATGTGATCATTAATTTTCACTCTCAGAATGGATGTAAGAAGTTTATAGACCGTCGACAAACAAGTAATCGGTCTATAATTCTTGGGTTCCGCGGGACTACCTGTCTTATGGAGCAGGTGGGTAACGCCAGTTGTTAGAAACTGTGGTAGCGACCCAGACTCTAAGGATGATTGGAATTGAGATGCCAGGAGTGCGTGTGAGCTGCTATACCATTTTAGCCAAAAGTTATGCAGTCCGTCCGGTCCTGGAGATTTCCAGTTTGGTAACGGACGGACTGCTTTGGCTACATCCAATGGGGTGATGTTGATAAGTTCCATTGGTGGTATAGCTTCACACACTTATTATTATTATTATTATTATTATTAAAAATAATTTTTAAAATCGGTTTCGTAGATCCAGAGATTACCCCCTACAACCTAACAAACTTTTCCTCTTTATGATATTAGTATATGTTAATAAAAGTACCTAATACTAATAACACAACATTAACAATAATAATGCTTAGCGTTTGTGGACTACGAGAAAGCCTTCGTTACGATCGAGACTTGGGCTGTGCTGCAGTCTCTCCCACGGTGCCAGTTTTGGACTGGAAAAGGCTAGGCATTAATGTCAATTGCGAGTACATCACTCATCTTCGATTTGCCGACGATATAGTCGTCATGGCTAAGACCACGGGGGACCTCAGTACAATGCTCGATGACCTCAGTAGAGCTTCCGAAAGAGTGGGTCTTAAATTGAACATGGACAAAACCAAGGTCATGGTAAATACCCATGTAGCACCCACTCCTATCAAGATTGGAGGCTCTGCACTCGAAGTTGTTGATGAGTACGTCTACCTGGGACAAACGATCCAGCTAGGTAGGGCTAACTTCGAGAAGGAGGTCAACCGTCGAATCCGACTCGTCTGGGCGGCGTTCGGGAAGTTGCGCGGTATCTTCTTGTCTCACATACCACAGTGTCTAAAAACGAAAGTCTATGACCAGTGCGTGTTGCCAGTGATTACCTATGGACTCGAAACGTGGTCGCTCACAATGGGCCTCATCAGAAGGCTTAAAGTCACCCGAAGGGCAAAGGAGAGCCTTGGGTGTTCGAATCAGGAATGATGATATTCGCAAGAGAAACAAGGTTACCGACACAGCCCGAAGGATCGCCAAATTGAAGTGGCAGTGGGCAGGGCACATTGCTCGCAGAAGAGATGGTCGATGGGGCCGAAAAGTTTTGGAGTGGCAACTGCGTACCGGAAGACGCAGCGTTGGAAGGCCCCCCACAAGGTGGACCGATGACCTGGTGAGGGTCGCGGGTAACCGATGGATGCGAGACGCACAGGACCGGTTGTTGTGGCGACACTTGGACGTCTTTCGGCTGATATGATGATGATGAACAATAATAATTATTAAGAACAGTTTTTGGGTAAACTTCTTAGGTATTAAATAAATATTTTACTTAAAATATTTTTTTTTATAATTATAAATATTTGTCAAAACTATTGCTCTGTAGGTGAAATCAGTCATAAATGTAATTTGCAAAACACTAAAAATATTTATTTTTTTATTTATTTAATACAATAGGTTATATACAATAGGTTATGTGTACTATTAATTAAGAAGGACTCCGCTACTGAATGTCGGAGTTTGAAAAAGGTATTATCAACAAAGAATCTTTAATGCAATAGTAATTTTTAAGTCTGGCTTTACATAAACAATGTTTTTATGGACCGTATTGTCTCAGGTAATGTATTGTATATTTAGATATTTTGGTATTCTGGGCTATTTCTGTACACTTCTGGTCTCGGTGAAGTGAATTACGAAATGCGATCTCCTCATGATTCCGTACCGCGGGCTCCCAACGGAATCACGATGGTTTAAGACGGATTAGTCGGTTGCGGATTTTGTTGGTTGCGAATTTTGTTGGTTGCGAATTTTGTTGGTTGCGGATTTTGTTGGTTGCAGATTTTGTTCGAAAGAGTTATCGCGTCCCTGGAAAGCAAAAGGCACTACGAGGAGCACGGATGGGTTTTGGTCATTAAGAGTCTGACATTCCCTCCCGCTCCACCCAGAGCTGAAGGAGTCATTAATTTGATGATTTCTCATCCATAAAAAGCGGCTTAGTCTAATTTAAATATACGAACAAAACGGTGCCTCAAACTTCGATCAACAATTACAACTAACTATGTAGATATCGGGTCGACGCCAAAAATACGTCTCGGCAAATAACAGCTCACTTCAGATGTGAGCTCTTAGTTGGTTTAGTTTGCTTGAAACATAGCCAATGTTAACACTTTTCACAATGCTGCAATGTGTATTCAAAAATTGCAATAATAATAATAAAAAACCATTCATTTTCCGGTTACAAAAACCCATAGATAAATACCTTAACCTACTATGCATAATTATAATAACAATTGTGTTAGTATATAAAAACTTAAAACTATGTTAGTATCACTTGGTTGCACTAAGTCTTTGTGCGTTCCGGTGGCATTTGTCCGCGAAAGCGGCGGCCAAAACATCTTGTGGTCAAAAGCTTTCCTCCGTCACCTGATGCAGGTAGCATGTTGGTATGCGGACCACAAACGCCTTAAAGTTGACGTTGCGATGTGACTCCAGCAGCAGCACTCTCGGCGCGTACTTCAGCCTCTGGCGCACGTACTTCACGATGTCTGCCTCATCAGTGGTGTAGTGGAGACGGGACATGAACACCGGGGCATTCGGCTTTGCAGCACGCAGTTTTTTAAAATAATGCCCGATAAAGCAATTTAATGGCCAGACTTTCTTATTTTTGATAATTAGTTATATTTTAAGCTTTAAACAAACAAATAATATCAAATTTTAATAAAATTACCGATTTAAAACCAGCGCCACAAATTTATGTCTGGCCAAGTTTGGCCAATACACGCGCAAACTTTTGTGTAAAAGAACAGTAGATGCATGGAGTAGATTTGTATTATAATATTTTTTTTAATAATTTGTTACCAGATCCTTAAATATTGGTTATGCTACTTTTGTGTCGGTTTTTTGGTCTCTCATTAAATACTTAGCTTTGATTATGAACATTTTTTAATAGTGTTTGAAAAAATAACCACGAATGTGATGGCGGGGTTTGTTCGCTCGCTCACTTGACCCCGCCAGAAAGGGAAGCCTTCTTACCTCACTTCGCCCGCTCTTGCACCAACATAATTTGAAAGTATATTTAATTATTACAATAAATTAACGGGGACAACGGGAAGAAATATTTATTAAATTCTCTTTGTCCCCTTTATCGGGGACATAGCCTACGTGGACAACGGGAATATATAATACTATGACTCCGGTCATACCATTCGAACCTAACCTATCCGTGTCTGGGTGTCCTAAGCTCCCTGTGCCCTATGTCCGAATATTTGGTGACAGCTATACCTTTCTGAGTACGAAGCTAAAGGAATAAACCTATTATTTGAGAGCAAAGTTTTATCCAAGGAATTAACTACGATTTTATTGATAATCCATCTCTTATTTTACATACATATTGACATTACTTCGGTAATTCATACCTGGCGACACTTTTTATATATCTGAGAACGAAAATATTTTGTGGTGATAGATCTTTATATTAGGTTGTACAACTTGATGACAAACATAAATTTTGGTGACAAGAAATATACTCCTCTAAAAGTACTATCATATATGTAGTATTTAACTATTCAGTATTCATTTATTGAACTATCGTACACAAACATGACAATTTATATTTCATATTACATTATGCGTCTTACGTATTTTCGATCAGGTCACGTGTCCTGACGCAAGTTTAACATTTTTGACCCATCCTAAAATTCATAAGACAGATAATGTAAGCAACATTATCTGTCTTATGAATTTTTGATCGGGTCATGAGTCTTGATGGTCACGTGTCCTGACGCAAGTTTAACATTTTTTACCCATCCTAAAAAGTGCTTACATTATCTGTCTTACGAATTTTTGATCGGGTCACGAGTCCTGACGGTCACTTGAACTGACGCAAGTTTAACATTTTTTACTCATCCCAAAAAATGCACAACGCAAGAAGTTTTCACTTCAATAAAAAAAATCCGTCTTGTTTGCATAGATTGACAGCTCACTCTTCATGTTCACTTCACCTAAGCGTACACGGTGAGAGGTTTACAGAATGATGGCACTGCTGAAATCAGTCATCGTAGCTGAAATCGGCTTGACACTTAAATATGATCTACATTTAGTTTTGAATTGTGGATAACGCTGATGATATTGTGAATGGAGGAAGACACTTTTTCTTTCAACATTCCAAGTACCTATTTGGAGGTAGCGGAACACAGAGTAAAGTCCCACATACCTCCATTGAAAAGGGAGGATCCTACGACCGGACAGTTGTTGAGTCCGGTGGGCAACTGCCCAACAGTTGATATTCAGGCTTTGTAAATGTTCTGATCGCACGGTAAACTCTGATATCGATTTAGGATTTTGTCAAGCTGTCAGCTGTCGAGATAGATGGCGCTGCAAGTCTCATTAATTGTTGTGATGTTGATTCTGCTACGTTGATTTTTTGTGGCGGCATAATGCCGCTACACCTATAAGTACATATCATTAACAAAAATAAGTTTTTCATCTTAGACTCGTTACTTGTAACATTGATCTCATTGTTTTCATAATAAAAAACAAACATTTTGAAGTGATAAAAGAAAACGTCGTTGACGCGTTGAGCGAAGCATGCCCAGAAGATACCTAATAAGGCACTCATAGTGCTTTATTAGGTATCTTCTGGGCATGCTTCCATCATAGACTTCATCCATCGCTTTCCAACAGGCGTGATCGAGGTGAAGAGCTAGCCCATTACTCAATTAAGAAAAACCCTTAAGTAGTTTGTAGTTTTAAAGTTAAATGTTGAAAAATTTATGCTTAGTAAAAACTAGTTTCGGTCGAACACTACCCTACACCTAAAGTGTAAATTCTTGAGTGTATATTCGCACATCTGTATTTTGAGCCCGTATAAGTGTTTCGCTAAATAAAATAAAAAATAAAATCTCCTGCATACTTGACTAATCTCTGCAGAGATTGGCTAACTAAAATTTGATGAGGAATTTGGTGAGGAAAATTAATTCTAGCGTCACCGCGTCGTTATTCTAAGTTTATAATAAATTTGCGGTTTTGAATTAAACATTTATCGGTCAGTTGTATTTTAATTAACACTTCGATTACTGGGAAATCGTGAAATTCTTCTGATAATTTACGTCATTTCATAATTATAATTTAATCCACTGTGAAAATGTGTGCTTAGTAAAATTTTTGTAAAAAAATCTTTAATCATTTTGGCAACTCAGCGACCTTGCCAGCACAGCACGAAGAGCTGGGAAGTTAGTTTATCTAGCCTAACTGGGTTACAGGTAGAAAATAGGTATATTTTACGTAGGTACATCATTTAAGGAAAATGTAGGAACATGAAACAAAAAATATTAACTATAATCCGTGCCCAGACCACGGCTTTTCCCAGTTGTAAACGTCTGTTTGTGCCTGTAAACCTAGCTTTGTTCCGTCTCCTGCATGACATACTGATGAAAATATAGTATTTTTCATTTTGATGAAAGAAGGCGAACTTTGTCATTGCAGACGTCAGGGCTCAATAAATTATAAACATATTATAAACATACTGATGTATCTAGAACACAGACACAATTAATTTGTATACTAAAATTAATTTGTGTTTTAAATGTAAGTATAATGGTGTCAACAAACAACTGCATCAAAGTACATACTTTCTAACTAAAATATTATTGCCGAACTTGAGGTAAAATAAAATTTTGAATAAATAAATATTAACGTACCCGCCTAAAGTAAAGTGACGATGTTTTTTTTATCATCTGTCTCATAGTGTGTCATTGGATAGGTCGTTTAAAAATATTGATAGTCTGCAAAAACCATTTTTCCATCAAAGGATCCTTTTGCAAAATATAAAAATGTTTTTTTTTGCTGGAGTCAAGTATACCCCCGCTCTACCAGCTACACGGCTGTTTTTTGAGACGTAAAAAAATTCATCGTAGCAGCATTATCGAATTTAAAAGGAAAACTATCACAGCTATAGGTTGATCGACTATTAAATGTAACAAATCGATTACAATAATATTAAAATGAACGAGATTTTTGCTGTAAGAATCGTTACCAATAAAATTGAATTTCATTATGTCAAAGACCCAAAGGACAATATTCTTCTAATTTTAAGCAACGTTGGCATTCACATTATGTCAGTCATATGGAATATAGGTTTTTTTTACAGAATGCGACTGAGATGGCGCGAATGCGGATGCTGCTCCAAAGTTAGTAGAATTGGCCTAGTCATGTCATACTGACAACCACTGACAACCAACAACATGCTTATAAGCACACCAATAACGGAATAGTTTAAATACTAACAACCAACGCCATCTATATTCCTCCAGGTGACCTACGATCGCAAACAGGTAAAATTTAATTTTACTGTCTTTCTCTTGATGTTATTGTACTAATGGGAAACAAAGTTTCAGGTCTACTTCATAGATGTCGCTAGTAAAGGAAAAACGGTAGATTTTTTTTTATTTTTTTATTGAGAGGCACGCTCTGGACCACTATCTCACCTGATGGTAACCGATGATGTAGTTACATCTAGTACTTAAGTATAATAACTACCGACCCGACAGTCAATATTTCGTCAAAATTTCTCAATAAAAATAAAAACTCAGAAATGTGTTCCCCAAATTCCCCAACGCTCTGCACTTTTAAGAACAAAATGGTCCCGCTTTTTCCAAGTGATGACGTAAAAAAAGCATTAAATGATTTGATTTAGGTAGTAAGACCCTTATTCCAAAACATAAACTCCAACTCAACTCGAACTTTATCTCCATCGGAGCTTGTCATAAATTAAATACAAATACAAAATACAAATACTTTTATTTGTTGAACATAGGTAGGTCAGGTTCAAATGTTGTAATTATTGATGAACGCTATGTCTAACCGTCATCGGCGTACAAATATTATTTCAGTTTTAAAAAAAAGAAAAACATGCTGATATGATAATTAATAAATTATTAAACAATATACTTGAAATTAAAAGAAAAGTAATAAAATTAAAATTATCATCACACATTATTAAATCATTCTAGTTCATTTGTCAAATCAATAAAAAACATTCAAAAAGTAGATATAGTAACAATTAATTCTAGTATTAAATTGTTTTGCATTTGTTTGCTCATCTCTCGAGTACGGAAACGTCAATTAGACAAGCTTTCATTGAAATTTTCGTGCTCATGTTGGAGTTCGAGTTGAGTTGGAGTTTACGTTTTGGAATAAAGGCCTATGTGTATTTTCACAGGTTTATGTGACCTACTTACTTCATACCAATAAAGACTTATATTTTAGGGTTAATTTTACTAAACCTCCGCTGTCTGTTTGTTCTAGTGTCATATTCAACAACGCCAACGCTGGCTGTCGCTGAAAACCAGCGCTGTGGCTCTGTCTCGTACACGACGCCAGACTAGCATTATGCTGAGAGATGGCCGTTTTGCGCAGGTGTGGCGCATATCTTACCAACTTATCTAACTTAACTAATTTTGTGTAATTATTTTTTTGATATGCGTCATGCTTGGCGCAAACAAACTCTTTTTCCTTATTTTCTTTTCTTTTTTTATATTATCTGATTTTTAAAATAAAATATAAATAAATAAAAAAGCCTTTATTTATTTCCATTTCTCTAAATGTAACATTTTAAATGTATAGGTATTTTGTTTCTAATATCTGGTATTACTGCCTACCTGCTGTGTCTTTTAAGTCGTCAACCCATCTTCTCTTCGGTCTCCTTCCTTTATTTCCTGGTGGCTACCTAATTTCAGAGGCACGGAGAAATCTCAGTTGGTACTTCCTACCCAGATCAGTGGACATACATTTTCGGGCCGACCTCGGCGAACGTTGCTTTACTTCGAAAATCGACCCATGCGGCACAAGTAACTTCTCCTTTTCTTTCCTTCTGAATATTTAATGAATGTAGTGTACAGTGTCTCAAAAAATTTCTTGCCAAAATGGTTTTAGTCAGCGAAGTTGTTAGTACACATAATGTACCTCTAAATACAAGCGAGTGATCTTCACACTGCAGGGCAAACCTTCTTTAAAAAATACATATTATTATCGTCTTGCGCAAAAAACACCGCTGTAGTCGATTTTTTTTTTTGTTTGATTTGTTTTTCTTCTTTAATCTCTTTAGATAGAACTCTTTGTCGCGGATCGAACTGACAGTTCTGGCTCTTGAGGCGATCAAAGAAACTTAGGTCAGTACTCAAATAGTTTTCATAGCAGATACAACACACATACTGAACGTCTTCACAGGCGTAACCCCCCCCCCCCTCCCCCCGTTGAAACTCACGCGGTTTCAACCCTTCAGCAGTGCGATTCTGTAAACATTATCGTAGTGAACACTTGGGCTGGGCGTACGACGGGTGAGTTGTCAAACCATACAAATAGGATGGAATGACAGCTCGCTTGTCGTTCACTCCGCCTAGGTGTACACCGTGAGATGTCGACAGAATCGACCGGCAGGACTCTTTGGTCAGTAAGGCGCAGATGCATACCAGAGGGCGCCGCATAATTCCTTGTTTCGTGTTTATGTCAGCCACTCGTCAAATCCCTTCTTGTCCTGGGAAGACCCCTTTTTTTTTTTTTTTGAGGTTGGGAAATCGTCAAATGACCCCTCCCGCTCTGGGTGGAGCGGCAGGGAGTGTCAGACTTCTACTGACTAAAACCCACCCATGCTCCTCCTAGTGCCTTTTACGTTCCAGGGCCGCGGTAACTCTTTCGAACAAAATCCGCAACCCTAGTTGGGAAGACCCCTACAATGTGTCCAAGCCTCCAACATAGGGGTGAGACGCCATATTCTTGCAGCAGGACCAGGTCGCCAATTTTGATCGGTGTTGGCCTTCCATTTATGGCGAAGCTGCAACTCGATTGTTAGGGGTGGGTGCTGCAGAAACGGACGGGTTTGTTGCAACGAAAATACAGATGAACTTTTAAAACACGTTTATTGACTTTTTCGGTTGAACAAGATGGCCGCGTGTGCAAAAATGTTAATATTGGGCGCATTGATTCGCGTTCGGTGGCAAACTGGCGAGGCCTAGTGTTACAAGCATGTCAGTGTGTCCCGCCTCTCAACTTTACTAGTGATGCTACCTTATTAACAATGTTTTCTTGAAACTATTGAGCGTGTCGCTAGCATTCCCCACTCTAGTCCTGACACAACACTCATCAATTAGAGTGATAGGAACGACGCGTGCCGCATAGCGCAACCGTCACGTCCGGGAGCCCACTTTCACATCCACGAGTCTGATGCGACCTTCCTTCCCTGTGAATACCTCGGTGATTAGTGGTTTTGGCCACGAATTGCGGGGAGAGATCGGGTTCACAACCAATACGAGGTCGCCCACTTGTAGTTGTGGCTGCTCTGTTTTCCACTTTCGCCTTGGTTGCAGGCAATACTCTATGGTAGCAGATCAGGTAAAATTTCTTTTACCCACCTGTGTCAGAACAGGGGGGGCCTAGAAAAAAAAATTTTCTATAGCGTTAACGTCAGACGCTCACGACGAAGTATAATGGGAATGACATTAGGTGTGGAAAGGAAACGTCATCACCAAATGTCATTCCCATACATTTTGTCGTGAGCGTCTGACGTTAAGAGCGTTTACGCGGTACGGCTTTTCATACAAACTTTCAAATCCTTATTCTTCAAAATGAATGGACCGATTTTAACGAAACTTGGTATGCATACGCTAGATATCCAGATCTAAATAGTTATCAGAAAACATTTTTGATAAAGATTTCAGAGGGAGAGAGAGAGCGATTTTAAGTTTGTTTAAGTGAAAAATCACTATATCCTTCCCCCTGAACTCTTTTTCAAAAATGTTTTCTGATAACTATTTAGACCTGGATATCTAGCGTACGCATACCAAGTTTCGTTAAAATCAGTTCATTCATTTTGAAGAATAAGGACTTGAAATTTTGTATAAAATTACATACGGCGTACACGCTCTTAACGCTACAGAAAAGTTTTTTGTCTAGGCCTGCAGGTCGGTTAAACGTTAACTCGTACGCCAATGACGGATTTGTCTATCAATCGGTGGGCTGGTTCGGGGAAACCCTTTGCCAACTTTCCAGAAACGTAAAGTGGACCTTGTTTCAATAATGACACGAATTGTTTCTAGTCATTTCATAAATAGTATCGCAGGGTGTATGATTTCCAGGGTTGCCGATTTTGTTCGAAAGAGTCACTACGGCCCTGGAACGTGGAGGAGCATGGATGGGTCTTAGTCAGTAAAAGTCTGACACTCCCTCCCGCTTCACCCAGAGCGGAAGGGGTCATTTTTTTTTTTTTTTTTTTAACGTTTATTGGACAAAATCAGAACTTAGCCTACTACAGTTTCATACTAAAAACATAACATATAAGAGGCTTCTAACCTAAATGAACTCCTGATTTCCAAACTAGGTAAAAACCTGTATCTTGGAAATCAGTGCTCTTCCAATGAACATAATATGGACTCTTACTTGATAAGGAGTATAAGTACATCATGCCTGAAATAGTTAGGCCACAAATAAATAATGAGAAAAAATACAATTACCTAAAAATGACAAATTATTGCTTTAGTTAGGGTTTATTTAACAGCTTGACGGTCTCTAAAGATATGATAAGTGTTGTGTTGTGAAGTGTAGTGTAGTGTAATGTAGTGTAGTGTAGTGTAGTGTAGTGCAGTGTAGTGTAGTGTACTGTAGTGTAGTGTATGTTGTGTAAGGTAACGAATTAGTTAGTTATTTCTGGACAAATAGTAAGTTTTCGGTATGAGCATAGTCTAGGTGAATAAGCCAATTTGTAACGGTTGTTTTACATTTTTGTTTGGTAAGGGGACACGTGTTGAGGATTCATCATCATCATCATCATCATATCAGCCGAAAGACGTCCACTGCTGGACATAGGCCTCCCCCAAGTGTCGCCACAATAACCGGTCCTGTGCGTCTCGCATCCATCGGTTACCCGCGACCCTCACCAGGTCATCGGTCCACCTTGTGGGAGGCCTTCCAACGCTGCGTCTTCCGGTACGCGGTCGCCACTCCAAAACTTTTCGGCCCCATCGACCATCTGTTCTGCGAGCAATGTGCCCTGCCCACTGCCACTTCAATTTGGCGATCCTTCGGGCTATGTCGGTAACCTTGGTTCTCTTGCGGATATCATCATTCCTGATTCGATCACGCAAGGAAACTCCGAGCATTGCCCTCTCCATTGCCCTTTGGGTGACTTTAAGCCTTCTGATGAGGCCCATTGTGAGCGACCACGTTTCGAGTCCATAGGTCATCACTGGCAACACGCACTGGTCATAGACTTTCGTCTTGAGACACTGTGGTATGTGAGACGAGAAGATACCACGCAACTTCCCGAACGCCGCCCATCCGAGTCGGATTCGACGGTTGACTTCCTTCTCGAAGTTAGCCCTACCTAGCTGGATCGTTTGTCCCAGGTAGACGTACTCATCAACAACTTCGAGTGCAGAGACTCCAATCTTGATAGGAGTGGGTGCTACATGAGTATTTACCATGACCTTGGTTTTGTCCATGTTCATTTTAAGACCCACTCTTTCGGAAGCTCTACTGAGATCATCGAGCATTGTACTGAGGTCCTCCGTGGTCTCAGCCATGACGACTATATCGTCGGCAAATCGAAGATGAGTGATGTACTCGCCATTGACATTAATGCCTAGCCTTTTCCAGTCCAAAACCTTGAAGACGTCCTCCATTGCGGCCGTGAACAGTTTCGGAGAAATTACGTCTCCCTGCCTCACACCCCGCTGCAGGAGGATAGGTTCTGATGTCTGATCCTGAAGTCGGACTGACATGGTGGCGTTTTCATACAAACACTTCAGTACCTCGATGTACCGATAGTCGATCTGGCACCGTTGGAGAGACTGCAGCACAGCCCAAGTCTCGATCGAATCGAAGGCTTTCTCGTAGTCCACAAACGCTAAGCAGAGGGGCAGATTATACTCTTCGGTCTTCTGTATAACCTGCCGCAGCGTGTGTATGTGGTCTATTGTTGAGGATTGGATTAATTTTATTGTAAAGATGGGCACCGAGAAAAGGGAAGAATCTCTGAGCAAATTTAGTGCGGCACGCTCTCGACACACCAACTACATATTTTCTGCGCTTCTGTAGAAATGCTAAGGGGTTATACTTTAAATAACTATGCATTCTGAGGACTGTTTGTAGTTTAACCTGTCCGGCCCCGGCGACACACCGGTGTGTCGCGAATTAATCGCGAATTTAATGTTTATTTACATATACATAAGATTTACTTTATATTAGGGAATTTTCACATGTTGGGCCGGAGTGGATAAAAAGCTGCCTTACAGTCAATACCTCACAGGTTTGATAAAGGCTAGTAGTGGGATGGAAAAATGGTAGAAACAGACTTACTTTAAGGAGTGCTCTTTGAGCACGCTCAACTTTGATTAAGTCAAATTAATGTCAAAGCCGCATTGAGCATGTTGAAAAGTCTTGAACCACGACGTGTCACTAAAAACAAGGGCAGTGTCATCCGCGAAAGTTACAATTTTCCCATTTAGGAGTTTAAGTTCACAGAGGTCATTAATATAGATCAGAAATAAGGTAGGTCCAAGGACACTACCTTGCGGCACTCCGTAAGTTACGGGAAGCCTTTCACTTACCCAGTCAGCCACCTTAACACACTGAAAACGATTACTGAGGTAATCCGTGAGTAATTTATGTGGTAGACCTCTGATCCCCATGCTCTCCATTTTATCTAATAGTTTAGGGACAGAGACTGTGTCGAATGCCTTGGCTAGATCAAGAAATATAGCCAGAACTTTATTTTTGTTATCAATATTATCCACTACATAATCAATGACTTCATGTACTGCATCACTAGCAGCTTTGTTGGATCTGAAACCGAATTGAGCATTAGATAGAAGCTTGTTTTTCTCTAAGTAATTAGTTAGTCTCTTATTTATAATTTTCTCGAGAATTTTAGACACAGTGGGCAATATTGAGATGGGTCTATAATTATTGACACAGTCTCTGTCACCAGACTTAAATATAGGTATTATTTGGGCAGTTTTGAAAGCTTGTGGGAAGGAGCCAGATGAGAGCGCTAAATTACAAATATAGGTCAATGGGGAGACTAATATGGGTCGATAACGTGAAAGGAAATTTGAGGTTATGTTATCACTTCCAGCAGTGGAGCTAGGTTTTAGATTAAGGATGATGTTATTAATCTCACTTTCGTCGGTTGGCAGTAAAACAAAGGAGTTATTGCAGGTAGGATGAATAAGTGATGAAGGGTCCGTCCTTGGTTCTTGGGATAACTGCTTTTCTGCCAGTGATTTTCCTACACTTGCAAAGAATGCATTTATATTATCAACGGAGAGTTGTGGATTGTTAGGACATATAAATTCAGAAGCAACTTCATTCTGCCGTCTAGTATTAGTTACAGTTTTAATAACTTCCCATATTTTCTTTGAATTGTTACCTGCCTTAGCAAATTCATTTATTTCATATTCTCGCTTTACTTTGTGCAGCAATTCGTTACAAAAATTCCTGTACCTTGTGTAGGTTAATTTAAGAGTAGCGTTATCTGGAGAAATTTTTGATTTAAGATGAAGGCTATCTCTATTCCTTACGCATCTCAAGAGACCAGGAGTGATCCATGGCTTAAATATACGTTTACGTCTTGATATGATTATTGTTTTTGTACATGATTCAATAGCAGCATTAAGAGAACCAGTAAAATTTCCAACAACTTCATTAACGTCTGTAATTAAATAGAGGGGCATAAAATCTATTTTGGGTATAGCCGAGTCAAGAGCAGTATAGTCTACTCGCTTGATGGTTTTGGGGAACTGCTTAGCTGGGATAGATACACTGACGGAAATAATTACACTGTAATGATCAGTGAGAGATGTTTCAGCGATCAAACACGATGCTGGAAATTCGGATTTGAGTATGACATGGTCAATGCAGGAATTTGCACGCGTGAAAGTTTGATAGGCTGGTAGCATACCATGTGATGCCATAAGATTTAAATAACGGTGTTTTCGTGTGTCCACTGCATTATCGGCAATATCAATATTTACATCACCAGACAGAATAAAATTTTTATGCTTGGGAGCCACCTCAACCAGCAAACCATTCAAGCTCTCCAAAAACATGTCAATATTCCTTACACTGGGTGATCGGTATACAGCGAGAACTGCAGTGTTTTTATCGAGGGTTATAAGTAGACTATTACAATCTATAATGACCGGTTCCTGTACACATAAATGTATGCCTTTCTTAATGAAAATGGCTACACCTTCATTTTGTGTATAGTTTCTAGTTGTACAGTAATAATCGAAAACATCTAGTACAGGAGGATTGGAAACACTAAGCAGCCAGCACTCCGTCAATATTATCAGGTCCCAGTCAACATTGGATTGAGCCAAGAGGGCAAGCATTCCATCCATATTACAATTTAAGCTTCTTATATTCTGAACAATTACCATAAATGATTTTCCAGATGTTGGTAGAAGTGCTGAGCATTGGTCTATGGTACATGCAGAAGTCTTAGCCATGGTTATTGCATCGATGTCAGTAGAGATATTATCTTTATTTATGGAATCGAAAATCGAGTAATTTGATGATTTCCCATCCTTAAAAAAAAAGGATTTATATGTGTTCTTATACAATATAATGTCACAAATCATAAATAAAGTTTGTTAATTATTAGTTTATTTCATTCGTACCTGTTTATAATACATTGTACTAATTTACATTACAATGCATGATATGCCATATAAAAATCTTATTTATGAACGTTTCTATAATTTTGAGGCAGGTAAAAAATCATGCTCTGGAGGGTTAAAATCTTTGAAAGTGTTTGTTGTGTGCGAGGGACGCGAGCGAGAATATATTACCAGTCAACAGACTCGACACCGCACTCCGCCCACATATTTGAAAAGATTCCGCTACACATCCTAGTACAGGTCATCTGCGCACCGTTTCACAGCTTCGTAACGCATTAACGCGTCCTCGCTCATCTCTGGTGGAAACGCTCACACCGTTTCACAGCTTAGCTATGCATCCGGGAACCGCTCAGCTTTCTCATACATTTATTTATTTATTTATGGATTACAGACTTCTGCAAAATACAAACTTGTCACACAATACGTTTTCGTGTGATGCACACTCAATATCAGGTAACCACAACTTACGCATTTAATGAGTCTACATGCTCCGACTGAATATTAGTAAAACAAAACTAAAACAAATTAAAAATTACTTTATTAGTAATACTGGATGTTTTGGTGCCTTTGCCTTAAAATAAAAAGCGAATGATGCGCGCGCATCGCTAATTTGTGAAAGTCTTAGAAAGTCCGAGTTTTATTTATTTTCTCGCAAATATGTTATAAAACATCGTATGACATACCTAAAAGCAGAGGCTGTAATTATCAAAGCGCACGTAGCTACGTGCGCTTTGATAATTACAACCTCTGCTTTCTTGTTTCGCTCGCCTACGGCTCGGGCTAGCAATATCGCCTCGGTTGTAGTTTTCAACTTACCGCACTTATATCATAATGTACTATCATTAAATAGGTACCTATACAGTTTATCTCATATTATACAAAAATACTAACAGTGAAAATACAATAAAAATTGATCGAGAAACCAACGAGATAAAACAATAAAATTTTAAACAAATATGTCTACTTATCCCTTTCGCGAAAACACGTTCACGTGAAAACACGTTTTATAAAGAAGCTGTATTATGTGTCATGGTATTTGACGTCAGAATTCGTATCGGACTTCTCTTTCTAATTCAAAACTTTGAAAATTCATGACTTTCCCGCAGATGAAGGTATTTAAAAAAACATATTAATTCTTTACTAAAGCTAATAAGTATTTAATTTTGCAAATAAAAAATTGCCTCCATATTCCCTATTGGACACAAATTCAGACTACGGTCTACTAATGTGAAATTAATAATGAAAAAACCCAATGAGACCATTCGTACCTAGGAATCGAATCCAGGACCACTCGCTAATCTGCAGTGCGATTCGGTCAACGCTGCGTCTTCCAGTACGCGATCGCCAATGCAGATCTTTTCAACCCCATCGACCATCTGTTCTGCGAGCAATGTGCCCTGCCCACTGCCACTTCAGTTTGGCGATCCTTCGGGCTATGTCGGTATTATTTTATGTATATAAGTATAATGCAAAAATAACACAGTTTCAATAATGTATAACAATAATCTAATAAATTATTAACGATATAAAAAATATTCAAGTCGTATTCATTTGCGTCCTCGTCGGTAACCTCCTATTAAACTTAAACCTATATGGTGCCACCAGTTTTTGCGAATGAGTTGCCGTTCATTCTTGGCGTTGCGGCGGAACTCTCGCCACTCTTCGCGCTTCTGGGGAATATTGGGCCCGTATGTTTTCTTAGGCCTGAACGAAGCTTTAACAGTCTGTAAATAGACATTCCAAAATATTACGTTATTAAATTAATCATTACACATACTCGTATTTATAATACCATTAAGGCAGCTTAAATTTTCAACTGACCTCAACAAATGTATCAGATTTATATTTCCAGAGTGTAGCCAACATGAATATAGGTATCAATGCAATTCCGAAATATTGAAGAATCGCGCCAGCAACTAAAAAAATCAAATAACTTTGTAGAAATAAAAACATTAAGTTCTTAATGATTATGTACAAAAGAGATAAGTAACCAATACGCACCATAAGCACCATTCGGATATACATACGTCCCGCCGAACAGTAGTTGTTCAGTTGTAACCAGAGAATAGAAGAAAACGACCATCATCATAAGTGGAGTAACAATACCCCAACATATTCTCCAGTAAAACGAAGTCTTCAAACCCAGCATAAATTCAATGTCCAGGCACATGTTTTCCAAACCTGAAATGTCAATGTAGTTATTAAAAAAAACCGGCCAATTGCGAATCTATAAAAACGGCAAAAAAATCACGTTTGTTGTATGGGATATTTATTATATTCTGTTTTTAGTATTCGTTGTTACAGCGGCAACAGAAATACATCATCTGTTACATTTCAACTCTAGCTATCACGGTTCATGAGATACAGCCAGGTGACAGACAGACGGACAGACTTCTGTCTGTCACCTGACAGCGTAGTCTTAGTAATAGGATCCCGTTTTTACACTTTGGGTACGGAACCCTAAAATGGCTTAATCCGTTTAGAAGCTATGATAGGTACCACAGACAGACACAGAGATTCAAAGTCAATCCAGAGGGGTAGTATACAGTAAACACTAGGTTTTTAAACCCTGATTAAAATGACGGGGGGTTTTTTGATCAGGAAGTTTTTTGACCACAATTGATCAACAATCGATAAAAAAAGTGTTTACAGTGACTCATAATTTCTATGAACCCCTTCACACATTTTCACAGTTTTCGATTGTTGTAAAATTATGTGAAGTCAGGATGTGTTTTTTGACTATGTATCACGACGTTTCAATCCCGAACTAAGAATTTGTTAGAAGAAACACCGCGACCCTGGAACGCTAAGGGCATTAGGTGGAACATGAACAGGTTTTAGTCCGTAAGATTCTGACAGTCATTTGATAGAAAGAAAGAAAAAGAGCTTATTTGCGCTAAGCAAGCATACTATAAATCGAGATTGTGATAGAAAGATGATGATGATTCCCTATCCTTAAAAAAAAATAAAAGGGCACTTTCGAAATAGGTTTAAATTAAGAATATAATTATTACATCATCATCACACAGGTCTAAAAATAAAATTTTGTTTTACCGTAAATCCAAAATACACCCATGGTTTCAAAGATTGCTGCAAATAATCCCATGAACGTTCCACCGTAGAAATCCACTATTTCCAGAATGTACTGCCCGCCCTGTAACATTAACAAGAATTGAAAAAAAAATCATGAAAAGATTTTAACCGCTCCGGGCCCGACATGTGAAAATTCCCAAATAAAAAATAAATCTCATGTTATAGGTAAATAAACATTAAATTCGCGATTAATTCGCGACACACCGGTGTGTTGCCGGGGCCGGAGCGGTTGACAGTTTAATGTACCTATTGTTGAAGATTTTTATGTTATATGTGCCATAACTAATTCTTAAATCAATACAGAGAATAAAAAACCGGCCAAGTGCGAGTCAGACTCGCGCACGAAGGGTTCCGTACTATTATCTATAAAAACAACATAAAAAAAATCACGTTTGTTGTATGGGAGACCCCCTAAAATTTTTGTTTTTATTTTTTAAATTTTTTATTTTTAAGTGAATATATAACTTAATATTCTGCGAATATTTCAAGCGTCTACCTGTTGCTGTTATCAATATCGAGCAAAACCTAGCAAAAAAATCACGTTTGTTGTACGGGAGCCCCTTATACATTTATTTTACTCTATTTTTTAGTAGTATTTGTTGTTAAAGCGGCAACAGAAATACATCATGTATGAAAATTTCCACTGTCTAACTACCACGGTTCATATGATTCAGCCTGGTGACAGACAAACAGACAGACAGACAGAACGACGGACAGCGGAGTCTTAGTAATCGGGTCCCGTTTTTACCCTGTGGGTAGGGAATCCTAAAAAAGGAAATTTAAAGACAAAGGCTATTTTTAGATATTGCTGATGTAAGTACGTGGTTTTTCTATTATGTAATTATTATGTTTAGACACTATGAGTCTGCAACCGGCCAATACTGCCAAATATGGCCGGAAATTATATTGTAGCAGTAGCTTTTGCCCACGACTTCTTACGCATTTACCCTATTTTTTCCCGTTCCTGTATAGCCTATAGCATTCCTCATGAATGTGGCTGTCATATGCAAAACACAATTTCCAAATCCGACAGGTAGTTCCAGTCGAGAGAGATTAGCACATACAAACAAGCAAACTCTTCCACTTTATAATATTAGTATAAATTAGTATAGATTTATGTAAGTACATAAGTATCTAAATATAAGTTTCAAAAGAAAATCTTACCGGTGTAACGTATACAAGTCCAATTAAAAAGCAGCACGAAGAAGTCATCGCGGATATATAAATAACGGGTACTTTCGGGAATGCGTCGAGAAATATTGTGTTGACTGTTGAAAATATGGCTACTCCAGAGCCGATACCAAGTACTGCCATCATCAAGAAAAACAAGGCAGCAAAGAGCTGGAAAACAAGAAGAATACAATTTTACCAAAGTTAAAAAATGCTACCTACATTATGTACCTACAATAAATTGAAGTTTCCTGACGTTATGTAAAGAGCTGTGTGCACACCTATTTTTGGTGTACAAATAGGTAGTGTCAAGAAAACGGGCATTAGTGCAATATCAAATCAAAAAATCAAATCATTTATTTAAATTTCTTAGTTCTAAATTACACTGTAGTACATAAAATAGCAAAAGGTATTAATATCACGGTCGCCTGAACTAGGAGGGTCCAGCGTTCACCTAGGCGGAGTGAACGACAATAGAGCTGTCATTCCATTTTATTTGTATGGTTTGACAACTCACCCGTTGTGCGCCCCGCCCGGGTGTTCACTTCGACATGTTTACAGAATCGCACTGCTGTGTTTCAGGCGAATAAGTTCAATATGGTATGAATTCTTAAAATAATCACTTACACAGTCTATGCTTATCACTAGGTACAACAAGTTTATTTTTACATATAAACTCTAAAATAATATAACGTTCTTTATAACGTAAATAAAGAATACTCGATTTACGCAATTACTTTATAACTAACAATAGCTTCTCTGTTTCTTCGTAGTCCATGTTTTGTAGGACATCCTTTATGAGTTCTTTACAACGACTGTACTTAAGCGCATAAATGTCCCTTAGAGCATTGAGTCTATTGTACAGTAGTGGTCCAAGAAAAACAAAGAATTTGGATGTAAAGATATGTCTAGTAAAAATGTTTCGAGAGCAAACTATTCCCCCATTGAACCATCAAAGTCTCAACGACAGGAACATTCCCGACCTCCTCAGGCTGTACCTGTCTCAGGACACCATAAAGTTGTCCAAAAGGTTGGTATAGCTGTTAAGAGCGTGTACGGCGTATGTCATTTCATGCAAACTTTCAAGTCCTTATTCTTCAAAATGAATGGACCGACTTTAATGAAACTTGGTGTGCATACGCTAGATATCCAGGTCTAAATAGTTATCACAAAACATTTTTGAAAAAGAGTTCAGGGGGAAGGATATAGTGATTTTTCACTTTCTATAGAAAACTTAAAATCGCTGTTTCTCTCTCCTCGGATATAATAACTTACTTGTGGCACAAACGGCGACTGCGCAATAGCATCGGGGTAGGAAATGAAAGCAAGACTAGAGCCACCAGAGTTGCTGCCGATGACGTCGTTGATGTTGTCGTAGCCGAGCTGGTACGCGAGGTTCCCCAGAATACCGAATATCGTGATGCCCGAGACTAAACTCGTGAACGTGTCCAGTGTGGTTACAATCATCGAGTCTCTGAAAACGAGAAGTTTGTTATTCATGAACAGGTAGGGTGCCAGTACACTGCAGAACGATAGACTTAGAACGTAGAATCGTCCCGTCGATTAACGATGGGTCGATATGTCATTAGACCACTATCAATCGGCACCCATGCGTCGATCTGAAAAAACCACCTCAGTAATCTTTTCATTTTCAAGTTGATCGATTTCATCGGTCGACAATCAATCGATTGCTGTGGTGGCACCCGTACATATTAAACAAACGGGTAACATTTGATTTGAACACAATGTAGAGGTATGGGAAGGATGGGGAGAGAGGTCCGTATCTACTACGTAAGCCGGTGCTGACAAGGAACCGGTCTAACTCCTTGTCATCATATATGTTGAAGAATAAGCAATTATATACTGGTAAAATATAATGTAGGTAAATAGCTTTATTCGAATGGTGTAATCAGAAAAAAACCGGCCAAGTGCGAGTCGGACTCGCGCACCATTTTTGGGTTCCGTACTATTTTCCATAAAAAAACGGCAACAAAATCACGTTTGTTGTATGGGAGCCCAACTTAAATATTAATTTTTATTCCGTTTTAATATTTGTTGTTATAGCGGCAACAGAAATACATCATCTGTGAAAATTTCAACTGTCTAGCTATCACGGTTCATGAGATACAGCCTGGTGACAGACGGACGGACCGACGGACAGCTGGTCTTAGTAAAAGTTAGGTATGAGTAAATTTTATGCAATCATAAATTAAGTAATAACCTGTAAACATTGTGCGAAAAGTTGTTGTATGATGAAAACATGATAAGTGCTCCTGAGCAAGCCGAAAGAGAGAAGAACACTTGTGTCACTGCTGCATACCACACCTGTAAAATTAACAAACTCTAAATTCTCGATTCCTAAACTTGACAAAAATACTTAGATATTAAATACAAAATTTTAGCTAAAAATACTACTTACTCTCATTTCCAAGATTTTATGCCACTGTGGTGTAATAAAAAATAATATTCCCATGCCAGCACCGGGCAACGTAACAGCCCTGGAAACAAACGTTACGAAACATTAATGTAGGTGCATTATAACTTCTCGCACAAAGTAGGCAATGGTTGTTCCTGCCAGATTCGCTTTATAAAATAATAGCCAGTTGCTACACTAATTCTATAACATTACATTCTACGCGTTTGCTACGAATGCTGCTACGCACATTCTAAAACTTCAGATACGCGTGTGCTACACCACCACTGCTGCTAAACGGGTGCTACGGCTGTTACGCGTCGGCTACGACTGCTGCTACGCGTGTGCTACATGCAGCTGCTGCTACACGGGTGCTACGACTGCCACGGGTATGTTACAACTGCTGCTATACGGGTGCTACGACTGCTACACGTGGGCTATGATTGCAGCTACGCGTATGCTACGACTGCAGCTACGCGTGTGCTACATGCAGCTGCTGCTACACGGTGATACGACTGCCATGCGTATGTTACAACTGCTGTTATACGGGTGCTACGACTGCTACGCGTGGGCTATGACTGCTACTACGCGTATGCTACAACTGCAGCTACGCGTGTGCTACATGCAGCTACTGCTACACGGGTGTTACGACTGTTACGCGTATGCTACGACTGCTGTTACGTGTGGGCTGCGATTGCTGAACCGCAAACTGCGTTGACTGCTGCACTAATTCAAGATTTTACGAAAATACCACGTCAGCTGATACGTGATGTCTAAAACGCATTTATTACGACAGCTTATATAAATACAATGGTACGCTACTACTTCTGGAAAAACTGAAACTTTTTCTTCTTACCTGATTAGCAATACAAACATAACGACATATGGGAACAAAGCGAGGAAATAGGCTGCTTTCCCGGAACTTTTGACACCTTTAGCGACAATCAAAAAGAGGATCAGCCAGGATATGAACATGCTGAGTGTAAGGTCCCACAACGGTAAACCTGCAAATATACCACAAATATCGTAATAGTCGAGTTGATTATCTTAACTGATATACAGATGTAAAATTGCTTAGCTATAAATTAAATAACATGGTTGTAAATGCAATCTCTGGAAGTCCGGGGACCGTTTTTTTTTTAATAATCACTTCAGGTAGATTGGAAGTTACATTATCCGAAAACTACAAGGTTCCTGTGGGATAGGGGGCGAAGCCGAGAAAAAGCTGCTTTTAATATTCCAGAGCCGCAAATTACGAAACAAGCTAAGCTAGCTCCTATGGCTATGAAATTTTTCAACATCGTGAACTATACAACGTGTAACAGAATAGACGCAATACCTCTTAAGGGGTCATTGTACTCATCATTTAAAACAACTTTTACTATGGACCAACCCCGAAATCTCAAAAAAAAAAATCAGCTGTTCAGTAAATTTTGTCGAGTTGCGTTTGATCTGTTACACGTTGTATAAACTTCGGTGTAAGTTACAAATAATAGACCACATAGCTGAAATGAGCAAAGCTGCACTAACTTAGCATCTACTCTGAAATTACAAAACCATATAAATGCTTATTCACACTGGGATTTACTTATACTATTTGTATTTAGGGATCACACAACATATTTATAGTTACATAGTTATGGTATAGTTTGCTTACCAATTCCTTCATGGATGCCATCTGACTGTCGCAAAATGGTTTGCCTGTTTACAAAAAATCTTTAATAAGTTCTACGTATTTATGAATAAAACTATGTTGAGCACAGCGTGTGTGTGCTATGTTGAGCAAACCCCCCCATTTGGGGTGGAGGCCTTTATCCAACAGTGAAAGTCTTTTGGCTGATATAATGATGATGATGATGATGAGCACAGATATAGATAGATATAGATAATGCAAGAGCAACTACTTCGCGTGGGCGATTCGGTGCCCAGCTTACGTACAAAAATCGTAAGTCACCACTTTCGCGCTCAGTTTGCATCGGTGTTATATGCTAATCGGACGTCAGTTAGGTGGTAAGGTCAGTTAAGTGCCAAACGCGAATTTGGATGCTGTTGTCGGAGACATTTAACGGGCGCCGGGCGGTACGACCAGAGGTACTAAAATTGTTTTGGGACTCAAAATACTCTATCACGTCTGTAACAACGGTCATATGTCATTGAATTAACATGTCCTTAATACACCCTCAAGGCAAGAACCTTGACAGTGTATACCTACTGCTGGAAAACCCTGTATTGAGGTTTGGTCTCACGTGCATGATTTTTTTGACTTCCAAGTGATTTTGAGGCCCTGGTAAACCAACCTAACTAATTATCATATCTTTTCTACCTTTGAAAGCTACCCACTCAATAATAATACCTAATCCATAAACATAAGAAATTTTAGGGAAACAGTTCCAATTTTCTCTTGAAGTAACACAAGACAAAAGTCGCGTCATGCGTGATTTACGATATTTTAAAACTGACGATCTGATCAAATACTATTGTAACACTATTTTTAAATGTCTCCGAAGTTGGTGCACAACGGCACTTGTAAATGCCAGTTATTTTTATCAGAGTTTAAGTTCGTCATTTGCAGATACTTCAGCTTAATTTTATAACCCCTCCGATACATAAATAAAGCGTCCATCAAAACTAAATTACAATTTTATTAGATTGATTGCCTGTGGGATTATTTACTAAGCTGACGCAGGGTGACGTGCATTAAATTGATAACCAAGTGAACTCACGTGAAATATAACTCTGCACTGCTGACTGGTTCTCCTGTCAATTCACTCGCATTGACGGTCTGTCCTGACGGCACACAGTTCTCCCAGTGATCTTCGCAGAGAGTCCATGGCAGTGTACTTTGAAAACTCATGATTAAATAATACAAGCATAGTCCCACGATTGACATATAGTAAGACACCACATACAAAGAACTAAGCGCTTGAGCGTACCCCGTTCCTGAAAAATTAATTAATCAGATGAAGTTATTACCATCAATATTTTAAATTAGGTAAGTAGTGTAATGCCGTCATAAGAAAAAAGGACATATCTACATAATAATTTAATAATTTAATAATAATTTATTTATTTTCTTACCACAAATTACAAAGAAAGAAATTAAAAAGTCTACAGACACAATTCTTTTATTAATTTGTGGAAGACTGGTGCCTAAACTAAGTTTTTTACAAAACCTGTATGTCAGGTCACCAGGCCCCCTGAACAAAGTTTTACATTATTATGTTGTACTGGAGACAATTTTTGATTTGCATATAATATTCAAATAAAAACTCTAACAATAAAATTACAATATTGCAATATTGTTCATAAAAATTGATTTATAAAATAAAAATACCTAGTGAATTATTTCTTTTTTTTTTTTTTTTTTTTTGTTTAGGATACATGCATGGGAGGATGTATGTGAATGCGCGTGTTTTGTGGGGTGTAAGTGATGTGGAGTGTGTGATGGTGTGTATGTGTGTGTGGTGTGGGGTGATTGTGTATGTGATGCAAAGGGAACATTATGTTAGGATATGGTTTTGAAAAGGTCTTCAATTTGGGTATAATCTAAAGTGATAAGCCAGTCAGTTATTTTTCTTTTAAAATTTGTTTTGTTTAAGGAATGAATTGAAAGTAAATCATTCAGTCTGTTGTATAGAAATGGGCCAAGAAAAGAAAAGAAATTTCGGGCAAATTGGGTTTTTACTGATTTAGGTTGGCATACATTTCTTCTTCTGCTTCTCATGTCAGAGTCACGATGGGTATTTATAAAAGGAACAAGAGATCGTTGTTTCAAAGCAACATGGAGAATAAAAAGCTGCCGAACTGAGAGGACTTTAGAGGACCTGTAAACTTCTACGGTGGGATGACGGAAAGGAAGGAATAGTGCCACCTTAAGGACTGCCCTTTGAGCCCTTTCCAGAGCTAAAAGGTTAGTTTTGAAAGTTCCACCCCATGAAGTGATGCAATATGTTAGGAGCGATTGGCACAACGCACAATAAACAGACAGTAGTTGCTTGGAGTTAAGGATAGACCGAAGATTTTTAACCACAAAGATAAATTTCCGTATTCTGCTAGTGAGAGAATTTATATGTGCAGCAAAGTTTAATTTAGAATCCAAGGTGACCCCCAAGTACTTAATATTGTCGACTTTCTGCAATTTGGAACACGAACAATCACCGTTATGAGGGGATGAACAGGTGTGAGCGAGAATGGAGAATGGTTGTAGAGATGACTGCGGGCTGTTCCTTAAGGTAAAGGTTATAAACTTGGTTTTATCTGTATTTAAGGTGAGTAAGGTGAGTACATAAAACGAAGTAACCGATTTCCGACATTAAGAAAATAACCTATGGTCGGAAATCGATTAGGTACTTCGTTTTGTGTAGATGCGTCCCTTTTTTCTTATGGCGGCAGTTAGAACTATTCGACCTACCTTTCATTGCCGGTGACAAAGCCCAAACTTTAACACAATTACTACTACTGAATTGTCCAAGTGAGGTTTCTAGGTAGTAAATAGGTTTTCCTATAAGTATAAGCGCGATGATGTAAGGTATGAGGAAGGCGCCGCCTCCGTTCTGGTAGGCGATGAAAGGAAACCGCCACACGTTGCCCAGACCCACCGATGTGGCGATGCACGACATTAGGAACTGGTACTGATTGTCCCACTGAGGTCTTTTATTTGTTGGTGATGCATCCTGGAATAAAAATAACGTTGAAATAAACGAAATTGAAAATACCCCCTATATCTATATTGAGATTAAGGCAACCATCTTTTTTTTGGAAGAAAAGTAATTGCAAAAACTATGACACATTACGATAATTTTGGAACAAAAAAGTACACACTAATATGTATAAAGTACGATATCCTACTAATATTATAAATGTGAAAGTTTGTATGTTTGTGCAACAATCAGGCAAAAACGGCTGAAGGATATATGTCAAGCAAAACCGATGTCAACTATTCTGCCAAGGTCTAAAGTACATTGGAAAAGCAAGTGTGTGTGTTTAATAAAAGAGGGTAGTGAACAGTAGGTAGGCAAAAACCAGATTCTTCTATTGATGGTACATTTTAGTACTTGTTGAGTTAGTATGGGACTGAAACAAACACAAAAAAATATATTTACGTAAATAATATAATAACATTGTTAATACATTAAAATTATATTATATGCCACATCCTTACATACAGTGATTTGGAGTCGTGTATGACTCATAATTTGATATTATTGTGACGGATGAAATTCATCAGCGCCACAAGCAGTTCTGGAGAAGTTTGGTACTCATATTTGTGCATTATCCTGGAATAACATGTAGGCTACTTTTTATCTCGGTACTTCTTTGCCAAGCGATTGCGAAACCGAAACGTTATTTTTTTAAATAAATACGGAAAAAGAAGAATGTAATTTAGGTTTTTATCTCATGCTACAAATCCTCTATATTTCTGAAATAGTTGGCTTATTGCCAACATTAAAACAACCAGTGTCATAGTAACCATAATATCATCCAAAGTGTTATAATGTTGTAATAAATTCCACAACATTCTCACTACTCAATTCGTGGTAGCTTTATGAATTTCAGAAAAAAGAACATGAATGCACAAGCGTTTTACTACCACAGCGCCGTAATTAAAAAAACTTATACGTTATTAAAATTCACATCGTTTCCCGCAATTTTTGATCGATATTAGTATAGCAAAAATTTATTTTTTATTGTTTACAAAATTGCAACAAGCTTTGATAACACACCACCAGATATTTCTATTCTATTGCAGCAAAAGACATTTCTAACCAAAAGGCGTACCAAGATTTCCTGAATTGGAAAAGAACCTTTTATAGAGGATTCATAATCATGGGTCTATATAAAGTCTTGTGTGCAACTGTACATAATTAGGTATAAAACACTCATGTGATACTATTATTATCTTATAGATAACTGTTATAACGAATCATAAACAGTTCGAGTTATAAATAACACTGTTTTACCTACGTAAAACATATTCTTTATTTTATTCTTAAACAATAAATAGAGATAATGAAATAAATTATTTATGTTTGCAAATTGTCTGATTCAGAAATTAATTTATGTTGTTTACCTGAATAGTATCATTGAAAACAATAAAAAAGTTTTACTATCTAATCTGTCTGTATTGTCCCTAATAAAAATTGGCATTGATCATACATTCAGCCTTGTAATATAAACATGATCCGGAAATTGACCGGTCTCAAGGTTTAAAAAGCATTGTTGCCAGTTTGTGATAGCTTGACCCTACGTAGTACTCATCTATGTACCCACATACCTACCTTAATAAAACGAAACGGGAACGGAGAACGGGGGTCATCAATACGACATTCGTTCAGGTTTTGGGAAATAATTTTCACCACACCGGAACAACATTTTACGAAATATTATTTGGTCACAAATACATAGCCGGTTACTTGGTAGTTTTCTTTAATAATTAATTAAAATAGTGTCATAAAAAGTCAAAATGTTGTGCTATAAAAAGTGACAGAAACAAATCGCTGCAAAACCGACTTCATGCAGCGCAGTCTTGTCTGCCCTACCCCTAGAGTGTATTTTAAGCCCGCGTAGGCGCAGAGGGGTGGGGCGGCCAGTGAGCTGAGGAGCAGGTGGTCTGAAGCCGCGGCTGTGGTGCGTTAAAACCATCTGCGACGGTAAGCTCGCGTGAGGCCGCCCAAACCCCGCAGCGCCGGAGCCGTGACAGAAACACTGCTTGCTGCACGTTGCTTGTTGCATGCTGCTTGCTTGCTTGCATGCTACATGCCTTCTTGCATGCTGCATACTATTTGCATGCTCTCACTGGAACCACTTAAAACCACTTTTGTTCATAATCAACTGTTTTATTAAGTTCCATTACAATTAAATAATTAATTTGAATATTCGGATACATAATAGGTACTTCGTACAAATATTATTTTGGCTAAGTGTAACTTTGGTAAAAAGTTTTTCGACCAAATGCTCGCCAGCCGCTGGCGCGGCACCGCTTGCTTCGCTCGCTCGGCTCGACTGTTGACATTTTAAAGATTAGATATTTAGTCCAATCAGTATTTTAAACTTAGGTAATTCGTAGGTAGGTGTTAGTGGCTTAGGTATTTAAAAACATTAGGTATTTAGTTTTTAGGTATCTTGAATATAGGTTATTTAACGTTCCTTGAAATTTAAATATTGCAAAACGTACCCGGCAGGATGCTGCTGAATTTTAGATTTTATTCTCTAGATGGCACTGTATGAGTTGAAACTACTTACTATGGGTTTTTCAGGCAATTTCGAGGACATATCGACTTTCTTTGGGTTTAATCCTGATGGTCGTTTCTTGGGAAAGGTGTCGTCTGCATTTTCAGGTGAAGCGTTAAACGTTGGATTCTCACGACTTCCATTTTCAACCACGTTTACCTCGTTTGATTCCTTAGTGAAAACAGATCAGAATGAATTTAATATTGTTAAAATAACTTAGAAATAGTTCCGACTGTATCAACTTTATTTATTTACCATTTTACAGTATTTATGGTGTAGGTACTCAAAAATAAACGTGCCACCACAACATACGTGGTTGAAGTGACCGCTTCGTTCATTCTTTTTCCTAATAAAATAATTATGTAAATATGATAGAGATATTTTTTTTGTGATACGGTTATCTTATTATATTATATGGTTTTATTAATGTTTTATGTGTAAGTAATTTAAGATATAATTACAAAATCACTTATATTTACAAGATAAAACAACTTAATCTGTATTTTTATTTGATATAATGATCAGTTAATAATTATAATAAACGGTTGATATAATTTTAAAATAACTGCTTTTTATACAAAACAACGAACAAACTAGAAGAATGCACCATGCACGCAACAAGCATGGTGCATGCTTGCTTGCATACCCATTCAAAGTACATTAAATTTTTACGTTTCTGTTTTGGTAATGGGCGCATGATGAGGAGATACGAAAATCAAGTCACTAATAGAGTGCTGAACATAAATCCACATTTATGTTCAGCACTCTATCCACATAGAGGAAGAGAGAGGCGCAAGAAAACATGAATGGATTGTGGAGCAGTCAGATGAAAGAAAAGGGACTGAACGATGAATGATAGTGTGACAGGTGACAGGAGAGAATGACAGAAGAAAACAAGTTGCGTCGTTGTAGCTCTCTAGTATAATATACTGTACTCTTTGGTTGTAGCAGTCACCCTCGCCGCTGAGGACCGTCAATATCTACCCGACCCTTGCTCGAGCCGGCGAGCCGAAAGCCTGTAGTTTTAAATTCGCCCTTATATAATAATCTTAGTTCGATCCAGCCCATCCCTAGCTATCCTCCCCCATCAACGGCCTAAGCCGAGGTCCGGACCCGCTGGCTGGAGGCTTTAATATTTATATTAAGGCTGCCACAAACAAGTCCGGTTAAGCAGACGACAACCTCCTAGGTTGACCTGGGAGAGGCCACTCAAAAACAAATTACACTCAGGCGTCGAAGTATTCCTCCGCATCGTTGTCATCCAGAAACGTGCCCAGAAGGCTGACAGCATTCACGTTGAATGGCAATGCTAATTCTTTGGGCAAAGAACGAGCCAACCCTCTATCGATCAGTCGGCGAGATTTGTCTTTGTTTCAATAAATTGTATATCAGCTTATAGGTTACTACCATTCATCATTGCATAATTTCTGAGATCATTTACAAATGGTAGGCGATTTGTGCACAGACATTAGTTTCCATAAATGTATATTTTATGTATTATAATTATTTATGAATGGCCTAGCTCTTGACCTCGATCACGCCTGATGGAAAGCGATAGATGAGGTCCATGATGAAGCGAGTGTGCCCATATGTCTACCATAACAAGTGGAAGAGTTTTAGCAGGTGGTCAAGCAGGTAGATTTCGTACCTACTTAGCTCGAGAAGAGATAGATACGACATGTGGAGTAGTAGATCGGGGATTGGTTGGAGTATTTAAAATTCCCAATAATATAAACATCCGGCCAAAGAATGATTATATTGAATATTTTTTATGCTTTAAAAATATTCGTTTAAAGAAGAATATGTCAAGTGTTTTACGCCAAATAAATTGGGATATTTTAGTGTTTGAAATACATAAGATAAAAATAGTTTATTTCGTTTTTTGTTGAATAAAAAAAAATCTTATTTACTTTGCTACATTATAAAAAAAATATTCCTGAAAACATCACACTTTATCTTTGTGCACTTTCGTATCGTAAGGAAAACCAGTTTGTACAGCAAATATATTCTTAGTGCGTATTCGTCGGGCGTGCGCCTGTTCAACAAGAATAGCAATGCACGCCCGTGTATAGCTGCGTGTGGACTGCAGGCACGCTGTGGCATTGGTGAGTGAACTCCGTGCCGCTTCTTCACGACAGTTCGGCGGTCAGTCCTCGCCAGGTTAGGGTCATGAAAAATAAAAACAATATCGCTTTTATTTCAATAAAATTTAATGCTAAGAAAATCAAGTTATCTTTAATTTTGTTTTTCTTTTTTAAGCAGATAAATTGTGTGTACTTACATAAATAAATAATAATAATGTTCAATTTTGTTGGTTACTGCATTAATATATTTAACTAAGCAATTTTATGAAAAGAAAGCAGTTTGTTTTTAGCTAGAAGTACAAAATAAAAATTACGGCCAAGTCGAGTCGGACTCACATGCAAAGGGGTTCGAAGTAATTTCATTTTTGTGTCATGTTACTTTCAAAACCAAAGAATCTGTTTATTTTTATTTTAGTCAGTAGTTTTGTAGATATGGCCATTTTTCATCTTATTTCATGAATAACTTCAAAAATTACCATTCTTTTCTAATGATGAAAAATGTGAATAAAGTAGACGTGATTATAGTAAACATTTACTTTAAAATTATGAAATGTCCATAAAGTAAACGTACGTAGTTTGTGTGTCCTAAATAAAAATTTTAGGAAACGCACATTTAATATCTAACTTTTCGTAAAAAGGTTACTTTGTTAAGATGGTGGTAGACACCCCAGACTCGCTCTTAGGCTCCGCGCAAACAGGCCACCGAGTAGCAGTTGCGCGCCGCGCCCTATGGTACCGCGCAGTGGTCGGTGGCTGCCACCGGTGACATGTTGCGGACACAGAGTCACGAGTGGCAACCACCAGTGGCGTGTCGCGGACACTGAGTCGTGACTGTACGCCACTCGCTACACGTGTGCGGCGTTTCCATACTAAACGTGTTAAAAATCATGTAAACAGCTTCTCGCCAGCCACCCGGTGGCGATCGGTGGCCCGTTTGCGCGGAGCCTGAAAAGGGGAGATTGGGTGAAATTGAAAAAAAGAACATAAATTTTGTAACATTTTAATACTATTGCTGTGTGTTTGGTGTTATTTTTTTAAATTATTTTCTACAATATTTTTCTCAGTCGGTATTATAATATATTACACTAATTACTCTCTTGTTAATCCGCCACCATACTACATCCAACGGTGTTTAATAGAAATCACGAAAATACCAAAATATTTTTTTAAAAACATTGTCTATTAAAACTTGATCTGAACCATTCAAAACAAAAAAAGTTAATACTGTATATCGAAATACCGATTAGCGAATTAACAAGAGTTATATCGCGTACTGTGTTTTAAATCTTACAAAGTTGGAAATAAATACTTAATTTATTAAATGTCTATTGTTTATCACTATCACAGAGAAATACATTTCTACGCTATGTTTACCAGGCAAGCCCCAAAAGTACTTTACAGTAACAGTTCATATCATTATGTTTTACAGAAAATTTCCATTAAACGTATAAACTTTAGACTTTGGGCTGCTACTCAAAAATATCTAAACATCCACTGCAATCATGCAATTTAAAATACCACTAAACATAACAAAAAATACTTAACAATACTTTGACTAGAGACGTTTCTATAAATTTTTTTTAAATGTAAAACTTAATTATTATTAAAATTAAATCTAAAGAAATACATGACATTATTACACAAAATAATGTTCCATATCCTTACAGACACTCATACACTTTTCAACTTATACTGTAACGTATAGGTATAAGTAAGTATCTCATTGTGAATAAATTATAACTGATCTATACAAATGAAAAATTTAGAACCGGTTTGATTGTTATTTTATGTTCAAAATAATAATCAAATGTTCATGTTCATAATCAAATAAAAAAAATGGATGTTGCCCAAAAAAAATAAAAAATCCGGAAAAAACGAAAGTGTTTGTCTGCAATGTCTGTCAGGTCAATGTGTTACAGAAACCATAAGTATTTACAAATATTCATCAACGCTATTTTTCTACATTCTATTGGAGCCAGTGTTTCCTAACAGAAAATTGCATGCTTATAATAAATGTATATGTCTTCTTGATGCTACTTCCATGTACTCATTGGTCATAGAAGAATGAGCAGAAATCTTCTGACGTAAAAGAATAAGAAGACTGGAAGTATATCACAACATGCTTGTCCATTTAATTTTAAAAAAGTGTGAGTATCCATTTTCAGATATTATCACTCTTGGAGGAGCTCATGGTTACATAATAACTACGCACGGGTCGATCTTTAAGGTTAAGCAACACTTACCGAGGTTGGTCTGTCATTCATCACATAACGAAACTCCTCCATGCCTCGGAAAGCATATACTGGGTAATTTTTTTTCCAGTGCGCAAACTTTAAGAACACTTCTGCCCATGTAAATGAACAACTTTCCCCGAGGAAGCCATAGTCAATTCCTAAAAAAAAAATTGAGTCTCCCATACAAATTTTATTGTGGTCAGTTGATGACAATTTTGTATGGGAAGTTCAAATTTATTTTAGGAATTGACTATGGCTTACTTGGGGCAAGTTGTTCATTTACATGGGCAGAAGTGGTTCTTAAAGTTTGCACACTGGAAAAAAAATTACCCAGTATAGACGTTGGTACTTGCAGTCATTTGTAGAGCTTTGACGGTTGTTACAGATTGTCAGAAGATAGAAAATCTGACATCAGTCTTGTAAAAAATACCTTGAAACCCAGTTACTGGATTGTGGAGCTCAGATAGGCAGTCGCACAATGTGAAATACTGGTATTGAGTTGTATCCGATTTGACTGGAAGCCGACCCAGTATAGTTGGGAAGAGGCTAGGCAGATGGATTCTCTCTTTCCCCTGCTTGATTTGCTACTCTTCTACCAATCGTTCATACCTGTTTGGGCAAGAAAACGTTAAGTTAGTTCACATTACTACAATAACTCTAACATCACGCCTGCACTTCCCAAATGAGTGAGAGGTGTCACTTGAAACATATCTAAGTGAAGTTTTATAAAAAAAAAATGCAATTTTAATATTTCATACTTTTTTTATAGATATTTACCTAACTATAAATAAAGAAAAACAGAGTGTTTATGAATATAAATACAATGATTTGCGATATTCTTCGCGTAGGTAATTGCTTTGAACCGGTTTTCCTTGTTTGGGGTTTTCCTTACGATATTTAATGTTGCTCATGTTTCAAGTGCAATGTTGTGTGTGAGATAAAAATCAGTATCTTTTATCAATGAAAGAGAAAATTTTGATTGTGAACTTTTAAATCCGTCAGGAATGATTTGTGTAGGTTGTTCAAAATGATATATGAATAAAAGGCACATTTCAAGATCTCCACCACACTGTTTGAAAATAGTAAAAATATTTTAAAAACTTACAATTCAAATGGCATACATCTTCTCATATAAAATATATACTCTGAGGGGCATCCGTTTCCACGAATCGTTTCTCTTTTAATCCTTCTGCCAGTGCTTCTGACACTTTTGACGATGTCAGTCAACCTTGGTACTTCTGAACCACTGTTGTTTATACGTCGCAAAAGTTCAATATCATCTTCAGAAATTAAAACTTGCTGAATGGCAATTTTTACACTGTTATCATTGTCTATAGATTGCAACGATACCGAATCATGCGTAACTGGTTTGGACAGTACACTGCATACCAGCAGGCTTAGGGAAAATGCGTATAGAACTTGAACAGCCATTATGTAGTGTTCTCGCGTTCACTGTTCGTTCGTAAGAGTGCTTTTCTGACCTCTACAGTCAACTTATATAGTGGCATGTGGCTAACGCATGTGTTGACGCAATGAAGATATCGTAACATCAGTACCTAACACGTTTGTAGATCACCAAGACCGTCATAATCAACGGTGATTCGAATAAAACCCGTTTTGTTGAAAATCCATGACGTCGGAATGCCGAAACTAGTATTTTAATGATTAAAATGGTGAACGCTCAAATGGCAAAGGATGTCTTTAATAATAAAATAAATTGTAAAGTGAACTAAGGCAGAATTTGCATAATTTCTTCTTTATGAATGTATTGTGGCTTTGAAATAGAAAGGCAGCAAAGGCTGTTGTTTGAGAAAGGAGTCTTTTGTTCTCGGATATAGTATATTGGTTAATTTATTTACCATCAATCCAATGAAAAAAAAGCAGTTCCCTACATTTTGTAGAGTTAATGCGAACAAAAGAGTGTATTTAATTGGTGAGAATTTTAAAAATAAAATGCGTCTTATTACCAGCTGATACTTGGGAGACATTTTCATGGGATACGATATCTGAGGGCCAATTCTGCAAATTTTTAAGCAGCGCCCGTTCGCATTCGCGTCTCAGTCGTCGTCGTCGTGTATCTGTGATAAAAGCTTTTAAAAAATACTCCTTTTTTAAAACATTTTGCACAGAATGCGACTGAAATTAATGAGAACGTTGAGTGAGAATTAGTAGAATTAGCACTTTTGCTGTATACCTACACGTTACCCGTAGAACAACCTACATACAATGCAATTAGTGCGGAGGTTGATTATATACTAACACTAGGTAATAAGTTTTTAAGCTATTGCATAGCTTCTATCGCGGGCCTTGAGCGTGGAGACCGAATCCAAAAATTCCGTAACGAAAATAACCTAACACCCCCCACTCCGACCGGCACAGCGGTGATACTTTTTGTTTCTATGACGATCTGTGTTCTTAATTTGAAAGTTTTGTTGTTTTGAAATTATTTTTATAAGTTGCGAGTGGCATTTTTGAGCTGTCAAATACAATGTGACATCTTTTGAACTTTTTGAGGTTGGTGCCCGATTTATTAGTATTGCTGCTTTCCCGCGGTTTTGCTTGCATAATTATTAAGCTATTGCAATAGCTTTACCGCGGCAGTCTCCGAGTGCAACACGTCTTTTTTTATGTTACTTACACTCTATGATTTTTTGTATCCGAAATAAAGCCCTATTGTTATTATTATACAATCACAGTTTATTACTATCTTTAACCGTATTCGAAAAAAAGAGAAAGTTCTTAATTCCGTTGTACCTATATGTTATGTTTTGTTACCTGATATCTCCGACATTTATGAACCGATTTGAAAAATTATTGTTTGTGAAAGGATAGATTATACTTCCTGATTGGTCCCACAAACCTGTGTGACCTGGGTACCCCTTAAAACAGAAGTCGGTATTCAATTACGAATAAACAACCAAATACACTGACTTCCGAAATTAAAGTTATTTTGTACTACTTTTTTTGTTGTAGAGATTTTTTTTTTTTTTATTACTGATGGGTTTGCTCTTGACTCTAGTCAATGTCAGATATGACAGAGACAAAGTCTACGATGGAGCGAGCTTACCCAGAAGGAGCCTGTTCACTCTAACTTTGAAGAGATTAGGGCTGTAAGCTTTTGGAAACACAGACGCAGGCAGAGAGTTCCACTCCTTTGCTGTGCGCATTATAAAAGACATTTGGAAACGCTTAGTGCGAATTGGTGGAATAGCTACAAGGTAGAGTATAATTTTCCTTATTATTCACCAAAACAATAACACGACTGTAATATAAGAAATCTTAATTTAAGGATACACTAGCGATACTATCACTGAGAGCAGATTCTTCCTACCTACCAGCCAACCTTTTGATGGACTGGAAGAAAGTAAAAATTGGGTAGCCTGTTTTTGTTACGTATCTTCACTAAAAAGAAATGGATTAATTACGGAGAAAATGAAATGAAGTATAAACAGAAAAGTATTAAATAGTTTTTTATATTGAGTATTGGGCTAACTCTTGACCTCGATCACGCCTGATGGAAAGCGAGGTATACTTATGATAGAGCGAGCGTGCCCAGAAGATGCCTTAAGACACTGGTACTCCCATGAGTCGAGAAAACACAGCAGGCTGCTTGACGCCGGACTCCGGTGGGAGGGTGGTCGCGAACAAGGCGGGCGTTAGCCTACCATCGCAAGGGAAGGATTAGCTAGGATGCGCCGAGCACTCGGTTCAGTTTAGTGCTTGATGAAACAAATTGCGCTATACGAGGAGGTTTCTTCATGCATCCCAAATAGAAGCTAATTTTTAACTATGGAGACTCAAACACCCTCCCCCTCCACATTTCATCACCCCGGCAGAACATCTACCACCTGGACGCGAACTGCAATGGCCAATCTGGAAATCTCTTAACCGACTGCGGTCCCAGGTTGGCCGCTGTAAAAATAATCTGGCCAAATGGGGCATTCTTCACCCATCCCAAACGCAGTGCCTGTGTGGAGCCCCTTCACAGGACATGCATCACCTTCTTAATTGCCCCTCGTGCGCAACCACCTGCACCATCCAAGATTTGAACGAAGCCAATGATAGAGCTGTACAAGTTGCTCAATACTGGTCAGACAAAATTTGAAATGAGTCAATCGACACGAAAAGTAGAAGAATAGGAGCTAGTGGTGGTCGTCAGTGGAAGCCGTCATTATTTGACCATAAACACAGTATTAAAACGACTTCTCAAAATGGAATCACCCACAAACAAAAATTTTGTACAAATGCCTTTGGGTTTTTTGTGATCTCAACTTATAAACTTGCTCAACGAGGGCCGGATTTAATTCATGCAATTAAACTCAAGCTACGAAATTAGCCACTGCTAACGGTAGAAATGTAGCTAATTTGAAACACGGACTGGCGAGGTAATTGATATTCCGGTATTCAAGATCAAATGTAAGTTTTGTTTGCTAACTTTAAAAAGTGAATAATTAAGTTAACCTAGTGGCTAAGCTTAGCACACGGTTAAGCAACGCTTACTGAAGTCGATACATGGATGGGCGGACAGCCATTGTATATCGACATTCATCCTTTCAGAAGCCCGAAAGTCTGAGAACCTATCTGACCAGAGGTAACGAATACCTTCCCCAGTGACTAGGTTGTGGAGATAGGATAACGACACGGTTGGTGCAGTGGTTGAGCAATTGGCTCGGGTTCGATTCCCGCACGGAAAAAATATTTAAATGGCCTACAGATACTTGTTCCGGTTCTGGCTGTTTGTGTATGTGAGTTTGTATGTTTGTAAATGCACCCGCGATACAGGACAAATTCCTAGTGTAGGGCAAAGTTTAAAAGAAAAGAAAAAGTATAAACTCGCTTATGTAAAATAGTAGCATTCAGCTGCATTCACTTAGATTGGGCACATCTAAATGGGTGTGTAATACATGCTATAATAACAGATAATATATTATCAATTAAAATAACGTTCACATGATATAATTTTCATATGCTATAAAAACAAATAACCTAATTTCATGTGATCTAATATTACATTTCATATAAACTTCTTTTGCTCTAATAACATTTAGTATAACGTATAGTAACCTAAGTAGATATTAAACATAACTAGTAACTGATTACCACCTGTGCTAACATAGAATGAAGGCTAAGGCGGGAGCTCCGCTCCGCTTCGCTCCCGCTTTCTAACCTAATCTGTTCGAGTCGGGGTACTCTGAGTCGGGGTGTTAACCATAATGACGTTTTATCCTCCCGCATAAAAGTAATTTTCTAATGTGCATTATAGAAAATGTTTATTAAACCATATAAAATTAGGAAGACTGAAATTATATCAATAATTCATTATATCATAATTTCATCGTTATACTAAAAAAATATATTTTAAATGAAATTAGGTCATGTGATCGTTAGAACTTTTGTTATAATGTCAAATGGTACGTACCCCACCTAAATATAGTTGTAAAAAGGCTAGGCAGACCATAGTTATTGTACGTAAATGTATATTCACGCTTACAACCTAATTTCATTGCTACATAACGTGGCTGTGTTCGTGTAGGTAGTGGGATAAAATAGTAAAAAAAATAAATTCATACTAATAAAACTTCTGAAATACCTATGGCATTTAGTCCACCTCTGTACATTTGTAGGTATGCTAAAAGTATTAAGTAAATAAATAAATAATGTTATAAACTAGTTTTTGTCCACGGCTTCGGTCACATTATAGATAATAATTACAAGCTATTTAGTATAAACCTTTTCATATTTTTAAACTAAGCAACAAAAACCGCATAGTATGCCATTATTACTTTTATATTTTCCTGTTTCTAAACGGGTATTATTTACATAATGATCTACTACTAAACGTCATATTCTTCATGGCGGAAAATATTAATGACGTAGTAACCATCCCATGCTGACGTATCTAAGTGGTCTCCCCTGACAGGACGCATGAACTGATTACCCTGAAATAAAAATAGAAAAATAAAAAGATTATGGCTTATTAAAAATGTACAAGAAAAGGAACTCGTGACTTCGTTGTGAAGTGTGAAGTAAGTTAGTCTTCTATGGAAATCAAGTCGCTCTCACATTCTCTAAGCATAATCCCTACTAATAATATTATAAATGCGAAAGTAAGTCTGTCTTTCTGTCTGTCTGTTACGCTTTCACTCTAAAACGGCTGATCGGATCGTCATAAAATTTGGCAGATATATAGCTTGGGATATGGAGAAGGGTTTTTCACGCGGGCGGAGTCGCGGGAAAAAGCCAGTAAAATTATAAATGCGAAAGTGAGTTTGTTTGTTTCGCTTTCACGCTAAAACTGCTGAGCGGATTTGTATGACATTTAGCACACGAGTAGGTAGACCCTGGATTGGAAAAGGACATAGGTTACTTTTATCGACACACCACGTGGGCAAAGCCGCGGGCGAAAGCTAATTGAGTACAATAAAGAAAAGGATGCATGCAGCAAGCAGGAAAAGAATATAAAAAAAAGTCAACAAAACAGAAAACGTAAGTATAATATTTTGTTCTACGACTACCTGTGAAGTGTAGGTAGTATTGTCCTGACGTGAGACAGTGTGGTGGATGTAAGGTGAGATTGGTGTTAAGGGTGGTGTGTGACGTGTGTTGTGTATTATGTAGTTATGTTCTGTGTGCGGCGAATCCCATGGGGTGTGTGATGTGAGAGTCTGTGATTTGGAATATGTAGGTTTGTGTATATTTAAGGCTTAAGGTCGCTTAAGGTGACTTAAGGCGCTGTGATCAGCAAAAACTGAAAAATTGCTGGTTTTATAATGTCATCATCATCATCATCATCATCATCATCATCATCATCATCATATCAGCCGAAAGACGTCCACTGCTGGACATAGGCCTCCCCCAAGTGTCGCCACAACAGCCGGTCCTGTGCGTCTCGCATCGGTTACCCGCGACCCTCACCAGGTCATCGGTCCACCTTGTGGGAGGCCTTCCAATAATGTAATTTTAGCCAAATCTGATTAGTTTCAAGCAGCTGAAGAAATAAATGTTAATTTTAACCATATTTTAAAGAACACTGTTGTTTCCATGGGCAATGGAGAGGGCAATGCTAGGAGTTTCCTTGGGTGATCGAATCAAGAATGACGATATCCGCAACAGAACCAAGGTTAGACTTCTGACATAGTCCGAAGGATCGCCAAATTGAAGTGGCAGTGGGCAGGGCACATTGCTCGCAGAACAGATGATCGATGGGGCCGAAAAGTTCTGGAGTGGCGACCGCGTACCGGAAGACGCAGCGTTGGAAGGCCTCCCATTAGGTGGTCCGATAACCTGGTGAGGGTGGCGGATAGCCGATGGATGCGAGACGCACAGGACCGGTTGTTGTGGCGACACTTGGGGGAGGCCTATGTCCAGCAGTGGACGTCTTTCGGCTGATATGATGATGACTGTTGTTTACGAAACATGTTTAAAAATAAAATCCTCGATAGTAATGATCGTCAAAGTTACCTCTAACTTTGAACTTAAAAAAAAAACATCCCGTAATACTAGCCTACTTATGCAGGTAAAATTTATACCAAATAATGAATCGAGTCTTAATGTAAAGCAAAGCGTTGTTGTTTTTAGATTTTTAACAGCTTAACTTAGTTTATAATAGTAAATCGATTAAATGCATCATATTCGGCAATACATTGCAAGCATTGTGTCGTCGCACTTCTCTTTCTTTCCTATACAGTCCGAGAGTGACCGAGTTTTTGCTGAATACAGCGCCTTAAGGAATTTTACAATTTCTTTATAATTTAACCTCATCAACCATTTAGTCATACAGGACTTGACTGCAGATTCAGTGAGATGGAAAACTTCAAGCATTTTATAAGTTACGAGTACATTGTACAAATGGATGGATGTGACATTATAATGTCTCCACGCTAAAAACGAAATGCATTTAAACGATTATTTTTTGCTAAAATGCGTTAACAATGGGTAACAAAGGATAAAAAAAAACTCGCTCGTAGGTGAAACACAAGGTACAGAGGGCTATTAAAATTCAACAAATTTTTAAACAACGTTCGAATTCGCATCGGTGTTGCAATCTGTCAAAATGTATGAAAATTAGACAGGTGTTAGCTCTAGACAAGTCACAATGCCAAAAATGTGTCAAACTCAATCAATCAGAGTACCAATTCGACTAATTTTTAAGCAACGTTTGCATGCCAGTCGGAATCTGTCAAAAATGTATGTTTAAAAATTTGTTGAATTTTATTAGCCCTCTGTCCCTTGTGTTTTGGCATTTCGACAAGCGCTCTCGCTCACAGCATGGTGCTCTAGAGCGTTTAGAACAATAGGATAGAATTATTCTAACTACATAAAAAATTATCAATCAATCCCCTTCTTACAAAGAAAGAGTCATGACTCTGACACGTTTTATCGTACCTACAGTCCTTGTTGGCACGTGATAGTGTCCTGGTGATTGATGAGTCAGTGAAGACTAGTGTCTGGTGACGTCTCGCTAGATTACAAATGTGTAAGTATGTAAATACATATAGAAGGTATATGGAACAGGGTGTGAAGTCCCACAAACTACCATAGATAAAGGAGGTCTGGTGGGCAACTGCCCGATAGTTGATATTCGGACTGTTGTTTATGTTCAAATCGCACGGAAAACTGATACCGCGATGCAGGATCTCGTTCAGTAGTTCGTCGCTGGCGGCGCGGGCGTTGATGTCGCTACATGCTCACTTGTGTAACATTTTACATGAATTTTATTGTATTGAACTTTCTTTTAATGAACTACTTAAGTTTCATAATTATGAAATCCGTACCTACTAATCCCTACTTCCCTACTAATATTATAAATGCGAAAGTAACTCTATCTGGCTGTCTTTCTATTTGCTGTCAGTTTGTAAACTCTTCACTTGTAAAACGGCAGAGTGGATTTAGATGGAACATGGGATTTTTTTATTTATGCATGGGCTTGCTCTTGACCTCGATCACGCCTGATGGAAAGCGATAGATGAGGTCCATGATGAAGCGAGCGTGCCCAGAAGATGCCTTGAGGCACTGGTACTCCCACGCGTCGACGAAACACAGCAGGCTGCTTTACGCCGATCTCCGGTGGGAGAATGGTCGCGAACCAGGCGGATGTTAGTCCTACCACCGCAAGGGAAGGTTTGGCCAGTCTAATAAGGTGTTAGGTGAGACTGTTCAGGATGCGCTGAGCGCTCGGTTCAGTTGAGTGTCTGACGGAACAAATTGCGCTACACGAGGAGGCTCCTTCATGCATCCCATACTTTTATATCGAGAATTATGTTCATTTGGGATACTTTTCAACTTCCACACAGGTGAAGCAGCTGGTAGAAACTAGTGCTCAAAACATTTCGAATCCCTACTTCCTTCCTATTAATATAAATGCGAATGTATCTCTGTCTATCTATCAGTTACACTTTCATGCTAAAACGGCTGAACAGATCGTCATGAAACTTGGCAGATACATAGCCTGGGATATGGAGAAGGACATAGGCTACTTTTTACGCGATAACCAACATCCATGCGGGTGGAGTTGCGGGCAAAAGCTAGTTGTTTATATACATGGACATACCAATGAAGAAAATTGTTTTAATTATGGCGCAACTTAGGAAGAGGCCGTTGTCTGTGTTCAGTTATGCGCTGAATCAACTTTTAAACCTACGTAATAGAATAGTCTGACGTCTTTCACACAGGTGCAGGTGAAAATTCTCAGGACTATAATGTCAATACACTACCCTACTTACTTTTCCTTGAAAAACCTTTTTCTGTGGTTAGCATGATGACTTACTTGGCCGTTTGGCAGACGGACGGAAATTCCAACATGTGCCTTTTTAGGGTTCCGTACCTAAAGGGTAAAAACGAAACCCTAGTACTGTCCGTCTGTCTGTCTATCTGTCTCACCGTCTGTCTATCCGTCTGTCTGACCGTCTGTCTGACCATCTGTCTGTCCTTCGGTCTGTCCGTCTATCTGTCCGTCTGACTGTCCGTCGGTCTGTCCATCTGTCCGTCTGACTGTCCGTCTGTTCTTATTCTTATAGTTCTGGTTCTGGTTGCAATTAAAAAAATATTGCATCACATTAGATTATTGTCTGATTGCGCAATAATTGCGAGTGATTCACTGACCTACGACAACACATTGGCTGGCAGGTCCACTGGTACAGAATGTCTTATTACATTCAGTCCTTCCATCTCCTGTACATCATCATCATCATCATTATAATAGCCAAAAGACGTGCCACTGTTAGACATAGGACTTCCCCAAATGGGGGTTTGCCATATTCGCCACGCTTGGCAAGCGGGTTGGCGATCACAGTGTAGCTGTTGCAATGTACCTACAGATAATGCAGCTGCCCATTCTCTGGTGAGTCCCTTAGTCGCCTCTTACGACACCCGTGGGTTGTGATGGGATGGGATGGTGTTATAATGTTTAAATAAACAAAATAACACAATGATGTCACAAAAAAAATCTTTGTCGCGTTCGGCTTTGAACAGTTTAGATATAGTATTGTTCTACAGTTTGTTGAATTCAATTTAATACTAAATAATAACAGCTGAGCAGGTCAATCTTCAAGGTTAAACAACAACGTTTGCCGAGGTTGGTTTGTGGGTGGGTGACCATCTTAACATACCGAGTCTCCTCCGAGCCTTGGAAAGCACGATAAGCCGTTGGTACCGGCAGTCAGTTGGAGATCCTTGGCAATCGTTATGTGTTTACCCTGTTACCCAGTTACTGGGTTGTGGAAATCAGATAGGCATTCGCTCCACATAAAATACTGATATTCCGACTACAATAGAGTTGTAAAATGGCTAAGTAGATGATGATTTGTTAAATTTGTTTTTTAACCGACTTCAGAAAAAGGAGGAGGTTCTCAATTCAGTTGTATTTGTTATTTCAATTGATTAAATCATAAATTCATAAAATAAGGTAACCGACATAATTATCTCGTTTTCGTCCGAACTATATAATAATACACGAAAACCTAATGTTGATCCATAAATTCTGCCAGTGATAGTGAAAAGTCATTCTAAATATTCATACACGTGAAAACTTTTGAAATAAATTCCTAAATTATCAGATAGAAGAAGAGCTTGAGTTATTTGAGAAGTTTATTTTATACAATAGCATGTTAATTATTAGTTTGTACCCGCGACTTTGTCCGAATGATACAATACATTGTCTTCTTATTAAGCTATATATATATATGACGGAATATCAGAATGGGCAGCGGAGCGGTCGTTGTGATAGTAATCCATCATGGGCGTGTTATAGAAGAAACGTTGAAATAATAGCACATTTGTGATTTATAACAGTCCCTCGTTTCATTCGATTACATTTGTAAACAAAATATACGGGCAAACACAAGATGAAACTAGATTACGAGCCAATAGGTTAGCACGCGTGCACTTCGTACGCTGTCTGTCAAAAGAATGCCAGCTGTCACGGCGTAGACGCAAACTTGCTAGCCTATTCGGGGTTACCCGCTCATATTTTATAAATCGTCATTTATATTCGACCAATTGAAATAAATTACCATTTTAATTTTAACAGTAATTACTATTCAACCAAATAACACAATCAGTATCTCATCTTAAATCTTGGATTTACTTTTAATTTAGCTGCGCGCCGTCATATATATATACTTTTTTATGGATGGGAAATCATCAAAATATGACCCCTCCCGCTCTGGGTGGAGCGGAAAGGAGTGTCAGACTCTCACTGATTAAAACCTATCCGTGCTCCTCCTATAGTACGTGCCAGATAAACAAAGAATAACGGTCATTGACCCACCTACATTTATTTCAAAAACAGAAATAATTTTGACACACTTTATTTCAAAAACAGAAATAATGACATAAAGCTGTCCTAAATCGACATCTATCGTGATCCTTACTGTTTTAGTAATGAAAAACGATTCATAATTTACTGTCCGGGGGTACCTACGAAGAGATATTAAGGAAAGGTCAATGACCGTTATTCTTCATTTATCTGGCGCCTACTGTAGTACTTTTTGCTTTCCAGGGCCGCGGTGACTCTTTCGAACAAAATCCGCATAATTTATATGGCACTTGGCTTTCATCATCTGCCTAGCCTTTTCCCAACTATATTGGGGTCGGCTCCCAGTCAAACCGAATTCAGCGGAATACCAGTATTTTACGTGGAGCGGCTGCCTACCAGACCTCCACAACCCAATAACTGGGTAACACGGTACTTCTTGGCACTCGGTTTTCCGTCTTTGAAATATTTTTTGTAAACGGATCAGTAAAGGGATTGCTTTTTAAAAACAAATAAAAACCTCTTCTAACATTAGTTAAAGTTTAAATAGTTAAAATGCTTTTAATGCAGCTCCTATTATTGCACAACAACTACTAGATATTTTAGTTTAAAATCGTAACAGATTTTATATACGAGTTTCAACCATTGCTCATGAATCAGAACGAGAATGTTTTTCGCTGCAGTGGGGGAATTACCGAGTGATATCTACCACGTTAAAGCTCTAAAATTATGGGTACCTACTTTATTTACTTTACTTTTTATACAAAACGTTGCTCCACACTAAGATTTCTGCTGTATCGTGGGTATGTTTACAACCACAAACTCACATACACATACAGCCAGACCCGGAACAAGTATCTGTATGCCATACAAATATTTGTTCCGTGTTCCGGGAATCGAAACCACGACACGCAGCGCAGCAGTCGATAGCTCACTTACTGCGCCAATCATGTAAGTTAAAGCTTGTAGAAGACTTATTTGGTCCTACAAATCAAGTATCGACTTTCGCGTGACCATTTGTATTAAATAGGCCCTAAAAACTATGGGTTGCCATGGATATTTTAGCATTGTCGTATATTACATATAGTTTATTTTACAAAATTTGATAATCAACTCCAATTCTGAATATCTCCAAGCGTGGATAGTATGGTATCCGTCATTTACTGGTGATGGTATCTGCGATGTCAGAACCCACGATTTCTCTAGCATTGCATATGTGAAGGCAGCGGCAACTATTTGTTTCAATCATGCCGCCATCTTGTTTGACATCCTGCATGATCAGTCTATTATGTTTTCATAGTCTTAATATGTGCCTGTGTCTCTGTGGGAAGGAGTGAGATGTGGTTCCAGTGCAGGTTGATAGATGTCACATTTTGATTCTTGCCAATTTAGTCACGATGTTGCATGATTTGATCTGAGGCCGTAGACAATGTGCCATTCAATTAGCGAATGTGACTGTCGAAATGTAGGAATTTGATCACGTGACATTTAGATAGTGGCCTTCGCCACGCTACCGTTGACAGAATCTCACTTGTCTCGAGCCCCTGATCATTCCATGTACTAACACTGAAACGTGACTCTAATCTTAATAAGTATCTTTCTTATCTTCTTTTCTTTTTCTTTCATTGTGTCTTTCTTTTGTTTGTCTATGAAATTAGAAAAAAAAATGTGATGTCCACCATTTCTATTTTTGGTTCAAATTACAAAAGAAGAGTGCGTACAACAGGCTTGAGGCATTAAATCCGCCTCTGTACATTTGTGTAAGTTAACTATTAAATGAAATAAACAGAAACGTATCATAAATGTTTATTCAAATAAAAATAATATATGTTTGTACAAATGTGTTGTAGGTATTTGATTACGTCTGTTTCTTTTATATGCACAAAATAAAAGGCTGCAAAATTGTAGTAGGTAACTTATGAAAAAAAAAAATCAAAAACCATTTTGTTCATTGAAATTGATCAAAGAAAATACTTATTTAAACATTTAATAACGTTAGTCAAACAAAACAAATATTTCATTCACCTTTGTTAAATATGATCTTTTTTAAAACACAATTTAATCATTGATTTCAAATGAATCAAACAAAATGAATAACTTAAATACTAGATAAGAGAATGTCGTGTTGGTATAATCACTATTACAAATAAAACATAACGTGATAATCCAGTTTATTTTTATAACTTATAAACACATTTTGTTCAAGGTTCAATAATGAGCTATAAAAAACTTTAACCTATATAACACGTATGTACTTATTCTACGTTTTATCACAGAATCTTTAAAATAATAAATTATTACGTAGGTATTATATATCTAATTATTTACTTTATATTGAGGTATTTTACCGAAATAAGTCAAAAAACCAAACTGCATCAATACAAATGGACAACATTAAAAAATCTACAATTTACAAAATAAGGTTATTGATGTCACCGGCAAATTGCAGTCTCCGTGAGATTGTAATAATTCTTGATAATAATATAATTTGTGGATATATTTAGAAAAAGTCCTTTTGTGTACAATAGATCCCATTCAAATTCAATAATATATCAGTCTTATTAAAAAAAAAATACTATATAATTTCACGCGATATTTTACAATCTTACGGAGACATTGATATAACATTTTAAACAAAAAAATATAAGGAAAATGTTGCTTATAAATGTAGAGGCTTCGATGAATGCCAAATAAACAAACAAACAAACAACACAAGCATACTTATCTCAATCAAATACAATAAGAGAATTTCTAAAAACCCGCTATGTTAAGTAATATAAGTTATGGAAAGTCCATAGTGTAATAAAAAAACTATTTTAAATTGACTAGAAAAGTTCAATAAATACAAGTGCTCACCGAGTCTTTCGGGACATCAGCAAACGGCTTGTCGACTGTTCACATGACCAGAGGGATGGGCTTTTCTTTGGCCAAAGAATCAGCATTGCCATTCAACGTGGCAATGCTGCCAGTGTTCTGGGCACTTTTGTCTTTGACAGCGATGTGGATGAGTTTTTTGATGCCCAATGATTTATTTTATTTTGTTTATTACACGTTTGTACATAATTTTGCAATTTTAGTCTAGTTTGTATATAGTTAGGTTTAGTAGATATAAATAGTTAAGTTAGTTATGTACATTTATTGGTTACCTAAAATCAAGTTTATTTTCTATTTAAAAAAAAATACAAGTTGCAATAAATATCTGGTACATATAGATAAATTCGGAAATAATCCTAATGCGCAAGAAGTTTTCAGTACATATTTAAAATTTTAAACATGAAAAAAACAAAGGAATAAATTTAATTTTCGTCACTCATCTTTTAATTCCTTGTACCTGAAAAGAACAAAATTAAAAATTAATAATATTATACATTTCACAATTATTTAGTATTCAGTTTTTCTACAAAGAGTTATCATGAATTCATTAAAAAAAAACAACAAATTGTTGAACTAATTTCCAAAAAAAACTAAATGGATGGGTGGAGTAAAAAGTAGTGTAAAGAAATCTTACTTCTCCAGAGTAACGCACATATTCCAAAACCACACCATTCCTTTTGCACAGCTGTGATTTCCACTAATTACTTGTCTTTTGATTCTTTTCAAAGCACGATCGAAAAGTACACTATCTAAACTTTTCACTTGTTCAGTATCTTCACCACGGCTTAGAATTTTATCAGGATTCTGCCTTACATCTATTTTTACGTCTCGCGTACTTTCCAATGATGGCACCGATTTTAGATCTTGAGAAATAGGCAGCGTGATTGCTGTTTCAAGAAGAATAGATACGAACACCACTAACAAAATTGTAGTCGCCATTGTATGAGGTCAAGACGTCGGCGTCGGTTCAGGTGTGTTGACTAGCAACAAATGCGGTTAGCACAGGTGCGCTCACGACTACACAAGGGGGGGAGAGTCTGTAGCGTTTATAAAACGAGTATGTACAATCGTCAGAAAAATACGTCACTCGACGTCACTATCAAATTGTGTCCTTTATTCTGATTGTAAAGGGACACAATGGCTGCGAATTTTAATAAAAAAGAAAACAAAAAGTAGGTACTCAAGCTGCCCAAGGACAGGGACTGTGGGACAGCTTGAGGAGAGCCCAGAGCTTTTTGGAGGACGTGATGTCGTTGGGGCCGTGGTTGGGGAATGTGGCACCGTTGGAGCAGATGGCGTTGTTAGAGGACTTGGAGCAGGTGGCGTGGTTGGAGGTCTTTGTGTCGTTCGAGGACTTGGCTTCGTAAGAGGTCGTAGCGTCGATAGAGAACGTGGCATTGGAGGATTATGCGTCGTCGTCGTAATCTCGACACCGCTATCCTCGTTTAATTCGTCATACCTGGAAACGATAATATTCAGGTTTTAATTCGCATATTTAAGTAGTTTTACAAGAAACTAGTATACTACTAGTACCGATATGGATCCGTTAATAATTAAAATATTTTGTCTACAAAAAAAAAAAACAATCACCGGGTTTCGAAATAATTGGGTGAATTTTATTTTAAAAATTAGAAAAGACCTTTGCCAGTCAGAAGGATTGCAAAAAATCAAACTAATGAGGCTTTAACCAACTTTGTTTAGGTCGGCTTTCAGCTTGAACAGTAATAGAGGCAGAAATGGAAATAAAACTTACTGCTCTTGCGTCACACATTTAGCATGGTTCCCAATCCACCTCATTCCTTGAGCACAGCTACCGTTCCCAACAATAACTTGTCTCCTGGTTCTTTTCAAACCACCATCGAAAGGCACACTGTCTAAACTTTTAACTTGTCCACTATCTGTTAATCGTCTTAAAACTGTACCACGAACAAACACAGCAGTCCTTGATGATTTCACTGAACTTATATCTTGTGAAACTGGCAACGTTAAAGCAGCACAAAATAGTAGGAATACGAACGACACAAACAATACTGTAGTCGGCATCGTACGAGATTAACACGTCCGCGCGGTCCAGATGGCAAGCAACGAATGGATCAGCGCACGAGAGATACAGGATAATAAGCATAAACTTTGGTTCGAATTTTGATTTACATTAAGCACCGAATATACGTCACCATTTGTTAGCCAACTGATAGACACTATTAATAAGTTGCCATGTTTCGCGTATGGACTTGTTAACTAATCATTTGGGGCAAAATGTTGTCTTTAGCGCTTTTGGACAACCAACAGCGGTATTCGGTCGCAATTATTTAAAAGCTTTCGTCATACCTTACTGCATCTTGTGCAATGCTGTTAGTGTTTTGTTGTCGATGTTCAATGAAACTGATGATATATTATAAGAGTGATTCAATTATAGTCAATTTGGTCACGTTTTCATCGTGGAAGCTTAGTGAGCGGTTTTTCCGATGCTTGTTTTTTTTTCTTCAGATGGCAAACGGCAATCTGCTGTAACCACATAAGTATTATTTGCAGTCGCAAAAAAGTAAGTAAGAGACTATTTCCTTACATTTTGAAATTTATTGTCCCTGATCATATTGCGACTTGAATTTTAAGTACGACAATGGCCTTCTGTTGTCGTTAAAGGTTACGTCCTTTATAAAATTTTGACCAATTTGATTGGTGGTATTCTTTTTATTTAAATTCAAATTATCGTTAACAAAACATACTGGAAAACCCTGTGTTTAACATTTATTTTTGGTAGATGTTTATGATGAGCTGACATTACTTTTTTAGCGCAGTAATTGCAAGAAGATATTACCTATAGGTATTATTCAGATAGGTGGCAACAGTTCCAAAAAAATATTTTATTCGTTGTTACCCAATCGTTGGATTTGAATGTTCGAATTAAGAATACCTAATTCAAATTGTACTTTATTTAAATTAGTTGTTTTTGTGATTTTTTTTTTTAATTTTGTAACTTTTTTTAATAATTTTATGTGGAGAAAGAAACCGTCCCTAGTAAGTTTGTTACAAAGATTTTTTTTTGTAGAAAACGTTATTTTTACATACATACCTACTTACATAGTATGTGCTTAGTCAATTTGCAATTGATTAAAACATTTTATTGCATCACATAAAATTTACTGTTACGTGAGTAATGATTCACTGTCCTACGACAACATGCATATTTTAAATGTAACAAGAAAAACCATGTGACGTTGAAGCGTAAAGTAGGCGTGTAAAACAGGTTCACACAAGTTCAAATGACGCAATATTTTAATATCAGTGCATAATTAATTTGTCCTACTCATCAGTAAAGAGACAATATGGGTAATGCTAATGCATATCTCGCAACCAACTAGCTTAATCAGCCGTTTCATTAAAAGTTATTTTTTATGGATGGGAAATCATCAAATTACTCCTTCCGCTCTGGGTGGAGCAAGAGGGAGTGTCAGATTCTTACTGACTAAAACCCATCCGTGCTCATCCTAGTGCCCTTTGCATTCAAGGGCCGCGATGACTCTTTTGAACAAAATCCGCATCCCTGACAGGTCATTAAAAGCCTAGCCTTTACATTTAACTGCGCCGTTTAATCAGTGGCATTTAAAAGTGACAATATGGGGAAGACCAGAAACGATATTGGAACAAATATGTCAGTTAGGTTGCTGAAAAATCGGCGCAGTTAAATGAAAAGGCTAGGCTTTTAATTTAAAGGCTGATAAAGCTAGTTGGCTGCGACACATACACCGCAAATCACTGTTTAACAATTTATTTTTTTATGTTACTACCGGGATCCAGCAGAGTACCAGCGTCAGGTTTACAGGGTGAATTTTTCAAGCGTGTGTGGCGTGCGTTTCCAATCGGTACCTATTCCTAGCCAGGAATCGAACCGGTTACATAAACTTAAGATTAGCCGGCTAACCTTAGGTTTATCCGGCTACAACTAGTTCTAACCTAACCTCGAAACACTTTAAAGTTCCTATTTCTGTGTGGTTTAAAAAAAATAACCACGAAGGGGATGGCGGGGTCTGTGTTCGCTCGCTCACCAGACCCCGCCATCCCCTTCTAACCTAACCTATCCGAGTCGGGGTGCCCAATGACCGGCTAAACTTAGGTTTATGTTCACACCCACCTTTAGCCGTAACATATAGACACTCACATCGCACATTGGTTGTCCCAAGGTTGTCCCATAATTAAATTTATTTTAAGTATGTAGGTTTATAGGAACTTGTGCATACTGTAAACTTTTTGCTTTTAATATGTTTATTTTTTAACTATCGGCTGGTAAACTTTCTTTTTGTGTGTTCTTTTGCTTGTTGTAACAAATAAATGTTGTATCTATCTATCTATAACGCGGTTAGTGTGGATATCACAGTCATGTCCATGTCTTGACTTAGAATTTTGGTTTTAGGATACTTCGTATACTTTTCTACACTGTATGCCATCCTATTAGGTTTCTTAGTACAAATAAATGAGAACATTTTTAAATGGCTTCTATTTCAGGTCAAAATAAGAAAAACAACGCATTCCTAATAATACACGTCATCATCTAGGTAGATGATGACGTGTATTATTAGGAATGCGTTGCCGACCCCAATAAAGTTGGGAAAAGGCTAGGTAGCCTTTTCCCAACTTTATTGGGGTCGGCTTCCAGTTAAACCAGATTCAGCTAAATACCAGTATTTTACGTGGAGCGGCTGCCTACCAGACCTCCACAACCCATCAACTGGGTAACAAGGTACTTCTTGGCAAGACTGGAGTCAGATTTTCTGGCCTCTAACTGAATGAGTGACTGAATGAGCCAACGGCTTAACGTACTTTCCGAGGCACTGAGGAAACGCGATATGTCACCCATCCACTGACCGAAACCGGCAAGTGTTGCTTAACCTTGAAGATCGACCCGTGCGACTATAATTATTTAGCGACGAGCTTAATAACACACGTTATGAACGCAAACAATCTAAAGTCATGTGTTTGTACAAGTGCGTTATAGGTCTGTATGTGTTTCTTTTAATGGTAAAAAATAAAGGCTGCGAAATTGTTGTAACTTACTGTAGTTTTTTTATTTACGGTACATAAAATAATTAAAAAAAAATAAGTGGAAATACCAATACTTTCACTTTAAAAAAAATATGAAAATAAAATATATACAAATTAAAACGAGACGTGCTTTGTTTACTTTATATTTTACATGATTATCAATTTATATAATCGCTATTTACTAATGAAAATAGAGACAAAATAGTTAACCAGTATTTTTTTTACTGAAAACTTAATTATTACAATGATCAAGGTTTCTTATATCGTTACAAATACTTATAATGCTACATTTACTTACTACGTTTTATCACAAATTCTATAAAATCTTAAATACACACTTACACTATCTACCTTTCTAAATATTAACCTAATACTTTGGTATTTTTTCTAAAGCTAATATTGTATCGTTTTCGTTATGGAACTGCAATATATCTATTACAAATTATAAAATTAAATAATACTATAATTATTATTTGTCACAAATAATTGTATTGGAATTTGAATCTATCGTTTGTAAATTACAGAGAATATACCTATATGATTTTAAAGGTTATTGATTTAAGAGCGTGTACGCCGTATTTCATTTCATACAAACTTTCAAATCTTTATTCTTAAAAATTAATGAACCGATTTTAACGAAACTTGGTATGCATAAGCTAGATGTCCAGGTCTAAATAGTTATCAGAAAACATTTTTAAAAAATATTTCACAGGGAGAGAGAGAGAGCGATTTTAAGTTTTCTATAGAAAGTGAAAAAATCACTATAACCTTTCCCCTGAACTCTTTTTCGAAAATGTTTTCTGATAACTATTTAGACCTAGATATCTAGCGCAAGCATACCAAGTTTTATTAAAATCAGTTCATTAGTTTCGAAAAATAAGGATTTGAAAGTTTGTATGAAAAGCCATACCGCGTAAACGCTCTTAACTTGAAAAATATTAAAATTATGAATTATTTTTGAAACAAAGTCGCATTACTTTACAATGTTTGACGTACAAGTACATGAAACTCGCTATGTTAAGGTACAAAATTTATATATTATGATAAAATAAGTTTTCTGTGAAACAAGACAAGGTATTAGGTATTTAAATGACTAGAAAGTTGTACCTTTAAATTAACATCAAGATATACAAGGTATTTAAAGATAAATACAATAATCCCAAATAATGCACCTCTAAGCTACCCACAGTGTCATACAAAGGGTGTTGGACATTCCAGTTTTCAGTACATCGTAGAGATTTTAAAATTGACAGAAAAGCAATAAAAAGTAGTAATCTAACTTTCCTCATAGTCACCAGTTTCTGTTAATTCCTTATACCTGAAAAAAAAAACTCAATAAGTAAATAATTTTCATAAACCTTTTCTTGAATTACTAACTCGTATTATGTAAGTTTGGATATGGATGAATGGACGTTTGTTATTCAATCTCGCTGGAACGGCGCAGAAATAGAATAATAGCCTGGAATATAATTGAGACCACTTTTATATCCCGGGAGTGTGTTTCCTTGGGATAATTTCCGACAATCATGCGGGCGATGGCAGAGGTTTCATAATTTCATTATAGTATAATTATTTGTCAAATGAGTTATTTACAGAAAGAATAATTTGTAAAGTGATAACTTTATTTATTTATTTATTAAAACTTTATACACTAGTATAAACACTGTACAAAGGTGGACTTAATGCCATAGGCATTTTCTACCAGTCGACCTTTGGGTGGTGCAGAGACAACATGGCATGTGCAACTTAAAGGAAAAACTGAGGGAAAAAAATACGATCATACATACATAATATAGATACATACATACATAAAATTAACAAAGGTATTAAGAAAAACGAATCCAACGAATTAACGCTGTTGTGATGATTCTACCAACTTCTTGCGAATATGCTCACGTGCCTTCACTTTAAAGTATTTACTAAGTATAAATTTACATAACGTTTTTTTTAAATGAAAAATATGTGATTCGTTTTGCACAATAACTTTTATACTAAAGGCAGGCTTTTACTAGCCAGAGATAGGATGAAGGAAAATATTGGTATTTAAATTATACTTACTTCTCAAGCGACACGCATCGATTAAACGGACGGAACCACACCATCCCTTCAGCGCAGTTATGATTTCCATTAATTACTTGTCTTTTCGTTCTTTTCAAAGCACGATCAAAAGGTACAATATCTAAACTTTTCACTTGTTCAGTAACTTCACCACGACTTAGGATTGCATCAGGATTATGCACAATAGGCCCATTATTTAGCCTTCCTTCTCGCGTATTTTTTGATGATGGCACTGATTTTAGATCTTGAGAAATTGGCAGTGTAACTACTGCACAAAGAAGCAGACATGCAAACATCACGAACAAAATTGTAGTCGCCATTGTATAGTTCAAGGCGTCCGTTCAAGTATGTTGTTTAGCAGTAAATGCGATTTGCTCAGGTGTACTTGCGACTACAAAGAGGGGGAAAATGTCTATAGCATCAGGAAACAAATGTGTCATGAGCACGTTTGGTTAGTTAAAATGTCGTCACAAAAATACCTCACTTTTTAATTATGTCCCTATATAGTCATATAAGGACATATTATGGTTAATTATTGGGTCTTCATTTATAAAATAGCACATAAACAGATCACTATGAATGAACTATCATAACTTTGGTTTAACTTGGAATTTTAAGTTCAAACATGCTCTTAGTTCAATTATGTTGTTATTTTTATTTATCAGTTATTATTTTGTTCCTTTTTGTTTCGTATTCTGTAATATCGTTTTATACCTTTTTGTTACCGTAACGTACTTTTTGTTTTTGTGGAAACTGTGTTTTTCGGCACGCAATATAAATGACGTGTAGGAACCTTGCATAGCTAACAAATGCACTGTTGTTATTGGCACAATTGTTTTCGTTTCGGGTGGGAACAGGGTTAAAATTGCCAAAAGAAAAACGACTGAACCAATAACGTACGAATCGTGTGATAGCAGTGCTATATTATGCCACTTATATTGCCTGATTGATTCACTCGTTTTAAAAATTACATAAATTTTCTTAGCCTTGGTAATGACGTCGGCGTCGGTGACTGCGACGGCACCGGTCAACGTCACAGATGAGGCCATGTCACGACGCCGTGTACCTTTCCGACGTGCATGCTGCTCTTTTTGACGGTGACGGCACTGTTTAACGTCACTGAGGAGCGACATGTCATGAGACCGTCTACCTTTCCGACGTGCATGCTGCTCTTTTTGACGGCGACGGCACCGCTCAACGTCACTGGGGAGTTACATTAACGGCATGTTATGACACCATGTACCTTTCCGACGTGCATGTCGCTCTTTTAGATGGCAATGGCATAATGCAGCGTCGATTAGTGTTATAGTTTTAGAACGTGATGTGGTTTTAGTCTTTTGAGAGCTTGGTATCGTTCGAGGACTCGTTTCTTTCGAGAACGTGGTGTTCTAGGAAGGCGTAGCATCGTAAGAGAATGTAGTGTAGTCCGAAGATGTGGTGTCGTCGGCGGGTGTGTCTTGGTCGACGTAATTTCATTATCGTAATCTCCGTATATTTCGGCATACCTAGAAGAATGAATCACTGATAAATAGTATCTAATTTTAATTTTCATTAATGCAGTTTTCTCGATTCACAGAGGTCTAAAATTATACCAATCTGCTTTAGAATTTTTGCGTAATATTTGAAGTGACATTTTCGTGCTCATGTTGGAATTGGAGTTCGAGTTGAGTTGAAGTTTACATTTTGGAATATGGGCCTAAGTGTATTTGTAACTTTGTAATATTGTTATGTGATATTTTTGGCATAGCTCGTTTCGCACATGATAAACACATCAAGAGTGTCTTGGGATCAAGTACATTCTTAACTAAAAAAAATTATCTAATTCATATTTACCAAATCTAGTCTTCCAGACTGGCTTCTTACTTTAAATTCAATGTTCAAGTTAACAATTTATCCTTATATTTTGTAAAAATTAACAAAAATTGCAATTTTTGTTAATTGAGGAAAATTAACCTAAACAATCTGAGCATTGAAGTTGCATCTGATCCAAACGAGATGAGTTCTTCTACCGATCCAAATACCAGCCGAAACCATTATTGTTTCTTATGAATGAACTTCCTGACAAAATTCATAACATTTTTGACGTCCAGAGGTTCTCCAAACTCGAGTACTTCTTGTATTTGGCCTAATAATGAATGTTCATTATTAGGCCAAATACAAGAATGATTCATTGGAAAAGCAACCACAACGCCGGTTTTCTTCCTCCCAATTTCTCTGTTTGCGAGCCCATTGAGAACGGGCACTACGATTGCGGGATGCTAAAGGTAGAACTCTCAGCAGCCTTAGGCCTGAATTATACAGAAAAAGCGTGGTGAAGACGCGGCGCTGGTGAGGCGTAGGCAAGGCGTAAGACACGATGCCGCTTCAAAAATGTATAATACAAAATACAAAGTATACGGAGGCGACACGTCGTGAATTATACACAAACGACCCGGCGCAGGCGAGCGGCGTGCCTGCACCGCGCCGTTTGTGTATTATTCGCATATATAATACGCCTCGCCTGCGCCGCGTCTTCACCACGCCTTTCTGTATAATTCAGGCCTTAAGGAACGCAGATCCACTTCACGTAAAAGATTTTGGATGGTTTGGTTGCTCAGCAAGCCTGAAGAGCTATGGAGCCTCGTAGCCAACATCATGTTGGTCATGTTACGATCCCGTCGAGTAGTATTTTGGATGTACCGGTCCTGTCTGCGAGTGGTGATGCGAGATCGTCCTCCATATCGCTCGACCACGCTGCCCATGATACGATAGCGTGCCCAGAGGCGGCTTATGACGCTCTGTGTAGTGCCAAGAGCGACAGCCATCGGAATGTTGCAAGCTGGTTCCAGGCAACGTACTGTACGTTGCCTGGAACCAGCTTGCAACATTCCGATGGCTCTCATCATCTTTACTCGTGTCAATTGATGTCGACGTTCCATATCGATGCAATTGTTTTCAGTTCCGATGCAGAAATTGTAATGGTTTTGTAAAAAATGTTAAATTACACAATTTTTTAGGAATCCGAATTGACTGTTGATTTTTTTTTTATAAAATCTAAATTTAAAGAAAATTCTTTATTCAAAAAGTGATATTTACTAAAAAGAATCAATAATGATTAAAAAAAGTTAAAATAATACCTCATTCTCAATTGCAGTGATACTCTAAAACACACTCACTCACTTTTGATGTGTGTATTTATTTGAATTGTATCGTATCAGCCGAAAGATGCGGCGATCGCAGTGTAGCTGTAGCAATGTACCAGAGAATGTTGCTGCCCATTCTCTGGTGAGTCCCTTACGACACCCACGAGAAGTGATGGGATGATGCTTCTTTTACGTCCGACACCATACACAACTGTATACTAAATTCATATTTTTGTATGATACAAATTGTATATGTCGCATAAAAATTTTACCAAAATACTATGGGGTTGTAGTTTTTTTCTATTCAAAATTAATTTTCGTTAACGATACTGTAGGTCTGGTCCACAAATTCAAGGTTGCTCAGCGTGCAATGGAAAGCGCAATGCTCGGAGTTTCTCTGGTGGACAGAATTCGCAACGAAGCCATTCGCCAGAGAACTAAAATCACCGACATTGCGCGAAGAATCAGCATGCTGAAATGAAAGTGGGCCGGCCATGTCTGTAGACGGACAAACGGTCGATGGAGCAGACATGTGCTAGAGTGGAGACCGCGTATGGGCAAACGTAGTGTGGGACGCCCTGCGTCACGATGGATCGATGATTTGAAGAAGGTGGCTGGCAGCGGTTGGATGCGGACTGCTCAAGACCGGGATGGTTGGCGCTCTTTGAGGGAGGCTTACGTTCAGCAGTGGACGGCAATTGGCTGACATGATGAACGGTACTGTAACGTTACTACATGTCAAAACATTCGTACTAGGCCATCTGTTTTGTAACCGCATAACTAAACATAATTTCATAATGTTTCGTTACTGATGTTCAATACTCACTAATTAAGTTGCAATACACAGTCTGACATTGGCTGTTACAGTACTACATATTATTAGAGCGAAAGCTACTGTGTGTAATTAACAAATCTAAGTAAACGCGCATAAAATAAGATCATCTTTTAAATTTATAAATTATTTGCGTTAGCTATATAGATCAGATAATCGGGAGACCCTGCCTCAGGTTTTTGCACTATTGAAAGTCAGAGCTCAACGAAAGCTGGAGCAGTCCAAGGTACGTGTGTTCATTGTATTTTCTACAGCCTATGTGGAGCTATTGAAAATCGTTTCTCTACTTTATCATGTCTTGTCAGTGTACTGGCCCCCCTCCTGTTTCGTGGGAATCAGACATAACTTGCAAAATTTGAGTGTACTTTTACTGTCGGTACAACTTTGCCTGGCCACCGGAGTTCGGCGTCAAGCAGCTTGCTGTGTTTCGTCGACGCGTGGGAGTACCAGTGCCTCAAGGCATCTTCTGGGCACGCTCGCTTCATCATGGACCACATCTATCGCTTTCCATCAGGCGTGATCGAGGTCAAGAGCTAGCCCATTCATAAATAAATAAATAATAAATAATAGAAGTAACAAATGTGATATGTGAGATGAGAATTTCGTTCAAAGTCAATTTTAAGACCATTTTTCATTTAATCATTTCATGCCTTCATCATCCTCATCAACACAGAAAAAATAACGCTGGACAGAGGCCTCCTACAATAGGGATGTTTCTTGAAAAAATCTAATTGGTCCATCGGATAGATTCCCAAAAAATATTGGACACGTATTTTCTCTGTTTTCACGTTAACAAAAAATTAAAACGATACAGTGCGTTGAAACTCCTATGACGTCACAGACGCTTACACTTTTACCGGAAAGTGACGTCACCCTCCCGATCTTTGATACGTTTTATCTTCGTCAATTTTTATTGATTTATTAAAACTAAAAATACGTTTCCAATATTTTTCGATAATCTAACTGACCAATTCATCCCTATTGTCACCACATCGACCAGTCCTTTGCGTTTAACATCCAGGTTTAAAAAGAGTAACAGTTTTTCAGCCGGCTTGTGTGTGAGTGTATGTGACGCAAACAGGCACATCACTCGGTACTATGTAACACCATTGATAAAAAGATCTATTTAGGTCGCAAGGTCCTACTTAACTTATGCATTTAAATCATCGAATATTTATTTAGAGGAAAGGCGGCAGGTCGGTGACGTAAAACTGGTGGATGCCAAGCTACATAGCTTGGCTCATCGCCGAAAGGTTGCCTGCTTATCGGTCTTCTACAGATTGTACTTCGGTGAGTGTGCCCAAGAACTCCACGACCTCATCCCACCGGCCCCTTTCTACCATCGCACATCCAGATGCACTACATCTTACCATCCCTACCTTGTAGCTATTCCACCAATTCGCACTAAGCGTTTCCAAATGTCTTTTATAATGCGCACAGCAAAAGAGTGGAACTCTCTGCCTGCGTCTGTGTTTCCAAATGCTTACAACCCTAATCTCTTCAAAGTTAGAGTGAACAGGCTCCTTCTGGGTAAGCTCGCTCCATCGTAGACTTTGTCTCTGTCATCTCTGACATTGACTAGAGTAAAGAGCAAACCCATCTCTAATTAAAAAAAAAAGGCGAGCACTAGACCAGCTCACCATAGCCTGTAAGACGCTCCGTGGCACTTTTGTCGCGCATGATCTGCTTGCTGTGCAGGCTCGCTTTTTTGTGCCGGATAATTAAATAAAATAATAATTATGTGCATGAACTATTGGGCAGGCAAGGTCGTTTATCGAAATGTACAAATAATGGACCGCCATCGTTAAAAGTGTGAGTCATACATAATTGTTATAATGTAAATCATTCAGCAATGTGGGCTTTGAGACGGTCACAAATAGATTATTTTCTCGATAGCTTTTTCCTCATGAATCTATTTAAAAAATTAAAGCATGACTAGTTGATTGTGTAAGATGATGTCTTTGATAAGGAAAAATCTTGTCAGTGACTCATTCAGAAATGTTTGCTGATGTCAGCATAGAAGCAAAGGGCTAGGAAGAGGAAACAAATAATGTAATCTACACACAATCTGGGTCTAGGAAAACATCAGCGGCATCGCGACAAACCCAGGCAAAGATGACGTGAGGAGCTTGGCACTTGCAATGATCATACAATATGATCATTTTGGATTAAACTATCACAAATATAGAGTATTGGAAAGGAGATAGGGAGCATTTTGCCATGCAGTTCGAAAAGACTAAAAATAAATAAAATCTATAAATAAATGAATGAATCAATACGTCAACCATGTACGGACGCGTGGACCGAAACACTTTTCATCTTTGTCCTCGATTTATCCCGTTACGCGGGTACTGGTTTCCTTATCATGCGGCGCCATGTTGTTTTTTGACTCGTGATGTCAACGTAAAGACCGAACCTTTTTATGTCCCTTTGGCCATTTGTCATCCAGTTGGTTTGAGGTCTTCTACCGATGTTTTTGGAGCCATGTAAAAGGCACTTTTCCTTAGCATAAGCCTCCCTTTATTCAGAGTGATGGGTGCAACTATAAATCTGCTTCTGAGGTGTTCATTGCTTACCCTGTCTTTGAGTGTTACTCCTCGTACCCATCTATGTGCATTCTGATGCAGTTGGTGGCATCAAATCTTTTTTTGGTTTAGTTTCAGAAACCCTATGCAGAAACCAGTTGCGACTTTGTCACTGTCAACAGCGGTGCTCTTCTATAGGAAGTTCCAGAAAGCTCTGAACAGTTTTCTTGGATCTTTCCCCAACTTGGTTTCTTACCTAGAAAAATGTTTTTATTTGGCCTTGTCCAAAAATGTGTCCATGTGTTTCAAAGTCCGGGGTTGGGTCCTCATTTGATATTCTTATCGAGTTTAGATGAGTCATGAATGTGTGTGTAGAATGAAAAATTTAATTCGAAGATCTGATTGTTTTTATTAGGAGCAACATAATAATGTGTATGCATATTCTTTATTTGCATCAAACAATAAAAGTTTTAGGAATCAATTTCTTGGAGCAGGAGTGAGAAACTATTGTGAATAGGTACGTATTTGCGCAATTTCATAATATTTTCTCTGATTTCGACTTCATACAATTGATTCCTAGAAACATTATTGTATGATGAATATAAAGTAAAATGTTGCTTTGTTGGAAAACAATAGTAAATTGATTGTTGCATTTCTTTGATTCAAAGTTCTTAAAAAAAAAACATCATCACTACTGCCTGCTGCTGGATCATTATGGCGTTGGGCACCTCCAAGTGTCACCATATCGACCGTTCTTTTGCTATTCGCATCTAACGTTGTCCTGCGGCCTCTAGTCCTTTAATCCAAGTCATCAGTCGAATTATGTGAGTACTCCAGAACCTTCCAATCCCATCGAATATTCGCACTACAGTAAAATTCTACAACATTTTTCGTTATTTGCATCATACAATAATGTTTCTAGGAATCAACTGTATGAACTCGAAACTGAAGAAGACATTGCGCAATGGCGCAATTGTGTTACACAATTATTGCATTTTTATGTTTTAAATTCTGACTAACGTACCTACGTGGTCCCATGTGAAATGGGCCACGCCTATAATATTGCTAGCAATCGGGCAAGAAACGAAGCAAATGGTTCCTGTAGGTCCAAGTATTGAGGAGCTCGTTGCCCAAGGATGAGTGATTATCAATTTTATATCGAAAATCCTTCGTGCCTCGGAAAGCACGTTAAGCTGTTAGTCCTGACTGACGTTTGTAGATATTTGACAGTTGTTACGGATGGCCAGATAATCTGAAATATTTTTTTTTTGAGATGTGTTTTTTCCTGACTCTAGGTCAGAGATGACAGAGACAAAGCCAATGAAGCGAGCTTACCCAGATGAAGCCTGCTCACTATAACTTTGAAGAGATTAGAGTTGTATGCGTTCGGAATCACAGACGTAGGCAGAGAGTCATACTCCTTTGCTGTGCGCATTATAAAAGACGTTTGGAAAAGCTTAGTGCAAATTGGTGGATAAGCATATAGTCTTCCTGACCGATTTTGGCCATGGCGCCAAATCTCAACGGAGACTAGCCATCGGCGCGGTACATGTTATAGTGCTCAAGTGTGTGCGCAAACACAGGTGCACTCCCTTTTTCATGACACTCATATTCCGATGGAACAGCAACCGGACACGACCGGACAGAGGTCTAGCGCAGAACCAACGGCTTAACGTGGAATAGTAACATGGTAGGGATGGTGGCTTGCAGTGCGTCTAGATGTCTGATGGTAGGAAGGGACCGTTGAGAAGAGGTCGTGGAGTTTTTCAGCGGGTGGAAGTCTTGTTACTTGTTACTGGTTGAGAAAAACAGATGTGCAGACGCTGAATATCAAATACTGGTGGTTAGTTACATCCAGTTAAACCGACCAAAATCCCAAAGGTGCCTATTCTGCAATTGTCGCCAAGACGAAACCTGCTCTGTCGCAAATGAAACGACAACCAAAGGGGGGAAAGCAGAGTCGCTCAGCATCGAGCGCGACTAAAGGCGCTGTGATGGACCACAAACAGCACGCATGCGATGAGGACGGCTTCATCAAGGTGGAGAGAAAGAAGAGGAAGCCTACTTATCGCAACCAGTGTAGGTCAACGCCGGCAGGGTCTAACATGCTGCTACGTCCTGCAGTGCCGACGACGCAGCTGTACGTGTCTCGTTTGCACCACTCTACGAAGACTGAGGACATCGTAGAGTACATACGGGTGAAGACCAACTGGACCTTGAGGGTGGAGAAGTTGGTGGCGCGCCATAACACGAATTTCAAGTCATTCGTGGTGCGCGTTCCGACTCATCATTTGGTGACCTTCCTCAAGGAAGAGTTTTGGCCGAAAGGTGTGCTGTATCGGCGTCTCCGCGGCCGGCTACACGACACCTCGCAGCGTAACATGACACCGTCACTTCATGTGCAATAGTTTTTAAGTTTTTTTGTATGTAAAATATGTATTAGCTGTGTTTCCAAAAGCTTACAGCCCGAATCTCTTCAAAGTTAGAGTGAACAGGGTCCTTCTGGGTAATCTCGCTCCATCGTAGACTTTGTCTCTGTCATATCTGACATTGACTAGAGTCAAGAGCAAACCCATCACTAATAAAAAAAAAAAGCTATTGTTTTTTATACCTATTTATGTATTGTGTTTTATGGGCCTTAGTTGCATGAAATAAAGGATAAGTCAAAATAAATAATAAAATAAAATGTATTTGGGAAAAGACCAGGCAAATTGTGAATTTTATGTGCAAGAGAGTATCGTCGATAACATAATTATGTAGTGGGCAGCGATATAATTTGGTAGAAACTGATTTTACTAGAAAAATGCTTCGGCACACCACCTCCTTGTCAATGTTGCTCAAGCTACAAGAGAGTTTGAGTAACATTGACAAAAACCTGGTGTATTCCATAGGTATTTGGATTGAAAAAAACCACGCGCCAGAGGATCGGTATGACTGAAAAAAGCAAGAGAATCACGTAGGTATTTATAAAATGTATGCAGAATTACAACAACGAATACTGTTTACAGTATTCGTTGTTGAACAGTATTTAAATATAGCGATCTGTTTTCTTTATTTGCATCATACATTATCCACGAATCATGGTAGGTATGAAATTAAAACAGACGAAACATTGTGAAATTGTTGCACAACAATTGCATTCTTTTCATTTAAAATTTAACTAATCAATAATTATTGTGCTATAAATGTTAGCGCAATATCGTGAAAACTATCATCATGCACTCATATAAACCGTACTCATTTGCAGTTCTATCGCACTAAAGTATTCCTATAAGAGATCCCAATGGGTGAGTACCATGTCCTTATAAAATAAATGAAGTTCGTTTTCCTCTGCTGTTATTCTTTTGTTCCTATTAGTAGTATACTCAAAGTGCATCGACCTCACATTTTACTAATTAAGGTAATACCAATAAATATTGTAAAACTTTTGTTTCAGAAGAGTAACTATGGAGTTTCTTGTTCGTTCTTCTCCATCAGAATCTGTTTCCTGATAGCTACAACCCGGGGGTCTTTAAGTCAAATGTGAATAGATTACTTCTAGGCAAGCGTGCTCCATCTATGCTTACTATCAGGGGGTCGAGTCTGCTATTGCAATTGTGTCTCAATGACCGGTCAATGATCGATTTTTGACGTATAACGTCAAACTTATGACACATTTCCCATACAAAAACTGTCAAAGTTGTCAAATATTCGATCAATGACCGGTCATTGAGACACGATTGCAATAGCAGACTCGAGCCCCAGGTGAGATAGTGGTCAATTCACAGCCGTGATATTTTATAAGAATAAAGAAAAGAAAGGTTATAAGAAAAAAAAAGTGCTGATACTTTTAACAATATTTTATTTATTAATGACAAATAAATACGCTCGTCAAACCAGTAGGTATATGACAACTTATAGGATAAGTTATTCTCATCAGGTGGCCTAGACAAAAAACTTTTCTGTAGCGTTAACGTCAGACACTCACAACAAAATGTATGGGAATGACATTAGGTGTGCTAATGTCATACCCATACATTTTGTCATGGCGTCTAACGTTGACGCTACAGAAAAGTTTTTGCCACCAGGTGAGTAAAAAAACCCACACGTGAATACTTGCAAGTATTCTGTAAAGACATATATGAAATTATGGAAAAATAACTGAGAATTGGAAAGTGAAACTGCATTCTTATTAGTAATTTCAGCATAAAATTCAAACATAAAATTTTTAGAGTTTGTACTCATATTATATTTATAATGTTATCTATTACTGTTTCTTAGTGTGAACATATATTTTTTTATGCCTTTATGTGTGTTCCTTTGCTGAGCAAAGACCTTTCGTTACGCCTTCCAAACATTTCTGATTTGGACGGTCTCTGGCTAAGTTTGCCCCGCAAACGAGATTGGAGAGTCTCAGCACACAATAAAATAAATAAATTAATAACTAAACAGTTCAATACACATTATACTATATCACAGATCTGTCTTAAACTCATTATTACATACACTAAATATATATGTCGCAGCCAATTAGCTAAATCAGCCGTTTAATTGGTAGCCTAGCCTTTTCATTTAAATGCGCCGATTTTTCATCGACCCACCTTTTGTTCAATATCGTTTAATGACTTGCCTATGTCACTGATGTCGCTGCTTAAACGGCGCAGTTCAATAAAAAGGCTAGGCTTTTAATAAAACGGCTGATTAAGTTAGTTGCTAGTTAGGCTGCGACATATACATAGATTACGCTAAGTACATTTTTGTTTGAGGTATGAGCTTGCTCATGACCTCGAATAAATCCTTGTTTCAATAAATACTAGACCTAACTATATAATTTAATATAATGACTATCAACGACATTGATGATTCATTAATCAAATAAGTTATTTTTAATACTAAAATAAATAATTTATAGTAATATTGCGTATAAAACTAAAAATCTCATAAACTGTCTTATTTGTAAAATAACTGAACTTTTTAGCAATTGTTTAACAAAATTCCTATAAAAGAATCAGTTGCTCACTTATTCAGGATTGTTTTTAGACTGTACATAAGTGACTAGAAACTTTTGAATGCTCAAATTAATTCGTCATTTAGCAAACAACACCGCTCAAGTTATTTTGACTATCTTTACGGTACAGCATAAAAACTGAAAAGAATATTATATCAAAGTACTGGGTTACCTACAGTGAGAAATATTTGAATAATCTATTAGTCTCATTGTTGAGAAGCTTAAATAATAATCAATAAGTATTGGACTAGGTTTCTCAAACTGTAATACTATTTACTACAAAGAGTTCCATCCAATGACATCAAAAAGTAAAAACCTACGGGGGTACCTACAGTGAGAAATATTTGAATAATCTATTTGTCTCATTGTTGAGAAGCCTAAATAATAATCAATAAATATTGGACTAGGTTTGTCAAAGTATAATACTATTTATGACAAAGAGTTCCATCGAATGACATCAAAAAGTAAAAACCACGAATTTTTAACTTCAATTCAATTGTTGTTTGCTAAACGTCGTTATTACTACTAAAATAATAAATAAATTATTTGATACATTTATATGGTCCCAATGAACACTTGCAAAGGGTGTTGGCTATTTTTCCGTTCATCTTTATTTCAATGAAAATAAAGATGACAACCTTTTGGAATCCGCTGTTGGCTGTCAACAAGGTGATCCCCTCGGGCCAGTGATCTTTAGCTTAGCCATTCACCCAATCATTCGACAGCTAAATTCCAAATTTAATGTTTGGTATCTAGATGATGGAACCCTAGGAGGTGATGTTGACACAGTTTTAGATGATTTACAAGTTTTAAAAAGTCAACTCCATTCTATAGGACTAAATCTCAATCTTTCGAAGTGTGAATTATTCTTATCTGACCGTAACCGTGGCAATGCTGCCAGCCTTTTGGGTACATTACCAGTGGCCTGCGATGCGGAGGAATTTTTCGACGCCATGTTTTAGATTAGTTTTAGTTGAGTCTTTTTTTAAGTGTGTGTATATAATTATAGTTGCAATAAAACCATGAAAATAAAGTCATAGATGACTTTATTCTTCTTCGTCACCTTCTGTTAAAACTTTATACCTGGAAATAAGACGATGTTACATTAATACAATTATTACTTTATTAATAAATATTACTAATACAACTTTGGAGTCATTTATAAAACGACAATACATTTTATTTCCTGTAATATTAGATATTATGGAATTTATGAATACACGATGACGAGGTGTTCATAACATAATAAAAAAAATCGCTCTTATAATTATGATAAGTAATTGTAAACTATTACGTCGTCGTTCTATTGAGTCTTTGGAAATAAAAGACCAAAGGGTAGAACCTATCTATCTATCTATCTATCTATCAATGACTCGATGTAACGACGACGTAATAAATACCTACAGCAAGCAGATACTGTATGAAAACAGCAAACGACAGGAAAAATGGAGGCAATTCGAGGAGGCCTATACCCGAAAGGGGACAGGAAAAGTTTAATTTGAAAAAAAATTAGGTATTTTAACTCTTATTTTGTTTTGTTTTGTGTTGTCTTAAAGTTTCACACTTAGCTTTTGTCCAACTCAACTAATTTAAGTGGGACTAAAACTCAAAAATGAAAGAGCTCATTCCAGTGAGTTTTTCTTAGACCAAATTTAGTAGAAAACGAACCGCGTATCTCAATTAGAACCGAAATAAAGAGAACCTATGAGCTACATAAAATTACAAATTAAAAGTAAATTTTATATGAAACTTACTGTTCTTTCGTCAAACATCTACCAGCCATTTCTACCATATCTTCTGCACATTTCACTGAAGTCGTCATGATCTCCCTCTTACTTCTGCTCCGTTCACCTTCTGAAGATACACTTGGATACGCATCAACCAAAGTTAAGGTTGGCACAAGTTTAGTACCTTTACTGGGTCTTAGGTGCGGATCCAGCACAGCAGGGGTACTTTCTTCCCCATGTTCAAGCACATTTTTTGACAAATCCACTGTTTTCACATCAAGCGGAATGGTAAAGGAAAATGATGCGCGTAACACTAAACATAGTGAAAACACAGAAAAGACTGTAGTTGTCATATTGTAGGACGTCTGTTCCGAACGGCTGATTAGCTTTAAATGCGCAATTTGGATGCGTTTGCGTTTATAAAGGAGGATATCTGAAGGTGACGTTGAAATAATGTGGCGGGACCGGTGTCATGAAACATTTCAAGCGGAGTGACTCAGTCTTGGGCCTCATAAGTTACTGTTAGTCTATATATTCAAAGTTATTCAACTTTTTGACGCGTGATATCGACAGTGGTTGAGCAGAAGAAAAGGTTTAAAATAACTTAAAGATCGAAGAAATGATTAAGGCAGGGTTACGTCCAGCTGCGGACGTTTTGAAAATATTTTTTTTAGGGAACCCATTCCCCTTTTTTATTTTTAGTCCATCCATAAAATAAATAATAAAAACCCCTCCCCCTACACTTAAAATAGTGATAATTTTTTTATCATTTACGCCATTTTGTGGGTATAAAATAATAAAAAAATTGAGGGTTTGCTAAAACTATTTTCCAACCAATGACCCGTTTGCGAAATATTAAGCCTTAAAGTGATAATTTTTGTTAGAGTCAAGTGTCCACCCCCCCCCCCCTCCCCTCTTACCGTAAAACGGTTGTTTTTCTGAGAGGTGTAAAATTCGTGGTAGTAGCATATGTGATGAATTTAAAAGGAAAACGACCCAGCTAAGTAGGTTTTACAAGTTAACGAGTAAGGGCCTGTGCACACCACGTTTTTAAACGCGCCGTTGACGCGCGTTTGTAGCGATACAGACGTGATACCACAGACCAGATACGCACGCGATTCATACGAAGTCTGGTAGAGCTCTGTAGGATAGAAGCACACCGTCGACGCACGTTTCTAAAACGCGCGTCAACGGTGCGTTTAAAAAACGTGGTGTGCACAGGCCCTAATAGTCGGCCTTTTAAGGTTGGTTGGTATGTAGTTGGAGATGGAAAATTTCGTACAAATTCCATTGAAAATTAGTTAGAACAAACAAAAAGAACAATTTTAAAGCGCTGGACACACAGAAAAGACGTAAGACGAGGACAGGGCGCGGACAGGGCACAGACCGGGTGCCGTCGCGACTTTTTAAAACACATAGAAAAGACGAGTCACGAACGTGACTCTGGGTGCCACGAGAGATGATGGTTTTCAACCAACTTCATTCAACCGTCCAATTTTCACAGGATAACAGATCTTTTTCCGAAGATGAAGATGTGGTTAGTTGTGGTAGTGTAATTATGTCCGAAAGCGACGCGCGCCCACCCGCCCGCACCCCCGTTCTCGCCCGTCCCTCGTCGGCTCGCGCCCGTGCTCCGTCTTTTTTGTTTGTTTTTACAATAGGGCGCAGACGAGTAAGCGTCGGGTCCGCGCCCTGTCCTTTCTATATGTTTTGCGTTGCGACGCTTCTATACATTTTGTATGAAAAGGACGCGGAAGAGACTGTGTATGTCCGCGCCCCGTCCTCGTCTTACGTCTTTTCTGTGTGTTTGTCGGCAATTGCGACGTCCAACTACAAAACTCTGCATTGCGCGTAGCCTGACACGCACATGGCCGGTTTTTTTTAGCTGAGATGTTAATAATTATAACATGTAAGTGTACCAGCCATATTAAACTTATTTTCAGGAAAGCAATGAGTACCACTTATGTAGGTACTCATAGTAAATACTCATTGAACGGATATCTTCATGATAAGATTTATCAAACAATATTACTTCATCAATGTAAATAAAGAGGATCCAATGATATAATTTTACCGTACCGTACCATGTGTGCTGTTTCTATTCTATTTTTATTCTGAGCATTAAAATTGTCTCATATTATTTGAAAATAGAGATTTTCTAAGTATGTTAAAGCTGCCTCGTTGGTCTAGCGGCTGCAAGCGCTACCGTTGAGCATGATGTCCTAGTTTCGATTACACTGGTATATGTGTAGTCTGTTAAATGTTAGTTATACCCTTTAAAACTTCTCAGATAAATTATCGAGTTTTTTTCGGTTAAGAGCATTATTTGTTAGGATTGGAAATCATAAAATGAATCCTTCCGCTCTGGGCAGAGCGTGTCAGACTCTTCCTGACTAAAACTTATCCGCGTTCCTCATGCTTTTTGCATTCCAGGGCCGCGGTGACTATTTCGAACAAATTCTGTAATACTAGCATTCAGTTGACAGCATAGTACCACTAACCGAGCTCAATCCTTATTAGAGTAAGACTTTAACACTACTTTTAAGTCCCATCTGATTCTACTGACGAAAATGTTTAAAGGTTTATAGACTTACCTCTACTTGTAATATCAGCATCAGAGAGTTGTATTAGCTATATTAGGTGAAATGCTATTAATTTTTTCACCCCAGTTCATCATCAGCTTTTTAGTATTTCTAGATGCACTGTTGAATGAAAGCCTCCTCAATCACACGCAAAACACAGACCTTGGTAACTTCTTCCAGCTCTACTAGTCATCCCACGAACATCAATTTCTTTTGGAAAATCTTCAAATGAGTTCTCCCGCTCTGGGCGGAGCGGCAGAGGGTGTCAGACTTACTTACTAAAACCTACCCGTGTTCCTTCAAATACTTTTTGAGTACCTGGGCCACGGTAACTATGAAATATCAGTTTTGTTCGAAAGACGAACAAAACTTACACTACGTAAGTCAAGTACAAATAAAATCCTACGCTGAACGATTTCCCGTCTTCAAAATGTCGTCAGGCCTCCCCCACAAGGTGAACCGATGACCTGGTGAGGGTCGCGGGTTGCCGACGGATGCGTGACGCACAGGACTGGTTGTTGTGACGACTTGGAGGAGGCCTATCTCCAGGAGTGGACGTCTTTCGGATGATATGATGATGATGTTGTTTTATATGATCATCGGTTTTAAGAATTACGAAATCGTGAATTTCAGCCTATAGGATACCTAGGCTTGACTTAGTTAAAACAGTTGCAAGGATATCCGTGGATATACCGGTCTCAAATTATGTTTTAAGCATTTACGCGGCATTTTAAACAAACTTTCAAGTCCTTATTTATCGAAATTAATGAAACGCTGGTTTTCTAATGAACCTTTAGAAGGACGAATGACGGTTCATTTGAATCAGAATAATATACAGGGTTATTTGTAAAACACCAACAACCTTTCAGTGGGTGAAAGCACTCATGATTATAAACAACTTTTTTTATGAGACCAACCCCGAAAAATCTAAAAAAAAATCTACTGTTTCATACATTTTCATCAGGTGAATATTGCATTTTGTATGAAACACCTGATTTATTTTTTGATATTTCAGAGTTGGTCCTATAGTAAAAGTTGTTCATAATCTTGATTACTTTCACCCACTGAAAGGTTGTTGGTGTTTTATAAATAACCCTGTATATGACCGCTCCAGCCCCGGCGACACACCGGTGTGTCACCTGATTTACGGGTTTTTAATCTTTATTGTTACTATGCAAGATTTATTATATAATTTGGAATTTTCACATGCCGACTTGAGAGGTTAATGTATTTGAACATGGAGCAAATTAATACTAAAATCTAAATTAAGAATAGGTACGTATGAAAGGGCTTGTGTATATTGTGTTAATACATACTTAAAAAATTGACCACTGTTGGAAACAAACATGCTGTTCGGATAATTAAACAGCAAAAAACCTGCCTCAATAAAACCTGTTCTTAACATTTGGCTGTGATACTTATTTCCGGGCACAGTGACTCACAAAGCGATGCACACCTATCAATATTATTACGACTTACAGAATGGTAGCGGAGATCATCGGCGAGTGTTTACGCCGTACGGCATTTCATACAAACTTTCAAGTTCTATTTTTTATAAATTAATTAACCGATTTTAATTAACCGATTTTAATTAAACTTTCTATGCATAAGCAGGATACATAGGTCTTAAAAGTTATTGAATCAGAAAACATTCGAAATGTCTTATTTAAAAAAAAAAGATAAATTTTATTTCAATTAGGACAGCACTTTTGAACGTCATCATTTACATTAAAATACTATGTATAAAAAATAAAGTGACTCTACTGTCCGTTTCACAAAGGTAGATCTTATGGAGAAGAACGGATAAGAAACTCCATAGTTACTGTTTTCAAATAAATGGTTTTACAATATTTGGAATACAAAATTTAACTTTAATATATGTGAGGTCGATGAACCTAGAGTATACTACTTATAGGAACAAAGTATTACCAGCAGAGCTAAACTTATTCAAACATCAAACATTTACAAATATTGGAACCATTAATAAAACAGTGTGTGTTAACGGAAAAATAAAAACTCAAAAAGAAAGAGTACATATACAGCGTGTAACAGAATAAACGCAATACCTCTCAAGGGGTTTGTACTCATCATTATGAACAACTTTCACTATGGGACCGACACTGAAATCGCGAAAAAAAAATCGAGCGTCTCATACATTTATGTGTGGATAATTCAACAAAATGTACTGAACAGCTGATTTTTTTTCGTGATTTCGGGGTTTGGTCCCATAGTTAAAAATGTTCATTATGATTAGTACAATAACCCCTTAAGAGGTATTATAAAGTTAATATAATAAATTAACCAGTTTGATTTCGTCTACCTACACTACACCCTTGTTTGTTCTATGGAGCAGGACCAGCATGTTTCCAAGCATTCTTATCTTGAATGTAAAATAATTGGAAATCTCAGTTTCTATAGAAAATTTGAAATCGGTCAGGGAACATTTGCGATAAATAGTGTTACAGCTAAAGCAGTAACACTATTTCAACTACATGATGTTGGGTAGGTAGCTGTTATAATTTTATAACATCACCCTTAGATCACCCTTCTGGAAAACACCGTACAGGATTGTCAACATTGCAAATACTGTATGATAGTCATATCAAGTGGTATTAAATTACCCATTAACTGGTTTATGGGGGCAAAAAAGTAACACGTTCATTTAAAACACTGGTATTTAGATGCATCTTATTTTTACTAAAAACCGGCCTCCCCGTAGTTTTGAAAAAGATAGGCAGAAAATGAGCCCTTTTTCCACGCTATGCGGTCATCAATACCGCCGGAATGTAATTGAGTCACACATACGTATAACATTAATGCTAAAATATGTGTAAAAGAAAAATATTGCGCGGTTTTACCCAACGAAACATATGACTGTGTTTGCTTCATTTTAATCTGAAATGTTTTGGCTTAGTGCCTGAAAATGAAGAAAAGTGAAATGGCGCTACCATTATAATCATCTGCCTTCTCTAAACTTTATTGGGGTCGGCTTCCAGTCAAACCGAATTCAGCTGAATACCAGTATTTTACGTGGAGCGGCTGGCTGCCAGACCTCCACAACCCATTAACTGGGTAACACGGTATTTCTTGGCAATACTGAATTTCCTATGACAATCCGTAACGACTGCCAAAGATCTACAAAATGACAACCGGGACCAACAGGCATAAAGTCCTTTCCGAGGCACGCAGGAATCTCGGTATATTAAGATGGTGACCCATCCACAGACCGACCCCGGCAAGCGTTGATTAACCTTGAAAATCGACCAGTATGGCTGTTATTATTTATCCACAGCTCAATCATGGCGCTACCGTATTGCACTATAATAATTAAATGTAAACTGTATTTCAGGTACTAAAAAAATCTATGAATTAGCACGGCTTTGTTTCGTTAGATTTTTGCAAAAAAAGTCTATCACCATTTCCAGGGTCAAGACAGATAGATAGACAGTCTTTGTACCAAATTTATGACTTCAAAATCGGTTAAGCAATGTACGTATGAAATGGTTACAAAAAAACTTAATTTCGCATTTAAAACAGTAATTAGTTTATTAGGTAGGATTTTTTTTTTAAACGTTGCCTCACACTAGGAATTTCTCCTGTATCGTGGGTGCATTTACAAACATATAAATTCACATACACAAACAGCCAGACTCGGAAAAACTTTCTGTAGGCCATACAAATATTTGTTCCGTGCGGGAATCGAACCCGTGACACACAGCGCAGCAGTCAATCGCTCAATGACTGCGCCAACCGTATCGTCAAAAATTGTTGCGATTTTAATTCATATCTCTGAAATTATTTTCACAACTCCAAAACTATATAAAGAACTAACTATACTAATATTATAAAGAGGAAAGATTTGTTTGTTTGTTTGTTTGTTTGTTTGAAATGAATAGGCTCCGAAACTACTGGACCAATTTGAAAAATTCTTTCACCAGTATAATTGTACATTATCGATGATGGACATAGGCCATAGAATATTTTCAAAAAAGTTAGGGATCCGTATGAAAACTTCGATAATGTAACCCAAGGTGTGAGAAAAAATCCTTATATCGCGTACGCTGCGGAATCTATTGACAACAGAGCAAAGTGATGTACTACAGTTTTATAGAAGTCATCAATGTCTACAAAAAAGTCCGCGATAGCATATGTCTAACTATTATGGTTAAGTCACCATGACTGCTTTTTGTTCAAATTATTCAAGCAAATCCTTGGTGATTTGAAAAAATGGTGATTTCGGTATCATAATATCAATCCTTATCCATTTAAATGTTTTATAATTAAAGTTGATTATTTCCGTGTAAATTACACTTTAAATTATTCAAATCGGACCTTTCGTTCAAAAGTTACGACGGTAATAAACATGCTCGGAGTAAGAAAAATGTCGCGGCTTGAGCGAACTGGGAAGAATCATAACAATGCTTGGTCCGATGAAGTTGAAAATGATTTCGATAAAACAATAAGAATAACAAATGTTTGGATTTTTCGCAAATAAACTACATACCTACATAATAAGGGGTGAAGCAGGGGTGATTAAGTTTTTAGGGGAGGACATTATTGCTTGCTTTAATTTACGTCGGGATGCTATGAACAAACTAAAAATGGGATTATTGAAACAGATGTACCTAACAATTTTTGCATAATCAACTCCTGACGGGGTGAACGGGGTGAACAGTTGCGCTGAACCTGAGACCATAGAATAAGTAGAAATGGCTAAGTAGTAAATGTTATTTATTGAAAATTGTTGTGCTTTATTTTCCAAAACTAACCTTTATAAGGGGGTATAGGGGGCGTTGAAGTTTGTGGAGTACCTACTAAATCCGCGCGGACGAAGTCGCGGGCGAAGTGCTAGTTATTAAATATTATTATTATACTACTTTGTAAACTATGCAAAGTAGTTAAGTTACGTAAGTTTCAAAAATAACTCTTGCCATGCTTAGCTAAGTTTGTATAATAATGTTTATAATGTACTCTTTAGGTCCTACACCAGCTTTAGTTATATTTCATTGAGCCCTCGGAGAACCTCCTACCAGGGCACGCGCTGCCGTTGCCAACCTGGAAAACTCTAAATAGACTCCGCTCTCAAGATAACGTACTCAGGGGCCTAACCACCAACTCTTAAAGCAGTATTACTTCAATATTACTTCCAGTGGGAAAGAGACGGAGCTATACAGGACGTATAGCTCCGTCTTTTTTCCACACGCAAGTAATATTAAAGTAATACTGCTTTAAGAGTTGGTGGTTTAGGCCCCGTGGGGGTTCTCCAGTGGCTCCGAACTTCAGTGTGGCATCGTCCCGCAGTTCATGGTCACCTGGTGTTGCCGTTGTTGAGTACTGGGCCAAACATAAAATGTAATCACTCTATTTGCAATCGACACGCCTCTCCTTCTTTTCGAGTCGATGGTTAACTCCTAGATTTTTGGGCCCAGTAGGTGGCCACGGCAATTGCAGCGTTCGCGTTGGTGGCATTCATAAGATCCACCATAGTACAGGTGCATGGGCACTTAGGGCACTGTCTCATGGGCTCTCACTGGCTCATGCTCTGGTATCGCCACGCTAAGAAGAAGTGATTTTGAATTTGCATTTATTATGCAACAGTAGAGGCAGTACTAGGCAGCAGCATTTTTTTTTTTTTTTTAAAAACGTTGCCCCACACTAGGAATTTCTCCTGTATCGTGGGTGCGTTTACAAACATATAAATTCACGTACACAAACAGCCAGACCCGGAACATCTGTAGGCCATACAAATATTTGTTCCGTGCGGGAATCGAACCTGCGACACGCAGCGCAGCAGTCAATCGCTCAACCACTGCGCCAACAGTGTCGTCAAAGCATTCTCTGTACATTGCAACAGCTGCACTGTGATCGCCAACCCGTTTGCCAAGCGTGGCGATTATTCCGAACCCCCCCTTTGGGGGAGGCTTATGTCCAGCAGCGGACGTCTTTCGGCTGATGATGATGATGCAACAGTACTAGTCCCATTCATCATCTTCCTGTTCTTATTCCATGTTGCTTGGGGTCAGAACATGTTTCCATGTTTCCTTCTTCCTTTTTATTTTATCACCCGTCTAATGATGAAATAGACATGAAAACCTAAATTATTGAACTTTAAAAAAAAATATATAAAATTGACAGGACTAAAAGGTAGGTTATTTCTGGCCAAGTTATCTTAGGGAGAGATAAGACGAGCAAAAAACTTTGTTTCTTCAACAATTTATTTATGCAATCAATCCATGACCACATTGTGTTTAATTTATAATAAGGTGTAATTGGAATAAATGCACAACATTGTTAGTTTTAAAACTTAAGAAGAATATAAAAGTGTTTCTTAAACATAAGTTATATTACAATGGTTTAACTTTGAGCAATAAAGAATAATCATTTCAACTTGACGATATAAATTGAGTTGTATTCTATTAGAAAACAATTTTACTTGAGAAACTCTAAAAAGGGGTGATTCGAAAATAAATGCGATTTTCACATGTCATGTTGTATAAAAACAAACATAATAATTACACAATAATTTACATAATAATTTAAAAAGTTAGCTTATGGAGTTTTTAAAATAAATAATTAGTTACGACACTGAAATAATTGAAGACTTAATAATTAATTCAAATAAATAATAATTAAAATTAAGCATTACTATCACAGAGCCTTTCTTTCAAAAATGAAATTACAAAGGTTGGTATCGTACCAACTTAAAAGTTATTAATACGATACTGATTATGATAATAACTATGACTAGAAATATTTAGTAAATTCTTGTCCAAATAAGTACTAATTTTAATGACAGTTATAATCATTCTAAATTACCAACTAAATAAATTATGAATTAAATTAATTTGAAAACTGGTTTTCAAATTCACTTGTTCACCTTAAATTCACTTTAGTTTCAACTTTGAAACTTGATCACAGAGTCAGTAACTGCACCAAATAAGTTTCTAAATGACTAGAAACATTATAATAATACTGGCTACACCTGGAAGACATTAATACTTTTCAGTGGCACTACGTAGCAGACGCTCCGAAGCCATAAAGAAGGCTGTCGGAGGCAGTATGTACCGAGCGGACCTGACTACAAGTCTTGAAGACTCGTCGTATGTGGGCGCAATATTCAGCAGTGACGGAATAACGAAGAAGAAGTGGAAGACTGCGTCAGATGTCCACTTTGCAGAGTAGAAAAAAAGTTATTTATTTATCTTTCTGCGTCTAAATCATCTGATCCATCCGAAATATCATTGTAGTCATCATACCTGAAAACAACAGAAATGAACTTTAATGAACTACTCGAATTTTACAAGATTCTGAACTTTTTATTTGATAATTCCTTGCATTTTTGGACTTGGATGCAATATATTTTAAATACTTCATTGCATTTGACAAAAAAACAATCTTCTGTCCAAAAAATTAAGTTTTACAAAAGGTATAAGATAAAGTTGAAAAACAAAATATGGGGTTCGTTTAATAATGATTTAAAGTAGAGAATAATAGTTACAAAAGCGAACTGAATGGGAATTCCCAAAAGGTCAACAACGTCCATGAGCTTTGTCGCAAATATTTTAGTGTGTAAAAAGGTGTAATATTATTACTGATTACTGTTAGCCTAAATCATCCCAGTATTGGGCAAAGGCCTCTCTCCCATAATAACAAAAAAAAATAAAAATAGAAGAAGAAAATGTTGGGAATCGCACAGGAAAACTTAAATTAAAAAGTAATACCTAGTAATACAAAAAACCTGTGCAAGGTTAAAAAGGCTCCTTAATCAAATATATAATGAGAAACTTACTGTTTGTGCGTCAGGCATTTAGTGCCATATCGAATCATGTCACCAGGACAAAGAACCTTAGACTTTGTAATGTCTCTCCTAATCCTTCTGCTATGATCTGCTTCAACACTTTCGAAAACATTAAGCACTGTTTCTTTAGTTAAGCTTCGCGTATGTTTAATTTCTTCATCAAGAGTTAGAGCAATTTCACCACTAATCACTGGGGTTTTTTCAGTAGGCGGATTTTCACTGTCTGATAATTGCACTGTGTTCACATCTAGCGAAATTGGGAACGAAAATGTTGCCGAAATAACCGAAAGGAAATACACGAAAGCAAGACTGGACGCCATTTTGAATGCACGCGCGTTCTCAAGACTGCAGTCTGAGTACGAATGAGTCTACCATGCGTTTGCAATGATTTTATAGTATGGTCTCGCTTGGTTGAAAGCATGCGGGATGTGTCAGCGGACCACATTCAATGTCGTCATGGAACTAACAGACATACGTAACAAAACCCCCTGAAATTAATGATTTTGTTTCAGGCTGACATAAATTAACTAATTATTAATTTATATGTTTGGTAATCTTTTTTTCCAAGTTGTATCGTGAACACAATAGAAAGAAAGAAAGAAAATTGCATTAATTGACACAATGAAAAACACCTTACAAATTGAAGAGATAATTTATGTAAAAACAAAAATACAATATTGTGCCAAAAGGGCCTCAGTTCAGCATAATGTCAGGAAACACGTTGTTTTATATGGGGAAAACCCGGATTCGACTAATTTTGAGATTTAAAAATTCAAGTATTGGAGGGAAGAAATGAGATAAAAAGAGAATTTAAAATTGTAATCACGAGATGTATCGTGAATACGTCATTAATATTGGGGAAAACCCGGAACAGCTTATTTCAGAAACATTATTACAATCTTCTAACAAATAAGAATAATTGCAGAAAGGGGAACATAATCTCAGGCCCTTATTCCAAAACGTACTCCAACTCAACTCGAACTTCAACTCCAACATAAGCACGAACATGTCAATGAAAGCTTGTCTAATTTGACGTTTTTGTACTCGACAGATGAGCAAACAAATGCAAAAACTTTAATTTATGACAAGCTCCGATGGAGTTCGAGTTGAGTTGGAGTTTACGTTTTGGAATATGGGCCTCAGACTCGATGATGATTCCATCCCCATATTGGTAGTTTTTGTAATTCGGAAACTTGATAACTTAACAGGATATCTGTAATATTAGTCACTAGTTACGAGGCTTCAGAAGAATGAAATTTTTTAGCAACAAATAACGATTGTCAAAAAATCAAAAATGGAAACTAAAATTGCCTCATTCGATTTTCTGAAAAACAGCTCGCGATTCCGTAAACATGTCGAAGTGAAAACTTAGCCGAAGTGAACGACAAGTGAGCTGTCAAACCATGCAAACATGATGGAATGAGACTCACTTGTTGTTCACTCCACCTAAGTGTACACGGTGAGATGTCGAGAGAATAGACCAGCAGATGAGTTTTAGGTAGGCAGGTAACGTAAGATTATTGAAAATTATTTTGTTAAACATGAGCTCTTTCCTTTAGTATGCAACTAGCGACCCGCCCCGGCTTCGCACGGGTGCAAATGTGCAATGCTGATACTAAATATACCTACCTACTACAGAATGTCCTTAAAAACAAGTTTACAGCTTTTTTATCATTAGACAATACAATATATATAACATATATAATATAACATAAATACAACGCGCCGCGCGCCGTCCGGGCCGGTACCGCGCACCGCTATGTCCCTGCATTTTAAATCTGTAATATCTTCGGAAATATTCATTTAAATTAAATGCTGTTAAGGGCCATATTGATTTATATTAAATGGACAATGTACGAGTATTATAGGTACTTAATTGGATAAGGATGAATGCTGTATTGCTTAAAATCACTTCGTAAATAGGCCATTTTTCCCGTAAAATGTAAAGGATAAAAAAATGGTTATTGTGGGTTATCCTTAAGAGATAGACATATACCATCGCGGACTTTTTTGTTGACCTTTTTAAGGTGTACAATACTGTTGTACATTATTTTGATTTATCTGGTGGGGTTCAGCCAGCGTTTGCAATGTAAGCGCAAAAAAATGTGTTTATTTACGACATCACATTAGAAACCTCGAAATTTATCAGTGTTTCTCTACATTATTGTGCATGTATTATACACATAAACCTTCCTCTTGAATCACTCTATCTATTCAAAAAACCGCTTCAAAATCAGTTGCGTAGTTTTAAAGATTTAAGCATACATAGGGACGGACAGACAGCGACAGCGACTTTGCTTTATACTATGTAGTGAAGTGATGATTTAATTCCCAGAATGTTATGCTTATTAGGGATCTTTTGTATGGTGTTATAAAATATTGTGTTATTTTTTTCCAAAATGAACGAGTTGATTCCTGATTTTTCAAAAATCCAATGTTTTAGTTTTCATCAAATGGGGACCGAGATGACTCCTTTGAGTCTTTTTCGCATTTACTCATGGTTTCAGATTTGACGATCCACGCCTACTCGAAAAATTAACACAAAATATGCCTTTCCATCACCCGAAGAAGTACCAAACATAAAAAATGCCGTTTTTTCCATCACAAAATATTTCTTGGAATCGGTCAGTAAAATTCTCGATTTCAAGTACTACTATATTGCCAGGGTTGCGGAATATGTTCGAAAGAGTTACCGCGGCCCTGGAAGGAAAAGCACTAGGAGGACAAAGGGTGGGTTTTAGTCAGTAAAAGTCTGACACTCCCTGCCGCTCCACCCAGAGCGGGAGGGGTCATTTGATGATTTCCCATCCTCAAAAAAAAAAAAAAGTACTACTATATTGATACTTATATGATTAACACTTCAACAGTCAATACAATAAGTATATATCTTTATTAGGAACTCTTTGGGAATCTGTAGATGTGTAATAAATTCATATAATCGTCGGCCTGATTCGTTAACCAGCTAAGTCCATTTCTGCAAAATTTACAGGAGAATGAAAAACAATTCAGTTTAGCAATCATAATTCTGAAAATCCCGTTGGTTTCTGTATGATTTAGCAGTATTTCTTTGTGAAGATTTCCTGTTGTTCAGGAAGCAGGTTTTCGAGCATGGCATTTCTAACGTTTTTAGATTGTTATAGTCGTTATAATATTTATCACAAGGTAGGTAATTGTCTGATCTTTTTGACAGACTTAAAAATTAAAATTTCCCAAAAAATGGACTTAGCTGGTTAACGAATTAGGCCTACGTTATGTCATTTGTATTTGCAAATTCGCGGGCAATTTAAAAAGTGTCGATCGTGTACAGTCGAAATGGATTGGTATGGAAAACTTTCATTCAATGATCTATTACGACTTTCGTTGCAGTCTTACGGCCGCTTTCTATAATATATCTCAATCCCAATCTTGATCCCGATCCTTGTCTGTAACCAATCAAAGGTGAGGATTGTGTGATGAAGGACACAAAATTGGCCGTTGATTGGTTACAGACAAGGATCGGGATCAAGATTGGGATTGAGATATATTATAGAAAGCGGCCGTTACTCAACAACAATATTACGATAGACTTCGATTAGCATTCCATGACGTAGCCTCATCCCATGCCAGTGTTTACAACCGGTTTAATGAGTTTAAACGTGATCGAATCAAACTCACTGTGATTCTTAATAGCGAACAATATTGTCCTAAAAGATTAAAAGACATTTACTACAGATTGGTATGTCAGTCATTGTTCAGACAACGTTCAAGTAGCAGGATCTTCTTTCACTACGACAACGCTCCAGCTCACTCCGCCAGATGGACTGTCGAATATTTGTCTATCGAAGGTGTTGAGCTAGGGAGTCATTCTCCTTACAGTCTTGAAAGATAAACTTGGAGGAATTCGTTTTATAAACCCAGAAAATGTCGTGGCTGCGTTCGAAAAAGGCGTGGAAGAAATCCTTAACGAAGAGTGGTCCCACTACTTCAAATGTTCCACCGCATGCGACGGTGCATAGAAAGAAACGAAGACTACTTCGAAAGCAATAAAAATATTAACAGGCTTTACAGCATTCCGTTTTTTATTTTCTAAAACTCTCAGTGTCACCCACGTACGTCACTTGCGATGTGATATGTCTAAAAAAATGTGATTTGACCCATTAGGTACATTACACAATTCGGAATTCGAAGAAACTCTATGCAGACTATCGGTATTCAGCTACATTTGGTGAAATGAACCGACCTCATCCTATGTGTTTTACTAAATTACGCTGAATGATTTGCTCATGTCATAGAAAAAAAATATAATTTTTGGACATCAAGGTCATCAACTGGTCATCAACTTACTCAGAGTGCTAAGAAGGTCACTTATGTATGGCATTCCTGGAGCCACATTTTAAAATTATTTTAACGCCATTTGTTGAGATGACCACCATCATGACGCAAACGTGTGGGTGTGTGTCTTACGTTAGATTAGGTACCACGCCCAGCAAAGTGTTTTGGGTTTTACGTCAACAGTTGTCAAAAGTTCTTGTACCTAAGCTTTTTATTTTTTTTAGGATGGGACACCAAAAAAAATTACTTCTCCCACCTCTGGGCGGAGCGGGATGGAGTGTCAGATTCTTACTGACTAAAACCCACCCGTGTTCCTCTAAATGCCCTTTGCGTTTCAAAGCCGTGGTAACTTTCAAACAATTCCGCAAATGTAAGTAAACTGGAATCTAGGTTTATGTCTGGTTGGTGGTAACAAGCTTGCCACTAAACACTGAGGCCCATATTCCTAAACGTAAACTCCAACACAACTCGTGCTCCAATTAAAAAATGAGCACGAAAATGTCAATGAAAGCTTGTCTAATTGACGTTTTCGTACTCGAAGAGATGAGCAAACAAATGCAAAAACTTTAATTTATGACAAGCTCCGATGGAGTTGGAGTTTGCGTTTTGGAATTGGGCCTGAGTGAATTAGATTGCATGACTGCCACCTATTTTCGGAATACAGCTAATAAAATTATGACGTTTCAGGTAAAGGTAAATTAGACGGTTTTCGTTAAGGAATTTTACCATGTTTATTGATTTTTAAAACAAATGGGTCTGTGTAAAAATAGTTCGTATATTACTTAGAATATATTTCTGAAGTTATTTTTTTTAATATTGCAGGTACTTAATACATAAATGGTTGACTAATTTAAGATATAATTACATATTATTAGTATTATATATAATCTAATGTGATTTTTAAAACTGCTAAATAACAATGACAAGGAATGTTTATCACAGAAATCTGTTTGGAATAAATAATTAAATCTTAAAATTGCGGTGATGACACCTACATAAAATCATTTATAAACCATCTACCTATGAATGTAGAAAAATTAATGAATATAAAAATGAGCGAAATTACTTTTGCGTAAGATCTAATAAATTAATGATTGACTACCTAATTTTATTACTACAAAAGACTAGATACGTTTCATGAAATACTTAAACCAAGTTACTAAAACAAATAACTTGTAAAGTTATGTGAAACACAGGTAAACTTAAGTCACATAATTATACTTGTTACACACTTAAAATTACAAATAATAACCTTGATCAAAATAATATTAATAATTCCAAATTAGACAAATTTGAGTTTTAGTCTACATATAATTTACTTAGATAAGAATAACCCAAAAATGTTCCAACAAAAAAAACTTGCATTGTCAAATCAAAAAATCCGGAATCATAACATTGCATGTTTTATAAAACGTGAAATTAGACAACAAAATAAATAAATCATGAATATGAAACTGACATAATTAAAGATGTTTAGTAACACTAAAACTTAAAAATAGTTATTAATTATTATTAACATTAAACCGTACATTATTATCACAGATAAATTATCTTACATAAATGCAATGTATGGACTATTAATCTGACATCATAAGAAAAATGGACGTAATTACAAAACGAAATAACCGACTTCTGACCTTACGTTATTATTGTCGGAAATCGGTTACTTCATTTTGTGTAATTACGAATAGGTACGTCCTTTTTTCTAATGTCGGCAGCAATTTAGTACCGACTTATTAATTACAACACTAGTATCACAAAATAAGTAGGTACGTATTCATTTTCTTATAATAGTACCATTATTATTACATACATTAAATAAACGCTTGTTCAAATAAATACTATAAATAATTATATTTAAAATAGTAATAAATTATTTAATCATTGTGAGCATAAAATATTTTAAAACGAGTTTTAAAATATTTACAGTTTCTATTTTTTCGTATTGTAATGATTTAAAATGACTAGATATAATTACAATAGCACTGGCTTCATTTAGAATACTTGAACTATTACGTCTGAGGTCCACTTTGCAGAGTAGAAAATGTTAAATAATAATTTACTTATCTTTCCGCTTCGTAATCGTCTGAGCCATCAGCATCATTATATTCATCATACCTGGAAAAAAAACAAAAAGAAAATTATTAATTAAATCTCTAAAAAAAATTAACTTTTGGGCATGATTTATGTGTTTTGAATACTGTTGTCAATTTACAACATACAATAACATTCTTTTAGAGAACCATTTAAAATAGACATGAGTAAAATAAAATTAAACACATTTAATAAGAATACAGTTTAACCGATTTGTTTGTATGTAGTTTAATTAAAGGATTTGTTTACATAGTTATCTTTATGGCGTACAAAGCACACCCACAGAACACACTGCCAATCAACCACGTTTATACGACTCGTCAAAATTATTTTACAACAGAAAAAAATCGAGTGACTTACTGTTCTTTCGTCAGGCATCGTCCACCGTATTCAAACCTGTCAGAGGGACACAGGGCCTGACCAGGTTTGACAACGTGTCTCTTAATCCTTTTTCCATGATCTGCTACAAAACTCTCAAAAGCATCAAGAACGTTTTCTGTAGTTAAACTCTGCACATGTTTAATATCTTCTTCAAGGTTGAGAATTGTCTCAGTTGTATGCACTGTGTTTTCTTTAAGTGATGTTTCACTATCTGATTGCACTGTTTTCACTTCTAGCGTAATTGGCAACGAAAGTGATGCACGAAGTAACAGAGATAGAAAAATCACGAAAGCGGTTGTGGACGCCATTTTGAATGTACACGTTTGCTCTATACTGTTTTCTCGAAACGAATGAGGCTACCATGCGCCCGCGACGGTTTTATAGAAGGGGAATCCTGCTCGTAGCGTTGACGGTGAGTCAGCGTACGACGTCGAAAACGTCACAAAAATACATACCTACGTCATGTCAAGCCAAACTAAACTTGATGAAATTATTTATTTTAATTCAGGAATATTAACATAAAATTGTAATCAATTTTATCGCAATTCTGGTTTCCTAATAAGGCTATGCCTATAATATACACATTATTATGTATCTTGCCATTGAATTTTACGTTTTCCATGGTGAAAAAAACATGTCAAACATGTCATGGTGGGAAAAACCCGAGTTCAATTAATTTTGAGATTTAAAAAAATTATAGCAAGCAACTAATCATTTGAATAGTTGCTTGCTATAATTTTTTTTATTAGATTAAAGAAATAATTACAGTGCAAAAATGCAATGATTTTTCAAATATTCGGAATAACTTAATTTCGTTATGGGGAAAACCTGAACTAAAACTAATTTCAAAACATGTAACGACAAGCCTGTATAGTTAGGAATAATTGTAAAAAGGGGAAAACAATGTCAGATACGATGACGATCCCATTCTCTGGTTGGTTTTTTTCAACAATTTTTTTACGGTAACAGGATGACAAACCAGGAATCTGTTAAATTAGTCACCGTCGTAGAACTAAGCTTAATGGCAGTCTTAGAAAATAATGTGGTTTAGGTGACCTGTTTTTCTGCTGATTTTCGGAATACAGTTCCACGGTTGGCGCAGTGGTTGAGCGATTGACTGCTGCGCTGCGTGTCGCGGGTTCGATTCCCGCACAGAACAAATATTTGTATAGCCTACAGATAGTTGTTCTGGGTCTGGCTGTTTGTGTATGAGAGATTATATATGTTTGTAAATGCACCTACGATACTGAAGAAATTCCTAGTGTGGGGCAACGTTTTAATATAAAAACAAAAAAAAAAACTTCATGGGTTTACTATATTTAGATAAATCGAAAGAAAGAAGAAAAAAAGGTTGTTATTAATTTTAATAAAACATTGATATTTTTTGTCAATGTTTTATTTAATCTGTGTTTGTTTTTTTATTTAGGTAATTTGTGAACACAAAAACTAAATAAAATTTAAAAAACCGACCAACTGCGTATCGGGCCACGCACAATAAATGGTTCATAGTTACCCATCCCGTAAACCATGCCAAAAAATAAGTATAATATTTTTTGGCATGGCATTTTGACATGGCGTTGATGTGTCGGACAGTGCAGCTGCTGTGTATATATATTTTTATTTTTAATTACTAACATAGATTAAGTCTTTTACTAACAAATGAGACTCATTTGTAAAAAATGAATAAATTGAAAATTTTGTTAGTCATATACCTAGTGTCCGCCACGCATGACTCTAACAAAAAAAACTACTGTAAAGCTTAATAATATTTCATAAACGGATCTATGAATCGAAACATGATATTTACTTACCCCTATTATTGTTGAAAGACTTAGCCAACAATATTCAACACGATCGGCCAGACGATTAAAAAAAATAATCGTTACGTCGTACGGGAGTATGTTTTTTTACCTTAAATATATTTTTAGATTTTATTTTTAATTTATAACTTTCTAGACAGAAAGGAACAGAAGTCATCTATTCGAGCTTTTAATTATTGTATGCACGCGCTTGACCACTATCTCACCTGATGGTAAGCGATGATGTGGTCGAAGATGGAGCACGCTTGCCTAGAAGTAACCTATTCACTCTTCAGTTAAAGGCTTCCTGGTTGTAGCTATCAGGAAACACAGACTCTGGAAGGGAATTCCACTCCTTAGCTGGACGCACAATGAATGTGTTCCCAAAACGTTTTGTGCGTGTGGGCGGGATGTCCACCATGTACCGGTGGCGCATCGCAAGCTGCTGAAGTCTCAGGATAAGTTCATGTGGTAGTTTTCTATTGAGTGCGTAGTAGATGTTGCTTGAAATTTCAACCACAAGTACCTTTTTATGGATAGGAAATCATCAAATGACTCCTTCCGCTCTGGGCGGAGCGGTAGGGAGTGTCAAACTCTTACTGACTAAAACCCATCCGTGCTCCTCCTAATGCCCTTTGCTTTCCAGAGTCGCGATGACTCTTTCGAAGAAATTCCGCAACTCTGGCAGGAACAACAAGTACCTACCGTTTTTATAACGCGTGACGCTTGCTTCTCGTTGCTGGAACGACTTTCTCACTCGAAAGTCGTTCCAGCAACAAGAAGCATATAATATTCGAGATAAACCGGAATAAGAATGTTTGTTATCGAAAATAAGTTAGCCAACGGCTTTGCCACCGTGATTGTCAAACTTTATCCTTCTGGATCGTGTTAATAAGCGTCCCAATATATACTAATTCAGACCGTGATTAGATGTTTCACCGTTGAGGCAAGAGTAATATACAATCAACTAAAAACTACTTTTATTAAAAAAGGAACACCCATTTTGACCTGGTTTATCTCCGAAATGGCTGAACCGAAGAAATTAGGATAGTCAGGTTTGATTGTTATTTTATTTGAAACAGTTTTTAATATGATTAAATTAAATTAAATAAGACTATGTACTCCTACATAAGCTACCTAGGTCTAAAAATTCTGACTAAATTTTTTTCGAAAAAGTGTTTTGAGTTTTTGAGAGCGAGCAATTTTCAGTTTTCTACTTATAATGTAAAAAAAACACTTCGAAACTCGACAGATCAAAAAGTTCTTAACTAAAATTTTTCCTTTCGTAATATTACAGTTAGTTTCATTAAAAGCTGTTTTCATTTCGAAGAAAATGTACTTAAATGTTCATATGAAACACCATGAGGAGTAAACACTCCTAAGTGAGAATTTTGCTAAAATATAAAGCAACTTAATAAGTCACAACTTTGCTTGATATTTAAACAAATAAGATACTTCTAACAAACTTAATTGTATTACAACATCACTCCACGAAGGTTGAGGAGATGGTGGAGTACATGAAGGTGAAGATCAACTGGACCTTGAGGGTCGAGAAGCTGGAGCAGCGTCACAACACCAACTTTAAGTCGTTTGTGGTGCGGGTTCCAACACAACATCTCGACTTCGTCCTAAAGGAAGAGTTTTGGCCGAAGGGTCTAGTCTACCGACGTTTTCACGGCAGGCTACGCGACACTGCGCAGTGTAATTCGACACCGTAACTTCATGTGTCCTAGTTCATAATGTAAGTTATTATTTTTGTATGTACTAGTACAGCCACTTAAGCGTATACAGGGATTGTACTTCCCACTAATATTCTTGCTTTACACGTCTTTGTTGACTACAATCCCCAAACAACACCGAAATTTGTATAGGCCACAGATGCCTGAAATAAAGGAATAATAATAATAATTACATTGAAAGTGTGTCCATCGAAGGGAGCAATAAAAGTGTTTTATTCATTGCATCATACAATATTTCTTGGGACCAATGAACCTGGTAACGTATTATGAAATTGTGCAATATTGTTGCTTAACGATTACATTTCTCTGTTACAAGTTCTATGTTTATAGAAGTATGATTAATACACGAATCGTCAATGCCGTAATATTATTGTGCATCATATACCTACCAACGTCCTTTTTTGCTGTTGGGGGAAAGACAGAAACTGTAATAATATTATTATTATTATAGTTTCTGTATTTCCACATTACGAGTAAGTCATTTGTAAAGATTTTTACATTACTGACTTTACTATACAACGTGTAACAAAATAAACGCAATACCATGCTTACCTTTGGTGATCGGACGAGAACCGGTGTGTTCAGCGTAGTATGGACGTTGGCAGTACAATGACACCATAAGAGGTATTGCGTTTATTCTGTAACACGTTGTATACGGTTTTACCAAGCAAGTACGCAGTAACAGTCCTTCGTTATCCACGATGTAAACCGATTCAACGGAATGATGAGCCTGTATGGACTAAATGGGGAATATTTCAGGGTGACAGTTTGAGTCCGCTATGGTTTTGCTTAGTTTGCAATATCTTACTTTTGCAGTTGCTACGGAAGTGTTTCATTTGTTTAACAAGATTTTTTCTTTAGGTTACAATGGCTTGTGGCTTTTTTATGGATGGTAAATCATCAAATGACCCCCTTCCGCTCTGGGTGGAGTGGGAGGGAGTGTTAGACTCTTACTGACTAAACCCATCTGTGCTCCTCGTAGTGTCCTTTGCGTTCCAGGGCCGCGGTAACTATTTCCAACAATATCCGCAACCCTGGCAGGGTGGCTTGTGGCTTGGCACTGGTAGTGGATGGCCAAAAACTATCAGTTTTAATACAAGGCTGCCCTAGTTTAGGCTCTAGTCCACTCAATTTATTTTTGTAATGTCTGTACTGTGTTTTATTGGTGTCGAAAATAAATGAACTTATTAAACTTTTAACTTATTTGAAATTTTTACTTTATTTTTGGCCAAAATTATCGTTTTGTTCTTCTTTTATACTACTGATAGGCACGCATTTGACCGCTATCTCAGCTGATGGTAAACGATGATGTGGTCGAAGATGGAGTACGCTTGCTAAGAAGTAACCTATTCACTCGTGACTTAAATACTCCCAGGTTGTGGCTATCAGGAAACAGACTTTGGTAGGGAATTCCACTCCTTAGCTGTACGCACAATGAATGTGTTTTCAAAACATTTCGTGCGTGTGGGTGGAATGTCCACCATTTTTGCTGACTTGCCATATCATATAGATAAAACTCTTGTGAACTGTGGGAGTATAAATTGTACTGAATGACTGCCCTTTTTTTTTTTTTTTGAGGATGGGAAATCTTCAAATGACCCCTCCCGCTCTTGGTGGAGCGCCAGGGAGTGTTAGACTTCTACTGACTAAAACCCACCCATGCTCCTCCTAGTGCCTTTTACGTTCCAGGGCCGCGGTAACTCTTTCGAACAAAATCCGCCCTGCCGTTCCCATTCGGAAATATAAGCGGAAAGTTAGGTTTTCTTGTTTTTAGTACTAAAACAGCAGTAAAAGGTTTTAATTCATGGTTATGTATTTATTTATCTTTAAATATAATTATGAGTCTTTAAAAAAGTTACGGTTTAACCAAACTAATTTCACAATATTGGTATGTTAGTAATTGCAAGAAAGGATATTTTTATACAAGTAAATACAATTTTATAAAGACAAAATTTGATTTTACCACCACCAATTATTGATACCATACGGTTGATTCTGTTAAACTTTTTATTATAATAAAAATATGGAATCATTTTATGATACTTATTTATGATACATTTTACAGATAAATGTGATGAAAATGAAGATGATTACAAATGACTAAAGTGATAATTAGAGCTGCTGAATACATTTAAAGGCACATAAGTATTTTATCACAGAAGTTTTACTAAAATAATTAAATAAATACAAGTAAATAAAGGTACACCTACTTATGAATCATTTACAAACTATCTAAGAACGAGGTCAGGGAAATAAATGAGTAGGTAGGTACTATAGTAGGTGCCATATAAACTTGCTATAAAGTACATTGACCTTTCCTAATATCCTTTCAAAGATACCCGAACAATAAATTATAATTATTTACTAGGTTCGTAAAGGATCTCGATAGAAGATTCAGGACGCTTTGTCTTTTTTTCTGTTTTTGTTATAAGACACTCAATAAATGTATGTGGGTCAATGACCGTTATTGTACTTTTATCTGGCGCCAACCATAGATATTAAGATATTTTTTAAATACATTAAAAACACTGCTTTACTAAATACTAACCTATGTAATCTAAATGACTAGATGTGCATGTCAGTGAACATAAGTTGCAATAAATACTATACAAAATTACAAACAAATTACTAAAATCACTAACGAAAGCTGTTAACAGTTTACATATCAAATAAATTAGATAGCTAATGACACATACCGAATAGTTATCGCTTCTATAAAGTAGCTGTTTCAATAGTTATCATTTAGTGTGCTCGACCAAATTCATACAAATTGTCAAGTCCATTATTAAGATATGGAATATAACTTTCATTTTATGTTCGAATGTCATATCACTATTTTACTTTTGTGTATTCTGTCACAGCTTTGCAAAGACTAGTTGAACTATGCTATCTTAAACTAGGAATGACTCAGTCATGTATACGTAGGTTGTGAAAAAATCACCTGCAAGCTACACTTGAATTTTTAATTTGAGAAAATGATTTTATTATATTTTTAGATTTTTTAATCTAAAAATTATGGTTTATTACGAAATTGTAACTTTATCTTGTATGACATAGAGTTGGTTGTTTCAGTATGGGACAACTTTCTCGAATTCTGAATTTAAAAACACATTTTCAAATTCAGAATTTTGAAATCGTGTTGGTACTTTGAGTTGCTTCATCTTTGAGGGTTATCCAGAAACTTAGTCTGACTAAGGGTCCTGTGACTGGATTGTGGCGGTCAGATGAGTAGATGCTGCATGTAAAATACTGGTGTTCAGCTGCAGCCGGGCAGATTGGAAGCCGACCCCAACGTGGTTGGGAAGAGACTGGGCAGATGATGTGGTCTTTCGATTTCTTCAGGATGAATTAATAAATAGCAGTCTTGAGAATATTTTTCAGAGAAGTAGTTAAAAGATCTCGATTTTTCTATTTCTCCTCTTCGTCTTCTTGAACTAAACGTTCATACCTGAGAAAACAAGAAGCACATATGTTAATTAATAGTTGAATACATGTTTTAATATACTTAGATTAATCTTGTGTTTTTTCTATGTTTATGTTCATAATTGTAACCTAATGGCGTTATTAAATGAAACTGGTTTAACTTGATTATATTTTCCTTACTGGGCACTCTTAATTAACCAGATATGTCCGAGTGCTATGCTTGTAATGACTATAAGACAGTTTTAGAACATTTTCAATAAAAAGAAAAAAAATAAGAGAAAAATTTACAAACTGGTACAGTTTAAGTACAAAAATAAATCAAGCACTTACGATTCAAATGACATGCATCTCTTCATGAACCGGAGAGTTCCATCAGGACATTTTCCATCTGCGGTAATAACTTGTCTTTTAACTCTGCTTAAGCTAACGCCAGTATCCATCAGAGTTGGCATCACTACACTGTCGAGACTTTTAACTTCTTCCGAAGCACCCACACTTTCAAATTTAGAACTTAAAACTGTGTCAAGTTTTAGGTCCTTTTTTACTACACTGTCAGCACCGCGTGAAGGCTTTAAAGATCTCAATTCTTGCGCAGGTTTTGAAGAAACCGCGACTGCACAGAGGAATACGCACAAGGAAAATGCGAATAAAATTGAAGTTGCCATTTTATGAGACTTCTGCTCTAGTCCACTGATTGGAATTAAGTGTTTGTTCAACATATGAGTGGGGTTTTTATATGGTAACGGAGTGTGCGCGGGCACATGTCAAAGATGTGCCTATTGGCGTAACACGATCAATGTTGACGTAATAAACTTGTGTCATAGGAGAAAAGTTGTTGTAGTTTTAGGGAAAATTGTTACTTTTATCCTATTTTACACCTTTTTACTTGCCTATAGGTGAATCTTGAGACCATATTTTATAAAATAAAAAAATAAAATGAAATTCATTTAATTCAGGTAACATAATTATTGAACGAAACAAAAATACGAAAGATCAAATTTAAATAACACATTATAAATTTAAAAAAAAAATAACAATTCAATTTAATTCAAATTCAGAATTGTTAGCAGGATTATTGACAGCTACATAAAAGAAAATTAAATATTTAGCTTCATAATATATAGCTCTAAATATTCCATTGTCAGAATTTACACCTACCCAATTTTTTTTTTTAGCACTTTCTTATAATATCTCCAGTTTTGTAGCTGTACCTTAAAATGTTAAGGTTACTCAGAGTTAATCGGATGATGCTGATGATAGTATATGAACCTACTAATCTGTAGCGAGATCTGTGGGAGGCCGTGGGTATCCGATGGATGCGGAAGGCATGGGACCGTCAATGGGACGATGATATTGGAAGGCCTTTATCCGATGCGGATTTTGTTCGATAGAGTTAACGTCGGCCCTGAAAAGCAAAGGGAAAAGGAGGAGCACGGATGGGTTTTAGTCAGTAAGAGTCGGACACTCTCTTCCGCTCCACCCAGAGTGGAAGGAATTATTTCATCATTCATTAGGAGTCATTTGATGATTTGCCCCCCAAAAATGGCCTATTTGTCCAGCACCAGATGTCTTTGCTGGAACAGTTAAGGTAAGCGTGCTCCAACGTCGACCAAATAATCGCTTGCCATCTGGTGAAATCGTGGTCGAACACTCATCATCTACCTAGCCTTTTTCCGACTATATTGGGGTCGGCTCCCAGTCAAACCGGACTCAGCTGAATACCAGTATTTTACGTGGAGTGGCTGCCTACCAAACCTCCACAACTCATAAATTGAGTAACACGAGTCAAACAGCAAGTATTAAATAATAGGTATGATAAATTATACGCATTTTTAATATCTAGGTATATTTTATAATCTAATATTTATAATATAATCTTTTTGGTAATATTATTATACTAAGCTCAAATCGTTGACCGATTTTTGGGTAAACCCCCGCTAAAAATACACACTACGATCATTCAAATAGCAAAAATGACTACAATATTGTGAAATTAATTGTGATTCAAACATTGCGCAACTTGCGTGGAAATGTAACAGTAATTGTTACTTGATGCTGATGTAACAATGTAATAATTTCAGTTCTAGTGTGTTTTCAATGTTGTCATTTCTTATGACATTTGTTATTATTCCTAGTTTAAAAAATCCTTGAAAAACGCGATCTAACAATTTTCTGAGCAACTTTTCCAATTTATCGTCTTTGAGAAATTCATTCGGACTTATACGACAATTTAAAAAATAAGCAGTTGGTTGCTCTCAAGAGATGCGTTTATCAATAAACTACATTTATAATTTTTATTTAGATTTATTTAATCCTTCTGATGTCTTTACACGTAGAACCAGGATTTTCCCGTAATATCGAATTACACATTAATTTTAATGAATAAATTAATCCCATATAAGGACAAAGTTTATTTATATGCTCATTGTGAGTTTACAATAATTAAATATTCATTCATGTATGTATAACAGAGTGTGAAGAATATTAATTTCAAAACTATTACATATCGGAAGTATCAACTGCATCCCGGTTGTCATGTAATGACGATTGACAGTCGTTACTGGCACTCAAACCTGAAAGTCCCGATGTTTCGTGAATTTATTTCTAACCTTAAAGGTTTGCACATAAGCGGGCCGTGTCCGTGACGTGGCCGGGCCGGGGTCCGTCCGGAGCTCAAAAAAAATAGTGTCATACATTTTTATTGATTTGATAAAACAAAAAATTCGTATCCTATATTTTCGATAATCCAACTGACGGACTAAATATTTTTTAATATTTTTTTTTTACTTAGAAATGAGAAAACATCCCTATGGTATTGTACTAGTCAGACTAAAAGTCCCCCGATAAGTAAAAGCACGACAGTTTGTAGGTATCGTATCAGTCATGACAATTTAATTACACCATTATACAAATAATTAAATAAATTCAATGCTTATTTGTAACCATTTTCATCAAATCATACCACAAAAAGGTTTTTACATAAAGTTCATGTACCTTATGTGTCATAACTGTACTCATGATTAAACATGTTTGATTGTGATGCAAATATAGTTGGCGGTCAATAGCGGGTGTGTCAAAGTGTATATAATTCCCCTCGGTTCATTCCTTGAGGGACGCCCCTGAACAATTTTATTCTGGGCTATTTATACACTCGTGCATACGACACTACTCTCTACGTTGTTGTTCCCATACAGATAATGCCCGCGGTCGGTTCCAGCCCACATGGCAATTTATTGGCCAATCAATGCATTCTGTGGGTCGAGCCCCCGCATTCAAAATTTATCGTTCTCTCATTTTACGCTCGATTTGGTTAAACATTCATCATTGTTTTTCCATCAGAGTAGATAGAAACCAACATGGATACAAGGTAGAGACGACGACATGACAATAAATCACTACACTGGCACTACTAGTTCATACGAATATGTTGTCTTTTATCACAGATTTGATGTCACTAACTGCAACAGACTGCTTGAAATATTTCGTCAGGATAGTAGTATTAAAACATTTTCGAAAAAGAGTTCAAGGGGAAGGAAAGTAAATTTTTACTTTCTATAGAAAATTTAAAACGCTTTTTCGAAAATGTTCTCTATTAAATATTTTGACCTAGATAACTAGCGTATACATACCAAGTTTCATTAAAATATGTTTATTCGTTTCGAAATATAAGGACTTGAAAGCTGGTATCAAATGCCAGATGTAAATGCCCTTGAGGTTTTTTTCACGGAAATTAAAAATAACTAACAAAATGTGTTTGTAGACGAGGCCCGTTAGCCAGAGCCTGCCAGGGTTGCAGATCTTGTTCGAAAGAGTTACCATGGTCCTGGAAAGCAATAGGCACTAGGAGGAATACGGATGGGTTTTAGTCAGTAAGAGACATTTGATGATTTCCCAGCCAAAAAAATAAAATAAAAAGGTAGGTATTTAATGATACACTGAGCTCTGACTAATTTATCGGAGAATACAGGATACAGGCGTGATGTTTAATCTATACTAGTGTAAATGAGCAATTAAATCTGTCTGTCGGTCTGTCACTGTTTTTTACTTTTTACACAACTGCCCGAAAAAAGAAGTGTTATGTTTTCAAGGTTCATGTATGTATGTTTGTAAGTTTCCTTATTCACGTAATACGGTTAAATGGATTTAGATGAAACATCTTTCTTCGACACCAATCGATCATAGTTGATCGATGTCGATCGGTGGCATCGATGGACGATCGATCGATTGGTGTGGTGACACCCGAAGAGTTTCGTTTTTATAAAAATAAAAGTTGCGCGACATTATTGCATCAGCTTGATTATGTGGCCAGAGAAAATATTGCGCAACTGTTTCTCAGCAAACGAATCTGTGAAAGAAAAAAATATGTAACAGTGTCCGTAGAGTTTCTTGCACGTTGTTCTCCAAAGAGATCTACACTTAGAACGTGCAACTAGCCGTATCTCTTTGGCTAACCGACCTTGAAAATTCAAAAGTGCCTGTAAATGTTGTAATTTAAATAATTAATGCTTTGAATTTGACTTTTAAGATAGACGTCAGTGTTATATACCACCGTCATCGTTGAAACGGCCTTAAAAAAAAAGATGACGGCTTTGTAGATACTATGACGTCGGCCAATTAAACTTCTTGCCATGTTGCGTCGCCGTCGTGATTCGTTCCATTTATTATAATTTGGTTGATAGATCCTGTTATATCAACTACAGGAGACGCGTTAGACTCATGACTCAGTGACTCATGTCGCTTACTACATCTCGAGCGGCGGAAGTGGCGCAAGTGTCGTTGACTAGAAGCGCTCGGTATTATGTATGACTGATTGATAACAAAATAAGCAGATAAATGACAGGATAAAGTGTTTGATTCTGATAAATGATAATACAACGTGTAACAGAATAAACGCAATACCTCTTAAGGGGTCAGTGTACTCATCATTATGAACAACTTTTACTATGGGACCAACCCCGAAAGCGCGAAAAAAAAATCAGCTGTTCAGTGCATTTTTGTCGAGTTATGCGCACAGGAATGTACGGGGCACTCGAAGTTTTAAAGGATCACGTTAGAAGTCGATTGAGGACAGCTTTATTTACTTATTTCTGTTTTAGATGTTAAAAAAGTCAATACATGTATGTACCCACATACATTTATCGACAATGATAGTTATTGCACATTTATCAGGGGCTCGAGTCTGCTATTGCAATCGTGTCTCAATGACCGGTCAGTGATCGAATATTTGACAACTTTGACAGTTTTTGTATGGGAAATGTGTCATAAGTTTGACGTTATACGTCAAAAATTGATCATTGACCGGTCATTGAGACACGATTGCAATAGCAGACTCGACCCCCTGGTGTCTAACACAATATTAAAAATGCTAAAGTTTGTTTCTTATGCGTATAAATCGGCGAGGATAGAAAACTGGAAAGGTTACTCTGACGTTAGCAAAGCCCTGGGGAAAAGCTATTTTCATTAAGCTTATTATCTGGACTAAACTGTTGCTGACACTACATACTGGGCTCAAACAATATTTATAGTAAGAAATAAATTCGATGTGAAAAGAAAAAAAAGAGCAGTACATTATTGAAGTTTCATCATAAGTAAATACCTAAATATGCAAGATAAGAATGTTTACTTATTATATAATGTAAAATCATCTTGTGTTGTGCAAAACTTTGTAAAGATAATCTCTGGAACATCTTAACCGATTATAAACATGTTTTCATTGTTAGAAAGCTTTCTATCAATGAACACGTTTTCATAGTCGGTAACGTTCCTTAAAAATTAAGCGAATTTAATGTAATAAGAAGTAAATTAGCTTAATTTTTAAGGAACGTTCGTATTTGAATTGCAGTCGCAATCTGTCAAAATTTAGAGAATTTAGGCGTGTTTTTGACTGAGATTTGAAAGCGGACGTTCCATTCAAATATTGCTACTATAATTTGGTTGTGCGTGTGATGGTGATCGGTGACTCACCATAGAAGATAGCTATACATTGTGACGCCAGTTGATAGGCGGCGGAGGTATTTTGTCAAGTGTCACAGACAGTAGCGCTGGGTCTTCTATTTGATTGGCTCCCATAGAACAAACTATTGAGTTTGAGTTTTATTACATAACTCTTTTGAGTCTTTATCTTCTTACCGTGTCGATGGCAAATAGGATTTTTACATTTTATGTTAGCCCAGGTACTCAGAAACGGCAACACCACTCGCTGACACAGCCATAATGTCCTCACATGTACAGGTGACATTGCCATGCCACGCTAGACGAAAGGTGTGCCATTGACTGCAGAGGGACGCCACACAAACTCTGAGTATACCATAAACTTAAAAATATATTTCGTACACGTTTAAATAAATATTGGCAGTATAGTGGACTGATGAATATTTTCTCTAGCATAGATAATATACTGCTTGTTTAACAAAAAGACTGAATATCTATTAGATAAGTGGATTGAATAAGCACGTTTATTGTTTTTTGGGTCGTTATTAAAGCAGTAGAAGATGGAAAAGTAAGTTTCAGTCAAAACTATTCCACTGAATTAAAAATTTTAAGTTGAGTTTTTCTCAAACTCTACTTCAGTCTTGTTTCTTTTTTACTCCGGACGCTTTTATCATGCACGTCTTTCTACATCGTTCTTACTTATATGTATAATTTCGACAAGAACAATGTTACCACAACTTTGTAACAATTTATTGATTGTGATGACTGTCCGTGGAGTTTCTTGCACGTTCTTCTACATAGAGATCTACGCTTTGGAATTTGCAAATAGCTTCACCTCTTTGTCTGATCGACCTTGATAATTCAAAAGTGCCTGTTAATGGTTTAATTGAAATATAAGCTTCGAGTTTTTGAGTTTTGAATCGGTATTCGTCAATAATAGGTGAAATAAGCCTGTTTGAAAATGGAAGACTTCGTGGATATCACTTCGAATATTAGTATATTATTATATTGTCTATTCCTCCAACCAGTGCCAGCGTTTCTAGCTGCTGGTCTGTTCGCTGGTCTATTTCTATGTTTTGACCTGTTTTGACTTTTTATTCAATAAATTTTTAATGCTGTGTTTTGCAACAATATTAATTAACATTTTTTTAAGGAATTACTTAAGTGTCTATTTCATTTATATCCGATTAGAAACCAAACCGTCTAATCCCGGGACAGTCCCGGAATCCTGGGATTTCACTTCAAAAATCCCGTAATCCGGGTATTCAAAAACGTGTTTGAAATTGTATTCTTTACCTGTTATTTAGTAAAAAAAAACTAATTAAATGTATTAATTATAGTAGATTGACACGTTCTTAACTCAAATACTCAATTCAGAACCGAACCTTAGGGAAACATAAATTAATTCTTAATTAAAAGCACGCTGTTCGATTTTATACTCTCGGCTTAGCGCAGAAAGTTAGAAGTCCAACAGCACGTAACCGGGTATTTACCCTATATACACACACACAATACTTCCCATTCTGACCTTAGCAATTAGCAGATGATTATTACAAGAATAGCTAGACAAATGATAGACGAGACAAATAATCGTCTGAATGATACCTAATATTTATTAGTTCACTGTAATATTGGTTTACGAGTATAGTACGGCCACATACTGACACATCTCTACAGCTGGCAGGCGATACATGCTGTAAACCGTACTATTTTGTTTTATAAACATACTAGCACTTCGCCCGCGACTTCGTCCGCGCGGATTTAGTAGGTACTCCACAAACTTCAACGCCCCCTATACCCCCTTATAAAGGTTAGTTTTGGAAAATTAAGCACAGCGATTTTCATTCATTTACATTTATTACTTAGCCATTTCTACTTATTCTATGGTCTCAGGTTCAGCGCAACTGTTCACCCCGTTCACCCCGTCAGGAGTTGATTATGCAAAAATTGTTAGGTACATCTGTTTCAATAATCCCATTTTTAGTTTGTTCATAGCATCCCGACGTAAATTAAAGCAAGCAATAATGTCCTCCCCTAAAAACTTAATCACCCCTGCTTCACCCCTTATTATGTAGGTATATAGTTTATTTGCGAAAAATCCAAACATTTGTTATTCTTATTGTTTTATCGAAATCATTTTCAACTTCATCGGACCAAGCATTGATATGATTCTTCCCAGTTCGCTCAAGCCGCGACATTTTTCTTACTCCGAGCATGTTTATTACCGTCGTAACTTTTGAACGAAAGGTCCGATTTCAATAATTTAAAGTGTAATTTACACGGAAATAATCAACCTTAATTATCAAACCATTTAAATGGATAAGGATTGATATCATGATACCGAAATCACCATTTTATCAAATCACCAAGGATTTGCTTGAATAATTTGAACAAAAAGCGGTCATGGTGACTTAACCATAATAGTTAGACATATGGGTTTGCAGACTTTTTTGTAGACATTGATGGCCTCTATAAAACTGTAGTACATCACTTTGCTCTATTGTCAATAGATTCCACAGCGTATGCGATATAAGGATTTTTTCTCACACCTTGGGTTACATTATCGAAGTTTTCATACGGATCCCTAACTTTTTTGAAAATATTCTATAGCCTATGTCCATCATCGATAATGTAAAATTCTACTGGTGAAAGAATTTTTCAAATCGGTCCAGTAGTTTCGGAGCCTATTCATTTCAAACAAACAAACAAACAAACAAACAAATCTTTCCTCTTTATAATATTAGTGTAGATAATAAAAGGAGAGCTGACTGGCTGTGACATCAACGCACGGTCGAAACTGTTGGGACTTTTATAATTTAGGTGGGCGGGCGCACAGAAGGGATTTTTGGAAATCCTATTTTTAAGGGGGTAAAAAGGGAGAAGCTTTTGACCGCGACTTCGTACGCGCATATGTCGTTTTTTTTTCGTTCCCGTAAGAATTTTCTAGAAATCCTCTGTTAGTGCTCCCCTACACTCCTCAAGGAACATACGAATTTCAGCTTTCTATAGCCAGTCGTTTTGGCTGTACGTAGTCTGTCAGTTAGTAACGGAAGAATTTTAAATACCCTTTTTTTTTCTTTTTTTTTTAATTTTAAATATATTTTTCACACATGAACTCCCAGTTCCTTTGTAAGTTCCAGGAAAGTCACTTCATACCTCATCATCTTCCTGCCCTTATCCCATGTTACTTGGGGTCGGCGCAACACGTTTTTTTCTTCCATACTGTCCTATCAGCCGTCACACTATCACTAACTCCCTTTTCTTTCATATCGCTCCTCACACAATCCATTCATCTTTTCTTTGGCCTCCCTCTTCCTCTCCATCCATCCACATTTATATTTATAACCCTTGTAATGAAACGCATGTTGTTTCATCCCTCCTCTTCACATGACCATACCAGGACAAGCGGTTACCTTTCAACTTTTCCGTCACTGGCGCCATTTTTAAACGTAAATGTATTCCCGTAAATGTCAGCTATTCCATTTTTTTAATATTTCAAAACGGACATCGATCGTCAAATTACCACGAAGTTATTTTTTTTTTTTGACCAGCAGTATTGATAGCTTTTGTCAAAACAAATGTTGCGTTCCATGGATATTTTTTCAAGGTTGCAAATCACATTTTATTTTCACATATTATTATTTCACAATATTTCGAGACTCTCTAAAAATGTTTAATATTTTCTGTTTCACATTTTTCATTTTTATTTTTTTGTCACTGAAAACGGGAATATTCTGTGTCCCAAAACTTTTCTCGGGGACACCGGGACGAAGTAGCGAATAAAGGGATAGTCCCGTTCAAAACGGGACGTGTGGTCACGTTATACATACGTCATATAGTGATGTCAAAATACCTATTACAAAAAAGGTCCTTATTTGGGACCTACGAGTTTGCCTGTTTGTTTAAACTTCTCAACTTCCAGTAAACGTTGAAAAACGCATAAAATCATTAACTTTTTATAGAGTGGTAAGACTTTTAGTTTTTTCAATTTTGTTGTGAAGTGTGGCAAAATGACTGACTCATCTCTACCGCAAGAGGCGAAACATGTTTTAAACGGACATTTTACAGTTTCATCATAACACACAATTAATATGATGTCTACGTAATTTCATCATGTAATGTGCCACACCCATGTTACTGATAACGTTGCTCGCCTGTTAGTCTAACGTAGGCTCTAAATAATAGAGACGATGTATATCAGTCATTTTTTATTTCCTAAATAAAAATAAAAATACGTGAGTGTCGTGGAAAACTCAGTTGGAACAAAGTTCCTATCGTAGTATATGATTATTGATAAACATATTTAGTTATTGATTAACAAATACAAATGAATGAATTACTAACGTCTGAGAACAAATAAATGAACAGCAGAAATAACACAAAAAAGGGGTCGTGACGGAAAAATCTTACACTTTTCGCCTAGCCGCCAATTTCGTTGTGCGATAAGGAACTTCGTCTCAATTCTTATTAGTACTAATAAATAATTGTGAATGCAAATAAAGTATTGATTATACATGATGAAAAAAGTTAGGTAGACTGCATCGCATGGTAAGCCATTCATCAGCGACAAATTAATACAGCTGCAAAGTTGGTATTTAGAAAGAGAAATCCGACGTGGCCTCTGAGGTCAAAAGCCGTGACGCCTCATACAGCTGCCATAGAAAACGTCATTTCGCGAAAGGAACTGATATACCTATTCGTCTAAAATTGCTACATCTTGTTAGTTTTCCGGTTCATTTTGATTCGTTTTTCACTTTTCGTATTATATTTTTGTGTATTTTTCCTGTGACAGCTGAACGTGACCTTGGTTATATTCCTAGGTCGAACTAAAGTGTTATGGGGAAGAGAGAAGTTCCATTAGGAACTTCTCCGTAGCAGTTAGCCCAACGTTATTCCAAAATCAAGTTAACCGTTAGGCAGTTTGGTACTGCATAATATTATATCTCCCCGGTTTTGTCAGTTTGTCGTCACGAACGGAGAAAAACCTGGCGCCAGGAGCAACGGTGCATTGCTGGACATAGGCCTCTCCCAATTGTCGCCACAACAACCGGTCATAAGCGACTCACGTCCATCGGCTATCAGCGACCCTCACCAGGTCATCGGTCCACTTTGTGAAAGGCCTTCGAACGCTGCGTCTTACGGTACGCGGTCGCCACTCCAGAATTTTTCGGCCCCATCTGTTCTGCGAGCAATGTGCCCTGCTCACCTGATTCGGTCACGCAAGGAATCTCCGAGCATTACCCTCTCCATTGCCTTTTGGATGACTTTAAGCCTTCCGATGAGGTCCATTGCACCAATTCCGGGCTGTCACATGGAAACTCCGAACGGAAAAACTCAAAAATACCTGTTGCCCGATCTAGGAATCAAACTCAGGATCTCTCGCTTAGCATAATGCTCTTGCAATTGGCTGTTTGTGTATGTGAGTTTGTATGTTTGTAAACGCACCCACGATACTGAATAAATTCCTAGTGTGGGGCAACGTTTAAAAAAAAAAGAAAAAAAAAAAATTGCCATCGCCAGACTAACGCGCGACCTTACTTTGAATTATCCCTGCAAAACATACACAACAAGACAAGAACAGCAAAAATAAGTCAACATTCAACAAGTCTTCATAGCTACTTCTAAACTATACAAAAAGGCAAACATATGCTTCAAACTTAAAATTAAAAGCTATACCGACACTATTTGTATTTTTTAAGTAAAGTAAAAAAAATATTTATTTTCCACACTAATGAAACACAGTACAGACATGTCATAACAATAAATGTAGTGGACTGGAGCCTAAACTTATGTCATTTAATTTCCAAAAAAAACGAGATATATGTACCTATACTTAATCTGTTCTTTGGCCGTCATAATTTCCGTTCTTTTTTTGTCGAAACCGGTTACAGTTCGAGCGTCTCAAATAATCCAAATTGAGGAAAAGATATAATATAAACATATACGTAAAAATGATTGCAAATAAATACCACTTCGCACGCGACCAAACTACTGGAAATACCCAGACGTCTAATTTAATGCAATCATATTGCATTTCCTCTTAGAAGGTCAATTTTAAGCTGTTATTACTTTTAAACAGGGTTATTTAAAAACGTTAATTTGAAAAAATGGGTTCCGAAATTGCGTTCTGCTACTGTTATTTTGGTGCTGAGTGTTGACCTTTTCTTGTCTTCTCTTTTATGTAAGGACACACATAAAAGACGTAAGAAGAGGATGGGGCGCGGACATATGTCTCTTCCGCGTCTTTTTCATACAAAATTTATAGAAGCATCGCGACGCAAAATATATAGAAAGGACAGGGCGCGGACAGGGCGCGGACAGAAATTACTTAACTCAGAAATTGGGGGTTGACCTGCATCCCTTAATAAATGTAAATACATCACAAGCCATAACTGACAATTTGGACTGATTGATTGCAAGAAAATATAGGGGTTATAATTCTAGCTCCTAATACTGGTATGTCATTTAATTTAGATCAATTGGCAGGCCCATTGTGGTGTTCACGCGAGGTAGTAGTGATGGCGGTCTGTGAGTTATATTAAATAGGCAAAGGTTTAATGGTTATTATTATAAATTGTACAATCAAACCTGAAAGATTTCAAATAGGGATAGATCGCGTCGCGCCATATCGCCGCCTCGATGGTGTGTGAATTAGGCAGCTTGAACGTGCAGTGCACATCGCACGTGCAGTCTTTTTTTATGGATGAGAAATCATCAAATGACTTCTTCCACTCTGGGTGGAGCGGGAGGGAGTGTCAGACTTACTGACTAAAACCCATCCGCGCTCCTCCTAGTGCCCTTTGCGTTCCAGGGCCGCGGTAGGTCTATCGAATAAAATCCGCAACCCTGGCGCATGTGCAGCCTGCATACAAAGTTTTGGGTTTGAATCCTAACTCTCACGTATACTCGACATTAAGAAGTATGTACTTTCCTTGCCCTATGGGTTATCTCTAACTAAAAATACTGATTAGATTACAATTTTTATTCACCAATAGTTGGCTGTATACTGTAAATGAGTGTCATCATCTGCCTAGCCTTTTCCCAACTATATTTGCGTCGGCTTTCAGTCAAACCAGATTCAGCTGAATACCAGAATTACCCTGCCCATCTGACCTCCATAACCCAGTAACTGGGAAATGGTTGATTCACACATAGCCAGGCCGTGGCCGGGCAGTGTCAGGGCCGTGGCCGTGCAGGGACCGTGCATCCGTATCTGCACGTCCGTGCGTCAGCCCGGGCACGGAAGCTCCGGCGCGGCGGCGCCTGCCCGGACACGGACGTGTGTGTACGAGTTCATAGAAAATGTATGCAACTATATTATTTTGAGCTCCGCCCGGCCACGTTTCGGACACGGGCCGGCTATGAGTGAATCAACCTTAACACGGTACTCCTTGGCAAGACTGGTGTTAGATGTTCTGGCTTCTTCTTCCTCTTACGACTTTCATCGGCTCTGCAAATGACAGACAGGACCAAGTCTTAACGTCATAAATGGGGAAAAGCTACTCAATTTTACGAGTCTATGACTCAAGCATGATGTAGTGTTATTTACACCACAAATTAAATCTGGTCATCAAATCAGGGAAAATGATATCAGTCTATAAATAAATGCCGTGTTAAGCATTTATATTTTCCCAGACGTATGTTGATACAATCATATTTTTTTCCTCATAATAATATGCCTAGCATTTCCTCTTTTCCCCGATGTTGGTATCTACTTCTATTCTGACCGAATGCAGCCGAGAATCTGTGCTTATACCTCTATTATAATAAAGTGCAGTTTACATGTAGCGACTGCTTACACACACTCTTCTATTTTTAGGGTTCCGTACCCAAAGGGTAAAAACGGGACCCTATTACTGACTCTGCTGTCCGTCTGTCTGTCCGTCGGTCCGTCTGTCTGTCTATCTGTCCGTCTGTCTGTCCGTCTGTCTTTCCGTCTGTCTGTCACCAGGCAGTATCTCATGAACCATGATAGTTAGACAGTTGAAATTTTTACAGATGATGTAGGTATTTCTGTTGCTGCTATAACAACAAATACCTACTAAAAACAGAATAAAATAAACATTTAAATGGAGGCTCCCATACAACAAACGTGATTTTTTTGCCGATTTTTATAGATAATGGTACGGAACCCTTCGTACGCGAGTCCGACTCTTTTTGACTAAAACCGATCGGTGTTCCTCCAAATGCCCATTGCGTTTCATGGCCGCGGTGACTTTTTATTAAAAACAGATTCCGCAACTGCTTACATAGTCCTAAATTACTATAGAAATAAAACCTCCTGAGTGTTGTTAAATTATGTACATTTAAAACAAAACGATTGTATGTACCTAACTTATTATTAAAAACAAGCTTTTTCCGTATACTCTTGTGGTCTATCCTACAGGAAACGAGGATATATTTCCTATCTACATAATTATAGCCTATGGTTCTCAAAGTTAATTTACGAAGAAACAAACCATGTAACCTTTTTGAATGTAAGTGCGGTGGCCATGTTCATGAGCCACACGTTGGAATGCCCCAAGATGGTCTCTTGGGGCATTCCACTCTCACACCTGTACTTAGAGAAGTTAGATGAATGCCACTGATGCTGCTATCTAGAGCGTTTACGCCGTACGTACATTTCATTCAAACGTCAGTCCTTATTTTTCTAAATGAGTAAACAAATTTTAATGAAACTTGGTTTACTTACGCTAGATATCCAGAGGCCCTAGACAAAGTGCCATTCAGTCAGCAAATGCGACTGCCGAAATGCCAGTGTAGGGATTTGATCACGTGACATTTCTTTAGCATGTGTCAATCCCATACATTTTTGACGTATTGACAATCGCCTTCGCCACGCTACCGTTGACAGAACGTCATTTGTCTCGAGCCCCAGGTCTAAATAGTTAGTAGAGATCATTTTCGAAAAAGAGTTTACAGAGAGAGACAGAGCAAAAGTGACAGATCACTCCATTTTTCCCCCTGAACTCATTTTCGAAAATGTTCTTTACTGGCTATTAGGAACTGGATATGTTGCGTATGTACACCAAGTTTAATTCAAATCGGTTCAACCGTTTCGAAAAAATTTTTGTATGAAATGCCGTACGACATAAACGCTCTTAACGCATCCACATCATCATCTGCCTAGCCTTTTCCCAACCAAATTGGGGTCGGCTCCCAGTCAAACGCATCCACATATTGAGCCAAAACGATCTAAAGAGAATAGAATTGACTACTCTATATTATGTACCTGCATTTAAAAATGACATTAGGAGCATAAACAAAGAAGGGTGTAACTATGCGCGGTCTTTTCGCTAAAAGCGATCTTTCCACGTACCAAAAAAAAAAAACTAGAAATAAGACCGCTTACAAACATGGTCAAACAAGATGGTTATCATCAGCCTAGCCTTTTCTAACTATATAAGTGTCGTCTCCCAGTCAAACTGGATTCAGCTGAGTACCTACCAGTATTATACGTGGAGTGGCTGCATATCAAACCTCCACAATCTATTAATTGGTTAACGCGGTATTTCTTGGCAAGACTGGTGTTAGAATTTGTAGAATGATAATAAACGAGTATAAATCTAATGTAATTCGAAGCACGTGCTAACATAATGAGCCGGTACAATACCTACCACCCACAAAACCCACAACGGCGCGCGCCGTTAATGCGCGCGCGCAGCTGACGTGTTTTAGCCAATTTATTAATCACACAGCTGCCGAGCAAATTGAGGCGTGAATTTTGGCGAAAAAATAGTTGCCACTGATAATGATTTGATTTATGATTTTTCATGTTTTTTATTTGTGAATCGAATTCGAAAAATGTATAATAGTTTTTGTAAGCATGTAGTTTAGTCCCAAGGGAACATACTATACGAATAAAAAGCGAAGAAACTGGGTGAATTAAATGCTAGACTCATCTTATTAACTCCAAACCCACTTTGTTTGACCTATTATTTTGAAGGCATAAGTGGTAAAAAAGTCCCTTATGATATACCATTTATGTAGTATCCCTGTAATTACGTTAATAAGCAAGATTAAAGAATACACAAACTGCATTGTGTCCCCACTATTATTTTCCCACAGTCTCAGGTGCGTCATTATCATTTATGATTCACTTGAAGACGTAACATTCGGATATTGGAATTCCACGGCACGAGCGAGCGTCGCGTGCGCCATTTTCTTTTTTCAGTTTGACGACGGTTATTTCGAATGTCGTAAGAAACAAATACTTCTGATGAATTTTCAACTACCGGCGTTGTGCCGAGCGTTGAAAATCAAAAGTGCGTTGTGTTCCTTACGATCTTGAAACTTAAGTTTCGATTTGAATTAAAACCAGCTCCGTATGTAAAATAGATAGTTATGGAAATAAATAATAAATTCATCATTTACTTAAATACTAACAAATTGTTATTTTAAGAATTCAATTGAAGTTTCAATAATTTTAATTTCCCTACACACTTGAATTGATAATGTAATGTGCTGCATTTAGTATTGTATGAATGAATTTGTGTTGTTGTTAATGAAATTAATTTACCTTATAATTTTATATTAGTATATTTAGAACTTAAACAGAAAGTTTAATTTATTGTGTTAACAATTTACGTAATTATACAGTTCGTAAGCAATTAGCATGAACTGTTGTTGTTTACTCTTATTCAATGGGTTTTTAGCTTACGTATATTATGTAGTAACTTCTACAATCCTCATAGAGATTTATATTAGTAACTTCAACAAGGTAGGTACTTATTTATATTTATATCAAGAGTAAAATATAATATTGTAAACGGAACGCAGAGCCTGGATCCCACAACACAGGGAATCCTAGTGTGGGATCTAGGGCCTGAACCAATAGAGTAAGTTTTATTTGAGACAGTAAAATTATAATAAATTACCAAATATGTTTAAAACATTAAATTTTAAATTGTTTAAAATTCAATTATATAAATGTCTTAATGATAATAATTTCAATATTATTATTGATTATTTATAATGAACTTCAATGTAATGTAATATCTCAATGTGTATTACAAAGCATGTTGATCTAATATTCTTAATAACTCCTTGTATGCCATGTTTTATGTAAATAAAATATCTTATCACGCCAATACGGTTGATCGGATCTGGATGAAACTTTGACATAGAGATAGATTGTAGTCTGGAATAGTATATAAGCGTATTATCCCGGGAGCATGTTCCCTTGTGATAATTTACGACATTCGAACGGGCGAAGCCCCATAAGCACGCTAGTGACTAATTAAATACTGACTATACGCCATTCATCATTCACAAAAACATGTCAATTGCATTGGTTTTGATTAATCCACATTATATTGTGGGTTTTACCTCTTTTCTGGTTTTTACGTTAAATTTTTATATTACTAGGTGCAGCCCGCGGCTTCACCCGCTTGTAATTAGTACTTCCCCCATCATTTATTAAAGCCTCTGTGCTATTCCAGACTATAATTTATATTATTATATATGTGTTTATTTTCATCCGTTTCTATTTATTGGTTCTGGCGTGATTGAGTTCCACCCAAATTTTCGTATATTTATGCTGTGATATTTTGAGACCTGTGCCCATAAGTTAAGATTACGAACGATTCGGTTTATTCATTTAAATAAAGAGAAAAAAAGAAGTAAATGTGCACCATAATTATATAAACAGCTTGCGTCGATTTTCTGGCTACTGATTCACGACTGTCAAAAATCTACAAATGACAGCCGAGTCATCCTCTTTATATGAAACTTCACAAATTTTATAAGTTAAAAACTTGCGAGATTGTAAACTCTCTATAAATTATCAACTGAACATTCGTAATACATTTTTACGCATCAAAATTTTGATAGTCTATTAATATCTCGAAATCATTCCGAGAAATTGTGAAGAGACATATAAACTGACGACATGTTGGCGACCACTCAGTGTACGGTTCTACAAATTATTGGATTTTTTTGCCTAGCCAAGTAGCTGAACATAGGGCACATGGAGCTTGGGGCACCCCGATACGGATAGGTTAGGTTCGAATGGTATGACGGAAACTAGAATGAGAGAGCGAAGTGAGCGAACTTTATGTTCCCATCAGCGGGGCTAGGTCGTCCAGGTTATAATGTTGAGATTGTATACACTTAACGTTTCGTTACTCGCTATTCCACAATTTCTGCCATTTTCCGCTGACATGTATAACAGTATACACGTCAATATTTTTCGTCATTTGAAACTAGAGTAGGCCGTTGTTTCTGACTATGTTGAGAAAAACACCGAAACAAGCTCAGAGGTTTGAATCGTTTACACCCAGGACAAGCTCCTCAGGGATTGTAAAGCAATTAATTCAAATTCTTACGTCATTCAAAATCGGTTTCAAATAAAATTAACTAACGTGATACATGTTCTGTTTATGAAGTAAAATAAAGTTTTATCTAAACGTTAAAAAACTCATTGTTTATTCATGAAAGTTGGCAACGTTTATATTAACATTCTTATCGATGTAGAACATTGTGGGAAATCCCACCTCGGCTTGTTTCTTTAGCGCAGTGTGGCACGATTCTCATTTTATCTATAAGTACAAATGAATAAAATTAAAGCTACGGTTGGAAATAGTAAAAGTCCTGGACATGGAATATTAGGTAGGTAGGTACGTTCTAATTGGTGTTTCTCATCATCATTTCAGCCAAAAGACGTCCACTGTTGTACATTTTTTTTATACTTATGGGAGATCATCGAATGACTCTTTCCGCTCGGGCGGAAGAGAAGGAGTGTCAGACTCTTACTGAATAAAATCCATCCGTGTTCCTCCAAATGCCCTTTGCGTTGCAGGGCCGCGGTGACTCTTTCGAACAAATTCTGCATCAAACAACTGCTGGACATCGTTCTCCCATCGACTGGTCCCGTGTTTCTCAGTTAGACTTATCCGATCCTTTTGATATGCCTTCCTATAAAACATAAAAAGCACAAAAAAAACACAAAAAGAAACTCATTTGTAAGTGTTCCCTCAAAAAACTTACATCGCAAAATGTATTATCATTTCGTTAAAGCTTGAAGAATGATATCATCCACACGTCAGGCTGACTTGTTTAGCCAATGTTTTTAAAATAAACTTTAACAACGCAACTGATGGTTCTTTTACCAATACTCTATTTTGAGGCGATTAGGCGTAACACTATTAAAATAAGCTTATGTAATTAATTATCTTGTCAATATCATGCATTGTATATGTCGCAGCCAATTAGCTTAATCAGCTGTTTAATTGGTGCCCTAGCCTTTTTATTTAAATGCACAGATTTTTTAGCGACCTAAGTGACATCTTTTGGTCAATAACGTGTAATGACTTGCCCATGTCACTTATGTCGATTGAATGGCGCAGTTCAATGAAAAGGCTAGGCTTTTAATGAAACGGCTGATTAAGCTAGTTAGCAGTGACATATACTAACACAGTTCCATATAAATATTACATTCTAACAGATTGTAAATACATTGCTGATCTGTTATGTTTTATTTCATTATCGTTTAATAAAGATTTTTCCGGGAGAATTCAAATAAAAATAATTAAATTTGGCTTTTTTCATTTTTATTAGGTACAAGAAGTATAGTGTTACCCAGTTCCTGGGGTGTGAAGGTCAGATAGGCAGACGCTCCACGTAAAATACTGGTATTCAGCTGAATCCGGTTTGACTGGAAGCCGACCCCAATATATTGGAAAAAGCAGGCATGGGATAATTTAGATATTTGGTACGAAATGCAAACCACTATCTGTTTTAACCAGCCACATTGTTATTGTTCCAAATCTAAATACAAAAGCACATTTGACAAATTCAACACAGTATTTCCGTTCTAATTACAAATCTGACAGTTGTTCAAGTTTAGTGTTTCCGTTGTTTATCCGTGTGGTACCGCGGTGATCTTTGGGAATGGATCCTGGCTAGGAAACTTGGAGTGCAGTCCAGGGATGATGCAGGTGGCCGTTCTGGTGAGGGTCCAATCCGTCCTTCAAGCCAATGAGTTGTCATTTCACCTTTGCCCTGAAATAATAAGACTTTTAGTTCCCTGGAAGGCAAAGGGCATTAGAAGGAACACGGGTGGATTTTAGTCAATAACTCCCACATGCTCCACCCAGAGTGGAAGGAGTCCTTTGATGATTTCCCGTTCTTAAAATAAGAAAAAAATCTGTACGTTAAAACGACGTGCGTCGACAGATCGCGCGTGCAATGATAAGGGGCCATGGAGACAAACCGGGAAGGTCAAAATTGTGTTGAGATGTCCGAGCGACAACGCATTGTCGAGGGTGGGAAATCATCAAATGAGTGTCAGACTCTTACTGACTAAAACCCATCCGAGCGCCGCCTAATGCTCTTTGCGATAAAGGCCCGCAAATTTTCAATCAAGGGCACTTATTGGTTTCGCTGTGACTTCACGCATCTGTGGGTCTACTCTCTAAGCCCGAATTCCGTAGTTACGGTTTTAGTGTCGGGTGTTTTCTACCCCGTATCACCTACGGACTTACGATTAGTCCCGAACCCGAACTAAGAACAACTGTCAAATCGTGTTGTCATTCATTCTTAGTTCGAGTTCGGGACTAATCGTAAGTCCGTAGGTGATATGGAGTAGAATACGCCCGACACTAAGGCTGAACCTACGGACTTCGGGCTTAGAGAGTAGACCCCTGATCCCGTAGGAAATCGCCGTGAATAATAACATGATTCACTGCATAATGAAGAAGCCAGCGATGTTCAGTTACCTATATGCTTTTGATTTTTCGTGGAACACTAATTGGTGAAGGTCAAAATGAGTACGGGACAAAAGCGAGAAGAATACAGCAGTATGTTGTGTAAGAATATGTTAACATTCAAATGAAAGTTTATTTTAGGTAACCAATAAATGTACATAACTTACATAACTATTTATATCTACTAAACCTAACTATATACAAAATGGACTGATACTTGCGAAATTATATACATTTTAATTGAATACAATAGAATAGGTACTCTGTATTATGTACACTATCCATGTAATAATAGTAAAATGGTGAGTGGTAATAATTATAGTGTAGTGTGTAATATAGTATATATTAACTACTTGAATTCAAAATTCGAATTAAACATTTGGAACAATACGCTCTAAAGAGCGTATTGCGCGTGGCTTGACACGCACTTGGCCGGTTAATTTAATAAAAATGGTCACCTTAAAATCTACTTATATATCTACTTGGAGCTTAAGTAGATTATTGAGTGAATCCCAAAAAAATAGAAATCTGTTGCTAGGTGAACTTAGGGATATTCAAGCATTACAAAGGGGCAAATCACAATCTTAACTTTGAACTTCAAAACTGTTTCTATATCTTTTTTTTTTTGGATGGGAATTCATCAAATGACTACTTCCGCTCTGGGTGGAGCGGGAGGGAGTATCAGACTCTTACTGACTAAAACCCATCCGCGCTCCTCCAAGTACCCTTTGCGTTCCAGGGCCACGGTAACTGTTTCGATCAAAATCCAGTTTGCAATAGACATGCAAAAGCGAACTTTGTTTAAAATTTTGTGTAATTGGCCCTTTGTTCAAAACAAAATGATGTTCTATCAGTGACAACAACTGTCAAATAGTAAAAATATACGGGATTGATAAATGCTACCGAAATATCACATGGATTGTCCATGTTCACGACCTCCAAACATTTTAGCATTTCGCCAGTTGCTATCAACCGATATAATGACTTTGTCTGAGATGATGTCCTACCTTGACGTCAACGACTCCACGAGGAGCCGTTAGGAACAGTCCAGTCTTGTCCAGCGCCCTCTTCACATCATCTGATATTTGGATCTTCATTGCTGTAAAAAAATCAATTTTACTGTTGGGAACCTAGTGGCTTTTTGTGTAATTCTCCACCGAATTAGCGTCATCAACGTCATCATGTGGATTTTTTCACGATAATCTCTCTACTACAAAAAATATTAGGCCCGATGTTGAGTGACTTACGCTCTCCAGTGCTTTCCATTCTGCTCGCCGTATTGATGGTGTCACCAAACAAACAGTACCTGGGCATCTTGCTGCCCACGATACCAGCAACACAGGGTCCCATATGGATGCCACTTCTCATGCAAAGTGTCTGAAAAAAAAAAACGATAAGAATTGATTACCTTTGGTTAGAGCATTTGTACAGAAAATGTGAAAACGTGCGTCTTATAATCTTAACAAAAGAACGTGTTCTACCGAGGCAGTTTGAAAGGCCTCCACCAGACACAATCGTCATGACAATGAAAAAAAACTGACATATACGTGTAACAGAATAAAGGCATACTTCTTATGGGGATTATACCCCATACATTTCAGTGCGCATAACTGACAAAATGTACCTACTGAACTTTTTGAAATTTCGCGTTTGGTCCCATAGTTAAAGTTGTTCATAACGATGAGTACAATTACCCCTTAAGAGGTATTGTGTTTATTCTGTTACACGTTGTATATTAATACGTGAAGCAGGAACTTTATACCCACCTCTTTTTATGAAAATAACGCGCGTTTTTAATAATGCTTAAAAATATATTAAATTAATAAAAAATACTGTCGAATTTCGACCACTGGGCGACCACTAGTATTTATTTAGTACATATAAAAGTTCCCCAATTAAATAGTAACTTGTTTTCACAGAATTTTGACCTTAACTGTTAATTAGCTCAACAAAACATTTACAACTCCACTACTACTACTACTAGTACTTACAACGAACAGTCGTTTTGGAATTTCCTCAAGAAATGTGTCAATAGAGTCATTTTAAACCTTGAGGCTTATTTCTCCTTAAACTGAGTAAGTAGGTACCGATGAGCTGTCGGCTTACGTTACTCTAATTTTAGAAGCTGATTACATTGAGCTTAGAGCAAACATAGAGCGTGAAACACTTTTGTTACACTGTAATTAGGAAATCTAAGTAGATACCAATATTAAAAGAGATAGAGAGAAAAAAATGTACAACTTTACCTATTTAAAGCAAGGAGGAAATGTGTGTGAAAATGTTAAATACAACGTGTAACAGAATAAACGCAATACCTCTTAAGGGATCATTGTACTCATCATTATGAACAACTTTTACTATGGGACCAACACTGAAATCGCGAAAAACAATCGACTGCCCCATACATTTCTGTGAGAACAACTCGACAAAATGTACTGAACAGGTGATTTTTTTTTCGCGATTTCGAGGTTGGCCCCATAGTAAAAGTTGTTCATAATGATGAGTACAATGACCCCTTAAGAGTTATTGCGTTTATTCTGCTACACGTTATATAACACGATTTGACATAAAAGAAAAGGAGTGCAAAATCTGTTTTTTCATGAATTACGTCGACTTTTTATGTCATTTGAACATTAATAACAAATACAAAACTATGGACATTTAAAAGCAAGTAAATAAACAAAGAAACGTCGAGATCCATAAATGCACGAAGGTACAATATTAGGAATTATAAAACGAGTTGAAGAACTGAAAAAATCAGAAAGATATAACATACGGTTCATTATTGCGGAATTTGTTCGAAAAGGTCACCACAGCCTTGGAACGCAAAGGGCATTAGGAAGAACACGGATGGGTTTTAGTCAGTAAGTGTCTGATACTCCCTTCCGCTCCGCCTAGAGCGGGAGGATGCATTTGGTGATTTCCCATCGTTAAAAAGTGACCCCTGTCCTTCGAACTAGGAAAATCCTCTATTTTGAAGAACTGTTTTATTTGTATGGAAAATAAAAACTAATAAAATTAATTTATTGTTTTACAATTTTATTGAATAAATTGATAAATTGCAATCTATACTAATATTACAAAGACGAAAGATTTGTATTTGTGTGTGTGTATGTTTGTGTATGAAAAATGATGAAACTCAAAAACTACTGTGCCGATTTCAAAAATTCTTTCACCAATGGAAAGCTACATTATTAGGGAGTAACATAGGCTATATTTTATCCACGTATTCCCACGGGAATGGGAACTACGCGGGTGAAACTGCGGCGTGCTGCTAGTAATAAATAAAGGAAATTAAGCTTGATTAGAAAAAGGAGGAAATAAGCAAACTAAAAAAAGCGAAGACACAGACATATTATTACCTAGATTAGTACCTGATCGGGTCGATGCGGTAGTCTACACATTGACGTCGCTTCCAGTAGCTCTAGAGCCATTCTCGCTATCTCTGTGGCATGCTTGTTACCTTGAAAACCAAGAAAATAGTCATTCGTCTGCCTAACCTTGTACCTATTAGGTTCGGTTTCCAGTCAAACCGAATTCAGCTGAATACCAATATTTTATATGGAGTGACTGACTATCTGACCTCCAAAACCCAGTAACTGGGTAACACAGTACTTCTCGGCAAGACTGGTATCAGATTTTCTGGTTCCTGACAATCCATTGCTATAGATCTACGGGATAACGTGCTTTCCGAGGCACGGAGGAGTATCGGTATGGTAAGATGACCCATCTACAGACCGACCTTGACAAGACCAAGAAAGTAGTCATACCTAGTACTGTACTGTTACAACTGGACTGAAAGCTTCGGTTGTACCAGCTATATTAACAAAAATAATTTTACCATTCCTAACAGGTAATCCTGAGGCAACCATGTAAGAATCTCCAATTGTTTCAATTTTGTACACATCATAGCATTCGATTTTCTCGTCAAATAGCTTGTACACTGAGTTCAAGAAGCTTATCACCTGAAATCAAAATAATTGTTTGTTATACAAGTGCAAAAGTGGTATCAGATTTTCTGGTTTCTGACAATCCGTGAGAACTGCTATAGATCTACAAATAACAGCCAGATAACGTGCTTTTCGAGGCACGGAGAAGTCTCGGTATGGTGAGATAGTCATCCATCTCCAGATCGACCTCGATAATAAGAACCGAAACCAGAGGGCAAATTCTACTAATTTTTAAACAACCTTCGCATTTGAATCTCGATCGCAATAATACTGTTTCCATACATTTTTGACAGATCGCGATTGACATGCAAGCGCGAATGTAAAAAGATAGAAGAATTGGCTCTCAGGTGTAATAAATGAATCATATCCATTAATTTTCACACGAAATACGCCCTGTGTTAAACCTCCCAATCGTGTTTTTTTTTTTAAATAAAGGCATCTCTATAAATATTAAAACACGAGCAACTATTACGACGACGAACTGGCACGAGTTTTAACTGTAAATATTAGTTGTTTTAACTTAGTGAATGTTTTCATAAGATATTCTTACAGTATTATAAAACAGTACATTTACACTTTTACAATACATTCATTGTGCGTACCGCTAAGGAGTGGAATTCTCTGCCGGAGTCGGTTTCCTGATAGCTACAACCTGGGAGTCTTTAAGTCAAGAGTGAATAGGTTACTTCTAGGCAAGCGTGCTCCATCTTCGACCACATCGTCGCTTACCGGTCGGTGAGATAGTGGTCAAGCGCGGGCCTATCAATAATAAAAAAAAAAAAAACAACAGTGACTTCATTACTATCTAGAGACAGTTTGTAAAACGATTCCTTACACCAGTTGCACAATAGTTCGATCACAATTGCACAATGTTTAGTAATCTTAAGTTACGTTTAATGGAAACAATATTTTATTTGTCTTCGATGATTCGACCGCGGTTAATCCAACATGAAAAAATATTAAAAATAAAACAATGATTCTTATACGTTTAACACCACTATCCTTATTCATAATGATATAAGCAATAAAGAATTGAGTATTGAGTATAAGACTATGAATAATGTGGTGTATAATATAATGATAATGTATAATGATAATGATACCTACTGTGTCACAGTAGTTATCAATATCATGAACGAAAAAAACATACCACACCAAATTCAAATTCACATGAGATACCAAAACTGTCAGGTGGTCGGTCATCACATCCCTAACATTTTGGACCGATGCATGCGTTCGCATTTTATCAGTTGCGTATTGCGTACGACAGAGCAACGTGCGAGTTGTTTTAAAAAATGAGTGATTCTAATTTCTCTTTTCCACTGGTAGTAATGTTAAAGTAATACTGCTTTAAGAGTTGGTGGTTTAGGCCCTGATAATAAAAACCTCGTCAAGGTCCATCACAATTCATATGTAATAACAGTGTGACAGCCGTAAAGGAAATAATAACGATTTCTTCGGTGTAGTCGATTCTTTCGTGCGTATACGTGTGCGAGGCCTTCTTGGCTTCGATCCGTTCGACGCGTTCGGCTCGGATAAATGTGCGTTCACCTTTATACTCCTGTGTCTATGCGCATGAATTTAATTATATCTCGGGCCGACTTTTAATAACACTAGGAACTGTGGGGTTTTATGCAACAGAAGTCTGACATACGAGTAACTCTCCGTTTTCCCCAGACGGAGTATAGAGAATACTCCGTCTGGGGAAAACGGAGAGTTACGACAAAAATGTCCCTAATACTTTTTTGTGGTATTAAAGAGCCACAAATTAAAGTCAAAATAGAATGGATGAATTTCATGAAATAGATGAAGATTATACTGTTGTTTAGACTGACGTCAAATCCAATAGAAGTTTTGACTTACCTGGTACGGCGTGGACACGGCGGCAATGGCAGTGAATCCGACAATATCGCTGAAATAGACTGTCACAGAAGCAAAGAACTCTGCTGGCACCTGGAAACATAAATCAGTTCAATCAATAAGGTGTACGACATAAGCTATCTCTATTCGGCTAACATTCTAATCAAACGCACGCAACGCTTAGGGAATATTGGAATGAAGTTCCTTATCACACGGTACGAACTTGGTGGATGAGGGCTAGGTGAAAAAAGTGTAAGATTTTTCCGTCACGACCCTTTCTTTAGTGTAGACGGTTATCCATAGGGTGACACGATTCTTCAATAAAATGATAGCCAAAACCGATGCCCAAAGATCTGAAGAATATCGTGAGAGACAGAAAGCAAAAAATTAAATAATACTACCCAAAACAATAGAATGTGAACTTCATTCCAACTGAGTGTTCCACGACACTCACGCATTTTTTTTCATTGTGGTAGTAGTACATTTTGTCGAGTTATGCGCACAAAAATGTACGGGTAGTCAATTTTTTTGAGCGATTTCCGTGTTGATACCATAGTTTACTATAGTATCAACACAGAAATTGCGAGTTGTTCCTAATGATGAGTACAATGTCGGCCTTTTGAGGTATTGTGTTTACTGTGTAACCATGACCTAACATAATAGACATTAATATTTTAAATACACTCGATGACCTTAAACGATTCATAACCAAGCAGAGAAGTTCAACGCATTTCGTAGCGATAAGACTTATCTTAACGTTGTATAATGAAATTATTATAATGAGGACGTAGATACTTGACAATAATTTGTAGTATGTATTTTGTGTTAATTGCTGTTGTCACAGTTCCGTGAATGACTCATGAGACTATCGAAATAGAGTTTAAACTAGAGTGCCTGGACCAAGTGTCATTCAATTAGCGATAACGGTTGGAAAGGTATTTTTTTTAAAGAATGGGAATTCATCAAATGACTCCTTCCGCTCTAGGCGGAGCGGATGGGATGTCAGACTAACTTTGTGTTCCAGGGCCATGTAGTAGGTCAACGTTTGCATTGGCATGTCAGTCGAGTCAAAAGTGTAAGGAAATTGAGGCATTTTTGACAGTTTGTGTTTGAGATGCAAATGTAAACGTTGCTGAAAAATTAGTAGAATTATTGGTCCTCTGTTATCAGACTTTTTGTATTCTGTTTGACTACCCACAATGACAGTCAAAGCTCTACAAATGACTAAGTCATTTTATACACTCAAATCAATTAAATTCATTTGTGCTGTGCTGGTGCTGCCGCTGCGGCTGCTGAGAACCTCAAACGGCGGAAATACAATAACCTAGTTGGCAATTATATTTTCGAGCCGTTTGGGGTTGAAACTCTTGGACCGTGGGGTCCGAGTGCTCATGCGTTATTTAAAGAACTTTGTAAACGCTTAGATGACACTTCGCGTGACCCAAGGGCTGGCTTTTACTTCGGACAGAGGATAAGCATTGCCATACAACGTGGTAATGCCGCCAGTCTTTTGGGCTCACTTCCAGTCGACAGCGATACGGATGAATTTTTTGACGCCTTTTAGTTAGGAGTTTTCCTTTTGTATTTTATTTTAAGTGTACATAGTTAAATTAGTATTATATTGTAAATAAGTTGCTTTCGTTGTATACAATAAAGGATTTCAGATTAAATTCACAGTTTATAGATTGTCAACTGTCAACACACCGGACACAAAATAAAACGATGGCGTCATAGCTAAATTAGGTGTCACGACTGTCCAGAGGCTTATTATGTTTAAACAATAACCGACGGTATTTTTTCGTTGTCATGGCAACTGAGTTGATTTAAACATTGGTTATATCTCACACTCTATTGCGTGATTCAAACACTGGTCTATTACCGTTACGTCAACTTTGATAGCTAATAAAACGTCACAAGTACTGCCATAGTGATGCGTAATGTTCGCTCCCATTTTCATATCGCTAGTCAAAGTTCATCTACGAACGACGAGTCATAATATTATCACGTGCTTGTACAAGGCCTCTAGGCTTGAGTTGACCATACAAATCAGAGGATCCCAACCTTTATTTGACCCGTGACAATTTTGTCTTCTTTGTTGCTAGCAGGTACCAGAGTGGCAATTTATTCTACAAATTTTAAAGATAAACGTTTGCATTCGTATGTCAGTCGCAATCTGTCAAAAATCGGTTTGTTCCGGATTCGCCCACAAAGTTCGCCTAATTTTTATTTTTCCGTGTTCGCCTACTTTTCGTTCCTTTTTCGCCGAGTTTTTCATTTGTTTCATAAATATGATATTTGAGTACCGTTTCGACCCACTTTTTGTTCCTGTTTCGCCTAATTTTGATTTGTATGGAGATTTATGCTTATAAAGTACAGTCAATTTGAAAAATATCTTTGAATACCCGACTGCAAACAAAGGTTATTCATATACAACATGTAACAGAATAAACGAAATTCCTCTTAAGGGGTCTTTATCCTCATCATTACGATCAACTTTCACTATGGGACCAACACTAAGATCGCGAAAAAAAAAACGACTGTCCCTTAAATTTATGTGAGCATAACTCGACAAAATGTACTGAATAGCTGATTTATTTTCGCGATTTGAAGCTTGGTGAGAGGTATTGCGTTTATTCTAAATAATATTAGTGTAGATGATATTTATTTTGTAAGTAGGCTAAAACTTTAACACGTTAAGTTTTCTGTAACACGTTTTATATACCTACACTTAAATCACTAGAATGTAAAATAACAATAAAGTCGGTGATTTCGAACTCAAATAAAGTTGTTTTAGCGAAATCCACGTCATTGTCGTCAACCACTCGTTGCTTACCATCAAGTGAGATGGTGGTCAACTGGAGCCTTTATTAACCAAAAAATACTTGCTATTTATTTTATAAGACCTATGTAGAGTCTCGCATTAGGCGAACCGGAGACCTATTCGCTACGCAAATAGTATCATAAGAGGCTTTATGATTCCCTCAATGCAACGCGAATAGCTAGCTCTGCTTTTTTAACGGAAGAACCTTAAATGATTTAACCTTGGTCAAAGGCATTCAAACAACTCATCGTTTTGACGCTTGCATGTCTTCGTGCAGTCGATTATGGATCGTTTGCTTACTGACATCAGTACCGTTCTTCAGCTGCAGGCGATTAAATAACTTTCTAGACAGGAAATTCACCGGATGTACCTATCTTCGTGTACGTCAAACTTTATCCGAACCCAGGTCTTCTAACATGACAACACTGCTGGTTTCTTGAAAACGATTGCAAGCATTTTAGATAGCTTTTCGCATAAAAAAACCCAGGATCAAATCTACTGATTGCAGCAAATGTTCTTCTTGGATAAATGTAGCAGCTTTGGTTGCGGTATTCAAAACAAAGAAAATAGACAAAAGTACAAGAATCGTTGAGTGACATTCACACTCAAAGATACTTATACTTTTTGTCCATTTGAGAACACTGACTACTCCCGTATCCTGTGTTCAGTATGTTCACATTCACACTACCCATGCATACCTACATAAAAAAACACATGATTGTATTAAAAAAAAAACATTATAAATTTTAAAAATTTATAAATTATTTTAAAAATATTTTGGTTATACGTATTGCTAGCTACATAATATTCCTACTTCTTAGTACACGATTGTTAGTACATCCAGTTGTTTCACTCTATCTTCAATATAATGGTGAAAGTGGATTTTGAAAATACAATTTCATTACATTACATTTTATTACTGCCTACACAGGCTGAACTTTTCAAGTGTGCGTGGATGGTCAAATCCGAAACTTTAAGGAATAGCGCAAAACACTGAAAGGAGTCTTGAGCCCGATTTCGATGAAAACTAAAATTGCATCATTGGACTTTTGAAAAATCGTTATACCTAGCCCGAAATCGAACTAGTTGATTTTGTATAAAAAACACACACCCTTAAAATATTAAAGGGTGTGTGTTTTTTATACACCATCCTAAAATGTTGCGTATATGGATCAAATTCTGGAAAGTAATTAATTAAACATGGCAAACTGAAGGAAGGTAACAAATTACTTTTTAAATTTCTGACTACACCTACCTCACCTACATCTCAGGAGATATTACAAAATTAAAGTAATTCGCGTAACCAAATACCTAATTTTATGAAACAGCGAGCAGCGCAGCGATGGCGCCGGCAACCAGCCGTCTTAGATGTTAGAACTTCACCCGCGACTTTATATGCGCCGGTTTACGTTTAGCACAAACGATTTCCCCCTTTTCACCCTCTTAAAAATTGAATTACCAAAAAGTTATTCTTAGTGTCCACCTTCATCATAAAAGAAAGCCTTGTGCAAAATTTGTTGTTACTAGTCCCAGTAGTTTCGGCTGAGCGTTAATATGTTAGTCAGTCAGTTTCCCTTTTATAAAGAAGAAAACATAACACTTCTTTTTTGGGCAGTCGTGCAATGACTAGACCGTGATACATTTTTAAAACACATTTTTAACTGATTGTACCTTGATAAACAAATGAAAAGTGGGCGAAAACGGAACTTAGTACAGAATAAGGCGAAAAAGGAATTTTTCTTTTTTTTTCCAAAAGTGGGCGAAAAAATGCGGCGAAAACGGAACAAACCCAAAAATCTATGGGAATTGAGCCTTTTTTGACAGATTGCGACTAAGATACGTATGTGAAAGTTGCTTAAAAATAGTAGAATTGGCCCTTTGAAATCAAGAAGAAATTTAAACTGTGTTAATGAAACTAAACTTAACGATACCTACGTATAATATCTTTAAAATACAAATATAATAAAGCTGAAGAGTTTGTTTGTTTGAACGCGCTATTCCTGTAAATTTTTATTAAATTATATTAACTTCTCTAACGATCATTTCGCATAGGCTATATAGAAATGGGAAATTGTTACGGAAACAAAAAAAAAACATGATATATGCGCGTACGAAGTCGCGGGTAAAAGCTAGGTATTCAAAACTTGTAGTATATAACGTAACATAAAGATCATTGTCATAGAAAACTCAAAATTTCTGATCGATTTTTTTTAAATAAGATCTATTTTAATTTTAAATTGAATAGATTTTAAACCTTTTGCAGATCATAATTTTGGTCCTTGTGGACCACAGATTGGGAACCACTGATATAAATAAACGTTGAATGAAAATAGGACCAAGTTCAATGCTTCGTAAAGCGATAACACTTGTGCTATAATGACGATAACGATAAGTACGTTACGATTACGTACCAGACTGCGAGTAGACGGCCGCTGTTTTCAATAAATTAAACGTGATGCAATCACGCAAACATTCGTTTGTTTATGTGTATTATCGTTATGTATATGGTATGTTAATGATTTATTTATCGCGTTTTGTGTGCCCTTTTGTGTTGAAAATTAATGTTTTTTATTTATTTACTAGCTGTTACCCGCGACTACTTTAGAAAATAAAAAAAGGCCGCTATAAAAGACCGCGAAGAAAAAATATACGAATAGTCAATTTGATAATATGTTTATTGCGTCAAAGAACAGAGCTCTTAGGGCAGGCACCTATTTCATCGGCTCTCATTCCTCGGGGTGATATGGCGAGTTTCTGCCTGAATACCACAAAAACCGACTTCCAAAAAACACTTCAAAGAACAAAATAACTTTTTGGTATCGGTGTTTGGTTCTCAGTTATTTGACACCGACTTCCAAAATTAAAGTTATTTTGTACTTTGTAGTGTTTTTAGTGGTATCCACACCTAACAACACCACTGGAAAGTCACAGGAAAGCAAAAATACGCAATTTCGTATACATAGATAATTTTTACACGTATTTTTTCCAGCTATTTGGATTTAAAAACCAAATTGCTTGACCGATTTTGATAAAATTTAAATGGGACCAATCGAGAAGTATATCCTTTCACGTAAAATAAGAATTTTTCAAATCGGTTCATAAATGACGGAGATATGAGGTAACAAACACAAAAAAAAATACAATCGAATTGAGAACCTCCTCTTTTTTGGAAAGTCGGTTAAAAAAGGACCGTAACGCCTGACGTCAATCAATCGTTTTGTCTTATGACCCGCAAAGACCTGTGTGCTGGTTCCACAGTTTTGTGCACTCGTTCCAAATGAATCAAGAAACCATTCTGATTATTGAGATTTATGCCGGAACAGCTACTCAAACTTTATCAAGCGCAAGTTTGATTGTGCATGGAGTACTGCTCTCATCTTTGGTACGGATCTGCCAGATAGCAGCTTGATGCCCTTGAGTCAATTGAGAAACGAGCCAAGAGGATCATCGGCAATGATAGGCTCGTCGAGTCTACTCCAAAGTCTTGAGCATCGACGACGAGTTACTAGCCTGTCGGTTTTCTATCGGCTGCATTTTGGGGAGTGTGTGACGGACTTGCATATTTTAATTCCACCAAGCCCATTCCATCATTGGACCACAAGACTTACGGCGATGCGCCACCGGTACATGGTGGACATCCCACCAATACGCACTAAACGTTTTGGGAACACATTCATTGTGCGTACAGCTAAGGAGTGGAATTCCCTGCTAGAGTCTGTGTTTCCTGATAGCTACAACCCGAAAGTCTTTAAGTCAAGAGTGAATAGGTTACTTCTAGGCAAGCGTGCTCTATCTTCAGCCACATCATCGCTTACCATCAGGTGAGATAGTGGTCAAGCGTGTGCCAATCAATAATAAAAAAAAACATCTAATTAGTCTCATCTTTGTAGTATTTAAAATCAAAAGAGCAGACTATCGATCGAATTGATGAACCAAGTTTATTAGTTTATTTTGAACCAGCAACGCGTCGAAACGATTTCGTGACTTTTTTCGAAGACACCGTATATTTTAGAACAAAAATTAGACACCCGAACACCCGAGCTATCTCAACGCTTTTTGTCTTAGAAGTCGCGCCCTGATCACAGGGCTCCGCCTTTTGCCTTTTGCCTGCTGTTGATAGCGAGGTCCTTGACTCCAAGCCCATAAAAAACACCCCCAAATTTGTGTAACCTTAACTTATTAAGTTTAACGAATCTAGTATGCTACGCATGCTAACGAAGATTGGCATCGGTCAACATGCGCAAACGTCATTCTTCCGCGGTGAATCTTATATTTTATGTAGGAATATTATAATTACGGTCTGATTACGAAACAGAAGAGAATGAGTGAAAACAGTGGTGAGAGATACTCAGCTACTTTCACACATTTAATTAAAATTTGAACTACCCTAAAAATTGTTTCACCTTTTGGAGTAATTTTTTATGTCGGGGTTGTTTAACTTTCTTCTAATATTTTAATATTTATTTTTTTCAGCAAAGAAACCTTCAGAAACTTTCAAGCAAGTTTCAGAAACTTCGTAAACTCATTAAAAGTTGAAAGATTGATGAGAGAAAAAAAGTTTTATAAAATAAATTTGTTAATTTCACTAGGAAATTAAAATATATTTCGCTTAAACAAACAACATTCCAATATTAAAAATGTATTTGAATAATATTATCATTATAATATTGCACTAAATAAAATTGTCACGTGAAATTGGTGATAGCACAATATTGTGTCAGCATTCAGAAATCTACTCAGTCGTCGTTGGTCTATGAAGAAGAAACATCAAAAAACAGTAATGTTTCAGAGATGTAAATCTAGCCGAGATGAGAATATATGAGAATGGATAAAGTGATAAATTATAATTTAATTGTGGCCAGCCCCGGCTTCGCATGGATGTATTTTATTTTAAAATTTTCTTTCATACAAACCCCGCCCTGATAATAACGACCACAATATAAAAATAATGATTTAATACGTTCTCAAGTTTTGGTGTGGCCAAGGAAAGTAGGGATTCATTTGTATAAAATAAATGTATAGATTATAGAACGTTTGGAAGTGGCATCAGTGAGCGAAAAGTAGAAAGAGAATCATTTGTCCTGGGGCTCTAGAAAAGTGACATTCTGTCAGCGGTAGCGTGGCGAAGGCGATTGTCAATACGTCAAAAATGTATGGGATTGACAGATGCTATCGAAATGTCATGTGATCAAATTTCTACATTTTGTCATTTCGACAGTCGCATTCGCTAATTGAATGGCACATTGTCTAGGGCTTTTGAACATGTGACGAGAAGTGACATGTGGCTCAATTTGTGGATGAAGACGAAGACCATAAAAAAGCTTGAGGGTCAAAGGAACGGAATAAATCATCATGTTACATCATGTTACATGGAACAAGCGAAGGAAAACCAAGCTAAACAACAAAATAATAATTATAATTATGCCCGATGAATTGAAAATGATGATGGAAATAAACACTGGCAAGCCATCTAGCTAGCATTGCAAGTGCTATCATTTGCCGAGCATGAAAAAACATCCGAAGGACAAAAAAAACATAACCAAAACTAAGTAGGTATGTCTTCTACAGAACTTATGAGTACCTAACTAGTTTCTGCCAGCGGCTTCCTTCGAATGTTGGAAATTATCTCAAGGTAACATGCTCCTGGGACAAAAAGTATAACCTATGAGCTATTCCAGACTATAATCTATCGCAGAGCCAAATTTCATCTAGATCTAACGGATCTAGATGAAATTTGGCTCTGAGATAGCCGTTTTGGCATGATTGAGTAACAAACATTCATCCACCCAAACATTTACATTTATCATAATTTGTAGTAGACGTTTGTAAGTAGTAAGATTCAAAACTCGTCTTGAATTTATCATCGCTGTTCATTGTCATACAGAGCCGTCCATGACCGTAAAGTGTTCCCCGCACATCAACCCATCTCACTCCAACTTATAGAGATTTCCAACAATCTGTCTCACTCAGGCGCAGAACGTAGCGAGGCGCACTGCGGTTTTGACGAGACGAGGCCGAATCCTGAGGGGCCTCACAACCGCGGTTCCAAACAAACCGGTTAAGCAGACGATCGTGCTGTGACTTGTGAATTGAATCAACGACCTACCTGCCCACCTGTAGCTGATGTATGGAAGAATGAATGAGTGATGCAACAAGATGGATTCACAAATAATACGGGTAGGGTGGGTGAAAGTAGAAGAATAGGAGAGCGTGTAGTCATGATAGCTTTTGAGATTATCACGGTAGTCGTGATTTTTTTTGTCACGGTAAAGTCATTAGAATGAGGAGGAATGATACATGACATAAAAAAACATGAGAGAAATACTAGAGCCCCAAAAAAGGCAGAACGGGGTGTGTTTCGAAAAAAACAATTTTGGAAAAACGATGATTGATAGTGATGCATGCAAGACTACGCGAACGTTCTTTGCAGATCCCAAATAATCAACACAAAAGCAAGAAGATGACAATGAAGGACCATTGAAAAATAAGGAAAAAGTCCCATAATGTCAGATGTCCTGTTATTCGATTTATTATTTGGATATCTACCTAAATGACCCAAATAAAATACAAGAAACACTATGTATGACTTTACAAAATTACTTAGAGTCCATCAAATGAGGTAGGTCATGCAAAATCAAAGCTTTCCGGTAAAACCCAAAGGTTTTTCCAGTTCACAAAAGGTCACGAGGGAAACAGAAAAATGAGGTAACCGATCCGACACGGTGACGACACCAAATATTCAGAAGTATCCGTAAATCGTCTGATTCACAATCCCGCAAGCTTAGTACAGACACAGTGCGTTATGAGCAACAGTTGGAAAACTACGAACAAACTCTCGAATTGGCCCACTTACATACAACGACAAGCGCCGTACATGATCTAATAAAGCAATAAAACGAATTACAATGCTGTACCTAAGTGCGTGACTGGATAGTAATATTAAATAAAATAAATTGCCCAGTTATTTTTCCACTGCTGTGCAAAGGTCACCTCCATACTTTTGTAATGTTCTTTGAATTTTGGCTTCTCCAGCCAATCCACCAAGAATGACAGTCTAAATCGTCACGCCAGCGTTTTCATCACGTCAGCGTTTTTAGGCCTGGTTTAGTTTCGACGCCCGTCTTCAGAAATCCACTGTGTGACGATTCTGACCTGTGTATTCTTATGCAATCTACAAGTATAAGTATTAAATACCCAGTCCCACTTTAGCTTCTCAGACTCATCTCTAACATCGGCGATACCTGTCTTGGAGTGTATGATGATGTTGTGAATTCGGTCAGTGAGTTTACATTAAAAAAAATGCTACGCACCAACATGTTTAGCAAACCTTGAGTTTGGACTTTTGAGCCCCGGTCAAAGACCAAATTTAAGCACTACTTGTAAGGATAAGCAGGATAGACATTTCGATTAGCTTATAGGCCTTCATGGACAAATAGCTTCTCCAGCGACCCTACCATGACATGTTAAAGCGTGAGTAGTTCGAGCGAGAAGGAGGGAGCTATACATCCTATATATCCTCCTACCCTCCTCGCAGACATATTTGACTTGACGCCGTTGGTCGATCTCTTTGTCCTGTCTGTTGTGGAAGGAAATTAACTGCTGAGGCCCATCAACATCCTGCCTGGTTTACAGAACGTAAAGGGCATTTGAAGGAACGCGGTTTTTAGTCAGTAAGAGTCTGACACTCGTTGCTTATCCATGCAAAACGGGAGAAGTTATTTGATGATTTCCCATCCATAAAAACTCATTAACATATAAGGATATTGTGCTATATTTCTACTGTGATTCAAGTTCTTTAAATAATAGTGCATATTATTGCACATCTGAAGAAACCAATAACGACATTCATAATTCCAATAATAGTATACATAATTCCAATTTGATTTAGTTAGTAAAAGATCTAGAAATAATTATTACAATTGCTGTGAGGGAGGGAGGTTTCCTTCCAATACCTCCTTAAAAGGATTAGATCTAGTGTATTTGGAATTGATGATCTCAACATAATAGAGCGTATTGAAAACAATAATTATTAATAATCCATTTATGATGAATTCTAAATTGATTTACTTGGAAAAAGATCCAGAAATCATTATAAGAATTATTTTCTGCGCTTAGGTTTTCCGATGATCTCAATACCAAGTGAATGAATGTTGGAAACAAAAATCGTATTAGGTTTTTTTTTTTTATTTTAAATATTTTGGAACAAAGAGTTCCTTATCTCTTAAACTCGAGACACTTGGCGAATATGAGCAACGTCAAGTCGAGAGTCTTTAGCTTTCGTGATTGTACTCAATAGTTTTAACAGTCCTGTAAGTGTAGAAAATATCTTGACAGACAGAAAGATGATATTCTTGTTCGTTTATCAATGTTTTTGTATTTTTAAAGTTTTTTTTACAACTTGTGCCTGCTTATTAGATAAACATTTTACATTATACCTATATATATTTTTACAGGATGTTCCAGAAGTGTGTGATCATATTTAAGTGTGATGTTACGTAGCTGATATATATTATGAAAAAAAATAGCAGAACAAACAATTCGACCAGTCATCATCTGCCTCGCCTTTTTCCCTACTATATTGGAGTCGGCTACCAGTCAAACCGGATTAAGCTAAATACCAGTATTTTACGTAGAGCAGCTACCTGGGTAACACGGTACTTCTTGGCAAGACAGGTGTCAGATTTTTGGGCTTCTGACAATCGGTAAAGACTGCTAAAGATCTCCAAATGACAACCGGGACCAACGGCTTAACGTGCTTTCCAAGGCATGGAATAGTCTCGGTATGTTCTAAAAATTCGGCCAGTAAAAACGAATAAAAAGTTCAAAGAAATTACTTTTGAAGCAGTTTGTTACAGCATGAGAAATTCGCTTGAAAAATCGTTTCTTCGAAACTTTTTGGTCGTTTTTTGAATTTTCCTTTTTTAGAAAAATGTAATATTTTTATGTTTTGATATTTTTTTCTTAATGTATATCAGCTACCTATCTTTAAATATGACCACAAACTTCTGGAGTATCCTGTCTGTATATAGCGAAAGTGTGAAATCTGTCAAGTATGGCATGACACTGGCACTGTTTACATTACTCGTCTATTTTCAATTTCGTATTTTACTTTAAATAAATGTCTAAATGTTATAAATAGCAAAGAAACCGTGACGAAAAAGTATAATAATTAAGTGATAGTATTAGTGACAATTAATGATAAGTGACTTAGAACATAAAAACAATTTTGTGGACTTAGCAAGTGACGTGAGTAACTCTCTAAAAACATTACATTCAGTGTTAATATCATCACAATAACATTGACGCAATTAAATTGACTATGAATAATATGGTTAAAGTTTTAATTTAAATGCTTTTGAGTGAAATTATCAAAAAAGAAAAACCGTTTTTGTAAAGAAATTTTAAACTTGAACTTTGTACCCGACTACTAGCTCCAAGTGGGGAATAGGAGCACTAAACTACAGTACTACTACCGCCATAACAGACCCTAGTGTTAAATAGACGTACTAAAAGCAGTGTTACCATCCCTAATAAAAACCAATTTGACACTAATCAAATAACTAATTGCACAACTACCGCCATTCTAGACCCTAGTGGTGAATAGTCGAACTAATAAAACAGTGTGACTACGATCTTCCATATCATAGACAAAAGGTGGTGAAAAGTTGAACTAAAATCTATCTAAAACCTCATAAACCACTTACACTGTTGTCACAGTGCAACGATAATGTTACCGGACTCATGATTAACAAATCTGCAATTAAGTTTGTAAATAGCGACATCTAGAACAAAAACAAGGATTTACGTACCTAGCTACGCCATCAGATCGCAAAATTGAATCACATGACCGACTGAACGAGTGGCTTAGCGGCATACGAACCGACATAGGTCTGTAAACCTTGTGATTGCAAGTTCGAATCCTACGGTCGCTGGGTGACTTTTTGTGATAATTTAAATTTGTTAAATCATCATGAACTTCCTAGAAAATATAACATTCCGTCGTACACGTACTATATCGGACCCAAATAATGTCACAAATGAAATTATTTCTCAAACACTGGATGAAACTGCAAATAGTATGCCGGAAATGTCAGAGGACGAGGACGACAAGCAGGTAAACATACTTAAAACTGAGGTTGAGAACCTTAGGTCTCAATTAAAAAGCGCACATGAAGAAATAGAAATATTGTCTTTGGAAAATAACTCTCTGAAACAAACCAACGCCGATTTAATAAAGAAAAATGAAATGTATAAAAAAGTCACCAGTAGTCCTCTAAAGAAGAAAATACAAACACCAAAAATTAATAAAATTAGTTTTACGGAAAAGAAGAGCAGTAAAACACAGACTCTGGAAATTCCTGATTGCCGCACAACTACTGCTGAAGACCATATTGAAAATCCGCAACACAAATTATCACCAAACAGAAATATTAATAAAAGTAGCCCATCGTTGCCAGTTATAAAGAATAATATATGTATTTTAAGTAGTGAAACATCAAATAGATTATACACAATCAGTCAAAGAACAAAATTAAGTAATTTTAATGTATGTCACTATCACATGCCAAACTGTGGATTAAAGCAATTATTAGATAATCTTGATAAGAAAATACAAAACTTCACTTACGCCGACTACTGTGTTATTTATGTCGGGGAAGAAGATTTCAGAAGGACGCTTAATTATATAGAATTAGTTACTTTCATTCGAGAAAAATTGCAAACATTAATCCACACGAATTTTATAGTATGTCTCCCGACTTTTAAATATATGGTTAATAAAAACATAATGTTCAATAGTAGAATCGACACATTTAATCATTTAATCTACATGGATATTGAGACATATAATTATGCGTATATTTTGGATTCCAACTTAAATCTTCCGTACACTTATGAGACTTATAACCATAGATATGGAGGCTTAAATAGTAAAGGCTTGAATATTGTTTTAAAAGACCTACAAGACCTAATCCTAGATCTAAACACAATGAAGGTAGATGATGCTTCTAAACAACTTATATTATCTGAGATAGAATCTCCACTTAATGACACTACAGTTCACGCGAATGATTTTTTTCTTTTATAACCACATACATCTTTTGCATCAAAATATAGCTGGGCTTCTTAATAAATCTGACTTATTAACTGTACATATCCAAGAATTGCTACAAAAAAAAATAGATGTAGATGTGATCTGTATAACAGAACATTTTGTAATAGCTGGTCACGAAAACTTAATTAATATACCTAACTTTAAGATAGCTGCGTGTTATGCAAGAAAAACACAAAAACGTGGAGGTTCCTGCATCCTAATTAAGAATAGTTATGAATACAAAGAATTGAAGAACATATCAAGCTTTTCTGTGACGGGGGTTATAGAATGTTGTGCATTAGAACTAATTAAGCAAAAGGTAATAATTATATGTGTATATCGTCCGCCGAGTATGTCTAATATAAGCCTCTTCTATGATAACCTAGATGCTCTACTGAAGACATTATGCAATAATTCAAATAAAAAGGTGGTTTTGTGCGGAGATTTTAACATAGACATAATTAAAAGAAATAGATTTACTTTGGACTTTGAATCTCTACTTCTCAACTACAATCTTAAATTGGAAATCCATCAACCAACACGACTAATGAGCAAAACTTGCCTGGATAACATAGCTCATAATTCTAAGCAAGAATGCAAAAGTGAGATTATAGATTTTGCTTTATCTGACCATACAGCTCAACTATTGAAAATCCCAGTAAAAAAAACATGTAGTATTAATTCTTGGCGAATACGAAAACGTGAGATCACAAAAGAAAATTTGATAAAATTTAAAAGTTATTTACAGTGTCTTACTTTCTCGGACGTTTTCGGTACTGAAAACGCAAATGAAGCCTATGATAATTTCATTGACGTTTTTTGTTTATTGTACAACCTTTGCTTTCCTACCAAATGGGTTAGTATTAAACCATACAGAAAGATTAGGTGGATATCTCGGGGTATAAGAATTTGTAGTCGGAAGCAGAGACATTTACTGTGGAAGTACAGATTATCTCCTACGCGTAAAAATAAATACATTTTTAGAACTTATTCACAGAAACTCAAAAAAATCATTAGACTCACCCAAAAAGCTCAAAATAACTATATTATAAATAATTCTGAGAATAAGACCAAAGCAGCATGGCAAATTATTAACAATACTAAATTCATTAAAGATCCTATTTTACAAATAAACAGACAGAATTCTATTATTAAAGACCCACAGGAAATTGCTGAATCTTTTAATAACTACTTTGTAGACCAAGTGCAAGATGTATCAAATGGAAAACCAGAAACAGACAATAACATTAGTATAGCAAATAACCCGAACTCGATGTTTATGCCGCCAGTTGTTCCACAGGAGGTAGCTAGAGCAATAAGAACATTAAAAAACAGAAAAAGTCATGGCTATGATGGCGTAACAACATCTGTAGTCAAATCTGTGTCTGATATAATTGCTGGACCTCTAAGTCACATTATGAATGCAAGTATTAGCTCAGGTATTTTTCCCAAAAGTCTTAAAAAAGTAATTATAAAACCACTCCACAAAAAAAATAGCAAAGATGACCTGGCTAACTATAGGCCAGTGGCTCTTATTCCAGTGTTTTCCAAGGTGTTTGAAAAAATTATATACGAGTCACTTTATAAGTTCTTAACTAAAAATAAAATCTTATGTGATGAACAAAACAAAATGGTCAAATCTTATGTGTTTAGAAAAAATAAAAATATTAATATGGCAATATACGATCTACTGAATAACGTAATGCCAAGTGTAGACCATAGAATCCCTGTATGCGCCATATATACTGATATGACGAAAGCATTCGATTATGTAAACCATGACGCTCTTTTAAACAAACTTTACACGTACGGCATTAGAGGCAATGTCTTAAATCTAATTAGGTCATACCTCACAAATCGAATGCAATGCACAGAAATATCAAGGATATGTGTAAAAACTAAAATAGAACATAAATATCAATCCGACTACAGAGTAATAAAATATGGGGTGCCCCAAGGTAGCGTACTTGGGCCTTTATTGTTTCTGTTATATATTAACGACTTGCCTCGCCATATTCAACAACCTATGGTTTTGTTTGCAGACGACAGCACGGCAATAGTAAAATGCGGCAATATAAAAAATTACGACACTGACATTAATAATACATTAAAAAACATAATAAATTGGCTTAATCAAAATAATTTAATTATAAATATCCAAAAAACTAAAATCATGCATTTTCATCAGCGCCTAGGGACTGTAAATAATGATGTTGAATTTAATGAACAAGTAGTAGACTCGACAAATGTTACAAAATTCCTTGGTATTCTAATTGATAACAAACTGACCTGGAAACCTCATTCAGAGGATGTTTGTAAGAGGCTAAGCAAGTCAGCGTATGTACTGTATAACCTAGCAAAAAAAGTAAACACTCGCACCGTACTGGAAGCTTATCATGGTCTGGTTGCATCAGTTTTGAGATTCGGAGTTATATTCTGGGGTAACTGTACTGAGAGAGAGAGGATATTCAAAGCCCAGAAACGCTGCATAAGATCAATGACTAGTCTTAGGAATACTGACAGTTGCGCGCCTGTGTTCAAGTCTCTAAAATTACTCACCTTTCCGTCTTTATATATATTAGAAGTTGCATTGTTTGTTAGAACAAATTTACACCTTTTTACCCTAATGGACGATATTAGAACACGTCCGGGACCTGTTAGATCGCAATATAAAAATCTAATGCACACAGGTAGGTTTAAAACAGCATTATTAAGAAAAAGCTTTTTATCAATGGGGCCAGTCATTTATAATAAAATACCTCATGCATATAAAGAAGAACCAATAGGTATGTTTAAAAAGAGGCTAACATCCTTACTTTTGGATAAATGCTATTATTCAATACAAGATTTTTTGAATGATAAAAGGTTATAATGTTATATTATTTAATTATATTTTATTTCAAATTTAATGTAATGTTGTTTAATAATTATAATTTAATGTAGTTTGTTGTTATATTATTTAATTATATTGTATTTCAAATTGTAACGTAATGTTGTTTAATTAATTATAATTTAATGTAGTTTGTTGTACGTGTAATGGAAGCAAAGTAGTCAATATGATTTAAGATTGTTGTTTTTTATGTTAATAATTTATGTGATTTATGTTATGATCCAAAGATCTGTACTTTTGCATGCCGTAAGGTAGAGTGTGTTGGCACTGTTATTTATTGCATTATCGACATCTTAATTTTGTATACCCACATTCATCGCAAAATAAATTATTTCTATTTCTATTTCTATTTCTATTTCTAGTGACTTCTCTACAAGTTACACCCACCCCAGCACTTCCATTTTTTGATTTAGTGAGTTATTTTTGAATAGTTTCGCCCGGGCGGCAAGGTGGGCGGACGACATTGTTGCCATCACGCGTAAGCTTTGAATGATGATAGCACAAGAACGCGGGCATAGGAAAAGAAAGGCCTAAGCTCAGCAGCGAACGTAGTCGGGCTGTGGATGATGATGATGATGAGTCTTTTCGTGTCTCGTTATTTCAATATCTCATCATCATCATATCAGCCGAAAGACGTCCACTGCTGGACATAGGCCTCCCCCAAGTGTCGCCATAACAACCGGTCCTGAGCGTCTCGCATCCATCGGCTACCCTCAATATCTAACATGACCATATTAACCATATCGCAAAAAGACTACACGTACCAATGGCGGCCCATGTCATATGTTACAAATGGTTTCAATACGAAAACACCACATTTGTTAAAATGTTCAAAGCCAGACGACAAAGAGGCAGACGTGATAGGTATTCAAATTCCAATAGCTTCAGTGTAAACATACATATTTGTTATTAGAACGTCTGGCAGCTAGCCAAATAAGTGAGGTGAATGACATTAGAAAAACCCACTGACATAATGAAACCAAAACATGGAGTCATGACCAACAAGCAAGATAAAAGCAACTGAGGGGATAATCCTTATCCTTACTTCCTTACTTAAATTATAAACGCGAAAGTTTGTATGTATGGACGTTTGATACTATTTCACGCAAAAACTGCTGAATGGATCTTGATGAAATTTGACATAGAGGTAGATTATAGTCTGGAATAACACATAGGATACTTTTTATCCCGGGAATATGTTCCCTTGGGATAATTATTGACATTCACGCGGCCGGCAGCTAGTAATATTATAAATGGGAAAATGAATTTGTTTTGTATATTAATCGTGTGCGCCAAAACCGCTGAACCGATTTTGATGAATTTCGGTAAGTACAGAGATAATTCGACCCTTAAAGATGGTTATATGCTACTTTTTATTTATTTTGCAAAATTCTATACTAACGCGAGCAAAGTCAAGGGCAAAGTTAATGAATATAGAAAAAAATGAAGAAGATGCAGTTCGAGAAAGTGCAACTCTTTTCGTGAAAACTTTTCACCCTCATCTTCCTAGCCTTTTCTCAACTAAATGGGGGTCGGCTTCAAGCTAAACAGGATTCAGCTGAATACCACTATTTACGAGGAGCTGGATAACACGGTAGATCTTGTCAAGACTGGTGTCAGATTTACTGGCTTCTGACAATCCGTAACAACTCCCAATGATCTACAAATTGACAGCCGGGACCAACGGCTTAACGTGCTGTCCGAGGCACGGAGGAAACTCGGTGTGTTAAAATGGTCGCCCATCTACAGATCAGCCTTGGCAAGCTTGCTTAACCTTGAAAATCGACTCGTGCGGCTGTTATTCATAGCTATAAATAAAACGCATTACCTGTTGAGTTTGTTTCAGTTGCTTGGCAATACTTGGAGGCAGCATTTGGTATAGTAGAGAGTCACTTAGCTCTTTCTCATACTCCAGTTCTCGTGCCTTTTCCGCTAAATTGCTGGCGTACACCTGAAAAAAAAAAAACAAATTTACTCAGGTTATGGAGAACGTATTATTTATTTATTTATTATATACTTTATTGTACACCTCACATAAATCACAAGTAAAAATTTTATAAAAACAAGTGTACAATGGGCGGTCTTATCGCACAGGGCAATCTCTTACAGACAACCTTAGGATGGACTGAACAAAAGAAGTTAGATTTAGGGCGGTCAGTGTACAAACATCATAAATAATATTAATTAGACATAATAATATAAAATAAATATATACAATACTAAAAAAAATATACTAATAAATATCTATATATAATTGGGAAAGGAGAAAAAAAGTTATAGTGAGAGGTAATGCTCCTTCACCAATTTTTTAAACGTTGGTAGCGTTTGAGAACGCCTCACATCAATGGGTAATGCATTCCACAAACGAGCTGCCTGAATAGTGAAAGATTTGTCAAAGAAAGATGTGGAATGCATACGAATACTTAATTTAAGATTCTCCGATGATCTCAAGGACCTAGAATGTGTGTCACAAAGAAACTGAAAGCGATCTTTAAGATAAAAAGGAGTAGAAGGATTAAATAGTACATAGTAGTATTATAACTAGCATAAGGTTGCTGGTTTTATCTGGCCAACCAATGAGACTTCGGCGAAAAGAGTGTTCTTTTGCGAGCGTATTACGGTCAAACAGGCACAAATCCAGCTGCAAAAGAAAACCAGTAGGTACACAAAAATTAATGAGCTAGCCAAAGTCAACAAGCCGACCATAACCATAGTAGCGATGACCATTTTGATAGATGTGTTCTCAAGTGGAACTGAGAATCGGTAAGCTTAAGGCTGGACAACATCAGATAAGGTCGAAGGACGACCTTCTCAAGGTCAGGTCTGGTAGTACCTGAATGTGAATGGCTGATAATTGAGATGCATCGTATTAAGGAAGCTACTGTAGGCTGTTCATTATGACGACATAACCATTTGCTCAAATAAATGTTCAAACACAAGACTGTGACATGACCTTAACCTTAGAAATAACACTTTTGGCATCTTAAACACCGCACTCATGTTTAACTAAGGCAAATTACACACTGAAAAAATTGTGCCACAGATGTGTGATATGAATTATGTAGTAGCGTGCTACTTGGAATGAGTAATAGGTCTCGTACTAGGTCGATGAGCTCAATTTAACCGACATTGGCCTTGTGCATTGCGCAGTCACGGAGCAACGATGTAGGCGTAATCTAGTAGAATTCTTAATCAATAAAGTCTGCCGCTCTGCAGTATTTTACGGAATAACTTGATTCATACGTCATCAAATACTGTTGAGCGCGCGCGTCTGCTGGCTGTGGGGGAATGGGAGTCGGGTTTATGGCTTCAAGCACTCCTGTCATCCACCATAGGTACTATAATGGATGACGCATCGTTTCGGCTCGCTATCTGTCTTCGCTTAGGTGCACCTTGTGTTGCTCCGCATCGGTGTCACTGCGGTGTAGATGTCGACAGCCTCGGGCACCATAGCCTTTCCTGCTGCAAGAGCGCTGGTCGCAGAGCACGGCACGCCAGCATCAATGATATTATTCGTCGGGCGCTTGTCACCGCCGGCGTACCTGCGGTATTAGAACCAAGTGGCTTGGTACGTGACGATGGGAAGAGACCAGATGGTATGACGTTGGTGCCGTGGAAGGTGGGTAGGCCTCTGGTGTGGGACGCAACATGTGTCGACACCCTTGCACCATCACATGTTCCAAGTACGGCGGGCTGTGCCGGCGCTGCCGCTGCGACTGCTGAGGCCCTCAAGCGGCGCAAATACTGTAACCTTATTGGTAATTACAGTTTTGAGCCGTTTGGGGTCGAAACGCTTGGGTCATGGGGTCCGAGTGCACGTCTCCTTTTCAAGGATATATCTCGCCGACTGATTGACACTTTGCGTGACCAGAGGGCTGGCTCTTTCTTTGCCCAAAGAATTAGCATTGCCATTGAACGTGGCAATGCTGCCAGCCTTCTGGGCACGTTTCCGGATGACGGCGATGCGGAGGAATACTTCGACGCCTGAGTGTATTTCATTTTTATATATTACTTATTTTGTTTATAAAGTGTTGAGATAGTTGAGAAATAGACTGATACACGAGTAATTCTATAAAGTTTTTTCTAACGACCGACCTTCAGTGCCTTTGACAACAGTCAGTAACGGGCACTGACTGTTGTCAAAGGTACTGAACGTCGGTCGTTCCACCCACTCAGACGGACCGTTTGTTTTCCCGGTCCGTCTAAAGAGTGTCTTATAAATTGTACTACTACTGGCATATCCGGCCAGTAGTAGTACAATTTATAAGACACTGTTGACATTGAGGTGCCTGTTCACACGGAAAAATGCGGCCGGACGTAGGTGTTCACACTTTGACGGACCGTCAGTTCAAACGGTCTTCCGTTGGGCGACGATCGGCAGATTCATTCACACTACATTCGATCCGGGCATTTATTTAGACGGTTCTTCGCAGTGGCAAAACGTCCATCTAAAGACACGGATCTGTTATTTTTCTCTCATTCGTTTTAATGCGAACAGTGTCATATAAGTTGTATTGCCACTGGCATATCCCTCTCTTTAGACGGACCGAAAAAACAGACAGTACGTCTGAGTGAGAACCTGAGTGGGATCGGGCACATAGGTATAATACGAGGGCCCAAAGTCTGCTAATTTAATTTAACTCACATGCTATTGATATTCAATTGAGAGTCAATCACGACTCCATTACGATTAGAACAAATTTGGTATTCTGCAAAAACTTTTATGTAAGCTCAATAGAGTCGTAATGGAATTGTAGTGTAAGTGTGATTGACTCTCAGTTGAACAGTTATAGGTGTTGCCATTCAAAATCTACCAAGAAGCTGAATGAGTGAATGAACTATTGGTTTGATTTAAATATACGTTTTTATAATTTTCTGTGATTCAATTACGAACTATATTATCTGCAGTGAATCGCCTTGTCGATAAAACATGACTTAAACGATGTTAGAAAGAGTTATTTCAAATACGGTGGCTGTATTGCATCGTTATCTATGACCAGGTTGATAATTTAAAAAAAACATCTGTCATCTTGCACGTCAATGTCAATGACACGAAAAATTTATTGTTGCCTACCGCCTTACCGGTATCGGATTTGTTCGAAGTTCCGTCTGCTACCAAATCAACAAAAATACAATATTTATTGGATGTTGGTACTTTATCGGATGTTGATACTACAGTAAATTTCTAATCGGTAAGTACTCGCCAAATTATATTTTCACATCTATAGAACTTTGTAAAAACATTTTACAATAGGTAGCTATTGTAAAATATCCATTTTATTGTATGAGTATTGTATACTGCGCTGTAATATTACAGCATATTTACTGTTTTCTTTTATATTTTAGGCTTATTATTTGAGCGTCCAACAAATCGAACAATCGATAAAGTGCACTAGTGTGTGCGCAGAATAAAGATAACTTACAATCATAACATTAAGGGAATGGTATCCCTTTCTATTAAAATATCGCTCCTCATGTTCAACCGGTCTCAGGATGGCTATGTGAGTGCCGTCTATGCAGCAGCCTTCCGCTGCTCCAAGGCGGAATGTTTTAATAAATTCCGCATTGGGTAAATCTTCCACGGCATCCACCGTTGCCCTCATCGAGGCCCGCTTTTTACGGCGCTGAGCCAAAAGGTGACGACGGCGATCTTGCACATTAGCTAATGCTAGAATACGCCATCGTAACAATGACCGCAGCATCTATTCAGTTATTTTTTTCGTTGAGTGGCTTGTAAAATCTTAAGATTATCTATTGTTGCACAATCGTACTTCAATAGTGAAATTTACACTAAGATTCAATTGAGTGTCCATTGATATAAATGTCAAACAAACGTCAAATAAGAGTAGAATACCGGTATAGTCCACAATCGATTTACAATTGTAACACGATTGATGAGCAGACTAGCAAATATTCCGATAGCAGTTCAATGGAATGTCACTGGAAAACCATTGGTCTTAAATTAGTAGCGGAATACCAAATTTAGTTAAAACTGCTACTGAGATCCAATTGATATTCAATTGAGCCATTATTAAATTAGCAGACTTGGGGCCCTGATTGATCACAGTCGCATAATTATGGACACTTATAATACTAGGTGTATCAATATTTCTGAAACAAAGCAGTAACCAAGAAAGAATTGGAAGGGCGCAGGATTTTAAAAGAAATACCTGACCCGTTGCTTCTTTTGTTTGAAAAATTTGTCTGCTTGACAAAGTAAAGTATGCATTTGATGTCGTTGAATTCTAAAAATTTCTCAGGGGGCTATCATGCCTTTTTAACAGGAATTCGGCAGAAATGCTTTGCGGCAAGAAAAAGTATGATAGTATAATACGAATAGTACTGTCTCGGGAAGAAATCCTTTATCAAAATATGTTAGATACTAGGGAAATTTCTCAACCTCATACATTTTCAAACTTTTTGCCAAATTGATATCGCTGATAAAATGTCTTCTTCCGAAGACGAAGATGTGGTTGATATTGTGTTTTGGTGTAATTTTACTGTGTAGGGCACCCCCGTTCGCGCCCGTCCCTGGTGCCCCGTCCTTTCTGTATTATTTGTGTTTACAATAGGGCACAGACGAGTAAGCGTCGTGTCCGCGCCCTGTTCTTTTGTATGTTTTGCGTCGCGAAGATTTTGTATGAAAAGGACGCGGAAGAGACGTCCGCGCCACGTCTTTGTCTTACGTCTTTTCTGTGGATCCAGCGCCTGAGTTCCCAAAATTTTTGACAGATTGCGACTGAGACGTGAATGCATACGTTGCAAAATTTGTAGAATTGGCTCTCTAATAACACTTTATACGAATGAATATGGTTTAAAAGATTTACCTGAATAGTATTGACCGCGTTCCTGACCAGCACTATGATGATTGGGGACACCACACAGACGAGGATCAAAATCCCTGCGCAAACGACCTCCGACTGTTTCGCCTCCGTTAAACTTTTAGTCACACCTTCCCTGAAAACCGAAGTCATTTTATTATTTAAGACGCTTACAAAACGTTGCAGGCCTCATGGCTCTGCCAGGGTTGCGGAATTTGTTCGAAAGAGTCACCGCGGCCCTGGGGGTCTACTCTCTAAGCCCGAAGTCCGTAGTTTCGGCATTAGTGTCCGGCGTTTTCTACTCCGTATCACCTACGGACTTACAATTAGTCCCGAACCCGAACTAAGAATGAATGACAACACGATTTGACGTTGTTCTTAGTTCGGGTTCGGAACTAATCGTAAGTCCGTAGGTGATACGGCGTAGAAAACGCCTGACACTAAAGCCGAAAGTACGGACTTCGGGCTTAGAGAGTAGACTAGATCGCAAAGGGCATTTGGAGGAACACGGATGGGTTTTATTCAGTATGAGTCTGGCACTCCCTTCCGCTTTGGGCGGACTCATTTGATGATGATCACAAAAAAAGGCCTCATGGCTGCTCTGGTTCGGACAAAAACATAAAATGAGAATGCGATAGTTTTTCCAAGGTTCAGGGCCTAAACCACCAACTCTTAAAGCAGTATTACTTTAATATTGCTTCCAGTGGGAAAGAGACGGAGCCATACGTCCTTTATAGCTCCGTCTCTTTCCCACTGGAAGTAATATTGAAGTATTGATTGCTTTAAGAGTTGGTGGTTAGGCCCCTGTTCAGGGTCAATTTCCAAGTAAGTACCAACTTAAAAACCACTACGTTGTGACTGTAGGTCCACTTATTGTCATCATCATTCTAGTCAATAGATGTCCACTGCTGGACTTAGCCCTCATTAAAGTCTCGCGTGTGAAAGAGGATTTTTATCCCGCAAAAACTTTGACTGCACCTTACCTTCCTATGCAGTTGAACAGATACATACATGCAACACGGTCAACTTATGCCCGGTTCCTATATTCTAGAAACGATTCGTTTTGCTTACGGATGGTAGAATTGTCTACGAGGCGTAACCCAAAAGTGTTCCTATAAAAAACATTTCGTTAACAGACTTACTGTAAACGGGTGGTAGATGTTATACAATGACGATCCGTTGAATATAGGAACCGGGCATTAGTGGTTGTAGTCTCTCGATCGTTAAATTAAATAACATGTGCATGCGTAACAGCTAAACCAGAGTACCTAATTAAAATCGAGGCAACTATACGCCTGAGGCAACTATACGCCTGAGGCAACTATACGCCTGGGGCAACATACTATTATCATTTATGTGGTTAAGTACAATATTCATTTATTTAGCTATCGTACACAAACAATGGAATTCACATGGTATTCTTAGCGCATTGTCCCAGAGGTGGGACTCACCAATGTTGATGAGGTGGATGCGACTGCACGCTAGCGGCCCCTCATACTTATAATAGGTACTATAATATTTTATGTTTTTATGAGTATCTGTTATTGTTTAAATTATATTTGATTATTATTATTTGACATCACGATTAATTTTTATAATTTTTTGAATTTTTGTATCTTTAAATTTATATTCATCTATGTTTTTTATGTAATTTTATGGATTTTAATTATCTGAAATAAATAAATTGAATTGAATTGAATTGAATTGAATATATATATTAAATTATTCGTTTTACGAACTTCCCCATACATTTATGTGCGCATAAGTAGACAAAATGTACCTACTGAACAGCTGAGGAGGAAGAGGTATTGCGTTTATTCTGATACACGTTAATGCAGCTGACTGAATCATCGCCCTGTATAATGTTCATGTTCATTCACGCGCATATTTCGTGCATAATTTATCGGAAAACTGTAAACACTTGTCTAGCTGCCTTATCTTCACGCTTCTATGCCTTCTCTGGGTGAGCACGTCTCACGGTTTTATTGTAAAACTAAGTCAAGTGACTTGTGGAGTTTGTGTCTTTATATATAACTTTTTCTCGATTTATCATCATTACCTATCTCATTTGTCAGTCATTTGCCTAGCCTTTTTCCAACTATATTGGGGTTGGCTCCCAGCCAAATCGGATTCCACTGAATAACAGTATTTTACGTGGTCGTGGAGCGGCTGCCTACCAGACCTTCTTGGGAAGACTAGAGTCACATTTACTGGCTTCTGACAATCCGTAGCGACTGCCAAAGATCTACAAATGACTGCCGGTACCAACGGCTTAACGTAGTTTCCGAGGCACGGAGGAATCTCGGTATGTTAAGATGGTCACCCATCCATAGACCAACCTTAGCAAGCGTAGCTTAACTTTAAAGATCGACCCGTGCGGTTATTATTCTTCAGTCATGAGCTCCTCTATCACTAATCGAGAGGTTTTATTCATCCACGGCATCATAGCCAATAAATTCTCATTTACCTAGTTCACACCAATACACGGAAACAGGAATACAATTTGTACTATAAATAAACCACCAGTTAAAATCAAACGGCATAACTATTATTAATTATAAACATATAATAATTGTAATTAATAACGGCGCAGTTACAATAATGTTGCAAACGAGTGACATCACATTTTTGCGTTTAACAAGTTCATTCAACGAAACAATTGAATGTGTCACGCGTCTGCGGTCAGTGATTTATTTCGTCACAGATTAGTTAGTTACAGGACAAAGTATTACCAGAGAGGTAAAACCACAATGCTTAGGCATACCTAAATTCTATGTTTTATTAACCAAATTCAAAAAGAAAGAGGTTATCAATTCGGACGTATATATTTTTATGTATGTTCGGGCATAACTCCGTCATATTTAAAAACGGATTTGCAAAATTCTTTTTTTATTTGAAAGAGGTTTATTTCGAAATGGTCCCAAGGGCAAGTCATTAAACGATATTGAACAAAAGACGTCACATAAGTCGCTGAAAAATCGGAACATTTAAATGAAAAGGCTAGGCAACCAATTAAACAGCTGATTAAACTAATTGGCTGCGACATATACATATTCTGATAGGGTCTGTAATGCCACGGTTAAACAACTAATAACTGACATTTTGATTAAGTCGCTGAAAGAATTGACTTACAATCTAAAGGTTGTTTCGCACATAGCCGGGCCGTGTCCGTGACGTGGCCGGGCCGTGGCCCGTCCAGAGCTCAAAAAAATATAGTTTCATACATTTTGTATGAACTCGTCCACACACGTCCGTGTCCCAGGCTGGAGCTTCCGTGCTCGGGCCGATGCACGGACGTGCAGATACGGTTGCACGGTCCCTGCACGGCCAAGGCCCTGACACTGCCCGGCCACGCACGGCCCGGCTATGTGTGCATTAACCATTAGGGATCGAATAAAAATTCCCAGAAGACAAGTCTATCACAATCATCAGAACATTCGAATATAGCTGTTGCATCGTTCCGAATTGGATTGTGAACACATCAATTCATTCTAGGCATTCCAGGCGATAAATATTCGTAATTCGAACAGTGTTTTTTTGAAAAGCGGTTTGTTTTTCTGTCCCGACTGTGGCGAACTTAAAGCCCGTTATGATATGCCCGGTATGTATGCGTGTTCATCTCTTTCCTCATAACTTCTAAACTTATCAGAATTGGACAAATGAGTTATGAGTTATCGTCAAAACCTACCCAAACAAAACAATACAGTCTTAAATTAGAATGCGATCATAATTTTAGCGATTATAACTTTTTTTTTCTTGTCAATTTCAAATATGTTTATGTAGGAAGGTAGTTTGGCACTTCTGCCACAGATTGCCATACAGACCTACTCAAATCATAGTGCTGTTTTTTCTTTTGTTTGTTATTTCAAATATTTGCATACACTACTTTGTACTATTTTTCATAATTTGTGTAACTCTTTTGTGTGCCGTGTTTTCTTTACTTGCATCAAATAAATGTTTTATCTATCTATCTATCTATCTATCTATCATATGCTTTTAGTCAAAGTGGCTTTTTTTTCATACTTTTTTAAGCGTAAATTTTCAGTAGTCGGGTTTTTAAAACACATTTTTTTTCTGTTTGTTTTTTTTCCATACTCATCCTTCGACCAGTCGGTCAGTTTATAGGAGCCTAGTTCGGTTCAATAATTGTAATAAATGCTTTGAGTGTGATTAAACACGGTAGCCAGTATTATTCAGCTGTCGAGAGTTAGTACCTATGTATGACTGAAAAACATTCTTATGAAACGAAAAATCAAGTCTTGCCTTGACTTTTTTAACCGACTTCAAAAGAGGAGGAGGTTAATAATGGGTATGATTTAAGCTATCGCCAATTTTATTCGTTTTGAATTTCTTTAATAATAGGGTTTGTCCTCAAAATAGTGGATCTGTCACCAAAATGTAGTTGCCAAATAATTGTAAAAAGCAATTCCATAATAAATCACATGTAATCCTCGGGATATATTATCAAGTATCAAATAAATAGGTTGGGATTTATTATAAAACGGGAAGTAAACCATATTACTGGGTGGATTAAAAAAAATAACCACGAAGGTGATGGCGGGGTCTGTTCGCTCGCTACGCTCGCTCACTTGACCCCGCCATCCCCTTCTAACCTAACCTGTCCGAGTCGGGGTGCCCTAAGCTCCCTGTGCCCTATGTTCGAATATTTGGTGACAGATATACCTTTCTGAGTACGAAGTTAAAGGAATAAACCTATTATTTTGAGAACAAAGTTTTATCCAAGGAATGAACTACGATTTTATTGATAATCCATCTCTTATTTTACATACATATTGGCATTAATTTGGTAATTCATACCTGGCGACACTTTTTATATATCTGAGAACGAAAATACTTCGTGGCGATAGATCTATTTATTAGGTGATGCAACTTGATGACAAATATAAATTTTGGTGACAAGAAATATAGTCCCCGTTAATAATTTTTCAAAACATAACATTTGCTCAAAAAATGCATTTACGAAACCTGCATCGTTCGAAAGTTAAAAATTATGCACCACACAATGGAACGTGCGGCAAAATAGGTACTCTCACCTAAGTACATATTTTACCGCAAACTTCGTTGTATAGCGCCGTGCGTATTCTTTACGGTCTTTTTTTAATTTCCATAAAAATTAATAAGAATTCCACCAAGGAGTTTCACATCACGAGAATAAATAAGCTGAATGATCGAACCTCCTTGTAAGCGCTTTTGCTGTATACGTTTGTCTCATTTTAATATTATAGAGAAAATGAGAGAACATAATATTAAAAATAAGATGAAAGACGTGGTTCTAATTTTCACCACGCGTTTGTGGCGCCCTTTGCAAATTCGCACCATTTTCATATTAGAAACATTAAAGATTTTTGCGACTTTCCGACTGATTTCTAAAGACAAAAAGTTTGTTTCATTACTTATTGTACTGTCTTCTCGCAAATTTGTCGAAAAACGTTGTATGACACACGTGCGGATTTGGTTTTTACAAATTCGTGACTATGGTAAGCCCTCGAGTTCGTCTCGTGCTTAAATTCGTCTACTCGTTTGTAAAAACCAACTTACCGCACTAATATCATAAATAACTATAACAGTTTTTTTTTGAATTATTTCAGCGATATTTTCGCAAATTGTGAACCGATTTGGTTAATTATATTTGTTTGGAAGAGTATTTTCCCTGAGATTTGGCGATTTGAAATGGGACCAGCCCATTTCAATTTGGTGAAGATCTGATGAAGAAATTTGGAAATAGGCAACGGAAATCCTATATCGTTAAGACGTCGAGAAAAAGTTATTTATAAAGACACAAACTCCACAAGCCACTTGACTTGGTTTTTCAATAAAACCAAGAGACGTGCTCACCCAGGGAAGGCATAGAAGCGTGAAGATGAAGGATGAAGGAGCAAGCCAAGTTTTCATAGTTTTCCGGTATATTATGCACGGAATATGCGCGTGAACGAACATGTACATACAGGGCGGTGATTCAGTCAGCTGCATTCTTTAAATGACTAATTGATGGCATGCTGAACATCCACTTCATATTCGATTCGTTAACTAGGTACTTACGTAGTTTCTGGGTTTTTTAGCTAAATAATAACAGGCGCACGGATCGAATTTTATTCAAGGTTAGGCAACGCTTGGTGCGGTCATTTTGTGGATGGGTGACCATTACATTGTCAGACATCTTCATGCTTTGGAAGGAACATTCAACTATTCATTCTAACCGCTATTCTTGTCATGAGGTAACTATCGCTAAACTACATCGTTTCGGTTACTGGGTTGTAGACTGTAGAGGTCGGTTGCAGAATTTGCTCGAAAGAGTCACCGCGACCCTGGAACACAAAGGGTACTAGGAGGAGCACGGATGGGTTTTTAGTCAGTAAGAGTCCGACATTCCCTCCCGCTCCACCCAGAGCGGAAGGAGTCATTTGATGATTTCCCATCCATTAAAAAAATCTGTAGGGATCAGAGTGCAAATTATACAAATTTTTAAGCAACGTTTGCATTCTGTTATCAGTCGCAATCAGTCAAAAAAGCATTTATTTCCGTACATTTATGACAGTTTCTTTTTTTTTCTAAACATTGCCCCACACTAGGAATTTATCCAGTATCGTGGGTGCGTTTACAAACTCACATACACAAACAGCCAGACTCGGAACAACTATCTGAGGCCATACAACATTATTATTTCCGTGCGGGAATCGAAACCACGACACGCAGCGCAGCAGCCAATCGTGTGTCGTCTAGAGAATTGCGAATGACATGCAAACGTTGCATAAAAATTAGTAGATTGGCACACTGATTGATTGATTGATTGATTGATTGATTGATACACAGTCGCTCTATGTAAAGCAAGATACAGCTACATCTGCTTGGACTGAAAGCCAATCTCAACCTACTTGAATAAAAGCAGATTGATTCGATATCTACTTACATAGCTCACAAAAGTGGAAGATTTTTATTAGGAACGTTTTTCATTATGATGAATAGAATTACTCGCAATCAAAATTATTATTTATTTATTCAATCAATAATTATTAGCAATTAGCTTTCTCATCCGTGTCTTTTTCCGAAGAAAATAATAAAATAATATTATTGCGGGATTTAAAGTCAAAAGAAATTTTATATTTTAATACTACTTTCACAAAATGTGATGCCAAGCCTCTACTATCTACACTGATATGTGAGGATACACGTTCAAGTAATTTGATCAAACAAACTAGTTCAAACTGTTTGATCAAATAGAGATACGAAATTTCATATTACGTGCCATTTGACAACTATTTTTTTTTAAATTTTCCCACAGAAATTCACACCAATTTGATAAAACTGTTTAAATCAGCCTGTTTGATCAAATTAATTGAACGTGTATGGCCCGCAGTACGACTGGCTTTAAAAAATATTCGAGACATTCCGACCGCACTAGAATGAGTAACAACAAGTTGATGTCATCGCTGAGATATCACCAGTATCTCAAAAGCAGAAAACTAAAAAAAATTGGCGGACAAACAGGAAAAAAACAGCATTGAGCCATAAGTATACTATGCTTTGTTAGTTATATTTTTAATTGGTATAACGGATTTATAAATTCCAAGAGTTTTCTGGCTTTTTCCACACAAACTGAGAATTTTTCTAGGATTAAAAGTAAAAACGCAATTTAAAAAGTAGCCAAACGCGATTTTATAATCGGATGAGTAACTTCAGATATTACTTACTCCCTAAGTCCGAACTCACATGTCATTATGTTATATCATTAAAATATTTACTAAGATAAGATTATAATGTAAAGAAATAGGAGAACGAGTACCTACCTACCTAAATCTTGATTTGTCGACTTTGTTTTGTAAAAAAAACTTAATTTTATTTCAATCTATTGCATGAATCGTTTCAAATTAACAGATCCATAAACGTGAGCAGGGGACATTCAATCTGATCTTTTAATTAGTTCATTAAAAAACGGGTGCGCGAACCGCTTGCCACGTGCGCCCGCGCGCGGCGCCAACTCGTCTCGTAACGTGTGACTCACCATGTGGTTACACATATTCAGGTCGTTCTCCAAAGATTCACTATTTAAAAAAATATATGTAATATACGCGTCGAGTTGAGAACCTCCTCCGTTTTTTTCGTCGATTTCATCTGCGCGGATTTAGTACAAACGATTTTCCCCATTTTCACTCCCCTTTTAGGTTGAATTTACAAAAATCCCTTCATAGTGATCACCGTTGGGCCCGGCTGTCATTTAGAGATCTTTGGCAGTCGCTACGGATAGTCAGAAGCCAGAAAATCCGACACCAGTCTTGCCAAGAAGTACCGTGTTACCCAGTTAATGGGTTGTGGAGGTCTGGTAGGCAGCCGCTCCACGTAAAATACTGGTATTCAGCTGAATCTGGTTTGACTGGAAGCTGACCTCAATGTATTTGGGAAAAGGCTAGGCAGATGAGGCTTTCATAATAATCACCTACATCACAGAAGGAATCCTTGTGGAAAACTTCATGTTTCTAGTCCCAGTAATTCCGGCTCTGTGTTGAAAATGTCAGCCCGGTCCCTTAAATATAGGTACTCCTATGTACCTATATGTCACCGGATAATTCCAAACTCCGCAAGCTTGTAATAAATCTGTTTTAGAATAACTATAATTTTCCGATAGAATGTGAGTACATCATTTTGAATACAACAAATCCCATCCAAATTCAATAATTTCTAATAATTGTTGAGAAAAATGAGTTTACAATTTCACGCGATATTTTATAACCTTACGGCGTCTGCAATTTTCCGGTGATATAAATACGAGATAAGATATTTTTACTCGTGTTTTGACTATTTTACTATCTAAATAACATTTCTCAGAACAGTATGTAACAAACAAACAGATAATTCAAAATCCGACTGAAGGTTGTTAAAAAGTTTGACAATCAAGCAAGGAGTAACATCACTCTGATTCAGGCTTTGGAAAGAAAAAAACAGACCGCGTTCCGTTTTCTGGCCTCGCCAACGAGGCCCTTCGCGACGCCCTTGTCAAAATTTTGCCTAACGAGCCAGCCCGCGTCGCTGAGCCATTAATAATTCTTTCTTTATTTCACCAAAAGCCACCTAAATACATTTTATCAAAAGACTAATAGCATTAGCTTTAAACCCCCTAAATAATGAAACGACTCAGCCTGTCCCCTTGCTGCCCCCCCCCCGAAAAGACGTAGTTAAGCCGAGGTCCGTATCTCACAGGGGATGCCCTTAGCGAGCGGTCATAGATTTAATTTAATTTAGCTAGCATTATAGCCCTGGCTAGGGGCCTTAAATTCATTTGAGGTCACCACAGGATGGTCAGGTTAAGCAGTTGATAGTCTTGATATGCAAGTGACCATATCCAAAAAAAAAATCTTCGGTAACCGATGCATCACAGGCGCATTGTCACCCAGGAGACACAAATGAAATATTTTATGTGACATGTACTCAAACGTACGTACCTTTGTGGCTGAAATACGTCTCCGTCCGAAAAATAATTGAACTTTTATTGCATCATCATCCACAGCCTGACTTCGCCACTGCTGAACATATTATGCCTCTAATTTCTTATGCCAATCTCCACGTTCTTGTGCTAGCGTCATCTTGGTTCTACTAGCGATGGCTACGCCACGGTATATAGATCCAATATATTTTGAAAATCTAACGAATAGACGAATAAGCTCGCTCCATCGTAGACTTTGTCTCTGTCATCTCTGACATTGACTAGACTCAAGAGCAAACCCATTACTAATAAAACAAAAATAGACGAAGTAGAATTATTATTCCGCAAACCTGGATGTACTGTGCACTACTGAAGACGGGGCCGCTAGGATCAGTTCCTGCCAGGGATTAGAAAGAACTAAGAGGTTTTTGTCAGTCAGAGTCTGACACTCCTTTCCGCTCCGCTGGGGCCGAAAGGAGTCATTTCATGATTTCCCGTCCTTAAAAAAAGGAAATCGTAACCAGTCGCTACATGTGAACTGTACTGAAGATTTATATTAAACCTATGTTTAACCGCTTAAGCACCGGCAACACACCCGTGTGCGCCGAATTAATCGCGAATTTAATTTTTATTTACCAATTACATAAGATTTATTTTTTATTTGGGAATTTTCACATGTCGGCGCCGCAGCGGTATATCTCTTTAGTACAGTTTACATGTAGCAAAACACTGACAGGAAGCAGCCGAGAACCTTTGTTCTCGGCTGCTTTCGGTCAGACTAGAAGTAGATACAAAAAATGATTTCCCTACTAAGTTGATAGTTGGGAAATCATTATCTATACCTACACTATATAGTCATGAAGTGTCGTATAAACATTAGATATCAAGTTCCAAGAAGCTAGATCTCTGCTAGCCGCACATTCAGTAGCCGTGAGCCAGTAATTGTCTAGTTAAGTTATTACCCAGGATTACGGCCAGTAATTACGCTGTTTAATGAAGCGACTATTATCGTGTCTAGTGGTGGCGCCATGCTAGATGCGATCGAAGATGAAATAATAGAAGCCGGTTTGAAAAATGAAACACTTACATATTATTATGTATGGTCAATTTCAAAACCATTTTGTAACAAAAAAATGTGTTACATATTTTCCAGTTACTTATGTTCATATTATATTGTTATTTACTGTAAATAAATTATTCCTGTTGTAACATAAAATAATGGTTTTATTGGTGTTTCACAGATTTTATGCCACCAACTGAATCAGGGCACATTGCTCGCAGAACAAATGGTCGATGGGGCCGAAAAGTTTTGGAGTGGCGACCGCGTACCGGAAGACGCAGCGTTGGAAGGCCTCCCACAAGGTGGACCGATGACCTGATGAGGGTCGCGGGTAACCGATGGATGCGAGACGCACAGGACCGGTTGTTGTGGCGACACTTGGGGGAGGCCTTTGTCCAGCAGTGGACGTCTTTCGGCCGATATGATGATGATAATGATGATGAACTGCATCAGACTGCTGGAAAAGTGATTTGTACCTATGGAACTTTTTGAAAAAAGTTTTTTTTTCCTTTTGTTTCTTTACTCAAAGACAATCTTTAGGACCACGCACTTTTGCAACACTCTGTATGTACCTAATAATGTTATTGATGGAAAAATTGTTTCGTGATTGACTCACTCAAAGCTCAATACAACTAAAAATATACATTATTATGACTTTTGGAAGAAAACAACAATTAAATTACAACCACCCATCTACTCAGCGGTATTGGTTGCCCGTTCTAAAAATTATACTAACTTATTTTTAGGACATCCAGCTGTCTAATGACGTCTAAAGGAAGTAGACCACACACACTGACCCTTACGTGGAGCCAAGATGGCCAATTCAACTATTTTTATTAAGGTTCAACGTTCGCACTAACAATTAGTCTTTTTTGACGGATTGCGACTGAGATGAGAATGAGAACGATGCTTGAAAATGAGTTGAATTGATTCAAATGAATTCTTCAAAAAAAGTATGGTCGAGTATGTGATGAAAATTAATCGTAAGTCAATATGAAAACCCATTCAATCAATCACAGATGAATAAAGCGCGTTTGACAAATTGTAACTATAATATTTTTTTCATGAAACTGGGCCTGAGTCTAAGTAGTAGGTACAGAAAATATTGAAAATAGATTCAGACTGTACGGACCTGCACCCCAAGGCACTCTATTGTGGGATCCTATAACATTTCGATTAAATACTGGAGAACATGAATACTGCACACTTTTGATTTAACAAAAACCAACTTTATTTCATAGATTATAAAACTGAGAATTCTTTCATTAAAGAATTTATTGAAATTGCCAACACAAGTAAAAATAAACCTTAAACGTTGGTAAGTAAAACTAAAATGAGTTTATTAAAGAAGCTGATTCCAGTCACGTTTCAAATTAAATCGAGCGTGATTGCGTTGGGGCAATCAAACGTATTTGCAATAAGATTGCGGGACTGTGCACTCACGTGTATTTTATTCAATTGGCGACAATCTTATGTGAGAAAAGGCTGCATTATTTCCCTTATAAAGTTTATTTTCAGGACGGTAACAGAATGAAAGAAATTTCTTTGCAGAAATGAGGTTCTCGACAAAGTGAAATTCAGCCAGCGATAACAATTGCCAAAGTTCAAAATTATCAAGCGACAGTGCCAGGGCTTTTCAATTTATTTTACTTTTTAGAATTTCACTTTGTTTAGGGTCTTATTAACAGCCGCACGAGTCCATCTTCAAGGTTACGCAACGCTTGCCGGAGTTGGTCTGTGGAGGGTGATCATCTTTTTCTCCGTGACCTGGAAAGCACGTTAAGCCGTTGGTCCCGGCTGTCATTTGTATCATATTTCATGTCTTTCTTTGGCAGTCGGTACGGATTGTCAGAAGCCAGAAATCGACTCCAGTCTTGCCAAGAAGTACCGTGTTACCCAATTGATGGGTTGTAAAGGTCTGGTAGACAGCCGCTCCACTTAACATACTGGTTTTCAGCTGAATCCGGTTTGCCTGGAAGCCGACGCCAATAAAGTTGGAAAAAAGCTAGGCAGATGGTGTTACTGGCAATGTGACTTTACTGACCTGATATCTTCTCGAAGTTGCTTTTGTACCGCTCTTAGTTTATCAAGGAAGGTAGCTGTCTGATCAAAATACTCAATGGCGTCGGTCACGCTGCCATCCTGGTGCTTATTGTCCACGATCTGTTGATTTCTGCCAAAAAATACCACATCACCTTCAACAAAATTAACATTGTTCTATCTAGTTCTGTCTAGTTTGACCCTGACACAGACAATGATGACTCCATTTCCAAAAAATGAAGTCATCATTGTTTGTTCCAGGGTACGAAGAGGCATCCAATGTGGCCCAATATTGATCAGACTTTGGAGTAGAAATTTCCTATGCATTGCTGAATTTGACAGCTTCATTAAACCGGATTTTATGCAGTTGTGGATGTGAGTTTGACTTAGTATTTTTGTATAGAAATGCTTAGATAGAAATGAAGAAGAATGCTTTGGTAGTAAGAAGACTCAATGAATCCAGTCAGGGTTGCAAGTGAATATTGACTTGTATCTCCCGGGTCTGTAACTCATGGTACCGAAATTGCGGGATTTTACTCAGTGATAGTCCTCCAGATTTATTTATTTATTTAATACACATAATATATATTTCATCAGGATGGTCGGTGACCCCCAAACTAGACATTTGCCTGTATCTTGAGGGTCAGAATTGCCACATTTTACGAGTAAATTGACGAGATGGTTAAAAATTAAAAACACAATTAAAATTAGTTAATATAAAAAATAAAAATAAAGATAATCTAATTAACCCAAAACAGCCTTGAACTTGGGAACAAATAAAACAAATAATATACTATTGACTAACAATTAGTGCAAATAATAATTTGTGAGATCTAGAGGTACATAGTGGATAAATAAGTAATCAGATAAATGTGCTAAGAAAAACGATCTAGAAATTAAATCAAATAGACTTGACATAATAGTAGATGGGGGAATACATAAGAAATTCTTATCTTATCAAAAAACGGGGAGAATACAACGTGTAACGTGTATTTATATTTACAATGACCCCTTAAGAAGTTTTGCGTTTACTCTGTTACATGTTGTATAAGAAAAAAACTTGCTTCCCCGACCCCAAATAGTGAAAAAAGAGCCGAGTGATGATGATTATGATGATTAAATTGGTCTACTTACTTTTTCTCCAGGTCTTGGTACTCATGACTGTCCTCTTTGATATCCTTATGAAGTGGTATCAGGGAAGGAACCAGGTTCAGAGTGTTATCTAACAGATCCCGTCCCAGAATCATGTGGGCTATGTACCTGGGAAAAGTGTAACAGTTTAGAAAAAATTATGACAAGTGTTTTAAAGGCGTTTGGAAGAAAATTTACCATACGAAATTAGTTGCGATTTGAACATAATATTTTGAACTTTTTGTATCTGTCCGGATTTGGAAAAAAATTATCTAAGTTCCTGTATATTTTTTTTTTCAAAAATACTTAACTAAAACGACAATAAAGCAAAATTTTCGCCCATTTTCACTATGTAATGACATCAAATATTTTTTTTCAATCTTTTGAATTCTTTTCATGAAAAAATCTTTTCAACTATTGCTTAGCTAAAATACTGATAAGTTATTTCAACATTCATCTTGTTGATTGATGTTTTCAGTTACTGTTAGTCAATTAGATTATAATGGGTGTGAAAAAATCTAATTCTCTAATTATGGGTCACCATACTTAAGCCTCCATTTTTTTTACAGTTAAACGAAAATTCTTGTTCTTTCAGCATACCTTCCATAACTGTGGAAATTATAAGTGAATTATTAAAAGTGGAAATTATATTTTTTTTCCACTCCTCCGCTGTTATTTTCTGATTAATTTCGTTGCGGGATCCAAGACAGTTGAAACATTTCTCTGGGACTCGTCGAGCTTCTTTGACTCGGCGTTTTTCTGGTGGTTGCCAATGTTGATTCTGGCTTTCAGAAGTTCCAGTGGCTTGGGAATGTGGTGTGGCGGGCTTATCCCAAATAAAATACCTTTCATAAGCTCTGGGTTGCAGATATCCTCTGGCGAAGTAGTTGATCCCCAAAACAGAGCCGATGCCCTTACACTCGATACTTCGTAGCAAGTTTTTGAATCCAACCAGGTATCTGGAAAAAGCGATTTGTTCTTAAAATAGAATACAACATTCATTTATTTATTTGCTCAGTATTTACAATAATTAGACTTCTAGAGTGAGAAATACAGCTCAGTCTTACAGAATCGGATCATTCAGTTCCTTTCAAAATGGTTGAGCTGAATGGTGCTCAAGCACGCGTCATGTTCGTGAACGGGCGTCATCAGTGGAGACTGGTCATCTCTTAGCTGTCACTGGCTTATTTCAATATTTAATACTTATTTCATATTTAGATTTTTTTTTCTGTCTTTACATTGTTTTCACATATTATAGAAGCAACAAAGATAATGTAACCAGGATTTTTGTAATCATAAAATGGTATAAAAAGAGTGTCCGTGGAGTTTCTTGCACGTTCTTCTTCCTAAAGATCTACGCTTTGGAAAGTGCATATAGCTTCATGTTTTTGACTGACTGACTCTGACAATTCAAAAGTACCTGTAAATTGTTTATTCGAAATAAATGCTTTGACTTTTTAGAATGCATGAATGTAGAAATTATCCGAGTCATTTCCCTTCTATGTTGGGGTCAAATTCTAGTCTAACTGGATGCAGCTGAATACCAGTATCACACATGGAGCATCTGCCTATCTGACCTCCAGAACCCAGTAACTGGGTGGTACGATACCGCTTGGCAAGACTTGGGTCAGATTTTTGGCTTTTGAATGTCCGTTACAATTTAACAACTACAGATCTAAAAATGACAGCCGGCATTAAAGTCTTAGCATGCTTTCTGAGGCACGAAGGAATTTGTATGGTCACCCATCCGCGGTGGTTAGTATTTTTTTTTACTGGTATTTTATTTCTTTACCGCTTGTAACAAGACAAAAAACCAGACAAGTGCGAGTCTGACTCGCGCATCGCGGTTTCCGTACACAGTTCGTCTATTACAGAAATCAAGCTTTTTTGAATATCGAACCTAGAATTCTATAGGTAGGTACTGACCAGTGTTACGAGGCGTACAAAGCGAGCAGTCGTGCAGTCGGTACGTGGAAACGAGCACGAACACGCGAGCATCGAGCCCCTCGTGTATATCTTTGACTGAACCACGTATGGTTCAGTCAAAGCATGTTACACGGAGTAACGTAACATGCTCGCTGCGAATGGTACATTACGGTCTGTAATAAAGGTCAGTACCCACTTTAACGAAAGAAAAATTGCCAACAAAATCGTGTGTGTGTCATTCTTCAACGGAAAATCATCTCGGTTGTACTTCTTTGCTACTCCTGTATAACCTATTTCCATTTGTTCTATTCCCAATTGCAAAGATAAGAAAACAAAGATATTTGTAACGTAGTTGCACGTTGCATTGAATAACAAAGCTATTAGATTCCATAAATGGCTGTCGCTTTTAGAAATAATTGGACACCAACTCGAATCAAAGCATTGGAATGTAAGGTTTACATCGTTATGCCAAGCACGTATTTAATCTATTTATTATTATATAAACCTAGTTGATTATTTACAGATATGTTTTTAAAAATTGACCAGTAGAAAAAGGTACCCCGATTATAAAAAAAATACCTTCACTGATCAAAAGCTACACTAATAAAATTATATTAGTGAGCACTATAGGCTTTTTATTCCAGAAAAAATAGCTCTCGTTTGATCAATATTTAATAAAAGGGTGAAAAGTTTCGTAAAAAATTGATTTAAGTGATTTTACAGAAATTAAGTAAGTGACATACAAATATGGCACCATACCATCTTCTTAGCACGGCGGGCTGCGCTGGGGCGGCTGCTGCAAGTGCAGAAAATCTCAAATGGCGCAAATAAATAACCTTATATTGGGAGTTATATATTTGGGGTTGAAACATTAGGCCCCCATGGGATTGGCACATCACACATTGGGACATGGCATTAAAATGCAAAACTTATGTTTACATGTTTCTTACTATGCTGTTAACACGTTAAGGAAGAGCGGAGCCTCCTGACACAGGCATATTTACATGCTTAAAAAGAGACTCCAGCAACTAATTATAAGAAGTAATTTGTTATAGAAAATAAAGATTTTTGTATTTTGTATTTTGTATGGGCCTAATGTTGATGAATGATGTTTGTAAAGTCTCGGTGATCACTCGGACCCCATGGTCCGAGTGATCACCGAGACTTTCGGGACATCGGCAAACAACTTGTCGACTCTTCACGTGACGAGGGCTGAGCTTTTCTTCGGCCAAAGAATCAGCATTGCCATTCAAAGCGGCAATGCTGTCAGTTTACTGAGCACTTTTTCCATTGACAGCGATGTGGATGAATTTTTTGATGTCCAATGATTTATTTTGTTTTAATACACGTTTGTACATAATTTTGCGATTATATAATAATAACTAGGCTAATCTCTAGTTATTATTTAGTATATACTTGTATGATTTTTTTTTTACATGGCTTTAAAATATTCCGTAAGTGATATTGAAATTTGTATAGCAACAGGGGGTCGATTCTGCTATTGCAATCGTGTCTCAATGACCGGTCAATGATCGATTTTTGACGTATAACGTCAAACTTATGACACATTTCCCATACAAAAACTGTCAAAGTTGTCAAATATTCGATCACTGACCGGTCATTGAGACACGATTGCAATTGCAGAATCGAGCCCCTGATGAACGTCTTTTCGACTGACGTAGTTTTAAGAATCCCTTGTATACGGTTTTCACGGGTATCATGTCATAAAATGCATGACCTAATTTTTTCAGGGAACTGAATTGACCTATCGAAATAATTTATTTTGTCTTCAAAGCAGACTGTTGTTAGGAGTCTTCTGAGTCACGAGAAGCTTTAAGATAGCGCAATGGCGTCTCGAGAAAGAAGCGCCACCTACGCCTAAAATCAATTACACATTATTAGATTAAATATGTTTTTGTTTGTCTGGTAACATTTTTTTCTACATTTCATTTTGTGACGACTGCAAAACTCCACAGTCTACGCCTCATCAAGATTGAGGAAAACTCAGGAGAGAGTCTGAGTCAATCACATCCCGTAAACTGTCACACAATGGAAAACGTTGAAGATTAATTAAATTGTGAGTCACTAAGAGAATAATGAACAGTTTCTGAATTTCAGTGAGTTGGTCATCTTTGAGTTTATGACAATTTATGCTTGCTTAACTGAGTCATGGACAATTAACGCTGTGTCATAAGGTACCTTAGATGGGCGCATGGCGAGAACCACGGTGTCATAGGATAATGTTACAAAATTGATGACTATCTGGTCTGATAAGTGGCTGAAAGACGTAAGAGCAATTTATGACACATTACGTACTACATAAACTCACGGCTTTTTTCCATGAATTTTAAATAAAATATGGTTGCAATAAGCTAGCTATGTTTCTATAGTCTCAAATATAAAAGTGGCTAGTAATTTGCTGGGGATATGCTAAAACACTAGGAAGTCGTTCTAAGAAGGCGTTTTGGGGGAATTTTGCCTATTGCCATTCATGGGACAGAAATCAGACTCCACGAAGACTCAATCTTTTTCTATAATGAAACCCTGAAACTACAATGTGCCACGTTGCACAATTAAAATAATGATTAATGACTAAAATAGCTTAACAAAATGATATATAATGCCGGTGGCTCCGACAATGTTGGCGAGCACTTGTCTGGTAAGCTCGTATAAATTGAATAAACCCTATTGTTACAAGTACAGGGTCTAAATTCGTTTGTTTTTAGGGTGGATGAGAAAATGTTGACAACGGACTGTACTACTCCGTTGACAAATGGGAGCAATGACACCGGTACCACATTACCGGTATATAATTCTTACCGGCAAGATTTATTTATTACTAATTCTGCCAGCAGCGATGCCCTTGTGTAAGTCATACCCATTGGGACTTAAGCAGAACTTACAATCAGCATAAAGAATCCTAGGCAATTTTTTATATAGATGGGAAATCATCAAATGACTCCTTCCGTTCTGGGCGGAGCGTAAGGAAGTGTCAGACTCTTACTGACTAAAACCTATCCGTGCTCCTCCTAGTGCCCTTTGCTTTCCAGGGCCGCGGAAACTCTTTCGAACAAAATCCGCAACCCTGACAGGCTATGGCCCTAACGGGCCCCGTCTACTCACTATGCTGATATCTCTTTGAGGCGCATGGAACACAACGCGCCGTTGACCTGGCGCCTGGCTGCTGGCCTGACCCGCACCTGCGGTGGACGGTAATCGCCACGCTTTAAACGATGCTATTATCTGTCGTCACGACATGGAGGGGAACGCTCCCTTACCGTGAGCCAAATTTCATCCAAATCTGTTCTGCTGTTGAGGCCAGATTAATTACCTAACATGTTAGTATCCAAACATTTTTTAAATATTAATTGTAGCATATTTTTACCGTTCAAATTCTTAGTTTTTTTATTTTGGATGGGTTTGCTCTTAACTCCAGTCTAGGTCAGAGGTAACAGAGACAAAGTCAACGTTAAAGTGAGCTTACCCAGAAGAAGCCTGTTCACTCTAACTATGAAGAGATTAGGGTTGTATAGTTGCCCAGGACTAAGATTAACGACCGTATTGATGAAAGATATAGAGTTTCATTTGCACCGTCTTAGCTAACTATTATGGCTCACAGAAATGATTGATTGACCAACAATTTAACACTAAATTTTCCATAGCACATAGATTTACTCAATTCAGGCAGTATCAACTAATTGACTGTTAAGTCACAAACAGATGACGTACCTAAATACAACCAAAGTTAATTATGAGAGTGACTTGTTGGCAATAGACGATTACGAACAACGGGTTAATGTTGGTTGTAGAATGTTTGTCATGAGCAAACATGATGAGGTGGGTTCAGTCTATCTTTATCTCTGCGGTTTATAGGAAAATTTAGGTAGTAAACGTCTGCCAGGGTTGCGGGATTTTTTTGAAAGAGTCACCGCAGCCTGGAACGCAGAAGGAACACGAATGGGTTTAAGTCAGTAAGAGTCTGACACTCCCTTCCGCTCCGCCCAGGGTGGACACAATCATCCAGTGACTCCTGTCAGTCTATGAAAAAAGGTAGTAAACGTAAATGTATTTTAAACCAACTTCAAATAAGACTTCTTTTCATTCGGTTGTATTTTTTTAATTCTACAAAAATTTCATGAAATGAGGGCATTCGCATGTCAATCACAAATGTCAAAAACGTATGAAAATTGAGGCAAGGTATTTATAAATTTTATTAATAATTTATTTTGAAATTGGGCTTTATTTATGTTTGTGTATATGGATCACTTAATATGAGAGAAACTCGTGGCTAAATTAAAACAGCCGCACGGACCCATCTTCAAGGTTAAGCAACGCTTGCCAAGATTGGTCTGTGGATGGGTGACCATATTAACATACCGAGACTCCTCCGTGCCTCGGAAAGCACGTTAAGCCGTTGGTACCGGCTGTCATTTGTAGATCTTTGGCAGTCGTTACGGATTGTCAGAAGCCAGAAAATCTGACACCAGTCTTACTAAGAAGTATCGTGTTACCCAGTTAATGGGTTGTGGAGGTCTGGTAGGCAGCCGCTCCACGTAAAATACTGGTATCCAGCTGAATCCGATTTGGCTGGGAGCCGACCCCAATTTGGTTGGGAAAAGGCTAGGCAGATGATGATATGGTGTACCTGTTTTCTGTGCAAATAACTAATAATAATAATTATTACTATTATTGCTCAATTCTAGGTAATTGTTGCCGGCGAACTTACAACTAGAGCAAGTCCGTCTCTTGCCGTCCTTCCCACAGCGATGTCCTAAGCCGAGATTCATACTAAGGAGTATGAACCTCGGCTTAGGACATCGCTGTGGGCGTGTGTGTGGGCCTGTAGTCGTTTAGTTAAAAGTTTTTCGTAGCCCTGGCTTCAATTTTTATTAATCACATAAGTCAGGATGAACAGACCAAAACTGCAAAGGTTGATCTGTAAGAGGCCGCTCATAAAAAAAACTGCCAGAGCAGACTTCAATTAAAACGATCATTTGATTTACATACTTAGCGTAATCGGGCTTTTTTAGTTTTTGACGTCATTGTTGCACGCGGCATAATAAGTACCCGGAAAACAAATTACCAAGTTCGTGAATAAAAAGTCGCGAGTTGATAAACATTATGTAGTTATGAAATTTACGTCTAAACAGTGATAGAACAGTGGGTCAGTCGGTCAACGTACTTAGACTTGTATGTTTAAAGTATGCTTGATTTATTTATTATAATAATAATATTATTGATTTGACGCAACGCTTATGTACTGATTATAATAATAAGCGTAGCAGACGAATAGCGTAGTTTGGGTAAGCAAGAGGTAACTGGTAGAAAAGAGTTCAACGAAAAAAAAATTGGTAAAACCGCGTGCAAATATACTTTCAGGCCGGGACTCCACCAAAGCGGAGAGGAGAGGAGATGTGTTAAATAAACCAATCCGATTTCGTTATTTCCACATCTCTTCTCCGCTTAGCCTACCGGATTGGTTTATTCAACACATCTCCTCTCCTCTCCGCTTTGGTGGCGTCCCGACCTCACAGCACATAATTTAACCAGCTCTCCCGAAACATGAAGCTAAGTCGAAGAAAAGACTGTTTGATGGCTAAGCGGTGCGAAATTATGTGTCAACTTCCACTATTGGGGAATTTCTTGTGTCACTTTGTGATGGATGGGCGTTTTGGGAGACTGTTTTATGTAAAACTTGTACTAGCGGCATCACCCGCGTGAAGTTCGAATTATACCAAGGAATTAAAGTAACATAATGTGCTGTAATTCCGCACTATTACCTATCTTTTTATAGTTTCGGCGTAATTGAGTAGCAAACATCCTGCCATTCATTCATACAATACAAACTTTCGCATCTATTATAGTCGTCAAATGTAAAACTGAAGTTCAAAAAATAAACACAGACGAATATCAATGAGATCAACCTCTTCCTTTTCTGAAGTCGGTGAAAAGTAATGACTTTTAGTCTAATTTGAATGCTTCGAGGATTTTTTTAGTAGTTCGAATGAAAATTAGGATAAGACGTGTCGCAGCACTTTTTTTATTGAACACAAACTTAATTTCAATTTTTGAATAGAATAGAATAATGGTAGTTTATGCAACGGTCATATAAAAGGGGTTATTAAAACACGAGTGTGGGTTTGTCACACGAGGCGAAGCCGAGTGCGATAATAGTATCACGTCATGAGTGGTTTAATACCTAATTATATGCCGTTGCATACTCTACTTTATCTTCATTCTTATAGTTAAAATAAAACAAAAGTGGAAAATAGTTTATTCCAAACTAATAGCCACGGAAAAAATATGAGATATGGCGGGTATTCTCATTGCGTTGACTGCCGATCCATAGGCAATGATACTATTTGAAGCCCATACGCACTCAAAATTAAAATTAAAAGTGTGTTATAAAAATTAAAATGTTTTTTTACGATGCAGTTGTTTGAAAATCGGAGGAAAATGTTGAAGTGTAATGTTTTTTTTTTAAGTTTGTGTTTTTGCAATCGTTTTTGGAATCATTATTTAGAACATTACGTTGTGAGTGTAGATGAAATGTATTTAGCACATAATTGAAACATGCATGGTACATAGAAATAATTAAAAAAAAATGTAGATACCCATGCCAATATCTAAGTGTGTGTCTCACAGTTACACTAAAAAGTCAGTTTTACAAAGTTTATACTTGACAGACTTTGCAGTTGTGTTGACGTTCGCATCCTTATTTGCTTAGAAAGGCTTCGTGTTCTTTAGCTCGAAGGATCCGTTGACTCAGAAGAAAAGGATTCAAAAAGGAAGCTAACACAAATATTAGCGTTACGTTAAAATACTTGAGATGAATCAGTTATGATTCACTTGGAGTCTAACTGCGGTTTGGTTTTAGATACATAAGATTTTATAATACAGATACTAATTCTGGGTATCTGGTGGTATTTTTAGAGAATCAGTCAGAAATGAAGTGGCGACCGCGTACCGGAAGACGCAGCGTTGGAAGGCTTTCCCACAAGGTGGCCCGATGACCTGGTGAGGGTCGCAGGTAGCCGATGGATGCGAGACACACAGGTCCGGTTGTTGTGATGACACTTGGGGGAGGCCTATGTCTAGCAGTGGACGTCTTTCGGCTGATATGATGATGATGATGCTGATGAGTTGGAAATGTGAAAGTGTCGAAACGTTTTGGGAACACATTCATTGTGCGTACAGCTAAGGAGTGAAATTCCGCGCCAGAGTCTGTGTTTCCTGATAGCTACTACCTAAATAAATACGCCCTGGTTCTAGCTCCCTGGTCCAGAGTGAATAGGTTACTTCTAGGCAAGCGTGCTCCATTTCCGACCTCATTATCGCTTACCATCAGGTGAGATAGAGGTCAAACGCGTCCCTATCAAAAGTAAAAAGAAAAGTTTTTTTGTTAAGCTTGATCGCTGAACTGATTTTGATGAATTTTGAGACAAAGATAGATGGCACCCTGAAGACGGTTCTACTTTAAAACGCAAACAAAGCTGCGAGGAAAAACCAGTGAATTAATAAAAGAAATGCCTGAAGGCGTATGAATGTTTCTATATAAAATGCGGCGTAGACATTTCTTGTATTAATTTGCATAGTCACATGCGAGAATGGAGCCATGAAGGCAATTTATAGGAAAAAACTACAGTTGGCTACATGATGCTATGAATAATTTTACAACTGGAATTGGCTTCATATCAACAAATAAGAGCTGTGGTTAGATTTATTAAAGCATCTTCTGAGTATACTTTGTAACAAAGTATACTCAGAAGATGCTTTAGTAAATCATCATCAATAATCATCTCAACAGTTTTTGAAGACATAAATTAAATTAAATTAAACTTTGTTTCAGACAATAATTAGGTTCATAATTCTGTTAGTATTTTGGTGTTAGTAGCAATGGTGCTTACATAAGTACCTAGGTTAGTATAGTTAGGACTCGATTATTGACATAGTGTAAGTGACTGTGGCATACTTAGTGAGCCAGTAGTGAGAATGATTGGGAGATAAACAAGGTAAGATCATAAATTACGTACTTCCTACTAAAATACCTCTTGAAAATGTTATCTGTTGGAAGGTATATAGGTTCAAGTTGCAACTGAATTTTGTTACTTAAATCTCGACGACGCCGCGACGCCGAAAACCTAAAAGTTGCCTATATCTGCTATGCATAGATTCCAGTGCCTTCAGTTTTTATGACAGCCATATGTAAATACCTATATTGGATGAAAGTCGGTCCAGCTGTTTAAAAGTTGCAGTCTCTTATTCGAACTTGTTTCGAATATGTGTAAGTACCTTTTATTTTCTAGGTACTTTGTAAAGGTGTGTCTAGGTGTATGTAAAGTATCTACACTTTGAAGTGAGAGACGGGAATTTCGTTTGTTCTTGTTTGCATTTATTCAAACCACAATCAATATAATCCTGCAATAATATTACGTAGGTACTTACCTACTTATTTTTAAGAGTACAAAGTTAATGCAGTTGTTTTATTTTCTGCGAAACTATTGTGTACGCGCCTATACGAAACTATTAAACACGATACTATACTGGACGTTCTGGAACGTCAGCTCTTTATACTGCACGATCGCTTTTTTGTAGCCAATCAAACATGGTCGGTTTATCCATGTAATTCGGTTGTTCTGGTATTTTTATTATATCTCTTGAATTATGTAGTATAATGAGCTGAAATTTTACATATGAATAGTTGAATTAATACACTAAATATTGGAATATGTTTCATTTTACTTTTCCATTAAAAGTCCTACAATCGGATGTCATATAATATAGTGGTCCATTCGTAGTAAATTATGCCATAGCTCATTAATTACTAAGCGCACATAAATGTAACTTGGCAAGACATTGTAGACCATTACAACAACAAATAAACGTTAAAAGTTAGGCTATAAAGTTCTTATTTTAAGTACTTGGACATAATAACCATATTTTACCTTTACGTGTATATCTCCTAAACGGTATGCTTTTTACAAAATCTGTTTTCACAAACATTATACACAAATTCATAGCAACGTGCATAAAAAAATTCAACTCGGCACTAAACCGATTTATATGATTTTCATCAAATAGCCAAACGTCAGTGCAGCGGAAACTTGAATATCTTCGCAGTTTTAAGACACACAAATTTCATTTAAACATACACATTTACCTCTCGTCACACACTAATTATTGCATGTTTTTTTTTTCTTGTACGTCCATAGGAAAAAAAAAGTGCCGCTGGGAGGACGTAGTTCCAGCGGAAACAGTTTTTGTTGAATAACTCCCCAATGGTTGGATGCACAAATTTGTACTTACCATACACATACACTAAATATCTGCTAAACTGAAATTAACTGCAATAAAATATTGAGTATTGAGTAAGAAAATCGTCATTTTTCCGCTGGGACTACACACACGCTAAATTTGGGATACGAACTTTTCTAAATTAAGTCGGGTCTGGGTGTCTGTTGTACCTCTGTTGGTTCTGATTTCCATAACTCTGATATTTTATATTCATTAATGTAAGGGTTTATTTTTACGTAGGTACTGCATAGCATTCGTACATTGGCTATATTCAAAATTTGTTATAACACGGATATATAATAAATAACTTCTATTTATGACATCTGTTTTGTTTACATTTTCCTGTCAATCTGAAGTAATCGCTAAAATACATTCGTTTAATACACTAAGTATAAGGGACAATTTGTGAGTTTAGAATTAAACTTTAGAATTTATTTATTTTTCACACCTATCACATGTACATAATACACAGCTTTAGTACATTATATAACTTCAGAGAAATAGCTGAAATTGTATCTACAAATGTTGATTACAGGTGGCGTGGCTGCGGAGAATTTTCCGCAGCAACGCCACATTAATTTACTTTTTTCTTTTAAATTAAAAGTCGTACATTAACAAACAATGCATGTACATCATGGCCGTCAGCCGTACATAAAAATGGGTTATATCACAATAAAAAAATATATGGTGGCGTGGCTAAAGAGCACAACACGTTTATGCAACGGTCATATTAATGGGGTTAATAAAACACGAGTGTGGGTTTACACGAGGCTAAACCGAGTGTGATAATAGTATTACACGAGTGTTTTAATACCTAATTATATGCCGTTGCATACACTACTTTATCTTCACTCATACAGTTGAAATAAAACAAAACTGGAAAAATTGTTTATTCCAAAATCACAACCACGGAAAAAATATGTGATACGGCGAGTATTCTCATTGCGTATGACTGCTGCGCATGACAATGATATTATATTTCTACATTATAAGTCAGTGAGCCCCGCGCCAAAAATTAAAAAGTTATTTTATGATACAGTTCTTTGAAAATCGAAGGAAAATGTTTTTTTTTTATTTTACCTATCCACGTAATAGTTTTCAAATTCATATTTGGAACATTATACGTTGTGAGTGTAGATAAACAATTTTATGTCCTTTTAGGCATTTTTAATAAAATGATTCATAGTGACTTCATAAAAGGTTGATCCTGGTTAAACCGCGGCGATAAAATGCGAAACGCATAGGACGATCGAAATCAACGCTTAAGAAGGCTTAAATTCCAGCAGTTGACGTATTTCGACTTAAATGATTTCAATAAAAGTCCATGAGAAATCGAGATGCATTCGGAAAACACGTGTATTGACGTAAGCGGTGTCGAAACCGAACCGAACCTACACGAGTCCTCAAGGCTAGGCCGATGGTACGTTGATACAGCTTTTTATAGAGAAATGATTCGACACATTCCGGTTGCATTGGAATGAGTACGACTTGATGTCATCAGTGGTAACGACTAGAGAAAATAGAAAACTAAAGTTTGGAAAAGTAATAAAAAAAAACTGGCTTCGCCTCGTGTGATGTGCCACCAACTTCCAAACTCCGGGCAGTCACAGAAAAATTCAATCGTAATGGAAAAACCTAATGACAATTTTTGCCCGACCTGGGAATCGAACCCAGGACTCCAATGCTCGGCAATCGCGCCTTCGACCGCGAGAACAACTGAGCAGTTCAGATCAGTTACTGTCATAGGATACTGTCGTAGGGAAAACTATAAAAGCTACATGGGTCGGTCTTCAAGGTTAAGCAATGCTTGCCGAGGTCGGTCTGTGGATGGGTGACCAAATTTACACATCGAGACTCTTCTATACCTCGGAACGCACGTTAAGCCCTTGGTCCCGGCTGTTATTTCTAGATCTTTGGCAGTCGTTACGGATTGTCAGAAACCAGGAATTCTGACACCAGTCCTGAAACAAAGTATCGTGTCACCCAGTTAGTGGGTTGTGGAGGTCTGGTAGACAGCCGCTACATGTAAAATACTTGTATTCAGCTGAATTTGGTTTGTCCGGAAACCGACCCCAATATAGTTGGAAAAAAGCTAGGCAAATGATGAGGGTAGGTACTGCCGTAACGTGAGTTGAATCTTTCTTTCTATAACGCAGTAAGGTCTAACGACCCCACACATCCTAGTGTCAGAGTTTCTAAACCGCCTCAAGGGCCTCTGACATGGTTTGACGACCGCCATTTGGCAGCCGGGATATTTATGTGCTTTCTGAAGCACAGAATCATCTTTTTATCAGATAATCAAGTGATTCAAGCCTGCAATGTCCATAGCCAAACTGACAACAACTTTACAAAGTATACTTCCCGTGGAAATCGAACCCACGACCACCGGGTCACAAGGCGAATGCCCAAATCACTTGACCACGGAGGAGTTGCATGTAGGGTTATTTTTGTCACAATGAGATAAGACAGTTGCCAGGTTTGTATCTAAAGCTTACTGCCAGTCGGCAATGCTCAAGCGATCATTTATAATAGTTACCCGTGAACAAGCATTTTTTATCTGTTATTAAAGAATGCAGTTGTTCAAACATTTCTTGTTAAATTATCGGTTTTATTTTTGTTTATGATTCACCATTTTATTGATAAATTCAGTGCACTAGGTGTTTGTATAGTGTCTAGCGCAGCAATAACGTGAGTGGCATATTTGATTCTCTATTCAATTGGCCGTTAGGCAAATGATTTCAAATCTTAGATCCGGAATCACTAATTAAAAGCCTGTAATTCTTAGTTGTTTTTCATCATAATTATTATGAGTTCTCTTAATCAGAAAGATTGTTGTAAAATGTATATTAATTGTTAAAATTGTGTCTTCTTACCGAAGCGAAATGCATTTTTTTTTGTAGGTACTCCACCCTTCACCTGGCCCTTTGTCGAAAGCCCTTCAAGGTGACCGTACGATGCTACTGATCCTACCACAGTGTAGTCTTTTTATTTACCCAAAGGTTGTCTGGTTTAGAATACCTTGTTGCATTAAGTCCACCCATGTACCGCTATTGTACATAAAGTTTAAATAAATAATTAAATGCTAGGTATTTCATAATTAAAAATGAAATTGGAGCCGTAATGTAACTTTCGCAGGAAGCATGTTGTTACGCCTAGTCCTAAAATCTGTGTAAAAAAAAACACATAATTACACATGTAACATGCGCATGTTCGTGCTCGTTTTCACGTACTGACTGCACGAATGCTCGCTTTGTAACATGTTACATTGCACCCCGTAACACCGTTCAATACCAACCATTAGGTTTCGACAATATTTATTCAATTCCTTTTGTTATAGGTCTAATGAGGTTTTTCTATATACAAACTGTTTCTTTGCATTTAACCCCATTTCAGATTAATGTTCATTAATTCTTACTCAATGTTAACTTCTGTGTATCTGAACTGTTCCGAACAAGCCCATCTATAAAAGCGAGTTGTCTAGGCGGTCAATTAAAAAAAAAAATTGTTTTATCGACACTCACAGCGTAATGTTCCAAATATGAATTCAAAAACGATTGTATGACAACACGTACTTTTTTTTCGTGAATAGTTTAAATAAAAAAAAACATTGCAGTTCAACATTTCTTCGATTTTCAAACAACTGCATTATAAAATAACTTTTTAATTTTTATAGCACACTTTAACTTTTTAATTTTGGCACATATGGGCTCATTGACTTAATGTAAAAAAATAGTATCATTTTCTATGGATGCGCAGTCATAAGCAATGAGAATAACCGCCAGTACCACATAATTATTTTTTCCGTGGCTGTGAGTTTGGAATAAACTATTTTTCCACTTTTGTTTCATTTCAACTGTATGAGTGAAGATAAAGTAGTGAAGGCAACGGCATATAATTTTAATAACCCCTTTTATATGACCGTTACATAAACTACAATTTTAAGCAGATTCATAATTATAATCTGTAATAAAATTTAACTCATCGCCAACGCGAATACCCCTACATAACCCATTATTGTTTCCAATTAAACAAACCTCATCAATTTGATCAAGACATGGCAATATCTATTCTGACCTAGACATAAACTCAACAATTTCAAATATAATTAAATATTATTTGGGACAGCATCCGGCCAAAAGCGATCAATCCTATTTTATATTTCCGTTTGTGGTTCTAGCAAGCTTGCCATTCCTTAGTCACCTCGCCACAAGGCTCATTTAAAATGCGCAGATGCAAATGTGTGGAGCACCCGAGGTCCGAACACACGCTGATCAATTTACTTATATACCTATGTGGTTTCTTCAAAACGTAGGTGTCTGCCGTTCAGCCTTGTCGTAAGTCCGTGTGAGTCAACCTTTCCTGGGAAATACCTCGCCAAAACAGGGTTGGCACTTTGTTGATAGTTTTAAAAACTTTGTCGAGTTTGTGATTTTATTTGTCTACCAAAGCCGAGGTGGGTTGCCTGTTTAAAATAAGGTAAACCCTTCACTGCGTTATTTTTTTGTTTTTGTATTATTTTTTTGTCATTACATCATCGGAAAATTTTTCCGGCGTTAACAATGTTTACCATTTGTTGTTAATTGTTTTCCTATGATTTCTTAGAAATGAAAATATTGAGAACACTTAAAATTTTAAATTGAGTATGTACTTACTATGTAGATTGAGTACCAATTTGATTAAGTTATACACGGAAGTTATAAATACTGACTATTAAGCATCAGTCTGTATGTCAGTACTTATAACTTCCGTCTTAGACCGGATGTGACATACACCGATAAGGTAAACGTGGGAATGTTTCAGAAAATATCATAATAATAATAATATATGAAAATTAAAAATAAAATAAATTATTATTTTAAATATTTTTATAACTTTGTATTTTAATATTCAAAAATGTAATTTATATGTATTGTACAAATGAATAAAGGAAATGATATATGAGTAGTTTTTTTTTCACAAAGTATCGATAGGTGTTTATACACCAAATATGTTGGTAATCGAGGGTGTGAGGTTTGTTAGTACTTGTATCCTATCCGGCAAGACCAAATAAAAAGAAAAATATAAAAAAACCGGTCAAGTGCGAGTCGGACTCACGCACGAAGGGTTCCGTACCATTATCTATAAAAAATGGCAAAAAAATCATGTTTGTTGTATGGGAGCCCCACTTAAGTATTTATTTTATTGTTTTTAATTTTTTTTGTTCTAGCAGCAACAGAAATACATCATCTGTGAAAATTGCAACTGTATAGCTATCACGGTTCATAAGATAAAGCCTGGTGACAGACAGACAGACGAACAGACAGACAGACGGACAGCGGAGTCTTAGTAACAGGGTCCCATTTTTACCCTTTGAGTACGGAAGCCTAAAAACTTTAGTTTCTGTCAGGGACGCTTGTGTAATGTCGGAAATTATCCTAAGAGACCGTATGGTCTCTTAGGATATCAATTTTAATATGAAGAAGAAAGAAAGTGATTGAATAACGAATATTCATCCATCAATTCAAAATTTTACATTTAGAATAGTAGTAAGATGAAATAAAAATAATGCAAAACCGCCATTTAAAACAAAACATCTTGAGTACCTATATTAGTCGATTTCGGACAACCCTGTGCATGTAAGAAGATCATAATCGATGAATCACATGTCGCGCACGCGCTTACCATCTAGATGTTAAACGTTTATCCTATCTATCCTTCCTAAATAAAACATCCACGCGGGCGGAACCGTGGGCAAAACCTAGTTTATAAAATTATGCAATGTGGTTGTATGCTGTCAAAATATTTACCTGCCTATTTATTGTAGAAATGAGAACTTGGCATCTTCGTCAATTCTTGTAGGAAAGACACGAAAAGAATGCAATTTTTGACATTGAGATTAAGTAGTAAAATGCTGGATTTTTAAAAATTATAACGATCTTGAATTTTGCTTTCTAGTTATTCGTAGTGGTACGCATGTAGTCCCAACTTTTATAAGATAATGCGTCATGCCTGGTGCTAATAAACTCTTTTAATTTCTTGCTTTTGTGCTTTCAGTAGATAATATATTGTACGGCGAGTAAATCTGTTGTCGAATTCGTGTTTATCGCTAACATTTCTAATCAATGTAGGTATAAAGTCCGACATAGCTCTCTCAATTATTCTGTAAAAATCTTTAAAAAGTGACATTTTGTCAGCGATAACGATAAAACTGTCAAAGCATACACTGAGTTTGTCATGAGCTGCCGAAATGTCACGAAGCCAATCAATATGTGAACTTTTGTCGATCAAAAATTCTAATCCATCTTTTTAAGAGTCCACTGTAACACCAGTCAAATTCAATAGATACCTTATGGGTTAATTCACACGTGAAAAACCCATGGCCCGTAGGGAGCCGAAAAGAATATCGGTGCATTATAAGAACTCATTCACACACATCTGTGTCCGGGCCGTGCCCGAAACGTGTCGGACTACAGTGTGAGTATTGTGACGGGTCTGACACGTGTCGATCAACCTTCTTCTTCCTTTTTATTTTTCTTTATTTCGTCACATTCACTGTAGTAGGCGCCATATAAATAAAGAATAACGGTCATTGACCTTTCCTTAATATTTCTTCATAGGTACCACCGGACAGTAAAATTATGAATCGTTTTTCATTACTAGAACAGTAAGGATCACGATAGATGTCGATTCAGGACAGCTTTATGTCATTATTTCTGTTTTTGAAATTAAGTGTGTCAATAAATGTAGGTGGGTCAATGACCGTTATTCTTCATTTATCTGGCGCATACTATAAGAGCCATGCCGGAGCATCAGATTTACCTCCATATAGTGCTGCTATCCGTGTCTTTGATTTCCTTGGTTAGGTGGCTCAGCAGCGCAGCGTTGGCGTTGGTGTACCATTCGACGGCTTCCGTCATTGAGGTACCAGCGTTTATACTTGATCTGTGGACAAAAATACATCTTTAAAAATTAACTTTTAAGTCCTATATACAAACTCATTTCCCCGACGAAAGAGAACTGCCCCCTGTGTCAAAAGATAGAATTGAGTCGAAAAGGGAGGGATTAAGATATAACCCAGCAGTGGGACGATTATAGGCTAATAAATAGATTTTGGACACAAAATGCAGTTACTAAGCAAACTGACATATGTTTCAAGAAATAGAGATTAATTCGATGTTAAAACATTACGTCAATATTACATATTAATAGTTTCTTTTGCAAATTTAATATTGCAGAGTTTTGGCTCTACGAATTTATAATACCCACTACGTATTATAAGTATTCACTATCATGCAGTGTCAAATTAAAGCGTGTTTTCAGGTCACATTAACAACTTAGTCTTAAAATACCAGTTTGGTAACGGTTGATCCGGTTCCAATCCACAAGGATTGATTCACCACTTACATGGTAGGTACCTATGTTTATTTTTGTGCTATGACTGTACCCTGTTAATCATAATGAAAGTAAAAAATAAATACCTACCCGCTTACGCGTCCCATCCGCGCAAGCGATGCTCGCGCAACACGTCTACGCATTAAATTTCAGTGTTGTTTGGGGATTGTAGTCAACAAAGACGTGTAAGTCAAGAATATTAGTGGGAAGTACAATCCCCGTATACGCTTAAGTGGATATAAAATAAATTTATGTGAAGTTCTGCAGTCTACTTTATATCTACTTATCATAAACAGTTTCAAAAACACAATCAATCAATCAATCAATCAATCAATCAATCATTTTATTTGCACAAGAACTATTCATTTCCAAGGACATAGGCACAAAGTGTCAATTCTACTATTTCTTTAAGCAATGTTCGCAACGCATATGTCAGTCGCAGTCTGTCAAAAATGTATGGAAATGAAGGCTTTTTTGACGGATCGCGACAAATATACGAATGCAAACGATGTTTAAAATTAGTAGAATTGGCCCACTGTTACTCAAAACCAAAGATAGGTATAAATTACGCAAGGAAAATTGTAACAATTCGGATTTACAATCGTTAATCCTAGGAAAATCTATCGCTTCTAATAATAGACCGATTACTGGAAAATTCAACACCACATGCTACTCAAAGCCGTGTTTACTAGAGCGTTGAACTACTAAATCAATACACTGAAGCCTGTATCAGTATTCAACGCACGAGAACGTAGATTACTCTCTAAATTAAGTGATGACAAACATTTGCTGACAAACAATTGGGCCAACTTACAACAACCAACATTGACGCCAATTAGGTGTTTGGGAAAAGGAATTCAGTCATTTGTTTTATTTTGGGGACTATTTTGACAGCTATTTTATGTTTTTTTGTAACAAACATTGTTCTTTCATACATTTTAAAATAATATGTAAAGAAGGTGCCATTAATTATGAAATATAAATAAGAACAATCCTATTTATATTTCATAATTAATGGCACCTTAATTGTTATTCATTTTCCCGACTTTCGAATTGATCTCAAAACATGTAAATTTTTAGCATTAAATAAGTATTTAACACGCTCGCCACGCCACATCCTCAATTCAGAAACCATCAAATAAAAAAATGAGTGGACCCATACAATGAAAGAAAAACAAATAAAATTGGTTCGCGAAAGATTTCATGTAGCTTACGAAATGGCCTTAAAATCTAATATTTGAAATATTGTGTCTTATCTATGCGTAAGACAAAACCTCCCAAGAACGCCTCTCCAACAATGTTTGGGTCGTCAAGTGTAACCAGATGAAGCTCATCAGAATGAGGATCATCGCCAATGATATGCTCGTCGAGTCAAAGCTCCAAAGTCTTGAGCATTGACGCCGAGTAGCTAGCCTGTCGGTTTTCTACCGGTTACATTTTGGGGAGTGTGCGACGGAATTGCATAGTTTAATTCCGCCTAGCACTTTCCATTATCGGACTACAAGACGTACGGCGATGCGCCACCGGTACATGGTGGACATCCCACCTACAGACACGAAACGTTTTGGGAGCACATTTATTGTGCGTATAACTAAGGAATGGAACTCTCTGCCAGAGTCTGATAGCTACAACCTGGGAGTATTGAAGTCAAGAGTGAACAGGTTCCTTCTTGGCAAACGTGCTCTACCTTCGACTACACACATCGCTTATCATCAGGTGAGATGGTGACCAAACGCGTGTCTATTAATATTAAGCAAAAAAAAACCGGCCAAGTGCGAGTCGGACTCGCGCACGAAGGGTTCTGTATTATCTATCTATAAAAAACTGCAAAAAAATCAAGTTTGTTGTATGGAAGCCCCACATAAATATTTATTTTATTCTGTTTTTAGTATTTGTGCCAACAGAAATACATTATCTGTGAAAATTTCAACTGTCTAGCTTCGGTTCATGATGAGATACAGCCTGGTGACAGACGGACGGACAGCGGAGTCTTAGTAATAGGGTCTCGTTTTACCCTTTGGATACGGAACCCTAAAATGGCCAAGTAGATGTCATTGTATTTAACATGGAGTAGGTGCCTATTTTACCTCCACAATCTAGTCACTGAGTAACACTGTGTCAGATCTTCTGGCTTCTGAGAACCCGGAACTACTATCAATCTCGGTATGTTAAGATGGTCACCCATCTGATCCACGAACTGACCTCGGCAAGCAATTACTTACCCTGGGAAGTCAGCCCGTGATTAATATGAGCCACGAGCTAAAGATAGCTCTTACCTTAAAACAACTTTTGGTATGAATCAATTTTTCAATCTTTTATAATACCTAAAGTATCAGTTCACGTAAGGGACATTTACCATAAATGCCAAAATGAACCTTACAGCAATTACTTCAACTGTCATTTATCGAAATTTCTAAAATGTCGCTTACGTTAATTTGATACTAACTTCTGGTCTCGATATCCCAAACTGTTGAATCAGAACCGGAAAAAATCCCCGACGGGAGTGTTCACAAATACAACAAAATATTCCCCGTTGTCCCCTAACCACTAATTATTTATTAATTGTCGGGAACAACGGGGAATATTTTGACTTATTATCACGTTGTGAGTCATATTTCATGTTGTTTAAAACCTCTTTGACTCATAGGTAGTCCTTAGTATCTGACAACATGTCATTGCCACGGAAATTTGGCACACTGTCATGTTGGTTTCACTTACGAGTAATAATAATTTTAGCCGAATGACGTCAACAGCTTTTTTTATAGATGGGACATCATCAAAATGACCCCTACCGCTCTGGGCGGAGCGGAAGGGAGTGTCAGACTCTTACTGACCAAAACCCATCCATGCGCCTCCTAATGCCCTTTGCTTTCCAGAGCCGCGGTAAATCTTTCGAACAAAATCCGCAACCCTGGCAGGCTCCGTCTGCTATGCTGACATCTCTTTAAGCGCCGTCGACCCAGGCCTGGCTTTGATCGACGGTGAGCCACCCAACGCTCGCCACCCGCAGGCCCGCGCACGGTGGCCGGAAATCGCCCTGCGACTCCCGACGCCCGGGGCGTCTCCCTATGTTGCGGCGGCTGAGGCGTGAGGGTTACCTCTCGCTCACGCGGCCCGCCTTTTCCTTCACTAGCAATACTGCTTCATGACTGCTTCATTAAGCAACCCCACTTGGTTGGACAAAAATCTTTATTGACATAGAAAATTATGATGTACTACACGAAACTCTATAGAGTCTATTTTTTTCTAGGACTTGATTTACCAGAGCGATAAAACTGAAAGCGTCACAACATAATCTTATTCTACTGACGGACAAAATCTTAAAAATCAAGAAGGAAGATAAATTAACGACTCAGCAAACACGTTGTGCTTGTACCTGTGTACCTAACTATTTTTGGTGTACAATAAAGTAGTTATTATATATATCTATCTATCTATCTTGTATCTTGTATGTTGTCAACTTTACACATGATAAGTTTTCCAAGTGTTTCTTCAACCAAAGAGTCAGTGTTGGTATCCAAAGTGGCAATGCTGCCAAAGTTTTGGGCCATCAACAGCGATCGGGATGAATTCATTGAAAAAAAAAGAACTCATGGGGTATCTCATGAGTTCTTTTTGCACAAGTTAGTAGGTACATAATAATTATTGCTTGAAAGTTGCTTCAAAAATAAATTGAAGGACCTTTTAGGACCTTTGCTTTCAAGCTCGCAGAAAACCGTAACGTGGCAACTACACAAAGGAAAAGGAGGAGGGTAATGTTTTTCGAGCGTATGTATGTCTACGTATGTACTCGTAGGTATGTCCATTTCTATGGCATGCCCTACAGCCCAAACGGCTGGACAGATTTTGACATATGAGATGTCGTTAAATTTGTCCAAATTGTGGTAGTGATATAGGGTATATAAATTTTCAAAAGTCACTAAAATATAGGAATTAAAAAAATTACTGTCAAAAAACCGAGTCGACGGTGCGTTGTGTACCACGCGCGCTTCAAAGAGATGTCAGCATAGGAAACGGGGCCCGTTAGGAACGCAAAGTGCACTACGAGGAACACGGATGGGATTTATTCAGTGAGTCTGATACTCCCTCCCGCTCCACCCAGAGCGGCAGTAGTCATTTAATGATTTCTCATCCATAAAAAAGGGTGTAAATAATCCCCGGTTGGTGCTTGACGAAACGGTTGGCGCAGTGCTTGAGCAGTTGACTGCTGCGCTCATGTCGCGGATTCGATTCCCGCACGGTACAAATATTTGTATGGCCTACAGATAGCTGTTGTTCCGGGTCTGGCTGTTTGTGTATGTGAGTTTGTATGTTTGTTAACGCACCCACGATACAGGAGAAATTCTTAGTGTCGGGCAACGTTTTTCTTAAAAAAAAAAGCTATTGCATAATATGGAAACAAAAAATAAAAGGCCATACCATATACTATGGGAGAATTACTGGCCCCTGCCTGACCACTGACAATGTACACGGCAAAAGAAAAAAAAGCTATTTTTTTATTATTTTAATACTAATCGCCTTCAGATGGGTAATCAAAATAATCCTAGTCACACGTACACAATTTATTAGTTTTCAGGGACATCTGTGTCTACACAAAATGTTATTCACCTAGCTACCTATCCTTAGAGTTTTTTTTACGATTTCTCCAATGAATTGCCTATAAAAATGTAACGACCATTTTATGGAGAGGGTAGGTACATTAATAGGTGAATAAAAATCTAGATATTTTGTGTTATTGCTTTTTATGCACCTAAACGTGTTTCAATTTAATGGGTTTATTGTTTAAGAATAATGGGCGGCCATATACCAATAACGCCATGAATGGGTGTCAGAAACACCTGCGATTTATAATTAATAGTGGAATATTGTTTTCGCATTTTTCAATAGTGACGTCATTTGTGGTGGCATTGTTTTTCATTGAGTACCTATCCTTAAGTACGGTCAACAACATAAATTGTATGCATATTGTGAAGTAACGCTATGTTTACTATAGTTTTAAGGGGCTCTATAAAACGCGACATCTGTCAAAATGTGGAAATGTTTGAGAATTACCACGTGACATTTTGATAACACAAATCAAACTTGTTGAAAGATCTCTGAGCGAATTCTACTAGAGTCCGTTCAACGAAAGAAGTCTCGCAACGGCGGCGCTAGTTTCTATGCGAGTGTACGCTATCCTCTCACAAATCTTGTTAGTTCCATTTATTTCCGCGGGACTTTTTTCGTTGGACGGACTCTAGTAGTAATGTTCGCATTTGCATCTGTCATAAAAGCCTCAATTTTCATACATTTTTTTAAAATTTGAATTAGCAATCTCATCGTTGATGATTGACATTTTTTCTAAGTACTAAGCAACCCTCAACGATATATCGAACCCTCCCTCAAACGTTTAAGTACAGAATCACCCCTTCTCTATCACTTGACTAACATAATATTTGCCAACGATTAGCCCATCTAAAAGAGTGGTTGCTCATGGGATTTTAACGAGCCAACAAACACATTACTATAGGAGTGCCAACGATTATAATATCCATTATAGTGTATTAGAAACACCATTAGGATATCATGGAAAATGTTATGGTGCATGTTGCATGCTTCCCGATAAATTAATATGATTACCAGGTGCTAGTTTTTAGTTAGTGGTAATTAATTATAAGAATGCATTACACTTTAATGCTCGTTAAATGGTGTTTTGATGACAGTTTTATAGTTGATGATGGAAAAGTATATTTGATGACGTAGTTATACTGACAATTAATGAGAATATACAACCAAAATTTTGAGTGATGGGGACAGGTGGACTCGACTCCTATTTAAGGGGCTGGCTAGCACTAAGAGAAGGCAGTAGGAAAAGGGAGAACGATTGCCTTGTGACATTATTTAGGCTAGTTACATTAGGATTTTAGGGTGCATTCATAAAGCTAACTGTTTGGTTTGAAAAGCTAGCAAGCTAAAGTTTCAGTAGGTAAGCTGTACATTGATCACGTTTCTTAAACACTACACAGACTTTTAATATCGGAAGTCGGTGTTATTGGTTTCGTTTCTTCGTTTTTTTGACACCGGCTTCCAAAAGTTTTTAATAAGTTTCAAAAAGCATCCACAATCAATGACGGACATAATTAAAGAAAGTCTTAATTGGTTTCTCAGCATTGCTATCAACTCTGCGGCCATCTTGATTCTTGTTGCTCCAGATACAAGAATAGCAACGAGAAAAGTTTCAGCTGTTTTAAAAGTGATCCCTCGTACAAAGTTCCACTACACGCCTCTTAACTTTATAGTTTGATAGATTTACTATCACGAGATTGAATAAAATAACAGCCAATTACCGAGTAGTCTTACCACACGCAGGGTTCCGTAGTCAATATTATCATTATGTAGCCCTGGCTAAACTACACACTTGTACTCGTACATATTTAATTTCGATTTCCATGATGTAAATGAGAACGTCCACTGGCAAGAAATTGAACCACCCTGCTAACGTAGCCAGACTTTCCGTGCAAAATTGCTCAAACAGCGTAGGTGTAAAAGACAAGTCTTGTACTTAAAAAGCGTTCATATTCAAGTCGCAAATCATGTGAGCGATTATCAATGATAAAAACTTGTCAAAATGTAGGGAGGTGTTTTTAACAGTAAACGACTGGGATAAAAATACAAATATATTTTTACTTGAGCTTCAAATTATTCTTGCAATTTATTACTATAAGTTTTTTATAATGAGTCTGTGTGAAAATTGTATACAAACATAGTGTTCCAGAAATGCGTGGTCATAATTTAAAGGTGATTTTGGGTAGCTGATATAATATTAAGAAAAAAAATACCAAAAATTGAACTTTAAAAAAAAAGCACTACAAAAAACTCGTTCCAAAGAAATGTCTTTTCAAGCTGTCTGTTGCAGTTGGTATCATCAAATCTGTCACTGAACTAAAGTTTAATGCCACCAACTGTAACAAACTGCTTGAAAAGTCATTTCTTCGGAACAATTAGTCGTTTTTGCTGGTTATTTTTTTTAAGTAATTTTTTTACGAATGAATATAATTATAATTATATTCAGCCTTCTTACTAAAAAGTGTCTACCTGCTTGGGCCAAACTAAAAACTTATAAAACTTTCGTCTTAATTAGATGACAGGGTTCTTAATCAGATTACGGAACTCTAAAAAGACAAATTAAACCCGCCACCAGCGCGGCAGATAACGTAGTTACCCTAGGTAGATGGCAATAAAAACTTTGCAGGAAAACTATTTGATCGATCGTCGGCGGAACTTCTTAAGAAGCAAGAAGAAGCCTGTCCCGGTAGCATATTAATTGCTTAGATATCTGGATAAGTTTTATTTTTTATGCTACATATTATTCAAATAGAGGTATATGCAGAATAGAGAGTAAAGTCGCACAAACCTCCATAGGAAAGGGAGGATTCTCCAACCAGACGGTTATTGTGTCTGGTGGGAAACTGCCCGATAGTTGATATTCGGACTGTTGTATATGTTACGGCTAATAGCCGAAGTGCGGCTACACCTAGTTTTAGCCGGCTACAACTAGCCGGTCATTGGGCACCCCGAAACCACATGGAAATAGGAACTTTAAAGTGTTTTGAGGTTAGGTTAGAACTAGTTGTAGCCGGGTTGCACCTAGTTGTAGCCGGCTAAAACTAGGTGTAGCCGCACTTCGGCTATAAGCCGTAACATGTAATATATTCAAATCGCATGGAAAACTCTTATACCGCGATTCAAGATTTCGTTAAGTTAGTTCTTAGCTTGCGGGATAGATGGCATCGCGGATCTTTTTGTTGCGATGTAGATTTTGGTACGTTGTTTTTTTTTTGGTGGAGGCATTGACGCCGCTATATAATTATATAACATGCTGAGACCATCTTTGCCTTTGGGCTCAATTAAGAGTCAGTTTGAGTACATTTCAAACCCTAATTTTATTCCAAAGTTACATAGTTTTTAGGATTCCGATCCGAGATATATTATGGAAAAACGGAACCCTTTTAGGATTGTCTGTCGGTCCTTCTGTCACAGACCATTTTCTTCAAATCTTCTGTGACCCAAACAAGTACGTGTAAAGAAAACAAATAAATTTTGAAACTCGGGTCACTTAAAAAGTTGTTTGAACTGTAGGTTTGTGTGACGTATCAAATTAAATGTCGTATTGTGTCGAATTTTTCATTAAATTAAAAAAATGAATGGTTTTGAAGTAAATAGATGAAAAATGATCAATCCCCCCCCCCTCATCTTCGAAACTAATGAGTCAAAAATGTATAGTCTATGGATAATTACAGGAAAACCTATAAAAGAAGTCTACGGTTTGAAAGCAACATGTTAAAAAAGGAGATTCGTTTGGAATGCTTTACATGAGAGTCCGTCTCGCACTTGACCGGTTTTAAGGTTAAAGCAGTTTGTTAAATCAACTTCAAATTCTTAACTCAGAAATCTGGGAAAAGTTGCTTTTATTGCCACTTACAATTTTCACAAGTCAAGTCAAGTACAAACATATTATAATAAATCTAATAATTAGTCTGTCAGATTGATTTCCAAAAAATATTAGACACGTATTTTTGCTTACATAAACAAAAAACGAATGACGATACAGTGCGCTGAAAATACGCGTCACGTCTCTATGTTGGTGCAATTTTTACTAGCAACGTAATGTCATGCATGTCTCCTATCAGCTTTGTCACTTGAATGCCACTGTACTAATTTTAAAGTCAAAGAATGATGTGGGGATATTTTACAACGAAGCTTTTGGCCCGTTGAATGTAACTTAAGGTGCTGTATGCGAGTGTGAATCGCAAATCGTTTTTACTAGCGCACGGTCGTTGGCGCTTGTTGCCTTGATAGCTACTTGGTAGAAAGATACAAAGTATTTCGGTGTTTCCAGACGAATGTAATAAATTATAAAGTCAAAGTCAAAGCATTTATTTCAATTAGACCATTTACAGGTACATTTGAATTGTCAAGGTCGGTCGGTCAAAAAGATGAAGCTATGTTGGTAGAATAGCGATGTTTCCAGTTTTGCGTAATCACCTCTACTAGCTAACTAATATGGTAATTCAGATGACTGTCGTCGGTCATCTGAATTACCACCAAACCAAAAAAAAAAATCGGCCAAGTACGAGTCGGACTCGCGCACGAAGGGTTCCGTGCCATTATCTGTAAAAAAAAACGTAAAAAATCACGTTTGTCGTATATAATCCCAACTTAAATATTTATTTAATTCTGTTTTTAGTATTTCTTGTTATGGCGGCAACAGAAATACATCATTTCTGAAAATTTCAACTGTCTAGCTATCACGGTTTATGAGATACAGCCTGGTGACAGACATGGTGATGGACAGCGGAGTCTTAGTAATAGGGTCCTGTTCTTACCCTTTTGTTACGGATACCTAAAAAATGGTTCACGCGGTACGTTTTCCTTCACCATAAGTCAATGGCTTTAGATTAACTTAGAAGTTACACCCATTACATTGCAAAGACATTATTACAACACCAAGAGCCCATAAGCTTCTCCAGGCACGTTTAATTGTAGCAAAGGCACAAAATTGGATCCAGTACTGACAATAAATCGCTTACAGGTAAACGTAGCGATCTCAATGTTTTTTCTATTAAGACTAATCGAGATAAACAGCAGTCGATTTCAATTCTTTCAATTTTATTAGCGTCTTAATGAAAGTCTGAACGATAGACGACTTCATTTAGACTTCGAAAGTCGATGCTTAGTTTAAATTTGATTGTTGAAGGTGTTGACCTTGGTGATTCGTTGTCATTAAATATTTAGTATTTATTATTTATTCGTCACTATGTCTTGCGAATGTTATTTCGTAAAAAAAAGTTATAAATCTTGTGTACTTTAGCTATACTTTTTACTTAAGATCTTAATTTAATTTGAATTGTTTTGTTTTGTTACAGGTATAATGTACCTACATATGCATGTAGGTATAGATTTTTTCACCTTTTGCTTTTGCACGATTGCAAGCTTTTATTTAACTTACCTTGTTAGTTAGTTAATATTTATTTGTTACATTTTGAAACTAAATTTTGAAACAGTTATCAGCAACCGATAATGCTGTTTGCATACACTTTTGTTTTAAATGACAATGCACAGTAAGCAAGAGACATAATTATAAATCCAATATAATAATATGTATTCAATATTTAATGTATTCCTAATGATAGCGGACCAATATACGAGTATTTATGCACACCATGTGTGGTAAAAAAATGTAAGTCAAAAATTAAATGAAAGAGCTTCAAAAACTACCGAAAAAACTAAACGATTTAAATACATTTGCTGCATTTGCAAATGCTGCAAATAAGCATTTGGCTTATTGGCTTAAAATTACATTCAGCTTAGTCAGAAAATCAAAGATGACCTAGGAGGAAGGGGCTGACCAAATTCCAAAACAACGAGCGGTGAAACAGTTTTACATTAATTCAAAATATGATAATGTACCTTAATTCTTCAAGTTCTGCTCTGAAGGCGACACCATCCACAGGTTTGGACCGGTTCTTGAAGACCAGCATCGGAAGAGATCCCATCTGATCTATTGCTCTATTGGTGCCCGCGAAACGTTGCGATAGGTTTGACCTGCAAGATATAAAGCATTAGAAGTTCTTAACTAATTATGATGACCGTCATGGGCTTTTTTTTGGAGAGGAAATCATTAAATGACTTCTCCTAGAGCGGGCAGGAGTGTCAGAACTTACTGACTTAAGCCCACCCGTGTTCCTCCAAATGTCCTTTGTGTTCCAGGGCCACGGTAACTCTTTCGAACAATTTCGCAACCCTGGAGGGCCTAGACATAGTGATAGTCTATTGGTGAAAGAAATGTTTTCAAAAAGTTCAAAATTTACGGGCTATATAAATAAATGAAAATCCTGACCACAAAAATATTTACAAGATTAAATTCTGGGTGTGAGAATTCTTTAGTGAATCATGATGACCGACAAATTAATAAAATTATTTTTATTGTAAGACAAATGTTTTATAACTTGGTTTAACTTTGCGGTTATGAGTTCATAAGAATTATGTTAATCGAACACCTTGGTTTTATGCGCCATTTTACGAATGATGTAAGTCAGTGAAAGGACATCTCCGACATCCCGCTCGGTCACAAGTCCCGGCCTTGGTATAATGCAGAATGCGCCCACGCAGAGGCCCGTAAAGAGTCTGCTTACCAAGCCTGGATCAAGGCCCGCGACCGAAAGGCTAAAGCACGTAGGGTTCGCGCGAGGAAAAGAGCCTTTAATTCTGCTGCCAAGTCCTGCAAGCGGGTTTTATGTAGGGCACGTTTTGACAATGTCGGACGTATCGGGGCCAAACTAGCATCACACCCTCCGGGTAGTAAGCAGTTTTGGTCCCTGTCGAAAGCGGTTGAAACGAATTTCTGTCGACCCACTTTGCCTCCAATGCTAAAACCTGATGGTTCCCTGGCTCACTCTGCAAGAGAGAAAGCAAATTTATTTGCCACTCTCTTTGCAAGCAATTCACGTCTGGACGCTGGCTCCAAGCAACCACCAACTTTACCTCGTTGTGACTCTTCGATGCCGGAGATCGCAGTTCACATTAAAGAGGTCCGAAGAGTATTGTGCAGTCTAGACGTGAATAAGGCCAGCGGACCTGACGGTATTCCAGCAAGAGTGTTGAGGTAATGTGCACCTGAACTGTCTCCTGTGCTGGACACGCCTGTACCGCCTCTCTCTTGAAAAAAGAACGGTGCCGAAATCATGGAAGCTTGCGAATGTGCAACCGGTGCCCAAAAAGGGAGACCGTGCTGATCCTGCACATTACCGTCCAATCGCCATTACCTCCATCCTATGCAAGGTTATGGAAAGGGTTCTGAACAGTAAGCTGCTGACCTACCTTGAAGACAATGATCTCCTCAGTGACCGTCAATATGGCTTTCGCCAGGGACGGTCAACTGGTGATCTTCTTGTGTATGTCACGCACTGCTGGGGCGAAGCCATCGAGAGACACGGCGAAGCACTTGCTGTGTCGCTCGATATCTCGAAGGCTTTTGACAGGGTCTGGCACGCAGGTCTACTCAACAAGCTTCCTGCTTATGGCATCCCAGCTGGTTTTTGTAGCTGGATATCAGACTTCCTAAATGAACGGTCGATCCGAGTAGTCGTTGACGGCTGCTCCTCTGACCTCATGGCTATTGATGCCGGAGTTCCTCAGGGGTCTGTTCTCTCTGCAACTCTTTTCCTGCTACACATCAATGACCTACTTCAGCCTGGTCTTGTTGGGTACGCAGATGACAGTACGGTTTCAGAGAGATACTTGTCCAGCGCAACAACCGGCGGGGATGAAGTCCGTTCCTTGAGAGAGGCCATGGTAGAGCGGACAAATTTGACCTTAAGCGTTGTCTCCCAGTGGGGTGATGACAATCTGGTCACTTTTAACGCCACCAAAACACAGGCGTGTCTTTTTACCGCAAAAAGGAGTCGCTTTGACCAAACTCCTACTTTTCGGGGTGCATCTGTTCCCGTTACTGATCGGCTCGAGCTCCTAGGCATGGAGTTGACATCCAGTCTCAACTTCGGCGCCACCATCGAGTACAAAGCCCAAATTGCGGCCAAAAAGCTGGGCATCCTAAATAAGGTGAAGCGATACTTCAGGCCTGGACAGCTTTTAACCCTTTACAAAGCACAAGTCCGATCCTGCATGGAGTATTGTAGCCACCTATGGGATGGCTCAGCTAAGTATCAGCTTGCCGCGCTTGACTCGGTGGAACGCAGAGCTAAGAGGCTCATCGGTGACGCAAAACTGGTGGATGCCAAGCTACATAGCTTGGCTCATCGCCGTAAGGTTGCCTGCTTATCGGTCTTCTACAGATTGTACTTCGGTGAGTGTGCCCAAGAACTCCACGACCTCATCCCACCGGCCCCCTTCTACCATCGGACATCCAGACGCACTGCATCTTACCATCCCTACCTTGTAGATATTCCACCAATTCGCACTAAGCGTTTCCAAACGTCTTTTATAATGCGCACAGCAAAGGAGTGGAACTCTCTGCCTGCGTCTGTGTTTCCAAAAGCTTACAGCCCTAATCTCTTCAAAGTTAGAGTGAACAGGCTCCTTCTGGGTAAGCTCGCTCCATCGTAGACTTTGTCTCTGTCATATCTGACATTGACTAGAGTCAAGAGCAAACCCATCACCAATAAAAAAAAAAAAAAAAAACCCGATGAGTTTTATTTTATTCTATAAAAACAGTAGTTTATGCAACGATCTTATAAAAGGGGTTATTAAAACACGAGTGTGGGTTTATCACACGAGGCGTAGCTGAGTGTGATAATAGTATCTCACGAGTGTTTTGTGTTTTAATACCAAATTATATGCCGTTGCATACACTATTTTACCTTCACTCATACAGTTGAAATAAAATAAGTGGAAAAATAGTTTATTCCAATATGGCGGATTTTCTCATTGCGTTTGATTGAATGCGCAGTGCGCGCATCCCTAGACCTTTTTAAAGTCGGTTAAAAAGGAATTGAAATCAATTGTGTTAATTCCAAGAAATCAAATTGGTCGTACGACACTGACATTGACAAGTAATGAGACCTTTATCAATCATTTAAGTTCAAATGTTTCCGTCTCGCGTGCCAGTGTCTTCTTAAATCTAATTAATTACAATGATGGCTATCTGTGGACGGTTGACCATCTTAACATATCAAGACTCTTCCGTGCCTCGGAAAGCACGTTAAGCCGTTGATCGCGGCTGTCATTTGTAAATCTTTGGCAGTCGTTACGGATTGTCAGAAGCCAGAAAATCTGACACCAGTCTTGCCAAGAAGTACAGTGTTATCCAGTTAATGGGTTGTGGAGGTCTGGTAGGCAGCCGCTCCACGTAAAATACTGATATTCAGCTGAATTCGGTTTGACTGGGAGCCGACCCCAATATGATTGAGAAAAGGATAAGCAGATGATGACTGCCTAACAGTCCCAATATCTGGGTAGCATTACACCCTTTGGCAGTACTACTGTCTCATTTTCTGGCCTTCGATTATTCGTATCAAAAATTGAATACCCCTCCCGCTCTGGGTGGAGCGGCAGGGAGTGTCAGACTTTTACTGACTAAAACCCACCCTTAGTCCTCCTAGTGCCTTTCTTTCCAGGGCCGAGGTAACTCTTTCGAACATATTCCGCAACCCTGGCATCACCAGAACCCTTATCGACATAATGGTGAAAATAAAAACAAATGAAAATAAACCGTAAAATCAGTTTTCAAAATATTGGAACCCATTGGTTTAATCTGGTCGTACCTAAGTCGTTAAGCAAGTTGATCATCGATTTAGATTTGTGGCTACAAGGATAAGTATACTACCTCATTATATCAGCCGAAAGACGTCCACTACTGTACATAGGCTTCCCTCAAGTGCCGCCACAACAACAGCAGATTCTGTGCATCTCGCGTCCATTGGCTACCCGCATACTACCTACAAAAGCAATAAAAACCTACCCATCGTCATAACGTATGTACCTTAAAGTGCTCCCATTGGTGAAAATGAAGAAAGCGACCTCGGACCTCTCTTGCTGCAGCCTCGTTACCAGCTTCCCCAGTTCTGTTGCTCTGCTGACCTGGTCCAACAAAGAATAATATGGTATAGTGATCTTACGAAATTGGCTCATTGTTCATTACACTACAATGTACACTGCAGTAGATAATGTCTGCGAAGTATTATAATTACTTTATGCATTCATTTTTAAAATCTTTCTACTCGTATTTTTTCACGTTATCGTATTAACAGTACAAAACAGAGCGCCAATTTACTATTCTACTAATTTTTAAGCCATGTTCGCATTCAAATTGCAGTTCCAATCGGTCAAAAAAGGACATGGGCCTCCCCCAAGTGTCGCCACAACAACCGATCCTGTGCATGTCGCTACCGGCGACCCATATTACCCAGTTTATTGATCGTACTTAAAAGGCAAAGTAATCAAAGTACCTACGCAAATTCGTATACATTGATGGCGTTTCCACATATTAAAAAAAAAATACAAACATCCGAATTGAGAACCTCCTCCTTTTTTAGAAGTCCATTAAAAATATTGTATCGTTAAATATTGCATGTTCAAATTTTGAATGAAGTGACGCTAGATACGAGTTATTTCATAGTGTGAGTCGTGCCTTTTGATCTTTATTTTAGTTTGTTGCCACCGACTTCCGATATCAAAGTTATTTTTCGTTAAGTGTTTTTTGGAAGTCGGTTGTAATTTTTTAATTTTGATTTGTTTACAATTTTTTTCTGTTTGTATAATTTTATTTCGCAATATGTAAGACACCAAGATGTGTGTAAAGATCTTCTGTTTCACAATATTTTTAATTTGTTTGGTGGACACAGGAGTAGGTAGGTACCTACAAGTAAAAAGATATGATTTAGTTCGACTTTGTGATATGATGTGATTATAAATACATTATCAATCCCTAATTTGCATTTTCATTACCTGTAGCACAGTAAGGCCGTATTCATGTAGAGCACTAGTAACCGGCGCCGATATGTCGCCGCAGGCAGTTTTATACATTTTGCAGAATCAGATAGGAACTTGTCGGCGCTTATCGCATACCAGCATTCTACATGTACATGTACATTTAATGTAGAAAAAAAAGGTACGTTTTGCGAAAGGTGCATTTTGAGAAAGGTACGTTTTGCGAAAGGTGCATTTTGAGAATGGTACGTTTTGCGCACGGAGTGCATTTGGCGAAAGGTACATTCTCCAACTGAACGACTTTTTGCCCAACCATTCAAACCCAGGACCCCATACTCGGCAGCCACGCTTGCTACCTCGACACCAACAAGCCAGTTAAAAAAAAATAAACGTTACGTCACTAACGAACATACATAAACATCTCATAACTTGAACGTTATGACAAAGGCATCTTATCAAAGCGTTTACAAATGCCAAGTTTAAACAATAAGCTGTTCGAAAACGGCCATAACTTTGAAACTGTAATGAGGAAAACAGATCGATAGTGTTCAAGACTAGGTGACTGGTATTTGTACTCCGAGACCCCTCTCCCTCCCGTTCATTTAACCCCTCTCAGATATGAAAGAGCACGTAACACTTGTGTTGTGATAAGGGTTCGCATATGAGACGTGAACACCTAGGTACTAATTATAATAATGTATATTTATGTAAATCACAGTCAGGAGTCAAAAGAGACTGCTCTTTTGACTCCTGACTGTGATTTACCTAGCAATCATCTTATGTGCCTCAATTTAGCCAATCTGTCTGTTTTTGTTTTAGGTACTTCTTCATGCGTTAACGGATTAGCCGATTTGGATAAAGTTTGCCACACAGGTAGACCGTATCCTAGAACAAGACTTTCGATACTTTTAATCCCAGGAGTATGTTCCATTGTTGGGATAATTTTCGTCTTGCAACGTGAAACACGCTTCAGGGATCTTGAATTTCACATAAGTCATACCACGTCACAACAAGGTGTATTTGGCTAGTGGGAGTTGTTGTCAAAACTGGTTAACAATTGAATTTTCCTGGCTTTTCGTTGCAGATTGCGACTGAATGCGTACGTTGCTTAAAAACTAGTAGAATCGGCCCGTAGATATTATACAACGCAGTGTGAAACAAGCTTTACCGGGACATTCCGTTATGCCAATTAGATAAATTCGAGGAAATTCAGCGATCTGTACATAGATGTCGGCAGCAGTTTCAATAATTGGCCTTAAAATCAATGTTGTTAGTTCGAAACAGTGATTCAGATTAATTTAATCTAATTTGGTGCCTGGATACCTGAATTTTCAGGAGCTAGTAAGGACTCCTCATGTATTTTTAATAATAGTTGGTGATATTTTGTTTTTGCATTGCTCGCAGAACAGATGGTCGATGGGGCCGAAAAGTTTTGGAGTGGCGACCGCGTACCGGAAGACGCAGCGTTGGAAGGCCTCCCACAAGGTGGACCGATGATCTGGTGAGGGTCGCGGGTAACCGATGGATGCGAGACGCACAGGACCGGTTGTTGTGGCGACACTTGGGGGAGGCCTATGTCCCGCAGTGGACGTCTTTCGGCTGATATGATGATGATGATGATGATGATGATATTTTGTTTGCCCTGTGCGAGTCCATTTTTTTTTTCTTGTTAAATCTTTGTACGCCCTGAGAATCGACCTAAAACTAACGGGTGGTTAATACTACACAAAAAGCCTACAATAACTTTCAACACGCAAGCAAAATATTTATCTATTCTCCTTCTATTTCACGCCGAGAGAGTATTTTTAAAAGTAATTTATTTTGCGTCAGAACCAATAAACTAGCTTTTGACGGACATTTCTGACGCCAGCTCATGAAAATGTATGAGATTGAAGATTCATGGAACGGGTTATAGTCGATATTCCATGTGTTAGGTTTAAACGAAGAGGAAAATATTGTTGACGTCATTAGTTGTGACATTGCTTGAACTTCACTACTGTTGTTTACTAACGTCATGAGAATTTTGAGGGGTATGAAAAAATAAACACAAAAGACAAAATGTACACACGCAAGGCGTGGGGGGGGATTTTTGTGTTGTGATAAATACAGTAACATATTACTTATGTGACCTGTCAGAAACCAAAATTTTATTTTCTGCCATCATCATCATCTGCCTAGCCTTTTCCCAACTTTATTGGGGCCGACTTCCAGTCAAACTGGATTCAACTGGGTAACACGGTACTTCTTGGCAAGACTGGAGTCAGATTTTCTGGCTTCTTTATTAGAAGCCAGTCCAGCCAGTCAGTTTGGCAGTCCGTAACGACTGCCAAAAAAAGATCTAATGACAGCCGAGACAAACTGCTTAATGCTTTTCGAGGCATGGAGGAAACTCGATATGTTAAAAAGGTCACCCATCAAAGTCTAAGTCAAAACGTTTATTTCAATTAGGCCATTATACGGCACTTTTGAACGTTATCATTTACATTAAAATGTCAATACTATGTATAAAAAATAAAGTTACTCTTCTACTGTCCACAGACTGACCCCAGCAATTGTTGCTTAACCTTGGAGATCGACTCATGCGTCTGTAATTATAAAGCCACGACCTCCTCGTCTCCTCCTTCTATTTTCTATCTAAGTAAAATTTCAATTGATTTGAGCGACATCATTGAATTGTCTGACATAAAATCTGTGATTGATCCAAATTAAATGCAACCAACTGTATATACTTACTATCAAAACCAAAAACATTTTTTTAAATCGACCTTAAAATACGACTAATAAGTTTTTGTTCGGAAATCCATTTAGCGGCTCTGATATCCATTTAGTTCGGGAGGGAAGTTACTCCATATGAAATACTGGCTATCCAGCTTCATTCAATGATAAGTGCTTTGTTTCAAATCTTTCAGAAACCAGTACCTGTTCCTCAACATCAGCCACATCCCTCCCATTGGTGATGCTGCTTTTCAAAGACAGCGTGGTCTGCACTATAAGGGCCAGGATAGGGATGAAGGGTAGAAGCAGCAGTCTCCAGAGCTGACAGCGGCGGCTTGTGCACCATCGGTGGAGCTTGGGGCCGCAGCTGCGCTTGTCCTCTGTCTTAATGTTTTCGGGAGCTGAAAAAAAAGGTTGGATTTAAATGATATAATTTAATAGCTTCCCCCGCGTTAAAGTCAAACAGCCGTATTCATAAAAACTTTAAAAATATTAATGAGCAAAAATACTGATAAACAGATTCTTTATTCAAAATGTTCTATGGAGAATTTGAATTTAGAATCCCATAAACAGTATTTTAACAAAGTAATGTTTATAAAGTTTTTTAAAACGTTTCATGAATAAGGGCCTAAGACTATCGCAAAGGGATCGTACTCCTGCTGTGCAATTCTGTGAGCCTAGCAAAAATGTTTTTCGTATACTGACGTAACAGTATCGTTAACGTAAGTGAATTTTGAATATAAAAACTACAACCCCATTCATTCCAGGTTGCCTGGAAGAGATCGCGGAATGCGATAAGGCCGCCCATTGTACATGTGTTTTAGTTAGTACCTAGTGTTCATTTTATGTTATTGTCGGTGTACAATAAAGTATATAATAAATAAATAAATAAACCCCATAATATTTTTAAATTAATACCATGGTTAAATTTTTATACGACTTACACAATTTGTCTCGTACAAAAGTATGAATGTAATATCCTATTCAAATAATTAATATGAACGAAACGTGCTAGGCCCTCGGGCGCATCAGGATTAGGAGTACCATCTTCTTCATCAAATCTTGAATGTTGACCAAACTCCCGAGCGCATGTTTATTTAGGGCTTTCCTGTCCACAAAATTTTCCTTGACCAATGTTATATGAGAATTTATTAGTTTACTATGACAGTAAGTTGCACTTTATATGTACAAAAAGGATTAAATCAATACTCTATTAAAGCCTGACTAGCTTTTGCTATGGCATTCGCGAGCATGAAAGTCGAAAATTATCCCACGAGAACTATTCGGTTGGTCCTACTCCAGGCCTATCTGTGTTCGAGATATCAGCCATTGAAGTATATTTTATTCATTTAGAACATCAAAATATAAAAACTATTCCATTATAGATGGATTACGTTCTACTGATACTTAGATAGAATTTAATTGTAACTCAGCGAAAAAGCGCATAAAAACGGAGATCATGGACGTAGGAAAAAAGGCTGCTAGACTAATATAAATTAATGGGTAGCTCGCCATCCGATCAGAACAGGCCTGAGTCGACGGCGCGTTGTGTTTCACGCGCGCCAAAGAGCGCGAAAGAGCTGTCAGAAAAGACAATGGGGCCCACTAGGGCCAAAGCCTGCCAGGGTTGCGGAATTAGTTCGAAAGAGTTACCGCGACCCTGGAACGCAAACGGTAGAGAAGGAACACGGATGGGTTTTAGTCAGTAAAAGTCTGACACTCAAGAAGTAATTTGATGATTTCCCACCCTTGACTAATATAGTATTGGGTGGGTCACAATAGCCGCATGCACATGCAGTGACCTCTGGGAAACAGTCTCCACAAAGAGGGGTGAGGATGGTCTAGGAAGAGGTAGCGTTACAGCCTAGACACCTACTGCAAGGATTGTTTAGAGGTGGTGCGGGAAAAAAAACTTTGAAGAATTTGGGGGAGGCCTTTGCTCAGCAGTGGGACAGAATATGCTGAATAAAAAAAATAAATGCGCATAGAATAGCATAATAATAAATGTTTTTGAGCTGTATTTTTTAAGAAATATTTTACAATGTACCAAATATGTTAAAAAAAAAAAAATGGAATAATAAAAGCCATTATTAACAATCTTATATGTTACATTTCATCATAACTACTTGTGTACTTACTACAAATATTAAACATGGTTGTTTGTCAAAGCAACGTCATTAAATGTTATTATTTATATTATACACCGGTGCTGTGATTGTCTTGCTCTTTCGCATAGCCTCTCTAAGTGTTCTCAACAACGATCTATCCTCATCCAACATGGTCCTGCCACCTCCTTGATATCATCCTCCCTTTTTAAATCTAGAATATCATAACAGAACATCAATGAAATTGTTTTTGTAAAGTGTTCGAAATCTTTTCCTATTAAAAGTGCACCATGCACTTTCAATAGGAAAATATTTCGAACACTTTCTAAGTACGACTTATAAATGTGACCTTTGAGAACGCTAGATTGCTCCGCACTGCACCATTCGTGAATCCGTATAATTCGAATCGTATAAAATTGTAGAAATGCAGTAAAAGCTCATGTGCTCAGCCACCCAGCTCCACTTTGTTAACTATTTAATGTAGGTACGTTAGTGCCCGATTTAACACCTTTTCATTTGGAATTTCTGAAGCTTTATAGTTAGGCTAGCTTTAGCTTTTGGGATTGCTTGCGTGAATATAATTTTTTCGCAAAAAAAGTAGCCTATGACCGACCTGGCGATCCTGGAGACGTGCAGGGTCGCATCTATCCCTTTAGGTACCAAAATTTATCAAAGTCGGAACAGCGATTTTGGCGTGAAATCGTAAAAAACAAACTAGCTTTCGTATGTATAATGTTAACCGGTCAAACGCCTCTGGCACACCGGTGTACCACCCGATTCACGCGTTTTAAAACTCTATTATTACTATTGCAAGGTATTATATAGGATGTTATCAAAAAATGGTTTCCGAATTATTTTTCAAACTTAAGAGCGTGTACGCCGTATGTCATTTCATACAAACTTTCAAGTCCTTATTCTTCAAAATGAATGAACCAATTTTAACGAAACTTGGTATGCATACGCTAGATATTCAGGTCTAAATAGTTATCAGAAAACATTTTTGAAAAAGAGTTCAGGGGTAAGGATATAGTGATTTTTCACTTTCTATAGAAAACTTAAAATCGCTCTCTCTCTCCCTCTGAAATCTTTTTCAAAAATGTTTTTTGATAACTATTTAGACCTGGATATATAGCGTATGCATACCAAGTTTCGTTAAAATCGGTTCATACATTTTGAAGAATAAGGATTTGAAAGTTTGTATGAAAAGCGTACCGCGTAAACGCTCTTAATACCGTGGGTACGGTGGCGTTGATTTTGTCTTTTCATTTACAGCTTTTGTAAGCTGTTAACTTTACCCGTAAAAGTTTATGTAAAAATCTCCATTTATATTTTAAAATGTCCATATCTTCTAGTTTTTCGGATATGTTATTTCGCCTAAATTGCTGAAAAGATTTTAATGAAACTTGGCACACAGATAGGCTCATAGATCATGCAGCCGAAGCCCTTGACAGAGGAAACTAGGTCATAAAATTGTTCTAAACTATCACGTCACTCTTTTATTGAAAAATAAAAGAGAAAAGGTTACTAGGAAACGGTAAAATTTGTAAAAAAAGGGTCCACAAATCTTCAATACTGAATCGCTGAGCGAAATAAATTCGTAAAAGCCCCACGAAAGAACCCTTGGGTTCCATGGATTGTGGTTTCGAGTCCCAAAAGTGTATTAGCTCAAAAGGATTAGGTAAAGTAGGTACATATACACACTTATATCAAATATATACAGGGTGATGTTGGGTAGATGACACACATTTTTTTTATATTTTTTTACAGAATGTAGTATATCAGCTACCCAACATTACCTTAAATATGACCACGCAATTCTGGCACACGTCAACGGGCTACAATATCGTATTTAAAGTAAAAACTGCGAAAGTGTTTTATTCTCAACAGTTTTCCAGTCCGTATGACCAAATGGTATTTCTTTTGTTGTATCGGTAAATGAGTGATGATCTTTTTTAGTATTATTATGGGCTGGTACAGCCAGCGACAAAATGCGATGAGTACTTAAAAGTTACAAAAGTTGTCAACACCTTAAAACAACAAAAGTCACTGAATAGCTATAGCCACAAAATGCGGTGAACAATAAATTATATTTTTTTAATAAGCGTTTTTTTCTATAAGTAACGTTTTTAATTGGAAATGGTTTAGTTTAAATGTGCTTACATAATCAAAACAAAAAATGAAAAGCTCAAGTGCCTATGATTCCAAATCTTCACAAATTCGAATCAAGGATCAATCGACCCATAACCTGTCAACACAGAATCCACTTAAATAAACAAACAGCTAATCATACTAATGACTCGTCAAGTACCTTCAAACAATGAGAAACTCATCTAGAAGATTAAAGCTTGTGAAAATATTCAATCTTCATAACTGTCGGTAAGCTTATTAGTTTCCGTAGATAAGGCTTCTATTAATTTAATAAGAGGGAGGGTAGCAGCGACACGCTTTCGAAATAAAATAGAACGATAGCTTGTTTACTTCTCTGTAGGGTTAGCAAGTAAAGTGGCCGAGGGAAATTGATCATGATGTAAAAGGAGACTGCGGAAATGTGTCCTTTTTACAGTGAGCCGGCTTTTAACCACGCTCTCGTCTAATGGATAGCATTCGGTAGTATGTAGTATTGTAGTATTGTAGTGGTAATTCCGGACAAGCGCGCCACACTTTCCCAAACCACTGCAGCTTCTGAGGGCTTAGTGTGAGTTTTTTAACGTACTCGATCGCGTTAACGTAAACGTTCGCTTATGTCAAATTGTATAGAAAAAACAGGTTGTCCATAAGTGTCACCAGGGATCGAGACAAGTGAGATTCTGTAAACGGTAGCGCGGCGAAGGCGATTGTCAATAAGTCAAAAATGTATGGGGTGGACAGATGCTATCGAAATGTCACGTGATCAAATTCCTACATTTTGGCATTTCGACATCACATTCGCTAATTAAATGGTACATTGTCTAGGGCCTCAGACGGTGCTTTTTCAGTTTGAATTCAAATTGACGTTTACGCTAACGCGATCGAGGACGTTACAAAACTCGCACTAAGGCCACTGAAAGCCAGAATTAACATTGGCGACCACCAGAAAAACGTCGAGTCAATGAAGCTCGACGAGTTCCGGAGAAACGATTCAACCGTCTTGAATCCCGCAACGAAATTAATCAGAAAATAAGAACAGAGGAGTAGGAAAAAAAAATTCTAAATTTGTAGTGGTACAAAATCTACATTTGAAATTCAATCGGATTCTAAATTCTTATGAGTGTTCAAATCCAGCCAGAACTACATATTTTTCTGCCAGTGTGCATGCTGTAAGTTACCATCAGTAGGCAACCTTCACAGTACGCACTGCAAAATATAATTATTTAATACATCAGTGAATAAGTGAATTTTTAATAATTTTTAACCCATCAATAGCTATATAGGGTTATTTGTAAAACCCTGTGTATTTGACTAACCCTGAAAAATCGAAAAAAAAATCTGCTTTTTCATACATTTTCATCGGGTGAATGTTGCATTTTGTATGAAAAAGCCGATTTATTTTTGATATTTCAGAGTTGGTCCCATCGAAAAAGTTGTTTATAATCATGAGTACTTTCACCCACTGAAAGGTTGTTGGTGTTTTACAATTAACCCTGTATAGTTCAGAGATTTTTCAGTGTTTTAATATAAGCTATAATCCCATTCACAATCAATTTGCTTTAACGTTGTTACAAATATGTAGGACTTTCGTTGCTGTCCGTACATGTATTTTATCGGAGCCATAACGGAGCCTTCTTTCTGGAGTACTAAATGTTTATGAGTCATTATTCTAATAATGTTTTCCTATATGTTATTGTCCTACTACAACACAACGGCTTCTGTTCATACAGGGAACGAATTATTATGAGTTATTTAAACGTATGTATTTATTAAATAGTGTATCAAAATAACAGTTTTTTATTTAATCGTCATCTTCCTAGCCTTTTCCTAACGGTTGGGGAAAAAGTCTTTTCGCATTATAGTATGCATGAACTTGTAATAAAATCTCTTGGGCTTAGAATAATAACGCCTAGAAGGAAAGTCCCATACACGCTCCCTACAAAAAAATGAAGCAACTTTAGTTACTTATGTGTGAGTGAGCGGTATGTAATTACAGCCACAGACACGCACACAGACGTAAAATTTGTTGCTAGGAATGAACACTTTCCCTAAAATCGGGAAAAATGTTAATGTACTTGGGACTAATCATAGATCAATATAAAAAAATGTTACGTACGTTACTTGTCGGTACGTACTTATTGTAATAGGCCATGGTTTCTGGGGTCGCTATCTGACTATACCGACTATAGGGTCAAAATCGAAATCCAAGATGGCGGCGACGAAATTTGGTAACTTTTCTTCATGGGTGTCATTTTTATGGTTTTTGGGGTCGCTAAAATCGATTATGGGGTCAAAATCGAAATCCAAGATGGCGCCGATGGCATTTGCTAACTTTTCGTCATGGGTGTCATTTTTGTGGTTTTTGGGGTCGCTAAAATCGATTATGGGGTCAAAATCGAAATCCAAGATGGCAGCGACCCCAGAAACCATGGAAATGACACCCATGACGAAAACTTAGCAAATGCCATCGGCGCCATCTTGGATTACGATTTTGATTCTATGATCGGTTTTAGCGACCCCAGAAACTATGGAAATGACACCCATGACGAAAAGTTAGCAAATGCCGTCGGCGCCATCTTGGATTACGATTTTGACTCCATAATAGGTTTTAGCGACCCCAGAAATCACGAAAATGACACCCATGAAAGACTGGTCGGCGGTCGACAAAAGTTCAGTCTGATGTTCATTCCAAATTTAATACACGATCTCATACACAGAGGTGTCGGTGTCGCGTCGCGAAATCATTGATTTTTTCCCACATCAAAACTGCCCAACGCGCCTAAAGAAGTTTCAATGCGAAAATTATTTGAATCAAACGTAATTATTATCTTTCGTTTCATGCATAAAACAATAAGCATTATACAGTAGACTCCAACAGTTACCTAGTGCCTACTGTATTATGGGTAATTTTTCTTTACAAGTGGCAACACTACATTGTGACAAATTAGGTTGATTTTTTTTATTTGAAGATTGATTTACGTAAAAATAATGGATTTAATGTAAGTACTTAGGTGTGAAACGTAATTTTATCACATTTTTTCAGTTTTCCGGTTGTGTTAGAGCATCTTTTCATGCAACAAACTGTCATTTTTAAATATTTCTCGCGAGGTGCATTCAACAGAGCGTGACCTTGAGCACTGACGGCTCGCTGCGCCGAGTACTCCATATATGGAGTAGTCTGAGTAGCTTCACTTTTGATTCTCGTACTAGGTTTCTAGGCGTTATTATTCTAAGCTCTTGGGCTATACTATTTGTATCTGGCTGGTTTTGGTATCATTGAAAGTTTAAATTTTAAAGAACGTAATTCCAAATTCAAATGTGTGATTTTCATTTGTTTTTCGTACTGTCAAGATGTGTGACTCTAATGAAGAAATTCGATACATTTTAAAATTTTACTACTAAAAAGGTAAAATTGCAACGCAAGCCGCAAAAAAAAATTGCGATGTTTATGGACCTAGTGCAGTGTCTGTGAGAGTAGCACAAATTTGTTTTAAGCGTTTTCAATCCGGAAATTTTGATGTCAAAGATGCACGTCGCTCTGGTCGCCCTATTACGGATAAAATGGATGCCATTTTTGAAAAAGTGGAGCAAGATGCCGCATATCAGTAAAAAAGGCTAAACTACAAAATAGTTGAACCGATTCAGAAAGACACTTTCAATAGCATAAAGCTACGAAAAAAGTTACTAGGAGTAACTCCTATGCTCTATTTATTTAATATAAAGGATTTTAGTGTTCCGTCCTAAAAACTAAAGCCCATTAAACACTTTTCGAGCGGATGAAGCTTTGGGCAGAAGCTAGTTTATAATATAAAATAAGGACTATGAAAATTTCCAACGAATGACTATTTATTTAAAAGGATCGTTACTGAGAAATCAGTTAATTTTTTTCAATCTCGTATGAATCTGTAATATTATTTTTTATTTGTACTTTAAATTCTTCCTTTATATTTTACGTACCTTATTCATCATAAGCGTACCAATTTACCTGCGCTTTTATCATAAAATAAGCTTCATACAAAACGAATAGGTAAACGCTATCTCATCTCCGAAGAATATTGAATAGTGACAAGGCTACGCCACTCGAAGAGGTAAGACTCTTTAGAAGTACGAAAGCGTTTTATATTGAATTTTAAAGGCAAATTGCGGTAGGAGAAGACTTACATGTATTTAATAAGTGTACTAAAGTTTCAATAGAAGACCATGGTTAAAACGTTTGAAATTAAAAATCTTTGTGTGTAGCTTCCCACAATGTTTCATGCATAAAAATAAATACATTGATTTTGTACTTTCTATATCATGCTTGCACAACTAAACAGACAAATAGACAATCAAAAAAATATCTCAGGGATCAGCATACAAACCTAAAGCTGCATAATAAGGAGACCTTGGAGCAAAAAATCGCCTGAAGCAGATGGCCCAATTATATTTGTGCATAACAGAGTTTTACACGTAACAACTACAAGTTTCAATGAGTGCATAACTGGCGAGATTGATACGGACTTTGGATTAAAACTATGTGCACAGAGTACATTATACAATACTGAACTATGTGTATGTGCAGTGTACCATTCGCCTGAGTTGAACAGAACATCTTTTACGAAGGAACTCTCAAGAGACATTAGTTAAAACCCACGTACAAGTAATTATGTTTTATTATGGGATATAAATATTAATGTTAAGCAAATAACACCCGTACGGACAGCATATTTAAATTTTATGCGTAAAAATGGTCTCGAATGTGGAATTACCCAGCACACGCGCGTCGAAACAAAATATAATTAATTAACTAAGTCCTATATTGATCATATTTTGCTCGGCTAATGAATTGTAAGGCGGTACTAACGGTGATAACTCATCAGTAATTAACTATAAAATAGCTGACCATTATGCACTTGTTCACAATATGCGGCCTACAAGATAACTAAGCGACCTAACTAAGCTAGATAAGTTCCTACAAAACTTCATCATCATCCGAAAGACGTCCACTGCTGGACATAGGCCTCCCCCAAGTGTCGTCACAACAACCGGTCCTGTGCGTCTCGCATCCATCGGCTACCAGCGACCCTCACCAAGTCATCGGTCCATCTTGTGGGAGGCCTTCCAACGTTGCGACTTCCGGTATGTGGTCGTCACTCCAGAACTTTTCGGCACCATCGACTATCTGTTCTGCGAGCAATGCCCTGCCCACTGCCACTTTAGTTTGGCGATCCTTCGAGCTATGTCGGTTACCTTACAAAACTTATGAAGATAAAATATTATAGACTACAACTAAGTATACTCAAGACTATTCTGCCAAAAAATATTAAACTTAATATAAAGATGATGAGAACGGATTAAATTGTAAAATTGTGTCATCATCATATCAGCCGAAAGACGAGCACTGTTGGACATAGGCCTCCCCCAAATGGGTTGCCATAATCGCCACGCTTGTAGTTGTAACAATACGTACCTCCAGAGAATGCTGCTGCCCATTCTCTGGTGAGTCCCTTAGTCGCCTCTTACGACACCCACGGGAAGTGATGGGATGGTGCTATTTTTTTACGTCACACCATACGTACAAAATTAAGTCAGTTTTTGATAAATTCAGGTCGTCAATTATCTTGGATAAATTTAATAATTAGGTATTAACAGTTACGTGATCTCGATAACTTGCCAACATATTATATATATACAACTGTAGGTAGGAACCTAATTCTGGAGAAGCGAAGCTGACATACGAAATGGTTGCCGCATCACTAGCTCCCTCGCTTACGCAATAATATATTTGTTAAATAAAAATAAAATATGTAAAATTAGTTAGATTAGGGTATGATGAGGCTGACGTACCTTTGTAAGGTAAAAGCCTCTAAATAAATAAAGATTAAAAAAAAAAAAACGGTTGAATTTTGAAAGTGTGCGTATATAGCCAAATCCGAAACTATGAGGAATATCGAAAAACACTGAAAGGAGTCTCGAGCCCGAGTTTTGATGAAAATTTAAACTGCTTCATTGGATTTTTAAAACATCGGTGTTCATATCCGGGAATCGAAACGGTTGATTTTGAAAAAAAAAACACTGTATTATTACACCATCTGAAAGTGTCGCTAATAAGAATCAGATTCTGGGAGGTAATCAAATATGACAAACAAAAGAAACTTGTAAAAAAATTAGTAAATTCGCATATGTTCTTTACAAACTGTCAAAGACTGTCAGCCTAGAATCGGTACTAATGGCATATCATGGCTATGTTGCATCAATACTTAGGTATGGCATAATGTATTGGGGTAACTCAGTCGACAAAGAATTTGTATTCCGAGCTCAAAAAAAATGTATCCGATCTATGTGTGGCATAAATTGCACCGACAGTTGCCAACCGTTCTTTAAAAGCCTAAACATTCTAACCTTACCATCATTGTACATCTACGAAACTAACATATTTGTCAAAATGCACATCTCGCAATACAAAATAGCTTCCAAAAGCTACTATAGAAAGTTACGGGACAAAAATAAGTTAGAGCTCGAAGTAACACATTAAAATCACTAAACCTGGACAAATTCAAAGGTGTACTTATGAAAATTTTAATCGATAAATGTTATTACTCAATAAAGGACTATTTGGATGACAGTTCTATAATTGCTTCTTCAGATAATAAGCATTAGGCCAATCATATAACATTTAGAAATAAGACATTCTTGCCTTTATTATGCTTTTATTTAATTGACATTATTGACATTCTGGATATATTTTATTAATGTTGTACTTGCCTATTAATTGTTTGCATTCATTACATTCTTTATATTATTATTTTTTTTATTTTTTCTGTTTGTACTGTCTTAGATTTTATTGTTGACATTCTAAACATTTTTAGTTGATTTATTGCTGATTTGAAAATTCTTGACATAATTAATTGACATCATAGTATTTTTTATTTTTTGACATTTCTGATTTTTCTTTAATTTTTATTGTTGACATTTTGGAAATATTTGATTATTTAATTTGGTACTTATTTTGACATTGTAGTTTTTTTTTTTTGTTTAAATTTGAAATTTTATCAACTGTGCTATAATTATCGCTCTTTTTATAATGTTTCTATTTGTAAATGTAAATTGTATACTGACATTTGTACGCCCAATGGCAAAGCATAGAGCACTTAAAAAAAAAATTGTAACATCTCACACCTGTGTATCTATAACCTATGTTTACAAATAAATAATCTGAATCTGAATCTGAATCTGAAAAGAAAAGAGCTCATTTTTACCTAAATATTAATTTTCGAAATAAAAATATCCGTGATATTTTTTTCAAAAATCTATGATGCAGTTTAGATTTCATCAAAATTGGACCCGAGAGTCTACAACTGCATAATTGTTTTTTTAAACATCAGTTTAGGTTTTGATAGCTAGATTTAGTTCGAATTTTAAAAATACTTACATATTTTTTAAAATTTTTGCGCTTTACTTTAATGTGCCATGTGTTATATATTATTACTTTCCAGGATTTGATCCTTAGTAGCGACACTGTCTAAGAGAGGATTTCACCAATGAAACTGAACGCGAGCAGTACATCTAAACTGCGTTCAAGAGCTGTCAGCGTCAATATTCCATAGAAAACAGTGACACTGACAACTCATAAACGTGGTTTATATGCTGATCGCGATCAGTTTGGCTTGGTGAAAATGGCCCTAATAAATCATGAACTTTATATTATAAGAGCGAGGAAGGAGGGAATGCCAGTGCTTACTTATATACCTACCTACTTGTATACAATAATATCTAACGCGTCGATGCACTGGGATTGAATTTCAGTCAGGTGGACTATTATTACTACAAGATAAGCATGAAAGCTTTCACACATACCTGCACATAACCACACTTATCTCAGAATTCACTACCGGAAATATGTCGTTATCTGGTATCCGTAGCTTGTGAGAAGGGCTTACATTAATATTGGTAAACAAGGCTTCAAAGGTATTTTACTACTCATCATATAAGATAAAATCACGCCTGTATTCGTAAAATAAAATACAGTCGTATTTTTTTAACCTCCATATCAATATATCAACGATATATCTATTTTATAGTCGTCTGTGTGTCACTGCGAGGTACCAACTGAAAACTGGCGCTGGGTGTCTTACGCCCAGAAAAGGCTGTCTTTCGTCTTTATAGACACGCTCAGCACAATTTTACTGTTGTAACACAGTCCCTTCTAATCCCTACTAATATTATAAATGCGAAAGTAACTCTGTCTGTCTGTCTGTTACGTTTTCACGCTAAAGCGGCTGAACGGATCGTCATGAAATTTATCGGCCGACATAAAGCCTAGGATATGAAGAAGGACATGGGCTACTTTTTACGCGATAACCAACATCCATGCGGACGGAGTCGCGGGCAAAAGCTAGTTATGTAATATTTTTCATCTATTTTATTTGCGAGTCTATTCAACCAGGCACAAATTTCCCTCTGATTTTCTCCTCTCTAGGTTGGACTAATAGACTGATGTTCCAGATTGAAAAAACTTTGCCTGATCTGAGAATTGAACCAAGGTCCTAATGCTCAGCAGTACAGCTTACAACCACTAGACGTATCAACGCTATAGCAACTGAGATAAATCGTTTCTCCATTCACACGAAAGATATTGCAGTCATTAAAAGACTCAATAAAATCCAGGGACAAATGTGTCGGATACAAAAATGCCATTAAAATGTTTTCCGTGGACCTGTAAAAGTAGTTACTTTTTTCGTCACCTTTATACGTGTCAAAGACAAAAAGTAATAGGAGATTTTGTAGTTGCTAGGTCGGTCCTTTAAGGGCCAATTTCACCAATGAAACTGAACGCGATCAGTACATCTAAACTGCGTTCAAGAGCTGTCAGCGTCAATATTCCATAGAAAAATAATGACACTGACAGCTCTTAAACGTTGTTTATACGCTGATCGCGTTCAGTTTCATTGGTGAAATTCGCCCTTAGTCAGGTAAGTTTTAGTTTAGACCCTTTCGATAAAATGGTCCTCCTATGATATCAACTGGCAAAGGTATGTGAAATAGACAACTGAAAGGTACCCTTATAAATGACTAGGTTCGGCAAGCGGCTACCTGCGTGACAGTCGAATTTTATCCGACTAGAACATAGGTCCTACTTTCAGGACTAAAAGTAGGTATCTGATGTCCTACTCCAGACGATGATCTTCTCTTTTCAAGATCTATTATGTAAGTATAATCCAAATCAGTCTAATTTTGATCCACAGATATATCTACGTGCCATGCATTGTCCGTCACAACAACGTGGACTTCTGTGAACTCATCATTTGCCTAGCCTTTTCACAACTTTATTGGGGTCGGCTTCCAGTCAAACCTTTTACTTTTCTGTTCTTACCAATTGATATTTATAGTTTTATATAAAGTAGAAGCATTTTTTATTTTGGAATCCTGTAAATGTGAGGACCATGGAGCCTTTTATGTTAATAGATGGTTTCCTTGTTTGACATGAATGAGCAGGGGCAGTTGAGGGTTTGTCATGCTCACTCGAATGTCTCGCTGATGGTGGCGCGTGTATCGGATCATTCGGTTCCCTTCAAAATGGTTGAGCTGAATGGTGCTGATGCACGCGTTATGTTCGTGAACGGGCGCCATCAGTGGAGACTGGTCATCTCTTAGCTGTCGCTGGCTTATTTCAATAGTTTATTTGATACTTAGAATTCTTTCTTTTTTTTCTCTTCCTTAACATTGTTCTCACATATAGAAGCAACAAAGATAATGTAACCAGGATTATTGTAAATCATAAAATGGTTTAAAAGAGTGTCCGTGGAGTTTCTTGCACGTTCTTCTCCATAGAGATCTACGCTTTGGAACGTGCAAATAGCTTCATGTTTTTGACTGACTGACTCTGACAATTCAAAAGTACCTGTAAATGGTTTATTTGAAATAAATGCTTTCACTTTGACTTTGACTTTGACTTTGACCGGATTAAGCAGAATATCAGTATTTTACGTGGAGCGGCTGCCTACCAGACCTCCACAACCCATTAACTGGGTAACACGGTACTTCTTGGCAAGACTGGTGTCGGATGGTGTGATAGACTTGTGTGAACTAATTCATTTAAAATTTGAGCGCATCGATTTTTATTGCCACGGTCCGTAAACATGTCGAAAAAACTTAGGCGAAGTGAACGACAAGTGAGTTGTCAAACCATACAAGCAAGATGGAATGACAGCTCACTTCGTGATCACTTCACCCAAGCCTTCACTTCGACATATTTAAATAATCGATCGGCAGGATATTATCTGGATTACCCTTTAGTCGTTGAGGCGTGATTCAGGAGAAACAAAAGTCAGATATATTAACTTTCATAATATTTGTAGGAGTCGCCATTATATTCGGACTAAGTTCCAATGACTACAAATAAAAAGAACATCAACGGAACAAGAAAATAATTTAAAACAACCGTTTGGCTTGACTCCAAGGGATAAAAAGTAACCAATTTATTTTGATCCCTAACTCGTTTCAAATTACGGTTAAAGGATTTGTAAGTATAGGCCATTCAATATTGGTTGGTCTAGTGATAAATATGCTGTCGTTCCGGATTTTCTTCACATTGCTAAGCATGTAAGAAATGTCTATGAATATCTTCATCCTTTTATGCCTTTTATGGTATTTATACTGAGAGGGTCCAAGGCTGATTTTGATAAAATCCCTGCTTTATTGGTAAAGTAATTTTATTGTAAAGATTTTGGAATACTTGACAGATTCATCAATCATTTTAATACGTTATTGTAGTTTAGTGACAAGCTCAGAGATAATAGTTATACGATTATCTAAGTTGATACTTTTTAGAGATTTATCGGAATGTGTTTTTTTATTGTTTAAGTTTGTTTTTTTTAATTATGAATGGGCTAGCTCTTGACCTCGATCACGCCTGATGGAAAGCGATAGATGAGGTCCATGATGAAAACGAGCGTGCCCAGAAGATGCCTTGAGGCACTGGTACTCCCACGCGTCGACGAAGCACAGCAGGCTGCTTGACGCCGAACTCCGGTGGAAGGGTGGTCGCGAACCAGTCGGGTGTTAGCCCTATCACCGCAAGGGAAGGATTGGCCAGTCTTATTAGGTGTTAGGTGAGACTGTCCAGGATGCGCCGACCATTCGGTTCAGTTGAGTGTCTGATGGAACAAATTGCGCTACACGAGGAGGCTCCTTCATCCATCCCATGCATCAAGTAAATAAAAACATTGTGGATTTTATTATTTACAAATACATAAAAACTTATAGATGGTACGTACAAGCTAGTGGAAAATATATATACAAGCGGAGTAAAAAGGGGAGGGGAAGAACACATAGGGCATCGAAAAATTCGTCCACATCGCTGACAACGGGAAAAGTGCCCAGAAAACTGGCCGCACTGCAACGTTGAATGGCAATGCTGATTCGTTGGCCAAAGAAAAGGCCAGGCCGGATTATATATGAATGAAAAGAAAGGAAATTGGCTAGGGTGCTGAGATATCGGACGTGAGAGCCCCATCAAAACTACTTAATAAAAATCTTTATGCATAGAATTGTATCAGAGAGTTCAGAGCTCCATTAGGGGTAAATTTAATTAACACCATAATTGCAATACTTTCTTTAGATGATGTCTTGTCATTTAACTTTCCTCGTCTTCTTTTATGAAAAAGAAAGAAAAAGTCTTATATTTTCTTCTACAAAACAAGAAAATAAAACAAAGGTTTTTCAAGTATTAAATGCCAGTTCCATTCCCTCCGTCTATTTACTTTTTCCGCCACAGCGGAAGCAAGTCGTGAAAGCTTTGTCCGCAAGCGACATTATAATAACAAAAGATTTCATTTCATTTATTCTGTCTGCGTTGACGACTTTCTATGTGCTCTTGGGAAATATAACATGTCATAACAGCCCGCCAGTATTTATTACAAGTATAGGCAGAAATGTAACTGTTTCTTATTTCTTCAAATCAAAGTTTTTGTTTCAATTAATCCACTTATTTTGAGCTGTCAAGGAGTCAATAAAAATATGAAGCTTCTTGCACGTTAGCAAGCGTAGATCTCTTTAAAGAAGTACGTGCAACAAACACAATTAAATTTTTTAAACAAAATGCTACAAACTGTTGGTAACATTAATATCTTGGATATCTTGGGGACACCAATGTGCGCGAATAAAATTACATTTATTTTACAAGTTGGTTAAAAGAACTTTAACATGTCAATGTTTTTTGTCAATTTAAACTAGATGAAGCTTTTCTATTCTGAAAGGATACATGGAAACCAACTCAGACGTAGAAGTCTCAATTAATGTCACACATGTATACTCCAATTATGTTTCAAACCCTATGAATTTGTAACAATATTATTTCCTATGGTAACACCAGATAAATGTGTAACAACGGTCATTGAGCTACATAGATTTGATGACTTTCTTAATATCAAAAACAGAAATAAAGCTACCTATCGTGAATCGACTTCTATCGTGATCCTTCATGTTCTCTAGTAATGAAAAACGGTTCATATTTTGTTTTCTGTGGCTTAATTATAACAGCCGCACGGGCCGATTTTCAAGGTTAAGCAACGCTTGCTGAGGTTAGTCTGTGGATGGGTGACCATCATGACATACCGAGACTCTTCCGTGCCTCGGAAAGCACGTCCCAGCTTTCATTTGGAGATCTTTGCAAGTCGTTACGGATTGTTAGAAACTTGAAAATCTGACACCAGTCTTGCCAAGTGTTATTATCCAATTAATGGGTTGTGGAGGTCTGGTAGGCAGCCAATTCACGTAAAATACTGGTATTCAGCTGAATCCGGCTTGACTGGGAGCCGACCCCAATATACATACTTGGGAAAAGGCTAGGCTAGGGATTTTATTTTTCGAGTATCTACCTACGAAGGGTTATTTGAGAAAGGTCATTGTACATTATTGTAAGTCTATCAAGCATCTACAATTTAGTTCACTCTCTCTAAACCAAATAATTCACATATTCGCGCATATTCTCGGGTCGTGTCGGGTTACCGTCCCATCGGAGTATGAGAGTGATGGAAGAGGGAGTGCACCTGTGTGTGCGCACACACTTGTGCACTATAATATGTACCACGCAGATGGCTAGTTTCCGTTGAGGTGGGCCGCCATGGCCGAAACCAGTCAGGAGGACCATAACAATTTATGATTAACCTATGTGTTGGCAGTATGGTTGCATGAAGCCGGTTGTTGACCAAGCCTAAGTTAAAGCTAAGCTAGCTTTAGCAGTTTTGCATACTCATAGCGTAGCTCTTGCTAACAATGTTATAGCTGTCTTTATTCTTTATAGATACTAAAAGAATTGGCACAAAACGTTGAAGGGGATTTTCACGTTATTTTTGTTTACAGCATTTGCGGTCTCCAATTCTATAAAATTGATACATAAAAATAAAATAAAGATGTTGTAATAGACAACCAATGTTATGATATTGAAGTGAAAAACCTTTTCAAACTTTTGTTTTTTTTTTAGGACGGAAAATCGTCCAATGACTCCTCCCGCACTGGGCAGAGCGGAAGGGAGTGTCAGATTCTTACTGACTAAAACCCATCCGTGCTCCTCGTAGTGCGTGCTACTTTGCTGACATCTCTTTGAGGCGCGCGTGGAACACAACGCGCCGTCGACCCGGGCCTGGCTTTGATCGGACTATTAATTCCGTTTGACAGTGGCATGTTTTAAATAAATTCATTTAATACGCGTTTCACTACCTAAAAAAGTTCTCCGAAAATGTTATTTAAATTTTCACATCGTCGTGAACGCCACTTAGGCATTTTACTTCATCGCTGATCTTGGTGAGTGTATTACTCAAGTCACTGTCTGAATGTAAGGCGACATCTTAATTCGATAAGTTTCTTGTCGTAGAAATAATTTATTTTATCTACACTCACAACGTAATGTTTCAAATATGAGTTCAAAAACGAATGCATAAACACGTACTTTTTTTTCGTGGATAGGTTAAATTTAAAAAAAATCCATTACAGTTCAATATTTTCCTTCGATTTTTAAACAACTGCATCATAAAATAACTTTTTAATTTTTATAGCACACTTTTTCTTTTTCATTTTTGGTGCGGGCTCATTGACTTAAGTCAATGAGCCAGCTTTTATCTTTGTCTATGGATAGGCGCGCTGACAGTCATTCGAATACGCAATGAGAATATCCGCCATATTGGAATAAACTATTTTTCCACTTATTTTATTTCAACTGTATGAGTGAAGATAAAATAGTGTATGCAACGACATATAATTAGGTATTAAAACACTCGTGTGATGCTATTATCACACTCGGCTACGCCTCGTGTGATAAACCCACACTCGTGTTTTCATAACCCTTTTTTATGGTCGTTGCATAAACTACTATTATGTATTACCAATATTGGATTAGCTACCGTGTCAAGAATTATTCTCAGTATGCTTAAGGGGTGCTCTCACATCAAATATAAATCTTTAGTTTAAGCTTAAGCATAGAACCATGTTTGTTGGTTAATGCAATTTATTTTAAGTCAAGAACTACATCAGTATATAAAGTGCGCGTATTTGGTAGATATAATTTATATTTAATTGTTGTTATCATTAATTCGTTTATTCATTAAACATACTTATTTAAAATTATATTTTTAAATATTGCAATATAAATTATTAAAAAATACATTTGAAAATGTAAAAATTCAAAATTCAGTCAGGGCTCCAAAAAGAGGAACCTCTTAACAATACGAGCCGTGTCCAGGAGTGCCGCTTTCTGAGCCCTTGATATTATAATTATATAGTTAGTTATTATGTTGTTATTACTCTTAGAACTTCTACATTAATTCTATTTAATAAATTATTAGAAGCTGTTTTAATGAATAAAATCAATATCAGAAAACGTACTAAATGTGCACAAATATAAATGCACCATTATGTATAGTTCCAATAAAACTAGAGCACGGAGTATACCGCATTCATACACTTACATAAGTCAAGCCCATATGCAAAATATTTCCATCTCCTACCATTCATTCTATCAAAACTAATAGAAAATACTGAAAAAATTCCATAAAATATCGCTTCAATAACTCTTTCGAGAAACCATTTCATGCAAAAATATGAAACTTGAAGACGAAAATGGTGACTGACAATATATATTTTTACTATAATTTTGCAACTTACCCATTGTTATTTAATACGCACAAAAGACTTTAATTTTAACACTGATATTTTCAGTCTGATGTAAACACGATATTCCACGAGAGAAGGGTTTTACGCGACACGCGACAACCACCCTTCCTGAGGGTGGGAAAACAACTGAAAAGCTCTTCGCTCACACGGGTGATTGATAAGCAGAAACTGTTGCTCACGACAATAATAATACCTGAAAATTAATTCAAAGCCCCTGAAAGTTCTGGGAAAATTGAATTTACGTAATGGTGAAGTATGTACGTATTCAAATATTGGTTATCTGTATTTATTTGACGATAACTCATCTCGTTATGCAATCAAATTGTTGTATATTGGTGTTCTCTCATTTGTTTTCTCGGTAATCTATGTATACAGGGTGTTCCCGAAATGCCTGGTCATATTTAAGGGTGGTGTTGTGTATCTGCTGTACAGAACAGAAACAATATTATTTTTTCTTTTTTTTTACTTTTTTTCAGAAAACCCGACACTAAAAACGACTAAAAAGTTTAAAAAATAACACTTTTCAAGCAATCTGATACAGTTGGTAACGGTTATTTTCGTTCAAACACAGATTCGATGCCACTAACTGCGTTAGACTGCTTGTAAGACAATATGTACTGAATAGGGCCTAAACCACCAACTCTTAAAGCAGTATTACTTCAATATTACTTCCAGTGGGAACTTTCCCACTGGAAGTAATAATAATGGAAGTAGTAATAATTATGTATTAGTTAATTATATTATTTAGTTGTGTGTATTTTATCTATGGGCCTCAGTTGCCTGATAATAAAGTGATTATTATTATTATTAAAAGTTGGTGGTTAGGCCCCAGGTGGCTTTTTTGCGATTTCGGGGTGGGTCCCCCATGATAAAATACCTACGTCATAACGATGGGTACGACCCCTTTTCAGATATTGCGTTTATTCTGTTACACGTAGTATGCATCACAAAACGATACAACTGCGTACTTTTGCGAATAGCTCCACACAATGACTGAATCTCTTGAAAGGCTTACGCAAGTACTTCTTACGTCGTCAGCACGTGTCACCAAAGTATTCTTACATAAAATAGAATAACTCTTACGTCTCTCTATGGTTTCACTATAAATAACAATATGCTAAGCTGTAATGTTGCATTGTTAAGTATGCCACTTAAAACGTTGATGTCTTTTACAGCGAATGTTATGAGCGGTATAGTGTGGAAAAATGTTATACTTTACAGCTTAGTGTGCGATAATGATAGGTTCGACTTTAAGTTGTGAAAGAAAGGAAAAAGAAAGTGTTACATAGTACATGCGTACTAAAAGTTTCAATAAAGCATGATTTTATCAAATATTCCTGCAAAGAAAACCCAATTTTAAACTATATACATACTAGCTGCCGCCCGCGGCTCCACCCGCTTGAATGGCGAAAATTATCTTCAACAGGAAAAGGAAACATGCTTGAGGGATTAAAAGTATCCTTTGTGTTATTTCAAACTATAATCTGCCTCTGTGCCAAATTTCGTCAAGATCCATTCAATAGTTCTGGCGTGATTGAGTACCAAACATACCAAACATCCAAACTTTCGCATTTATAATATTAGTATACATATTAGTTTTATCTATACTAATATTTTACATTCGAAAGTAGTTATTTATTTATAGTTATCGTTATAATATGTTCAAGTATTTTATTTTATGGGCCTATGCCTGAAATAAAGGATTTAATTAAATTATTAATCAAAAAACAATGTCTTACTACTTAGGATACTTTTATCCCGGGAGTATGTTCCCTTGGGATAATTTTCGACATTTACGCAGACGGTGCCGCGGGCGGCAGCTTAGGCTGTACGGAAACGGGAAATTCTTACGGGAACGGGGAAAAAACGGTAGGTATAAGCGCGTACGAAGTCGCGGGCAAAAACTATTATTAAAATAAATTGAAACTATGAACTACCTACTGCGTCTTGTTTCGCTGACTGGCATCGCGCTGGCCGTGGAAACGTCGATACACGACACCCTTTGGCCAATAATCTGCTTTGAGGAACATCTCGAGCTGATGAGTTGGAAACCACACCATAAAAGACTTGAAATTTGTGTTGTGGTGTGACTCAAACCTCCCGACCCTCAAACTCCAGTTGGTCTTCACTCCGATCATCAACCTTCGTGGAGTGATGTAGCCGGGACACGTATAGCTGCGTCGTAGGACAGCAGCTGAATGCTGCAGCATGTTGGGTCCTGCCAGCGCGGTTCCTTCCATGCAAAATCTACTAATAAGACTAAATCTACTAAACTAAATCAAAATTTCCTCAAATCCCACCCAAATTCATACAGACGATGAAACTTAGATAAACTTTTAAAAACATTTTAGGATAGAAACTGTCTCATTAAGAGTCAGTTTCTATCTCTCAGTGTCTCAGTTTTATTATAATCACTAAAACGGATAAATGTCTCAGTTTTATTATAATCACTAAAACGGATAAAAGTGGCCACTATTTTCCGTTTTAGTGATTATAATAAAAGTGAACAATTTAAAACTACCGTTTATAATAATATTAACGTATAATCTTGTGGAGCACAACTTAAATTGCATATTTTCTGCATTTTCATTCTAAAATAAAAGAAATAACCAAACAAACGATGAGGGCGCCACTGCGCGGTCGACGTTTGGTCGGCGCCCTCTTAAGTAATAATGGGTAAAAGTAGTTATGGGTGTGTCTCTTTTCTTGTTATAAAAAAACTGTTATCTACTATTCGCGGAAAAACTACTGGTTTTTCAGAGAAACCTTACATTTCTGTGCAGAGTTTAGTCCCAGGAGTAATAAACAATTCCATTTACGTATATTTATTATGGCTTTTTATTTCCCACTAACTTTTACCAGCGTGGTCTCTTATGTACAGTTGCATGTATATTCTTTAGGAAAAGTGAATATTTCCTGAAGACTTCCTTTCTTGTCGTCTGGCTTATTTTCTGTCACTCCGTATCATAGGTTTGGTTTCGTCAACACCTTTAGTTTGGAGGCTTGACGCCTGGTTTTTTTTATTAGTGATGGGTTTGTTCTTGACTCTAGTCAATGTCAGAGATGACAGAGACAAAGTCTACGATGGAGCGAGCTCACCCAGGAGGAGCCTAAGAGATTAGCAACAGTAAAGCACCCTAATCTCTTCAAAGTTAATACTGAACAGCTGATTATTTTTTCGCGTTTTCTGAGTTGATTTCATAGTAAAAGTTGTTCATAATGATTAGTACACTGACCCCATACGAGGTATTGCGTTTATTGTTAATTTTTAAAGAAACATTATCATTAAACGTTTCTCATGGTTGGATTTTTGAACAAAAGAGGTGATACAGCCAGTGCCTTGCGTAACACTCTTCCAAATTGACTGTTCGTATATCTTATCTTAGCATCTTACCCAGCGACATCATTTTAATTTCCAACATAAACGCGAACGAAGTGGCAGGCAGCAGCTAGTTTTAAGATGAGACCAGATGGCGCAAATTATTCCTCTTTCAATATTGTAAGGATTACTTTGTTGACGCGATTGTTGTGCTTTCATCTCAAACGATAAGCTTCTACCTAAAAAGACACCGTATAAAGGCCCAAACATACATAACACAACTAAACACGATGCATTTAGATTATAGGGGAGAACGTGACCTCATTGACCCAAATCTGTAACGACTCCATCGAACACAGCTCGCAAACTCCCCCTTAACTATCAATTAAGTAGGGTTCTCATTATACACAATTAAACCAAAATATTCCGTCTGACTAAGGGTCTCTTAAGTAATAGCACGATGAACCACCACAGGAATTGATCTGTAAGGTAAAACAACGCTTGTTAAAGCCTGCAGTCTTAGGATTGAACTGACACTCGGTTTTCGATGTTTCCTTTTTTTTTATTAGTGATGGGTTTGCTCTTGACTCTAGTCTATGTTAGAGATGACAGAGACAAAGTCTACGATAGAGCGACATTACCCAGAAGGAGCCTGTTCACTCTAACTTTGAAGAGATCAGGGTTGTAATTTTTTGAACGTCACCTATTAATTTGTTGTTGCTTATTTTTTTATTGTTGTTGTTGTTTGTTTGTGTTTTATTATTTGTCTATGTTTGATTTGTTTTCAGATTTTTTGAGCTTCAACCGATATCCGATTCGGATATTTGTTCTTAATTAATAAAAGCTTAAAATAGACCATTGTGATGCCTAAAATTAAAAGAAAATTGTCTCGTTTACCACCTGTTTATCGTTAAAGGCAAACATAGACACAGCCCTAACAGAATAGTGACGTATTAGTTAAGTTTCCTGGAACTTAGTTGAAGTATCGGTTCGTCACAAGTAACGTGATCTAAAACCACACAGGGATTCAATTCTAAAGTCCCGGTCTCTCGTCTCTCAAACTGCAGTTTTAGATTAAGCTCTGCAAATAGGAACTGTTATAGATAACGTATCGTCAAACGTAATTAAGAATTAGGAACATTATGGAGTACAAAAAACAAAGTTAAAAACCTTTTTTCTGCTTTCTGTCTTGTGGTGTCCTCGTTTGCTGCTGGGTTCGTAAATCAAAGCCACACACTTGTTTCACCAAGGAGCGCATACACGTCCGCACCGGCCGGCGGTTGGGCAAGCAATGCCGTGACGTGCATGCGCCGCTTGTACTTTATTAATACGTCACACCTCTTCCTTTACATAAGAGTTTAAACAAACAAATATAATAACTGATTAATTATTTTAACTAAATTATCAAATAGTTAATTAATTCTCCACATTCTATCATTTCTAACAAGGTAAAATTTATCTTCCACTGAATACTTATTATACAATTTAACAGAGTTATTTATCTATTCTTTTGCTTCTATCGAATCACTTTTATCCTCTGAATCATCTGTTTGATAATAATTTTTCCCCTATTTCCAGGTATATACCATACTTTTCCCTTTTTCCTTCACTTGCTTTCCAAACTGTCTTTTATAAAAGTCTAAGTCAAAACGTTCATTTCAATAAGGCCATCAACCGGCTCTTTTGAACGTCATCATTTACATCCAAATACTATGTATACAAAATAAGGTGACTCTACTGTCCGTTCGCAAAGGTAGATTCTTATGGAGAAGAACGGACAAGAAACTCCATAGTTACTCTTTTCAAATAAATGTTTTACAATATTTTGAATACACACATTAACTTTGATATATGTGAGGTTGATGCACCTAGAGTATACTGCTTATAGAAATCAAAGTATTACCAGCAGAGGTAAACTTTTTCATTTTCTTAATAAGTACATGGTACTCACATATTTACAAATATTGGATCCATTAATAAAACAGTGTGTGAGTTAATAGAAAAATAAAAACTCAAAAAAAAAAAAAAAGAGTTCATCTATAAAGTTAATACATAAATTGACCAGTTTGATTTTGTCTACACTACACCCTTGGTTGTTCTATGCAGCAGCCAATGGCGTAGTCATTTATACCGTAGCGCCATGATTCCATGACACTGACATCCGTGACTAGCACCCATCCTCGGGTGTAGTACAATATCCAGTCATGGGGGCTTTGTGCACAGCGCTCCCCGCACAACATTACTCAACGGATAGATATCCGATCTAACAAAATAAATTTCTGAAATGCATACTCACTCATGAAAATTCCGTTATAATCTGTGCACCAACACAGACCAGAATCGCAACAACAATTTGAAAATATCTAGCACGATATGTGCAACAACATATGAAGCGCTGTGTACTTGGTGCACAGACAGAATTTGTACCAACGATTCCTTGGAGACCCATCGCCTCATGTTATTCATGAGGTGCGGTCAAGAGTTTAGTAAACAAGCCATCAGACTTGGTTTCATTATCACTGTCATCAACTATGTCATCTAAGTCTCGAGGCAGTGATCGGGGGTCTTTCTCACACGATCATGAAGGTATTTATACATTCGCTTAGAGTCAAGCGCCCTTATTCGGGGTATACCCAGGTCCATCTCCTTGATAATTCTTAAATGAACCTTTGAATTTAGGATTTTAATTAATCCAGTTTCACTCTTAGTTTACTAATAACACGAAATCGTTCACGGATATTTTTTTTTTTTTAACTTCTGTGCAATCTAATTGAGCTTTACCTTATATTACCTTATATTACACATTGGAATCTCACGGACCTCATCTAATCAACTTTAGAATCTACATCACTAAACATCAATAATAACGGTCTCGCAATTTCTACAGATGCCGCCTTTTACGCAATATATTGCACCTATTGCGTCTTGTTACGATTTGCTATCGTTAATCTCTACGGTAATTGTCTCAAACTTTTCATGTTACAGAGCTATTCCATGTCACTCTAATGTCGTTCAGTCGGTAAACCTTTGACAGACCGACAGTGGCTGTAAATGGTTTCATTGAAACAAATGTTTTAGGTTTGATCCGCGATTACCTAGTATTCATGATTACTAAGTCTAAGCACCAATAATAGTCATCGAAATCACATTAATTTGAACAAAGAAAATAAAAACCTCTGACTCTACGTGTAAAATTGTACGTGATTTTACATTAGACTTTACATTCGATTCTACATTCGACTTTACATTTGACGCTTTTCAGTGTTTTGGTCGATAATATACTCCTCTTTATTATGAAATTGACCTTTTCCGGCATAATTTTTTAAGCTTAATAAAATCGTTAAAATGTTTCTACTTCCTCCTGTTTTCTTTTTCTGTTAGAAAATATAAATTTCGTTAATCCGACTTTGTTTCGAACTTAAGGAACTGTCTCATTTCTTTAGAGCTAATACATAGACATCGACACCTTCCCCTTCTTCAGCATGAACGTTGACTATAATCTACCCGGAAGATTATAGTCAACTTCTTGTTTGTAGTGCTATTCCCCCAACGTAGTAGAGAGTAGCTCGTTTCTTAGCAGGATTGTCGATGATGACAGGCAATGTGTTAAATTCAAGAGCCCTCTTCCATTTCTCCCTGCGAGTGTCGATAATTATGTCTGATCATCTTCGCAATCAGGAAGTTTGGAAGTGTGGATGACGCATGAGTCATTTTGGGTTTTAATAAAATTGACTCTTACTTTTGCGTGGCTTTTTACTGAAAATCATTAACAGAAACACACAACTGCGTAGCCCTAATATAAAGATGCAAGTACTCTTTACGTGGCCCTTTTTGTGTTATTTACTCTTTGCGTGGCCCTTTGTGTGTTATTTACTCTTTGCGTGGCCCTTTGTGAGTTATTTACTCTTTGCATGGCCCTTTGTGAGTTATTTACTCTTTGCGTGGCCCTTTGTGTGTTATTTACTCTTTGCGTGGCCCTTTGTGAGTTATTTACTCTTTGCGTGGCCCTTTGTGAGTTATTTACTCTTTGCATGGCTCTTTGTGAGTTATTTACTCTTTGCGTGGCCCTTTGTGTGTTATTTACTCTTTGCGTGGCCCTTTGTGAGTTATTTACTCTTTGCATGGCCCTTTGTGAGTTATTTACTCTTTGCGTGGCCCTTTGTGTGTTATTTACTCTTTGCGTGGCCTTTTGTGAGTTATTTACTCTTTGCGTGGCCTTTTGTGAGTTATTTACCCTTTGCGTGGCTTTTTAAGTCATCACTGGTTTAGCCCTTTCCCAACTAAAGATGGGTTAGTACCGATATTTATCAGTATTGGCCAATAAGACTATATTAGTCTAGAAATATTATAATATTTTAACTAACATTGATATCAGTAATATTTAACTAATACTTATTAATACGTATCACTTCACGAATGTCAGAATGATTGAGTAAGTCTAATTCCACCGATCCGTGTCAAGTGAATGGAATCCCAGATTATGATAATAATTATTGTACATGTTAGTAATCTGTGGATTATGTGAATATTAAATATTAGAATATATTAGTTCGTCGGATTACTGATACGTGAATCCATGGAATATTACTAATCTCTTAACTTATACCAATATGTTCGTTACACTCCTATTCCCAACTACACCGGGGTCGGCTCCCAGCCAAACCGGATTCAGCCGAATACCAGCATTCTACGTGGAGCGGCTGCCCACCAGACCTCCACAACTCATTAACTGGCTAGGTAATACGGTACTTCATGGCAAGACCGGTGTCAGACCTTCCGGCCTCCAACAATTCGTAACGTAACTGCCAAAGGTCTACAAATGACAGCCGGGCCCAATGGCTTAACGTGCTTTCCGAGGCACGGAGTAGTCTCGGTATGTTAAGATCCACAGACCAACCTCGACAAGCGTTGCTTTACCTTGAAGATTGGCCCGTGCGGCTGTTATAATTTAGCCACGAGCTCCTTGCTCCTTTAGGTAAACCTTTAATAAAATTATGATTCTCTCAATATAAATTGTGCTAGTATACTATTAGACAAGTACCTAATCGCTAAATCTTACTATTGCCCGTTTATTTAATGGTACTCGTATAATGGAGTGTGCTAGCTAACATATTGTAAATACTATTTAAGTTTATGATTTCCATGTTATTGGATACATATATATTTTTGTTCCTGTGTCTTAAAATACTTTGCGTACTTTTGTTTAATTCAAGTTCTTAAAACGTAACAGACAGATGTGTTGCTGGGGAGTTTGTTGCGCCACTTCTTTTTCCCAGCTAAAACACTAGGAAGTGGTGACGGGTGGGCGTTTTGGGGTACTGTCTTTATGTATGTAAAATTTTGACATTCAAAAAGTGCTGGCTCTCAGCCTAATTTGAATAAATGACTTTTGATTTTAATTTCAATATTGTGATGTAATTATCGTTAATAATATAATAAAAGTAACCATGAAAATAATACATCTTTCATACCTTGTCCAAACCCAATTGAATTGTTAAAAAACGTAAATAATTGTAAATGTGGGTAACAAGTAAAAACACTTTTTTTTTTTTTTAATGTGGGTAGGAATGATATATTTTTAATGGGCTGTAAATACGCTACTCGACATTATGTCAATGTATAAGTAGACTAAGATAAAACTATGAGTTTTATATGTGTGTGCCAAATAAACTCATTTTCTTTCTTTCTTGGAACAACCTTCGCATTGCAAGGGTTCTGCCGGTGGTAAATTGGACATTTTGAGCGACCTGAAACAATGTCAATTTGCCTTTGTATTGCACCCTTGGCGCCATTGATTTGCCTTTGTATTGCACCCTTGGTGCCATTGGATGAGGTGTTTCGTATTTTATTTATGCTTTCAGTAAAATACAGATTACTGGTCCTAAATTTCCTCATAATATTGTTATTAGCAATCTGTAACCCAATCTTTTTTTTTTGTATTTGTGATGGGTTTGCTCTTGACTCTAGTCAATGTCAGATATGACAGAGACAAAGTCTACGATGGAGCGAGCTTACCCAGAAGGAGCCTGTTCACTCGAACTTTTTTTTTTAAATTTTTTTTTTTTGCTTTTTTTTTTCCAAAATTACTATCTGAAATGTGTATACCATGTTCTCAGACTGCAAAATTATAGATAAGTCCTTGATATATTTTACCACGATGACTGTATAACGAATAAACTACAATATAATTATGTCTAATTTACACATTATTATGTCCCTGAATTGAATTTTATTGTTACTTTTTTTTTAGCTAGATGCGGCGTAAATGGACAATAATAGAATGAGTATTACAGTGGCTTAGCATGGGTGTCAGCCGCCCCCTTGTTTAGGTTTTGAAGGGGCCGCCCGGGGCGGGTCGCCCCTCGCCCCTACTACGCTACGCCACTGGAGTGATATAAATCTTTATTACGCGAAGTAGATATGGGTTATGCCGGTGACATTTATTACATTAGGTTTAGTGATATTTAATGTTGCTAAAACTTCAAAACGACAAAGGAATCAATCAATTGATCCATGTAATTTGCATTTTTTATGGATATATATGCCCTTGGCAAAATTACACCTTAATGCTCCTTGGCACCTTGATTCACCTTGGAAAAATACTGCTTTGTGCTCCTTGGCACCTTATTGCACCTTGGCAACATACACTAATACACTTTTGGTACATTTGTTATGATAGCATATTGTATTACCTACCTATATCAATAAGTAGTACATGTACCTATTGCGCTGATTGATTGCATTGACTTATCTGCTTTAATATTACTAACGACATTTGCTTTAGGTACCTCAACCTTAAAACATCATTTAACTTAAGAGAACGCGATGAATAGTGAGGAATCATAATTTTGCATTGAAAATTCTTATTACCTACGTAGGTATTTAAATAAATAATGTCACTGGATAAATTACATTAACGCGGACTTACACGGTATTTCTTATTACAATTTCTACTAATAGGTACCTACGTCGAAATTATCGTCACAAGATATAAGAACTGTTACCACCGAGTAGGTACTTATTTTAAAATTTTAATTTTAACTTATTTTAGAAATATCCACGGCTATAGTCAAGAATATTACAATAATTATGATAGAAATTATTTTTAGAAAAGTATTCATTGCTTTTTTTCATGACAATGATAATAATAACCTATCATTGATCGATCAGACAAATAACACTGTATTTGTTATTTGTAATGTCTAGTCATTTGTTTTAATAGTACTTGGACAGATAGATACATATACCACTTAATCGATAGCACCATAAAACCGTGAGGTTGTTATTAGTGTATCATTTTTTATTTTTATTTTTTTTTCGTGCACGTGAGTTCATCTCCCTCCTTTTTCATATAGCAGCATAATTTACCACTTACTTGAGGCTCGTCGCCACTGTGGTGTCCTCGTTTGCTGCTGGGTTCGTAAATCAAAGCCACACACTTGTTTCACCAAGGAGCGCATACACGTCCGCACCGGCCGGCGGTTGGGCAAGCAATGCCGTGACGTGCATGCGCCGCTTGTACTTTATTAATACGTCACATGTCTAATAATAATAAATTCAATGCAAAACCTAAAAAGGGTAATTGTATTCATATTATAAATTTGATTGTATTCACATTATAAAATGAACAAACCTCAAGGCGTGAAATAAAACACCATCGGGAACAGGTCAGACCTCCTGAGAGAGAAACCTATAAAAAGCCATAATCTAAAAGATCCGCTGTCTGAATAAACTCCTAGATCCAGGTGCCTGATGAGAGCTTCCTCAGGTGTTGGAAGTGTCTGTCAAGAATATTGACTTATTACCACAATGTCATGTGTAAGCGAAAGTTTCTGAAGTGGAAACTGTATACCAGAAGACGCAGCGTTGGAAGGCCCCACACAAGACACACTGGACCGATGACCAGGGCCTAAACCACCAACTCTTAAAGCAGTATTACTTCAATATTACTTTCAGTGGAAAAGAGACGGCTATACAGGACATATAGCTCCGTCTCTTTCCCACTGGAAGTAATATTAAAATAATACTGCTTTAAGAGTTGGTGGTTAGGCCCCTGGAAAAGACCGTGGTAATCTACCGAATGCAAGACGCACAGTAGCTTATGACCGGTTCATGTGGCGATACTTGGGGGAGGTCTTTTGTCTAGCAGTAAACGTCTTTCAGCTGAAATGATGATGATGAGGATTAGTAGCCGTAAATGTTTGAGAGCGGAGTAAAAACATCTCGCTATTATTTCCATCGTTTGTACATATAACATCTCATTTATTTATAATATTTTGGAGGTAGCGGAACAGAGAGTTAAGAAGTCCCACATACCTCCGTTGAAAAGGGAGGATCCTCCGACCGGACGGTTGGTGGTTTCCGGTGGGCAACTGCCCGTCAGTTGAATTGCGGGCTTTGCATATTATGTTCTAATCGCACGGTAAACTCTGATATCGCGATATAGGATTTTGTCCAGTTAGTTCGCAGCTGTCGAGATAGATGGCGCTGCGAGTCTCATTTGTTGATTCTGCTACGTTGATTTTTTGTGGCGGTATTAATGTCGCCTACAATATATACTTTATTGTTATTACTGTACTAGCTTCTACCAGCTGCGGCTTCGCCCGCGTGAATATCGGAAATAGCAAGGTTTCCTGATTTGTATTGTAATTTTTTTACTCAGGAAACACCCAGCCTACACCTACCTTACACCTTCTCTACACCTCGTACCCTACACCTACCTTACACCTACCTTACACCTACCCTACACCTACCCTACACCTATCCTACACCTTCCCTACACCTACCCTAGACCTACCCTACACCTACCTTACACCTACCTTACACCTACACTACACCTACTTTACACCTACCCTACACCTACCCTACACCTACCCTACACCTTCCCTACACCTACCCTAGACCTACCCTAGACCTACCCTACACCTACCTTACACCTACCTTACACCTACACTACACCTACACTACACCTACTTTACACCTACCCTACACCTACCCTACACCTACCCTACACCTTCCCTACACCTACCCTACACCTACCCTACCTACATAACCAAAAATACTATTACATGTTTCTGGTCTCCTGGTACATGATGTTTCTGGTCTCCTGGTACTTGTGAATCTGAAGTACTAAGGCAGCAGCGGCTCTGAGTTTCCACTTCCTCCTCAGTCTCCATTAATCCATGCCACTTACCGGGATAAAAAGTAGCCTATTTTTTATTCCAGGATATGAACTACATGTGTACCAAATTTCATCCAAATCCCTTCAGCCGTTTTTGCCTGATTGTTACACAAACATACAAACATACAAACATACAAACATACAAACATACAAACATACAAACATACAAACATACAAACATACAAACATACAAACATACAAACTTTCACCTTTATAATATTAGTAGGATTCACATAATCCACAGATTACTAACACTACAATAATCTTTATCATAATCTGGGATTCCATTCACTTGACACGGATCGGTGGGATAAGACTCACTCATTCATTCTGACATTCGTGAAGTGATACGTATTAATAAGTATTAGTTAAATAATACTGATATAAATGTTAGTTAAAATATTATAATACTAGCTTCTACCAGCGGCTTCGCCCGCGTGAATATCGGAAATAGGAAGGTTTCCTGATTTGTATCGTACATTTTTTACTCAGGAAACACCTACTCTACCCTACACTACCCTATCCTACCATAACATACACTACCTTACGCCACACCTACCCTACAACCACCCTATACCTACCCTGCACCTACCCTGCACCTACCCTGCACCTACCCTACACCTACCCTACACTTTCCCTACACCTACCTTACACCTACCCTGCACCTACCCTACACCCACCCTACACCTACCCTACACTTTCCCTACACCTACCCTACACCTACCCTGCACCTACCCTACACCTACCCTACACCTACCCTACACTTTCCCTACACCTACCTACCGTACACCTACCCTATACCTACCCTATACCTACCTACACCTACCCTAACCAGCCCAAAAGATACTATGACATGTTTCTGGTCTCCTGGTACTTGATGTTTCTGGTCTCCTGGTACTTGTGAATCTGAAGTACTAAGGCAGCAGCGGCTCTGAGTTTCCACTTCATCCTCAGCCTCCATTAATCCATGCCACTTACCGGGATAAAAAGTAGCCTATTTTTTATTCCAGGATATGAACTACATGTGTGCCAAATTTCATTCAAATCCCTTCAGCCGTTTTTGCCTGATTGTTACACAAACATACAAACATACAAACATACAAACATACAAACATACAAACATACAAACATACAAACATACAAACATACAAACATACAAACATACAAACATACAAACATACAAACATACAAACATACAAACATACAAACATACAAACATACAAACATACAAACATACAAACATACAAACTTTCACCTTTATAATATTAGTAGGATTTATCTTTATTTATATATACATTACAACTTACATGGTTTTCATATAATTTGACCTGTACAATTAATTGTATGGACTTCAAAAGAGACTGTGACCTCTGAGTTTGTTTCGGTGTTTCTTCTCAGGGTAGTCAGCTAGGAAACACCGGCCTCATCTAGTTTAAAAACGACCAAAAAGATTGACGTGTAAAAGTGTTATTTTTTACAACCTACTAACAAAAAATAAATATAATTTATCATTACAAGAACAGAAAAAACATTTTTAAAAATAAGTGTACAATGGGCGGTCTTGGGCTCGAGACAAGTGACATTCTGTCAACGGTAGCGTGGCAATACGTCAAAAATGTATGGAATTGACAGATGCCATCGAAATGTCACGTAATCAAATTCCTACGTTTTAGCATTTCGACAGTTGCATTCGCTAATTGAATGGCACATTGTCTAGGGCCTCTTATCGCACAAGGCAATCTCTTATAGACTGAACGAAAGGAGATAGATTTAGACTTATTTATTACTGCTACGAAACAAAAAAAAAAGTAAATGGAAAAAATCAATTAAAACAAACATTTTACCGCTGCGGCCCCGACATGTGAAAATTCGCAAAAAAAATAAATCTTATGTAATAGGTAAATAAACATTAAATTCGCGATTAATTCGCGACACACTGGTGTGTCGCCGGGGCCGGAGCGGTTAAACCATTCAAAGGTAAGATTTTCAAATGTAAAAATGTATGGGATTACAACAGGTATCATCACTTACCATCAGGTGAGATAGTGGTCAAGCGCGTGCCGATCAATAAGAGAAAAAAAAGAAAAAATGAACGAGCGCTACCAAAATGTCAACATTTAGATTTTGCATAACTTAATCGCTGATAGAATGATAACTGTCTAGAACCGCTTTTAAGTACATTTGTATTTTGGTGCTAAATAACGAAATAAAACAATGATAGTTCAGTACTATTTTATTGAGATTTGTGACCCCTTACAATATTATTATTGTGTTGTCAACTTATAAGTTATTATTAAAAAAATACAGCAAATGTGGGCCATTTATTAGTAGAACAGAATATGATAATGCTAAATAAATTATATAATTACGTATGATTTTAAAACAGTTTTTTGCCATTAACGTAATCGTAACTACAACAAAAATAAGTTATTTAATAAATTCTATCTTATAATAGCCGCACGAAACGGTGCTAAAATACGCAAATATTTTTATCTAAACGCTACATCACACACACAAAATTAGTTTTTTCAAACAATGCAAACAAACAGAAGAAATTTTGTTTTTCTAATTAAAATAATAACTATATTGTGGAGATATATATTACACGAAAACTAACGACAACACGTACAGTAACGATTATAAACCTTATTTTAATTACGCACAAATAGTTATGTAAATGTAAATTTAGAGCAGTCCACATAATTTTATTACTTACATTTATGACTCTATTCTAACAACATTAGGTTCAACATCGTTTGCTTTTGAATCTATCTTAGTTGTAGCCTCTTGGAAAATGGAATTAGCATAATCAAATCGTCATAAATTGTGTTATTTCCACGAAGTGTAAAAAACTGATTTACATCATGGATATAAGAGGTGGAATTAGTCCAGACAATGGTGGAAAAAAGAATCAATGAAGAGGAGGATAAATTAAAGCTGGAATTCCATAAAAGCAAGACAAGCGAAACGCGACAATGCAATGCGACCAAAGTATGGCAACCATCAACCACACATAGAACATACAGAAGGGCCGTAGACACGTTTTCTAATAGGGTTAGCGTATTTGGAATAGGGTGCAAAGTCCTGCAAAACTCCATTGGAAAAGAAGGATCTTCCGAACAAAGGGATGTTGTGTCTGGTGGGCAACTGCCCGATGATTGATATTTAGGTTGTTGTATATATTCTAATCGTACGGAAAATTTTGATACCGCGATACAGGATTTTTTGACGTATGTCGTTGTTGGCGGTATAGATGTCGCTGTGTTACTTTTTGTGGCAGTGAAGACTCCACTACGTTAGTCTGTTTTCTCTCAATACTTAAGAAAAAGATACGATGCAGTAAAAAAAATAAAAATAATAATCTAAAAAAAATACGAAATAGTAAGCGTTTAAAATACTATGAGAGATAGCTCTAATTGCGTGTGACGACACTACTGGCCAGCTACGCCAAAGTGAATTTACTTTATACAGTACAAACGACGCTTGCGTGAAAATATTGAAATGAAAACTTCAAGATCGTGTAACTTCTCCATTTATCCACCAATTCTATTTACAACATTATAATATCGTTTTGCTTATAACATATTTAACATAAGTATTAATTCATGTAGATTTTTACAGCAGTGAAATACCCTATCGTCGTGTCAATCATTTTGAACACAAGAAATATAGGTGAAAAAGTTTTTTTTAATCTTTATTCTAAGGGGCTTTTGAACGATTTTCAATTTCACACGGTCTTTTCGTTAATAACAAACACTTTTACTAATTGATATTTGTTAAATTAGTTTCTATACCTAGTGATAATTACACCAAAATCTAAAAGTAATATAAAAACATAACTTTAAACTTAGTTAACAAATGTATTACATAATGCCTTCCAATATAAAATTCATAACTATCGAATATTTTTCCCGAATTTGGGTGTCTAAAACCTTATCTCGGAAAAACGGTCAACATTTTTTCAGAGTCAAACAAAAAAACATTTTTCTAAAATTATTTTAACTGATCCAAATTGGTTAAAAATTACAACTGGTGAGTCCGGGCCCCACACAGGTGGCATAGGTACTCGATGGCGTGAGGCAAGAAGTTTTGTTCATAGTTGCCTTAACCAATGGATCAAATGTTTATAATAATGCCTACAATTATGTAATTATAAAATAATCTAATGCTTTCCTACTTCGAGTGTCTAATACCCAGACCCGGACAAACGGTCAACATTTTTCCGAGTCACACAAAAACATTTTTCAAAATTATTTTTAGTAATCTTAATTGGTTATGAGTTACAACTGGTGAGTCCGGGCCCCATGCAGGCGGCATACGCGATGGCGTGAGGCAAGAAGTTCTGTTCATAGTTTCCTGTGAAGAGATGGGCCCAGGGGCCCTTGGCGAAGACAGCCACGTCTTCGCCTCCGTGGGTTTCTCTAGATATCGGCACCAAGGAAGGGTACGTGTAGTTTAGATGGGCTGTAATTAAAAATAAATATGATTATCATTAGCATGGTGATCGTGCCTTCTCCGTATAAGAAGAGACCATTGCCCAGCAGTGGAACAGTAAGAGGCTGGTTCTTTTTATCATCTGCATTGCCTAGCAAAACTATTTTGGAGTCGGCTTTTAGTCTAACCGAATGTGATAGGTCGACCTCAAGTCTACGACTAGTCTTACTGTCACCGAAAAATTGCAAAAGCCGTTAAATTGTTAAATATCACGTGAAATTGTAAACTATTTTTTCTTAATAAGACATGGATATTTTGTAAACTATTGAATTACGATAGGATTTATTGTATACAAAACGATTTTTTCATAGTATATCAAGAAATTATAGTCTAATATTTTTTTTTAGAAGATACTTACTGAAGGTGTCATCCTTGGCGACATTGTACCTCCTGTGATGTGCATCCAGTACCTTGTACCCCGGCCCGTTTGCGTAGCTCAGGATAGTGTAAGGAATGTGGTCAGAGGCATTATTCTAAAAGAGACAAAATTACGTTAAATAGCCTTTTATTTTGTGTGAAAATGATTTATTCGTCAGTTTACTAGTTTTTTTTTATGGATGGGAAATCATGAAATGACTCGTGCCGCTCTGGTTGGAGCGGGAGGGAGTGTCAGACTCTTACTGACTAAATCCAATCTGTGCTTCTCTTCGTGCCTTTTGCTTTCCAGGGCTTTTTTTTTTTTTTTTTTTTTTTTTTTTTTTTTTCTAGGATGGGAAATCATCAAATGACCCCTCCCGCTCTGGGTGGAGCGGCAGGGAGTGTCAGACTTTTACTGACTAAAACCCACCCTTTAGTCCTCCTAGTGCCTTTCTTCCCAGGGCCGCGGTAACTCTTTCGAACAAATCCGCAACCCTGGTAGGCTCTGGCCCTATTGGGCTCCGACCCATGCTGACGTCTGCTGGTTTGGCGCGCGTAGGACACAGCGCGCCGTCAACCCGGGCCTGTTCTGATCGGACGGCGAGCTACCCATTGCTCGCCGTCCACAGGCATCAGTCACTGCGCCATGCTCAGGAGCATCAGTTCCTGGGCGGCGCAGTGGCTGACGTTCAACAGGAGGGGGTGAAATGGGGCCATTACTGGCACTCCATTTCAGCCCCCTGCTTTCCAGGGCTGCGGTAGCTTTTTCGAACAAAATACGCAACCAGTTAACGCAGGAAAACGGGTAGGTGCCGGGACTTGCGCGTCGCTGTCACATTCAATTAACCACGTTACGTCCGTGCCTCGTCTTTTCCATATGCTTTAAAAAGTCACGAAGGCGCTCCGTCTGCGCCCTGTCCGCGTCCCATCCTCGTCTTACGTCTTTTCTGTGTGTCCAGCGACTAAAGTTGCTATGGCACAATAGCATGCAAGTTTCTACCACAGCTTCTTTTTATGTTGCAAGTATTTGTGGGTTTAAAAATAAAATATTTATTTACAAACAAAAGTTCCCAGTCGAACAAGTCTCAACTTTAGTGCTAACGTCATAAGAGCAAAAAAATGGTGGACCGGGAATTTTCGCAGTTGTACGTACCTTGTTAGTAACTCCCAATATATCAGTTCCTCGTTTGCTGTAACCGCTGTAAGTCATAGTATGGCTATGGTCTGACGTCACCACCACCAACGTCTCCTGTAGGTCCACCATCCTTAAAGCCGCTTCCACCGCTTTCGCGAATTCAGCGGTCTCATCCAGCGCTTTACGGGCTTTCGCCTCGTGATGAGCAGTGTCTATTCTGCCACCTGGAATATTTAAAATGTATTGTTTATAAAATTAATGCGTATTTTTAGGCTATTTTTGAACAGATTGGGCAAACATAGAAGATATCTTTGCCCAATCTGTTCCATTTTTAGTTATCGAATCACGCATTTTTACCGGATTTATAATAAGTACGTATAAATGATAGTGTAACTAGGTGTGCAATGTTTGGTCTAAGTATTTTTAATATAACAACGAATGTTATAATTTTGATATAATTATAATCTTCATTTCTTATAATCATATATTGCTATAACATCTTATGACATACATACCTCCGTAAGATATATCTTTACTTCATATAACATTCCGTGAAAATAAAATACATATACTTTAACTAATGATTTAAAGTTATAATGTTTATATTATTTATGATGTCTTTGATCTAATGATAACTTAAATATTTTTTTCGCAAGTAAATTCGGCTTAAATCACGGTCGTGACTAAGGAAAACCGACGAAGTCTCGCTGCGCGGGGTTGCTATTTCTGTTTGCAGGGTAAGTATGACAATTAAATAAAAAAAAGTTATACTAAATAAAAAATAATATACTAAACGAACGATAGTGAAATTGTTGTTAAAACATATTATGTTGTTGTACAATCTGAACGTTATATTAAAATTATGTAAAATTTTATGGTCATACGTTATGTCATTTGAAGATTATAACTTTGAAAATAGAGCATATATTCTTATACTAAATGAGCCGCACCCATTGTAACTATCTATCATTGAAGAATTTTCGTAATCGGAGAACAACTATCAGATATTTCTCTTTACAAAAAAACAATGTGACCTCCGTAGAATAATTTAGAAAAATAACACACCTTCAACAAACAAAAAAAATCCATTCTCCTTCTTTTTTAGCAGTTGTATCGCTTTCTGTGTCATCTCACTCAGGGTCGGGTCATCATTGCCGGCTTCCAGATGATAAGGCATATGGTCATGCGCAAACAGGCCTAAGACACTGTCATAGACATTCTCATCTAAGCTCATAAGACCGTGCTTATGGTAAACGTATTTATAGGTAACTTTGAGTGCTTCCTTCTTTATCTTCCATTCCCTGATGAGGTCTGCTCCATCGCTTCTGTGGCCCTGGTAGCCTTCAGGGTCTTTTTGAGTTATGGGGAAGAAGTTTTTCCGCCCGCCTCCTAGTATGACCTGTGAGGAAGAATATTGTCAGCAGCAGCAGTTAATGGATGCTAAACAGATTAAAGCCTGCATGAACCTGAATTGGGAGAAGGCTTTCCCAATTCAGGTTCGTGTTTACTCGTCAAGGTATTTCTAGCCTGAGAAGATACACCGAAATAACTCGTCGAACAAAACCAATGTAACAACTAAACTTCTTAACAAAAATATTGGGGGAAAGCAGCAGAATGGTCCACATCCACCTTTGTTTTTTTCTTTCTCTAAGCGGACTGCTCCACCCATAGCGGGAGAGAGTGTCAGACTCAGAGGTCCATATTCCAAAACGTAAACCCCAACTCCCACTCCAACATGAGCACGAAAATGACTATGAAAGTTTGTCTAATTGACGTTTTCATACTCATGAGCAAGCAAAAGTCACTCAATTTATGACAAGCTTCGATGGAGTTGCAGTTCGAGTTGAGTTGGAGTTAACGTTTTGGAATATGGGCCTTAGTGACTGAAACTCACCCGTGCGCCTTAAAATGGCCTTTGCGTTCTAGAGCCACGGTTTCCTTACTTAAAAAGACTTACATTAATTTTCTTGCCAACTCGACCCCTGATCAGCTGCGTGGCGATATCTTCGCAGCGCAGCCCTTTCTTCGGCAGGTCACTGTCAGCCTCCCAACGTCTGTCTGCGGAGTGCGCGTATGATGCCGCCGGCGTAGCGTGGGTCACTCGAGTTGTTGTCACGAAACCTGGAATCATAAATATTCATTAATAGTCTCGTAACATCGTCACGAGCCTATAAACAATGAAATAAAATACAAAAGTGATAGTAATTGTAGCTATAAACAGTCTCATAATCATGTTTCACATGGATTTCTTAATTAAATCGATTACAAAAAAGTTATTTAATTAAAATCTGAGGTGAACCTATTCAAAGAATTGCCAAAAAACGTTAACACTTACAAAAGCTAACAGTTCTATGAAATTGAACATTTAAATGGGTTATTTATTTCCAAAAAAAAACCTGTTAAAGTCACATTACGATTAGACGAGACGAAGAAATTGTTAGGAAATAAATAGTTAGATAATTTAAAACCAGACCATGTTATAACGTATTATCTAAATAACTGCTGTTTAAAAATCAACGAGTTCTACGAAGCCATAAAATGTTAATAGTTATAAGAGGATATTCATTACCAAAAACTTCGAACTTGTTTGAGCCATTACGGCTCACCTTCGTATTTTTATTTTTTTAATTTAAAAAATACACGTAATTCCCAACAATTGCTTTGCCCGTAATATGATAACTAGCTTTTGCCCGCGATTTCGTACGCGATTTACCCGTTTTTCCCGTTCACGTATAGCCTATAGCCTTTCTCACTGGCTATCATAATTATGATAAAATAATTTTCCAAATCCGACTGTTAGTTCCAGAGATTAGCGCGTTCAAACAAACAAACTCTTCAGCTTTATTATATTAGTATAGATGAAGACAAGTTCTATGAAGCGTATTATTAATTTCCAAAAACTTGAATTCTTTATAAGCCATTAGGGCTTTACTTGGCAGTATTTTTACATTTGAAAAACCGGCCAAGTACCATCGCAGAAGAGTTTATTATTTGTTGTTCAAGGCAACAGAAATACAGCCTTTGCAAAAATTTCAATTGCCTACCTATTACGGTTCATGAGATTCAGCCCGCTGACAGACAGACGGACGGACGGACTGGAGGTTTAGTAATAAATTCCCAATGGCTTTTGCGTACGGAACCCTTAAAAGTATGTTTCCGAAAATTGTAATGATACCCAGAGGTATACGACTTCTAATTCTTTGAAATGCAATTAGTTGTTATTAAATAACAAAAAATTAAACTCACTTCACAGTAATTCAATTCTAAGAAAAATTATAAAAACATATTGTTATCTAATGATATCACAGTTACACACAGTTACAGTTTGTTATTTCTATCTTCTTCTTCTTCGTGTGGGTAGTAAGGTCTAACGACCCCACACACCCTAGTGTCAGAGTTTCTAAACCGCCTCAAGAGCCTCTAAAAAGGTTTGACGACCGCCATTTGGCGACCGGGACCACCGGCTTATACGTGCCTTCCGAAGCACGGAATCATTTTTTTATCAGACAATCAGGTGATTCAAGCCTGCAATGTTCTAGCCAAACTGGAAACAACTTTACAAAGTATGCTTCCCGTGGGAATCGAACCCACAACCACCGGGTCACAAGGCAAACGCCTAAACCACTCGACCACGGAGGCAGTTATTTCTATGAAATTAATTATTATATATTATTAATTCAAAAAAATTAAATAAGACAGGTGATTAAAGGAGCTCGTGCCTAAAAAATAACAGCCGCTCTTGGCAGTCGTTACGGATCATGAGAAGACAGAATATCTGACTCCAGTCTTGCCAAGAAGTATCGTGCTACCCAGTTAAGGGGTAGGTAGGCAGCCACTCCACGTAAAACACTTTACTTTTATTCAGAGGGCTTTTTTTTTTTTTTTTTTTTTTTTTTTTTTATTGGATGGGAAATCATCAAATGACCCCTCCCGCTCTGGGTGGAGCGGCAGGGAGTGTCAGACTTCTACTGACTAAAACCCACCCATGCTCCTCTCAGTGCCTTTACGTTCCAGGGCCACGGTAACTCTTTCGAACAAATCCGCAACCCTGGTAGGCTCTGGCCTTAACGGGCCCCGACCCATGCTGACGACTGCTGGCTTGGCGCGCGTAGAACACAGCGCGCCGTCAACCCGGGCCTGCTCTGATCGGACGGCGAGCTACCCATTGCTCGCCGTCCACAGGCATCAGTCACTGCGCCATGCTCAGGAGCATCAGTTCCTGGGCGGCGCAGTGGCTGACGTTCAACAGGAGGGGGTGAAATGGGGCCATTACTGGCACTCCATTTCAGCCCCCTCCGGAGCCCGTTGTAGGGGCTCTACTGCGGCTGTTGCAGTAGCAGCAGCCGCAGTGGAACCGGCTTTGGCGGCGGAGGAAGCGGCGGCGGTGGCGGCGGTCGCGGCAGAGACGGCGGTGGCGGAGGGCTTTCTCCGGTTTCCGGCTTTGGTGGGTGGGGCGCAGGCCCTACCCCCAGCCCAGTGGTCGGCCGGCTTGCCAGCTGCCGCACAGACTGCGCAGTGCGGCGCGGCGTCGCAGGAGCCGGCCCTGTGACCGGGCTGACCGCAGCGGAAACATAGACCGCTGCGGTCCACCTCCGAGGTGCATTGAGCTCCTACATGGTGGCCCACCTGGCACCGGAAGCACCTCAGAGGTCGGGGTTCCAGCAGTTTGACCTGCGCGGAAACCCAACCCACCAAAAACCTACGGCCCTCCGAGATGGTCTTGGCCGCCGACACGGGACAGCTCACCACAATGGTGCGCATGCCCGTGTTGTCAGGACGTAGGGTGCCCGCCTTCACCTCCTCTGCTGAGCACCCCCCCGTCCTAACGACGGCGGCCACCACCTCCGCCTCCGTGACGGAGTCGTCCAGGCCCAAGATGCGCATGTCGATGCGCTTGGTGGGCCTGGACACTCGGGCATCGTCCGCGCTTAGGGGACGCCCTAAGTCTTTCGGCTAGAGCGTCCGCGGTTGGGCCGCTGGCTGCCCCGGGGATCTCCAGCATCCGGGCCCCAGTCATGGTGACCCGGAGCCGGAGGCCCCCTACGATGCCTAGCTCACCAAGGTTCACCGTCTCCTTCGTCTTGGTGAGCACGTCCGCGTACGTCACGCCCCTCTTCGCCGCGTCCGGCTGCAGCGTCAGAACTACAGCCGCGGTTTTCGGGGGGTGCAGCGCAGCCGCGACGCTTCGCGCCTTCTGCCGCCGCTTCCTCTCCCGCCTCTTGGCCGCCCTGGCTGCCTTTCCCGCCTTCTTCTTCTCCCCGGCCACTTGCCATTCGGCTTGAGCCGGGGGAGGAGCTGAAGGCGAGGAAGCCGGGGGGAGCTGCTGCTCAGACGGCGCAGGAGCCTTCGCCGTCCGCGCAGAAACCCCACCCCTCCTCTTCTTTCCCGGGGCCGGGTCCGATATTCCCGGCACCGGCTTCGCGGGTGCCGGCCCGGACCCTTTGCCCTGGCCGGATGACCCCGGTGTGGCAGCCACGGCGGCCGCATACGACGCCTTTTTCTGGCCTGGGGGGGCCTTCCCACTCGCCGCTAACGGGGGGCGCAGGACGATGCCCTCCAGGACGGAGAACCGCGCCTGGAAGGCAGCCATCTCCTGCCGCACGAGGTCCAGCACCTGGCTCTCCTGCGGCACGGGCTGGCCGTCCTTCTTGCGCCCCCCTTGCGGCGCCCCCTGTGGGCCGGCTCCCCGGAGCCTGGCCAGGTCTGCGCGGAGCCCCTCGTTCTCCTTTCGGAGACGCTCCGTGGCGGCAGCCAAGCGGGCGACCTCCGCCCGCAGCTCGGACATCTCGTCCGGCGGAGGCCCACCCCTGGTAACCTCCGCTGCCGCCAGAATGGAGGCCATCGCCTCGCTTATGGCCTTGTTCTTAGAGGAAAGTTTCCTCTTCAAGGCCACATCGCGAAGCGCGGCCTCCACCACCTCCGCAAACCCGGCCCTCCGGTCATCCGGCTCGCCGCCGGAGGACTCCAAGCCTTGAGCCCCACGAACGCCATCTTCGGGGGGTCGTCCAGCATCCTTGGAGGCAAGGACTCTGCCCTTGCCTCCCTCTCGGCCCTTACCCCGCCTGCTGGTGGGGATCTTCCGGGCCGAGGCAACCTCCTCGCTGCCGGACGACCCCCGGTCCTCCTCTGATCTGGGCCGCTTGCGGAAGGACCTGGAGTCCTCCGCAGCAGCCCTCGCCTCCTCGGGTACAGGGCTCGCCGAGCTAATGGTCGCCAGGTCGTCGGAGTCCAACTCGGACTCCGACTCTACACCCGCGCGACGCTCAAGCGAGCCCTCCTCCCAGCGCAGCGCGCCTTCGCCCGCGCTCTGCCCGGCCGACTCTTCGTCGGGCGAGCTAAAATTAAACCCGATTAATTTTTCGAAGTCGAATCGGGGGCCTCCTCGGCCACTGTTGCCCTTGGCAAGCGGAGTGCGGACAGCCCTGTTGCCCCCCCCAGAATACGAGGGGCTTGACGCACTAGGCGTGGCGGATTCCCGGACTGCTGTGCAGTCCGAACCGCCCTGGGGTAATTTCTCTTTTCCAGGCCTGTCCATTGTTTCCTTTTTGAGGGTGCGGTCCCTATCTCCCCTCCTCTCCCCCTCTTTCTCACTGCTTGCTCGCTGCCCTCACAGTCACGTCTGATGATCAGACGCGTACCAGAGAGCAGCGAGCAAGCCAATGAGACGCACACCGTCCGAGGACCCGAACACTGCTCAAGTCTCCGAACGGTGTGCCCCTCTTGTGTCTCTCTTGGTCTGGTCTCTCACTTGGGACCTTCCGGCATGAGTGGCTCTACCGGCAAAGCCCCCAAGATCATTGAGACACGCAAGCCCCACCACGACGACAACGTGGAGACACGACGTACTCGATCGCGTTAACGTAAACGTTCGCTTATGTCAAATTGTATAGAAGAAAACAGGTTGTCCGTGAGTGTCACCAGACGGCGCTTATTCAGTTTCAATGCAAATTGACGTTTACGCTGACGCGACCGAGAACATTAAAAAACTCTCACTAAGGCCACAGATGAATCCGATTTGACTGGAAGCCAACCATATAGTTGGGAAAAGGCATTTTTTAGGGAACACACTCTACATCTTAAAGCATGAGAGGCAACACCAACACACAGATAGATAGACAGATTTACTTTCACATGGATACTATTTGTATGGAAATATTGATACTTCCATACTACTAGTACTCACAGACTTCCCCTATTATCCCTTCGTAGAAACCCGAACAATTAATTGTGAAAACGTAAAGGATAGTCGACGATTAAGAACAGCTTTGTCTTTATTTCTGTTTTTGATATTAAGAAAGTCAATAAATATTTGTAGGTCAATTACCGTTATTCCACATTTATCTGGCGCCTGCCATAGAGATCATTGGGTGCACATTACCGAAAGTAAATTTTTGGCTAACATAATTTATGGAGGCAGATTCTGGGAATTGTTTTGTTAAAAATAAAATCCCGGGATTCCGGGACACAGTGGATCAGGCCTAGAGCGATTTCTCCCACAAAAAAAATAAATCAGTGTAGTCAGTACTTTTTTCTGACAATTAAATTAGGGATAAGCCACAATATTACGTTGTTCCAAGACAACTGTCATTTGTGTCCTATCGGGTTTATTAGATCTCACGAAGTATACACTAAAATTTGTTGGTCCCGAAATTGCGGGACTTTTTCAAATATGTATCGGAATATCCAATCCCTAGACATGATTATGCATCAAAATAAAAAATAAACCGGCGAGTGCGAATCGGACTCGCGCACTGAGCGTTCCGTACCATTATCTATAAAAAAACGGCAAAAAATCACGTTTGTTGTATAGGAGCCCCTTAAATATTTATTTTATTCTGTATTATACATCATCTGGGAAAATTTCAACTGTCTAGCTATCACGGTTCATGAGAAACAGCCTAGTGACAGACAGACAGACATACAGGCGGACAGCGGAGTCTTAGTAATAGGGTCCCGTTTTTAACCTTTGTGTGCGGAACCCTAAAAAACATAGATACTTAAGAATAAAATAAGAATGTTAGTCATTCTCACCAGTTCCCTTCCCGACTTTCTGAGCCCAGTCCATGAGCCCGCTGACGGAGTGCAGCCCATCTCTCTGTCCCTTGCAATCGCCTCGCTTGACCGCCGCACTGAGGCCCACGGTCCCACTATTAGCCTTCACTCCTGAGAGGTAGGCTGTGCCGCTGCAAGCCGAGTCAGCTACGTTGTGGTCCACGCAGTACGTCTAAACATAATATTTTTATTAAAATTAAAAGATGGTTGTGATTGTTACTAAGAAAGCTGAATACAGAGCTGGGTTATTTTGAATTAGCTGTCATAAGTGCTCAGCTCATAAGTGCAATGCTTTTAGGATGCTGTTGTCGCTGTCACGTTTTTGCAGCGCGTCAGAAATGTTCGCAGCAGCGCGTACTGACGACTTTTTTGCAATTATGCGTAAAAGATCCGCATCATTGCTACGTCGGGTGCGGGACAGCGACAACGGTCTCCTGAGTATTGTTGCTAGCAAGACTGAGGGCCACTTGATGGGGCACCTGTGCGCTGTACATGTGTCGTTGCCATGTGCGCCCAGACTATGGTAGTTGTGTTTGTGTGTTTTTGTATTGTTTTGTAATGCTTTGTATTGTGTCTGTATCTATGTCTAAGTCAGTGTTTATTATACTAACATAGTTTAAGCAATTACTAACAAACCCTATGGGATATTAATTGTCCTGATTTAAATATCAATAAATAAATAAATAAAAAATAAGTTGATAACTACGTGTTTTAGTTTTAAAAGCACATAAGTCATTTAAACCGGTTTTTCATATTGATGACATTTGCTAGATAATTTGTAGACGGTATTTGAATTTTTACTAACTAATAATGGTCCATGCATATTTTAAAGATCCACAAATTATAAAGAGCAAGGGAATGTAAAGGCATCTATCATACAACGTGTAACAAAATAAAGGCAATACCTTAAAAGGAGTCATTGTACTCATCATTATGAACAACTCAAAAAGAATGTTATGTGCCAGTTATGCGCACATAAATGTATGGGGCAGTAGATTTTTTTTATATGATTTCAGTGTTGGCCCCATAGTAAAAGTGATTTAAAATGATGAGTACATTGACCCCCTTTCAAGTATTACATTTATTCTGTTACACGTTTTATTAAAAACCGCTCCAGCCCTGACATGTGAAAATTCCCAAATAAAAGATAAATCTTACATAATAATAAATAAACATTAAAGTTGCGATAAATTCGCGGCACACCGGTGTGTCCGTAGTGCTCGAGCGGTTATGCAGTTTTCTAACTCTCCTGTTTGTAATTTTTGACTTACGTGGTGGTAGAACTTAAGCCACAATATTTCTGGTAAATGACTATCGGCTAGGTTGCGACAATTAACAAGAAACAGTTTGATATTAAGTGTGTTTGTTCAATCTATAGAAAACAAAGTGTTAGCATTGATCCTGTGCAATTTGCATGGTTCAGCCACGGGTTTGGGCATCGGAAAGGCTTAGGAAGGCTTATTCAGAGGAAATACGTCTATCACTGAACAAATGTGTTGCCAGTGATAACCTATAGACTCGAAACGTGGTCGCTCATAATTGGCATCACCCAAAGGGCAATGGAGCGGGCAATGCTCGGAGTTTCCTTGCGTAATCGAATCAAGAATGACGGTATCCGCAAGAGAACCAAGGATACCGACATAGCCCGATGGATCACCAAATTGAAATAATATGGTAGTGGGCAGGGCACATTGCTCGCAGAACAGATGGTCGATGGGGTTGAAAGGTTCTGGAGAGGTGACTGCGTACTGGAAGACACAGCGTTGGAAGGCCTCCCACAAGGTGGACCGATGACTTTGTGAGGGTCGCGGGTAGCCGATGGAGACGCACAGGACCGGTTGTTGTGGCGACACTTGGGGGAGGCCTATGTCCAGCAATGGACGTCTTCCGGCTGATATGGTATGAAAATGACTGAACAAATTCAGTGATAGACGTATTTCTTCTGAATTATCCATCCCAATCACATCATCATTCGACATTCGACGAACTCCAACTCCATCGGAGCTTGTCCTAAATAATTGAAGTTGAATAAATGCGCTTGCTCAGCTAAAACTACTAGCTCTCTTGAGTACGAAAACGAAGTAAATTAGACGTTTTGGAATATGGGCCCAAGAATGAGCAGGTTTCTTCAAGGCAAGCTTGCTCCATCGTCGACCACATCGACGCTTTTCATCAAGCGAGATTCTGTTACCATTAATGAAAAAAAATTGCGAACCTTCTCCTTTTTTTGAAGGCCGTATAAAAATCTACATACCTTTGCAAGACCAGTGTAAGGGAAGGCTTCGAAGCTCAGCTTCAGTTCTTCACCGAGGTGGCCGTACTGTTGTCCTAGGTACACCCTAGTGGCAGCCAGGGTTGTCATGCTCATGCCGTCTCCAAGAAACAGGATCACGTTCTTCGCTACCCTCGTATTTAGGGGACTGGCTAACTGAAATGTAGAATGAGAAACTTTTAAGTTAGATTCGATTTATTAAAATTGTTTCACAGAAAATCAATGTATATATCTATAAACTAATTATAAAGCCAAAGAGTTTGTTTGGTTGAACGCGCTAATCTCAGGAACTACTCGTACTGATTCGAATTGAAAAAATGTTGTGGTGTTGGATAGCCCATTTATCGAGGCATCACGCTACAACTAAAAGGAGCTGATCATTACTGATAAATGTGACGCTGACGAAGTTGCACGGGTCAGCTATTTTTGATGCTCATAAAATTAAAATTTGAACAATTAGCTTCTGTCAGCGTCTTCGCTCGCTTGAATGTCGGAAATTATCCCAAGGGAATATACTCCTGGGAAAAAAATCTATGTGCTATTCCAAACTATAATCTATCTCTGTACCAAATTTCATCAAAATCCGTTCAGCCGTACCTACTCGCGTGATTGAGTAACAAACATCCATTCACACAATCTTGTCTTTATAATCTTTGATCAAGAATATACTGGATAACTTTTTTCCAGTGCGCAAACTTTGAGAACCACTTCTGCCCATGTAAATGAACAACTTTCCCCAAGAAAGCCATAGTCAATTCCTAAAAAAAAAATTGAACTTCCCATACAAAATTGTCATCAACTGACCACAATTTGTATGGGAGACTCAATTTTTTTTTTAAATACCCAGTATTTATATAATTGTCAAAAAATAAAAGGCCCGTTTTGACAGCAGGATACAACAAAGAGATTTATTTCATGTCTCTTTTATACTTACTAGTAAGTAATCTTGTATCCTGCTGTCAAAACAGGCCTTTTATTTTTTGACAACTTTAATAGTAATAAGATTATTGTCTCGGATTAGGATAAAACAATTAAAAAACCCACTAATCAAAGAGTGATGCATAAGGGGTATTGCTTCTCTTTTTGTAAAATCCAAAAGGGTTTCTTAAAGAACACGGATTTCCTTGAATTTTTGTGCATTAAAGTGTATTCTACCAATCTCTGGTGTTTAAATTTCAAGAAATCGTGTTTTTGACTATGGTCGACGCTAGATAAATTTGAAATAACGGTAAATGACCCACTAAACTTATTGACTTACTTTATTCCGAAAACAGAAATAAAGACATAAAGCTATCCTAAATCGACATCTAACGAGAACATTTATATTTTCTAGTAGTGAAAAACAATTAATTACCTATTTATTGTCAAGGTACCTACGAAGAGATATTAAGGAAAGAGCAATGACCGTTATTGCAAATGTATATGGCGTCGACCATACACGGATTGCATGATTCATTATACGACAGTAAAAACCAATAACTCACCGGGTAAAGTAACTTAAAACCGTTCGCAAATTGATGAAAATCCCGCAAAGGGACGAGGGACGAAAATTATACAATAACCTTTGTCATCCCTTTTCTTGTAACTGCCTCCCCATTCAAACAGTCTTAAAGAATTTGTGAAACAAGAGTAACTCCCCCCAACATTGCAAGCAATAAAGGAAAGGTAAAACTTGGGTGAGTCACTGACTTCAATATGAAAACTTAAATTCAGTTTTGCATAATCTTGAAAAGAATTTTTGTTCGAGTTCAAGGATCGTTAATTTAGTACATTTATTCTAAAGATTTTATGAGGTAATTTGAAGATAATTATACCTTTGTTCGTAATATCCATTGTGCCTGCAAATTCCAGTGGTCCTTATTCTTTTCGTCAAACGTTGGTGTGTCACCAGCTGTGAAATAAAAAAAATATTAAGTATCAAAACGAGGTCTTGGCTAATCACCTCATCTCCGCAGACATGATGGGTATATTGACATTTTGTTTTGAAGAACACTTTTTCTTTTGTTTTAGAGAAAAAAACAAAAGAAAACCTGTAAGTTGTAAACTACTGCAGCCGTATTCATAAAAAAATAACTATATAAATTTTAATAGTCCAATTTTTTGTTCATTTCTATAAATAATTTAAATTTTAGAGTCCGCTTAATCAGTATTCAAACTACAATATTTTACTTAAAACTTTTTTCTTTTCTGAATAAGCCTGTTAGTGAATAAAGTAAATAATAGGCTTATTTTACAGATCAATAAAAAACATCAGCTTAAATATTCCTTATACTGTGGTTCTCAATATTAGGGGGAATGGGCCATACTTAACCAGGCCCAGTGTAGATTAGTGGATGTCTCATGTTTTTCAATTTTCGTTTCTAATATATTATGTCAATCAAGACAGACTGACCCACCAATATTTAAACGAGAAAAGTTGCTGTTTAGACATGAAAAATACCTAGTTTATTATTTTGCACTATAGAACCAACCAACTTACCGGAATGGTTAGTTTATTTACTAAAAAATGAGTCATACTTGAATAAATAAATTAAATTGAAATTGAAAATTATACAGTGCGAGGTAGCGTGCGAGTCAGTCTGCCGAGTAGCTGCAGTTTAGTAACTCACATCGTATAGACGTATCTTACGAGTTGAAAAGTCTCGTCGTGCCACCACGTGTGTTTTTGATATTAACTCGCATCTGAGTTACTTCACCATTCTTCTTCCTCGTTTGTTGACAGTAACTCCTACATGGCAGTAGCTCGGACATCACTCGCATCATTCGGACGCGTTCGGCAGTAACTCGCCAATGTCAGGCAGTTGCGAGTGCAACTTAGTCTGGCTGACACTAGCGAGCTACTGCCGAACGCGTCCGAACGATGCGAGTGATGGCCGAGCTGCTGCCATGTGCGAGTTACTGTAAGGCGAGCAGGTAGTGAAAACAAAAAATGTTGAAGTAACTCGGATGCGAGCTACTATCCAACTCGCAGGTGGCAGTAGGCAGTAATTCGTAAGATACGTACATTCAATGCGAGTTACTTGAGGCTGACTCGCACGCTAGCTCGTACTGTGTAATAGAGCCATAATTGTCTACTGTCGAGCCAGTAGCTCGCACTGTGTATACTAGTCAGTACAATCACCCAAACCAAACAATTGCCTATCGAAAACGAACAATGGAAATCATTAATATGTGGGAATTGAACTCTGCCCCTGAGCGGAAAAACCAGTCACTTGACTATTTGGGTCAAAGTTGCACACTTAAACGGGTTCCTTGCATATAATTGACCCGTTTCACTTAACTAAGCACGATAGAAAGATTGGGTCGGACGTATCAAGGTGTTGACAAAGGGCTAGTTCATAAAAATGCTGATTAATACATTCTATGTAATAACTGATGAATACAGGTAGATGCAGGGTATTTTAATTATTAGGTACATGCTTGTTTGCCCGCTGTTTCGCATGCGTTAATATAGGTTTTTGCAAAAAATTGGCACATAACTTTGTGAATTTTCACATGTCGGGGTTGGAGCGGTTCAAGCTAAAACGGCTGAACGGATCGTGATGAAATTTATATTGATATATTGCCTGGGATATGGAGAAAGAAGGACACAGGCTATTATTTTACGTGATGACCGACATCCATGCGGGTGGCGAAGCTGACGAGTTTGTTTGTTTGTTTGTTTGCTTGTTTGTTTGTTTGTTTGTTTGTTTGTTTGCTTGTTTGTTTGTTTGTTTGAACGCGCTAATCTCTGGAACCAGTCAGATTTGGAAAATTATTTTTCTGTACGATAGCCACATTCATGCAGAAGGCTATAAGCTATACGAGAAAGGAAAAAACGGGATATACGCGTACGAAGTCACGAGCAAAAGTTAGTACCTAATATTATAAAGCTAATATCTGCAATAACGGTCATTGACCCACCTACACTTAGTGATATGTACTTAATTCCGAAAACAGAAATAAAGACAATAAAGCTATCCTGAATCGACATCTATCGAGATTATTTATATTTTCTATCATTTTTATTAAAAAACGATTCATAATTGAATGTCCAGGTACCTACGGAGAGAAATTAAGGAAATTGCAGTGACCGTTATTGCAATCTGTTGTAAATTTATCTGGCGTTTATCATATGTTTCCTCTCAATGATTCACTTTTATTATAGTGTATAAGATATCCTCTGTCCGGCCCCGGCGACACACCGGTGTGTCGCGAATTAATCGCGAATTTAATGTTTATTTACATATACATAAGATTTACTTTATATTAGGGAATTTTCACATGTTGGGCCCGAGTGGTTAAGTAGGATAGAATATAATGTCAACTTTATTCATTTTCATTATAGACACCACTTTATGTACTTATATAATATAATTATTGTAATGGCATAGGTATTTATCCATTTATTGCACTATTGAATTGTTAATTTTAAAATTACAATGTACCTAAATGCCTAGATAGTTCACACGGGTGATAGATTTACATAGTCGTTTAAATTAACTATTTCACTGTGTTTTTGACGTTTTGGCAGTTTTTAGAAAAAGATTTACGAACGACCATCTGTGTGAAAACAAATCTTTTTACCAAAAAAAAACCGACTTCCAAAAAAACACTAATGTACAAAATACTTAACTTTAAGTTCGGAAGAAACAACCAAAAACACCGACTTCCGAAATTAAAGTTATTTTGTACTTTCTAGTGTTTATTTTTGGAAGTCGGTACTTTTTAGTGGTACCCTCACACCTAACAACACCACTGGAAAGTCATAGGAAAGCAAAATACGCAATTCCGTATATATGTATGACATATTTTATCAGAAATTTTAATTTAAAAACCAAACTACTGAACCGATTTTTATGACATTTCTATGATTAATCGGGAAGTATATCCTTTCACATAAAACTCGGAGAAAGAATTTTTCAAATCGGTTCATAAATGACGGAAATAATAAGGTAACAAACAAAAAAATACGACCGACTTGAGAACCTCCTTCTTTTTTTGAAGTCGGTTGAAACGGAACCTTTATAAGCCTATCAATCCGTCTGTCACAACCTTTTTACTCCGAGTATAGAGAATATCAGTAGATAGATTTCTTATAATAACTTTTGTGACCCAAACTGACATTTTTAACGTAATAATAAAACTGTTTTGAGTAAGGGGTCAATTTTGGCAGGGTACATTGCTCGCAGAACCGATGGACGATGGGGTCGAAAAGCTCTGGAGTGGCGAACGCCTACCGGAAGACGCAGAGTTGGATGGCATCCCACAAGGTAGACCGATGAACTGGTGAGAGTCGCGGGAAGCCGATGGATGCGAGACGCACAGGACCGGTTGTTGTGGCGAGTTGGCGACACTTGGGGGAAACCTATTTCTAGCAGTGGACGTCTTTCGGTTGATTTGATGATGATGATGAAGTAGGCTTTTTGCAAAAAAAACTCTACACATCCATAACTTTATAATAATGCGGCACGCGCGTTTTAAAATAAAGACAGTATATCATCCACTAAACCACACTAACTTCCAACGAATTGGTCAATTATCATGCCACGAGCTAACTCACAAGCGAATTAAACTTAAACACAGTTGTACGGGAAAACCCACTATACAACTGTAGTAGGGAAAAACCCAACTCTAAAAATGATGAATACCAATCTATATAAAGCAAGACTTACGTTGATCATAAATTATTAAACTTCGAATTAAAATAATGAAAGAGTTACAATAAAAAAAATATCGTTGCGAAACGCGTTTTTAAGACATGGAAGATTGTCATAAGATGATTTAATATATTCATGACGTACTTTCAAAGAATTTCTCAATTATTTATGACGTGTGACATGATCTTTTGACGTCATCACTATTCCCATATCATTATAGGTTATAGGGACAATGAAGAAGACGGTTATGGGATGAGCGTCCTATATTTCTATTGTGGTTGGCACAAATGTATTGAAAGTGCGCGGCTAGATAACTATACTTTGTGCCAGATAAACTTGCAATAAAGTACATTGACCTTTCCCTAATATCCCTTCGTAGATACCCGAACAATACATTATGAACCATTTTACATTACTAGAGAACATAAAGGATCACGATAGAAGTAGATTCAGGACTGCTCTAAGTCTTTATTTCTGTTTTTGATTTTAAGAAAGTTAATAAATGTATGTGGGTCAATGACCGTTATTGCACATTTAACTGGAATCTACTATAGGGGAATTGGGAGAGTTAAAAAATGAGAACAAGGTAGTTAGCGCCCTTCACTCTTTCACCTCACGTTTCTGTTTCTGTTTTCGACATCCATTTTCTTTGCCTTTTCATTATACTCTTTCTGGGTAAGCTCGCTCCATCGTAGACTTTGTCTCTGTCATATCTGACATTGACTAGAGTCAAGAGCAAACCCATCACCAATAAAAAAAAAAAAAAATCATCATTTTAAAGTGACCATTAATGCCTATAAAACCATAAGGGAACTTGTGAACTTTAAATTTTTGTTTAGTTTCAATATTATAAAAGATCAAGCCACATTAAAAACGTTGCAAAAGAGGGTTAAAGACTTTTTTCAATAATTTAAGACGTGGAAACAAATCTTTTAACGTCATAACCATTACGGAGTTTAAACTTCAATTTAGATTCGGCATTTAAATTAATTTGCAACTGCTTTTTTTGTTTTATTAAAAACTTTTAGCATTAAAAAAGATATTATATTAGCATACTGGTTTATTACAAAAAATTAAAAAATGTTCTGAAGCGGGTTTTTTGATATTGAAATATCCTTGGAATCAAACATGTTTCATTTTTAAATATTGATAATCTCTTCAACCTTTTTTAAATCGTACAATCGTACATCGTTAATGACGTAAGTACCAACATGATAAATTAACGTCATAACTATTATAAGGCCAGTCAAATTAGCTTTGAATGTTTCAAAAATTCCTATCTTTGATTTTCTTTTAATATAAAGAAAATAGAATTTTTTTCGTAACCATAATTTATTCTAAAAAAAAACGCGCTATTTCAATATAAGCTAGGAAAAGCAAGTTATCTATTATTTTTATATATTGAGAATCAGTGAAATTAATTTATTTTGTCAGAATTTAACATTTTCGCCTAAGGAAAGTCGTTTAAAAATAAATACCTAGGTACGGAATTTTGAAAAAATTGATTACATGTGTTTATTTTTTTTATTATTAAGTTAGACATGGCATAAACATTAAACCCAATTTAATTCAGTTACATTTTGCTTAAATCGCTATTGGAAAAAAAAACTGATATTAAAAACTTGCGCTAACAATAATACTCAATTTTGTTGGTTAGCGAAATAAGATATTAAATTAAGTAATGTTATGAAAAGAAAGTAGTCAATTTGTAACCTGAAGTACAAAATCAAAAAATAAATTCCATAGTTCCCCGGATTAAAAATGTTTTATTCACTGACCTACTAGTAAAACTCGATTTCTTCTGCAAATGCTCCAAACAAACTCGCCAGTTAATATTTTTTTCCCATCGAGTCCTTATTGAAATCCGGGGGTTAACTATTCGCGGGATACATTTTAACATACTTCTCTGCCTAAAAAATCGGTGTTAAGAATTAATGCTAAGTTTGACTTATTATCGGTGTAATTTGAATTGAATAATTATTAACACAGTATGAAGATCAACATCAACGTCGTTTTGGCATTTCAGTTATAAAAAGAATGTCGTTCTTTGACTTTTATTTGAGCATTTGAGCAATAAATTGGAAGCCGAACCAAGAAAGGCTCGGCAGATTTTCATCTCAATTGTACTCGTACCTGCTTCTCATTTGCCTCAGTATTTTAATTGCATTTAGTACAAGACATCCCTGCGTTTTTTGAATCTGATGAACCCAGAAAGATGTGCTGCAATATACCGATATCCTTAGTAGGTCTAGGGTTATCCCTTAAGTGTCAAGCTTACCTGTGTGAGGTGTATCGGTACAGTCAGGTGGGTGAATGAATATGCAAGAAGGGATTACCAGTAATTGTCTTGTTAATTTAAACAAATTATAGTCAAGGATATCGTAGCAGGTTAGTTTTCTGGTTTCTGATAAAATTATCAGTAAGAAAGAAAGAAAGAAAGAAAGAAAAAAAGAAAGAAATTTATATTTTATCTGAATAATTGGTATTTTATCGGGCACTGCTTGCTTTTTTTATTTTTTACTATTGATAGGCACGTAATGGTAAGCGATGATGTGGTCGAAGATGGAGCACGCCTGCATAGAAGTAACCTATTCATTCTTGACTTATAGACTCCCTGGTTATAGCTATTAGGAAACGCAGACTCGATAGTTAGACTAGATACCAAAGCTTGGCTTAAAAAAATGATGATAAAGATTATGAAGAAAAAAAAATCATACTTATTTGAGGACAGTCCACAGGTACACATACATAAAATGAAATCAAAAAGTCACACTGAAAAATTCAGACCAATTGAGAACCTCCTCCTTTTTTGGAAGTCGGTTAAAAACATAGTGTGAATGTGCTTTAAAAAATTAGTAGAACTGGCCCTCCAGTCTCGTGTCCTCAGCCCATTACTTCAGCGAGTCAGCTCAGTGAGTCACGTAGACTTCTGACTGATTGACTTATTCACTGAACAGTCATTTAGTCATCAAAAACTTGTCTTTTCTTGCCTTTCGCGAGGGCATTGAAAAGACATTAGAATCTTCACGTCCGGATCCTTCTAGGCTGTTACTAGCGAATATTTTGATATACCTACTCGATCGTGTCAAAAATAACAGTACCTACAAAAAATATGAGGTTGTCCGTTATTTTCACCAAACGACACTTAAATTTTTGTCATAATATACTTTTTTTAAAACGTTGCCCCACACTAGGAATTTCTCCTGTTTCGTGGGTGCGTTTACAAACATACAAACTCACATACACAAACGGCCAGACCCGGAACAACTATCCAGTTAGGCCGTAGGCCTTACACATATTTGTTCCGTGCGGGAATCGAACTCGCAATACGCAGCGCAGCAGCCAATCCCTGAACTACTGCGCCAACCGTGTCGTCATCTTGCTTCAATACAATCGTTTTTTTTCCAGATTCCAGGGTTGATTTCATATTAAAAGTTGTTCATAATTATGAGTAGGTACAAAATCCAGTTTTTCCGTTATTTCTGTTACAGGCTGAATGAATGAATGAATCAATCATGTTCAAAGCACCTAAAATGGTTTTGAATGGCCTCAAAGATGACGTTGGTCTAACTATAAATGCCGCACAACGCGACGTGGCCACTCGTCACACGGTCATACCGTTACCAACTTCCTCAACAAGGTATGTACTAAGTACCGGTTGCCATGCACACTTGCATTCAGCACGTGGCGTGAATAATACTATGTACTTACTGATGGTTAATTACTATTATAGTTAACAATTCTGTGACGTCTACTGACGCTGTGGTATCACACGTGCTAAGTTAAATCACGTGTCTGTTGGTATGGCTGCCTAGCCTTTTCCAACTACGGTGGGATCTAAGGCTGGCCGCATACGCACGGTTTTCTGATTAGGTTTTCCGATCAAGGATTAAGATTCGGAATTCCGCGAGACGTTCGATTTTCTGTACTTCTGACCCTAACATAAAGCTTGTTTTCGAAAAGATCGTCAGATATTTTTTCCATTCTGGTAAAGAGTAAAAGTAAACGAACGTGTGCGCCTAGCTGAACACTTTGTATGTTAGACAAACATTCAGAACTCTGAATCTGAATTCGTATGCGGCCAGCCTAACCGGATGCAACTAAGTACTAGCATTTTAAAGGGAGTGACTGGCTTTTGCAATCCAGTAACTGGGTAACGCAATACTGCTTGGCAAGACTGGTAGTGCAAATGACAGCCGAGACCACTGGTCTATTTGGACAGCATTGCTTAACATGGAAGATGGGGAATTATCAAAAGACACCTTTGGCTCTGGGCGGAGTGGAAGAGAGCGCCCTTACAGACCAAACCCTATCCGTGTTCCTCCTTATGCCCTTTGCGTTCCAGGGCCGTGGTGACCTTTCAAACAAATTCCGCAACCCTGGCAGAAGATCAACCCGTGCGGGTTTATTTAGTAACGTGCATCACATTTAGCCAGGAGCTCATCTGCTGCCATAACTACTGATTGTAATTAACTAAATATGCGATGCCGATGAATTTTTTGACGCCATATTTTAGTTAGGAGTTTTTCTTTTTGTATTTTATTTTAAGTGTATATAGTTAAATTAGTATAATATTGTAAATAACTGGGAAATTACATGTCAATAAATGTAAATTTATAAAGTTCGTATTAAAACTAAACAATATTTGAGAGTTTTTTGATGCCCAATGACTTATTTTGTTTTTTACACGTTTGTACATAATTTTGCAATTTTAGTCTAGTTTGTATATAGTTAGGTTTAGTAAATATAAATAGTTAAGTTAGTTATGTACATTTATTGGTTACCTAAAAACAATATTTAAGTACTAAATATTGATGTTCAAAGTTCAGCAACGCTTGTCGAGTCCTGACCGTGAATAAATAACCATCCATTAACACCAATAATACCAGATTACTGATCTGTGCATCGGGAAGCATGTTAAGTCTCAGCTGTCATTAGTAAATGTTTGATGGTCGTTACGCTAGTTATTGCAGACACCAGATAAAAGTGCAATAATGGTCATTGACCCACATACATTTATTGACTTTCTTAATATCAAATAGCTCCACTTTTTGACTGACTGACTCTGACGATTCAAAAGTACCTGTAAATGGTTTATTTGAAATAAATGCTTTGACTTTGAAAATCAGAAATAAAGACCTAAAGCTGCTCTTTATCGACTTCCATCGTGATACTTTACGTTCTCTAGTAATGAAAAACGGTTCATATTTCATTAATCGGGTATCTACGAAGGGATATTAGGGAAAGGTTAATATACTTTTTGCAAGTTTATCTGGCGTCTACCGTAGGAAAATATGACTACATTCCTGCCTAGGGGTATCGTGAAAGTACGTGGCATACATATGCCACGAGCGTGTTAACAGAATGTAAGAACATAAGTGCCAAGAGAACATAATTACTTTCAGTAGGTTAAGACCTGAATTACAAGCATTTGTGTGACGTCGGCTGAATTTCTGTGGTTACGAAAGTCATCATCTGCCTGGTATTTTCCCAACAATATTGGGGTTGGCTTCCAGTGAAACTGGATTCAGCTTCACCAGTATTTTACATGAGGCGGCTGCCTACTAGACCTCCACAAACCATAAATGGGTAACACAGTACCTACCTACTTCTTGGCAAGACTGGTGTCAGATTTACTGACTTCTGACCATCCGTAACGACTGCCAGAGATCTCGGACCAACGGGCTTAACGTGATAAACGAAGCGCGGAGGAATCTCGGCATATGATGGTCACCCATCCACAGATCAACCTCGGCTAGCGCTGCTTAACTCGAAGATGCGGCTGTTATATTTTAGCCACAAGTCTGTTCGTTCCAAAAGTGTTACAGAATTATAGGCAAAAGTTCGTGTACAATTTATCTTGCTACAACATCAAACTCTGCCTGCATATTTATAAGTTACGAGTAGTTTGTCAAGCGTGATTTTGTTTTATGTCGTCATAACCCATTACTTGGCACTTCGCCCTTAATTAGCTCCCCACAGAGGAAGTCATTTAGGGTAATGTTATGTTTGCCAAGTAGATAATTAACAATACATTATTTACCTTCTACCACGATTATATTATTCTCATTAACATTTAGTACTAAAACCACACTTAATTAAACTCAGGTAAAAACAAACTCATGCTCAGACAATTATTTGCCATAGAAATGCGTCACGCGGTTTAATATAATTTTTTATATCAAAAGTACGTAACAAAAGTTACCTTCATATTTCAAAAGTTATTTTAATATTTTTATATTTAAATAACAGGTTTTCTATTCACAAGTTGCGCACTAACCCGCATAGTGACGCTTAGCACTTAAAATGAGCGTATATGGAAATTATCATGACGCCTGTTCTTGTATAAAATACGTCATAATGGTGAAATGTTTCTATCAGACTTATCATTATTAACATACTTACATTTATAACTAGGTTAATCATGACGTATTAAAGGAGTGCCAATATTGAAATACCTAAACACATCCGCTGTAATCCTAATCTACATTCATCTTCCTGCCCTTATCCCATGTTACTTGGGGTCGGCGCAACACGTTTTTTTCTTCCATTCTGCCCTGTCAGCCGTCACACTATCACTAACTCCCTTTTTTTTCATATCGCTCCTCACACAATCCACCCTCTTCCTCTCCATCCATCCACATTTATTTTGCCCCTTTAACCCTTTTAGTTACATGCGTTTCATCCCTCCTCTTCACATGACCTTCTTTCCTCTTGATAATATTGGTGTAATCCTAATCTACACTAATATTATTAAGAGGAAAGATTTTGTTTGTTTGAAATTAATAGGCTCCAAAACTACTGGACCGAATTGAAAAATTCTTTCACCATTGGAATCCTACATTAACCCTGATGGACACATGCTATAGAATGTTTTCATAAAGTTAGTAGATAATATACCTTAGATTTCCGCACGGAACAAATATTTGTATGGCCTGTAGATAGTCGTTTCGGATCTGACTGTTTGTGTGTGTGAGTTTATATATTTGTAAACGCACCCACGATACAGGAGAAATTCCTAGTGAGGGGAAATGGTTTTTGTCAAAAAAAAAAATTGTTCGCAAAAAAAACAAGTGAGTGTACAAACTCCCTATAAGCTTCTGTCTAATCGTGACGACTATTTTGATAGTCGTCACGGGTCCAGGAAGCCAGCATCGACGGCTTAACATATTGGATAAATAGATGGTCAGTCATCCCGATCGATTTCGGCAAGTTTAGCTTTAATTTGGATTCGACTCTTGCGGAAGGTTTTTAGTTCGAATTTTAAAGTACCAATGCCATTGTAAGCGACGATTGAATTCAGAAGGCCCTGAAAAATAGAAGACATGAAGTCCATTCATACCTGGCCTATTGGAGCCCAAAGCAGAAAGCTCGAGTTAGTACTGTCAAGTTATGACTTGACATAAGCCTTTCTTTTTCAAGACCGACGGCCACACTGGGGCCTACCTCAGCAAAAATCACGCATAAATCACTCAAACAACACGACAGACAATCTAATCACACATAAAATTATATTTAGCAGTGCGATTCTGCCGGTCGATTCTGTCGACATCTCACGGTGTTCACCTAGGCGGAGTGAACGACAATAGAGCTGTCATTCCATCTTATTTGTATGGTTTGACAACCCACCCGTCGTGCGCCCCGCCCGGGTGTTCACTTCGGCATGTTTACAGAATCGCACTGCTGTAAACATGTCGAAGTGAATGCTTGGGAGAAGTGATGTCTTCAATTGGACGTGTTTGCAGGATCGACCAGCTGATGTAAATAACTTTAACAGACTTTCGCTTTTGTTTCGTGTCTAGCCGTCGATTGACGTGACAAGCATCCGAAATTCCGAATTATATCCCACACAGCCTTCAGGGACGACTGATGAATATAAAATCGTGTAGTGTATAAATATGTTAGAGGACTGAAGTCTTGTTTATTTTATGTAAAAAGTTGACCCAACGTGCAAGCGTGGACGCAATACCAAGTTGTGGCACGTGGTTATTTTTTGTTTACACGTAATCATGATTGTAACCTTTTTGCATGTCGTTGTGCAATCTGCGATATGCGTGCGTAGATGGTTATTTCCCGGCGTTGGAGGCTTGGCGTGGCTTGGCTTTTATTAGCCTACCTATATTTGTAAGGTTATCTTATAAATGCCAAAGTTTTGATGAATGAATTTTGATGAATTTATTACACAATCATGTCAGAACCACTGAACGAATATGGATGAAATTTTGCAAAGGTCGTGGTAGGTGGTGTTGGTGGGGTGGTGCTGGTGGGGTGGTGGGTAATTTTCTTTAAACATGGGAAATCATTAAATGACTCCTTCCACTCTGGGCGGAGCGGAATCCCTTCAGAGTGGAAGGAGTCATTTAAGTGTCACTCTTGCTGACTAAATCCTATTAGAGTTCCTCCAAATGCCCTTTGCGTTCTGGGGCCATGGTAACTCTTTCGAACAAATTCCGCAACCCTGGCAGGCTCTGGCCCTAGCCAGCTCGACTACTATGCTGACATCTCTTTGAGGCGCCTATGGAACACAAAGCGCCGTTAGCCCTGGCCTGGTTGTGATCGAACGGCTAGCCACCCAACGCTCGCCGACCGCAAGCTTTAGAAGGTGCCTATGGTGGCCGGCAATCACCCTGCAACTCCCAACGCACGGGGCATCTTCTTCTGTTCTGGCTGGGGCATGAGGTTTGCATAGATAACAGTCTGGAATAGCATACAGGCCTTTTATTCCGGGAGTATGTTCTCATGGAATAATTTCCAACAATTACGCGGATGAAGCCGCTGGCAAGTTAAAACATCCATTAATTACCATTTTTTGTACCAATACGGTCTTAAATTTAACAACTTTTGTTGACGCCATTCCTAAACTAGGATCATTGCATTTTAGATAAGGCCACCATTACCCAGGTCAATTGCTAACTCAACGCGTCAATGTCCGTGAGAAAAACCCTGTCTCTTAAAATTCGTTATCATGTCAAAACCGGTATAAACTATTGATGAATGCCCAGACTTGACCTTCATCCACTCACGAACGGGTTATAAACAAGTTACTCCAACTTATGCATGCGACTTGACGTAAGAAAGATGCTTCTCAGACAGTTACCTTATGACGTCAATAGACGTCACACATATTATGTTGCTGTCAATTTGTAGAATACGCCGTCTTAAATTACTGCTAATCCATGCGCGAAACGCAGTTTTTTTTAATATGGCTACCTCGCGTTTACACGGATTGTTTTACTTGTGATATATTTTATGCAGTGGAAGACACGTTTAGCTTTTTTGTAAACCGGGTAGTCAAATTATTATACGGCGTATTTCGCATGTGATAATTCACAGACAACGCTACTCTATTAATTGTTAAAATTAACGAGTTGTGTATCATTCCTTATATTTGTCAGCGGATAATTGCAAACTCTGTAAGGTTGTAATAAATCTTTATAATACTATGAACTCTCAATCTGTTGAGAATTGATCATTTTAGATTCAATAAATTTCATCCAAATACGAGTACAATAGTTTCCAATTTATCCGTGTTTTTTTTTAGGAAAACGCGTTTACAAATTCACGCTAAACATTATGAACTTACGGCGTTTGCAATGAGGAGACATATTCACTACTGTCGCGTAGTTTAATTGGATATATTCCTAAAATCAGCATCAATTGCTGTTTGCGATGCCATAATGTATATTATAATGCAACGCTACTGAATGCGATATTTTAAACTAGAAATCTTAAAACGGCGTATACGACGGTAATTGTATTTAAGGGGCACGGCGCCTCTATAGAAAGACGCTCTGTTACAAAGCGGCAGATCTTATTTTCAGGCAAATTGCAATCCGTCCGAACATGATAAAGCCGTATTATAAACCTGCGCCGTTTTGTATACCAGCTGTCCATAATAGAATACGGCGTATTCCACATAATGGCTGCAACACATGAATATTCACGTTACTGAATCAAGTGTTACTTGTGAGAAAACAGGTTATGTAGAAATACAACTTCGGAATGTGAACTGGAAAACCCAGAGATTGTTATCAAATACATCATTACGTTTTATTAATAGGTTGGTGTGAATCGCTTTTTTGGTCTTATTTTAGACTTAAGTTTATTTTTATAGTAACTATGGTGTGTGTATCAGTGTGTGCCAAATAAACTAGTTTTCTTTCTTTCTTTTTTCTTTCTTTCTAGACTCTGTAAATAATCTCGAAAAGGCTGACTATCATGAAAATTCTTTTAGTCTGATACCTACTAGAATTCGGTATGACAATAAACAACATTAATAGTCTTACTACAATTATAAATGAGCCAAACTGGCCGCCACGCCGTAATTTACCGTGCTACCCAGTAAATGGGTTGTGGAGGTCTGGTAGGCAGCCGCTCCACGTAAAATACTGGTATTCAGCTGAATCCGGCGTGACTGGAAGCTGAACCCAATGTAGTTGAGGAAAGGCTAGGCAGATGATGAATTATAAATGAGAAATGATTGTTGCAACTCAATCACGCTTGAAATTTTCCAAAGATATAGATGATAGTCTAGTATAACACTTAGGTATTTTATCTCTGTGGAAAATTTCAGACATACACGCTGGCGAAGCTACTGGTAGAAGCTAGTTCAACATAACGATACCAAAAGTATCAGTTGACGTAAGGGGTATTTACCCAAAGCGCCATAATGTACCTTACTTTTGCTTTTAACATACGCGGCATCTGCCAAAACTGCAATAATGTCTCTTACGTTATTTGATACTTCTGGCATCGATAAACCCTAGATTGTTAGACCCGTGACATTGTTTGCATGATTTTGCAATCTAGTTTTTTGGGACTGAGAACACTCTACGTGCTAATCCTGAGTAAATTCTACCTTTGCATCCATTAACAATTCAAATCCTTTCTGAAAACCTCCCTTATCTCACTTCAGTATGTAAAAGTGGCTAGAAATATTGTACGTCGAGTTTTCAACTTGGCGAAATTGGGTTGTATATGTAGACTTGTCGTATTAAGTGTGGGTGGTCAGATCATAAGCCACACGTTGGAGTGCCCAATTAAGTGCCCATATACCTCTACTCTGGGGGATTTAGTTGCAATTGATTCGGCAATTAATGTAGCCACCTAAGAAGAAGAAAGAAAGAAAATACTTTTATTCTCCCCGAAATGACGCACAAAAAGAAAAATAGATACAAAATTATAAGAGCACAACTTTTAAACTAACTAAAACAATTTTCACTATCAGGCATGTGAGGAATGGGCATTAGCCACGACTCTCTTGACCAGTATATATGTTCTGTGCTCTGGTCACACCAAAGACAGAACCGACAACCGAACACAGTTCCAGTTGTCTATGGCATAGATGCTGACAGTGAAGACAAAACAAAATAAACAATAATAGCGTTTCATAACATAAATTATAACAACTAATTCATTAAATAACCTATGGCTATAAGTAACCTAAGGAATTAAACATCGGCGCGAAAAGACGAATATGTTATTCTATGCCTGTTGAAAACGTTCAAACGATTCGTCGACGCGTGGGAGTACCAGTTCCTTAAGGCATCTTCAGGGTACGTTTGCTCCATTTCATAGACCTCATGGATCGCTTTCGATCAGACGTAGCGAGGTCAAGAGCTTGCCCATTACTCAATAAAAAGAAATCAACGTAATTAGTTCTAGATTTACCCAATATCGTTACAACGTCGGGAGTCGCTGGGCGATTCCCGGCCATTGTAGGTGCGGGTCTGCGGACGGCGAGCGTTGGGTGGCTCGCCGTCCGATCAAATCCAAGCCCATACCGACAGCGCGTTGTGTTCCATGCGCGCCTCAAAGAGATGTCAGCATAGGGGCCCGTTAGGGCCAGAGCCTGCCAGCTTGCGGATTTTGTTCGAAAGAGTTACCGCGGCCCTGGAACGTAAAAGGCACTAGAAGGAGCATGGATGGGTTTTAGTCAGTAAGAGTCTGACACTCCCTCCTGCTCCACCCAGAGTCATTTGATGATTTCCCACCCTTAAAAAAAATAATTAGAAACCGTTAAAAAATAACCTATTCTTGTAATTAAACCGCAATTTTGTTGTGGGTTACATATTGTTACAAAAGAGACGTCACTACAATCACACAGAAAGAAAAGCCGGTGACCGAGTGCGTTCTTGTATAAATTATGTGGCTTTACGTTGAATACAAAAGACGTGAAATGTTCTCATAAAGGTAATAATTAATTAAACAAAACCACATTGTTTTACAATTTCCCGTTTGACACTAAGGTATCCTGTCTGTACGACAAGTTCTTTGTTCTTTTTAAGAACGTTTACGCCGTACGGCTTTTCATACAAACTTTGAAGTAAGGTTTTTCGAAATAAATGAACCGATTTTATTGAATCTTGGTATGCATACGCCATCCAACCGGCCCCAAGTCTGCTAGTTTTTATAAATTCGTCATTCCAACACGATACCATTGTCATTTTGATATAAGTTCGTAATCTCAAAATATAAATAATAGTAAATCACTAATGTACTATTATTTATATTAAGCTGACATTGAACTATTAAATTTTATATAATTTTGTTGACATTGAATAATTTGATTGTATTTTATTATTATTATTATTAATTTTTGATCATGATTTTAATTTGATGTGAGATAGTAATTATGATTTTAATTTTTAGTTGTGTAAGTACTTGCTTAATTATGAATGCTTTTTATATTATTTTTTATTTACCTTATTATTTTTGTTATTTCAAACACAATGTAAATTGTTTGTGAATAAAAAATTGAAAATTGAATCTGCTAAATTCATAATGGTCGATCATTGGTCGGTCAATGGTCTCGTAATAGAATCGTGGTTCTAAATATTGAATGTCTTTGAAAAGCAATGACTGCACAATGACGTTCTAATGGTAGGTCATGGATCGAAGGAATTGTCAAAATTTTAGCATATTACCGCATATGTCTGTCATTCATTTGTCATTATGTACGAGATTAGCATTCTATGCCATTTCTTTCAATGTATTGTCAATGGTTGACCATTGGAAAGTCATAATGACGTTTTTATATTAGTAAATTACCAAACTTGTCAAAATCAACAATTATGAAATCAATGATAAGCCATTCTGACACTATTCTAATAGAAGACTTGGGGCCCTAGGACTTGAAAGTTTGTATGAAATGCCGTACGGCGTAAACGCTCTTAACAAACTCCAACTCATACAGGAGATGGTTTTGAAAGAATACATAAGTAACGTCACGCTAGCAATCCCCAAGGGCTAAGCAGGTTGTAATACTCAACTTATAGTACACCCACAGCTTTTCATTAATATAACGTGTAACAGAATAAACGTAATTTCTAAAAAGGGTCTAAAAAGGGTTGCGGGACGGCTAAGTTCAGCAGCATATGCTGTCAGAAAAATCCGTCAATTTACTGATATAGATACCGCGAGGCTGGTCTATTTTAGTTACTTTCATAGTATCATGTCTTACGGTATCTTATTATGGGGACGTGCTGCAGACATCGAATCTATATTTATTCTGCAGAAAAGAGCCATCAGAGCCATATATAATCTGGGTCGGCGCGATTCTCTAAGGGAACTGTTTAAAGATATTAACATCATGACGGTACCTTGTCAATACATATACGAAAATATAATGTACTAGCACTTCGCCCGCGTGGGGATAGTAGGTACTCCACAAACTGCAACGCCCCCTATACATATCCCCTTATAAAGGTTAGTTTCAATTATCCCACTTTAAGTTTGTTCATAGAATTCCGACGTAAATTGAAGCAAGCTATAATTTCCTCCCCTAAAAACTTATTCACCCCTGCTTCACCCCTTACTATGTATGTACCTAGTTGATTTTCGAAAAATCCAAACATTTGTTATTCCTATTGTTTTATCGAAAACATTTAAATGCCGTGTTATTTCAACTTCATCGGACCAAGCATTGATACGATTCTCCCCAGTTCGCTCAAGCCGCGACATTTTTCTTACTCCGAGCATGTTTATTACCGTCGTAACTTTTGAACGAAAGGTCCGATTTGAATGATTTAAAGTGTAATTTACACGGACATAATCAGCCTTAATTATCAAACCATTTAAGTGGATAAGGATTAAAATCATGGTACTAAAATAACCATTTTTTATTTCACCATGGGATTTGCTTGACTAATATTAACAAAAAGCGGTCATGGTGACTTATCCATAATAGTTAGACATATGGTATTGCGGATTTTTTTGTAGATATTGATGACCTCTATAAAACAGTAGTACATCACTTTGCTCTATTGTCAATAGATTCCGCAGCGTACGCGATATAAGGATTTTTTCTCACACCTTGGGTCACATTATCGAAGTTTTCATACGGATCCCTAACTTTTTTGAAAATATTCTATAGCCTACGTCCATCATCGATAATGTACAATTCTACTGGTGAAAGAATTTTTCAAATCGGTTCAGTAGTTTCGGAGCCTATTCATTTCAAACAAACAAACAAATCTTTCCTCTTTATAATATTAGTGTAGATGTTCGGAAAAATCTCCATCTTTTTAGTAAGATTAGTGACAGGCATAATTTTAATACTAGAAATAAGAACAAATTAGATCAACCCCGATTCAGATTGGCTAAAGTACACACTTCTTTTATGGGGTACTGTGTTAAATTTTATAATAAAATACCATTTGATATTCTCGGACTGAATGAGAGAAAATTTAAAACATGCATTAAACGCACACTATGTAGACAGGCATATTATAAACTGGAAGATTATATTCTTGATAAAAATGCTTGGCTAAATGCCGGTCCTGCTCCACAGCCTCAGCCGCTTGGTTCCACTAGTTAGGATTTTATATATGGAGGAGATGCTCACCCTTTTTTAATTTAGTTTTTACGTTTAATAATAATAATATTCCACATTTCTATAATGTTTGGAATACACTTTTACTTTTCTGTTCTTACCAATTGATATTTATAGTTTTATATAAAGTAGAAGCATTTTTTATTTTGGAATCCTGTAAATGTGAGGACCATGGAGCCTTTTATGTTAATAGATGGTTTCCTTGTTTGACATGAATGAGCAGGGGAGGGGAGGGCAGTTGAGGGTTTGTCATGCTCACTCGAATGTCTCGCTGATGGTGGCGCGTGTATCGGATCATTCGGTTCCCTTCAAAATGGTTGAGCTGAATGGTGCTGATGCACGCGTCATGTTCGTGAACGGGCGCCATCAGTGGAAATTGGTCATCTCTTAGCTGTCGCTGGCTTATTTGAATAGTTTATTTGATACTTAGAATTCTTTTTTTTTTTCTCTTCCTTTACATTGTTCTCACATATAGAAGCAACAAAGATAATGTAACCAGGATTATTGTAAATCATAAAATGGTTTAAAAGAGTGTCCGTGGAGTTTCTTGCACGTTCTTCTCCATAGAGATCTACGCTTTGGAACGTGCAAATAGCTTCATGTTTTTGACTGACTGACTCTGACAATTCAAAAGTACCTGTAAATGGTTTATTTGAAATAAATGCTTTGACTTTGACTTTGGTCATTGTACCTACTCATTATTATGAATCGCGAGAAAAAAATCTTATGTTCAGTACATTTTGTCAACGCAAGTCGCAGTCGATTTTTAATGTTCACGATTTTCGTGTTGGTCCTATAGTATAGTAACTTTGTTCATAATTATGAGCACAATGACTCCTGTTCAGGTTTTGCGTTTAATCAGTTACACGTTGAATTTATGTCCTAGAACGCATTCTTATTGGCCCCGGGAAGGAAGAGGCGGGGTGGGGTTGCTGCGCGGACGGCGAAGACTCCTGCGCCGTCTGTGCAGCAGCTCCCCCCGGCTTCCTCGCCTTCAGATCCTCCCCCGGCTCAAGCCGAATGGCAAGTGGCCGGGGAGAAGAAGAAGGCGGGCAAGGCAGCCAGGGCGGCCAAGAGGTGGGAGAGGAAGCGGCGGGAGAATGCGCGTCGCGGCTGAGCTCCGCCCCCCGAAAACCGCGGCTGTAGTTCTTACACTGCAGCCGGACGCGGCGAAGAGGGGCGTGACGTACGCGGACGTGCTCACCAAGGCGAAGGAGGCGGTGAACCTTGGTGAGCTAGGCATTGTGGGGGGCCTCCGGCTCAGGGTCACCATGACTGGGGCCCGGATGCTGGAGATCCCCGGGGCAGCCAGCGGCCCAACCGCGGACGCTCTAGCCGAAAGGCTCAGGGCGTCCCTAAGCGCGGACGATGCCCGAGTGTCCAGGCACACCAAGTGCATTGTCATGCGCATCTTGGGCCTGGACGACTCCGTCACGGAGGCGGAGGTGGTGGCCGCCGTCGTCAGGACGGGGGGGTGCTCAGCAGAGGAGGTGAAGGCGGGCACCCTACGTCCTGACAACACGGGCATGCGCACCATTGTGGTGAGCTGCCCCGTGTCGGCGGCCAAGACCATATCGGAGGGCCGAAGGTTTTTGGTGGGTTGGGTTTCCGCGCAGGTCAAACTGCTGGAACCCCGACCTCTGAGGTGCTTCCGGTGCCAAGTGGGCCACCATGTGGGAGCTCAATGCACCTCGGAGGTGGACCGCAGCGGTCTATGTTTCCGCTGCGGTCAGCCCGGTCACAGGGCCGGCTCCTGCCACGCCGCACCGCACTGCGTAGTCTGTGTGGCAGCTGGCAAGCCGGCCGACCACTGGGCTGGGGGTAGGGCCTGCGCCCCACCCGCCAAAGCCGGAAATAGGAGAAAGCCCTCCGCCACCGCCGTCTCTGCCGCGAGCGCCGCCACCGCCGCCGCTTCCTCCGCCGCCATAGCCGGTTCCACTGCGGCTGCTGCTACTGCAGCAGCCGCAGTAGAGCCCCTACAAAGGGCTCCCGAGTGGGCTGAAATGGAGTGCCAGTAATGGCCCCATTTCACCCCCTCCTGTTGAACGTCAGCCACTGCGCCGCCCAGGAACTGATGCTCCTGAGCATGGCGCAGTGACTGATGCCTGTGGACGGCGAGCAATGGGTAGCTCGCCGTCCGATCAGAACAGGCCCGGGTTGACGGCGCGCTGTGTTCTACGCGCGCCAAACCAGCAGTCGACAGCATGGGTCTCTGAGCCTACTAGGGTTGCGGATTTGTTCGAAAGAGTTACCGCGGCCCTGGAACGTAAAAGGCACTAAGAGGAGCATGCGTGGGTTTTAGTCAGTAGAAGTCTGACACTCCCTGCCGCTCCACCCAGAGCGGGAGGGGTCATTTGATGATTTCCCATCCAAAAAAAAACAAAAAGGCATTCTTATTGTTAGTAAAAACCGGGCACCCAAATAGAAAAACCAGAGATAACGCAATGAGACTTTGTCTAAACCAAGCATCGAACCCTAATGCAATAATTGCTGAAAAACGAAGACACAAAAATGTAAAGATACCCTCTTTTCTAAACAATTTTTCTGAAATCTTACATTTAACCACTAGGTACTATCTTCAATAGTTTAAATTGTGAGCGGTCAAGTCAATACAGGAAATATAGGTACCTATAATAAATGTCTTTGAAAATAATCATCTATCTATCTATCTATCTATCTCTCTATCTATCTATCTATCTATCTATGATTTATGGTTTCCGCAACTAGTCCTTCTGTGAACCATTATGCGAAAATAACTATCATTATTTAACCATCACTATTATTAAAATGTCGTGCTAACCATCATTGAGATCTAAATGTAACCTTTTCTTAAACGCTACTTGGTACACTTGACCCTTTCAATGAACCGCCGAATAAAATGTCATTACAAGCATGCTTGGCTGACGACGTTACATTTTCTGCAATCTAAAAAAGGGCTAGCTTTTACCTTGGACAAAGATCTTTTGGGCACATTTCCAGTCGACAACGATGCGGATGAAACTTTTGACGCTATATTTTAGAGTTAACTTGGTTAAGAGTTTTAATTTAAATTTTTAGTTTATACATATATAGAAAAAGGCTACTAACCAAGTATGTTAATTTATTTTATTTATAGGAGGAAACTCAACAGTTTTATGAGTTAGGAATGTTCACCTCACCATCATTGAACAGCAAAAGCAGTTGCATCAAAGTTACTAGCATCTTACCAACTCCAACTGCATCGAAGCTTGTCATAAACTAAAGATTTGGCATTTGTTTGCTCATCACTCGAGTACGAAAACGTCAATGACACAAGCTTTCATTGACATTTTCGTGCTCATGATAGTTGGAGTTCGAGTTAAGTTGGTGTTTAAGTTTTGGAATATGGGTCTTGGAGTCTCCATACACTGCACAGTGATAGCGAGATGATGACAATTATCTTTTAAACCAATTACAGTTTCACGGCATTGATAAAATTATCGAAATCGAAAAAAAAAGGAAATTATGCAAGTTCAGTAATTAATATTAATGTGGGATTGTTGACACATTTTTCACATTAAATCAAAGTTACAAGTATGTAAGTAATAAGTCGATATTAATTAAACAAAGGGAAAAACTAAATATTGTGAAATCTAACATTGTGAATATATTTTCGTCAGCAATCAGAGGGCCAATTCTACAATTTTTTAAGCAACTTTCGCATACGCGTGTCAGTTGCAATCTGTCAAAAAAAACCTATACATTTTTGACAGATTGCAACTGACGTGCAATTTGTGAACGTTGCTTAAAAATTAGTAGAATTCTAAAAGGACAAAGGAAATGTCTTAAACGACGATTTTTTTTCTATCCGCTTAAGCCATATCTTTATCTTTGCTTTGACAAGTTCAATGATATCAGCAATAGTGTGGCGACAGCGCGTTTCAAGAAGTCAAAAATGTATGGGATTGACTATTGCTATCAAAATAGCTGCAATCCTTAAATTTTGTCACGTCTTCATGGATATCTAAAATACAAGTTAATGGAAAAGAGCAAATTTCTCCATTTTTTGACAATTGTTAAGGGGGCTTCCCAAGCTTCATGAATCATGATAAGAAAAAGAAGAAGTACGTCTTAACGACTTTTTCAACATTCAGTCATAGTCACCATGACTGAATGTTGAAAAAGCTGTTAAGACGTAGGAGATCCGGATAATTATAATAAATAATTAATTGTCATTGATTTAATCCCGATCTGCTGTTGCCAGACGTCATATTTGAGGCATCTTGCGTAGAAAACTATTCTAACGCGTCATAAACCACTCGCCACAACTTTTTTGTGGCAACCAAAAGTGCCCATTTCCTTAAGGTAAAAGCCGTGAATTGCGAAAGTGTTCATATTAATTTGCGTTTTCCAATTATAAATGACGTCTTTATGACGACTCCTGCGCAAGTAATAAAAGACGATGACGTCTGAAGACGTCAACAGGATGAAAATAAATCTATGGTAATTATTTAAATCTGTAGTAGCGGACCTCTTACCTACGCCTCTTACCTTAACCGACATTTTTACAACTGAGTCATAGAAAATGCGTTAATCAGGATGCTTGACGAACTGCTTAAGAATCTCTTAAAGTTGCAGGATGTTGGACGCATTTTTGTAATGTCATGGTTGCACTTTTTAATACCTCATACGAACCAAGTAGGTTGAAGTTTTAAGTTATGGTTTTCAATTAAATTCCTTTATTTCTGTAGCGGCATTCATGCCGCCACAAAAATCAACGTAGCAGAATCAACATCACAACAAATGAGACTCGCAGCGCCATCTATCTCGACAGCTGCGAACTAATTGACAAAATCCTAAATCGCGATATCAGAGTTTACCGTGCGATTAGAACATATGCAAAGCCCGAATATCAACTCTCGGGCAGTTGCCCACCAGACACAAACAACCGTCTGGTCGGAGGATCCTCTCTTTCCAGTGGAGGTATGTGGGACTTTACTCTCTGTTCCGCTACCTCCAAACTGGTGACCCTCGACATTGAACGTCAGCGCAGCCTTCGTGCAGTCACCTCATCATGACGTCATCATCACTTCTCCTCATCTTGACCTCAAGCTTTCGAGCAGCGAGTCATACAGCCAGCCAGTACCCTCGGCTTCTACGGGTATCCTGACCAACAGCATGCAGCGGACACGCATTCCTGGTCAGCATCCTCAGCCTCTATCATCAGCGACCTTGGCAAGCACACTGCACTTTCGGCCAGTCACATGAAGAGCCTTGAAAAACCTCTCCTGGTCGACGCCAGCAGTCACGTCAGCACGTCGCACAGCTCCGACCCACCTTGGCAAGCACACTGCACCTTCGGCCAGTTACATGAAGAGCCTTGAAGAACCTCTCCTGGTCAACGCCAGCAGTCACGCCAGCAGCAGCATCGGGGCACCGCAGACAGTTCCGACTCACCGGGAACTCTGCGACGCAGACAGTTCCGACTCACCGAGAACTCTGCGACTTCCGGTTCCGACTCACTGGAACCAACCTTCCACTGGCCTGGCAAGCATCTCAAGATGTATGGACGACTCATCCACTATCGACCTCCGGTCTCCGGAGGGGAGTGATGTAGCGGCATTCATGCCGCCACAAAAATCAACGTAGCAGAATCAACATCACAACAAATGAGACTCGCAGCGCCATCTATCTCGACAGCTGCGAACTAATTGACAAAATCCTAAACCGCGATATCAGAGTTTACCGTGCGATTAGAACATATGCAAAGCCCGAATATCAACTCTCGGGCAGTTGCCCACCAGACACAAACAACCGTCTGGTCGGAGGATCCTCCCTTTTCAACGGAGGTATGCGGGACTTTACTCTCTGTTCCGCTACCTCTAAATTTCAATGAACAGTTGGATCATTTAATAGCATTAGGTACATTAATAAAAAAAATATTAGAAAAATAAATATAAAAATGACAAAACTAGACATTAAATTGGCAAAGTCAAAAAAAAATAAAAATAGAAATAATCATCAATTTCACATATTTAAAAATAATAACTCATATTTTTAAATCAATAAAATTTATACAACATTTTCAAATTGTAAACTGGACAAGAGTGACAGATAACCAATAATGTGTGATGATTATCTCATTTTATTTTCATTTTATTTCCTGAATTCCGGAATCGACATCTATCTTGATCTAGAAAGAGGAAAGGATACATGTTTACTTGGCACACACAGATAGATTCAATATAGGAACGAAAATAAGAAGACCTCAAAGCAGTTCATAATTTATTGTTCAGCCTTATGCTTAAATCCACACCTAGCATGTACCACAACTTGAACATAACCATGCACACTGTATTAATTTGTCTTCAATAGCGGTCACCTATATTTTATCCCTTCATCTTATAGATCCAGCTAAGAACTAAAACTTCTGGGAAGGAACCATGATTTTTTTATGTTTAGTTTAGAAATTATTTAACGTTATGCACAAAATAAAAAGCAAATAAGTTAACAGTGGGACGTCGGAAATATTACTTTTCTAAAGTTTCTGTAGAATTTCTATGGAAATAGGGTTGTCAAATTGCATATGCCTAATACTTAATTTTACACCAAAGAAAACGGTTATATTTCATTTTATTATCAAGAAAGATGGTAAATTAGCAGTCAAAGTTTTCCAAGAGTTATAGTAAATTAGTTGACAGCTTTAATTCACACACACACAGCGTTAACCTCAAAAATAAAAATTCAATAACTCGGAAGTCCCGCACTATCCACACCTGGTTTTTTGTTTTATAATATAGCATATTATAATATAAAACTATTTATGTAAAAAAAATGCGGATACGATGAGACTAACCAAATAAAAAATAATTTTAATTTTCCAAAAATCTTGATTTTTTCTTCTATTTACGACATTTTTTTTTCTACTCATCTAGTAGATATAACAGTCCTTTTTAAGACCTCATCTATAAAAATTGCAAAATCATATATCTGAGACGAAATAATGCATTTCTATGGTTTCTATGAAGTTTTCTCGAGTTTTAAAATAACTTCTAAACTAAACATAAAAAAATCATGGTTCCTTCCCAGAAGTTTTAGTTCTTAGCTGGATCTATAAGATGAAGGGATAAAATATAGGTGACCGCTATTGAAGCAAAATTACACAGTATGCCATGTCAATCAAATAAATTCGACGAACCATTCACCGGAAATGAATTAATTTATAATTTTTGTCACAATGCTAACTGCGTGCTACCTTGATGCCAATATTTCAGCACGATACGCCACCAGAATTTGTATAATACATATCCAGTACAACAACAAACAGTAAGTCCTGGTACACGCCCTAGCTAGCTCTGTTGCAATAATACAACTCAGAAAACACCGGAACCAATTAAGACAGATGCCCATATAAATTAACTAGCGCATTGCCGGCGACTTCGTCAATTTTTGGAAACAAAATATAGTCTACGTTAATCAGTGATACTATTGGTGTAAGAATTTTCTAAATCGGTGTAGTAGTTTAAGAGCCCATTAATTACAAACAAACAGGCAAATCTAATCTCTTCATAATATTAATGTGGAAGACATAGATACATCATTCTACATACAAGTTTCGGAGTCAATGACACCACAAAAGGGTCAAGGTTGCGCAACCAGTCTAACAACTTTCGTCCAATACGATCACGTAACCGCACAATAACCATTTGGCAACCAAACCTGATTTGAATAAAGAATCGATGATGACCTTGCTCTGGGGTATGGAAATTGGTATAAAAACATCACGTTTGTTTAGCTGATGCAAAAAGTAATCTAGATTCGCGAATAATGCAATGACCTGTGTTTTTAGATGTTTAAAGAATTGACTACGAGTATTTATAGTAGCTAGCTGATGTTTTGTTACGCTTCTGGTCAAAATAGTGGCTGATAAACCGTCTCCGTATTTATTTATCCTTGCATCCGACCACTCTTCTAAAGATTTTAAAAGTTTTTGGATGCATATTAACAAAATTAACGTTAGGCCTAGCTTCCCGTTGAGTGTTGATGACTTTGCAGACCACAATGACATTGCTGAGGCTCTGAGAAAGCATTTTATTACGCGGTCGCCCTTAGGTCCCTCGTCCGGAGAGGTGAGCGATGGTGCCCGTCGTGACGAGGCAGAATGTAAAGATACCTGCGTAAAGTGTGGCGAACGTTATTAGAAAAATGCAGCTTGGAAAATCACCTGGTCACGATGGGCTCAGGTTTCTCAATTTTGATTATTATGTTTAGCCTATAAAGGCATATGACCGGGTGCCTCGTGAGATTTTGTGGTGAGAAGAAAGGTGTGCCTGGAAAGTATGTGTGTTGACCCGAGCGATGTAAAGTCAATTCAGTTCCCAAGTCCGGTCTGCGGTAGACACCACTGATAGCTTTAGAGCGGCAGTCGGTTTGCACCAAGGGTCGGCCCTCGGCCCTTACCTCTTTTTGATAATAATGGAGGCTCTGACGTCGGACATCCAGTAAAAAAACCCTGGTGTATACTGTTTGCTGATAATATTGTGCTGGTTGCCAAAAGCGGCCTAAAGGTCAAGAGCAGATTGGAGACGTGGTGGCTATTAAGAATGGTGAGTTTTGGCCTGAAATTGAGCAGAACCAAAACAGATTAAATAATTTTGGCGTTCTCTCCAGTCTTATGCCCATAGCCCTCACCGAAACGCCTAAACATATCTGCTGTGATTTTCGGCACCTCGGGTCGTTTGTCCAGGGAATGGCGTGGATCAAGAGCAGAGAGCATCTCAGGATGGATGAAATGGCGACAGGTCACTAGAACAATTTGCGACCGACTGATATCCCTCAAGTTAAAGGGAAAAATTTGAAGTCTGTGATAAGACCAGGGTTTTTCATGTCACTAAAAAAGTAATGAATCTAAACGTGGATGGATGGAGAAGGAGAGGGAGGCCAAAGAAAAGATCGATTGTGTGAGGAGTGATATAAAAGAAAAGGTAGTTAGTGATAGCGTGACGGCTGACAGGACAGAATGGAAGAAAAAAACATGTTACGAGGCGACCTCAAGTAGCATGGAATAAGGGCAGGAAGATGATGATGATGTTAAGCATATTCTGTTTCACTGCAATGCAAAATGAAAACCAGATATTTCTATTATCTTTAAGGTCACATCCAATTTTTAAATCGTATACTTGCAAGATTGATTGCAGGTAGTCGTAAATATGTTAGTGCCAATGCGCACGGATTAATTTGCCCGTTAATAGTAAAACCATCACAATATCGTGATCTTATAAATAGTGATTGAAGTTTAAGCACAGCATTGTGTAACCAGCTCTTAATCGCAGACTAGAGGGAAATAACGGAGTGTTGATCGACGGTTAATGCAACGATAGTTTACGTATACGTTTACGTAATAGGCGACGTTATAATGGGATAGTTACGTGGATCGAATTATTAAAGTCGGGAAATTGCAAGGCAAAAATATAATAAAAAAAAATGTTGTAGAAAAAATGTACCTAACAGAAATAAAAGAAAAATTAAATAGCTAGTGACGGAAGAACCATCAAATGTTGAACAAAGGTTAAACTAACTATTACTTCTGCACGAGTTTGAATGACATTCACAACTTTGAACTTGTCTCCAAGAATTAATACAATATAATGTGCCCTTTTTGTAAATAAATGGTAGCAATACCGATGATCCTTCTTTATTAATGTGTGTAGATGTCCATCCACGATGTGTGATCAGTGAAAAGATTGCAACACATTTTTCGTACGATCTCCTCTCATTATGGGCAGCACTTTACCTTAGGCATACATAACTAACAAGTATTACGGGATTATGTTCCAAATACAATTGCGGGCTTAGATAATAATGCTGTGATCCGTGAAGGATTACCTTGTGCACAGAATCCATAGGTTAAATAGATCTGCAAAGTTCAATTACGTACCTAATTGTCACAGAATTTGTGAATGTCAGAAATCGACAATCAGATGCTGTTGGAAGAAGTTGCCAAGAGTTGTGATGATTTGAAAAACATTGTGCGAGAAATGAAGGTTACCAAGAGAAGACAAGGTAGGTATGTGAAGATGATTAGTGAAGACGAGAGAAGAGAAAATTCTTTAAGTTTTGCCAATTGGCTTGTATTGAAAATACATAATGTTTCTTTATGAAATCAATACAAACTCCTTAACGATAGTAACAGGAGGAAAATCTACACATTACACATACCTGGGCTTTTACGCTGTTAAATCGGTCAAGTGGTCAAATACAGTGCCTATACCTAGGTTACTGAGAAATGATAGACCAACCTATAGGTTTATGGAAAACCCGAAGGGACTACCTAAGTGAAAATCCCCAATGTACATAATATACGGCGCAATCTGATTGAGTCACTACTGATTGACATACACGCTTTTGTGAATAATTACCTTATTGATTAAAATAAGTGTCTAGTGTAATGGTAGTTTGATTGAAATAATCGACCTTTGATGATAGGCGGGACGAAGTAATGTTGAAAAAATTGGAAGAAACTGTACTCGAAATTGGGATTTCAGATATTTTGCTACTGCTGCTGCTGCTGCTGCTTCAATTAATCCATTTAGCTTTTTCCCACCTATCTTGGGGTCAGCTTCCAGTCTCACCGAATGGAGCTTGGCAAGCTGAGCCAATCTGTCCTCCACAACTCAGTTACCAGATACCTCTTGGCAACTCTGTTGTCAGATTTTCTGACTTTTGACTACCATAATGGCTGCCAACTACATTTTAAAGTAACAGCCCAGATCAACGATATAGTGCGCTTTCCCAGGTGTGGTTCACCATTCTCGAACAGACCTCAACAAGTGTTGCCTAATCTTGAAGATGAACTCGAGCGGCTATTATTAATTAACCACAAGCTGCTCAATGAAACATACCACCTATCTCAGCAGTGCGATTCTGTAAACATGTCGAAGTGAACACTTGGGCGGGCTGCACGACGGGTGAGTTGTCAAACCATACAAATAAGGTGGAATGACAGCTCTATTGTCGTTCACTCCGCCTAGGTGAACACCGTGAGATGTCGACAGAATCGACCGGCTGGATCGCCCATTGCACAACGACGCAATCTTATCGACTCCAGATGCCTAGGTATAAAATGACATGTGGACATTGTGAATGACTACTCACAATGTCCACATGTCATTTTATACCTAGGCAATGGAATTGTATGCCATGCAATTCCATATGGGACCATGCATACACAATAAATTATTAAACAACTATTGCACGCGGCGTCGCACGTTTTCATAAAGATTTCGAAAAATAAAATACTTGAATCGTCTCCAGCAAAATTCATAAAAATCTGTAATAATTTTGGATCAGTAAATACGAGGATAAAAGTTTCAACTGTATAAACATCGGCTTACAACATCGTACAAAGAGATCTCCAGAAGAAGATGATGACATTAAATTGGTTTATAAAATAAATGAAGATGGAATCAAAGGTCAATGAACGGGTCGTCGAGGCGATCGGCGGCGGCGACCTCTCGCGTCCGGCCCTGGTTCAATCCATGGTCCGGAGCGAGGAGGCATGGGAAGCCGTCACCTCCTTCTGCGAAGCAGTAATGCTAGTGAAGGAGGAGGTGGGCCGCGTGAGGGAGAGACAACCCTCACGCCCCAGCCGCCGCGGCATAGGGAGACGCACCGGGCGTCGGGAGTCGCTGGGCGATTCCCAGCCACCGTAGGTGCGGGTCTGCGGACGGCGAGCGTTGGGTGGTTCGCTGTCCAATTAAAGCCAGACCCAAGCCGACGGCGCGTTGTGTTCCACGCGCGCCTCAAAGAGATGTCAGCATAGGAGTAGGGGCCCGTTAGGGCCAGTGCCTACCAGGGTTGCGGATTTGTTCGAAAGAGTTACCGCGGCCCTGGAACGTAAAAGGCACTAAGAGGAGCATGGGTGGGTTTTAGTCAGTAGAAGTCTGACACTCCCTGCCGCTCCACCCAGAGCGGGAGGGGTCATTTGATGATTTCCCACCCACAAAAAAAAAAAAACAAAAAGGTCAATGAACGGGTGATCCCGTTGATGATGATGTGGTATGGCATTGACGTTAATCCCTGACACGCGAGGATTTACGTCACATTAAAGTTACTTTGTTTCCTTTTAGCCATCTCCCTTCCTATTTATTTTGACAATATTTTGCATGAATTGCTGCTGTTTCAATGTAATATTTGATGATAATGTAATACAGATTATTAAATTTGAAAGTACAATAAGATGGTACTGTATTAAAATACCCTCCCCCATTAGGAACCCAAAGTTGAAGCGTTTTTGGGACAGTTTAGAAAAGCCAATAAGTTGACAGCTTTCTTACCGATTGAGTGTATGACTGACTTCAGGAGAAGGTTAATCATTTGGCTTGAGTTTTCTGTTGTATATTATGCATTGTGTTCAGCGACATCTTTATTGGTAAAGCTGCTTAATATATTCTCTTAATAGTTTAAGACGATACTGGACAGAACAAAAAGTTCATAAATGTATTGTATTGACATAAACTACCGATCTTTTTTTAATCCTTATGTTAGTTGATGCAGAAATGTGAAACGTTTTGGAAGATATTGTCGCTGGTCGCTTTCAGTATTTGATGCACAACAGCATGAGCCTGTTTAGTAATTTATCATTAGTCAGTCAATCTACCAAAAAGTTCTCCCCACACTGATTGTCTTGGGGAGGGCTAAGACAATGACTGTCAAAAATGTGTCAAAATGTAGGGCAGACGTAAAAGTTAACGTCTGCAATGTGAATGCAAATGCTCTTTAAAATTACGAATATTTTGTCTTTGTTCAAAAATTATTTCAAATTAGTTGGGAATACCACCATGACGTGTCAGCCACGAGGTCACGAGGTGACGTTTACTAGACTGACCTAAATGCAGTGTAAGTAATTTATGTGACGTATCGTCTGCGGTTCAAAGGTGCTTTTCAGTATTTTCCTAAGGGTGACGTAGCCAGGTGGGATATTGATGATGAGGAAATCGAAAAAGAAAAAAATTCCACGCAAGCAGCAAGCAAGCAATTTGAGATCACGTGTCTTATCCTAAATCGATACGATCTTTTGAACACGAACCAGGGGGTCGATTCTGCTATTGCAATCGTGTCTCAATGACCGGTCAATGATCGATTTTTGACGTATAACGTCAAACTTTTGACACATTTCCCATACAAAAACTGTCAAAGTTGTCAAATATTCGATCACTGACCGGTCATTGAGACACAATTGCAATAGCAGAATTGAGCCCCAGGTTTTGTGCAAGCGCAGGTTCGAAGATACGAAACCCTGTGTTTTTTAAATCCCTTGTAGTGGCATCTATGGACATTCTTCTAACCTTATTGGGTTAAGTCCTAACCAAAGTGACATTCTATGATCAATAACGATCTTTGTTTGTTGAGTTTGTTTTGGTAGCGCATCTATGTATACAAAAAAAAAATGAATTGTAAAAAAAGATGAAAGAATACAAAAATAATGCCAAATCCAGTTCAATTAGACAACATAATGTATTTCTTACCTGTATTTCTCAAAGGGTTAAACTGACATACAAGTACATCCACATTTCACGTTGTGATATTTAGAGTGGTACCACTAGATATTCATTGCCATTACTTATTGCTGTAGTATTTATGATACCACAAAGCCTTGCCTTCGAAATATCAACAAATTAAAACAATTAAAATTAATTTATTTGCTTACGATTTGATGAATACCTGAAAAAACGAACATTAAAAATATTTCCTACGTAAGTTCCTTTCATTTGTATTCTTGTGATTGTTCCACTGAGTGATGGGAATCTGATTTATTGTGGCAAGATAATTATTTACACACACTTATTACAATCACTTTAAAAGTATATTCTCATAACAATATAAGTGATTGTTATTATTTCTTAAATTTTGTTGCTCAAATATTTAAATCTTTCAACGCACTGTTAAGATGGGTTTTTGGGATTTAATGTTAGAGTGAACAGGCTTCTTCTGGGTAAGCTTACTCCAACGTCGACTTTGTCTCGGTTACCTCTGACCTAGACTAGAGTCAAGAGCAAGCTATCTCAAATAAAAAAACCAGCCAAGTGCGAGTCAGACTCGCGCACGAAGTGTTCCGTACCATTATTTATAAAAAAACGGCAACGTTTTTTGTATGGGAGCCCCACTTAAATATTTTTTTTGTATTCTGTTTTTAGTATTTTTTGTTATAGCGGCAACAGAAATACGTCACATGTAAACATTTCAACTGCCTAGCTATCACGGTTCATGATATACAGCCTGGTGACAGACAGACGGACGGCGGAGTCTTACTAATAGCGTCCCGTTTTTACCCTTTGGGTACGGAACCCTAAAAATATTGGAGAATAAAAGGTGTTCCTCCTACCCCAATTAATGATGATACATCAATGCACCTTCTGTTACACATTACTGGAAATTTCATAAGCATGGCAAATAAAAGTCCCTAAAATTAGGAAAAACCACCAAAGTGCGAGGCGGATTCCCACACTAAGAATTGGCCTAAACGTCCGTTGTAAAGACCCTTTACTTTTATTACCCACGTGATATTATTTTAGCGACAATAGAAATACACACATACAGACAAGAGTACCTAAGTATATATTTAACTAAAAATGAATCGCTAAATGTGTTGCTAAGTGCAAAACTCGTAAACGGTTTGATCAATTTAGCCTTTTTTTTATTAAATATTCCTTGAAGTTCGAGGAAGGTTCTTATGACGAGAAAAATAAGAAAAAATGAACAAAGAAATATTGCAGGGAAAAACGTACAAACCGATGTGTGAAGATTTATTTAACGTTAAGATGTATTTAATTCTGAACTCCACGCAAACGAAGTCGCGGGCTGAAGCTTGCTACGTAACATTAGAATAAAGGTACTGTTGTTAGTTAGGTGTTTGTACTTTCCTTCTAAGAACTTGTCGCGTTTTTTCCCACTCAGGGATCTCGTAAAACAAGACTATTAATATCACAATTATCTTCTATTAATATGTCTAGACATAATTTAAGATAAAATGTAGGTGGCATTGCCCTTTTATTGGCTTTCAATGAGATTGTCTGGAAAGTAGCAGTTCATTAAGAAGATTGGTAGAACAAAGCATGATTGAAAAGGTTGAATTATAATTCGTAAAAGGAGACAAAGAGATCTAAGGGAAGCTATTCTCGCCAATTTTCGTACCTAAAAAGTGTTTAAATTCAAGTAGCAATTTATGATCTCAGCAACAACAATGACATTATGTTGGGAAATATAATAAAGATTCTTTAAACCTAAATTAAATGTGTTTTTGACAGATTACGACTGCGATGCGAATGCTCCATAAAATACGAGAATTGACCCTCAATTTAAAATGTGACGTTTTGAAAATTCATTAGTGTCTGTAAAGGGTGATCGAGGTCAAGAGCAAGCCTATTGTTCATTTTAAGAAAATGCTTTGATTTTGAGTTTATGATAATTGAAGTTGGGTATCAAATAAAAGTGTAGAACACTTTTTTTGCGATTTCTGTGTTGGTGCTATAGTGAAAACAGTTTTTAATACAAATTATAAACGATTCATCATTTCCGTAAGAAAAAGTCGTTTTCAATGTGAGGAAACGTTATTAATTTATTACTATACCATTCATAGGTACAATGATAGATTTAATTTAACTACTCAATAAACCGAAATAAGTTTGAGGTCATGTAACCACAAGAATGTTATAATAAATATTGGAGTTTGAGGTTAAACGGTTACTATGTAGGTAGTTAAAAATAAACTTCTGATTCACACACAATACCAATGACGGTTCATTGCTTATTTACTTAATAATATTAACTTAAAAACAGATAAATCACTTACTTTTCTGTATACTCCTTGTACTGACGTAAATTAATGTCACCAATAACAGATATGAAAATGTCAAAACGCGCGCCATTTTTCTTTCAATTAAAAAAAGAACACTTAAAAAAAAACGGCACTGACAACAAAAGCAATCAAACACTCGAATTTGTCATTTTAAAAACAGAATTTACTTTTTTAAGACACAATGATCACGGCGCAACTGTCTTTACAACACTGTTCGGGATTTACTTTTAGTAATGATTTAAAAAGTGCAATTCAGACAAGACATTGAATGGCGTGGAGTGTACTGTGCTAATTTTTTTTCTGCCTTGAACTGTACCTTGACAGTGCGTGTAGAAAATGCATTCCTGATCATATTAGACCCTTTACGACAATAGATTTTAAATTGTATTGAGTAATTTAAAACGTGTTAGTAATTTGTGTCAGTATAATAATTGGGCAATATGTACTTAGGTGTTTTTATAAAACTGGTGAGGTGAATTATGGCAATTATTTATCACGTGTTCGTTTTGTTCTTTTTTTTTTTGTTTGCCAAGCAAAAAGACAAGTTTATCAAGGAAAACTTGTATTTTTATACCCCTTTACGAACGATTTATTATGTGTTTCTTACTTACTAATCTAAAATGAGTAATCGTTTAATTCTTTTTTAACCCTAGAACCACAACATGGGGTCATGGGTGACCCCACGCACACGTATTTTTATTTTAATTTAGCGAGTTTTGCACCTACAACACTGTGCGTCTAGGTACCTTCCGTAATTGGTAATCAGTGGCCCGTGACGCATGGCGGGGTGCGCACGCTCATTAGGTTCGGAGATATTGCAGTTTGGGGTCGCCCGCGACCCGTGTTGTGGTTATCGAAACTATTTTTTGTGATTAACTGTTGTGTGATTTCACGTTTATTTCACGAATAGTCTTTCAATATGGCCTCAACGTCACGAGCCCTTGAAAGTAATGAAATTGAGCAACTTTTGAAGGAATATGAAGGTGAAACCTCCAGTTCTTCGGACGAAGATGGATCTGAAACTGCAGAAAATGAACATATATCCGAACACTCCGATGAAGATGAATAAATTCATATGTAATAATCAAGGCAAACATTCGCAGGAGTAAACTGAAAAGGAACTACTTTTTAAGAAACCTAAGCCTTCAATTAGTACAGCCCTACGTGAAACGCCGCCTTGATGAGGTCAAAAATTTGCCCCAATCTCTGAAAGTGATAATGCTTCATGTTTTGGGAGTAGATGAAGAAAACAGTGCTCAGGTAGCCCAAGCTCGATCAACTTCAAGTTCCCGCTGCTATTTATGCACTAGAGCCAAAGACAGGAAGGGCAGAGAGAAATGTGTTAAGTGCTCCAAAAATATATGTGCACAACACAGGTTACCTATTTGTCACCAATGTATCTAGATTTTCAGATTTGTACTAAATTTTTTTCCCTTAAGCATTCCATTAATATCCAAAAAACCCTGTAATAATTGTTTAAGTTTATTAAAGTTTAATATTTTGTAAGTAATCATTTTTTTTATTTTGGGGTCACCCATGACCCATGTTGTGGTTCATTTAATTAAATTTGGATGTTGTAGTTGTAGGGTTAAAGTATTCTGTTAAGTTCGATTTAATGCGTTTTATAAAATGTCATTTTCATAGAACAATAAATATATTCATATCATAGTTCTCTGTAAATTACAGCACATGGTATTTCTATGATGTGAGTGACACATACCTATTTATGAACCCTTTCTCCTTTTATTTTCCTCAAGCCTACCATCTGAAAGCACAACATTCTCAAGGACCAAGTAATGTCGTCCTTCAGATTTACAATAACATTAAGATGTTACTTACATTCAATGTTTTATTGCCCTTAAACGTAATGACGGTTTTAATGTGCTTACACGGGCAATTTGGAGCAATTTATTGCCCGGTGATACGTACTTCAAGAATTTGTTAGCGATAAGTATGTTATCGTGGGGATTGGCACAAGGAAAAAGAAGCTTATGCTCAGAAGTGGGTGATGTTGTATGTACCTTCAGACGGGGTAAATAGGAACGGAAGGGTGAATAGAAGAAGAACTTTGATAAGGTTTTACACTTAGTTTTTTTCTAAGACAACCAATTATGATTACATAACATAATATTGGTTGTCTTAGAAAAAAACTTTATTTTATTTATATCAATTCAATAAAATTGCTCACCGCAAATGCTGCAAACAATATTTATATAACGTAAAAAACCCCTTCTAAGATTTGTGCCAATTTACCCCTGAATTCCTTTGTTTGCATTCACCCCGTTTGTACAATAGGTTGATCATGATCAAACGCTCTACAAGTAAGGAGCAACTTAAACACGTAACAACGTGTTTCTTCAAATGGCCGTGATGCCAAAGTCATTAAGATGCCAAAATTTTGCCAATTTTCGAATGCCTGTCCATTTGTCCAAGGCTAATTTATTGTTTTGTATACTTTTACGAAGATAACTTTGTCGATAATATACTGTAATTTGTTATGGTGTACAATAAAGAGTCTATTCTTTCTATTTTTAGAGTTCCGTACCTAAAGGGTAAAACGAGACTCTTGTACTAAGACTCCGCTGTCCGTCCGTCTGTCACCAGGCTGTATCTCATGAACTGTGATAGTTAGACAGTTAGAATTTTCACAGATGATGTATTTCTGTTGACGCTATAAGAGCAAACACTAAAAATCAGAATAAAATAAAAATTTAAGGGGACTCCCATGCAACAAACGTGATTTTACCGTTTTTTTATAGATAAAATATTCTATTCTACAAGCAGATTACGTCGTACATATTCAGTAATTAGTTCCTCAGACAAAGTTACTTTCAGCGATTATTGAAGATTAGGCCTCTGGAACGTCAAAATGCCAATCAATGTATGTCAACCCAGTAATACATTATATTTACTTTTTTTATTCTTTTCCCACCTCATTTGAATATGAAAGAAAAAAAAAAGAAAAGTATTTATGTATTGAGTGTGGCAGTCGCATTATATTCAAAATACGAATGAAACAAATAACGGTGTTGGAAACGGAATGTTGACGTTAGCCTTGATAATTTTATAGTTGTACTCACTGAAGGGATGAGCAGAGGTGTGCCAGTTATGCTCAGTAGCAACCCTGGAGTCTTTAACACGGTTGATGACAGTGGACTCTTTTTAGCCTTTCCATTACCATGGGCTTTAAAATTTCTTAATAATGTTTACATAATTAACCGCTCGAGCACTGCCGGCACACCGGTGTGCCGCGAGTTTATCGTGAATTTAATGTTTATAATTTATTACGTAAGATTCCTTTTTTATTTGGGAATTTTCACATGTCAGTGTATGTTTAATCGTTATGTCTATAATCTATATTGAACTAGCTTTGGCCCGCGACTTCTTACAAACATATCCTATTTTTTTGACACTCCCGTAGGAATTGCGAGAAATCCCCTCTTAGTGCTACCCTACACTCCCCAAGGAACATACAGGCTAAATGACAAATTTCAGCGCTAAACACAAAACGCTAACACGCGACTAAAAACGAAAAAATATGAGTATATTATAAAGAATTAAAAACACTTTACTTAATTATAAATATAATTGTATATGTAATTTTAATAACAGCGCCTCCTAATTGCGTAGGTATCTCATGCTAATAAAACTTACTAATAAAATCTACTTCAATTAAGGATCCAATTAACCCAAGGATCGAATTAATATTTTATCATGTAACATAAAGCCGGTGCATTAGGTTCAAAATTAAAAGTTTTTTTTTATTGCTCGGCACACGTTTGACCACTATCTCAACGGATGGTAAGCGATGATGTGGTCAAAGATGGAGCACGCTTGCCACGAAGTAACCTATTTACTCTTGACTTAAAGACTCCCGGGTTATAGATATCAGGAAACACAGACTTTGGCAATCAATAAGATTTTAATTAAGTTACGCAGCAATAAATTTACCTTGATAACAATAAAATATTTACAATTAACCATAATTACAAACATAATTATAAAATAATATCTAAGAAAAATGGCATTTTGCTGTGATATTGTTCATTAGGCGCAGCCGCAGAGCACACAATGTTTTTTTTTAAAATTTAAGCTTATTTTTGTTTGTACCTACATTGTGTGCATCTGTGTGTGCCAAATGAACTAATTTTCTTTCTTTCTTCTTTCAAAAACTATAGACCACCGAAAACTGGGCGAAATTAAAAGTTTACACAAAAAATGTTAACGCCGTTCCTTCTCTACAGTTGTCGCTGTCCGACCGTGTCTTATCGATATTGTAAATAATTCACACACACAACAATCAATTTGTGTACGTTGTGATCGTATTTATTTTACTTTCATATAATATAAACTATGCCCAGTGACATAATGTTAGAGATAGGGGTTCGTCGTTGTTTCCCACGAGACCGTTTAGACAGCTGATAATACTGGTAATCATCAGAGTGCCAATTCTCCTCATTTTTAAGCAACGTACGCATTTTCATCTCAGTCGCAATCTGTCAAAAATGTATGGAAATTCAGGCTTCTTTGAAAGATTACGACTGCATTGTCCTTTACATTAATTTTATTTAAATTTAGCTGTTGCCCGCGACTTAGTTCGCGTGTTTGTCGGAAAGTAAAATGATGTGGCTAAGTAAGATCAATTAGATATACGAACAGTCAATATCTAGCATTGCTTGGCCCCTTTTTATAAATGGGAAAACCCTTTTTTTATAAGTGGAAGGGAACATCAGACTTACTGACTAAAAACCATCCGTGTTCCTCTTAATGCCCTTTGCGTTCCAGGGCCGCGGTGACTCTTTCGAACAAATTTACCGCAACCCTGGCCCAAGCGGACCCCGGTTTTTATGCTGACATTTATTTTGTGGCACGCGTGGAACACAACGCGCCGTCGACCCGGGCCTGGTTCTTATCGGATGGTAAGCCACCTTCGCTCGCCATCCACAAGCCCGCGTTGCTGGACACCTGTTAGAATTAAGAATTTGGAAGAGTGCTATGCAAGGCACTGGCTGTTTCACCTCTTCTGTTCAAGTTATTTTTCGTAGGAAACGTTTTAATGATATCGCTTCTCTCATTTCATCGAAACAATTCACAGCAGTCCTAGAAGATATCATGAAAAGTAGGTATAGATTGGGACTATAATATAGCGGTATTAACGTCAATTTTGTGCCTACCTGCCTCACTTAAGATTTACAGATGACTTTGTGGGTTTCAATGAGAACTTCGATGACCCCCAGAAAATACTTCAAAATCTTTAAGATGCTTCTTTTAAGTTTGGTCTTAGGATGAATACAAGTTAGTCCCGAACCCGAACTATGGATGAAAGACAACACGATTTGACAGTTGTTTTTAGTTCGGGTTCGCGACTAATCGTAAGTCCGTAGATGATACGGAGTAGAAAACGCCCGACACTAAGGCCGAAACTACGGACTTCAGGCTTAGAGAGTAGACCCCCTGTTCTCATGTAGACGGACCGTCTGTTTTCTCGGTCCGTGAAGAGAAGAATGAAGAGACGGATATGCCAGTGGCAATACAAAAATTTATGACATTGTTCACATTTAGACGGATCCGAGAAAAATAACAGATCCGGGTTTTTAGATGGACGTTTTGCCACTGCGAAGAGCTGTCTAAACGCCCGGATCGGATGTAGTGTGAATGAATCTGCCGATCGTCGGCCGCCGTCTTCCGTTAAAACTGACGGTCCGTCTAAGTGGGAACGGGCCCTTAACCCCCATCCCCCTCGCTTTTAGGCACGCAATTAAATGTATTTCGCTCTAGTGCGGAAACCAGCGCTGGTAATTAATAATACATTTTTTAATCCAAAGTTTTTTTATCCTGATAGCAATAGGGTAGTTCTTCGAAATTTGATTCTTTGACTGATTCATATGGCCAAAATTTAATTTCACTTTCAGCTCAGTAACACATGTTCATATGAAAATAGGTATGCCAAATAACATATATTTGGATGAGGGACTCGTTTTTAAAAAGTAGTTTTCAAGATGTCGACATTTAAATATTTTGTGTCCAGATGAATCAGAATTTGTTACAGATGAATCAGAAACAGAAATAAAAATGAAAAACTTTGAATGTAAATGGGCTCTGTATTAACAAAATAATCATAATATTATAATATTCTCTCTGTTTACTTTTGTGTACACACGGCTACAAATCAAGCTATGCCAAACCAGTATTGGCTGACCGTTCATTGTGAGAAAATATCATACAAAGTGAGGCCAAGACAAACTGGTTTTGTCTATACAAAACCAGTTTGTCTTGGCCTCACTTGACGTGTAGCCGTGTGTACAACTCACTGATCCTATTTATTATACTTATTGCCTTACTATAACCTACTTATTCAAATCACAGAAGTGATAATAATAATGGCACTTTTAACATCAGTCTTAGTTAAGCAGTCTTAATTATTAGTTAATTGGAATTATCAACCACGTTAGTGTATTAATAGTTTTCCATCCTTCTTCGTTCTGTGAGTCTCTTTTTCTTCTGTTGATAGTGGCATATTGTGTTACCTGCAATATCAAAATTGCTATTTATTTAGTACTGGATCAATTTTATTACTTAGGTACTTTATTGTTAGTAATAAATACACTGTTAGTTAATGATTGTAATTAAGAAATATCAAAAATATTATGTAGAACAAGTAAACTCCTGTGATTTTTGAGTTATTTAAATGGTTATTTACATTGCTAAGTAAATATATAACAAATAAGACTAGAACTACTGACTTGTGCTCAGTTAAAAGCACTGACATACACTCTACTGACATGGATAAGGAAAATTACGCAACAAAAGTGCTCCTTTCTTGCTGGAAAAGGGAAAAACTAATTTATTTTCTGATTCATAAGGGGTTTTGAACATATCAATCAGGCACAGATGAATCATGATTTTGCCTCAAATCATGCATAACTCATCACACATATAGACTTCAGTATTGTCATTTTTTTACACGAATCTATAACCCAAAAGCATCACACAAAACTCAGATTGAAGTTTTAAAACAACAAAATAAATTTTATAATGTAGGCATTGTAATCAGGAAGCTACCTGAACCAAGCACAGATGAATCAGGTATTTACCTTCGTTACACCGGGATCTAAGCCAACCAGCCGCACGTCCGCCTTCCAGCTTGTCGATTGCACGACTGGCTTCCCCCCGCACGGGATCCCAGACTCTCATTGTTATTACTCGACCAATTACGGTCAAGCGCAGCTTACTCCACATTAATCAGTATTATACGACGGACACTTCTTTTTCACTTAATTGTAAACACACTAACGTGGTTATAACTAATACATATTTTTCTTGTAAGAGGTCAATTCATTGCCTTTCGATATAACTTTAATTTATATTGATGAATCAAAGGGAAAATGCGACATCGACCATTTTGTTCCGGAAAATGGCAAACGGACGCCCTATATGAATCAGGAGAACAAACTTCAAATATTTTAATTTTGTATCTAGACAGCAATTATTATAAAAATATAATTTGTCCCAGTTAGAACTAAAGCTAATTTCTTAAAAAAAAAATATAACATGCCGTTTTGTTAGTTGGTTACAGAAATATACCCACAGACATCGAAAATTTTATCTCTGAAGAACTACCCAAATTTAGTTTTTTAATTAGCAGTTGGGGTCCTTAATCCTTACGTATATAATTTTAAAAAAATATCATTCGTTCGGTACCTCTTTTTTACGAGTCCGACTCGCACTGGGCCGGTTTTTATAATCAATTTGAACAACAAAAAGATGATTTATTTTAAGGAATTTTCGGGTTCAAAGATTTGCGAAGGGTTTTTTAACCCAATCGATTTGGTAACACTGCGATTGACATACCGTTATGAACCGGTTACCTCAACAACCCATATGTGCATTGGTAGGGTTAGGATATTTTACCCCTTCAATATTTTATCTTACCGTTTCAAAATCCTGTCAACACACTTTCCAAACTCTGTAGTCACATAAGGACTCATACAATAATATAATAATACCTAATTAAAAAGAAATATAGATAAGTTATCAAGAGCGTTTAGTTTCATTAGAAATTAAGCGTATTTATTTTCAAGCACTAGGCTAGGCCTATACCGCAATATAAATAATTATGTTACGAGTTCGACCATATTACCATTAAACGACAGAGATACCGATTGATCCAGTTCTTTTCTGAGTGTCCTTTATCTATCATATTCGAAATTCCCACCCTGAACTAAATCTACAGTAATGAAATAAATTACAAAGTAAAAAATATTTTTCCATTAACTTGCAACCATATCGCGGGATCCGGCATTGCATCTGCATCTTTTTAATTGACTTCAATTAAAAGGAGGAGGTTCTCAATTCTTTGTATTTTTTTAGAGAAATAGATTTCTAAACGTGGATCTTTTTTAATTTTTGCGCCGTGTATTACCATCTAGCGGATTTCTGCAGAACTAATTGCGAACTGAGTGATTGGTTCGTCTACTAGATACTTTGAACAAGTTGCTTCGTGGTTATACTAGATGTCGTTGGATGGCGAATGGCAAACTTGTAAGTATCAATACAAGTACTGCCATCTAGTTTAATTATGAACTACTATTTTACATGAGTTTTAAAAATGCTGCTGAAATCGAAATTGCGAAGAAATAAAACATAGAAGGGAATTTTCACCACCTTCATTTTATTGTTTTCGGCATGGGCTGATTTTTTTTGTTTCTTTGTTAGAAAACAAAAAAAAAACACTGTTAAAAAGTAATAATATGACATGAAATTGAAATTATCCGTCAATTTTTTTTTTCAACTTACCCCCGGAATATTATTCACCTTCACCCCGTTCTACTGTACTTTCTTGAGATAATTATGACGTAATGCGTAAACGCTTTTTACACTTATCTGAGGGGTGAGATTTCTCTGGAGCTGTATGTACCTACCTACTCATCACGCAAAAGTAAAAATATATGTAAGTGAATAAAATTCACTTATAAGTATTTTTACTTAAATTTTCACTCTGCACTCGTGTTCTTAAATAAATCTGTTACTACGTACTTACATTGCAACCTTCTTCAGGTAGGTACCTGCTTTTTTAGAGAAATATATTATGTAGGTAACTCAAAAGACCCACATTCGACCATAGGACCTATATACCTACTTGATTTGTGATTTATGATGCACAGTATGCCCACTGCATCATAATAAATCAAATAAGACTGCATTGCCTCGGTAATCATTTTTGTTTTCCCGTCACGCGTCAGCCAATGATCCTATTCTTATGAATTTGATGCTATAAAGTTGAATAAGAAATGGATTTTATTATTTTTTAAATGATAGCTGCCAGACCAGACTATCCTTATCAGAAATACTGGTTGGGGACAGTCATAGGCCAACATAAATAAGTTAGTATTAGTGTTATCTACTAATAGAATTATGGACCTTATAGTCTGAATTCAAAGTTTTATTTAATTTAATTCTTACATTTAAAACGTTCAATAGTGTTTATTTTTACTAACCTTGGCAGACGAGTTTTATCCTATTATTTGGCACTGTCGCATGCTGATTAGAAATTCTGCAAATATTTAACAAAATAAACTTAAGAATCAAGTTTTGAGGCGAAAGGTAAAATATTATTTAAATTTCCGAGTTTTTGGAACTGGTTAAGCTTTCTAACAACAAAAATCCTCACATTCCCCTGTTTTCTCTAGTCGTAAGCAAGCGTCAAGATGAAGCGCTTCATCTTATTTGTGATTATCGCATTATTCTTCGCGTTGTGTTCGACGCAACAGGTTGACAGCTCAGCACCCAAGCAACCAGACACTTCAGCACCCGAGCAACCAGACAGTTTAGTACTCAAGGAACCGGACACTTTAGTACCCGAGGAACCATACCCTTCAGCACCCGTGCAATCAGATACTTCAGGAGTGCGCCGGCTCAACAGACATGTTATAGGAAGAGTTAAATGTCGGTGCCCAGAAGGTTTTGTTCTGCTAGTAGTGAAATGCGTCCCTTGTGCTGAGTAAGTACTGAACAGATTAAATATCTTTATTGTAGCGTGCTTCTGAAAGTTGATTCTCAAAAAAGTGTACCGTAAAGGTGATGTGCATTTGGCTGTTCAAACTCATTATACTTAAGTTTTGACGCTCAAATGTTTGCAGAATAGACCAGTTAATCTATTCTGTTAATAATTATCTTAAATGTCATGAGCTAGAACTGAGGGGAGGGGAGGACACGAATGTTTTTACGTATATAACGGTAACGTAAGTGAATTTTGTACATAAAAACAGGCCCTCTGAACTGTCATTATGACATAAGTAAAAGGACTGACTGACAGCTCACTCCGCGGTCACTGTTGCTAAGTTTTCTCGGTGACATTTCACAAAATAGCACTTTGGTTGAGATACTAGTGCAGTGGTAGTCACTCTCCGGTCCACGAATGTTTCCGGCCAGTTATCGCCAACCTCGTTTTGACACTAAGAGTGTATGGCCCAAAGTTCTATCTGCAGGCAAAGCTGTCACGCATTATGCATATATAAAAATTAATTATATATGCTTAGTGCGTGATATAATATTTATAATTTCTAATAAAATTAAAAAGTTATTTTATCTACACTCACAACGCAATGTTCCAAATATGAGTTCAAAAACGAATGCATAAATACATACTTTTTTTTCGTGGAAAGGTAAAATTAAAAAAAAAACCCATTACTGTTCAACATTTTACTTCGATTTTTAAACAACTGCATCATAAAATAACTTTTTAATTTTTATAGCACACTTTTTCTTTTTAATTTTTGGCGCGGGCTCATTGACTTAAGTCAATGAGCCAGCTTTTATCTTTGTCTATGTTTGAGCGCGCTGCGCAGTCATTCGAATACGCAATGAGAATATCCGCCATATTGGAATTAACTATTTTTCCACTTATTTTATTTCAACTGTATGAGTGAAGATAAAATAGTGTATGCAACGGCATATAATTAGGTATTAAAACACTCGTGTGATGCTATAAACCCACACTCGTGTTTTAATAACCCTTTTTATATGGTCGTTGCATAAACTACTATTATAATGCAGTTGTTTAAAAATCGAAGGGAAATGTTGAACTGTAATGGTTTTCTTTTTAATTTTACCTATCCACGAAAAAAAAGTACGTGTTTATGCATTTGTTTTTGAACTCATATTTGGAACATTACGTTGTGAGTGTAGATAAAAATCTAAATGTAATATTTAGCTGCACTGATAACCGAATTTTCTGACAATTTTATTCAAGGCTTAAATAGGAATACAACAAAAAACGTTGCTTTCGCAGGTTACATGCTGTAAGAAATTTTATTAAAAAATAAGCATCACCTTGGTAGGTAGGTTTGTGGATCAATAAGAAGAATGAAACAGAAAAATAGATACACATTTTTCTGTTGCCTTTTTTTGTTTTGTTTTCTTATCTATTTGTTAAATGTGTGTACATAAACTATTAAATAAATAAATATGACTGTAGATCTTACTTCATGAATAATAAATCTGCAAAGATACTAGACATTTTACTTAAGATCTGATGACCTATTACAAATAGAAATAAGGAAAAGTCAATTTAATGGCAAAAATATCTGTATAAGAAATTCCGACTATGATAATAACAAAGGCTAATAATAATAATGAATCCAAAAATTTAAGACGAAATATCTTAGCCATGACACAACTTTTTGCAGTCTAATAAATAACCTATTGCAAGGAAAAAGTTAATAAAAACAATAATCTGTATTCAAAATTAGTTCGATTGGTTTATAAATTCTTAATTTATGATAATGAGGTATACAGCAGAGTGATTCTGTAAACCTCTACGATTCGATATGATCTGTAAAACCATCGTGTAAGCTTAGGTCATGTGAACGTGCGCTGTTGTCAATCCACAGTTCACTTCATGTTCACTGTGAAACGTTAAAATAGACCGGCTATTAATTTCATTCATGCTCACTTGACCTAAGTTTACACGGTATATGTTGAAACAATGGACCAGTAGATTTATCTACCTCTCATGAAGTACCCACTGGAACGTTCTCAGATGACACAGCCGTAATGGCGGTGCACATGGATCCTACTGAGAACATGGATATCTTAGGCTCTCCAATCTCATGACAATTTAAAAAACAAAACAAGTAAATGTCATGTCAGGGACGGCTTGGAAAAATTAAGTTTAAAAAAATAAGTCCAGTAATAAACAATGAAAGGACCGGAATTATTTAAACTTGAGATTGAAGTACGATATAATAAGACGATCTTGTAATTTATGTAGTGACTGTTTTTATAGACGGTTGGTCATGTTGAGAGTTTTAATGACAGTCGGCTAAGGAATGGCTGACATGAGTAGAAACGACGGCACCTCTCCCGACGTTTCCGCCACTGTGTCTCTTAAACTCGTAGAAAGACATACACAGAGCTAATAAAAGAAACAAGAAAGAAAGATAAAGAAAGATAAGGAAAGATAAAGTAAGATAAAGAAAGATAAAGAAAGATAAGGAAAGATAAAGAAAGATAAAGAAAGATAAAGAAAGATAAAGAAAGATAAAGAAAGATAAAGAAAGATAAAGAAAGATAAAGAAAGATAAAGAAAGATAAAGAAAGATAAAGAAAGATATTTGCGCCAAGCATGACGCATACCAAAAATAAACAAAATTACAACAGCTATGCAAGTTGGGAAGATATGCGTCACATTCGCGCTAAACGGCCATCGCTCAGCATAATGCTGGAACTCATGTGCAAGACAGAGCCACAGCACTGGTTTTCAGCGACAGCCGGCGTTGACAGAATGACGTCGATCGGAGCAGTTTATAAAGTAAATAAAACGAAATAAATGAACAAAATATAAATTTAGAAGAATATATAGTAGAAATATAAGGCGTTAAGAAGATGGCAACTGACTGTTGCGCATACGATGGAACGTGGCCACCTAAAGTGGCACGACAACTATAAAGAAACATCTAATTGGTGATGTTCTTCAAAAAGACCCGGTGCGTAGTACTCACAACTTACTGGCGTGCATGTATGCCCAGTCAGTTGATTCTACATTGTAATTCATTGTGAAAACTTAGGCGAAGATGGCCATGGATTGAGCTGACATTACAATTGATGCTTGAGAATGATAGCTTGAAGCTCACTTGAAGCTTACTTCGCGTATGTTATCACGGTGAGACAACAAAATAACACTACAGATGTATGTTCATAAACAAAGCAGAAAGAGTATGCAGCAGGTGGCGGTCCACAGCTACTGCCTACCCCCATAAGAAAAGACATGAGTTTATATAAGTAAATTTCATTCTTGAAAGTTGACTTGTGGTCTGATGACCTGTTGAAAATAGAAACAATAATAAAAATATCTTGATGCAATACTAGTCCAATGTTTAACGAATTCTTAATAAGGTAGTTAAGGCTATAAATAAACAATTCAAGGATCAAAACATCGCATTCGTCTCACAACTGTTGATAACTTAGCACGTGTCAATATGAAGATCGTTTACACACTAATGATTGTCGGGTTACTCGCCGCGCTGTGTTCCGCGCAACCGGTTAACAGCTCAGCACCCAAGCAATCAGACACTTCAGTACCTGAGCAACCAGACACTTCGTTCATTGCAAGGTTCAAGAGACAGGTGATCAATGGAAGCGATAAGTGCCAGTGCCCTGAAGGACAAGTTCTACTGATAATAAAGTGCATCCCTTGTGTTAAGTAAGTGGATCTATATAAACTTGATGGTTCTTTCTTTTCTCCCGCAGAACATACTCGAACATGGCATTTCTCCGGAACTAACTTAGTTTTACATGATTCTTCCCAGTTGTCCTTTCTGATGCCGTTACATTTTCGAAGAGATTACATTTTAGAAGGGTTTTTTTAGTCATCTTCTTCCTGTGTTGTGACAATTGTCTCCAGCATTCCGATAAGTACCTACACTACGGTACCTGTACTCACTGTGCTAAAGAATACTCTCTTTTTTGTTTTTTTTTTATATTTGTTAAATCATCAAATGACTCCTGCCGCTCTGGGTGGAGCGGGAGGGAGTGTCAGACTCTCACTGACTAAAACCCATCCGTGCTCCTCGTAGTGCCCTTTGCTTTCCAGGGCTGCGGTAACTCTTTCGAACAAAATCCGCAACCCTCAAAGTCAAAGTCAAAGTCAAAGTCAAAGTTTATTTCAATTAGGCCATTAAACGGCACTTTTGAACGTCATCATTTACATTGAAAATAATATAAAGTGACTCTACTGACCCTGGCAGGCTCTGGCCCTAACGGGCCCCTACTCCTATGCTGACATCTCTTTGAGGCGCGCGTGGAATATAACGCGCGACCCGGGCCTGGCTTTGATCGGACGGTGAGCCACCCAAAGCTCGCCGTCCGCAGACCCGCACCTACGGTGGCCGGGAATCGCCTAGCGACTCCCGACGCCCGGTGCGTCTCCCTATGTTGCAGCGGCTGGGGCATGAGGGTTGTCTTTCCCTCACGCGGCCTGCCTCCTCCTTCACTAGTATTACTGCTTCGCAAAAGGAGGTGACGGCTTCCCATGCCTCCTCGCTCCGGACCATGGATTGAACCAGGGCCGGAAAAAAAAGAATACTCTCTTCAGTCGCCATTCCGTCAGAGAATCTTTCTACCCTTATTTTATAACTAAACTCCTTTGCAAAAAAAACGGGCACTTTAGATTTTTTTCTCTACTTCAATGAAGAAGAACAAGAAATAGGTTTTGTTAATTTGACGATGTATTGGCATGTTTTTTGAAGCATCCTGGCATGATTCTTTACGTTCCAAATTTAAAATTTGAAATTATTAAAAGAAAAATAATGATTATTGTGGATTATTCTAAAATTGCTTTACTAATGGCGCGCATTGCTGAAACGATTTTTAACTGATTACGATATTTTAAAACTTTTTGGATATTTTCTGCAAATTAAACAATTTAATCTTTCTTTTTACATTAAATATCACTTTTTGATATGAGTGATAAAGCGATAAGGACCGGTAAAATTATAGCCCTACTTGAAGAAGGTTGTTCGCAAACTTATGTGTCTCAGCGGCTAAATGTGAGTCGTTCAACTGTCCAGAGGACTTGGCAACGGTATCAAGAGACTGGTTCGTTCAAAAGAAGACCCGGTTCGGGAAGAAAACGATGCACAGAACCAAGAGATGACCGCTTTTTGGTGAGTCAGGCGTTGCGTAATCGTAAGGCGTCAAGTGTGGACCTGAAGAAGAGCCTTGAAGAAGTAAGAGGAGTAGAAGTTAGCTTGTGGACGGTCAGGAGGAGGCTTGTGGCTGCCAATATCAAGAGTTACCGCCCAGCTCGGGGCCCTAAATTACTCCGTGAGCACCGTGTTGCTCGACTTCAGTTTGCTCGGAACTGTGCTTCATGGACTCTGGAGGACTGGAATAAAGTATTGTTTTCTGATGAAGCTAGAATCTCTCTGTGTGGAGAGGACCCACGCCGGCGAGTGCTGCGAAGACCACGGGAACGCTATGCGGAAGTGTGTTTCGAAGAAATCACTCCTTATGGCGGAGGCTCCGTTATGTTTTGGGCAGCAATTAATTCGACGGAGCGTACGGAGTTAGTTTTCATAGGAAATGGAACATTAAATGCACACCGGTACATAATGGAAGTCCTAATTCCATATGCACAACCCACATTGACTGCACTTGGGGAAGATTCCATTTTTATGGACGATAATGCTCGCCCGCACCGTTCTGGCGACGTGGAAGCGTACATGCAAGAAGTTGGGATCCGTCGTTTAGATTGGCCAGCTCGAAGTCCTGACCTCAATCCAATTGAGCATGTGTGGGATGTTCTAAAGAGACGGGTAAGATCAGTGCAACCTGCTCCACAAAAAAACATCAGGGAGCTAAAAAGAGTCATTGCAGAAGAGTGGGAAGGTATTCCTCAAAACGTTATTAAAAACATCGTGGAAAGCATGCCCAGAAGGATTCAAGCTGTGATTTTGGAAAGAGGAGGTCACACTCGTTATTAGGTTTTTACATTTGTAACTTTATTTAATTAAAAAAAGTAAAAAAAAACTTGTCTTTATTGCCGACCACTTCTTATTGTTTGGGCGTGTACATCGATTTTAAAGAATCCATCGTTTTTTTTTCTTTTAATTGCTCGAATTCACTTCACGCGCATTAATTTACACGATTATAAGTATGCAGACTACGTCAAAGAAATAAATTTCATTTAATTAACTAAAATCGACCTTAGAACGTAAATTTCCTTAGGTGCCCGTTTTTTTTGCAAAAGAGTGTATATCGACGCAGTTTATAATATTCATTATCATCATAATCATCATATCAGCCGAAAGACGTCCACTGCTGGACATAGGCCTCCCGTAAGCGTCGCCACAACAACCGGTCCTGTGCGTCTCGCATCCATCGGTTACCCGCGACCCTCACCAGGTCATCGGTCCACCTTGTGGGAGGCCTTCCAACGCTGCGTCTTCCGGTACGCGGTCGCCACTCCAAAACTTTTCGGCCCCATCGACTATTAGCAACTATTAGCTGATCTTAACTTCTAATTCTCTGTTGAAAAAAATATTAATAATCAGTTGACAGTGTCGAGATTTTTATAAATAAGGTCCCATGTCTTTATTTTATCTGATTTTATGGTTGCCTATAATATTAATTAATGGTTATTTCAGTCACTTCGGTGATCTTTGTCCTTTACAACTGCACGACCTTGTCGGCTTCGTTCACCTGCTTGTCTCATCATTCACTTTGGTTACCTAATAAGAACGGATAGGTTATTTGGTTGCATCCACATATACGAAGTATTTTTCGCCATACTAAGTAGGGCAAAAAAAAAAGGAAACTCGATTTGTATTAGGAATTTTTGTATGTTTGTATGCTTGTGTAACAATCAGGCAAAAACGGCTGAAGGGATTTGGATGAAATTTGGCACACATGTAGTTCATAACCTGGAATAAAAAAATAGGCTACTTTTTTCCCGGTAAGTGGCGTGGATTAATGAAGACTGAGGAGGAAGTGGAAACTCAGAGCCACTGCTGCCTTAGTACTTCAGATTCACAAGTACCAGGAGACCAGAAACATCAAGTACCAGGAGACCAAAAAAAATGTTGAAGTATTTTCGGAGCTGGAAATGTTAGCGCTAAAGATTCACAAGTTCACCAAGAGACCAGAAACATGTCATAGTATTTTTTGGGCTGGATAATATGTAGGTAGGGTAGGGTAGGTGTAAGGTAGGTGTAGGATAGGTGTAGGGTAGGTGTGGGGTAGGTGTGGGGTAGGTGTAGGGTAGGTGTAGGGTAGGTGTAGGGTAGGTGTAGGGTAGGTGTAGGGTAGAAGTAGGGTAGGGTAGGTGGCCAGTTGACGGGAGCAAAGCCGCGGGAGACAACAGAGTGTACCTACATAATATATATACAGTGTGTTCCAGAAGGGCGGGGTCATATTTAAGGGTGTTTATCTGTGTCTGCTATTCAGTAATGAAATCATATCAAAATAAAAATATTGACTTTTTAAAAACCCGATTGCAAAAAACGAGTAAAGAATAAAAACAAATCTTTTTAAAAAAGCCTGATGCAGTTGTTAGCGTTTATTTTAGTTCAACCACAAATTAGCAGCTCCTTACTGCATCAGATTGCTTTGAAAGTGGTATTTTTCTGTTTTTTTTATAAAAGTACTAAAAAAAAATTTTATATTGTATCTTTAATGAATAGCAGCAACAGAACACCACCTTTAAATATAACCACGCACTTCAGGAACCCCCTGTATATGTATATTTCTACAGAAATTGTAGCATAAATCTTTATATTTAATCACCTTGACCGAACTGGCATTTGCAGGGTATCAGGTTTCGAGATTTAAAAAAAGGTTGTGGTATGTTAGTAGTATAAAAGTAAATAAAAATAAAATTTTATTTATAAAACTAGCTGTTGCCCGCGACTTCGTTCGCGTGTATGTATTGTAAAATGATGTGGCTAGGTAAGATCAATGTGTTCGTATATCTAATACGAACAGTCAATATCTAGCAATTCCCTGCCTACTTTTTTATGTATGGGAAAACATCAAATGACTCCTTTCGCTTTGGGCGGAATGGAAGGTAGTGTCAGACTCTTACTGACTAAATCCCATCTGTGTTCCTCCTCATGCCCTTTGCGTTTTAGGGCCGCGGTGACTCTTTTGAACAAATTCCGCAACCCTGGCAGGCACTGGCCCTAGCGGGCCCCGTCTTTTATGCTGACATCTTTTTGTGACGCGCGTGGAACACAACGCGCCGTCGAGTATCACCTCTTCTGTTCAAGTAATTTTTCGTGAGTAACGTTGTAATGATAATGCTTCTTTCATTTCATCGAAACTATTCACAGCAGTTCCTAGAAGATGTCGTGAAAAATGTGGGTATACATTGGGACTATAGCGGTATTACCGTCAATTTTCTGCCCAACTGTCTCACTGATTTGCAAATGACTTTGTGGTTTTCACTGAGAACTTCGATGACCCCCAGAAAATGCTTCAAAATCTTTAAGATGCTTCTTTTAAGTTGGGTCTTAGGATGAGTATGACCAAGACGAAGGTTATGGCAAACACCTTCAGCGATTTAAATCTGGAAATGAATTGTTATTGATCTGTAAAAGCCATCACCTTTTGCGAAACAGTATTGCTAGTAAAGGAAGGGGCGGGCCGCGTGAAGGGGAGGCAAACGTCACGCCTTAGCCGCCGAAACAGAAGAAGACGCCCCGGGCGTCAGGAGTCGCAGGGCGATTCTCGGCCACCGTAGGCACGGACCTGCGGACGGCGAGCGTTGGGTGGCTCGCGGCCTGATAACAACCAGCGCCCCTACCATGACGTGTTAAAGCGTGAGTCGTTCGAGCGAGAAGGAGGGATGGAGCTTTACACCCTATATAGCGCCACTGGTCCGGGTCGACGAAACGTTGTGTTCCATGCGCGCCTCCAAGAGATGTCAGCTAAGTAGACGGGGCCCGTTAGGGCCAGAGCCTGCTAGGGTTGTGGAATTTGTTCGAAAGAGTTACCGTGACCCTGGAACGCAAAGATCCTAAGGAGAAACACAGATGGGTTTTAGTCAGTAAGAGTCTGACACTCCCTTCCCAGTCTACCCAGAGCGGAAGAAGTCATTTTGATGATTTCCCATCCATATAAAAAAAACCTCACAACGGATAGAGTAGAGTAGGGACTCCGTTGTGCGTAGGTGTCCTGGCTAAGTTTGCCGGCCTAGCTCCATCCAAGTGTACAGAAGCAACCAGGGTGCTTTACAGGTTGAGTGGAGAGACTTAACCGTTCAAAAAGAAATTAAAATAACGTCAGTGGAGCAATCAGACCAAATTTTTTTTATGATAGGCATCAAATGCATAACGGTAAGTTTTGTATCAAAAGAATCACTGTTTATGACGTTTTAAAAGTACCATTAATAACTAAAAAATATATTTTGGTGTAATTCTCATGCTTTTAATAGGTAGTACTTTTTCGGTCAACAGATGGCATTACGGGTATCTGAATTATGTAGATAATAAGTTGATTTCTTCTAGATTGCTACAATTCCTATCAGGTTTATGTGTAAAAATTATCTAAATGGTTTTGTAACTAAATAACATGTCATTTTGAGCATTCAATAATTTTGTGCATTCAATTACGAACAATAACCTTTTAAAATCAATATTGCTTACCTCCCATAACATACGGCGTGATAATATGTAGCCTAAAGTGTTCCTTGGTTTACAAAGAACATTTTTGCTGAATTTCAATTCAATCTATCCAGTAGTTTTGGCGTGAAGCCGTACCATACACACATACAAACAGACAAACAGACAAAAATTCTAAAAAGTCACTTTTTGTCATCAGTTACGTTTTTCTAACAAAAGCCACTTATTTTTTCTCGAAAATTTTCAATGTACAGTTTTTCTTTGGTTACTGTTTTATTGTATGTATAGATTAAATGAAAATAAAAAAGCCTTTTATTTCATGCATTGAAGAATAATTAACATATATTTACATGGTAATCATTTGAAAGAGTTGTTACATTAAATTTTTAGTTTGTTTCAATTTCGTATTAGTTTATAGTTTTCATAACATTTTTTATTTCAATTTTTGATTTAATGATTGCAATAAAAATATATATCAAATGTTTAAATTAAATTTCAATTTCAATTTTATTGCAATTAATAATACAAATACTTAAAACACAATAAATAGATTTATGGGAAAATATAATAAAATATTATAATTATTTTACTAACAATAACATGTTCTTTTTTTCAGGTACGTCGAAATTACAGGAGATAAATGTCCAGTTTGCGAGAATTAGAAGGCGTCATTATCAGGAGATTTGTATATAAGATCGAAGATTAATAAATACGTTAAGTTAATTCTTTCTGGACCAGGAAAACTCTCAAATAATAAACTGTCGCGAAAGTAAATCAATGTTTGTTCATATAAATAATAATGTAGTATCTACTTCGATCAACAATGCAACTAGATAATTACCGGGTCACGTACAAAATCAAATCTAAATTCTGTCCGCGTTAATACCTACTACAGCATTTGTTTACCCGCGAACTGAGAAAATTTAGTGCGAAATCAACCTTAAGTGGCAACAAATAAATTACCTACTTTTTCCCCGTTATTGCCTTGCGACCTACATCGTTTTGTTCCGTTTCTGTTTGTTTCTTCGAATTTTACTACAGGAGGTGTGGAGTCGCGTTGAACACTAACATAATTATTATATTATTAAACGTAAAAGTTTAGTTAAAATTATTTATGTTTTGGATAGAAGTATTTGTTATTTGCTACATCTAGTTGTAATTGTTGATCGAAGAGTACCTATCAAAGCTCTGTTTTCAATAAAATACAGATGAATATTAATTTATTTCTACTTAATAGTTATTATAAGTATTAGTATAATGTGCTTTTATTATTACGCCATGTTTTAGGTTAATTTTAGTTTTAGTTGAGTCTTTTATTTACGTGTGTGTATATAGTTATAGTTGCAATAAACGTTACAAAAGTTCTGAAATAAATACAATAACCCTGGCTTTTATTAGATATTTAAATGCAAAAAAAAATTACAACGTTTTCATCGGCATTTTGTAAATCCACTTAAATGACCATTAGCGAAGGTTATAAAATTTAAAACAAAATTTGTTTTTTTTTTGTTACCCAAATAAACTTTTGGTTTTTTAAATAATTTACGCGGCAAAAATAAAATGGCATTTCTATTAGCAGATTGTTTATTTATAAGTACTTATTAGTTTGTTATTGAATAAATAATTTAATGAAAAAGTATTTTTAGTCATTTTCCATCGGACAACTATAACCACGAGCCAAATGGAGAATTTTCCATCCATCCCAAACGCAGTGCCAGTGTCGAGCCTTGTATGACTTACGTCACCTCCTTAAGGACGCTGTTACAAATGGGTAGTCAAATCATTACTTTTCAACACAAAATTATGTTTATTAAATAAAATGCTTTGCATTCTTAAAATGTAAAAAAAAAATTCACTTCGATACATTTATTGAGAAACTGTACCTATCTTAAATTATAATTATTGTTCAGAATCGTACCATGCACATCTATTAAGAGGGCGCCGACCAAACGTCGACCGCGCAGTGGCGCCCTCATCGTTTGTTTGGTTATTTCTTTTATTTTAGAATGAAAATGCAGAAAATATGCAATTTAAGTTGTGCTCCACAAGATTATACGTTAATTTTATTATAAACGGTAGTTTTAAATTGTTCAGTTTTATTATAATCACTAAAACGGATAAAAGTGGCCACTATTTTCCGTTTTAGTGATTATAATAAATTGCATATTTTCTGCATTTTCATTCTAAAATAAAAGAAATAACCAAACAAACGACGAGGGCGCCACTGCGCGGTCGACGTTTGGTCGGCGCCCTCTTAATAATTCGGGTAAAAAACATTTTTTATTAAAGTAAATAAAATAATTTACTATGACTAAAAATATTTTAAGTAGGTATAAGTTCTCAATTCCGTTGTCTTTTGCATGTCCCTGTAATAATAAAAAGCATTGTCAGGCTGTGGGCATATAATATATCTCCCACCATCACCACCACCAGACAGGCAATGGACACAGGTCTCCCACATACTTTTAGAGGTTGTTATAAAAACATCCAGTTATCTGCATAGAAAAAGTCAAAGTCAAAGCATTTATTTCAATTAGACCGTTTACAGGCACTTTTGAAATGTTAAGGTCGGTCGGTCAAAAAAAAAAAAATGAAGGTATTTGCACGTTCCAAAGCGTAGATCTCTATGGAGAAGAACGTGCAAGAAACTCCACGGACACTCTTTTAAAAATAATATTTTGTAACAAAATTATGGTTACATCATTCATATTTTCGATGACGAGGAAAAAAGAGTCCGGAGTAAAAAAGAAACAATTCAAAGAAGTAGTTAAAATAAACCATGGCAGCCGAGAGATGACCAGTCTCAGCTGACGGCGCCCGTTAAAAATATGACAATACCACAACAAAAACTCACAATCTTCAACATATAAAAAAAAGCACGGCATAACTTTCGTGATTTCGACATTATTTTCAAAAATGTCTCAGCTGGGTCAAAAATGCACACACTCGACGACTTCAAGAGCAAGCCCATTACTCAATCAAAAAAATGAATCGCTGTGAGGGTATCGATTTTTTTTTACATCAATTAATAATAAATGGTTTTAGTGTTATTACATTACAGGTAAAAGTTAACCATTTTCCCCCTTATCTCCGAATTAAAAAAAAAAACCGAAATTTGCCCTTAGATTACAGGAAAACCTATACCGGTTGTTCCAGAAGTGCGTAGTGATATTTAAGGGCGATGCTGGGTAGCTAGTAGGTATACATTGTGGAAACAAAAGCAAAATAAAACCTTTTTCACAAAAAAAACCGACTTAAATAAAACACACTAACGAAATAACTTTAATTTCGGTAGTCACTGACTACCGAAATTAAAGTTATTTCGTTAGTGTGTTTTTTGGAAGTCGGTTTTTTATTTTCAGTTTTTAGTCCACACATCAATTATCGAGGAAGCAACGAAAGAGTTTTTTTATTTTTCAGTTTTTGTCCACACCGACGCCGACGCCGCTGGAAAGTCACAGTAAAGCAAAAATACGCAATTTCGTATACGTATGATTTTTCCACATACTTTTTCCAGCTATTTGGATTAAAAAACTAAACGACTGAACTAATTTATATATAAAATTTTAATGGGACCAATCGAGATCGAATCTTTAAATTGGATCCTTTTACATAAAACAAGATTTTTTCAAATCTGTTCATAAATGACGGAGTTATGAGGTAACAAAACAAAAAAATAAAATAAAAAAATCGAATTGAGAACCTCCTCCTTTTTGTGAAGTCGATTGAAACCTTTTTTGCAAAATCGACAAAAAAAAGTTTCTAATCAATCACTAAAAGCAGTCTCATGCAGTTGGTAACACTAAATCTTCGATAGAGCTGAAGTAAATGCCTCCAACTGGAACAAACTGCTTGAAAAGTCATTTGTTCGGAAATTTTTAGTCGTTTTTTGTAGTCGAATTTAAGTTTTTTTCCTTTAAGTTTTTTTTTGCTATTTTTCCTTAATGTATCAGCTACCCAACATCACCCTTAAATATTATGACCACGCAATTCTGGAACACCCTCTTTACGAGATATACATTGAGATAAAAATTGTATAACCGGTTTAATCAGGTATCACAGTTACGTTTAAGTATGGAAATGCTATAAAACAACTCTTCCAAGAACGCCTGCATCGCATTCTGCTCAGAACAGCCGATAAGTAAGCTAGTGTCAACATGAAGCTCATCATCCTGTTCGTGATGGTCGCGTTACTCACCGTGCAGTGTTCCGCGCAACCGGTTGACAACTCGACACCCGAGCAACCAGCCATTTCAGGACACCCACAGGTCAAGAGACCGTTGATACATTCAGTTGTTGTTGGAAATTGTCCGAGTGGTTACGCAAAATTACCAACTAAATGTGTTCCTTGTAAAAAGTGAGTTGGAAATAATTACTTCTATAATTTAATTCTGGCTTTTGGAGTGAGTTCGATAGCTTACTTCCACATTATGTCAAGTTAGTAATGTAAGAATACATTTCTCAAGATCTTTTTCCCGTGTCTTTGCTCGCGTTAGTGTAGGTTTCTGCAAAAAAAGGCTATAACCATCTCTAGGGTGTACCAAAATTCATCAAAATCGGTTAAAAATACACAGACCCGTATTTTTTTACATAATTTTTTGTAGTATCTAGCCTCAGAACCTAAGTTCTTCTATATGAAGTAGGGTAATCTCTGGATTTCATAAGACCTAGATTATGAAGGTTTCACTAAGTTCAGTGAAAAAGTTTGTTCAGAAAAAACTTTTAAAAAAAGCTTTTATTAAAGTGCCCTAAAAAGATCAAAATAAAATTTTAAATCACATTAACTACATTCATTTATGACTTAACAGAATTTAAATTATAATAAAAGCTTGTGGCGATAAATTCAATTTGTAATTTAAATTTTATAATTACGGGTAGGCACCTACTAAACTTGTAAGCAATTCATAATGTTTGTAATTAAATAAAAGTGCCGTGAATGCTTAAAATGTGGAACTTTAACTTTGAAAATTTTTTTGCACACAGGATTTATCGGGTTTGAAATTTATTGCAGTACCTAGTTGATCTGTCAGAATGTTTCTTAATTTAAATTTCATCTGACTGAATAAATGTAGAGATTTATTCTAGGCATCGCGACAAGCTTTTATTATAATTTCAATTCTGTAAAGTCATAAATAAATGTGATTAATGTGATTTAAAATTTTATTTTGATCTTTTTAGGGCACTTAAATAAAAGCTTTTTTATAAAGTTTTTTTATTATTATTTTATTTTATATTTTTTAGTTTCAATCGATAGTTATCGATCAATACAAAAGTCCATCTATAAAACGTAGAGTCCTTCAACAGAAAAACTTAAAGAACGGGGAAAACTATTACCCCTGGATGTGGCATCTATTTCATGGTGGGCCTACCAACTGCCTATCATAAACGAATGCGTATTCAAAATTTCAAGTCCCAGCAGTTGAATATTGAGGAGTTCCATGGTTCGAAGACAACCCTGGACGTGGCACCTATTTCATGGTGGGCCTACCAACTGCCTATCATAAACGAATGCGTATACAAAATTTCATGTCCCTGCTATTTACCGCTGAGGAGATCTCTCGTATGGAGCCGATCCTGGCAGCAGCATTAGGTCACGTTTATGATTAACATGCATTGTCATCGGTTCTGGACCAGCATGCAAAATTCAGCTCAATCGGCTACCGGGAACTGGGTCAAATTAAACTTGCAAGATTTGTAAACATACATACAAGTCAAGTTAAATAAAAGCTTTTAAAAAAGAACTGTTTCTCATTGGCTTAACTAATGAATGTGATAGCGACATTCTTATGACTAAGCTTATTATAAGATATGTATTTTATAAATTTCAAATAATCCTCAAGCGGCGTAAATTGGTAACCTTGTTGGTAACGATATCTTCGAGCCGTTTGGGGTTGAAACCCTCGGGGCGTGGGGCCCTTGTGCTCACAGCTTTTTTAAAGAAATCTCGAAACGGCTAGTTGACACTTCCCGTGAAACAAGAGCTGGCTTTTACTTTGAGCAGAGACTAAGCTTTGCCATTCAACGTGGCAATGCCGCCAGTCTCTTGGGCACATTACCAGCTGACAGCGTTGAAGACGAATTTTTTTATGTTATATTTTAGTTTGTTGTAAGTTTTGTGTATTTTTTAATTTAAGTTATTATAATAAAAAAAAAATGTATTTAGCTAGTACATTTCCTTTTTACAGATATGAGGAGGTGACAGAAGAGATATGTCCGGTACAATCGTAAGAATGCGCACACAGAATAATAAACTATGTCAACTTAATAAAAACCTGCAGTAAAACTCTTTTTTCTTTTACAGAAAAAAAAATACGTAACGTTACTAAATCGTAACGTAACAGAACGTAAAATTTTACTGTAACTATAATACTCGTCTTGCTCATAATATTTGTATACAATTGATAGCTACTATATTCATAATATTGTATGATTTAAATTGTGTATGTCGCATTTAAACCAAAATACTACGGGATTATAGTTTTTTAACTGTGAAAAGGAACATGTAATTCATAAAAACGTAAATTTTAAACAAACGCGTACGTCAAAAAATTCGTGCTAGGCCCTCAGATATCTGTAAGGTATGCTGAAACTGAGAACTCACTTATGCCTAAGGGTTACTATTATTAATTATTTGTTTCAATTGGTACCCTATCCATTTGCATAAAAAATTAAGCCAAATTTAACATGGCATACTTTTGTGTATCCTAATTAAATGTACGCATAACATCATTTACGATTAATTTTTTAAGGATAATAATTTCTCAAATCATAATTAAGTTTAAGCATAACATTCTATAGCATAAATTGATATTATATGGGTTTATTTTATCTCGGAAAAATAAACATTTTCTGTGGGATATTGTTTGGGGTGGTGGACGCAAAACCGCGGGTACAAGTATAGACTACAATATAACATAGGGTATTGGCGATGCAAAGATTCTAACTAGCGCCTATAGTGTCAAATTGTGTATTGTAACTCTTATAATGTTATTGAAACACTTTACGGTGTTTTCTATCGCTCTACATCAATGGTAAGTGCAGAGCCCTCCCAAAGATAGATCAAAAGTAAAGACTGAAATTCCTACCTATTTTAAGTAATTGAAACGCAAACATGACGTTTCAGCTACTGATGGTAGCTGATTTCTCAGTAATTGGTTAAAGAAAGATACGCTATTGCGACCGGCCGCTAGAGGATTTTTCCCATCAGTTATAGAATGCAGGGTGGTATTTTTAACGCAATTTGTTGAACAACTTTGATGGAACTGATTAGTTCTCTAGATATTTAATATTACTTACCATCGTAGTTTTGTCTATGAAATTGACATCAAAATGTACACCGATTAGGAAAAAAACCGACTTCCAAAAAAAATACTGCAAAGTACAAAATAACTTTAATTTCGGAAGACGGTGTTTTTGGTTGCTGCTTCGTTATTTGACACCAACCTTCGAAATTAAAGTTATCTTGTACTTTGCAGTGTTTTTTTTTGGAAGTCGGTTTTTTTTGTGAAAGTTTTTTTATTTGAAAAAGTGAAAAATAAAAATCTTACACCTAACAACACTACCACTGGAAAGTCACAGGAAAGCAAAGATACGCAATTTCGTATACAAGGATGATGTTTCCTCATATTTTTGTAGGACCTAGTTATAGTGTAGAGATAAGTAATGAGTAAGCAATGAATTTACCAACACTTTTCCAACTATGCTTGGTGTGGCTTCCAGTCAAACGTGAGGCAGCAGTGAATCACGCTCTACATAAAGCACCTGCCTACCTGATCTCCACATTCCTGCAATTCATTAACACGATAGCCCTTGGTAACCCTTATGAGCAATGTCACCAGATTCTCAACTCACCATATTCTCAACTAACCAGATTCGCAATTCACCAGATTCGCAACTCACCAAATGTACAATGTAACATATAGTCACAAAAATAACAGAATAGGTAGATACTTTATTCACCAAAAAAAAAGTAAAAACACTGAAATTGCAATTTCTCTTAAACTATTAGAAGACAGTTATAAAATAAAATAAAAAAATATTTTGTAAAAGAATGAATTATACTTTGAGCCAGATAAACTTGCAATAAAGTACATTGACCTTTCCCTAATATCCCTTCGTAGATACCCGAACAATACATTATGAACCATTTTACATTACTAGAGAACATAAAGGATCACGATAGAAGTAGATTCAGGACTGCTCTAAGTCTTTTTTTCTGTTTTTGATTTTAAGAAAGTCAATAAATGTATGTGGGTCAATGACCGTTATTGCACATTTATCTGGAATCTACTATAGCAAGTAACGTATGTAATTTAAAAAAAAAATATTACCATTTTAACTTACTGGCAAAAACTCAAACAAAATTTATAAGTGTGTTTTACCTTTAATTATAAAATTATCACAAAACCAATATAATACGGACATTTTATAAACCTACCTATTTGCGATTATATGTCACTTGGATTCTTGAATACCTTTTAAGGATGGGCAAGTGAAAAACGATATATCACATAGAAAAAACATATTTAAAAAGATTGTACTTAACAGGTTTTTAATTTTCCACATGTGCATATTTTTAGTTTTATTTGTTGTAGGTAATTGATTTGTTTAAAAAAATCCGACAATTGTTAATTATCTGCTAACTTCAGGGTTACACTACGTCTCACACTGATGGCTCCATAGTATAAGTTAGTATTTTCGTGCACACAGTTAATAGCCTTACTATTATTATATTGCATTTGATAAAGATTGTGGTGGGATTTTTTAAAGTTAACGATGCGCGGGGAGCATGCAAGGAGTAAGTATCTAGTAACATTAAACACGAAACCAAAGTTGCGTTAAAAATATATCGAAAATGATACGAAGTCGATACTCTAAAATAAAAATAGAATATCGATATAATCGCGATTAAAAACATCGACGATACTTATCGATTAATGTATGGAAAAATATCGATATTTTTTGCCTATCCCTAATACCTGTCATTCGTTCAGCGTTGCAGAGCCCTTCTTTTATATAGTTTTGTCACAAAATTTTCTTAAATTCTGTTTTTGCATCTTCCCTATTGTTTACTCAAAGTAGCTAGATGCGTCATACAATCACTTACACTAATTTTACTATTTATGCAATCCGGAATAATGTTCTTAATTCTTTCATCTTTTTGCAATAACTTAATACTTCTTCTTTTTTCCTTAACATGCAAAGCGGTTTTTTCATTTTGACTTCTTGGAAATTTGCTTCTGTTTTCAAAATTAAAATACATTTAAACAGTGATGGTTTAGTAGTTATTTTTGTGTTAAAGCGTCTATGTCACCCTTCGATGGCGTTAGTGGTCCTATTCTTTTCACCGTAACAACTAAAAACATCACTGGTTAATTTTGTGATCCATTGATTATCAAAATAGTTCTTGAATTTAGTGAAAGACTCATTGTGTGGTGCTATTTCACAAATTCCCAGATATGCTTCAGGAATTAGTATCGGTGGTAGTAACGGTAATAAAGTGCAAAGATGCGTAACTTTTTTACCTTCGCGAGTATTGCTTAAACCAATTTTTTTGCTCATTCTCCAATAATTGGCATTCTGAAAATGATAATAGTATCCCTTAACTAGGTACTGCATCAGAAAACACTTCTTTCACCGCTTGCATCGCTGAAATTTCATAGTCACATTTATTATGTTTAAGCCAAATTGTTCCTTTAGTACTCGAAAAAACTATTATATATATGTATTTTGGTATTTGTCCGGAAGAAATGCGTAAACGATAAATCCTTTACTGTACAAGCTGCCCGTCTGTGGAATGCATTGCCAGTTCCAGTAAGGCGCGCTCAGTCGTTACCTGCTTTTAAACGACTTGTCAAAGATCATTACCTGTCGCTGTGATTATATCGATCGGTCATTCACTTCTTTTATTTTTATTTTGCTGCCAGTATTTTTTGATATTTATGTATCTATCTATTATAAAGCGTATGTATGTATTTGTGTATCTATTGTATTATAATCTAATAACATTGTTACACCTATGACAGCCCCAATTTCATGTCCAGGCAAATACTGTCCATCCCAGGTTGTCTGGAAGAGATCGCGTAATGCGATAAGGCCGCCCATTGTATGTGTTTTAGTTTTAAGTTTCCTTTTTTTTGTTTACGTTTTGGTGTACAATAAAGTGTATAATAAATAAATAAATAAATAAATAAACTAGAGGCACAAAACCAACAGCATCTTCATTGTGTGATAAGTCCGCATGTATTGTATAAATTTGATAGAACGGCTTAGGTGCCGCTCGGAAAGTGCTATCCCCGTAGCATGTAGTCACAATTTTTTACTTTTGTTTTGCCAGTTGAGTACCTACCAAAAATAATGATATTTTTGTCATCGCCGTCGTCAAATTAAAATAAATCTTTCACAATGTGCTCCGGTAATTTTACATCCTTAGTATTAGTTATTAAACCACTACCTACTTTCAAATATTTTGCTCGTGCCCTATATGAAGTGTCCTTCTTAGAAATAAACGGTGGAATCTCATGCGCAGCCATTTCATTACTGGTCACATTTTTATAAAAATGGTTTTGAAAATTTTTGGCACAGTGTTTAAATTGACACATACTTCCTTCTTGCATTCGTCCATTGTAGCATCAACTTTCAGATCTGGTCTGGAGTACATGAATGTCTTCCTTCTCTTACAATCATATTGTTAGCGTTCAAGGTAATTGAAGTATTGCATTCTTTTTGATTGGAACATCTCCAATTAGTGGTTCCTGATTTATTTTTTACATTAAAATTATGCTTATAGCCCGCATACAATAAAACCATGTTACCTTTTTGGTACTTAATAAATTTTAGACCACTCTCAGCCATATCTATAACTCAGATCAACGGTTTACACTAATTGATAAAAGACGAATTCACAACAAGTAAATTAAAATAAATTTATCGCAAATATCGATAGGTATATTTTAAGTGTTCAATGATCGCGAACTAGAAAATGCAATATATCAGTGTCACAATTCATAACAATTTAGAGAAAGAAAATGGAACATGAATATGTTTATGAAATGAGGTTAGCTATCAGCAATATAATCCGACCTCATAAGCATTTGAATCGATTTCATCAGTTAACTAGATCTTGCCCGCGATTTCGTACGCGGATATGTCGTTTTTCCCCGATCCTATAGGTATTTCCCGTTCCCGGACAGCCTATAGACTCCCCATGAATGTGGCTATCATTCAAAAATAATTTTCCAAATACAACTGCTAGTTGCAGAGATTAGCGCGTTCAAACAAACAAACTCTTCAGTTTAAGTATAAGTATAAATTGATATTGTATAGGTACATATAGTACAGATAGATCTCATGAGGTTGTCTATCAGTAAAATAGTAGTAGATACTTACATAATTTATTTGAAAGTTATATCATTTATGTGTTGGATTGTACATCACCTGATGAGTTGCGAATCTGGTTAATTGAGAATCTGGTGACTTGCTGTAAGACTGGTGTCAGATCGTCTGGCTAATAAGTGCCGTAGCAGCTGTCAAAGCTGTACAATCGACCGGGTCCAACGGCTTTTCGAGGCCTATGCCTCGAAAAGCCGTTGGACCGAGCCGTTGGTCCGAGGATGGGACACCATCCATTACATACCAAGACGCCTCTATAGGCGTCTTGGTATGTAATGGATGGTCTCCCATCCTCGGACTCTCCTTGGCATCATTGCTAAACCTTGAAGATTGGCCCGTCTGGCTGTTTATTACTTTGCCGCGAGCTCTTCTGTCTCCTCCGATTGTTTAAAACAGGTTGCATATTTGTAGGAAAAAGTACAGCTTATCTTCATATAGGTACCTATTGATAACTGTTTTATAAATTAAACCACCAGTTTCATAAAAATGTATATTTATTATCAAATTCTTTGACATAGGTTTTTGGAACCTCTTACATGGGTAAGAGGTTCCAAAAACCTATGTCAAGTATTCTTGTTATCTGCAATAAATGTATTAATAATAATAGTCTGAATGAGGATTCATCAGTTGATACGGCTTCTATGTTCAGGTTTCACTTGGATCAGTATTAGAGCATTTTCATTGCTATCAGACTCTGTTTTTAACATTGATTGACTGGAATTTGAATGCTTTCTAATAAGTTAGATAAATAACTTTCTGATCACATATCGGGCAGAATTCATTTCCTGTGAGATCCTGATATCTAAAACAAAGAAAAAAAATAAGTAAAGATTTTTATAAAAATTTACAGAAAAGGTTAAATAAAAAAACCTTTTTACAACAAAATACAACTGACTTCTAAAAATAAAACACTACAAAGTACAAAATACTATAAAGACTTCCAAAATTATAGTTATTTTATACTTTGTAGTTTTTTTTTTTCGAAGCCGGTTGTTTTTTTTTTTTTACAAAAGTTTTTTATATTTCACTTTTTAGTATCTATTGTAGCGTAAAAAAGGGAAAAAGATATTTTGATACACGTATAATTTTGTAAAATACAAAAAGAAACCTAATGTAAATAAGTATCACCAAGAAAAATAAATATAAACACTTTAAAATAACATGCAAAACATAAAATTGTTGGAAGGAATCGAAATATCACCAAACATTAAAACCACCATTGGCACCGAAACTATTACGTTTAAATACACTTCTGGACACATCTATTGGCCCACCTTATATTTTCAGTTTCGTTTGGTCCTAGCTAAAATTTTATATTAGGTCGAGCAAAAAGTTTTTATACAGTTTTGAACCTGGCACATTCACAATTTCATTCAATAGTCTTTTTTTGAATTTCGAACACAGAATTTAAAGAAACAAAAGACAATTTGGAGCCTGTTTGTTGATATCAAACAATCGAATACTAAGAAAACTTGGTTTTATTGGTTTACTTGGAATTAATTCTTGAAAAAGTGATTGATATCTTTGGTTTTGCAACAAACATTACTTATTCTTAACATTAAGGTGAGGTTCTATCAATAATCTATGGATACTTCACCTGAAGTCGCCGCCCAAGCTGTGGCACTTATTCAGGCCGGACACAGCCAAAGAAACGTGAGTGCTCAACTTAATTTAAGTCGATCTGCGGTCCGAAATGTTTATCGGAGGTACCTAGAGACTGGCGGCTTTGTTCGTCGCCAAGGAAGACCACGATCTCGGGTCACAACTGAAAGGCAGGATCGATTCATCGTGACGACCAGCTTGAGAAATCGTCACCTTACCTCCATTGAGATACAAAACCAACTTCGCGACTTCCACGGAGTATCTGTGAGCGCTCGAACTGTTCGGAGAAGGTTAAAAGAACGCGATATGATACCACACAAGCCAGCTAATGGGCCCAAACTAACGCGAGCCCACCGAACAGCGCGCCTTCATTTCGCACGCAGTCATTTAAATTGGACACAGCAAGATTGGAGCCGTGTACTCTTTTCTGATGAGTCTAAAATTGTGGTACATGGCAATGATGGAAGGAAGAAGGTCTACCGACGTAAGGGAGAGCGTTTCGCACAATGCTGCTTTGAAGAGAGGGTTGCTTATGGCGGTGGCTCATGGACTATCTGGGGCGGTATATCCGCGAGCGGATAAACTCAACTTGAGGTTGTTACAGGACCACGGCTGCCAACATTAAATGCTGAAAGGTACATTCGTGAGTGCTTAGAACCTCACGTGATACCATACGCGGACTATGTGGGCCCAAATTTCCTTTTTATGCATGATAATGCAAGAGCCCATGCGGCCGGCATCGTCAGGGAATATCTTCGGGATGTGAACATCACAGTTATGGACTGGCCAGCCAGAAGCCCAGACATGAACCCCATTGAGCACATGTGGGACGAGCTAAAAAGACGTGTTAGGGCTCGTCAGCCAGTTGCCCAGACGATGCAGGAGTTGAAAACTGCCATAGAAGAGGAATGGGAGATGATCCCTCAAAATTTCAGAGCGGTTGATAAACTCTATTCCTAATCGTATGAGAGCTATGGTAGATGCCCATGGAGGCAACACGCGTTATTAAATTAAACCTTTATTTGATAAAACATGTTTTTTATTCAAAAATCAATTGCCTTTAACAAGGCGCATATCCGACTTGTTAGGCGTAACTCCATGTCGTATGGTATTCTGAATTCAAATTTAAAACAATACGATCGAAAAAGATGGTAAAATGTATCAGGTTTAAAACTGCATCAACAGTTTTTGTTCAATCTAGCAATCATATTTCGGTAGGGGCCATCGAAACCTAAACTCTAAGGTGGGCCAATAGATGTGTCCAGAAGTGTATATTAGTAATCTAGTTAGAACCAATATACGCAGATTTAGAACACGGTTGCAACACGTTTTTTAAAACTAGGCGGTCGTTTCGTTTAAGTGAATTCGAAATTGTTTATTTGCCTACAAGAAAAAAATTGAGAAATTTTATAAAGACTAATTAACGGTGTTTACGCGAACGAACCAGAGTTCTTCGACGATCCGCCTAGAGAGGGCACGATCATCCTCAACATCACCACAAACCTCTGCACCGAGCCGTGATAGGTGAGTCTCCACGCCCGCTCAATTACATCACCAACTGGGATAACGGTCGGTAGGCCTTTCTGCTGCTCGCTTCCCTGTGATCGAGCGGCAGTTGCGGGTACCTTGCGAACTCGTCGCGTAACCTGGAGATCTGGTCTCCCAAGTGGATAGACGGGGGATCTCTACCCGGGAAACCGGCGAACCGGTTTCTACAGACAAAGAATCGACTAATTAAATACCATTTCACAAAAAGTCTGAGAAACAGGTCTTCGTGACATAAACGTCAATTTGAGAAAAACTTTATTACCAAAGATTATTGAGAAAATGTGGAAATTCACTGGTATACTGCTACAAGTACAACACAAGGTAATTTCGATTTTCAGCTTCCAAAAATATAAGTCCAACCTAACCGAGTGAAGATTCTTCCAACAACAAACCAAAAACTTTCACTTTCCTCACGTCAAGTATTTTCGATAGAATTTCAAAAATTCTGAACGAAGAAAAAATTATTTATGCTATACTACAAGGTTCGCTTCAAAAAAAGGTTTCAAATAAAACAGAAAAATATGCCCATGTAGTGACATCAATGCACTAACTATAACTAAACCCGACGCAAGAAGAATCATCCAGATCGGTTCATAAACAATAAAGTTATGCCCGTGATGTTATTTTATGAACAGGGGCCCTACCATGACGTGTTAAAGCGTGAGAAGTTCGAGCGAGAAGGAGGGATGGAGCTATACACCCTATAAAGCTCCATCCCTCCTTCTCGCTCGAACTACTCACGCTTTAACACGTAAACATACACAATAAACATACATGCGACTTCAGAAATCTCGGCAGGTTTGCTATCATTTATTGAAGAGTTCCGTTACCTATCTCCGAATTTCTTTATCAGATTGACCAAATTGAAACGGGACCAGTCCAGGAAGATATTCTTCTAAACAAAAAAAAAATCATCAAAATCAGTTGACAATTGGGGAAAATATCGCTGATCAAATATACAAAAATCAAAAAGGCAATTCGCCTTTTTGATTTTTGTATATTCGATCATGAGAACCTCCACCTTTTTTGGAAGTCGATTAAAATAAAATAAATGACAATATAATATTCCAGGAGCCTGTGACAGTTTAACACTGACCAAGTTCCTCTCAAGCGATTAGTGGATTATTTATATTATTTTTTTGTATGACCACTAGCAAGTTATCACGCAAGGGCTATCAACTGCTTAACCGGACTAACCTGTGTTGGCCTCAAATGAATTAAAGGCACCCAGCCAGGCAAAAAACTGGCAACAGACTAATCTACTGATCGCTCGGAAAGGGCATCTCCTGTGGGATACGACCTCGGCTTAGCGGCGTCAGTTCGGGACAACAAGGGACAGGCTGGGTCATTATATTATTTGTGGGATTTAAGACTAATGGCGCTCAGAACGCGGGAAAAAAAATTCAATCATTTCATCTTAACTTCAACTTCAACTAACCTTCGTCATTGTTTATTATATCTATGTTTATTATGTGTGTGATGTGGGTCGCATCAGTTATTGTCCGAGAAGAAATCCATTGTCAGAAATGACACTCCTGGGAAAACCTTATCGAAGAAAATACTCTTCGATCATTATTTTGGCACATACCTCAGCTGTAGCCTCCTCGAGGGCGTATAACTCCACCCATCGAGTGGCAGTATCCTCGACAAGAAATACCCACTTTTTTCCTGTTTTAGCTTCCGGTAGGGGGCCGAACAGATCAACAGCCAGTACTCAACCCCTTTGCTGTAGAATAGATGTTTGCAAAAGACCGGCAGGCTTTTGATTGGAGAACTTGTACCTATGGCAGTTGACACAATTCTTTAAATAGTCAGAAACGTATACCTGTGAAGCAGTATCACTGTCTGATACGGCAAATGGTACGTTCCACTCCTTGGTGGCCAGCAGTCGGGGCGTTATGGAACTCATCCATAACATCATTGAGCATGGATACGAGAATTACAAATTGTGGCTCCTCGGATTCCGAGACAGGGGCGAGACGATAGAGAACACCTTGGTCCATAAGGTAGCAGCGCTCTAACCAGCGAGTCGAAGACAGGTGGTCAGTGGTGTTTTCTATGTCATTGATGATCTTACTCACCGCAGGATCACCCAGCTGAGCAGATCGCAAATCAGCTGGACTCTCTGGTACATCTATGATCACCGAACAGGCCCCGTAGCTTTCTTGAGATGACTCATTGCAGTTAGGTCGGCTTAGTGCATCGGCAATGACATTTACCTTACCACTCATATTTTATGTCAAAAGCCTTAAATTACAAGCTCCGTGGCCTTAACCTTCACTTCACTTCACTGAGATAGGGTTGGGCTGTGATATTGGTTCGCCCTCATACTCAAGTGGGTAAGTCTGCGTGCACCCAGAAAAGTGCCAGGAAGAAGCAGAAAAATCAATAACCATATATGTAGCGTTGAGGAAGTCGATACCAAGGAGAGTATCATTGTTATCAGCATCCGGAAAATCACGAAGTCCACTCGGACACGATTGTCTACAGTGATGATGACATCTACGCTTGCCACCAAAACTTCGCGTGAACGCACCGTCAGCCAGCTTCACGTTAACCTGCTATAGAGCACCTAGCAGCTGTATCAACGAGAGCCATTCCCCGTAAACCAAGAACCTGAATTTACTGAGCACTGGCCTCTGCTGCTTTGAACGTGCGGTCGTGGTCGGCAGAACGTGTGACGTAGAGAGGGACCGTAGAGGTAACACCACCACAGATAGTAGTCGCCGTAGTGTCGGCGTAAAATGAAGAAACTACTGAAAGCGTGTCAAACTGGTCAACGTTTGAGCCGTATAATGCACGAGTCGAGACGATAACAGGTGAGTGACTATCATTATTAACGATAACCGGCACATTTACCGTATCAGGTGAGTCACTATTACTATGAACAATAACTGGTATATTTACCATATCAGGTGAGTCACTATTATTATGAACGATAACCGGTACATTTACCCTATCAGATGAGTCGACAAAACCACCTGGCTTACATGAACTAACAAATGTTCGACAGTCGCAACAAACAATCGCTACCATGCGATTGTAAACACTGCGCTGAACCATAAATGGACATGGCCAAAAATTGTATGGGCTTGTGCCCCAGAATGCACAGCTACACAATCGATGTCATTTAATACTACTAGTCTTTTTTAAACATAGTCTAAAAGGCGCATATTGCTCAGCAGTAGTGAATAAAAGTTATGAAGGTTTAAAAAAGTTGATTTTTTACACTACGGGTAAGGTATTTTATATCGATTAATGTGTAAAAGGCGTTCACTATATTATTATTTGGTCTAAGATTAGAACACGACGTGAAAATCATCATCTTGATGCCCCTCAAATTGAAAGGAAAAATCCATAAATCCGTGATAAGACCTGTCGAACTGTATGGATCAGAATGTTGGACTGTGATAAAGACGGATGAAAATAAATTGCATGTAGCGAAGATGAGAATGTTAAGATAGATGTGTGGAGTAACGAAAATGGATAAAGTGAGAAATGAGTACATTGGAGGTAGTTAAAAAGTGGCGCCAGTGACGAAAAATTGAAAGGTTGGTGATTGAAAGGTACCGCTTGTCCTGGTATGGTCACGTGAAGAGGAGGTATAAAACGCATGTAACTAAAAGGGTTATGAATATAAATTAAAAAAAAATATAAATTAAATATTAGAACTAAATGAGACAAAATTTAAAACTTGCATTAAACGCACACTATGCCGGCAAACATATTATAAGTTAGGGGAGTATATTGAAGATAAAAATGCTTGGCTCAGTGCTGGTCCTGCTCCACAGCCACTAGGGCACACAAAGTAATCTGTTAGCATTTGGAAATATTGTTGGACCGGATACAGATTGTACGAATGCAATATTTTTCATTGTATAGACTCAATTTATTTAGCATTGTATAATTTCATGCATTAACGGCACATTTGTGAGTACTATGTACCTTAAATTTAAACTATAATGATCATTTTGAGTGGGTCTTTGACTTGAATGTACCCTGGCGGTTGGGAATGTCATGCTCACTCAAAAGTCTGTCTGATGATGGCGCGTGCGTTGGATCATTTGGCTCCCTTAAAAATGGTTGAGCCAAATGGTGCTAGCGTATGCGTCATGTTCGTGAACGGGCGCCGTCAGCTGAGACTGGTCATCCCTTGGCTGCCATGGTTTATTTTAATTGTTTCTTTGAACTGTTTCTTTTTGCTCCGGACTCTTTTATCCTGCACGTCTTTTACATTGTTCTCACATATGTATTATTTTAATATGAATGATGTAAACATAATTTTGTAACAAAATATTTTTTTTTTTAAAAGAGTGTCCGTGGAGTTTCTTGCACGTTCTTCTCCATAGAGATCTACGCCTTGGAACGTGCAAATAGCTTCATCTTTTTGACCGACCGACCTTGACAATTCAAAAGTGCCTGTAAATGGTCTAATTGAAATAAATGCTTTGACTTTGACTTTGAAATGTGTATGAATAGAGAGGAAGAGGGAAACCAAAGAAATGATGGATGGATTGTGTGAGGAGCGATGTGAAAGAAAAGGGAGTTAGTGATAGTGTGACGGCGGATAGGATAGAATGGAAGAAAAAACCATGTTGCGCCGTCCCTAAGTAACGTCGCATAAGGACAGGAAGATGATGATGACTTTTGAAAATTGCAATGATGAAAGGGATCGTGTCGAGTCACCGGTGCCACGAGGTTGCGAATCCAAGAAAATACTATATTTAGATATCGTGCAATTTGATTTTAAGAACAGATTTTGATTATGCAATTTAGTTTTAAAGACTGATTTTGATCATGTGTAATTTGATTATAAAGACTGATTATGTGTAATTTAATATTAAGCTCTGATTGTATAAGGATATTCTTTTGTTTCTAAATATTAAAATAACCGAATCATTTAAGAAAATACAATTGATTGGTTTGTAGAGTTATTCGAACTATTTCATAATTTCATTTTTTAAAAGTTTAAAATAAATGTAATCCTATATACAACGTGTAACAGAATAAACGCAATACCTCATAAGGGGTCATTGTACTCATCATTACGAACAACTTTTACTATTGGACCAACACAGAAATCGCGAAAAAAAATCGAGTGTTCCATACATTTCTGTGCGCATAACTCGACAAAATATACTGAACAGCTGACTTTTTTTTCGGGATCTTGTGTTTGGTCCCATAGCAAAAGTTGTTCATAATGATGAGTACAATGACCCCTTAAGAGGAATTGTGTTTATTCTGTTACACGTTGCATATTTTTATGTTTGAAAAAACTTTATTTATAGAATAAAGCTGTATGCACAAGAGCAAATACTTAGGTTAATAGAATTCAGATTTTGTTTTGAATTAAATGTTATAATTTATTCTTTAATTATTTTCTTTTATTTCAATCATATAAAAAAACGTTAAGGCGGTTAAACACAAAAAAGTGTCTCCTGAAAAGTAGTTATTTTGCAGTTACACCCCTACTCGTAGGATACGACGGCGTATCGTTTCGCTGCCGCGAAAAAAGTGAAAGCGAGCTATGAGGCGTGGGCTGTAGAACACGCTTGTTAACTCGCTCGCTGTTGGCGGCAACCTCGCTATCAACTTAACGGCGCTATGATTCTGTGATATCAGGCTTTTGAGACGTTCTGAAACGATGCGCGTTACAGTTTTTTTATTTTTCAATTTTTAGTGGTATCCCACATCTAACAACACCACTGCAAAGTCAGAGGAAAGAAAAACACGCAAATTCGTTAACTTGAATGACATATTTTTTTCCAGCTATTTGGATTTAAAAACCAAACTATAGAACCGATTTTGATGAAGTTTTACTGGGAGCATCCGGGAAGTTCCTTTCAACTTTAGATTTTTTTTTCAAATCGGTTCATAAATGTTGGCGTTATGAGGTAACACAAAAAGCAAAAACCAGCACAGATGATGATGGTTCATTTCACAGATGATGTATTTCTGTTGCTGCTATTACAACAAAAACTAAAAACAGAATAAAATTAATATTGAAGTGGGACTTCCTTACAACAAACGTGATTTTTTTGCCATTTTTTATAGATAGTGGTTTTTTTTTAATAAAAGATTAAAAAAAAAACCATCCAAGTGCGAGTCGGACTCACACACAAAGGGTTAAGTACCACTATCTATAAAAAATGGCAAAAAAATCACGTTTGTTGTATGGGAATCCCACTTCAATATTAATTTTATTCTGTTTTTAGTATGTGTTGTAATCGCAGCTACAGAAATACATCATCTGTGAAAATTTCAACTGTCAAACTATCACGGTTCATGAGAAGCAGCCCGGTGACAGACAGACAAACAGACGGACAGCAGAGTCTTAGTAATAGGGTCGGGACCCTATTTTTACCCTTTGGGTACGGAACCCTAAAAACGAACTGAGAACCTCCTTTTTTGTAAAATAAAGATCCTGAATTATTATTATTTCCTTTATTCATGGTATATACATATAAAATACATTTTTAAATATTAAAATACAAAGATATAAAAATATTTAAAAATGTAAAAAATAGTAACCCACCGGTATCGGGAATAGGGTCCAAGCTACCGGCGGTCAGGGCTCCAGAGAGAGGAACCTCCTAACGATGCGAGCCGTGTCCAGAAGTACTGCTTTCTGAATCAAGCCCTTGATCCAGCTGCCTAACGAGAGCCTCCTAAGATGTTGGTCGAGGCTCGTGGCTATTAAGCCGTTGGCTGACACGACTATCGGTACAATGATTGCCGAATTCACATCCCACATGTCGACAACCTCGCGAGCCAAGTCAAGATATTTGATTTGTTTATCTTTCTCGGCTCTCACGAAGTTCTCGTCGTCGTCGTTCCTGTTCCCGATACAGATGGGCTTTCATTCATGTAATATGAATGAAAGCCCATCTGTGTCGGGAACAAGGTACAAGTGGCATTTTTATCGTTAAAATTATAAAACGGATTTCCGAGACCTTTCATCACAGTATTTGTTTTGCAATCAAAAATAATGAGTGGTAAAATCACAGACGGGATTTTCTAAGAAACTTCACTTAAAATTATCATCCCAATAAGTTATCATCACATAAAGTTTTATTTTTGTGAGCCATAAAAACAATGATCTTGCATTTTTTAAGTTTTTTTTTTTTGTAGGCGATACAAAATAAATACACAGAAATAATTATAATTGTACTCACTCAACACAGGTTACGCACTTCGGTTCCAGCCAAACTAGACCTCCTGGGCATCGACATGGTTTGCCTTTAATATTATATTGTCTCTTAACTCGTATATTAATTGAAGAGTGTGGATGCCCGAGTGCTGAGCTGTCAACAGGTTGCGCGGAATACAGCGCGGCGAGTAACGCGATCGTCACGGCGAACAGGACAAAGAGCTTCATGGTGACCGTGTAAGCTGATGCTGTGCTTACTAATCGACTGCTGTGAGCGTAATGTAATATCTGCGACTTTGTACTTTCTTTTATTTCGAGATGCTGAATCTACGTCATACGTGATAAACGCATATTCGCGATCTCTTTCGCACACTTGTTTCGATCAGTGTCATAGCCTTTTATTATGTTATAATTTTAATTGAAGCGCCGAAACGAACGACTCCGTGACAAAATTGTCCCATTATATTATGTTTGTTGCAACGTTCATTAATTTAAAGCATGAAATTATGATATAAATTTTATTTTGAAGTTACTTCAAACATGGTTATTTAATTATATTTATTCAATTTTTTAATCATTCAGTAACAAAAACATATCACAATATATTGAATTAAAAGTCGGCAAATCACCATGAACTATGATAATTAAAAGCCTAGCCTTTTCATTGAACTGCGACGTTTAATTTGCGACATAAGTGACAAGTCATTAAACGATACTAAACAAAAGATGTCACTTCGGTCGCTGAAAAGTCGGCGATTTAAATGATAAGGCTATGCCACCATTTAAACGGCTGATTAAGCTACCTAGCTTCGACATATACCTAGCTATAGCATAGCTATTTCAATAACTGTTGGTTGGTCTGTGGATGGGTAACCATCTTAACATACCGAAACTCCTCCGTGCCTCGGAAAGCACGTTAAGCTGTTCGTCCCGGCTGTCATTTGGAGATCTTTTTCAGTCGTTACGGATTGTCAGAAGCCAGAAAAGTACCGTGTTACCTAGTTAATGGGTTGTGGAGTTCCGGTAGGCAGCTGAATTCGGTTTGACTGGGAGCCGACCCCAATATAGTTAGGAAAAAGGCTAGGCAGATAGCTATTTCAATAACTAACGAAATAAATTAATAGCCCTGTATATTGAAATAATGCCAGGGTTTTCACTCGTTATAAGTATAAATATGTAACGAGCGAAAACTTATGAACCTATAATATCAAGTAAACATTGTAGTAGCTGTAAGTTTTGTTTTGTGACCACTGTCTGAGAATTTGGCTGTCCACTCTGTCCGACACCACGCTCAGAAGTGTGTTGGTGCTACATTTTACTCGGGACCACAGTGAGGCCGTTCTTTTGCGAAGCACCGCATGGAAGCCGTCCGTGTAATGTTCGGCAAACATGCCGGAGGCACTGCATCGCCATTGAAGCCCCAACAAACCCCTAAACGCGTTGTTATATTGGACGCGCAGCGCATTGCAGGCTTATTTAGTGTAATTGCTCCACAGGTTACACGTGTATAACGATTGGCAAAAGCTTTTGAATTGTGTGACTTGAGCATTGTGCAAACCTGTGAGAAAGCATATTACCCCTTATCGACAATGCCCTGCGCTCCCTATCCATGTCCATATCTTCACTTAGTTGCTCATTGACCCAGTGACCCAGGTACTTTTGGACACTTGCTGTAGGACAGTTCCATTCAATGTAATCGGAGGAACAGGGTAGGATTTAGTGCCAGCCTTATTGCGTCACATATGGTCAATAGTGACCTCACGGAACTGATTGAGGGGCCCAGCAGCACCATGTCATCAGCATAGCTAATGTTATTCGTAAAACACCATCCACTGAACAACCGACACCAGCACTGCTGAGCTCCTCAATCAGTCCATTTACATATAAATTAAATATAGAGTAGGTGAGGTTAATCCCGCTTGCCTTACTCCACACTCCATCCTATATTTATCTAAGCATTCGCCTATCCATGTGACAAAATTGCTTTTTTTATCATACCAGTATCTAAATAAATTGATGATCTCAACAGGTAGCTTGGTGTTAAGTCTATTCTTCTTCCACAGAACATTGTATGACACCATGTCAAATGCTTTTGACAGGTCCAGAAAACAGGCGTATACTGGTGTTCTTCTGTCAGTATAGTACTGGACAGTATGCTTAAGACACAGTACTGCTGATTCTGTGGACAGCCCAGGTCGGAATCCGAACTGAGCGTCATGAAGAGAGACATGTTGGCTTAACGACTCCAGCCCCGACATGTGAAAATTCCCAAATAAAAAAGAAATCTTATGTAATTGGTAAATAAACACTAAATTCGCGAATAATTCGGCGCACACCGGTGTGTTGCCGGTGCTTGAGCGGTAGCACACCATCCATTACCTTACAAACGCCTAAACAATACGCCTTCAGGCCAAAAGTTTTCATCTAGAAAAATGTCTTATTTATGTTAGACTTATTGTACACATGTGTACTTATGTCCTTATTGGTAGTAGACTTGTCAGCGTTGTATATAGACAACGGTATATTTATGTCAGCCGCCTTAAAATTCCCTGTCGTTTTCGAGGCTGCGGCACCTTTTCTTCCTACGATTCTGTTTCTAAGCCTTTTCCTCTGAACTATTTTCCATTCTTCCATAGTATTTCCAGTTTTCCATTCGCCAGGAGCCTTAACTAAGTCTGCCAAAGTCACTCGGGATTTCAGCTGACATACTCGTTGTTATGACTGCGCAGAACTAAAGTCCGTTTGCGACATCGGCGACTTTGCGCGCACAAAAGGACTACGTGACAAAGGCGGTTTTGTTTGCGCATTACTTGAACTATCGGTCGCTTCATTAGTCATCGCATTCACTGAACTAATAACTTGTTTCGACATTTGTGGTATTTAGGGCGCACAGGAGTTGTTTACACCTTTTTGACCGTTAGTCATAGGCACCGACGCCTCCGTATCAAAACGTCCTATTCGCAAAATGAACGATTAGCAAATCGTCCTACTTGTAAATCGTCCTATTAGCAGAACGTCCTAAAAACGAGAAACTGGGAAAAGTACAGTCATACCGCACAAAAATATAAGATTTTTAAATACAAGTAATATTTTTTTTTTTGCGATCTATTCAAAAACTAGGCACGTTATTCAATAGCTTCTGCTCGCGACTTCGTCTTCGTAGAGATCTTTAGAATTGGGTTAAGATTAAAATTTTAAAAAAGAAATACTATTTTCCGGCTCCATCCGGATTTTTTTTCTACGATTCGATCTCGTGGTGGCATGTGAGTCTTTATCACTTATGATAGTTTCAGACCCGGAAATACTTAATCATAATTCTCAACATGAGCCTACTTGTAGTAAGTGAATCTTTACCGCTGATGTCTACAGCTCCAAAAATACCTCATCATGATTCCTGGGCTCCTGGTAGCTCATGAGTCTTTGCCGCTCTAGATTTCAGCTCGTCTCGGGAGAGACGAGCTGAAATCTAGATCGAGGTACAGAGTACAGAGGCTTACGGAGACTGTGGTAGAAACAGGAGTTCCCTGTTTTTACCACAGTCTCCGTAAGCCTCTGTACTTGAAACATGAGATTGTATAATTTTGTCACCACAGGTTGTGCCCACAACAGAGGCATAATAAGTATCTCCTTGTCGTTCTAGTTTATTTTTAAATAAACTAAACAATGAGTCACTACGAAAAACCGAAAGTAATTTTGCAGCATAACTGTACTTTGACAATATGCCGTCCTGCTAATAGGACGTTCTGCTAGTAGGTAATTTTGCGAATAGGACGATTTGTTAATCGGCCATTTTGCTAATAGCACGTTTTGATACGGAGGCATACCGACATCTGGTTTTATTATTTCTCGATATGAATTAACAAATGTTTCATTTGGTGATCCAACAGTATAATTATCATTGCAGTATTGTCATTATTGGGACTAGATTGGGAAAAAGATGTAATCCCATCGGCCCACTGTCACAATTATACTCATTTTGACGACGACAGCCTCTTTAAAATTAACGTTGCAATATTCGTCATTCAAACTTAATGTTGATGTTTTCATGACATCCACATTTCTTTGCAAAGCGTTGAACGTTTCAATTGTGACGTAGTTGTCCGTAACTGCCTTTCCTTAACACCAGAATACCTTTGAGGAGTCGTGTCACATCCACATGGTCGAATTTGATCGGCAGTAATTTCTGAAGGTCGCGGGTCACAAAAACTGGAACAATCTCAGGATCAGTTTTCTTCAGAAGCGTTATGATATCTTCAATATCCCGCTGCGTTTTCTTATCACCTTTGCGAATCTTCAATGGCTGGCCCAAGGGAATTGAGTCGATCAATATTTTATTTGCACTGAGGATTTCTTCAGACGAAAACGCCGTCACAAATATTTCACTCAAGCTGTCCTCGTCCATCACATCAAGTTTATTTTTCACAAAAGCCAATATTAATACTGACGAGACAAAAATAACACAGCGACAGTTCTAGGTAATAAGCTTTTTTTTTCATTGACTATTACTATTATTAAATTGGAAACATCTTGAATTTAAAGAATACAATCAATTATGAAAAGTCAAATAGTTTCATGGACCTTATCAGGGACTTAAGTAAAAATATGCGAGTGGGACAAAAATGGGACGGCGGCGCTTCGAGTGTTTCATTCCATTAAACTCTATGCTACTGAAGCGACGTAGCCCTATCCTGTGTTAGCCCCATAGAGCGCCAAGCGCCAACCATCCCGGTCTTGAGTAGACCGCATCCGTCTGCTGCTAGCCAGCTTCTTCAAATCATCGATCCATTGTGCTGCAGGGTATCCCACACTACGTTTGTCCATACGCATAGGTATAATCCTTCCATTACTGAGTGGCTGAGTGACTGACAGAAAACGCTTTTAACTACTGGCGTAGAAAACTGAAATTTGGCATGTAGCCTGTAGGTTCCTTGTGGAGTGTAGGGACTAAGAGAGGATTTCCCGAAATTCTTACGAGATCGAGAAAACGGGATTTATGCGCGTACAAAGTCGCGGGCAAAAGCCAGTATTATTTAAATTACAAATTCATTTATTTTCCTCTAAAAACCTCATGCTAATCAAAATGAGAATGTCAAAACAATATTGTAGACCACAGAACTATGGCCTGCGGTCTACTTACCAAATATTATAAATAAAACTCGAATTGTGGATAAAATCATGTAATGGAGCACCGTGGCTCGGAGAGTCGAATAACAATTCTATACTTAAACAAAAACCGTTCTACAGAATTCGAATATTCTAATTCTTACCAGCCACTTCCAAAGGAGGTATGAACAGCCAGATGCTGCGCAAAGAGGCTCTTACATTAGCTACGCCCCTTCGAATAGAGGAAACGTAGTCCACCTCTCGTTATCATCTATTCAGCCTTTGGAAGAGTCAAGTATGACCTGCCTAACCTAACACAATTTCCCTACCTACAGGGGGAACAGGATGAACAGGGGTGCGTATACTTCTATAGAAGCAGCCTAGGTCATGACCAGCGATTAAAATATTTAGTTAATCAATTAATTAAAATTACTATGCGCCACGTGGTCATGCCGAAGCCCCGCCGGAGCAAAACCCCCTGAGAAAAGCTCCGGACGCATCGCGTTATATAAATAATTAATGTGACAATTCACATTAATCCTTAAGGGATTTACAGCTATATTTTACATCATCATAACATTAATTTCCTCGGACGCTATTGTGTTTCGAGAAAAAGAAGATCATGATCAGATAAAATATCTTCCTATCTTTGAACCTACTCCAGCGATTATCATGTATGAATAAAATTCATCAAAGTTTATCTTTACCATCATTAACCATGAACTGTGGGCCACTCAACGTTTGCTGAACCACTGGTGACAACCTTTGCAAAGGCTATGCCTCGTGAGCAAAGTTCTCCTTTCAGGGTGGACCATGGTTTCAAAAAAAAAACTTATTATATCGCCCTGGAGTAACTTCATCCTACCAAATTCTTAAATATATCACACTTTGCCGTTCTTGTACAAGTGACCTTCTCCTTCTCGCCCGGCTGCGTCCTTCAGACACGTACATGTCCGTTTTCATTGTCCACATGAAACAAATAATCCAATTAATAACTATTTAAAATAATTCACTAAAACAATGTTTTATTTACATGAAAAATGACACACAACTGACATGTACTTACATCAACATTTTACTTTATTTCTACGCGACTCCTAACTGGAATCCTAGCCCTTTTAGTTTAAAGATTATAAAGTATATTTTATAACTATGTTCTAATATAAAATGGTTTCAACCTATTTACATGAATGCTATTTATTAATCTAGTCAAAACCTCCCTTGACTACAAGACACATCAAGACAGATGTCATATGACATGACTTTCCCTATCATGACAACTATGAAAACTATACTAGTAAAATCATTCGTGTGTCGTTATGTTTAAAAATGTTACATAACTATCATGTCCTGCTTATCTCCCGAAACTAACTAAAATAATATAACAATACTAATGAGGACATGATATATAAAAGAAAATGACTCGACAGCTTACGAAATCCTCAACATTAATCGCTTCCTACTTTTGAAACTATATAAAGTTGTAACAAATTTATTTCTAAAAGATTTCCAAATTTTATATTTAGTGACGGACAACCGTTTGACCAAATCATTTATAGAATATTTTTTATGATTTGATTTGTATGGTTTCATTTTATGTGTATTTGTGTGTATAAAATTCCTTCTAATCTTTCTTCTTGCGTGCCCGTAATAAAATCTATAGAAGGGTTTCTATAGATTTTATTACGAAATCTTACGATATCCAAACCTACTCAGAATCTTGTGTGCGTGTGTGGCATTTCGTTCTCTCATGTTAGCCCTAACATGTAAAATCAAGCCTCTAGTTTTTTTATTTACGCTGTACTTAGTTTTCACGGTCTTATTCTTCTTAACTTTAGGGTTGTGAATACGAGACGACACGTGAGGTTTAGCCTCTATCAGGACCGTCTCCTTCAGCTCGGCTTGTACTGATACAGCTCGTTCAACTTCAATGTCCTCCATCATGATAGCTTCCTCGGCTTAGACCTCAACAAGCTCGGGATCCCTTTCACCACTTTCCAAATGATCATTGTTATCATACACTGGTTCTGTCAATAAATCAACCAGTTTGTCTGGAATTAAATCAAAATTAGGTATCGGAATGAACACACCGGCTTCCATGTCTTCATCCGTCATGTTCTCTTTTGTCTGCTCCTCAGGCTCTTCCTGGATTAGGCTGCATCTCACTTGCTCGTGGCTCGGGTCAGTCTCCCGGCAGCTCTGTTCGTCGTTGTCATCATCACGGTCATCATCGCTTATTAGTATTTGTGGGACATCCGTCACCACGCTAGAATTTAAAACTGTATTATCATCCTCATTTATTAAATCTTGCCGTCCGCATTCGTCGGATACCTCGGCGGTTTTCTTTTCCACATGTAACAAAGTTTTTAGTGCACGTATTTTACATGAAATGCATTTGCAGGGAAATTCATTCCTTATTATCTCGCACAGCAACTCAAAATCAATACCCTCGTGGTATGTATAATTATAAAAATGCTTAGCTGCGCTATGTAAAAATGCACCCAATATCAACGAATAATCGCTCTCTCGCCATTCACTTTCAGTGGCAACGAGTTTGAATTCAGCTATGAATTCTTCAAAACATACTCGGTCCATACCGGAAAACAAATACATTTTGACGTTTTCATACAAAATTTACTTCCATAGAAACATTCGTCATCTAATTAAAAAAAACCACTTAGCGCTTCATTCCACCGGGCGTCGATACATCGCCTGACATCAACATTAAAATATGTACTCTTCTGGTATGCTTTTAAGCAGCTTTGGGGGTTTTACCAGCCCATATACTTTTTTACTTCTTCGTGCAATGTTTCACACCTTGCACACGCGTTTCGTCTACGCGTTTCGTATACCCGGCGCCTCCACCAATATGTAGACCACAGAACTATGGCCTGCGGTCTACTTAACAAATATTATAAATAAAACTCGAATTGTGGATAAAATCATGTAATGGAGCACCGTGGCTCGGAGAGTCGAATAACATCTCTATATTTAAACAAAAACCGTTCTACAGAATTCGAATATTCTAATTCTTACCAGCCACTTCCAAAGGAGGTATGAACAGCCAGATGCTGCGCAAAGAGGTTCTTACAATATCTGCCTACGTACCTACCGTGCTTGTTTATCTATAATGAAACCTATAAAAGTCGTACCTATAAAAATTTTCTCATGCACCAGTCGTCAGTCGTGGGAATACCTATCATTGTGTGGGTCACACGAGTGAGCTTTCCAAGGTTAGCGTTGCGCCCGCACTGGGAGGTCCCAGTGCGGGCAGTGTAATAGTGAGCCAGTGATTCATATGTGTACGAGGATCCCAAAGTGATAAAAAATCACGTTGTATGCCTCAACGTCCACTTATTAATATTTTGCTTCCTATGACTCGAAAGTAAAGACTAATTTACGAAAGAGAAACTAATTTCCAGTTAACGTGCGAAGAATTTTCATACATATTTTTTTTTAACTTGTATAAGATTTAGCATCTATTTTTATTTTAAAGCGTTGCCCCATACTAGGCATTTCCCATGTATTGTGGGTGCGTTTACAAACATACAAACTCACATACACAAACAGCTATACCCGGAACAACTATCTGTAGGCAATACAGTTTTCGTCAAATAGCTTTGCCCCTCTGAAGTTGTGTCGAGTGGCTGCGTAGTAGTCAAAATTACGAACACACTGCAACTGCGCATGCGTAAGAGACATGGAGGCGGGGCGCGAATTTATGTCTCAGTCTTACGTTTACGTTCGATGCATGCTTGCGTCCCGCTTGCTCCCGTGTACGTGACTGCACCTGCGCGATTTTTGCAAATGGCTAACTTCAGAGAGGCAAAGTTATTTGACGAAAACTGTACAAATATTTGTTCCGTGCGGGAATCGAACCCACGACACGCAGCGCAGCAGCCACTCGCTCAAACACTGCGCAAACCGTGTTCTCATATTTTCTGAGAAGCTCGTGACATCGTCATATTTTTTTAGAAGCTCGCGACTAAATAAGTAAGGGTGGACCTACAAGGTTAAACAAGCAACGCTTGCCAAGATCGGTCTGTGGGTGGGTTTATGGTCACCCATCCACAGACCGATCTTGGCAAGCGTTATTCTTAGTTGGAGTTACGTGACACTTTAACTAGCCTCTTACTTACTGTAATGATGAAATCGATCAAGTTAACAAATTCCATTATTTCCGGCGTCTCTGGAAGGATCTGCTGCGGTTGTAATCCATGCGATTGAGTTTTCCGCAAGTAAATAAGATACTGCTTGGAAGCTAATTTGTGATCGTTTCGATAACAAAAGGTTGTTAATTCAAAATCATGTGTCGTCCTTATTTTACTTGAACACTATTGCAAAGGAGTCCTCTGTTGCGTTGAGAGGATTGATTGACCATCTTAAAAATCTCCGTGCGTTGGAATTGTTAAATGAACCCATCAAGTATTGGGACACCCAATTAATATTCGTGGTAACTCGGAAACTGGATCAGTTAACTTATCGTGAGCGGGAGAAGCACAAAGGTCTTATAGACAAAGATAGCACTATTACATTTGCTGCATTTATTCAATTCATTCGTTTTCGCGCTGACTTGCTAGTTGTGTCCGCACTGTAAAGCTGATCACGTTTTAACCGCTCAAGCGTCGATTATCCTGCGAGGATAGTGACGCCATTGTTTAACATATTGTGTCTGATGCGTTTACAGTTGACAATGTAACTAGTTTTTACAATTCCTTGCACTGAACATAGACGCCCGACTCAAATTAATACCCAACTATAAAGTATGCTATAATTGTTTTCATGCAGGACACTTGCGAATCGATGCAAAAAGCCGGGATGCAAGATATGTAAGCGCCGACATAACACTTTGTTTCATTCGTCGGAGAATAAAGGTACAAATTCTTGCAATAATAACAACAAATTGTGACTGTTCCTAATTGTGAATTACCCTAGGCTGATAAAATTTTCGTTTTTCCTAAATTAAACTACATCTGGTTCTTGTGTCGGCTTCCCCTGTGGGGAAGGAACCGGGCTCCTCCGCCGCCCGATTCTGTAGGGCCCGTCTCCAAACCTGGGCACCCTCCCACCGATTATACGAAATGAATTCCCAAAACTACTGCCTTGTCCGACCTTAGAGGCTAGGGACAAGGAGGGAATACAAGGTGAAGTTAATGTAGGGAATTCATGATTAGTAATACATAAGTAAGCAAACAAGTATAAAATAATAGGTATGAAGTTAATGAGACGAGAGGACTGCAAAGTATATTATATTATGGTGAGGTGGTGAAGGAAACGTTACGCTTGCGATTAATAAATTTATGATCTACTTCTACGTTAATGTATATTTTCACAATAGAACATCTGACCGAATAAACGAACTAGAACTCATTTCGTGACATGGAACGGTGGCCTTGTCGAACGTGTACTGTTAGACCTAATCGTACAGTATCACTATTTGAATACTGTAACGAAACTAACAGAACACGTTCCCGGGATTCTAAATAATTGTCTTACACAATCCTAAGACAGAGTACTGCGAAGTTCAGCTGTCATTGAGGAAGACAATTCCATTTTTATGTAACTCAAATCAACCCTTTTACGGCTGCCTATCTTAAGATAACACAAAACTAGCGCAAGCGCTCCGTGGACCAAGTCTATAGCAGAGTTAATTGAGATAGGTATTGTTGTACGGCGAAGTGGTTCAAACACTTCACATTTCCTTAATTCGCCCCTTTCTTGGATATGCGGTGCAGCTCTGAGCGGCTACCATCCGAATCTCGTGTTTTGCTAAATAGTGTCGATTTAGTAATATGCCTACAAACGGCTGGGTGTGGTTTTAGCGAGACACGGTTCTAGCGTTCTTAGAACGGTTCATTTTGGGTGCCCAGTGAATCCTTAATTTGGATTCCTACCCCTGGAAATGGTCGTCCAACAAGCCCCACGCAATGCACTCTGAGCTAGACCTTATAGGAAACGGTTATCATCAGCAACGCTTGGTTGACCTATAGCCCAAATACGGGTCGGCCATGAAGCCTGTTTTAAATAAGCTGTGAATATTAACGGTTCTGCCCCCATGAATGTGATGCGTCAGTTAAAAGTCAATAATGGCCAATGGTTGGGTGTGTTGGTGTGCAGTATACAAGTAAGTATGTATGAGGGAATGTTAAGTGTAAAGGGGCCTTCGCCGTTTCCCTAAACCAAAAATTACTGACAAATAACTGTCAAGGTATGGATTATGAAATGGATATAAAGTTGCGCCTAGCTGGAATAAATGATTATCAAATTATCCTCTCCGACACAACTACCTGCCACCTAGAAATACTTATAGTTAAAACTCACCCAGTCACACCAACATACTTGCTACGAGTTACAACGGAACTACACACTTTGGTCTCCTAACTTAAATATCCCTAGCCTCGACTATAAGCGTCCGCACGCCCTCGTGATCCTAAAACCTCTTCTTCCGTGAACTCAAACCCGACTGCCCTGGCTTTTCGTTCAAAGCAAAACGTCCCCCTTCCGGGTCCCGCCTACCTCTCGCCAGACATCCTTAAAAAATACCACATTCCACAGTTCCCACACTTTCGCAGAGTTCCTCATAATGACAAGTTTTTGTACCATTTCTCAATTGTTTTAAGGGCCGTTTGGGTCCGACTTGAAACTCAGTTATGGTTGCCAAATGTGGCCAACATGCATTGCGGGCGCCATTACAAATCACATATTTTACTCGTTTCTTTATCGTTTTGTTAAAATATTACTTCGACTTGACGGCTAGTCCATTAAAAGGACAATTTATGATTTTCTGAGTGGTCTGACAGCATGTGCAGTATTTTGAAATAAATATAATGTTGTTATTAAATAGGTATAAGTGACAGACAGTCACAAAATCACACGGTAGCTACTCCCATTCCGACTCTACGTCATCACCCACTGACGCCGTGGCTGGCACTAATGCGAGTGCAAATAAAATAATTTAACTTTGTCTGCGGAACTCAATTCGTTAAGTAGTTCGCGTAAACAACATGATGTGTTATTGTCTACCGCTCTTATCAAGTTATGTGATCAGAATGATCGTGAACACATAGTGCGAGCCCTGCTTGATAGTGGTAGCACATCGTGTTTTATGACGGAACGATTATGTACACGGCTTAACTTACTACTGTTCAGATAAATGGTTCGGTATATGTCATTAATAACGTAAGTTCTCGCGTAGGCTTAATCTGTCATGTGAAAATGACGTGAATAAACAACAGATACGTTACTAAGTTTCATTGTCTTGTTTTGCCATCGTTAACGACTGTTGTGCCCTGTCGTGAATTCGACATTTCTGACCTGCAGGCCTAGACAAAAAACTTTTCTGTAGCGTTAACGTCAGACGCTCACGACAAAATATATGGGAATGACATTACGTGATGACGTTTCCTTTCCACACCTAATGTCATTCCCTTACATTTCGTCGTCAGCGTCTGACGTTAACGCTACAAAAAAGTTTTTTGTCTAGGCCCCCTGAATATTCCAGATAACATCTGTTTAGCTGACCCCACCTTTTACAAGCCTTCAGAAGTAGATGTCTTAATAGGAGCTGATCTCTTCTGGGACTTGGTTGGTTCACAGAGAATTAAACTAGGTGCAGGTAAGCCAGTGTTGTGTGAAACGTTGTTAGGCTGAATTGTTTCTGGCCCTGTTACCTATCATAGTGGTAAATTAATATCGAATAACTTTTCATGCCATTTAACTCAAACTGATTCTCCTAGTAACGGTGATTTTAAATAAAATTCTCACTAATTTAGAAAAGTTCTGGAATCTGGAAAAGATAAACTCACAAACCTCACATTATTTACCCGAAGTGAAGTTGTGTGAGGAGCATTTTGTGAAGTATACGACACGTTTAGAGAACGGACATTTTTGTGTTCGTATTCCTGTTAAGCAAAATCCTTCTATCTTGGGAGAATCTTTCCAAAGTAGTAGTAGTAGTAAGTGTCTATATTCCCCAGAACGCAAACTGAAGTCACTAAGATCACTTCGTGTTCTGTAGGTGAGGCATCCTCAGGTATCAGAGATAAGATTGCTGACGTCATCAAGCATGATTTTTACGTTGATGACTTCTCGACAGGAGGTGATGATTTAAATGAAGTTATGTATATACGCACAGAGGTCACCAACGCACTAGCATCCACTTACATGCCGCTAGAAAGTGGAAGTCTGACGTCCCTAACTTAGTCCCTGGAGCTTCTCAGTCGTTATTAAATTTAGATATGGGATCTAATGAACCCAATAAGTTATTAAGGCTTGACTGGTTTTCTGGTTCCGACGAATTTTGGTTTTCATGTTCAACGTTACCTTATAAGGATTCTGTTACAAAGCGTGATATACTTTCTGCCATAGCACGTATTTTTGACCCCCCGGAACTTTTATCTTCTTGCGTACAGTTCGCGTCAACTAACTTTGCCCATCTGAAGTTAGCCATTTGCAAAGATCGCGCAGGTGCAGTCATGTAGACGGGAGCAAGCGGGACGCAAGCGTGCATCGAACGTAAATGGGCGACTGAGACATAAAATCGCACCGCCATAATCCCCGCCCCCATGTCTCTTGCGCATGCGCAGGTGCAGTTTGTTCGTAATTTTGACTACTACGCAGCCATTCGTAGCCAACTTCAGAGGAGCACAGTTATTTGACGCGAACTGTAGTCACATTGAAAATGTTTTTACAACGGATGGGGTTAGACAAGCTGTCATGAGATGTGCCATTAACCCCAGTACTTAAGGCTGCACAAGCCACGCATTTGTCCATACAATTTTTTTAGGATGATTACTCCATTGTTTGACATTTTTTGTTCCAAGACGGGCATAATACTGTTTTGTCTTGTTGTGATGTATGCCTGTACCAAAACAGAATTTAAAAATATTTAGTCATTTTAAAGTTATCAGCCTCAAAATTTCCATATTTTAACCCGTAATTTAACATAACTTTGGACGTAATTAAATAACAGAAGGAGTATGAAATCTCTAAAACTAAATACGTACAGGAGTAGTTTATTTATTCAAAAATTTATATATCTTTACTTCGAATCAAAATATTCAGTTATTTTGAAGCCTACTCATCAAATTTTACGCACCCGTTTCTAACAACAATGATTGTGCATTTCCCTTTCTCGCGCGCCGTTTGATGAAATAGCAAGCGTTTAGGCCACGCCCACCGTTGAGTTCGACCGGGCGGCATGTGTACTCTTAATGCTAGTTGTAATGCTATTGTCGAAACATTGCCGCTTATTAATAACTATCGTGTTCCACGACTCGTTATATGCGATGCCCATACGTTACTGGGACTACATGTATTCACAGACGCATCTGAGCGTGCGTATGGTGCGTGTGTCCATGTACGTAGTGCCAATGATCAGGGTGAGTACACGGTTCGTCTGTTAGCCGCTAAAAGTGGAGTGGTGCCGATTAAGCCGACCACCATTCCAGGGCTTGAATTGTGTGGGGCCGTAGTCGGAGCTCGTTTGTGTGAGAAGGTTCACTGCGATTAAAGTTCAGTCATATTTAGTGCTGGACAACATTCGAACAGCGTAACACAACGTTAGTCCAGATTGAGGCAATATTGAATTCACGTCCACTGACGCCGCTGTCATCCGATCCAGCGGACTGCATCCCACTGAATCCGGGTAATTTTCTTGTTGGCCGGCCGCTGACGTTACTCCTGCAGCAAGATCTACAGAACCACTCCACTGCTTCATTGTCTCGTTTCCAACGTATCCAGCAGCTACGCCAGCATTGGGCTCGCTGGAGTAAGGAGTTTGTGTCCGAGCTGCAGCAAAGGACAAAGTGGCATACCTGCAAAGACACGCTAAAGTTGGGGTCTTTGGCCATCATAAAGGAGAACCACCTTCCTCTTAAATGAAGAATGGGAAGAGTCGTCGCCGTCCATCCAGGATCGGATGGAATTGTTCGTGTGGCAGACAACTAAACATCCGTTGGAGTCGTCAGAAGAGCCTTTAACAGGATTTGCCCACTGCCCGTTGATTCCGCATTTGGTTGAAAGAGTCTCTGCTGCTTCCAACGTCCGGGGTCATGTTTGAGCCAACGCCTTCTCGTTTGGAATAGGCAAATCAGCGTTACGTACTAATTAGGATTAATAAGATGTAAGGATTATTGATACTGTCTTTTCCTTTCTTCTTCCATTTTTGTTCGTCATCGAGGCAATACAAGTTTTGAATAAATCAGCATATTTGGAGTTTCTTTGAAGAGTTACCTAAATTTCCCCAACATATTTTTAGTCTCCTTCTATTTCAACTAGATGAGAACGGTGTTACTTAGTCGGCTATTTCGAGAAGAAACATCGACAAACTGTCGTGTATCGCCGTGTCCGATCGGCGGCGGCGACCTCTCGCCGGCCTTGGTTCAATCCATGGTCCAGAGCGAGGAGGCATGGGAAGCCGTCACCTCCTTTTGCGAAACAGTAATACTAGCGAAGGAGGAAGCAGGTCGCGTAAGGGAGAGACAACCCTCAAGCTCCAGCCGCCGCAACATAGGGAGACGCCCCGGGCGTCGGGAGTCGCAGGGCGATTCCCGGCCGCCGTAGGCGTGGGTCTGCGGACGGCGAGCGTTGGGTAGCTCACCGTCCGATCAAAGCCAGGCCCGGGTCGACGGCGCGTTGTGTTCCACGCGCGCCTCAAAGAGATGTCAGCAAAGTAGACGGGGCCTGTCAGGGCCAGAGCCTGCACGGGTTGCGGATTTTGTTCGAAAAAGTTACCGCGGCCCTGGAAAGCAAAGGGCACTACGAGGAGCATGGATGGGTTTCAGTCAGTAAGAGTCTGATACTCCCTTCCGCTCCGCCCAGAGCGGATGGAGTCATTTGATGATTTTCCATGTATAAAAAACGTATCTTATTATATGACTTTGTTTTTTTTTAATACGCCAATAAAGAACAAAACTCGTATTATTTCACTATCTAAAGCGATAAATTATGTTTCTTTACCTAAAATACAGTCCAATTCAGTGTGCATCAAATGATATCATAGTAATTTTAAAATACAAATACAATAACCGCCAGCGGCAAGCTCGACAATTAGTTCGCCCAGTGTTTATATTAAACACTGGGCGAACTAATTGTCGAGCTTGCCGCTGCCGGTCATTTGTCACGTCATCACGTGCAATATAAAGCTAGCCATTCACGGATGCTTATTATTTTTGTTGCAATTTTTATGTTCGAGTATGAAATGTACATTTGTGCCGAAAGTAAAAAAAACAAATTATATAAAATAGGGTGCGCTGTTTCCGGACCACAACAGAAGCCATATACAATTCACCGTTTTCGCTCCCGTCCACTAGAGGCACTTGGGCGCGTGAGGAAAATAAATGTTAATTAAAATAATTGTACATTGACCGATTCTGTAGGTGCAACGGAATCTGTCAATTGCATTATCACTTTCATCACAAAAAAAAACAACACAAACATAAAAAATATTTTTTGGTAATATAATATTATTCATCAATCTTTGTTTTAAGGATTTAGTCGCCCGTTTTTGAGAAATGGCTTATATTTGACAGATAGTATTATAAACAAACTAAATTTGACTGGCCGCTAGATTATTTTTCCCATCAGTTATAGAGCGCAGGTTAGTATTTTTAACATAATTTGTTAAACAACTTTACAGATTGGTTCTCTGGCAATTTAATATTACCTACCATCGTAATTTTGTCTATAAAATTTGACAGCAAAAATATACACCGATTAGGAAAAATCTCATCCAGTTTACTTTTTAAGGACCTAGTTAAAGTGAAGACGTAAGTAAAGAGTAGAAAGCAATGAATTTACCAACACATTTCCAACTATGTTTGGTTTGGCTTCCAGTCAAATGTGAGGCAGCGGTGAACCACGATTTGCTCCAGAACCTGCCTACCTGATCTCCACAATCCTGCAATTCCTTATCACTATGCACTTGTTAACACTGGTGTCAGATTGTCCGGTAATTGAGTACCGTAGCAGCTGTCAAAGATGCACAATGACAATATCAAACGCTGTGGAAAAGTCAGGTGATCAGTCTCTTATTTTTAAGCACTTCGACAATCGCAATCGCTTCTATGTACATATCTTACATGAAGCTTGCAAATAAAGCATGTTTATCGATTGATTTAACTATTAGGTACATATAAGTAAAAAAAAACAGTTTATTATCGCCAAACGTGACGCATGCCACACAAAAAAAATCCTCGTAAAACGCATAATGCTACAGCCCGTGTGCGCGACAGAGCCACAGCACTGGTTTTCAGCTTAGAACGGTTACGTACTGCATCCGATCCGAATCCGTGAAAATACATTCCGAAGTAGTCATAGAACTATGTATGGTAGTTTACGAACTAGATCCGACTTCCGTCATCCGATTTCTCTCCGTCATCCGTGAGTCTACAATTCGGAAGAAACATTGTCGAAGTAGCTGTAGTACTGTCTGTATGAACGTTTTCGCATTACCTCGAATTCAAATCGGACATACGACTATCTGTCCATTTTCGTACATACAATCGATTGATCGTCGATCGATGTTATCGATCGATGGTAGAATGGGTACATGTTCAAATCGAAAGGAAAACAGTGATACTGCGCTACAAGTCGACGTCAATAGATTATTTTTGACTACAGATCCGTATTTTCACGAGTTCGGATGCAATACTTAAAGCAATATCCGAATTTGGTCCGAGTTTTTTTTTTCTATAATTTCACATATTCGGATCGGATGCAGTGCGTAACCGCTCTTAGCCGGCGTTGACTGGATGACATCGACCGGAGAAAGTTGTCTGGAGGTCATCGAAGTGTTCACTAATACCACATCATGGTCATCTGCAAATCTCAAGTGGGACAGGTAGACACCGTTGATGTTAATATCGCTATAGTCCCAATCCTGCGTTTTTACGACGTTTTCTAGGACTGCTGTGAAGAGTTTTGGTGAAATGGTGTCGTCCTGTCTAACTCGGCTTGATTGATACGGGATTAGATAAGATATGCATGCGTGCGCTTGCATGAGTAGAGTAGAGACTGTTATCCGCACTAAGACTTTCATTCAGTCTGATGTGCGTAGGTTTCCTGGCTAAGTAGCTCTGGCTAAGTATGCAAGTTGCGTACTGAACTCACACATGCATTTCTCCACAGGCGCTTACACTCACGCACCGAATGGCTATTCAGTGCACAAGCACTGGATGGTAGTACACACACTTCATAACCGGTCCGTGCCGTGACCGACTAGCTCTGGAAAGCGGGGCGGAAGGGAGCCACACAATAGCCGCAGGTTCGTCGCTAGTCGTTCTCGCTGGGCCTCCCCCAAGTCACTGGGGCTCTCACCTGGCGGGGATAGACCGCCGAGACGCCGCCGGGCCGTGAAGAAGCGACAACGGAGCTTGCTCGTTAGTAGCTGTGGCGCGCCTGCGGTACACACGCATCTATTCTCACGGGCGTGCGTTGCTATTCGTTTTCAAGTAGGCGCATGCCCGACGAAGCTTCGATCATTAGAAGCAACCAAACGACGGGCCCGTCGTCGTTACGGGCCGAGGGGTGCCCCCGCGAGCAGGGGCTTGCGGGGACGTAGCGCGACTGCAAACGAGATAGTACATTCCGCTCACAGCAGTCGAGTAGTAAGCTCGGCAGCAGCTGACACTGTCACTATGAAGCTCTTTGTCCTGTTAGCCGTGACGATCGCGTTACTCGCCGCGCTGTATTCCGCGCAACCTGTTGACAGCTCAGCACTCGGTCATCCACACTCTTCAGTTAATATACGAGTTAAGAGACAATATAATATTAAAGGCAAACCATGTCGATGCCCAGAAGGTCTAGTTTGGCTGGAAGCGAAGTGCGTAACCTGTGTTGAGTGAGTACAATTATAATTATTTATTTTGTATCGCCTACAAAAAAAAAATACTTTAAAAATGCAAGATCATTGTTTTTATGGCTCACAAAAATAAAACTTTATGTGATGATAACTTATTGGGATGATAATTTTAAGTGAAGTTTCTTAGTAAATCCCGTCTGTGATTTTACCACTCATTATTTTCGATTGCAAAAAATAAAGACTGTGATGAAAGGTCTCGGAAATAGTTATATAATTTTAGCGATAAAATTCCACTTGTACCCGTAATAATTATACCCAATTAAAGAGTTATCTACAGACATTCGTCTGTACACTGGAATAATGTATGTATGCACGCATGTATGTATATTATGTAGGTATGTATGTATGTTCATTTGTTCCCTCATAACTTCTAAACCATTTATCATAATTTGACAAATGAGGTGTCATTAAAAGCGTCTAAATTTTTATTGTCAGCTGGTTATTATAGGCTAGGTTATGTTGCAATAAATTGTATGTGGCGCACTCTAGGGCGTATAATATTGTAATAATAATGTTAACCTCAAAAAAAATTTAATAAAAGAGAAGTTCAAAAACTAAAACCCGACTTCAGAAAATTCACGTTCCAAAAAGTATGAAACAAGAAAACAGCCGTGGTCGTATGCCACCTATTCTGGTACAACAGTATGTGACAGTTATTTAATTATTAATTATTTTTGTTTCATACTTTTTAGAACGTAAATTTTCTGTAGGCGACTTTTAGTTCTTTTTTTTCTGTAGGCTTACCTACATTTAACTTATTTATAAAAAAAAACTTTACGATTTTTTTTCTTTGTTTTAGATATCTGGATCTCAAAGGAGATGACTTCTGTCCGATATGTGATCAGAATGCTAATTCTGTTATTTATTAAAATGCATTTAATATATCACATGCAAGTCGCAATAACACTTTCGCGACAGTCAATGTTAAAATCTTATAAAATGTAGAGACTTCAGTGACGTTTTTAACAGTGTCTGTCAGCGATGCAAACGCTCTAAAAATACGAAAATTGCCTTTCTGTAATAGAAGAACGTAACATTGATCGAAGAATCCTGATCCAAATGAAACCTGAACATAGAAATCGTATCAACTGATGGATCCTCATTCAGACTATTATTATTAATACATTTATTGAAGATAACAAGAATACTATGGATAAGAGGTTCCAAAAACCTATGTCGAAGAATTTGAAAATAATTATACATTTTTATGAAACTGGTGGTTTAATTTATAAAAAAGTTATCAATAGATACCTATATGAAGATAAGCTGTACTTTTTCCTACAAATATGCAACCTATGTTTTAATCAATCGGAGGAGACAGAAGAGCTCGCGGCAAAGTAATAAACAGCCAGACGGGTCAATCTTCGAGGTTTAGCAATGTTTGCCAAGGAGAGCGGACGCCTCTATGCCTCGAAAAGCCGTTGCACCCGGCCAATTTTGAGGTTTCAACAATCGCCTTCACCACGCTATTGCTAGCAGTATGTCACTTGTCTAGTGCCTTGTCTAATTTACATAACTGGAAAGTCGAGTGGCTAATCAAACGAAAATATTCAACGTATTTTAGGAGTTTCTTGTAAATGAAAGGCGAAAACGTATACCTACGAATCAATTGAAATTATGTATTGTCAAGTCATAAGGCATCGCTTGTATATTACCGTAGGGGATACCCTACTATGATAACACCAGTTGTGGTGTAATGGTACTGAGGAGCTATGCGACCAATAGGCGCGATCCAAGTTGGGTGCCGGCCGAGGATGACTTAGGCTAAGTTCATGTATCGCGCAGAAGGAGGCTGCGGAAAGGGAGAGGGAGATGTCGAGTGCTCTCCCGGCCCGCAGCAGGCACACCGGGCGCCGGAGGAGGGGGCATACGCTGCCCTCCTTCTGCCCCCCTAACTGGGTCCAGGGGTGGCGGACTTGGGGATGTCCGTTGCCCCCCATTCATCTGGACCCGAGGTGGCGGCGCGTGGTGTTCCCGTGCGCCCCTCTGACGTCGCGGGGGGAGTTAAACACCTCACTCCCCCCGCTTACGAGATGTGGCCTGCAGAGGCGGGCCGGCACCAGCCGGGGATTACGGAAGTCGCATACGTTCCCGCGATCCCCGGCGTAGGTGGAAGATGGAACACTGGGGTGGTTTAGTCAGTAAGAGTCTGACAGACCCCTCCACTCCTCCCCTCCCCGCCCCATGGCGGAGGACATCCATGAGGATTTCCCCCCGTTTAAAAAAAAAGGCTAAGTTCATGTGATGGCGCGGCACCGCGCGGATGAATTGGACCAGTCGATACTGGCTTGTAGAACTTATCGTATCACGTATCACGCGGTCATATGAACTTAGCTACACTTAACTACGGGCGGCACGGTTTCCTACAGTCAGTCATAGACTATATAATATATAATGGTACAGTCAGTGTCCGATGGTCTTCGACGAAGGAATGTTGTCGCTCCTCGAAATGGTCGCCAGCGCAGTCGCAGACCTCCGGTAGTGTCGCATTTGTTCGGAGCAGTGGCTCTGAGCGAGTGCCTCGCGCCTTGGCAGTCGCTCGGTGACTGACGGCGTGGCGGCAACGCCGGAGGTGTGATCATCACAGACTACAATAACGTGTGATGCGCTAGTACGATAATCGATAAAGGTAGAAATAGCATTGAATTTTGTGTTCCACCCAGCAATAAAATAAATGTTTTATTATCTTGTTGAGTTATATTACTAAGCGTTTCGCAAAGTAATTGAAATGACTTCGAAAATAACGCGAACAAGTAAATACAAAATGGTTTACGTTGTTTTCGAAGTTGATCTCCGAAACAGTTTTCGTTATTAACACTTCAGCTTGTTATCAAAGAAAACCAATATATTATTATATCATATTATGATTCAACCAATTTCCACTAAAGGAAACAATTGATTAAAAAAAAAAAGTTAATTAGCATTCCAATACTTTGATGATTCGCTTGCTTCAGTTTGTAATATCAAGTACTTATTTGAATGCAATGAATCAAACGTGAGGCGGCGGTGAATCATGCTATAGACAGTGTGCCTGCTTATCTTTCGCACACAACCCTGCAACTTATTAAGGCTACTCTCTCGAAAAAAGCTTAAAAACAGCGTGCAGATGAAGCAGCTTTTCGTCAGCATTTATAAAGAAATTACACCTGAAAAAAATATATAGCAATCTACATGATATAATACGTAATTTGGTTTAGCCATAATTTTTCTATCGGTATCCGATAATAAGAAAAAAAATCACCAAATCACCTCTAAATCGTTGAGATGAAACCATTTTACTCCTTCATTTTTTATCAAAAGAGTATAAAAAAAATATCTACTGCTTTGCAATACCAACGAAAATAATTTGGTTTTGTTACTTTTTAAAAACATGTATTATTTTTACTATAATAAATTAAAAATGCGACCATTTAAAGTCCGTGTCTATATCTCCCCCGCACTCGTCCACAAATTCAGTGCGGGGCGCGTCGTGTTGCTAGGTGGACGTGTGTCGCTTTGCGAGAGCTCAGCACTACAAAAATATCGTAAAATATAACTGCAAAAATGTAATTTTGTTAAAAGTGGAGTAAGTTTTTTCTGATTCCTGTATACGTAGTGTTTTATAGTTATTTTAATTGTACAGTTTTATTAGTGTTTAAGTTTAGTTTGTAAAACATGGGAAATAAACAGAAACGTTTGAAGAGAGGTTTAAAAAAATATTACAAACAAAAGGGTATAACATTTATCAAGGTAAGTTTTATCTACATTTTCATTATAGATTTATTTACCTTTCATGAAAGTAGATAGATACTGTTTATAAAATACCTATATTCAAACAAAGTTGTAAGTATAATGCTTCTGTGTCATAGAGTAGTGAATGATCACAGAAGGACCATGTCCTTGCAATGACTTTTAGTCAATATTACTTGTAATTTTCCTTTTCGGTACCTCAGTAAAGTATATTTTTACCCGACCGCGCCAGAAGGAGGGTTATATTTTTCGAGTGTGTGTATATTTCTTTGGTACGCTTTGTAGCCTAAACGCCTTGATGGATTTTATCTTGATAGATGTCATTAGATTCGTCTTGATAGTGAAAGTGACACTGATTATATAAAAAAATAAAATGGCTGATTTTTGGCGCCATATTATGTCTTCAAATTTTTTTCCTCAAAACGTATCGAGGGGGTAACAAGATAAAGGGCACGAGGAGACGATTTCAAAAATGTATCTCACTAAAATGAAAGAAATAAAAAAATACCTTTTTAGTAGTTTTTAGCGATCGGATTTTTAGACAGTCAATTGTTTTTAATATTATGATTGATTTATTCTGATTATTTTACAGAGTTTATGCAGTGAATGGCTGGAATTGAGAAGGAAACTGTCAACAGCCTCTAACTTTGGCCGCATTATAAAGAGGCGTTCAAATATCAGTTGCAGTAACGTAGTAAAAGATTTACTATAATATAAAGAAAGCATAAGTCACGTTAAATCAATAAAACATGGGACTGAAAATGAAAAAAATACTGTTGAGAAAATTTCAAAAGACACTGGTTTAGTTATACAACCATACGGTTTATTTATTGACGATGAATTGCCATATCTAGGCGCTACTCCTGACGGTATATGTGTCGTGGAGAACATGGTGGTAGAAATTAAATGCCCTATTGCAGCTCACTAACTGAGTTTTACCGATGCAGTTACTAAAAAAAAATACCTTTTTATAAAACTGATAAAACTGCTACGATTGTTATTAATACTAATCATAATTGGTAATACTAAATTCTGGGTCAGCTTCACATAACCAAAAGAACAAAATGTCTTTTTGGAATATGGCTGGGTGAAAATATTTCCTATGAAAATCAAATTATAGAAAAAGATGACAAGTTCTGGAAAGACGTAATGGAAAATAAATAAATTAGATTTTATTTGGATTGCATATTACCGGAACTTATTGATCCAAGATACCCGAGAAAAATGAAAATTAGAGACTATTTGTATGCATAGAAAAAGCAGTGGTAAAAATAAATTACCCAAAAAAAGGAAACAAAATGATTTAAACCAACAAACAAATGATTTACAAGAAGACGATGTATAGGAGAAAGAAGAAAATGTCAAAGAGAAGGAAATATAACTAAGGAAAGAAAAAGAGGTTGAAGAGAAAAATGAACAAAACGAGAACGAAGAAAAAAAGAAAACAGAACAAGATTTTGTCTGGCTATCGAAATTTTCAAAAGGAAATATATGTGAACACGGAGAAATAAGTGAGGATCAAGAAGTTCAACCAGCCAAAAGAATAAAAATACTCATTGAAAGGAAGTTACATTTCAGTGAATTTTAGTTCTTATCTTTTTTTATAACAAATATTATGACATACACTAGTACCTATTACTTATAATATACTACCTACCTATCTACCTTACCTACCTACCCTACCTAGAAACCTTCCTCTGACTTTAACAAAAATTTTGATAAAAATATTAGCCGAAATTGGTCCAGCCGTCCTCGAGTCTTGCTCTTAGCAACAGAAATAACCATTAATTTTTATTTATTTATATAAATAATTTTGTTCACAAGTTGTCTTCCTCGATCATGTTTCAAGCCTGGCTGATTTGTAGTAAAGGTATAGTTTCTACCCGCGGCCTCGAAGCATTTGACAAATATATTCGTAACTGTTGCCCGAAAAGTACATCCATATCAATAGATAGTAAATAAAAACAAAAATTGACTACCTACCTACTTTATACGCGGAGCATATAAAAATAATTTTAACTTCCACGATGATTTGACCTTCTGTGATTTCGATACTCTGTGACGGGAGCGGGCCGCGCGCGGCTCATCGTTCTGTTGCATGCGGGTAGCGGAGTGGGAGTTCGCTCCGCCCAAATGCGCAAGGTCACTGGCATGAATACAAGCCTTAACACGATACCACTTGGTGACACTGGTGTCAGACTGCCTGTCTTTTGAGTACCGTAGCTGTCAAAGATGTACAATTGACTGGGTCGAACGGCTTTTCGAAGCATAGCAATGCTAAATAAATTGAGTCTATACAATGAAAAATATTGCATTCTTACAATCTTTAGCTGGTCCAACAATATATCCAAATGCTAACAGATTACTTTGTGCGCCCTAGTGGCTGTGGAGCGGGACCAGCATTGAGCCAAGCATTTTAATCTTCAATTTATCCCCCTAACTTATCTATAAATTACAATATGCTTGCCTGCATAATGTGCGTTTAATACTAGATTAAAATGTTGTCGCATTTAGTTCTAATAATTATACAGGAAGGCATTTCATTAAAAAATTTTCATCAGTACCGCATGAAAGAGGAGGCTACTTTAGCCAGTCCTAAACCTGGGTGAACTAATTGGTCCCTATTTCGAGTACCATAATTATGTCTGTCGCCTGTTTTACTAAAAAGATGTAAATTAATTCCCTGGTATTGAATTGATTAGTCCCAGTAGTATTTAGTAATTAAGCTTACAAGCCAAGAGTTATTTTAAGGAAGTATTCTTAGAAGATCAAACGAACTTATCGCCTGGTCGGCGCGCCACAAGGTACATTAGAGCGAGATAATGTTTTTTCTCTTTCTTATACTCTAAAGACTTGTGCGATATGTACGAAGCGTAGGCAAGCTACTACATGGTCAATATTTAAATCTCGAAGACGAAGACAGGATAATTAAAGAAAGTTTGTTATTCTGCTATAAAATAAAGTAGATTTGAAAAAAAAACAGTATTTTTTTACAAAATACCAATAATTTCCCCCGAAAAAGTGTCATAATAAGTGACTAATAAAGAATTTCTTGTTATTGCGGTATGCTATTCGCCTCTGACTCGTATTTTCAGGTTCGTCAGAAGAACTGAACCATCTGATTTGTCACAATTTCGAGTGGTTTCATTATTTTCCGATGTTAACTAGACTTATCTACCTGTATAATATAAGGATTGCCCTTATAAAACAATATCGTACGTTTTCTAATCAAAGCGACGTGCAACTGACTGATAGAAACGACGCCGAGCTGTTTATTCGCGCACACATCACCGTAAACACCCCCGCTACTACCCAGAGCAAAAATGACCCAGCTGCAGTTCTAGGTAATTTAATAATGCAATCAATTATGAATAGTCAAATAATTTCAGAGGCCTGAGTAAAAAAAATGCGGATGGGATAAAAATGGGACGGTGGCGCTTCTAGTGTATCATTCGAACATACTCAATGGCACCGTGAGATGTCATCGAAATAATTGGCGCTTGAAGTACCATCATATCATTCGAATAAACCCAATTGGCATCGAAGGCTAACAGGATAGGGCTACGTCGCCGCGGTAAGTAAATTTTGTAGGTCTCGCATTGTTATTGGTAATTCTTATATTTTGGGGTTTTTTATAACGTTGCCACACACTAGGAACTTCTTTTCTCTTCATTCAGGTTAGATTCAGATTACTATATTTGCTCATCGTATCGTGGTTGCGTTTACAAACATTTACACTATCTGTAAGCCATACATATATTTTTCCCATGTGGGAGTCGTACCCGCGACACGCAGCGCAGCAGTCACTCGCTTAACCACTGTGCCAACCGGGCCGTCAAAAAGTTTTGATGCAACTTTTATACCCGTTTTTACACAGTGAGCTATTGTTATAGAAATTAACATTGTTCTTTTTTTGTTTTATTTATAACGTTAAACGTGTATGACAATAATCGTTTCCAAATATGGTAAATAAACAAAAAAAATAAAAAATATGGTAAATTTAGTACTCAAACGAAAAAAATAGTAGATTCATGGTTTTCGAGAATGAATCGACTTCGTTTGTGCGGCGGTAGTCAGACCCCCGTCAGCAGCCGGTCTATTTCGTCAACATCTCATCGTGTTAGCTTAAGTGGAGGAAGTATGAAGTGAACTGTCATTCCATCTTGTTTATATGGTTTATCAGCTCACTACATGTTCACTTCAATTGAGTGATTCTGTAAACATCTACACTATAATAATATTATAAAGAGGAAAGATTTGTTTGTTTGAATTGAATAGGCTCCGAAACTAGTGGACCGATTTGAAAAAATCTTTCACCATTAGTAACCTACATTGTCCTTGATGAACATAGGTGACAGAATATTTTCATAAACGTTAGGGATCCGTATGAAAACTTCGATAATGTAACTTAAGGTGTGAAAAAAATACCAAAAAAATCCTCATTTCGCGCACGCTGCGGAAACTATTGCCAATAGAGGAAAGTGATGTACGACAGTTTTATAGAGATGGTTTTATACAGGTGTACTATATGTCTAACTATTATGGTTAAGTCACCATGACCGCTTTTTGTGTGGATGAAATGGATACATGGTGATTTTGGTATTATGATATTCACCCTTATCTATTCAAAAAAATGTATAATTAAGGTTGATTATGTCCGTGTAAATTACAAAATTATTTGATCCGATTTGAGTAATTTAAATTATTTAGGCCTATGTCCAGCAGTGGACGTCTTTCGGCTGATATGATGATGATGATGATGATATCAGACCTTTCGTTTAAAAGTTACGACGGTTATAAACATGCTCTAAGTAAGAAAAATGTCGCAGCTTGAGCGAACTTACTGGGGAAAATCTTATCATATGCTTGGTCCGTTTTTAGAGTAGGACATTATTGCTTGCTTCAATTGACGTCGGAATGCCATGAACAAACTAAAAGTGGGATAATTGAAACAGATGTAAAAGTTTTTGCATAATCAACAGCTAATGGGGTGAACGGAGTGAACAGTTGCGCTGATCCTGGGCTCGAGACAAGTGAGAGACTGTCAACCGTAGCGTGGCGAAGGCGATTGTCAATACGTCAAAAATGTATGGGATTGACAGATGCTATTAAATTCGCTAATTGAATGACACATTGTCTAGGGTCTCCTGAGACCACAGAATAAGCAGAAATGACTGGGTAATTAATGAAAATCGTTGTGCTTAATTTTCCAATACTAAACTTTAAAAGGGGGCGTTGAAGTTTGTGGAGTACTTACTAAATCTGCAAGGACGAAGTCGCGGTCGAAGTGCTAGTCTTAAATAAAGGAACTTATTTAAGACGTTTACAGAATCACTCTGCAGGACCACCATGAACCCTGCTTGGGCGGAGCATCGCCGTGTCCTCGTCGATTCGATCGGCGGCGGCGACCTCTCCCGTCCGGTCCTGTTTCAATTCATGGTCCGGAGCGAGGAGGCATGGGAAGCCGTCACCTCTTTCTGCGAAGCAGTAATGCTAGCGATGGAGGAGGCGGGACGCGTGAGGGAGAACCCTCACGCTCCAGCCACCGCAACATGGGGAGACGCACCGGGCGTTTCCCGACCACCTTAGGCTCGGGTCTGCGGACGGCGAGCATCGGGTAGCTCGCCGTCCGATCAAAGCCAGGCCCGGGTCGACGACGCATTGTGTTCCATGCGCGCCTCAAAGAGATGTCAGCAAAGTAGACGGGGCCTGTCAGGGCCAGAGCCTGCCAGGGTTGCGGATTTTGTTCGAAAGAGTTACCGCGGCCCTGAAAAGCAAAGGGCACTACGAGGAGCTCGGATGGGTTTAAGTCAGTAAGTCTGACACTCCCTTCTGCTCCGCCCAGAGCGGAAGGAGTCATTTGATGATTTTCCATCCAAAAAAAAAAAGGACCACCATGAACGACAAAAAAGGAGGCATAAAAAAATATTAGTACTAATATGTGTGATTCATTTCGTAAAATAGAGAACTGAAACATTTGTGCTTACCGAGAAAGCAATGATAATGATTTGGATTCGCTCGCTCAGCAGTACCACGACGGTCGATGTTGATTCAAAGTTTTGGGAGTTTAAAGTTTCTTTTTATGTCTTATTCTGTGGTGTACAATTACATTTATATAAAACTTGTTTTACCCACGACTTCGTACGCGTATATCCCGTTGTCTCCCGTTACCATTGGAATTTCCGGTTCCCGTATAGCCTATAGCCTTTGTCACGAATATGGCTATCATATACAAAAAGATTTTTTTAAATCGGTACAGAAGATCCAGAGATTACCCCAAACAAACTCACGAACTCACAAACTTTACCTTTATAATGTTAAGTATAGATTTACTGAAAGTGACGAAAAGACCTTGCTCAATAAAACTGCTTGCCCAATGTTCAAATTTAGAGCTTCACTAGTTTACAAAACTTTTTCACAAAAAAAAACCGACTTCCAAAAAAAACAGTACAAAGTTCAAACTAACTTTAATTTCGGTAGTCGGTGTTTTTGGTTGCTTCTTAGTTATTTGACACCGACTTCCAAAATTAAAGTTATTTTATACTTTGTAGTGTTTTTTTAAGTCCAAGCAAAGCAAAAATACGCAATTTCGTATACACGGATGATTTTTCCAGATACTTGGATTTAAAAACCAAACTACTTAACCGATTTTGATAAAATTTAAATGGGTCCCATTTAAATTTTATCAAAATCGGTTAAGTAGCCTGGTCGAAAGGTATATCCTTTCATATAAAACAAGTTTTGTTTCAAATCGGTTCATAAATGACGGAGATATGAGGCAACGAACACAAAAAAATAGGTACCTACAATCGAATTGGAAGTCGGTTAAAAACATGTATCTCATGCCATTGTAATTGGTGTGGAAGCGGTGGTCACGATGTTTAAATTTTTAATCAATGATTTTCTTAAAAGCATTTGTTAAGAAAACCAATTTACTCATAAAGAAGTAAAAGTGTTCAATAGTTCAGAATCCGTAATGTTGCAATTAAAGAGGAATTAGCATTCATTACATTTCTCTAATAAGGTCGAGTTTTGAGATTTTTAGTTAATTCAACTAATGTAGTGACGTCATATTGCGGACCTTGCAAGTATTTTTAGTTACCTACCTAAGAATAGGTAGAAAAAAAAACTGTTTGGTTTATTTATTTTATAAGTTACTTAAGTATACAGTTTTTTTTCTATTAAGTATGTCTAACTGCGGATTTGTTTGGGGTAGGTACTGGGTATTATCAAAAACCGATTTTGAAAGCAATTGTTCCAGTAACTAAAAAAACACAATTTTGGCTTTTGCGGGCGAATCCGTGGACAGGTACGAGTGCATAAAATTGCTAGCAACTCTATTCAGATTATTAGGTTTAAAATGTTTTATAAAACGTTTGGTTGACAACCCTAGCACCCGTTGTCATGAGGTTTTATTATTTAAAAAAGGACTAAGTTAAAGTACTGATCATCGCCATAAAGAGAGTGTCCTGGAATGAATAAGCTGCAGTTCTCAGAAGTCGCAAGGAAACGACTTCAAAAGAAATATAGAAGAGTCTGGATTTATCCTGTCTTAAAAATATTGAAATAAAAAGTAAGTACAATATGATACTGTCATCTGACTGTATTTCAAGTATAGAGTAAAGAAATTTTCTTTGTGTATTTTTTTAAGATGAAGCAAATAAAAATTCTAAGTATAAATTAGGGAAAATGATTACTACTTTACTTTGTTATGACCCAAGATACATACAGCTTATTTATTCAGCTGTTGTATTGAAATCAACGCAGCGCCATCTATTCCGCCATCAGCGATCTACTGAACAATATCCTGCATCGCAGTATCAGTTTTCCATGCAATTTGAACATGCACACAGTTGCCCACCGGAAACTACATTCGTCCAGTCGGAGGATCAGAGAATCGGTTTTCAATGTGACCTTACTCTCTGTTCCGCATACCTTTATAGCCTTTGAAGCCTATTTGTATAAGATGAACGAATCAGGAGTGCAAAATAGATCCCTACATTATTATAAAAAAAACAAAGTCCCATCCGCATCTGTATGTCTGTTGTCGAATGCGATAAACTCAAAAAATACCAAACGGATTGTCATACAGTTTCCACCAATCAGGAAGAAGAAATTTTCATTTACTAAGTGTACCTATTCTTCAATTATTTTTTTTTAATATTACCATGCTTTTGAAGTTTTCGGGACAAACCGGCCACACTATTCCCAACCATTACCAATTCTGAGAGCCAGAATCAACAGTGGTGACCATCAGAAAAAAGCCGAGTAAATGAATCTGGACAAGTCCCGGAAAAACGATTCAACTGTATTAGATCCCCCTTGAATAAAACCAGACAGAACATGAAATAAATTTTATTTCAAGTTTCACAGTGAAATAGTTAGGACCGAATGAGCAACTCCATGAGATTGTTGTGGTAGTCTTGCAGCTGGGGCCCGCGGGGGCTCTCGCTCCGGAAGCCGCCCACCTTGCCCACCAGCCAGTACGTCTCCATGCAACCCTTGCCCTGCGCGACAAACATAAAGAACACATGGAGCCTTTTCCAACTTTTCAACTTTTCCTGCGGAGGCGGGCCGGAACCACCACCAGCTGGGGATTACGGAAGTCGCGTACGTTCCAGCGATCCCCGGCGTATGTGGAAGATGAAGCACCGGGGTGGTTTTAGTCAGTAAAAGTCTGACATACCCCTCCGCCCGCCCCAGGGCGGAGGACATCCACGAGGATTTCCCCCGTAAAAAAAAAAAGGTTCCAGTCTAAATTTTACATTAATTGACTGTCATCTGACCCGCACAACCCAGTTATGGTAGGCGCCAGATAAATGTGCAATAACGGTCATTAACGTGGGTCAATGACCGTTATTGCACAGAAAGAAAAAAAAGTCTATTAATGTATTTATTGACTTTTTAAAATAAAATACACTACTAATAAAGACACAAAGCTGTACTGAATCGACTTCTATCGAGATACTTTACGTTCTCTAGTATTATGAAAAACTGTTCATAATTTATTGTTCGGGTACATGAAAAGTTACAAAGAAGTCGCAAAGTTGCAAGTCTATCTGGTACCTACACGATACCCCTTAACATGACTGTTCTCAAATTCCACTGTCTAAGATCTACAACTGATGGCCGGGACCTACGGCTCAACGTGCCTACCAAGGCACGGATGAGTCTCGGGTCTCGAATCATTGGGATCGTTTTCGGTAAACATAGCTTTACCTCGAAGATCATCTCGTGTGGCTGTTTTTATTATTCACGAGCATATGAAGTTAGGTAATTGTACCCACGTATAATTATGTAGTCTATTATAGGAATGAAGGACTGAATGAAAAATAATAGCCGTTAGACGTTTCTGATTTTGTTGAAATAAGCTTTTTTCCAATTTCAGATTTGGTCCTTAAGTCATTTATTTAAGTTCTAAGGTTAAACAGTAAGCTTGTAAATATAAGAGGCCTTATAAAAAGACAGAAAAATTCTTACTGCAACATTGACGGGACCTCTCGTCTCGAACTCATAGTTTCCAATCTCGTCTAGTGCTATTTTCGTTGTATATGAAATGTGGATTTTCATAGCTGTGGACAAAAAGTAGTTTATTATATTTTCATAGCTGTGGACAAAAAGTAGTTTATTATGTAATCAGTTTCTACATTGTGATTCTTTTGAAATTTTAGGTTATACAATAAGTTTGCCGGGTTTTTTTTACCAACTTCAATGGGTTTCCAAAGTCCCGGCTAGGAATATTGTTTTTTTTTAATACAATGATGCAGTTTTAGTTTTTATCAAAATCGGGCCAAAGATTATTATGTGTTTTTCGCCAATCCTCATATTTTGGATTTGACTACCAACGCTCACTTGAAAAATTCAACTGAGAAGAACACATAGAAGCAGACATAGACACAGTAATAAGATGATGTCTAAGTGGTTGCGTACCTTCGCCAGTACTCTCCATGCGGCTGGCGGTGTTGATGGTGTCGCCGAAGAGGCAGTAGCGCGGCATGGTGGTGCCCACGACGCCGGCCACGCAGGGCCCCGTGTTGACGCCGGCGCGGATCATGAGCGGCGCGCCCGGCCGGTGCGGCACGCATGCGCCCTCCAGGCTGCGCAGCAGGGACAGCGACATGTCCGCGATCTCGGACGCGTGCCGGTTGCCTGGGGACAACTCACTACATCATAAACCACAGAACTGATAAAATGTTTCCAATTCTATTATATTTTATCTTAGGTAATAAGATAATTATGACATATCTCGGGCTCAAGATAATGTGACTTTCTATACACTAGAATAATATATCCCATTTCAAGGAATGCACTCAACCACGGAAAACCCTCTAATATAAAACCATATTTATAACTGTACATGTGCTGTATTTTTAGAACCTATATAATGGACGAGTGTTGAGTGGCTCGCTATCCGATAAGAATCGGGCACGGGTCGACGGTGCGTTGTGTTTCACGCGCGCCTCAAAGATGTGTCAGCATAGAAGACAGGGCCCGCTAGGGCCAGAGCCTGCCAGGGTTGCGGAATTTGTTCGAAAGCAATAACGCGACCGGAAACACAAGGCGTCGCGCGTGGCGTGTGGCGTGGCGTCTCGCGTTACGTGTGGCGTGGCGTCTCGCGTGGCGTGTGGCGTGGCGTCTCGCGCGATTTGGACCTTTTTTTTCGGTTTACAGACAGGTGGTGCGTGCAGCGGCCAACAACATCACCCTGAACGTATTTGAAAAACTAAACCCGTTTCTTTCATTTTATTCGTTTTTTTTTGGGTTTTATTGGAAAAAAAACATGAAACATACTGGCAAATTTTCTTGAAACTTTCGAATGAAGCAGTGGAAAAAAAACAACGGAATTGGAAAGAAACGGGAATTTTTCCTGCTTTTTCAACGCTATGCATGCGGCGTTCATCGCTGCGGTGGACGCGGACGTTCGTTTTTTAATCCTAGAGACTAATGACATCTCAAGTGATTGAAAGAAAGAAAGAAAGAAAATTGCATTTATTGGCACAATAAAAAACACCTTGCAACTAGAAGAGAAAATTTATGTAAAATCAATTTTTTTTTTCTTTTTCTTTTTTTTTATCATGCATATTTAATAGATCATTTATTATAAAAGTATTTTATATTTTTGGCAATACTGTCAGCCTTTTGAGTACATTACCAGTGGCCTGCGATACGGAGGAATTTTTCGACGCCATGTTTTAGATTATTTTAGTTGAGTCTTTTATTTAAGTGTGTATATACTTATAAAATAACGAAAATAAAAACAAAAATACAATGTTGTTAAAAGGGCCTCAGCTCAACATAATGTCAGGTGGTCAACCCTAGGTATTACCACCTAACGCTGATTTTCAGCTGCAGCCCACGGGTGCCAGACGCTCGAACGCGCAGTAGACATATTAAAAAGAAAATTATTGAGGTTAAATATTAAAGGTGTTACCATAAACTAATTATAGTTTAGTAAGTTTTGTAGTTGCATAGTTGCAACACTGTTGTGTCGTTTGAATGCTGTCATGTAACGGTGTGATAGTTGTAGCGTTTGAATAAAACGATTTATTAGAATTCTTACTCAGTTTATTATTCAAACCCCTAAACCGAACAAAAAGAAGTGTCGGCATAATATTGTAAACATAATTAATAAATAGGTAGAAAAATGAAAGTGAAGTTGTAAATCAATTAAATATTCACAAGAATTACGGAAAACATTATCAATATTAATTAAAAATTACTTCTATAACACAATATTAAAACATTATTTAAACTTAAAATAAAACAACAGCATACATGAAAATTATAAACAAAAATATAATAAAATTGATGTCAAAATTACAAAAACAACCGTCAATTAAAGATTGGTGATGGGTATAGCCGTATGTTCACACTGCCGCAGAAGACGCCGCGTGCGACGCAGCAATGCTATGCGCGGGCTCCGCCTGCATCGCAAGCAAACGCGTGTAAAATCGCTTCTCCGTAAACGCTCTCATACAACGCCTTTTGTTTGAATTCAGTGCGGACCGCGTCGCTGAACACACCGCGCGACGCCCCGCGTCTCCGTAAATGAGGCCTAAGACTCCATGGAGTCATTTGATGATTTCCCACCCATAAAAAAGCCATCAATACCATTTATAGAAATGGTATTCATGGATGCGGTTTAGTAAGACTCATGCCCAAACACGAAACCACTCCTCACTTACAGGACGATGATGCCACCGACACAAATACACTCGTTACACTTATAAACCCCTTTCTTTTGGTCGGAAGTAAAAAAGTTAGTCTTCCTAGCTTACCGTTTCTCTGCGGCAGCCCCGACACGACCATGTAGGCGTCGCCAATGGTCTCCACCTTGTAGACGTCATAGTGAGTTATCTTCTCGTCAAACAACCTGCGCAACATATTAATCACAGTTATTACGTCATTGTAAATTATTGCAACTAATAAAACTATTACATTTTACATTATTTCCCTGTATTTTTTGTGATGTTAATGTGATGATAATGTAGCTTTTCATTTGAAATAGAAACGTAATCGGACGAGTAGGTTTTTCCATAGATTACATTACATACAAACAATCTAATTGAGGCTAACAAGAAACGCTGTTTCTCAATATTTGTATTAGTTAATCGCGGTTTCGCAAGAACCATTTCTAAATTTTCTACATTACTATTGCGTGCTGCTAAGTTGATGTTTCCTGAAAAAAATATAATTAGTCCGTCAGATAGATTTCCACAAAATATGACATGTACTATTGGATCGCACGACGTATTTTTTCTTTTTCACGTTAACAAAAACTAAAATAGTGCATTGAAAACTCGTGTGACGTCACAGACCGACACACTTTTCACCGGAAAGTGACGTCGCAAGCCCCCACTTTTGATTTTTGACGCGTTTTATTTTCATTGTTTGGTAAAACAAAAAATACGTATCGAATATTTTGCGATAATTTAACTGACTGACTAAATAGAATCATATTTATATACTCAGGAAACATCCCTATTAACTCTTGTATTTTCATGTGGACCTTATTATAATTTTAGACCGCCTCGGAAACTATAAAAAACGACTCCCATCACTCATCATGGCATAACAAACCCAACCAGCAACGGACACTTGGCGGCCCTTTAAATTCGTAACTCTATGACGTATACATGAGCTCAAACCAATACGAACTTGTAACGCTTTCTGTGAAATTTATAAATCGAGATCGGCTGGACCCGGCTGGACGGCCCTCCCGAATAGCTCAAAGTAACTATTTAAAACGTTGGAAAATTTACGAAAAAATAAAAATGAAAAAACATTTTCCCAAACAAAATGATCATGGGTAGGGTCGGTAGAGTAGGTAAGGTAGGTAGGATAGGTAGGTAGCCAGCTACTAGCTACTAGCGTCAACTACCTACCTGGCTACTTAAAGGTAGCCAGTTGACGGGAGCGAAGGACAGCCAGTTAATAATAAAATCATCATGTGCCTAGCCTTTCCCAGCCTTTTACCAATATGTTGCGTGGAGCGTCTGCCTATCTGACCGCCACAACCCAGTAACTGGGCAACATGTTACTTTTTGCGTCAGATTTTCTGGCTTCTGACAATCCGTATCGACTGCCAAAGATCTACAAGTGACAGCCGGGACAAACAGCATAAACGTGCTTTCCGAGGCACGGAGGATTCTATGTTTGTTATGATGACCCATCCACAGACCGACCTCGGCAAGCGTTGCTTAACCTTGAAAACTGGCATTATATATATATATATAATAAATATAAAAAATGTATGGCGACTCCATGCATTGCTATGACCCATGCCAAGTACCCACGAGTGTAAATACTAATAATTCTACCTACTTGTGCATTTACGTATTTCTAATAATAAATATTGTAAGAATGTGGTTTTGACCTAGTTTCACTGTAACCTAGGTAAATATTTTACTCATCAATAAACTTGGTACCTTAGTCAACGTCCCTATATATTGCCTTAAAACCACAACAATGCCACGTCACCATCATCAACCAATTACCGTCCACTGCTGGACGTAAGCCAAACCCCAAAGAGCACCAACCATCCCGGTCTTGAGTAGTGCGCATCCGTCTGCTGCCAGCCAGCTTCTTCAAATCATCGATCCATTGTGCCGAAAGGTGTCCTACATTACGTTTGCCCATACGCAATTGCCGAAACTACTGGTCGTAGAAAGCTGAAATTGGGCATGTAGCCTGTAGGTTCTTTGTGGAGTGTAGGGACTAAGAGAGGATTTCCCGAAATTCCTATGAGATCGAGAAAACGGGATATGCGCGTACAAAGTCGCGACCAAAAGCCAGTATTATTTAAATTGGTAATTAATTTATTTTCCTCTTGAAAACCTCATGTTAATCAAAATGAGAGTGTCAAAACAATACCTACCTACGTACCTACCGTACTTGTTCGTGTATCTACAATGAAGGTGTAAGTTGTACAAAATATATTGTCTCATGCACACCAGTCGTGGGGATAGCTGTCATTATGTGAGTCACACGAGTGAGCATTCTGAGGTTAGTGTTACGCCCGCACTGGGACCGAAGTGTGATAGTACGTCAGTGATGCATACGCTTACGAAAATAAAAAATCACGTTTAGGAGATAAAATGATAATAAGTGGAGGTTGAGGTCTACTCAACCTCCACTTATTATCATTTTATCTCCTATGACTGCTATCTTAACTGGAATTCTTAACCTTCTTATTCTTAACTCTTCGCTCGTAAACTGGAAACGGCTTCCAGTTTGGAAGCTAATATCCAGTTTACGAGTGAAGAATTTTCACACATAAAAAATGTTAACTTGTGTAGGAGCTATGTTTTTTTTTAAAGCGTTGCATTAGGCATTTTCCTTGTATCGTAGGTGCGTTTACAAACATACAAACTCACTTATATAAGCAGCTCAACCACTGCGCCAACCATGTCGTCATATTTTCTGAGAAGCTCGCGACTTTGTCATATCGTTATATTTTTTCAGAAGCTCGCAACTTAATAAGTTAGGGTGGACCTACAAGGTTAAACAACGCTATACACGCGTTACACACAACGCGTTATTAACCTATACCGAGATTCCTCTATTCCCCGGTTCCGGTTGTCATATTTTGTAGAGCTTTAACAGTATTTATGGGTTAGCTATGAAACCAGATCAATTCTGCTTATTTTTGAACAACGTACGCATTTGCATGTCAGTAGCAAAACTGTCAAAAAAGCCTTCATTTTCATATTTGACAGTTTGCGATTGAGACGCGAATGCGATCGTTGATTGAACATTTGTTTCTACAAATGTTTAGGCAACAATCGAATTCGCATTGTAGGGAGAAGAAGACACATACGATTATGCCTCGCAGTTTTGTGAGTGAGCTAACTTTTATCTAACTACTCCTTACCCCCAAGCCCTAACTTCCTAATGATCCCATAACGTATTAGGTGAAAATTATAGGAACAAGCCTATGCATATACTTCTTATACAATCATTATTTTACTACGTATAGAGGAAACCGCTAAAAACAGGAACATGACTAATTCCTCAAAAAAATGGCCACAAGTAATGGATTTTATTCGAAAGAGTTACCGCGGCCCTGGAACGCAAAGGTTAATAGGAGGAGCTCGGATAGGTTTCAGTCAGTAAGAGTCTGACACTCCCTCCCACTTCACCTAGAGTGGAAGGGGTCATTTGATGATTTCTCATCCATAAAAAAGTAAGTAGCATAAAAGTACCATCGACCCAAAGAAAAGAAGTGAAATGAGATTCAGCTAATCGCCTTTGATTTAACAATTAACAAAACGGAACGTGGTTTAGCCAACGGACCTGTACAGCATATTGAGCATGTTTATCACCTCCATGGGAGTACTACTGGCCGATATGTTGGTGAACCCAACGATATCGCTGAAGAATATCGTGACGGCGTCGAAGGCTTCGGCTGGCACTGCTCTCTGTGCCCGTAACCTCCTCAGCACAGGTAAGGGCAGCATTCTGGATAACAGCAGATCACTCTTCTGTTTTTCTGCTACCAACTTCTGAGTACTCTGCTCGATTGAGTGGGTGAATGTCTGAAAGAAGGAGACAGAATGCGATGAGCCATATTACAAAATTGCAACATCTTATGGCTCAATAAAATAGACAATTATTTTTCCTTTTAGCGATCAACGGTTTAAAGGTAGACAGGTGCATACAACGTAAACCTTGTGAATCACATTTAGTTAATGTTTAATAAGTTGGTATTAACACACTCCAGCAGTGCGATTCTGTAAACATGTCGAAGTGAACACTTGGGCGGGGCGCACGACAGGTGAGTTGTCAAACCATACAAATAAGATGGAATGATAGCTTACTTGTCGTTCACTCCGCCTAGGTGAACACCGTGAGATGTCGACAGAATCGACTGGCTGTTACTATAGGGGTGTGTAACTATTTTTAAAGAAAAATCCCAAGTCAGAAAATAATTACATTAGGATGCCTTGCGATACTAAATTTACAGACGTCGAACCCCCCGCGCCGCATCCGATACCATTTCACTGTTCCAAGTTTGGATGGACGGAGTTCGGTTCCACCCTCGTACAACTAGTACCTACTACTGCTTCAATGAATTAATATTCCTCCGGTTCGGATCGGATGCATTGTGGAAACACTCTAAAAGGACAACCCCAACCTCGTGATCACCTTGGTTGCTGACATATTCTTAAAACTACAAAGGACATACTCTTACTTACTTATATAATAGTAGTTTATGCAACGACCATATAAAAAGGGTTATTAAAACACGAGTGTGGGTTTATCACACGAGGCGTAGCCGAGTGTGATAATAGCATCACACGAGTGTTTTAATACCTAATTATATGCCGTTGCATACACTATTTTATCTTCACTCATACAGTTGAAATAAAATAATTGACAAAATAGTTAATTCCAATATGGCGGATATTCTCATTGCGTATTCGAATGACTGCGCAGCGCGCTCAAACATAGACAAAGATAAAAGCTGGCTCATTGACTTAAGTCAATGAGCCCGCGCCAAAAATTAAAAAGAAAAAGTGTGCTATAAAAATTAAAAAGTTATTTTATGATGCAGTTGTTTAAAAATCGAAGGAAAATGTTGAACTGTAATGGTTTTTTTTTTTAATTTTACCTATCCACGAAAAAAAAGTATGCATTTATGCATTCGTTTTTGAACTCATATTTGGAACATTACGTTGTGAGTGTAGATAAAGATATTATTTTTAATGCTGATACCAAAGAAGAAGACCGTTAAGAAATGATTGATATCAACAGCGTTGTATGTAATGCCGCACGTCAACCAGAAACAACGCCAAATTTTTGTTACCAATCTGAATCTGTTTACCCACTGGCTGTTCCGCTAACAGGGAAACCAGTTTTCTTAATTAGCCTCACGTACCTTCCAGTAAATATGATTCACTTCTAACACACACGACTTTAACAAAAATGAATCACCCTACTGTCTGCGCAGACGCATGTCCGATATTGGACGTATCAAAAGTAACAGAAAGTAGATGCACCTGCATCTACTTTCTGTTACTTTTGAAGATAAAACGTCAGAAGCAGTCAAGAAATTCCGTAAAAAGACAATAGCATCATTATTATAAATAGATACATTGTCGGTGTAAACTAACAATGGTCTCATATCGTACGATATTTATGAGTTACTAAAATTACGTCCGGTAAACCGTGAGTGAATTGGAATGCTTGTTTGAAAACTATAGCCCAAAACTAGAACTAGTCAGTGTCTGGAAGGCCTGGACTTCCGGAAAACAAAGAAATCTTCATCATCTTCAAGAATAGAGTTAGTTCCGGTTTTTCTTGTCAGAGTAGTTGGATAGGACACACCGACCTCTGTCAATGATAATATTTGTCGTGAAAAAAGATTCTATGAATCTTTAGTTGGCTTATCAGCCAAAACAGCTCAGACAAATCACATTTGACAATTAATTATACAGAGAAAAAGAAAATATGAGAATGTAGTAAAAACAACGGAAGTTCAAAAATTATACCTATTACAAGTTTCTCTAAAATATACAAAACAGACCTAAGAACCTTATTACTTGATCTAAAAATACACTACAATACGTGTAGGTCATTCCTGGAAGGGGGAGGGGATAAGTGGTGGCGCGCAGTGAAGCCGCATTAAAAAGCAGTAATAATATTCAATAGCAAAATACTATCACAGCGTACTACTCACATAAAAACATATTAATTTTGATAAATCTAAATCCACATGTTAATTCAGGCAAGATCTCAGGTTCTTGACTATGTCAATCATGACACTCCGCTTATTATAACAGTCACAGGATCTACTTAAAAAAACCAAAACATTTACTTCGATTTGGAGTTCCACTAGATAATGCATTGGGCCCTTTGTTGTTTCACATTTATGCAATATTTATCAATAGATTCAACTTCATTTTATGATACTCTTTGAGTTTTAATATCAAAATCGGCCCTATTGCGGATTCGTCTATCAACGCGCACTTATTACTGTACCCATCTAAATTATTTCAAACTTCCACTGACATATCTATTTTATAATTATCAGTTATTATAATTTACAATGGTCGTGATTATGACAGAGATAGTATAATCATCTATTATTGTATTTATGACACCAATACTGTCAATATTAAGTTTTAAGACGTTATCAATGGTATAAACGCGTTGATTAGCTAATTTCTTGTTTTTTTACATTTTTTTTTTCAATATGAATGTATCTTTATCTTCAATATAAATACCTTGTACCTACCAGGTAACCAAAGATGATACCATCATTAATTTGCGGATCACGGACCATTCACTGTTGAATCACAGAGTAAGAAAGTCGTGTTAACTTAACATGCATCGTTTGATAAATCTTGTTTTGTTGTGCGCGTGCGCCAGTGTGAGCGTGTCTCACGTGTTGACTCATACTACTAGCGACCTTGTCGATACAGCCTCTCGCGGGATCTCCGGCAGTGACATTGAAGAATCGGATGTTAAAATCAGTTCATTAGACATTATTGTGGAATATGTGACATTTATAAGGTCAACGGGTGTTGTGGGTGTGAGCAGGTATAGAAGGAGTTTTATTGGCACGGGTAATTGTCCTTCAGGTGAAGTCAGACTGACAAATAGATGCGTTCCATGCTCAAAGTAAGTATAATAATTTATGTTGAAATTACCTACTTCCTTCACATAATTTTTTTAATACTCATGGTTGTCAGGCAGAGCACGTATTGTACGCAATAAAGTGAATATCTGTTATTTTTAGTAGTACAAATAGATTTATTTTTTCATTTTTGTAAGTTTATTTTTATTGATAGGCACGCGCTTGACCACTATCTCACCTGATGGTAAGCGATGATGTAGTCGAAGATGAAGCACGCTAGCCTAGAAGTAACCTTTTCACACTTGACTTTAAGACTCCCGGGTTGTAGCTATCAGGAAACATAGACTCTGGCAGGGATTTCCACTCCTTAGCTGTACGCACATATTATGTTCACAAAACGTTTTATAGGTGAAAACGGTTTTTTTTAGTTATTTCATTGATAGGATTGTGAAGTGAATCAATTGCCTTAACTGTAACAAGATTGCCTATCCAGGTTCACCCAAGTGCACTCATAGATACTACTACCACTTCAAATGACAATAAGTCAACACCTAAACTAACAATTGAAACAAAACAAAACGTAGTCTTCAATTAGTTTTTTATAAGCCCTGGCTGTAGCCTTTAATAACAGGTTGGGGAAAACGTTTCTTCGCATTTTTTTATAATTTATTTATATTTAACTAAAATATGTCGGTACCATTTTGTTCGATAACTTTTTGCCATCTTGTAGGTAGAGGGACATGATCCCATTGCTATAGAAATTTTGGGACTTCTCTCTCTATCCAAAAACCGCGACAAGTGGTTTTGGCAGTCCTCTCGTGATGTTAACCTGACACTGCCTAAAGAATTCTGAAGAGACCGAAACAGGTGGAAATCTGAAGGTGCAAGGTCAGGACTATACGTCGGATGCATTAACACCTCCCAGCCAAACTCTCTTAATTTTTGCTGAGTGGCTAAAGATGTGTGAGGTCTAGCGTTATCATGATGAAAAACCACACCCCTTTTGTTGAATTATTCCGGCCGCTTTCTCTCAACTTCTTGCTTTAATCTCATCAGTTGTTCGCAGTAGAGTTCAGAATCGATGGTCCTGCCTGGTGGTAATAGCTCATAATGAATAATGCCCTTCCAATCCCACGACACACACAGCATCACCTTGTTGCGAGTTAACCCGGGTTTCGCCACAGTCTGTGAAGCCTGACCAGCCTTTGACCACGACCTTTTTCGCACGTTCTTGTCGTACGTGATCCACTTTTCATCACCAGTTATCAGCTTCTTCAAAAATGGTTCGGTTTCATTACGTCGTAATAAAGAATCACAAATGAGTAACACGGTTCATTAGGTTTCTTTCAGTGAGCTCGTGAGGTATCCAAATATCGAGCTTTTTTGTGTACCCAATTTTTTTCAAATGCGCCAAAACTGTTTTGTGGTCAATTCCCAGTTCTTTAGCTACGTCGTAACTACTGATATGTCGATCTTGCGTCACTTTTTCCAAAATGGCATCCATTTTATCCGTAATAGGGCAACCAGAGCGACGTGCATCTTTGACATCAAAATTTCCGGATTGAAAACGCTTTAACCAAATTTGTGCTACTCTGTGAGAGTAGCACAAATTTGGTTAAAGCGACACTGCACTAGGTCCATAAACATCGCAGTTTTTTTAGCGGCTTGCATTTTTACCTTTTTTGTAGTAAAATTTTAAAATGTAGCGAATTTCTTCATTAGATTCACACATCTTGACAGTACGAAAAACAAATGAAAATCACACATTTTCCTAATTTGAATTTGGAATTACGTTCTTTAAAATTAAAACTTTCAATGATACCAAAACCAGCCAGATACAAATAGTATAGCCACAGAGATTTTATAACAAGTTCGTACATACTATAATGCGAAAAGACTTTTTCCCCAACCTAATATTTATATTAAAGCCGCCACATGCAAGTCCGGTTAAGCAGACATCAACCTACTTGGTTGACCTGCGAGAGGACACTCAAAAACAAAATATTGCCACACACCGCGCATAGATAGTGGCTGTAGCCGTAATCATTACCGCTATACGCAGTGGTACCGAGGATCCTCTGTTGGCTTCCACGTTTGACTATGGTAGGAGCCAGATATACTTGCAATAAAATACATTGATCTTTCCTTACTATCCCTTCATAAATACCAGAACAATAAATTATGAACCGTTTTTCATTACTAGAGAAGAACGTTAAGAATCACGATAGAACACGATACGAATTCAGGGCGACTTGGTCTTTATTTCTGTTTTTGATATTAAGAAAGTCAATAGGACATGTATGTGGGTCAATGATCACTATTGCACGTTTATGTATCTGCTGCCTACCATTGGTGCGTCATTTAAAATTATTTTGTTTCCCGAAAGGAACTTACGTAACGAAAACTACAAAAACTATGGCAGTATGGTATTTTCGGTGTTTACTTCTCACGGTTTTACACTTTCAATAAGAACTAAAAATTGCTCTTGAAAAAATAGGTCATCATTCATCTGTCTAGCCTTTTCCCAACTATATTAGGGTCGACTCCCAGTCAACCCGGATTCAGCTGAATATCAGTATTTTACGTGGAGCGGCTGCCTACCTCCTCAACCCATCTGGGTAACACGGTAGGTACTTCTTGGCAAGACTGGTGTCAGATTTTCTGGCTTCTGACAATCCGTAACGACTGCCAAAGATCTACAAATGACAGCCGGGACCAACGGCTTAACGTGCTTTCCGAGGCACGGAGGAGTCTCAGTATGTTAATATGGTCACCCATCCACAGACCAACCTCGGCAAGCGTTGCTTAACCTTAAAGATTGGTCCGTGCGGCTACTATAGTTAGCCACGAGCTCCACGTCATATTTTTCAAAAAAGTTCACAACTACTTGTATAGACCCGGTTATATTGCGTATTCTTATGTTTCAGAAAAACGGTTCATTCATTTCCAGAATAATCAGCCAGTTTGTATGAAATATCTATACTCGGGGAAGTACCTACTGTAGGTACTTATGAACATTTTTGAAGTGACCCATTATCATCCGGCTAGCTTTTTCACAGCTGAGCCGGTATCCTGTCTAAACGGAGGCAGATAAATAATATTATTTTAAATGTTTTGCTGTGGCACCAAATTCGAAATTACAATCTGATCGTTTATTTTACATAATTTTACTTATTATCCGTACGTACTTGAGTTTATATAATTCGAGATAATTGAAGTTCATCGCTACCAACTCAAGTTTGGACTTGTGCGTAGTGTATTAAAAAAAAAATTAAGCATTAAAACGGCAAAAAATTCTGGGTCGCATTGTCATAAGAGCATTGTCATAGAGTCACATAGAGTATGTAAATCCATAATTTGGAAACTACTTCAAATTCTTAATTTAAATGTACACATTTGTAAGATTTATGTGCAGTTTCTTAGAAACGAATAAAATCTGTGGAAAAACAAATTAATAATTTATTATCGCTGTATTTCAATGGATACTGTCAATGATTCACTCTAAGAAACGAGTAGGTACTTCTTTTAGTAACGGAAACCAACTTGTTAATAACGATGATTCATTTGGTTGGTGCAATTTGGTTTATGACATTTTTTTTATAAATTGTGAAGAGATCGTCCTCCAATAAACTATTACAATCTGTGCAGAGATCGTCCTCCAATAAACTATTACAATCTGTGCAGAGTTCGTCCTCCAATAAACTGTTACAATCTGTGCAGAGATCGTCCTCCAATAAACTGTTACAATATATGCAGAGATCGTCCTCCAATAAACTGTTACAATCTATGCAGAGATCGTCCTCCAATAAACTGTTACAATCTATGCAGAGATCGTCCTCCAATAAACTGTTACAATCTTTTTCTAAATCAGATGAAAGACCATCAGAGTTCCCATTTCACTATTTTTTAAGCAACGTTCGCATTCGCATCTCAGTCGCAATCTGTCAAAAATGAATGGAAATTCAGGCTTTTTTGACAAATTGCGACTAAGATGTGAATGAGATCGTGTCTTAAAATTATTAGAATTGGCCCTCAGGTCCTCAAACCCCTTGAAGAAGAAATATTGATCGTACGACGGTCCCAGCCGTTTGACCAATTGCAACCTTTCTTCGAGTTCGGAGCATCTGCAGCCAAGGTTGCGACAAGGTTGCGACCTTGAACGCAACCTGTTATGTAGTGGTCGTGGCTTTGCCATAAATAATAATTATGTCTCTTGGTGCAGTATGATATCTTTTCTCTAAAATTTCACTATACAAGCAATTATGACCAAAGGTGACAGCTGATAACGTATTTGCATTTACGAATTGTTATTATGTCGCAACTAAAATATAAACTGGCATTTGCAAATATTTTAACACAGTTTAAGTTTTCAAAAGATAAAATTGTTTGCACCTTTCAAATTGAAGATAGACTTGTTTCTTTGAATACCTACCTAAAAGTGTCTAAGTACGAAAACTGTTCTGTATAATAATTATGACGCTTCATTTCATTTCATGATATGCTGGAGCAAGACTAAACAATAAACACAAAAAACACCTATGTAAACACCTATGTTTCACAAATAAACTGATTGATTGATTGATTGATTGAACGATCTTCGTTTATAGGAAAGCTGGTAGGCAAAAGCTTGAAGTGGCCAGAGATCAACGCGAGTTCTAGAAAAGTTCATATTATACAAGGAACTTAGAACAATGAAAAACTAGTCCCGGTCTGGTTAGTCTGGGAACCAACTTCAAAATGCTTGGAAAAAGCAAGACAGATACATAGTGATCTTATTATTATAGTCCCTCCTTCTTCTCTTCTTCTTTATCGTGTGGGTAGTAAGGTCTAACAACCCCACACACCCTAGTGTCAGACTTTCTAAACCGCCTTAAGGGCCTCTGACATGGTTTGACGACCGTCATTTGGCGCCTGGACCACCTTACGTGCCTTACGAAGCACGGAATCATTTTTTATCAGACAATCAGGGGGCCTACCACAACCTCTTAAAACAATATTATTTTAATATTACTTTGTAATTTCTGTTGTTGCATTTTCAACTCTCGGATCAGCGCCGAGAGTTGAAAATGCAACAACAGAAATTACAAAGTAATATTAAAATAATATTGTTTTAAGAGGTTGTGGTAGGCCCCCTGGGCCTCAAGTCTGCTATTACAATAGTGTCAGAATGGTATATCATTGATTTCATAATAGGTGATTTTGACAAGTTTGGTAATCTACTAATATAAAAGCGTCATTATGACTTTCCAACACACACTGACACTCCATTGAAAGAAATGTCATAGAATGGTAATCTCGTACAAAATGACAAATGAATGACAGACGGATGCGGTAATCTGCTAAAATTTTGAAAGTTCCTTCGATCAGTGACCTACCATAAGAACGTTATTGTGCAGTCATTGCTATTCAAAGACATTGAATATTTAGAACCACGATTCTATTACGAGACCATTGACCGACCAATGATAGACCATTATGAATTTAGCAGATTACGAACTTTTAGCAAAATGACAATGGGATCGTGTTGGAATGACGAATATATAAAAATAGCAGACTTAAGGCCCAGGTGATTCAAACCTGCAATGTATAGAACATTGCAGGTTTGAATCACCTGGGCCTCAAGTCTCCAAACTGAAGATGAAGAATTAAATACTCATTAAAGCCTGAGAAGGAAGCCTTTTCATCATCATAATTTCAGCCAAAATAGTCCACTACTGTATGTAGGTAGGCCTCCCCTACCAGCGTTGCCACACCGATCGATCATGAATGACGTATCCAGCAGACTTTAGCGACCTTTACCAGGTCATCGATCCACTTTATTGTAGACCTTTCTACGCTGTATCTTTCAGTTCGCGAACATCTCTCCAGAACCCACTTAAGGGCTATACCGCGATCGGTTTCCATGTGAATTTTTTCACTTCTTTATTGCTTTTGCATCTTTCCTATTGCCGATCTCTGTAAACAGTTACGGAGATCGGCAATAGGGAAGATGCAAATAAAGAATTTATGAAAATGTTGTGATTAAAATGATAAAAAACGTATAAAAGAAGAGCCACTGCAACGTTTTTATTTTGGTTAAATTGATTTTTAACAATTGTTACGAATTAAAATAACGTGAAACGGGACGTATCTAAGAACAAAAATCGGCGTCAAGTGACGTCACTACTATTATGACAACGAAAAGACGACGACGACGTTCTTTGAGTAATGACAGTTCATGACCAGTGACAGAGAGGAGTGACTTAACGTCCGTTTTCGCGCGAAAATGTAAACTGTCTGTCAGCTTGAAACCGCAATTTGGGCAATGAATTGAAGCGTTTTATTTTTCTAATAGATGTATTGTCAACTTTGCATGGAATTCTTTAAAATGAAAATGTGGCATGTTCCCGGGTATTGACGGGTTTCTTAATTAATTTTGCTTTTTTTTGTTTCAGATACGAAGAAGTCACAGAAGAGGATTGTCCTCTAAATCAATGACCAAAGGCAATGATGTGGTAGCAGCAATACCTACGCAAAGAGGTTCTTCGAGAAAATTGATAAAAAAAACTATATGGTTGTGTCGCAGTGGTTCGAGTACACGAAATATTTCGCACATGGGTTTTTCTATGAGTTAGATGTTATGGACCAAGTAATTAATAGGTCATTTTAAAAATTCCCGTGCTGTTTGAAAACTGCCCGATAGAGAGAGCAGTTTGAAAATAACACCATTGAAATAATCAAATCGTCCGGGAATTATTTATTTATTTATTTAAGGACAAGCATTTATAATGCGTATCACCTAAGCTACGCGGCAGAATAATAAAAACCAGGTTTTATTACTGTTATTTTTATAACAAACGTAGTCAATATTTAAAAACAAATGAAATCTTTCCTTATACAGGCACTCTGCTGACCTACGATATTAACTGCTACTTTACCATATCAAAAATCAGACCCATAATTTATAGCTGGCAGATGCTTAGGCCGTTCAAAGAATAGGAATATTGTAACCGTGTGTCAAAAATATATGAAATATTTAATATTGGAAATTCTAAATTCAAACAGCAATTTATTTCAACATTCTAACCTCGACGGGGCTCCTATTTCTGTTTGCAGGGTTTAAAGGAACCTAAACTATCCGTTTTGGGGTGCCCTAGCTCCCTGTGCCCTATGTTCTTCTACTTGGCTAGGCAAATCATTAAACGATATTGAGCCAAGTTATTTGCCTAACTGTTCAATTAAATGCCGGGATGTCACTTAGACCGCTGAGTAAACGACGCCATTCTCCCCGCACCCCTTGCAATGTACTCTGTGTATTATCAGGTTGCCCAAAATCACATGGCAATATTTATAATGCGATAAATAAGTTAGTTCAAATTATAATTATTTACTTTGCCTTAGGTTGCTTGTCACTATTCATAATGCCCGAAATTATGAAAAATGCCCATTACATTACTTGGTCCTGAGATATAATGTATATGTTTGTAGATTTGTGTCCAAAAATCTCCAATTTATCATTCTTATTTTAAAACGTAGCTAGAACGTAAGAAAAAATAATCAATTAATTTTATTTAACTGAATTATTCACTCTCCTTAGCCGTGCCGCATTTAATCCTGTCCTTCTTTACCCAAAGTACTTAATTGTTAATACACAACGTTACTATAGTTGACGCCAAACAAACTTATAAACTTGCAATAGCGGCCCACCTACATTTTTTGACATTCTTAATTCCAAAATCGGAAAAAAGACAAAGCTGTCCTGAATCTACATCTATCGAAATCTTTTAATCAACGACATTCATCATTTATTTTTCGCATACCTACCTATGAAGAGATATAAGGTCATTGTCCTTTATTGCAAATTTATTTAGCGCCAACCAATATGTGAGTGAATTTGCTTGTTGGCTTTCTGTTTTCAGTATTAGTAGGAACACTGACTACCAACGCGCTAGTAAATGAACTAATGTAAATATACTTAATTTTCTTGTTTTATTTATTGTAAATTGGTTATTAAAAGTATTGTTAAACATGCAAAGTGAGTTTTTTTGTTTGATTTTGATGAATTTTGGTTAAAGGCTTCTTTCTTGTGAAAATCCTTACTTAACATGAGAGAATCCGTGGGCTAAATCTAGTAAATAATTATAATGTTGGTAGGAAGCCATAAATATGATAATATAATACATAAGCAGTTTGAAGTTAACATTAACGTAATCTGGTAGGCCTCTGCCTCGAATCTTGCGGGCAGCGGGCAGATCGCGCGGCATTATAGCGGCGTTGTGTTGTGTTCGTGGTTGTGTCGTCGAGATATTTGTTTTTATTCGCGAACTAAATGTCTGAGCAACGACGAAAACATCTTTTTGATTCCTAGCGCTCGATTAATTGTGGGGTAGAAGTGAACCCCTACTACAGGGCAAGGAAAACAATAGACGAGTTTAAAAAAAAAAAATATGAAGAACAGAGAAAATGTCCTAAAAAATTTTACGAACACACCAGAATGAGTGTAAAAACTTTTGACTATATTCTTGAAGCTTTCAAGGGCGATTTAGAGTATGGAATTAATCCAAAACGATAAGTGAGGTATATCTCCAGCAGAAAAGTTATACTTGACGCTAGAGCACGTCCGAGGTCATTTCGACACGTCAAAAAAATAAATTGCACAACACCGCAATGCAGACGCGCGGGCAGTCACCGCTTGACTAGAGCTCACCGCTCGTTGCCCGCCCCCGCACCGCTACCACGCCGCTGTTTTCAAGGGTCGGTCCATTTGATTTTACGCATTAGATCCTGCCGCTCCCGCGCCGCCGCCGCTGCCGCCCCGCTGTCCGCAAGATTCGAGGCAGAACCCGTACAATTACGTTTTAAAACTGCTTTCAAAATATTATACACTTTTTGAACTGAATTGAAATTGTAGTCCTCTAGTAAAAAGCGAATATTGTGAAGACAACATTACCCGCATTGAATAAAACATTACAAATACAAAAAAAAAGAAGAATTTATTGTTACAGAATTTACATACATACAGATTTTAAACTTTTACTTAAATTCCTTAACGGTAGTACTTAAAAATAATGTTCGTTAAAACAAATGCATACCAAGATCAACATTTATAAAAAAAAAAAAGACCAGAAACTAGGCAGATGGGTCAGTGAGTCATCTTATGGACCTGTGGCAACAAGGCTCTCACTCAGTAGGATACAAATCACCCCCGCCTTCACTACACCACTAAGGCTGAGGATATCATGTGTGCCAAATTACCAAAGGATCAAGTACACGCCGAGATTGCAGCTGCTGGATTCGCGTCGCAACGTCAGCTTCAATACGTTCGTGGTGCGTGTAGCAACATGTTTTCTGCACCTCGTCATGGAGCAGGACTTTTGGCCACAGGACGTGGTGTTCCGTCGCTTCCGCGCGCAAGTGCCACTGAAACGCACTATTAAATAATGCTAAGTGCATTTTTACTAACATAGGCTTAACGTTCTATATACTAACTCAATGAATATTATAATAATATATGTGTTAGTCAATAAGGTATTTATCTTTGGGCCAAAGTAGACTGAAATAAAGAGGTTTTATTATTAAATCTCGTCTCGCTAAACGTTGTGAACTTGACGGCAGTCGCGGACTCTATCGCAGCCGATTTTGGATTGCACTACACGATCTCATAGGGAATTTCTGAATTCAGCGCATTTTGGTCCAACTTAGTCAAGACAAGTTTCGTTCCCCGTGAGATCCATATACCTAAAACATAACAAAAGATAGCAGTTACAAAAAGGTTCGGATAACTTAAAAACATAAACAAAAAATCGATTGAGAGTTTCATTTTCCCTAATAAAATAATGCCTCTTTTATCCAAATTCCTATTTTCAATACTCAAAGTAAGATCTGTTCTAGTTGCTAGACCTGTTTTTTGACTTAATCTTAAACCAATGTTTTCCAGCGTGTGGTGGAGCGCAGTGAAAATATAATATATAAAACATAGATCAGAAATTTAAGTGGGACTGGCCTAGCAACGCCTGCCTCATTTCCAGTTTTCACGTGTGAGGCATGCTCCACACGAGAAAATAACCACTGTGTGGGTGGAGCCTTATCTCTATAACGTGTAAGAGGATAAACGCAAAACCTCTTAAGGGGTCATTGTACTCATCATTATGAACAAATTTCACTATGGGACCACCCCCGAAATCGCAAAAAAAAAAATCAACTGCCCCATACATTTATTCAATCGATTCAATTTTTTTATATTTAATTGGTACACAATTTTAATGCCAATAAAATGATGTTATCTAAAATTATCTTATCGTATTTTAGTGCGCATAACTCGACAAAATGTACTGAATAGCGATTTCGGGGTTGGTCCCATAGCTCATCGTGAAAGTGGTTCATAATGATGAGTACAATGACCCCTTTAGAGGTATTACGGTTATTCTTTCACACTTTGTATATCTAACTCATTCTTTATGAGCCCGTGTACCGGGGGAGAGTATTGTCCAAATACTAAAATCCCTAAAAAAACACAAATAGTGTGGGGCATGATGTAATATGTACTAGAATGATTAGGCAGTGGCGGAAATAGTAGCGCCAGTGCTGTGTTATATTATTAATAAATGCATTGAAGATGGGGTCATCCCATAAACTTATCCATTGCCATTCCAATTTTTTTAAAAAGTGTATAGAGAAAATATGAATTGTTATAGACCTAGTACCTATCTTATCTTTTTTTTAAGTCATCTATAATAATTTAAACAACTATGCGGAAAATACAACATACTAGCGGAAGAACAAATAGGTTCAGGAAAAATAAATCTATTAACAATGCATTTCACACTTTCCTCAAAAAGGTAATATGACACTTCGCACACTAGACGGCCACGACCACCACGGACCAGCGGCCGTCTAGTGCGCGAAGTGTCATATTACCGTTACGTTACGTTATTATACACGCGAGCGGAGCCGCGGACAAAAGCTAGTAATATTATAATTGTACTCACATTTCACAGGTAACGCACTTTGATGCAAGCCAAACTAGATTTATTGGGCATTGACTAATGTATTTGCCATGAGCAATATTAAGTGGTTCTCTTTTAATACGTTTATTATTTAAAGAGTATGGTTGCTCGGGTGCTGAGCTGTCTACCGGTTGCGCGGAACACAGCGCTGCGAGTAATGCGACCATCACAACTAACAGGACAAAGAGCTTCATGGTGAGTGACAGTTTCTGCCGTGCTCACTATTCGACTGCAGTAAGCGGAATATGAGAACAGCTTTTAATTCTGCCTTAAATACTTAAATTTATAGGTAATAAACCGCGGTGATTCATAACGTCAGAGTCTGTGCAAAACTTTGGAAACGGAAAAAAAAAGTATTTCTCAGTAGACTTTTTTGAGACTAGAAACATAATATTATTAATTATACTTTAATAAAATGAAGTGACAGTGGGCAGGGCACATTGCTCGCAGAACAGATGGTCGATGGGGCCGAAAAGTTTTGGAGTGGCGACCGCGTACCGGAAGACGCAGCGTTGGAAGGCCTCCCACAAGGTGGGCCGATGACCTGGTGAGGGTCGCGGGTAACCGATGGATGCGAGACGCACAGGACCGGTTGTTGTGGCGACATGTAGGCGACATTAATACCGCCACAAAAAATCAACGTAGCAGAATCAACAAATGAGACTCGCAGCATCATCTATCTCGTCAGCTGCGAACTAACGACAAAATCCTAAATCGCGATATCAGAGTTTACCGTGCAATTAGAACATATGCAAAGCCCGAATATCAACTCTCGGGCAGTTGCCCACCAGACACTACATCCGTCTGGTCGGAGGATCCTCCCTTTTCAACGGAGGCATGCGGGACTTTACTCTCTGTTCCGCTACCTCCAAACTGGTGACCCTCGACATTGGACGTCAGCGCAGCCTTCGTGCAGCTACTTCATCATGACGTCATCATCACTTCTCCTCATCGTGACCTCAAGCTCTCGAGCAGCGAGTCATACAGCCAGCCAGTACCCTCGGCTTCTACGGGTATCCTGACCACCAGCATGCAGCGGACGCACATTCCTGGTCAGCATCCTCAGCCTCTATCATCAACGTCATCAGTGACCTTGGCAAGCACACTGCACTTTCGGCCAGTCACATGAAGAGCCTTGAAAAACCTCTCCTGGTCGACGCCAGCAGTCACGTCAGCACGTCGCACAGCTCCGACCCACCTTGGCAAGCACACTGCACCTTCGGCCAGTCACATGAAGAGCCTTGAAGAACCTCTCCTGGTCGACGCCAGCAGTCACGCCAGCAGCAGCATCGGGGCACCGCAGACAGTTCCGACTCACCGTGAACTCTGCGAGGCCTATGTCCAGCAGTGGACGTCTTTCGGCTGATATGATGATGATGATGATGATACTTTAATAATCTGGTTTCAACAAAAATCCTCATTATAGCTTTAATTTTTTTTAGAATAAAATTTAAAAAGTAGTATTTCTTTTATTTAAACATTTTAAACTACATATAATATAGTTTTGTGACAATGCTAAAATATTGAACATCATCTTACTCCTACTAATATTATGAAGGTGATTGTTTGTGTAACAATCAGGCAAAAACGGCTGAAGGGATTTGGGTGAAATTTCGCACACATGTATGTACATATCATGGAATAAAAAATAGGCTAATTTTTATTGCGGTAAGTGGCATGGAGGAAGTGGAAATTCAGAACCGCTGCTGCCTTAGTACTACAGATTCACAAGTACCAGGAGACAAGAAACATCAAGTACCAGGAGACCAGAAACATGTCAAAGTATTGCCAGGGCTAGAATTATAAGCGCTAAAGATTCACAAATACCAGGAGATCAGAAACCAGACGAAGTATGGTGTAGGGTAGGTGCAGGGTAGATGTAGGGTAGGTGTAGGGTAGGTGGAGGGTAGGTGTAGGGTAGATATAGGGTAGGTGTAGGGTAGGTGAAGGGAGCGAAGCCGCGGGGAACAGTTAGTACATTATAAATACAATATTTCATCAAATTATTTAATTTTTTTCACTAATTAATATTTGTGTTCTTAATACGAAACATTCACAGTTTTTTTTTGGCTTGTTTACAAGCCTTTGTTGTTTTTCTCTATAAATGCACTCGACAAACCAAATTGCGAGCCATGAAGCCAATTCATACATAAATTTAAGTTTTAACCTAAAACTAATACTGATTTTAAAAAAAGAAAAACATTAGACAAAACCATCAAAGAAAATAAAAAGATGTAAAATAACAAAGCGCTAGGTCCAGACGAGTTATAGAATTCTGGAAACACGTAGAATACTTTTGTATCGAATGTCGAAGTGATCTATTTATTTAACCGACACATCGAGGGTCAGTAAATTCCAGACGCCATGCGCCAGGCGGAAATACGATTTGATTTCTTTTTTCAAAGGCAAAAGCGATGTATAGGATTGCGGGAATAGCCGGTCTATACCTAAAGCTTTCGGACCACTCATTTACATTCTGGGAGAGGATACTTAATCAACACTATACTGTATCATCATCTTGCTAGGTGTTTTTCCCACTAACTTGGAAACACTTATTATTATATTATTATTATACATGACCGCACCACTTTAAGCGTCTTTTTGTCAGTTTATCGATAATTGGAGCTATTTTGAAACAATACTCAATATTAAATTTATTTGCATTCCACAATGTGAACTTAGGTGGTAGGTATAAAGTATATTATGTAACATATAAAATATACATAATTTTAGATCATTGTGGACCCTGTCGGGCACAGCAAGACAGGATAGAGGAAGAGGGCTATTATTTAATTATTATTTGAAAAAAAAACTTATTCACAAAAAAAACCGACTTCCAAAAAAAACTACAAAGTACAAAATAACTTTAATTTCGGAAGTCGGTGTTTTTGGTTGCTTCTTCGTTATTTGACACCGACTTCCGAAATTAAAGTTATTTTGTACTTTGTAGTTTTTTTTGGAAGTCTGTTTTTTTTTTGTGATAAAGTTTTTTAATTTTCAGTTTTTAGTGGTACCCTACACCTAAAACACCACTGAAAAGTCACAGGAAAGCAAAAATATGCAATTTCGTATGATTTTTGCACATATTTTTTCCAGCTATAGGGATTTAAAAACCAAACTGCTGAACCGATTTTGATAAAATTTAAATGGGACCAATCGACAAGTATATTCTTTCACATAAAACAAGAATTTTTCAAATCGGTTCATAAATGACGGAGATAAGGGTAAAAAAAAAAAAATACAGTCGAATTGAGAACCTCCTCCTTTTTGGGAAGTCGGTTAAAAAAGTAAAATATAAATGTTTTTATACTAACATTCATAACATTATACTAACATAGACTGTCAAAATCATTACCACGATACCACTGGGTAGTAGATGTATAAATGTATAATTAGGGGAGATCTGTATTCGGTAATGTACGTCTATAGGCTGAGATGATGATGGTGAGGTGGAGCAATTAAACGCATTAAAGGTTTCTCTAGAAAATATTTGCTCGTTAAAAAATAGTAAATACATAATAATAAATAACAAAATAATAAATAGATATAAAGAAAACATCATGATAGCTTAATTTTGTTTAAGAATGCCGAGGCCAAAACTAAAAGAGGACGAGAAAAAAGAGAGAAAGAGGTTGCTGGAAAAAAAGCTAAAATCAAAAGCGATCCTGTGTTAAGAAGATAGAGAACGTTTAGCTAGACGAAAGGCAGCCGGACTTATCCCAACCCGAAGCCAAATGACTGCACATGAAGATGATGAATAATTAATGTAGTGTGGTTGTGATTATTGTAGTGTGGCTGTGATTAATGTTAAAATTAAAAGTCTTTTCGACGTTCGACTTTTCGAAGTTCAGTCTTGCGACGCACGCGCCGTCGTTTAGTCGCGCTGTGTGTTGCTCGTCTGCTCGGGTTTTAGAAGTCGTCGTGTAAACAATGGCTACTAATATTGTAAAGTGTGCTAGCTGCAATGTGGTCATAAATGAGACATTGGCGTTTATTTGTAATAAACTGGACGTGATGGACGAGCAAAGTATTGCCCGTATTTGTGTCAGTGCATTTTCAGAAAGTGAAATTTTGAACGCTAAAAACTTGTTGTTTGATTCTATTCCGACGACAAAGCGCAAGAAGATTAGAAAAAACAAGGGGAAAACATTACGTGACATAGATGACATTGTCTGCCTGCTAAAAGAAACAGATCCCGAAGAAATCCCAATTTTTGTCGCAAAGGATTTACAAAAACTACCCCCGGTTTTATTTGACCATGTAGATGTCACAAGACTTCTCAAGGATCTGCTGCAAATGCGAAGCGAAATAGATCGTATTTCTGAGGAGTACGCTACAGTGAACCAAGTTAGGGAGCTAGTAGTAGAAGTAGAAGCACTGAAGAATGCGTCTATTGTAAACAATGTCTCTCGAAACATTAACTTGAGACGGGGTGCCTGTGCAATGTCGAGCTTTGAGCACGAAAGTGGGCCAATGGGTTTATCTCCTGTATGTGGAGCGTACAAGTCTTCAGAGAAACAGCCCACGATAAATCCATTAAAACAGCCAACGAGAACTCCCTTAAAAAAGCCGAGTAACATTTCTTCCGATGTGGGTAGCGCAGTAAAAACACCGCGCGTAATTGCGAACGGAGCGACGCCGGCGAGTGCGCAGTTATCAGCTGATCGCGTTCTGTCTAACGAGATGAGTCACACATTGCTACCGACCTCTGCAATGAACTCCGCGCAGAACTCTGACCGACCAACCGGTCAACAGTCAGGCGTCGAAAATAAAAGGAGTTACTCTGTCATTGTGCAGGATGGAGTACCTAAACCACAGTCCAAAACTCCACTGTCTAATGAGGAATGGATTTTGGTACAGAAAAATAGACATAGATTAAGAAACCGCTTGGTAGGAAATACAGGGAAAGCTATTGTTGATTCGGACAATAATTTCAAGGCTGCGAGTACTCAAGTTCCGATCTATGTTTACAACGTATCTAAGGAGACGTCTGTGAATGATATAATATTATTTACTGAAGAAAACTAACTTAGAAATTAAATTAGAGAAAGTAAACATGAAAACGGGCAAAGAATACAATGGATACATTGTTTTTGTGCCTAAAAACATGTTTAACATGTTTATGACGGATGACTTTTGGCCCGAGGGTGTATTATATCGCCGTTTCGTAGATTTTAATCGCAAAGCGGACCAACCTACCTACCGGGAGATAAATGGAGTGTCGTCACTAAATGGATAGTACAATTAAGCTTGTTACTTTCAATTGTAAGAGTGTCACCAGGTCGGTGAATTGTGTGAAGCGTCTCTGTCAGACGGCGGACATAGTGGCACTACAGGAGACTTGGCTTTTGCCTCACGACCTACAGTTCCTGGGCAGCGTTGATGATGCATTTTCCTTTACTGGAAAGTCTGCTGTTGATACATCCGCTGGTGTGCTCAGAGGAAGGCCGTATGGTGGAGTCGCTTTGCTGTGGAGAAAGTCGGTGTTTCCAGCGGTGTCTGTGATCGCGTGTACTAGTGTACGTCTCACCGCGATAAAGGTAGTACTTCAGGATCGGTCTATGCTTGTGATATCAGTGTACATGCCTACTGATTCTGTCGATAACCTAACCGAGTTTACAGAGTGCCTCAGTGAGTTAAACGCGATTATTGAAAGTTGTGATGTGGAGTCTGTGTTTATTCTCGGAGACTTCAACGCGCACCCAGGTGAGCTGTTCTCTAGTGAGTTATTAACTTTTTGTACGGAACAAATGTGGTCGTGTCTAGACATTGAATGGTTGCCCCGCGATACGTATACATTTATTAGTGACGCGCACGGGTGTCGGCGTTGGCTCGATCACTGCGTAGTGACAAGTGCGGCACGGCGCGCAGTCGTGGATGTGTGCGTGCTGTATGACACATACTGGTCTGATCACTATCCGCTAATGATTGAATGTAATGTGAATATTATTAAACCTCAAGTTACGACCAGTCCAAATACTTTTAATTGTATTAAGTGGGGACTTAGGAACAATAATCAGATTCAACATTATGCAAACCATTGTAATTTAATGCTTAAGCAGATTGACTTCCCATCTGAGTTATGTAATTGCGCGGATAGAATGTGTTGTGATCAGAACCATAAAATGATAATAAATAGAATGTATATTGACATTGTAAACATTTTGACTGAAGCCGCTAAGAGAAGCTGCATTGAACCAAAGCGTAGAAATTTTAAATATGTAACGGGGTGGAATAGGCACGTTAGTGACGCTCACCGGAGGGCCAGACTTTGTTTTCAGATATGGGTATCTTATGGACGTCCTAGATCAGGGTGTTTCTATAATGATATGTGCGAGTCTAGGAAACTATTTAAAGAAAAATTAAAGTACTGCCAAAATAATGAATATCAGATAAAAATGGACATAATTGCTGGACATCATACAAATAAGAGCTTTGGTGATTTTTGGAAAAATACCCATAAATTGAATCCAAGGTCGGGCTCGCCGGCGAGTGTCGGAGGTGCGCACGAGCCGCGAGACATAGCCTGTGCTTTCCAGCAGCATTTCAGTGTGGTGTCACCGCTCAAGTCCGCGTCGCAGGTGTTCGCTGCTGAGGACCGTCCTGGGCACGTTAACGTTAGATTCTCCGCCAAGGGTGTAGCCCAAATTATAAAGAAGATGGTGAGAGGCAAGTCCCCAGGTCACGATAGTCTTAGCATCGAGCATTTGAAGTACGCGGGAGTGCACCTGCCCAGAGTCCTTGCACTACTTTTCAACTTGTGTGTTAGTCATAATTACCTTCCTGATGACTTAATGCACACAGTCGTAGTGCCAATTATCAAGGATAAGACGGGTGACTCATCGGATCTGTCTAACTATAGACCAATATCACTTGCGACTGTCATAGCTAAGGTGCTGGACAGTTTGCTTGACCAACAGTTGGAAAAGCACCTTCATTTGCATGACGCTCAATTTGGGTTCAGACCCGGGTTGTCAACTGAGAGTGCTATCCTGTGCCTCAAGCAAACTGTTCAGTACTATACAGACAGAAACACACCAATATACGCATGCTACTTAGACCTTTCAAAAGCTTTTGATCTGGTGTGTTACGACAAGCTGTGGCAGAAGCTACAGTGTGAAACAGATGTGCCGCAGGAGATCGTGTCTTTGTTCCGGTATTGGTACAGTAACCAACAGAATACCGTTAGATGGTTGGGTGCACGGTCGGACGTGTACAGGTTGAAATGCGGGGTGAGACAAGGGGGTTTATCCTCCCCTCGCCTTTTTAACCTGTATATGAACAGGCTGATCGGTGAGCTCAGCAGCACCAACATCGGATGTTCTATAGACGGAGTGTGTATAAATAATATAAGCTATGCGGATGATATGGTGTTGCTGAGCCCGTCGGTCGGTGCTTTACGTAAACTGTTGCGCATCTGTGAGTCGTATGCGGAGGCCCATGGGCTCAGGTACAATGCTAAAAAGAGTGAATTCATGATATTTAAAGCCGGTACCAAATGCTACTCTTCTGTACCTCCTGTCACTCTTTGCGGCATTCCTTTAAAAAGGGTGCAGCAATTCAAGTACTTGGGCCACTGGGTCTCGGACGACCTGTGTGACAATCCGGACATTGAGAGGGAGCGCAGGGCGCTGTCTGTCCGATGTAATATGTTGGCTCGCAGGTTTGCGCGATGTACTACACCTGTAAAGGTGACATTATTTAAGGCATATTGCCAGTCGTTTTACACGTGCAGCCTGTGGACCAACTTCACGCAGCGGGCATACAGCGCACTGCGCGTGCAGTACAACAATGCCTTCAGGATACTGTTAGGGCTTCCGCGGTTTTGTAGTGCTTCGACTATGTTTGCTGAAGAGCGGACGGATGATTTCTTTGCGATCATTCGGAAGCGGAGCGCTTCACTATTAACTCGCCTTCGAAGCAGCTCGAACAGCCTCCTGAAGGTGTTGTCCGAGCGGTGGGACCTGTGCCTGATAAGGAGGTGGATGCAGCTTCATGTTAGCGCTTCTCCACATAACTTTTGACATGGGTGTATTATATGTTATTTTATTTTTTGTAATTGTATGTTTGACATTTTGTAATTATTTTTCGTGTTTGTGCTGTTTATGTTATTCTTATTTAATTTAATGGTTTTTATTTAATTTTAAAATTGTTTTTATTTGATTTTGATTTAAATGTATTAAATGTATTTCTAATGTATGGACAATGTCTGAAATAAATGAATATAATAAAAGGCTGATTAATTAGGTACATAAAGCTCCTATTCTAATTATTGGTAAACCTAGAAGGCTACAATGTTTTAAGTGTACACACGGCAAGACAACTAGCTGGATCGTCCACAGTAATAAATGTGTATTGTGCAATGTTAACCTATAAGAGATTTTCTATTTTTTTCATACTTCATTTTAATAAAGACAATGACACTAAAAATAAACATTCTTTTTTTTAAATTCTATTATAAGTACATATAGTAAATATAATAAAAGAAGAAAGTAAATGTAATAAAATAGGTATATAATTTAAAAAAATATATTATAATTGGATTTCTTAGAACTCAGTTCTCTTTGGATGTGATCTACTTACATAAGACCCTCAGTTCAGGTCTTCAGTTCAGTCACCCTTGTAAAAATATAATAGGTACCTACTATTTCCTTTTTGATGTTCATAGATTATCATATCGCTGGATATTTACATCATTTCGGTGGATAAACAACATAATACATAAGCAGTTTGAAGTTAACATTTACGTAATCTGGTACAGTTACGCTTTAAAGCTGCTTTCAAAAAGTTATTAACTTTTTGGACTGAATTTAAATTATTGTCCTGTAGTAAAAAGCGAACATTGTGAAGACAATATTACCCGCATTGAATAAAACATTACAAATACAAAAATAATGTTCCTTAAAACAAATGCATACCAAGATAAACATTTATAAAAAAAAGACCAGAAACTAGGCAGATGGGTCAGTGAGTCATCTTATGGACCTGTGGCAACAAGGCTCTCACTCAGTAGGATACAAATCACCCCCGCCTTCACTACACCACTAAGGCTGAGGATATCATGTGTGCCAAATTACCAAAGGATCAAGTACACGCCGAGAGTGCAGCTGCTGGAATCGCGTCGCAACGTCAGCTTCAATACGTTCGTGGTGCGTGTAGCAACATGTTTTCTGCACCTCGTCATGGAGCAGGACTTTTGGCCACAGGACGTGGTGTTCCATCGCTTCCGCGGGCAAGTGCCACTGAAACGCACTATTAAATAATGCTAAGTGCATTTTTACTAACATAGGCTTAACGTTCTATATACTAACTCAATGAATATTATAATAATATATGTGTTAGTCAATAAGGTATTTATCTTTGGGCCAAAGTAGACTGAAATAAAGAGGTTATTATTATTAAATCTCGTTTCGCTAAACGTTGTGAACTTGACGGCAGTCGCGGACTCTATCGCAGCCGATTTTGGATTGCACTACACGATCTCATAGGGAATTTCTGAATTCAGCGCATTTTGGTCCAACTCAGCATCAAGACAAGTTTCGTTCCCCGTGAGATCCATATACCTAAAACATAACAAAAGATAGCAGTTACAAAAAGATTCGGATAAATTAAAAACATAAACAAAAAATCGATTGAGAGTTTCATTTTCCCTAATAAAATAATGCCATTTTTATCCAAATTCCTATTTTCAATACTCAAAGTAAGATCTGTTCTAGAGACTACACTGAAAGAAACCGTCAACGTGTTATTTTTTATGGGCGCCTTGACGAAAATATTTATTGTTTTCGAAATATCGATGAGTACATCTTAATAAAACTACTTGAGCCGATGAGTCTCAATCCAGACAAGGAAGTATAAGACTTCCTTGTCTGACGAACAGAAAATTCCATGAAGAGCTACTACAGTTCCAAGAAAGAGGTAATGAAAAGAAACCTCGTTTGCAGTCTTCAAATTTTGACCTGGGGTTGCCAGACCTGTTTTTTGACTTAATCTTAAACCAATGTTTTCCAGCGTGTGGTGGAGCGCAGTGAAAATATAATATATAAAACATAGATCAGAAATTTAAGTGGGACTGGCCTAGCAACGCCTGCCAAATTTCCAGTTTTCACGTGTGAGGCATGCACCACACGAGAAAATAACCACTGTGTGGTTGGAGCCTTATCTCTATAACGTGTAAGAGAATAAACGCAAAACCTCTTAAGGGGTCATTGTACTCATCATTATGAACAAAGAACATGGACAAAAAAGTACATTCTATGTACACATACTTAGTAAATATATGGTATAATGAAAATCAAAAAATGAATTATGGCGTAGTTTTTAACTTCTCTGAACTTGTCAGTTTTTATTTCAAAATAATAAGTCAAGTAACATGAATTCAAAGTCCCGTTTATCAACTTCCACCATATTTGACCATAGATAAAGCTAAATATTATATTTGGCGTTCCACACCATGCATACTACACTTGTAGACATTCGTGACATGGACAATGCGCTTATTAGTAAAATTTTATTGAAACGAAACTAGTTTCATTGATATTTGTTTCATTTTTCGTAAAAATATCTTTGCATTATGTTGATGCGTAAGACAGTTTTTTCATTTCACAAAAATAATAATATTCACTTAAAACGGAACGCATTTAATCGTTTGACAATGAATACCACTGTCTCTGTCAAATGGCAATGTAATGTCATAGCAGAATGCAGATGCTTCGTTGCGTACTGTGTTTGTTTTTGCCATTACTTTCTAATATTTTTGACCCTCACTTCCTTCGTTTTCTACCTTCTGCCACTCGGTGACCTAGCTATTTACACTGGACTCTGATTTGCATTGCGTTTTGGATTTGTTTTGTGGACCATTATGAGGTGCATCAACTGTGGAATAGCCATGCAAACGTTGCAGAGGCATCACATATCCTCGCTTTCTGTACACCATAAAACAAGACTTTCGCGTTGGATAACGAATGCTCAAACCCAGGTGTAAAAACGAATTTTAAATAAAAACATTTGTTTCGAATATACTTTGTTATTAATGTTAAATTTTTTGAAACTATTACCCAGTTCAATAAATGTTTATTAATTAAAAATCCTTAATTCATGTGGCCATTACTTTGTTTAAATGCCTAATCATTCTAAAACCACATCAGTTAACCGTATTAATCCAAAACTGTTCGCTAAACTGTACGTTTTAAAGCGCCTTCATTTTTTATAATACCAAAATCATCACTTATTGACAGACTGATAAAAAGATTTAGTAAAACTGTTTACGTCTAGTATGTTTTAATGACAAGTTTTATGAGTTTTTAATTTATAGCAATTTAATGTGCCAATATTTATTAATATAAAATACCAAAAACCATTAGTGTACACTAAATTCGATAACTATGCCAACGCCCATACAGAAATTGGCCATGTTCATCACTATGGGACCAACCCCGAAATCGCGAAAAATAAATCAACTGCCCCATACATTTATTCAATCAATTCAATTATATTATATTTCATTGGTACACAATTTTAATGCCAATAAAATGATGTTATCTAAAATTATCTTATCGTATTTTAGTGCGCATAACTCGACAAAATGTACTGAATAGCAATTTCGGGGTTGGTCCCATAGCTCATCGTGAAAGTGGTTCATAATGATGAGTACAATGACCCCTTTAGAGGTATTACGTTTATTCTTTCACACGTTGTATATCTATCTCATTCTTTATGAGCCCGTGTACCGGGGGAGAGTATTGTCCAGATACTAAAATCCCTAAAAAAACACAAATAGTGTGGGGCATGATGTAATATGTAGTACTAGAATAATTAGGCAGTGGTGGAAATAATAGCGCCAGTGCTGTGTTATATTATTAATAAATGCATTGAAGATGGGGTCATCCCATAAACTTATCCATTGTCATTCCAATTTTAAAAAAAGTGGATAGAGAAAATATGAATTGTTATAGACTAACATCTCTAATACCTATCTTATCATTTTTTATGTCATCTATAACAATTTAAACAACTATGTAGTAAAACACAACATACTTGCGGAAGAACAAATAGGTTTCAGGAAAAATAAATCTATTAACAATGCATTTGACACTTCGCACACTAGACGGCCACGACCACGATCAACATCAACGACCAGCGATGTCTAGAGCGCGAGGTGCCTAAAAGGCATGGATAGTAAAAAACATGTCTCAGAACTATTTATGGTCAAGACGAAGGTCTTTGACTGCGTCAATCATGAATTCATGACACATCATTAAATAAATTAGAAGCGTATGGAATACGGGGAAAGGCTTATTTTATGAGATCTCTAATGTCATGAAATCATAATGCGAAAGTAACCCTGTCTGTGTGTTACACTTTCACGCTAAAACGGCTGAATGGATCGTCATGAAATTTGGCAGATTTATAGCCTGGGATATGGAGAAGGACAGGCTACTTTTTTAGGCAATAACCGACATACACGCGAGCGGAGCCGCGGACAAAAGCTAGTAATATTATAATTGTACTCACATTTCACAGGTAACGCACTTTGGTGCAAGCCAAACTAGATCTTTTGGGCATTGACTAATGTATTTGCCATGAGCAATATTAAGTGGTTCTCTTTTAATACGTTTATTATTTAAAGAGTATGGTTGCTCGGGTGCTGAGACTGTGTCTACCGGTTGCGCGGAACACAGCGCGGCGAGTAATGCGACCATCACAACTAACAGGACAAAGAGCTTCATGGTGAGTGACAGTTTCTGCCGTGCTGACCACTCGACTGCAGTAAGCGGAATATGAGAACAGCTATTAGTTCCGCCTTAAATACTTAAATTTATAGGTAATAAACCGCGGTGATTCATAACGTCAGAGTCTGTGCAAAACTTTGGAAACGGAAAAAAGAAGTAAATACTTCTTTTTTTCCGTTTCAAATGGATTTAGTTTCGTCGCTGCTTAGATAAGTAAACTGTAAAATCATGTTGCAATTTTGATAAAAACCATTCAGCTTTATTTTCCTAAAACAACAAATTATTACATTACAAATAATTGTAAACTACCGTCAAACAACGTCATGAAAACTCACCAATAGCATTCGATTCAGTCTATAAAGATCCATATCGGTATTATCATTTACTATTTTAAACTGAAACAGAAAATAATCCGTTAATATTACAAATCAACCTCAGACCGTATAGAAAAATCATATTAAATGAATACTTACAACTTCTTCCAACGGGAAGACGCTAATGATATCTAATAAGAAGGCATGCTTCAAATATCTCGACACGGTCAGCAGTGGATGGGTGACCAGCAAGGATTTGTCATTGTAGTATGCTACATACGCCATTATAACAATATCTATGTAAAGCACTATATCCGACCAGTTGTATGGACCTCCATGTTTATGTTGTTTAAACTGAAATTCTCAGTAGAACAGCTATTAATTCCGCCTTAAATACTTAAAATAGGTAACTAGCGACCCGCCCCGGCTTCGCACGGGAGCAAATGTGCAATGTTGATACTTAATATACCTATACCTACTACAGAATGTCCATGAAAACAACGTTTACAGCTTTTTTGTCATTAGACAATACAACGCGCCGCCCCGGCCGGTACCGCTGCACCGCTTTGTCTCTGCATTTTAAATCTGAAATATCTTCGGAAATGTTCGTTTAAATTAAATGCTGTAAAAGGCCATATTGATCTATATTAAATGGACAATGTATTTAAGGTACTTAATTGGATAAGGATAAATGCCGTATTGCTTAAAATCACTTCGTAAATAAGTCATTTTTTCCCGTAAAATGTAAAGGATAAAAAATGGTTATTGTGGGTTATCCTTAAGAGATAGACATTATGCCATCCCGGACTTTTTTGTTGACCTTTTTAAGGTGTACAATACTGTAGAATATTATTTTGATTTATCTCGTGAGATTCAGCCAGCGTTTGCAATGTAAGCGCAAAACAATGTGTTTATTTACGACATCACATTAGAAACCTCTAAATTTATCAGTGTTTCTCTACAATATTATGCATGTATCATACATATAAACTTTCCTCTTGAATCACTCTATCTATTAACAAAACCGCTTCAAAATCCGTTGCGTAATTTTAAAGATTTAAGCATACGTAGGGACGGACAGACAGCGACAGCGACTTTGTTTTATACTATGCAGTGATGATGATAAACCGCGGTGATTCATAACGTCAGAGTGCAAAACTTTGGAAACGGGAAAACTACGGGAGACTAGATAGTCACATACTTTAATAATCTGGTTTTGCAACTAATATCCTTATTATGGCTTTAATTTTTTTTAGAATAAAATGAAAAAAGTAATATAAGTATGTTTTTTTTTTTCTTTTTCTTTTTTTTCTTTTTTTAACGTAATGTTCCAAATATGAGTTCAAAAACGAATGCATAAACACGTACTTTTTTTTCGTAGATAGGTAAAATTTAAAAAAAAAACCATTACAGTTCATTGAACTGTAATGGTTTTTTTTTAAATTAAAAGTGTGCTATAAAAATTAAAAAGTTATATTATGATGCAGTTGTTTGTAGTAAATAAACCCATTTTATCAATAATATTTTGGCAGTATTATGGTGTAAAGATACAGTTCCGAAGTTAAAATAAATACTAAAATAATTACAGTGGCTGGAGATCGAACCATCTGACAATTGTCGTTCAAAACCAAATTTTTTGAATATTGCTCATCCCCCAAAGCACATAGCGTGATAATGTACCTATAGCCTTTAACCAGGCCATACCTTTAAGGATTATTTATGCAAAATTTTCACAGAATCGGTTCAGTACCTAGTTTTCTCGCCAATTGAAAACATACACCCTACGATTTACTATTTTATTGTATGTAATATATATGTGTGTCGGAGACGGTTATCAAATACAACTTAGGGTAGTTGTCAAATCTTATTAAATACAAGTTGTCAAAATTTGATAAATTATGCTGGATTATAACTGGATTGTTTGGTTTGTAAATTTGTTAATTTAAGTGATATTTATTATCGATTATTGTCTGATTAAAAGCTCGTGGCTAAATTATAACAGACGCACGGGCCGATCTCCGCGGTTAAGCAATGCTTACCGAGGTTGGTCTGTGGATGGGTGACCATCTTAAAATACTGAGACTCGTCCGTGCCTCGGAAAGCACGTTAAGCCGTTGGTCTCGGCTGTCATTTGGAGATCTTTGGCAGTCGTTACGGATTGTCAGAAGCCAGAAAATCTGACACCAGTCTTGCCAAGAAGTACCGTGTTACCCAGTTAATGGGTTGTGGAGGTCTGGTAGGTAGCCGCTCCACGTAAAATACTGGTGATGATGTCTGATAAATCATAACATGATTTATTGAGTATTCGGTGTACACTAGAATTGAGTTTTGGAAACTTATTTCAATAGTAGTAATCGTTTGTCTTCATCAATACAAATGATTACATGTTATTTTGGTTTTTTTTTCTCATGTATTTTAATTTGTATTGTATTGAAAGAAAGGCAAAAGATACAGATTATAAACAAAAGGTCTGTAACTTTTGTCTTTTGAAATAAGTTAGACTCGATTGCAATCGTGGGGATATTAGTTTGCGAAATTCGTTAACTTTATCTAAAAATACTAACTAACTCTTAATTATTTTTTCTCGCTTCTACTATATTTTTCGTTTTCCCTAATATTTGTCTGCTGTATTTAGATTTAATTATTCATTTTATATTTTATAATTTGGTTTACCAAGAAATTATACGAGTGAAGTGATTTTTCAGGGTTCCGTACCCAAAGGGTAAAAACAGGACCCGGAATTACTAAGACTCCGCTGTCCGTCTGCCTGTCACCAGGCTGTATCTCATGAACCGTGATAGCTATAAATAGACTTGTTGAAATTTTCACAGATGTTGTATTAATCTGTTGCCGCTTGTTAGATAATAGTACTGAACCCTTCGTGCGCCAGTCCGAGTCGCACTTGGCCGATTTTTTTATTTTCCCTGCACTATTTATGTAAAGCAAGTAACTCGTATCACAAACAAACTTGTATGTTCGTCAATCGCAAGGCCACTGTACGTCAATATGCGATTATTTTGATTAATACCGGACAAATCTTTTGCCGTATTATTTATCCCGTTAATTTCTGAGTTCACCTTACCGTTAAGAAAAATACTAGACAATGTGTTGACTAAACAACTTGGCAAGTTAGTATTGACATCGGCAACCACGAAATGACTCATATTCATAAGTTATGAACAAGCATCAAGCTTCTGATACAACCAGATTTTTTTATCACCATTAACTGTAAAACACCCGTCGAATGCGATTCTGACTTTAGTATATGTTGTTATACTTTAGTATTAGCCCTCTATGCTTACAAAGTTTGATTCTTTTATGTTTTTCCATTAACGATAGAGCGTCAATTAGGTAACGCAGAAAAAATCACGTTTCTTTCCTTTGAAAAATGCGTATTTACCTATGTTCGACCACGATTTTTCTTTTATATAGTTATACCGATATTGACAATTTAAATCTTTAACCGCTTTATTTAATGTAGGTATACCTATTGTTTTTACAATTTGAATTTTTATAATTTTATTATTGAATGTAATAATTAATTTAATGTTTTAATGAGAATTAAAATTTAAATAATGAAAAAGTTTGCATGCCGAATGGTGAAATATGGCAAAACTCTGATGTAATATGGTTAAACAAATATGGGTAATACATAAGTAGATAGTAGTAGGTAACTACTATCTACTTATGTATTACCCATATTTGTAAATAAATGCTATTCTATTATATTCTGTTAGTAGTCAAATAAATAGTTTTAGAAAAAAACTATTATCAATTTACAAAAAGTTATCGTTTTATTTTATTACTCATTATAACGAAATTTTAACACAATTTTTTACTTAATGGTTGAATTAATCACAAATAAAAAACTCGTTTCGAATTGATTATTGTTTTTATGGCTAATGGGTAAGTGAAGAATGCTCGTATGTTATGTATGACCTATTTCACAAAAATAAATAGGTACTGGATGCTCACCACGGTAATAAGGCAATTAGGTCTCATATTATACTGCTGTGTTATCGATAGAAAAGACGTTATCCGCGCGGGAAGACCATAATAATCATACCAAATCTCCGACGAAAACAAGTTTAAAACTATTTTAGAAGCTCGAACTTCTCAGCAAATATATAAACAAACAAGTTACCGTCCTTGAATCAATATAATGCTTTCCGAAACCCGTTTGAAGCTTATAAATATGTATGTAAACAGCGATGTCTACACTATATAAATATAAAAGGTTTATCGCAGCGCATCTGTCGTCATTCCAGTGTGACCACGTGAATATGAAGTGGTATCTTTTGTTGTTCGTTGTGCTTTCCGCATTTGTGACGTTAGGGTTCTCCGAACCTGGGAAGTTTAATACCCCGAAGAAGTGCCCTGTTGGACACATTCGTGTTGGTGATATATGTTTTACAAAAGGAGTGAGTTAATTTACCTATTTATTTTTGGCTTCAACACAATACATTTCTACCCAGTTCATTTACACCGCTCGAGCATTGCCGGCACACCGGTGTGCCGTGAGATTATTGCGATTTTAATGTTAATTATTACTATTACGTAAGATTTATTTTTTTATTTTGGAATTTTCACATGTCAGTGCTCGAGCGGTTTATTCAATAATTTTGAACAATACTTCGTGCAATGACCTGGTGAGGGTCGCGGGTAGCCGATGGATACGAGACGCACAGGACCATTTGTTGTGGCGACACTTGGGGGAGCCCTACAATGTCCAGCAGTGGGCGCCTTTCGGCTGATATGATGATGATGAACAATACTACATACTAATTCATGTAATATTTCAATATAGGCAAATCATAATAGTCCATTTAATGTGACATCAAATACCTATTGGTGTAAAACTTAAATGTCGCGGAATCTTGTAACCTTTTGAAGTGAACCGAATTTAGATAATTTAATGTTACTTATTCAAATACTATTCATTCACGTGGCTAAACATGTGTTAATTCCTAACAGAAACACATGCGAACTTTACAAAATATGATTTGGGTGTGTGACCTCTGCAAATCTTAGCACATCATTACTATCGTTCGTAGTTAATTTGCTTTGCTAAAGATAATACCGGTGACCTACATTCCTAAGGCATATTTCCAGGGTGTTCACAATTCTACAGAAGTACCATTTGCTGAAATATTATATTTATGTATAACTAGTTTTTGCCCGCGGCTCCGCCAGCGTGGATGTCGGTTATCGCGTAAAAATGGCTATATGCCTGCCAAATTTCATGACGATCCCTTCAGCCGTTCTAGCGTGAAAGCGTTACAGCCAGACAGACAGACAGCCAGACAGAAAGTTACATATTATAAAACGAAGAAATAAATTTATGAGTATGTTTTTAAAAACTGTATCTCTAAAAGTAATACCATCCTATTACTTAAACTCTCACTTTCACACAAAAGCTGAATGTCATCGATTTTTTAATCTCAAAAAGTTCACGATTCCAAGAAAAAAACCACGGAAGCGAAGCCGTGGGACAGTGTTAGTTAATCTCAAAATAAAACATTGGTTTTATTTCACAGTCCAACATTGAATACTGTTCTGTTATTACATGTTTATTTTTACTATACAAACTAAACCAACCATCAACTCAGCATTGCCATACAATGTGGCAATGCTGCCAGCCTTTTGGGTACATTACCAGTGGCCTGCGATGCGGAGGAATTTTTTTGACGCCATGTTTTGGATTCGTTTTAGTTAAGGGTTTTTTTATTAAGTATATACCTAGTTGTGAAAATAAATTTGACCGATTTCTATAAGTTAATTATAATTACCATCGACTTTATTTCATCATCGGAAAACTAATATAATATTATTGTCTTTTCCAGAAACTATGATCCATGAAAATGATGGTGCCTCAAACTTTCGGGACCAGAATTAAATCGTTGTTATACAGCATTAAAGGGTAAAAAAGGAAGCAGTGATGTATTATTTTATGATAATTTCGCAGCCAACTAGCTTAATCAGTCGTTTCATTGAAAGCCTAGCCTTTTCATTTAACTACGTCGATATTTCAGCGACTTAACTTTGTTTCAAAATCGTTTCATGACTTGCCCATGTCACTTATGTTGCTGATTGAACGGCGCAGTTAAATGAAAAGGCTAGGCTTTTAATGAAACGGCTGATTAAGATAGTTGGCTGCAACATTTATACAGAATTTTTCAGGTATATTAGATGCAAAACAAAAGCTTGCGTTATTGATCTCGAATGACATAACAAATTACAATGTTACTGACATCAAGATTGAGACCTATATTGTAAATCCTTTTGAAGAAATATTTCTCAACTCAAAACGATTCTATCCCTAAAAAAACTTCTCATTTTATAACAATCAAGAACAAGCTATCCATTTGATTGAATCGAGTGGAGAAAATGACTTAGAATAGAGGAGTAAATTACCATCATTGAAGCACGCTATTCAACTACAATGCTGTTTCTGACATAGTGAAAAAAAAAATAACCAAAACTAAAAAGATGTTTTAACGTATGTGTACATCACTGTCATTTGCACTGAAACGGTAAAGTATATTTTCAGGTAATTCAGTTTTTAATTTTTTCAAATATTTAGGCTGGCTATTCTTTGTCGGGAAACCTAATCGAGAAAACGTACATGTGCACGTACGGTTTCCTGATTAGGTAGGTTCCCGATAAAGAATTCATATTCATAGACCTGGGGCCTAACCACCAACTCTTAAAGCAGTATTACATCAATATTACTTTCAGTGGGAAAGAGACGGAGCTATACAGGACGTATAGCTCCGTCTCTTTCGCACTGGAAGTAATATTAAAGTAATGCTGCTTTAAGAGTTGGTGGTTTAGGCCCTGAGTTCGAATTCTTCTATTTTCAAGCAACGTTCGCATTCGAATTATGTCAGTCGCAATCTGTCAAAAATGTATAGAAATTGAGAGGCTTTTTTTGACAGATTGCGACTGAGATACGAAAGCGAACGTTGCTTAAAAATTTGTAGAATTGGCCCCCTGAATGCTTGTCTTACATACGATACTAGGCGCATACTTTTGTTTATTTTACTAATTTTTTTGAAAACAAGAAGTCAGAAGAATCAAGAGGTCAGAAGAAACAAGAAACAAGAGGTCAGAAGAATGGAAAATTGAACGTCGATGTTAGTCTCACGGAATTCAGAATCTGAATTCCTTTTCGGAAAACCTGATCGGGACGTACGTGTATGCGGCCGGCTTTAGATCACAGAGAAACTTAAAAATTGTAATAATTAGTGCATCATCACTAGAGATTGGATATCCGATACACATTTACTTAAAGTTAACTTTTGGCTAACCTATAATTGAGCCGGCTTCTGAAAATATTAAATTAAAAATAAAATCACCCAATCACTAATCATCACTATTGCAAATCGATACGATTTGCAATAGTGATGATTAGTGATTAATAAATAACGACGAGAAGGGAAGACCTCGCTATATCGGCCATGGGCAACAAGCACACGATATGCATAGTTATGTATGAAACTATAAATGTTCTAGACTAAGCGGCGACTTGCTTACAAATTAGTACATAGTTAGCCGAAAGGACCGCATGTGCAAAGCCACAACTGTGGAAAATACATTTTTGGAAGGCTCGGGTCTGACCAAGGTCTCACCTGATGGCAAGCAGTGATATGGTCGACGATGGAGCACGCGAGCCTAGTAGTAACCTATTCAGTGGATTTAAAGACTCAAACGTGTTTCACTACGGAAGATTTGAGAAAATCTGAGTACTTTTTCGAAAATCTTCTATTATAACAGCTTTTAACATAGTTCATTCAAATTATTATCACAGCATTTGGTTTCCATGTCCAGGATTGCAGAATAATAAATTGTACGAAAGAGTTACCGCGGTCCTGGCACGCAAAGGGCATTTTGAAGGAACACGGGTGGTTTTAGTCAGTAAGAGTCTGACACTCCACTCCCGCTCCGCCCCGAGCGGGAGAAGTCATTTGATGCAGTGCCTAGCTTTTTTAATGTAGAAAAAAAATAAGCACTGAATGCTTTGTCATTTAAAAAAATAGCTAAAGCGCTACGAAAAATCGCAGCAATTCGTAGCCGTCGTAGGCGCATATGAAAAACAGCTTAAATGATTTTTATTTTTTTCCGATGTAATGTAACTATCTTATTTCATAACCAACCTATGAAATATCTTTATAGTTAAACGCTGCTTACCTGGGTTACATTGCACTCTGATGCTATTCTCACACGAACACCATTTAAAACGAGCTCTCCTTTCTAAATTACACGAAACACGTTCGCTGTGTAGGTAAAATATCGTAAACAAAAAAAAAAGTTTTTCATTTTTTAACCAAAGCATAAGCGTACATTTTCAAACAATGCACACACACGCAGCGCAAACGGAACCCACTATTTGATTTTTAATGCTCGGGTTATCACTGAGAATTGAAAATCCAACAGCACAATCACATTTCAAAAGGGCCGTTAGCCGAACGCACAATGTTATGCGTCGACGTTATTCGACAGTACAGACAGTACCTTTGTAATAGCAATAAGACCACTTATCATAATTATGCATCCATCGTATGTACGTACCTACTTACAAGGCGCAATTAGCGCAATGTCGTAGCAATAAGATCGCTTTTCGCAGTCCAAGCTTACATGTATCGTACCTGTATGGTGTAGGCGATGTGTCGCAGCAGCAGCAGCATGACGGGCGAGGCGAGCAGCACCAGCGCCAAGATGGCGACACCAATGCCGAGCGTGCGGCGCGCTATCCACACAACCGCGCGACCCGAAGACCTGGAGGTTTATTTATTTATTTATTTATTTACACTTTACGCACATAGATGTACAGAGGCGGACTTAATGCCTTAGGCATTTTCTACCAGCCAACCTTTGGGTGATGCAGAGAATAATAGTAGGTTTCACACTATTATACACAGGGACTAGTCTAAGTCATTCCCTACTAAACGGAGTCCCTACTTTACTCGGACTATGAAGTAAGCTGATATGGTGAGTACAGGTATCTGAATATGATCATCACGATTTTAGCTGAAAATTGTCCGCTGGAAATGGGCCTTCCCCAAGTGTGTGATAGACCGTGCCTGTGATTTTCGCATCTGCCTATATTGGACTATATCCTAACTATGAAATATTGTAGCATCCACCACCCTGCGATTATGGTAAAAACCAATATTACATTCAGCGCCACTCAGAGCTTATAGCCAAAGTGACATTTTGTGAAAGATAAATTCCAAAGTGTCACGTGATACTTATAAGCATTTTGACAATCGACAATCGCTATCGTCGATACACGACATTCGCGAGCACTTTTGAAAGCCAGAAGCCTTGAATAATGTCTGAGCACACAGCGTAGAGACAGACAATGCGTGGTCACAAATCTTGGTTTTCATACACAGATCGTCATACTTGCGTTATCTATGTATATCTATATCTGTGATTAGTAACAACAATGATATCTTGCAGATATCATAAAATTACATATATGTGGTGATCTATTCTATTTCTTTTGCTATCCACCGGCCATAAACCTGGATTTGTGGCTGGTGCATGGCAATAGGGTCACGTCTTAGGATACCTCAAAAGATTAATCCGTGCGGTTTAATATTTTTGCCACAAGCTCCTAAATTGTATTAAAATGTAGTTTAAAAATCGACTAAGGGGACTGGAAACTGGGTTTGGCACGTTCAGTTTTCAGAGCAAATTTTGTTCGAGCCTCATCTTCATTATCATCATATCACCTGAAAGACGTTCACTGTTGGACATAGGCCTCCCTCAAATACGGGGGGGGGTTGCCATAATCGCCACGCTTGCACTGCGGGTTGGCGATCATAATGTAGCTGTAGCAATTTACCTACAGAGAACGCTGCTGCCCATTCTCTGGTGAGTCCCTTAGTCCCATCTTGCGACACCCACGGGAAGTGATGGGATGGTGCTATTCTTTTACGTCCGACACCATACTGCACCACGATCGAGAAGATTTATAAAAATAAACTCACCCCACTATGACCCACAGGTCTTTCTGAACTACCCTCATCCTGTCCAAGTAGGTAGACCAGTCCACATCGGTGTACAAATATCGACTGATATTAGAAGCCGTTGGTTCGATTCTCGGTTGATTCACTATTGTCTGCTTCAGCTCCTCGAAGCTGAAAAAAAAAATGTATTGAAACTAATATTATGAGATAAAATTATTCGTTGTACAAGTGTGAGTTTTAAATATACAAGCGCTGCCTAGTGATAATAATGGAATATATTTTTTAACCATACTATTTGAGATAGGCATGTAAAAAATCGCATTACGGGACTTTTCACTATCGTTTTTTTTCTGGCTAATCTTCGAAACGGCTGGACCGCTTTTGACGGAACTGTCACTGGCAAACAGCTAATATTATAAGGAGTAATCTCGGTTAAAAAATAATTTAGAAAAACTCATGAAATTGTTAACAGACGCGGACGAAGTCGCGGACAACAGCTAATGTAAACTAAATCAAAAGAAAAAAATGTTCATTTTCCGATATCGTTTTGATATCGTTGTGTCGTTTACGAATAATTTTTCACTAGTAGAATTCTGCAATATAGCTTTGTCTTAAGGTACTTTACGGTTCCTGTCGAATAGGCAAAGAAAGAAAGAAAGAAAGAAAGAAAAACCGTTTATTCACGTGAATGTGACGCAAATACAACATTTTTAATCTTAAGAATAAACAAATCCACGGCGCTGGTTTTCAACGTTAGCCGGCTGTGTCACTGCCTCAGACCAACAAATAAAGCATCAGTTTACTCATTGCTCCGAGGCACAGAACAAAAAAAAAACAAAAAGACGCTGTTTTGGCACTGCAATGAATAATATAAAATAAATACTTATTACGTTGCTATTAAGTTAAGTAAAAAAGAAAAGAGCATTTTATGTAAACAAATCTATATTAATACCAATAATAAAAATACTTAAAAACATAAAATTTTTAACCACGATCAAAAAATGTTGCCACGTAAATAAATATTGTGTTTATTTAATAAACACAATAATTATTTACTTGGCAACATTTCTACGCGTCCCGTTTTGAATTCGTTTTTAGGCCCCAAGAGTAAAGCCGGGGGAAATGCTTCCAACACAAAGAAGCATTTTCAAGGTGTCTATGAGTCAGTTAGACAGAAAGATGAATCTGGTTACCTATATACCGTATTACTAAGCACCAACGCGTCAGTACTGTCTGCTCGTCCGTTTATCTATCTGTAGGTATGTTTGTCACAGTTGTGGTTGACTAAGTGAAACTTAATTGCGGTCGGTCTAATATTGAGTGACATTCTGTCAAGGCGGTTGCCAAAATATCGGAAAATGAGAACGCTGTCGAAATGCCAGGTGATCAATGCCTTTTATTTTGGCTTATCGACAATTCGCCATCGCTAATTATATGTATATATATGGCACTTATCTAGCGCCTGGATCGAACGATATAATTATTAATAATAACAACAAACAGACAACAATATCATCATTCATAATTTAATTTTAATAATAACATCTTTTCTTTTCGACTCTTAACCTTCTATCGCGTAGACAATAAGATATTATTGTCTACACGATGAAAGGTTAAGAGTCACGGTATCAACAGAGGCTGCTCTTTGTGCATATCACGGATACATTAAAATTTCGTCCGTATTCACTTAAGGAATCTCGTTGTGGGGTAATTCAGTGGATATTACAAAAGCGTTCGGAGTACAAAAAAAATGTGAAACCGACTTCAAAAAAACTCTAAAATGTTCAAAATAACTTTAATTTCGGTAGTCGGTGTTTTTTGGTTGCTTCTTCGTTATTTGACACCGACTTCCGAAATTAAAGTAAGTTATTATTTTTCACTTTTTAGTGGTATCCCACACCTAACAACACCACTGGAAACTCACAGGAAAGCAAAAATACGCAATTATGTATATATGGATGATTTTTCCACATATTTTTTCTAGCTATTTGGATTTAAAAACCAAACTACTGAATCGATTTTGATAAAATTTCAATAGGAACATTTGGGAAGTGCTTATACCCTTTCCAACAAAAAAGGAATTTTTCAAATCGATTGGCAAGCGACGGAGTTATGCGCGAACAAACATAAAAAAAAAACAAAAAAAAAATACAAACATCCGAATTGAGAACCTCCTCCTTTTTTAGAAGTCGGTTAAAAAGTACAAAATTCTGCCATTACCGTGTATGTACATTCGAGAATTATGCCAATTTGTACAACAACATCCGGAATACTTCTATAAACACAAAGATGTAACCAAACGAAATGTAGCTCCTAGAAATAGACATAAATTTAAACACCAGCTCTGTGTACCGCAATGCAGGCTCGAATTGTATAAGAGGAACTCGTACATAAATTCTGTTAAGGTATATTACAAATTACCGGACGCTATTAAAGATTTACCTTTTACCATGTTTTAGAACATAGGTACCGCAATGATTAAAAGAAAACTGCTGCTATAATCTTAATGAATACATGTCAGATCACGGAGAAGGAAACATACATCAATAATGTTGGTATATACCGTTCAGTTCCGTATGGTGTTGGACGTAAAAGAATAGCACCATCCCATCACTTCCCGTGAGTGTCGTAAGAGGTGACTAAGGGACTCACCAGAGAATGGGCAGCAGCATTCTCTGTAGGTACATTGCTACAGCTACACTGCGATACTCAACCCGCCTGCCAAGCGTGGCGATTATGGCAAACCTAATATTTTCCCCATTTGGGGGAGGCCTATGTCCAACAGTGGACGTCTTTCGGCTGATATGATGACTTGAGTATGTTAAATTTAACTAGATCAGCACCTTGAAATTATAATACTTATGACAGTATCAAATACAATTTACAATTATTTATAATATTCCTCATTTGACATTTTATTTTTATCTCTTGAAGTGACCTAAGTAGAACTTTGATATCAATTTGTTCCTAAAAATTCTTATGCCTCATGCATAAGAATTTTTAGGAACAAATTGATATCATATATGATATCTTATTTGTTGTGACGGTACATTGTTTTTTTTTTAATGTACCTAATTAATATAGTGACATACTGCAGGTTATAATTAAAGATTTGCACACTATAGGTAAGGGTAAAATGTCAAGGGGGCAATAATCTGCCAGGGTTGCGGAATATGTTCGAAAGAGTTACCGCGGCCCAGGAAAGAAAGGCACTAGGAGGATTATGGGTGGGTTTTAGTCAGTAAAAGTCTGACACTCCCTGCCGCTCCACTCAGAGCGGGAGGGGTCATTTGATGGTTTCCCATCCTCAAAAAAAAAAGGGGGCAGTAATAGTTTTTTTTTTAGGAATGGGCTTGCTCTTGACCTTGATCACGCCTGATGCAAAGCGATAGATGAGGTTATGATGGAGCGAGCGTGCCCAGAAGGTGCCTGTTCACTCTTGCTTTGAAGGCAGCGTTGGAAGGCCTCCCACAAGGTGGGCCGATGACCTGGTGAGGGTCGCGGGTAACCGATGGATGCGAGACGCACAGGACCGGTTGTTGTGGCGACACTTGGGGGAGGCCTATGTCCAGCAGTGGACGTCTTTCGGCTGATATGATGATGATGATGATGATGTGAGGCACAAAACTACAAAGGGCGTTGGTTCCCGATTACAGTGAAGCTCGTAGCAAACAGCCGCACGGGTCGATTTACAAGGTTTAGCAACGGATACCGAGGTTGGTCTGTGGATGGGTGATCTTAACATACCGAGATTCCTCAGTGCCTCGGTAAGCACCACATCAGCAATCCCGGGAGTTCCGTTGCCTGCCTCCGAAGTCTTCACCAAATTGAAATGGGACCAGACCGGGAAAATACTCTTCCAAACAAAAAATAATCATTCAAATCGGTTGACAATTGGCGAAATTATCGCTGAAGAAACATTTTTCCTGGGATCCGATCATCAGATCCTCCTTCCATCATCACCTTGTACCGATTGTCAGGCACCTGAATTGCATCTGAATTGCATAAGAAAGTATATGAAAAATACTAATGATTATCTATGAAAAGTATAAAACAAAGCCGCTGCCTGCTGGTTTCTCTGCTAACATCTAAACCACGCGACGGAAGTTAATAAGGTTTCCATTATGCACTAATTTAAAAAAAAAATCATCCATCTTTATCACCATCCACCATCCATTGCCGTCTTAGCATACTGAGACTCCACCGTGCCTCGGAAAGCACGTCAAGCCGTTGGTCCCGGCTGTCATTTGTAGATCTTTGGCAGTCGTTACGGATTGTCAGAAGCCAGAAAATCTGACTCCAGTCTTGCCAACAAGTACCGTGTTACCCAGTTAGTGGTTTGTGGAGGTCTGGTAGGCAGCCGCTCCACATAAAATATGCTGGAATTCAGCTGAATTTGGTTTGACTGGAATCCGACCTAAGCAGATGATGACTATTTAAAAAGTGTGTCCGTGGAGGTTCTTGCACGTTCTTCTCCATAAAGATCTAGGTACGCTTTGGAACGTGCAACTAGCTTCAACTTTTTGACTGACCGTCCTTGACAACTCAAAAGTGCCTGTCAATGATGTATTTGAAACGTTTTTGATTTGATTTATTTGACTAATAGAAAGAACGGTAAACAAGGAAATTTGGGAAATTTGTTAGGTAACTATTTTGTAGAAATTATGCGAAGCCCCTCCGGCTTCGAATCGCTTGTTTTTTCAAAATCAAAGAATACTCACAATATTAAAACTTCATTCAATTCTTTAACTTCTTTGACAATTTTCTCTGTTTCCAAATACTGTATTGTAGACTTCAGGCTATCTCTGCCTGAGTCTATGTGTGTTTGTATACTGCTTATTGCTAGAGTGTCCATCTGTTCTTCTTTTGTGTAGTACGTGTGAGACGTCAGGGCTAGTGACAGCTCTTCTCTTGATCGCAGGAGGTCGGCACAAGCGGACAGCTGTCTGGAAATAATAGGCATTTAAGTGTTAATTGATCATAAAAACCTTATGCAACGATGATTTTAAAAAGAGTTTAAATAAATAAATAATAAATGATCTATGTTATGGTCCACCATGAACTTTTAAGTGAATGGGTGTATTTTTTTATCTTTATGGAATGGCTCCTTTTCCTTTTTTCGAATCCCGTATATCAAACAATATAAGCGCGATATTAAAGATTATTTTAAGTCTAAGGTAATGTCGATTGAATTCCATCACTCGCCATCGATCATGCGTCATTCATGATTTTTTAAATTGATTGACGTTTGCATGAGCGTGTAACGGACGCCTAACGCAATTTTTTATGTTTCAGTAGAAGAAATGGAATACTATAATAGGTGCCTTCGACGATTGAGAGTTGCAAACCGTGGTGGTTTGTCATATCATACACGTGCCTGATTCATCACATTAAGTACTAATAAACAAGGTAGTAGGTACCCTGGGGTTTGCGACTATTAGTAGGTAATTCTTGGAAGAGAGATGACATACCTTCTACATAAAACTGAATTAATAAAATAATAATACATTGGTTTAATGTAATTGAACTTCGTGTGCCGCCCAGTCACAGCTTTGTGGTTAGATTCCCTGAATAATTGTTCGAATTGTGTAGATATTTTAACTACTCATTGAACCAACATTTAATATATAATAATCAAAATTATTGCTTATAACTTGTGAGATTCTTTAGTAAATACACAGCCACAAAAACTAAATTCTATCTATGGATAACTTTATCAATCTAATCGTCAAAAATTCCTTCATCCAAATTAGACCACGATATTCACCGTCGAGTAGTATATAACAAATAATCCTACTAATATTATAAACTAGCTTCTACCAGCGGCTTCGCCCGCGTGAAAATCGGAAATAGGGAGGTTTCTTGATTTGTATTGTAACTACACCTACTCTACACCTACCCTACACCTACCCTACACCTACCCTACACCTACACTACACCTACCCTACACCTACCCTACACCTACCCTACACCTACCCTACACCTACCCTACACCTACCCTACACCTACCCTACACCTACCCTACACCTACCCTACACCTACCCTACACCTACCCTACACCTACCCTACACCTACCCTACACCTACCCTACACCTACCCTACACCTACCCTACACCTACCCTACACCTACCCTACACCTACCCTACACCTACGCTACACCTACCCTACACCTACCCTGCACCTACCCTACACCTATCCTAACCAGCCCAAAAAATACTATGACATGTTTATGGTTTCCTGGTACTTGATGTTTTTGGTCTCCTGGTACTTGTAAATCTGTAGTACTAAGGCAGCAGCGGCTCTGAATTTCCACTTCCTCCTCAGTCTTCATTGATCTATGCCACTTACCGGGATAAAAAGTAGCATATGTCTCATTCCAGGATATGAACTACATGTGTGCCAAATTTCATCCAAATCCCTTCAGCCGTTTTTGCCTGATTGAAACACAAACATACAAACATACAAACATACAAACATACAAACATACAAACATACAAACATTCACCTTTATAATATTAGTAGGATGTGAATGTTTGTATGTTTGTATGTTTGTAAGTTTGTATGTTTGTATGTTTGTATGTTTGTATGTTTGTATGTTTGTATGTTTGTATTTTTGTATGTTTGTATGTTTGTATGTTTGTATGTTTGTATTTTTGTATGTTTGTATGTTTGTATGTTTGTATGTTTGTGTTTCAATCAGGCAAAAACGGTTAAAGGGATTTGGATGAAATTTGGCACACATGTAGTTCATATCCTGGAATGAGACATATGCTACTTTTTATCCCGGTAAGTGGCATGGATCAATGAAGACTGAGGAGGAAGTGGAAATTCAGAGCCGCTGCTGCCTTAGTACTAGAGATTTACAAGTACCAGAAGACCAAAAACATTAAGTACCAGGAAACCAGAAACATGTCATAGTATTTTTTGGGCTGGTTAGGATAGGTGTAGGGTAGGTGCAGGGTAGGTGTAGGGTAGGTGTAGTGTAGGTGTAGCGTAGGTGTAGGGTAGGTGTAGGGTAGGTGTAGAGTAGGTGTAGGTAGGTTTAGAGTAGGTGTAGTTACAATACAAATCAAGAAACCTCCCTATTTCCGATTTTCACGCGGGCGAAGCCGCTGGTAGAAGCTAGTACATAATATAACTTCGCTATTACATAGGTAGGTACTGTGGTTTGCACGCACGAGCTCACAAGGGGGAGGTACTTTAACAAAGGGACCTTACTCTAATGACAATATTCATGGGTCCTTAAACAATAATAATGTTTCTAAATAATAGAGTGGGCCGCTTTTGTTAAGTCAACAGTCATTCAAAATCTGGTATGGTGACAGTGTCAGAGATAAATATGAATTTACATAATTATAATACGTAGTACATTTTTTATAAGGATGGGAAGTGTTCAAATTGAACCGCTCAAGCTCCGCCGACACACCGGTCTAGAAATATTTTCTACTTTCATACTTTTAGAGCCTGATTTTCAGTAGTCTGGTTTTAGTTTTTGAACTTACTTAACTTTTTTTTCTAATTACCAACTTTAAAGCTATATAACTTCGTCGCTGATGAAGCAATTTAATAAATGTAGCATAATAATATAAAAATGGCACATATATTCTCTATTATACAGGAAAAATGTTCCTTTGGGTAGTATCCAAGTGTTAGATGAAAATGGTGATTAAGGGAAACATCCCAGTTATTTAGTCATTTATTCATTCATGCTCAGGCCGATCAACCAAATGACTAACGCACAATAGGTAGGTACTATAGTGCGTTAGTGTATTTGGTGACTAACAAGAAAAAAATTTTTAAAAACACCGATAACGCCTCACAACATGAACTGCGACTAGAAGTTTGAACGTATATAAAGCAAAAGGAGAGTTTAAGAATCATAGCAGGCGACATTTTGTAGCTCTGCCAACTACCAAGGAAACAAGCCAAGTTTATGCAATGTAGGTATGAATATACGAGTATCTACTAACATCTTTTTTTTTAACGATGGGAAAACATCAAGTGACTCCTTCCACTCTGGGCGAAGCGGAAGGGATTGTCAGACTTTCAAGGACTAAAACCCATCCGTGCACCTCCAAATGCAGGGCCAAACCAGGGCCGCGGTGACTCTTTCGAACTAATTTCGCAACCCGGAGAGGCAGTTTCTAAATCTTAGAGACCGAATATACAACTAAGTACAGAAGGAAATAATATTATATTACATAGTATTACTAGTAGTACTACTACTATTAGACTTATATTTAAAACATTTTTTTTTTCTCAGCCCCTAATGTCCAATTTTGGGCAAAAGCCTCTAAGTTCTTGCTCTATGGTAGATTCCAGATAAATGTGCAATAACAGTCATTGACCCACATACATTTATTGACTTTCTTAAAATCAAAAACAGAAATAAAGACTTAGAGCAGTCCTGAATCTACTTCTATCGTGATCCTTTATGTTCTCTAGTAATGTAAAATGGTTCATAATGTATTGTTCGGGTATCTACGAAGGAATATAAGGGAAAGGTCAATGTACTTTATTGCAAGTTTATCTGGCACCTACTCTAGACAAGTGACGTCCTGTCAGCGGTAGCAAGCGTCTGGACTGCTGGATATTAATGACGGGGTTCCTCAGGGGTCGGTGCTCTCGGCAACATTGTTTTTGCTGCATATTAATGATCTGCTAAAACCCGGTACCTTTGGGTATGCAGACGACAGTACTGTAGCTGAGAGATACGTGTCCAATGCACGAGCTGGTGGGACGCAGATCCGGTCTCTCCGAGAGGCTATGGTTGAGCGCTTGAACTTGTCCTTACAGACTGTCTCAGAGTGGGGCGATGCCAATCTGGTCAAGTTCAATGCTGCTAAAACCCAGGCGTGTCTTTTTTCCGCTAAAAGGAGCCAATTCAACCCAGCTCCATCTTTTCGAGGTGTAACCGTGCCGATAACCGACCAACTTGACCTTCTTGGTGTTACGTTGACATCTACCCTCAATTTTGGCACATTTATAGAGGCAAAGGCTCAAGTGGCTGCCAAAAAGTTGGGAATCCTAGCAAAGGTGCGACGGTACTTCACGCCGGAAAAGCTGCTCAAACTTTATCAAGCGCAAGTTCGATCGTGTATGGAGTACTGCTCGCATCTTTGGGACGGATCTGCCAGATACCAGCTTGATGCCCTTGAGTCTATAGAGAAACGAGCCAAGAGGATCATCGGCAATGATAGGCTCGTCGAGTCGAAGCTCCAAAGCCTCGAGCATCGACGCCGAGTTGCTAGCCTGTCGGTTTTCTATGGTTGCATTTTGGAGAGTGTGCAACGGAATTGCATAGTTTGATTCCACCTAGCCCGTTCCATCATCGGACAACAAGACGTACGGCGATGCGCCACCGGTACATGGTGGACATCCCACCCACACGCACAAAGCGTTTTGGGAATACATTCATTGTGCGTACAGCTAAGGAGTGGAATTCCCTGCCAGGGTCTGTGTTTCCTGATAGCTACAACCTGGGAGTCTTTAAGTCAAGAGTGAATAGGTTACTTCTAGGCAAACGTGCTCCATCTTCGACCACATCGTCGCTTACCATCAGGTGAGATAGTGGTCAAGCGCTTGCCTATCAATAATCAATAATTAATAAAGCAAAATACTTCAAAAATGAGAACTGAAAAGTACAATTAGAAAAAAAAAAAAGTCTGTGTCAAAAAAATCGACTTCCAAAATTAAAGTTATTTTGTACTTTGTAGTGGTTTTGATATTTATTTATTTATTTTATTTGGGAAACAAACAGATGCATTAACAAACATAAGTATACAGTTAGTACAACACAATCCAGAAACAGTTTCCACAGATTAATATACAAGTAGATTATATGTACCTAAGTGTAACAACAACCAGAAGTTCACACAGTTTACAAAAAATACAATTTAATAATATATAACACTAGATCATTTAAATTTCAATGCCAAAATATTTCTTGTTGTTTAATCCAAAATATTTGTTGTGTTTTAATCAAGCATTTTTTTATGGATGGGAAATCATCAAATGACTTCTGCCGCTCTGGGTAGAGCGGGAGGGAGTGTCGGATTCTTACTGACTAAAACCCATCTGTGCTCCTCGCAGTGCCCTTTGCTTTCCAGGGCCGCGGTAACACTTCCGAACAAAATCCGCAAGTTTATAATTATTAAGTACAGAAGAAAAGTACGTACTCTTACCTCCATAGTGACGAAGTGGTAGTTTTGACATTTTGCGCTACATTCAACAGCAATAACGTATTGATTTCATCGTATACTCTCGTTCTCTTAAACGCTTCCGCCTTCAAATTCCTGAAATTAAAATTTAAAAAAAACTGTTACCCAATTAAAAATATTGTGATTTAAAAAAAACGGTTGTAACATCCTAGGCGAGTCTCTTGATCCGTAATTACCTTAATCGAAATTTTGAAAAACTTGATATTAATGTTATATAAACATACATTCTAAAGAAATTAAACCACATTTTTACCCTGAAATAACCTACACACTTATCCTGACGTTTTTGAGTGTCGAACCTAATTTTAAATTAGAATTTCAGAGCTTGCCACACGACTCAAGCCCATATTCCAAAACATAAACTCCAACTCAACTCGAACCCCAACTCCATCGGAGCTTGTCCTAGATTAAAGAAAACGTCATAATTGACGTTTTCTTTAATTTTGACAACATGAGCACGAAACTGTCAACGAAAGCTTGTCTAATGACAAGCTTTCATGGACAGTTTCGTGCTCATGTTGGAGCTGGAGTTTACGTTTTGGAATATGGGCCTCAGTCACCATTGAGTATAGCTGAAAAACGCGCAAGTCAGGGACGTTAATGTCAAAAATAACTGTCAATTTCATTGATTGAGGTTGACTCGAATGAAGAATCAACTTAGAATCGAATCGGGTCTCGAAATGTAAGTTTGACAATAAGACCAACTTTATTCCAATTTTATAAATCTCCCGGCGACAGATTTAGTAAGTCGGGGTAAATAAAACCAAAGAGAAAAGAACAATATGAACAAACTTATGATTATCTTGAACTTGGAAAAATCTTTATCGAAAGGAAAGTTTTCTTATCATTCTACAAGATGAGATGATTCTATGTGAATCTTTACGATGCAAACTTAACAATCTCCCTTCTTCCTTGTTCTTATCGAGTATGAATGAAAAGAACCTACTTGTGTAAGTAATGCCTTATGGAATTTTTTATATAATATAATATTATGTAATACAAAATATTTGTTGATCCATTGGGACACCTTATAGTAATTACACCAAAAATAAGCACAAATTAGATTCAGAATCTGCTACTTTCCAATTTTAGTTACATTACGCTTATTTCTGGAAAATCCTTGGCTTATAGCACTCAGTTTTAAATCAGTGAAATCATTTTTACTACAGCTTCAGAGATTACCTCTAACATTCACATACAAAACGCTTAAACGGCTACTGAAACCTTTTCCTTAAATGAATAACTCATACCTACTAGTTTTGCTAACCCAATTCTCGAAACTCGTGAAATCAGCTTGCCACGCTTGACTCGGTGGAACGCAGAGCTAAGAGACTTATCGGTGACGTAACACTGGTGGATGCCAAACTACATAGCTTGGCTCATCGCCGTAAAGTTGCCTGCTTATCGGTCTTCTACAGAAAGTACTTCGGTGAGTGTGCCCAAGAACTCCACGACCATATCCCACCGGCCCCCTTCTACCATCGGACATCCAGACGTACTGTATCTTACCATCCCTACCTTGTAGCTATTCCACCAATTCGCACTAAGCGTTTCCAAACGTCTTTTATAATGCGCACAGCAAAAGAGTGGAACGCTCTGCCTGCGTCTGTGTTTCCAAATGCTTACAACCCTAATCTCTTCAAAGTTAGAGAGAACAGGCTCCTTCTGGGTAAGCTCGCTCCATCGTAGACTTTGTCTCTGTCATCTCTGACATTGACTAGAGTCAAGAGCAAACCCATCTCTAATAAAAAAATAAAATAAAATACTTCGCAATTTTTCGGCCAGGGACAGTGAAGTATCATTTTTATTTGTGCCATTACAAATGTGTTTTCGTAACAAGAACTGTTTTCAAGACCCTGAACGTCGTACTTTGCAGTTAGCTTAATAATATGGGATAATACTCACTTGATATTCATAAGATCTTCCCTAAAATGGCTGCATGTAAAAGAGGAGACACTTTCATTTATGTGTACAGGTATAACGGTTCTCTTTTCCCACATGGCTTGCAAATGGCAATATAAAGGCAATCGTAGACAGGCACAACATAAGACTTGGTAGCACTTTCATGAAAAAGACCCATGGAAACAAAAAACTATGAAAAATCAATGTTTGTATATACATGTTGCGCCTGTCCATGGGCCATAAAATTCACAAAAGTATACAATAGAAACTTCCCTATTTCAGAAAAAGGTTATTAGAAAAAACAAAAAAGAAATAAGTTGCTACTTTAGTTTACAATCGCACCAATATTGCACTGTGGTGTGATCTGTCAGGGTTGGTCCGACGACAGTTATACCCTAAGTTTCCACGGTGAGTTTTTGACTATTATATAAATAGTATACAGTCTATATGATGAGGAGCTCGTGGCTTAATAATTACAGTCGTACGGGTCGATCTTCAAGGTTAAGCAACGCCTGCCGGGGTCGGTCTGTGGATGGGTTACCAACTTAAAATATCGAGTTTCTTCCATGCCTCGGAAAGCACTTTAAGCCGTTGGTCCCGGCTGTCATTTGTAGATCTTTGGCAGTCGTTACGGATTATCAGAAGCCAGAAAATCTGACTCCAGTCTTGCCAAGAAGTATCGTCCTACCCTGGTAATAGGTTGTGGAGGTCTGGTAGGCAGCCGCTCCACGTAAAATACTGGTACTCAGCTTATTCAGGTTTGACTGGAAGCCAACCCCAATATAGTTGGGAAAAGGCTAGGCAGAATCATCTGCCTAGCCTTTTAGCTACTTTAAAGGCTCCTCTCATAGAAATATAAAAAACAGTGGACCATCTATGACTCCCATACATGCCTAAAGGTAACAAGACACAGGGATAAAAAACACTGAATTACTTTAGAATCAACAACTTTGTTTTTCATTTCACGATCACGAAAATAATTATTCCTTTTCTTAATTCCCCATTAGTACCGTACGCACGTCATAGATAGAGTCTATTTTAACTAGCTAGTTATAAATAATGGGTACATTTTAAATGCTCATCAAAATATTTTTTAAACCCTAAGACTAAATATCAAGTTTTACTACTAAATACCAATATTAGCTTCATATACATTCTTTTTCTTACCAAAATGGAATACTCATCAAATATAGGAGAACTAAGGATGCAAGAGCAAGTGAAGCGAGCTCAGGACTTGGGGCACCCCGACTCGGACAAGTTAGGTCAGACTTGGTGACCACTTGGTGGTTATTTCTTTTTAAACCCTTGAGCTCCGCGTAGCGGGTCTCCGACTACGACTTTTAGTCAACTTTAAAGTGTTTTGAGGTTAGGTTACACATTATTTGATGAGCATTATTATCCATTCTGGCAGGTATTTCAAATTTATTGGTAGTCAAATAGGTGAATTTCTGATAGGCGTTTAAACACAAACCATAAATAATAAGAAGTTTTGTGCATTACTACTAAGTTATTATTATCAAACTTAATTTTACATTATATTTATCGTTACTACACTTTTCCTATACTTAAGTGTTGCGTAACTTAATTTTATAGTGCCTATCAACATTTTAATAATAGAATATTAACCGCGTTCTTACCTAATACGCCATTATTTTCTGCATTTTTATCCACAAAATGTACGATGCTTCCTTATTAGGTATGCTGTCGTGTTTGCTATGTCATCACGTACTTTATTGGGGTCTGAGAATAATAGGAAGCTAACGACTCCATTCGGTGGAGTCAGTTGGGACGGCACAAAGGAAATTGATACCCTTACCGTGCATGAATATTGACTACTAGTGTTTGGCCTCCGATATCAATGGACAACCATCAAGGAAGCTTTGTTTGTGACGCGGAGAATTTTAGAAACTTGGAAATCTGTTTCCGAACGCATACAACGCTAATCTCTTCAAAGTAAGTTAGCATGCCACTATTTGGTTACTCAAACAAAAAATGCTACTATTGGCATGTAACTCTCGTTTAATGCCAATATTAGCATTTTTTGCATTTTTATGGGCTGATGTTTCTAACCTTACTCTCGTGAGGTCAGAAACATCAGCCAATTCCTCGACAAAATTACAGTCAGCATAAGATACGCGATCCTTAACTTAATATTTTAACTGACGGTCTTACTATTTTTAGGGTTCCGTACCCAAATGGTAAAAACGGGACCCTATTACTAAGAATCCACTGTCTGTCTGTCTGTCTGTCTGTATGTCACCAGGCTGTATCTCATGAACCGTGATAGCTAGAAAACAGAATAAAATAAATATTTAAGTGGCAAAAAAATCAAGTTTGTTCTATGGGAGTCCATACAACAAACTTGATTTTTTTGCCATTTTATAGATAATGGTACGGAACCTTTAGTGCGCGAGTCTGACTCGCACTTGACCGGTTTTTTTTTTATTTACTGAATCACGACGGCCAATGATGTATCATTACCATGAAAATATTGTTATTTCCACTTAATTAAACACATTCTAACTTAGCGGAAAAAATATAAATATCATGAACACTCATTATCGTGCCATGGTTATTGTAGGTATGGAGGACATGGTCAAAAGCTGCTTAACACTCCAGAGGTTCTTACGAATTGATAATAACAATTATATTTATAATGGCGCTCTTTATGAAGATTTGACGATCTGGTATCAGTTTTTTTGTGGTGGCGTCAGCATCCAGCCACAGACCTTTCGTGGTTTGATCTCTGATATTGGTTCCATAGCCTACAATCATCCCTTTTCACAACATATTCTGATAATTACTCAAGCTTCAAGCTTAACTATTATTCAAGTTAATAAGTAGGTAGGTATACTTAACTTACTATAATGTCATCAAATGATCCTGAATGTCAGGAACACCGGTGAACTGGTCAGCAATCGTCACGAATGATCTTTGTAGAACGTTTCTGAAAACACACGAAATACTTATGTTAATATTTTCTTCAAAAATATTTTAATATAATAATAATAATAATCACTTTATTATCAGGCAACTGAGGCCCATAGATAAAATACACACAGCTAAATTAAACAATAATATAATAAACTAATACATAATTATTAATAAAACTTATTACTATACACGTTAAGTTGACGGCGTCGTGTTTCGCTGCATGGTGTCGCGTAACCGACCTCGGAAACGTCGAAATACGACACCTTTTGTAGATGGTGGGTTGGAACTCGTACCACGAACGACGTAAAGTGAACTGACACAATTTAGCGTAACAGAACAGTTTAATATTATGTTCTTTTAATTGCCAATAATAACTAAACTTGCAAGCATAAAAATAAGTAGGTATTCATTTCTCGATCCTGGGTTTTTCCGTTTCACTTTTTGGGAACTATGATTTAATCCAGGTTTTACATTCTTACTTACACGGTAAACCAAGGGTTTTGTGGGTCAGGTATACCTACAAAACTTGTAGGTATACCTGACCCACAAAACCCTGGTTTTACCGTTTAGTAACTTAGTTACTAACAGTAAACATATTTATTTCTAAACGGTTTCCCACTACGAATGACGTGCTAAATGCTTCCTTGTAAGCGTTTTTAGCATTAAACATTCAAATCCGTCAACAACATTCAAAGTTTCGGTTCCTACTTAGAATAATATTAGTCTGTCAAATATTTTTGTTTGTCAATCCTAACAGGGTTGTTTGTTCTAAGCCAATATTGAAATATGTAATTTTTTCTTGTGCGTATTAAATATTATATAAAACTAGTTTTCGCCCGCGAGGAGCTCGTGGCTAAATTATCACAGCTGCACGGGTCGATCTTCAAGCTTAAGCAACGCTTGCCGAGGTCGGTCTGTGGATGGGTGACCGTTTCGGATTGTCAGAAGCCAGAAAATCTGACTCCAGTCTTGCCAAGAAGTACCGTGTTACCCAGATAATGGGTTGTGGAGGTCTGGTAGGCAGCCGCTCCACGTAAAATACTGGTATTCAGCTGAATCCGGTTTGACTGGGAGCCGACCCCAATATTATAGGTAGTTGAGAAAAGGCGAAGCAGATGATGATGAACTAGCTTTTGCCTGCGGCTACACTCAAGTTCATAAATGGATTTTCGTAAAAATCTAACCTTTATGCTCCAGGATCTCACGGATCAATCTCTGTACCGAAATTCATGAAAACAGTTTCAGTGATTAGATGTGAAGGTATTACAAACAAACTTACTTTCACTTTAATAATATAAGTTAGGATACCTACATAATTGTCACCGGATAATTGCAAACTCCGTGAGATTATGAAATATCTTGAGTATCTCTCAAGATATTTCATAAATTGTTAACTGAACATTTGGAATTCTTTTTTACGTATTATTTGATACTAAGTCTATAATCACTTGAAGTCATTCCGAGAAATTGTGGAATAGCAAGTAACGAAACGTTAAGTATAATATGTCGCAGCCAACTGGCTTAATCATCCGTTTAATTGGCTGCTTAGCCTTTTCATAGAACGGCACCGTTCAATCAACGGCCTAAACTGCATCCAGCCAATGCGTCTATTACAAACATCTAATGAACGGGCTGTGTGACGAAAACATGTTGAAATATTTAATTTTTGGGAATTCTAAATTCAAACAACAATCAGTTTCAACATTCTAACCTCGGCGACGGAGCCCGCAGATTTATTTCTAAAGGAACCTCACGTGCTCCCCGTGCCCTACGTTCCGCTACTTGGTCAGCCAAGAAAATCCGTTAAATTGTAGAACCGTGCAATGATTGGTCGCCTAAATGTCGTTAGTTTATGTCGGTTCACAATTTCTCGGAATGGCTTCAAAAGATTATTAGACTACCAAAAGATGCGTAACAAATGGAATCATTCCAAATGTTCGGGCGTTTACAATCTCTCCAGATATTTTAATCATCTTACGGAGTTTGCAATTATCTGGTGACACATACACACAGTTTTGTAATAGTTTATAGGTTTTATGAAACTCACGAAATACGAGAAGGAACGTGTGGCAATCATCCATAGCACTAAGCTTCTTTAACTATTCCCCTAATTCCGGAAAATGTTACCTGAGATGTAGGATACGTACACAAGTAGGTTTGCGGTCGGGAACTTTAACCTTCCCATAGAACTTAAGTATTGTAAGTACAAGTAAGAAGATATCCAAGATTACAAGGCTGCTGAAATGGGTTCTACAACTCAGTGGTACCCAGTCACTACAGTAGGTACCCATAGCAACTTTGAGATTTTTTTCTTATATTTCCCTGAATGCGGCATCGGTAAAATATTTTTTCTTAGAAGAGACCTACTGAGTTTCTTTGAACATGGAGACGTACCTAATTGGCATAATATTGAGGTTGAAAAACAGATTCACAGAAAATGTCGCAAATAAGACGAAAATAACATCGTTACTAAAGTTACACCTGAAAAGAAATAGGCTAACCATTCAATATTTTGTTTATAATAAAATAAATTGGTGTCCTCATTTTCAGAGAAGGAAAATATGAATTAAACCTACACAATACTTCCTCAATTATTTCATGCCGTACTTATGTACCTATCACTGGAGTAAACAACAATAGTAAATAACTGTTATTTGTGCACAGTTATACAACATGTTACATTTACTATTGTACATAAACAGGGGTAATAATAACATGACGTTATGTAGTTTCATTCAACAATTTATGGTTTGTACCTACTTTTCTACAGATCCTGTTTATGTTACCAGGAAAACAAACTCGTCTATCTAGTACATGGCCGGTTGGCAATTAGGTGGAAGTTAGTTTAAACAAGCAATCTACGACTAAATTCGGCTTCACAACGACATAACTTCATCATCATTATCATAATTATCAGCCGAAAGACGTTAATTGCTGGACATAGGCCTCCCCAAGTGTCGCCATAACAACCGGTCCTGTGCGTCTCGCATCCATCGACTACCCGCGACCCTCACCAGGTCATCGGTCCACCTTGTGGGAGGCCTTCCAACGCTGCGTCTTCCGTTACGCGTTCGCCATTCTAGAACTGTTCGGCCTCATCGACCATCTGTACCGGAAGAAGCAGCGACGCGCAAAACATTGGGGTCATTATCATAATTTCAAACCACTTGTGCACGTGAACGAAATGCTACTTTTTGCTAATGTTTTACAAACATATTAGCTTTTGCTCGCAACTGTCTCTGTCATCCTGTTTTATCTGTTCCCGTTAAAATTTCTGCAAAGAACCTACATGCCAAATTTCAGCTTCTACGACCACTAGTTTCAGCTGTATATTGTCTGTCAGTCACTCAATCACGGAAGATTTTTTTATAGTATATTGATGATTGATGTTATGTTTTGAACCGAACATTTTTTCCGGGAAAAGAAGTATGTTTCCCTCTTAGCGATAGTTCAACTTTCTATAAGTCTTAGGCCCATATTCCAAAACGTAAACTACAAATCCATCGGAGCTTGTCATAAATTGAAGTTTTTGCATTTGTTTGCTCATCTCTCGAGTACGAAAACGTCAATTAGACAAGCTTTCATTGACATTTTGTGCTCATGTTGGAGTTGGAGTTTACGTTTTGGAATAAGGGCCTTAGTGTAGCCTTTTTAATATTCATTCACAGATAACTTACACGTCGATCGGTGATGGTTTGAGCAGGTAATCGCTGATGATATGTCTTTCATCTTGAAGACTGATGATGAGGTCCCCCATCGACAATATAGTGTTAACCTGCACAAACGAAAACAAAAGGTAAAAGTAGGTACCCATTAAAGAAGCTTTCAAGTAACTAGTGGAAAAGTGATAAGTACTACCAGGATAATTTAGGAACAATGACAGTTTTTAACTGGGCATTTGTAATGTCTCACACGAATGACCTGTCCTGACCACAGAACCAGCCACGTAGCAAGTTCGCCTAGACAGGGCGATTAGGGCAATTATTTGGCGCCAAAAAAAACGCGCGGTTCGCCCTATTCTTAACTACACAATATAATAAATGTATGGTCAAATCAATGCTTATTGGTATAATAATACATATGTCCAGGTTGCGTCACGATGTTTTATTTACAATTGGCAACAAAAATGATGTGTAATTAGTAATGTCATAATTTCATTACGTACCTAAGTTACACAATAAAAATAGGTAGGTAAGGAATAGGTAGTTTAATAAAGTATTCTGCCATTTATGACAGACAAATTCCATATGGGGAACATTATGAGAATCGTTATGAGTAGGTACTTGCGTAATATAATTGTAATGTTTTAGTAAACAACTGCATATTTTGAACAAACCGGAAAGCATACTAACCTAAAATTATACCTGTTTCACTTATTGAACAACAAACCTACTGGTATGATCCTAGGTACCCAAAAACTTTTTCACAAACAAGCGAATTTGGTGAAATATCTGCGTGAGTATTTACTGTAAACTACCTACATTTTGTTTCATTATTACCAACTAAAACAGAGGCAAATACAGTTTTACGAACCTCTTTTCTGCTATCTGCCATTTAAGTTTTTCACAATAACTCGAATAACTCACATCTTCCCGCGCTTTGGTACACAAACTTCAACCACGCGGCAAGATGGCGTTCTTATTCAGCAAACATTTGGAAATTTTCTTTTGTTTTTTTTTTTCAAATATAAATGTGAATATTTGTAAATCGAACGCCAAGCTGGCTCAAATTTGTATTTATAGCTTCATTTGAAGTAGGTTGGCATTTAACGATCAGCCTTTTTGGTTTGTATTATAATTAATCTACGTACTTTATTTTTAACTGTAGTTTATCCTCAATTTGTTGCCACATTTATTTGTTGCTGAAGACCGAGTTGAAGGAAAGGGAAAGGGTTCATTAAATGATTAAATGATTATTTCATTGTAGTTTATTTAAAAAAAATCAAGGCACTGGAAGTTGGTAAAATGAAGAAAAGTTTTAAATACGATTTGTTTACAATTAATTTAACAATATCTGTTCCATTTTTAACGCAGTTCGACTCAGTTTCGCGTAAGGATCATTAATTTACAGTACCTACAGAATACCAGTTCCCCGTAAATGTTTTTTTTCTTTTTTGCCTGCCAATCTCATGGTGCAGCAGGCTTACCTCAGTATCCAGATACAACGAGGAGTCTAACGTCTGCGACAGCTGTGCCATGTTGGAGCAGTTCTGAATGAGCAGCGCGACGTGGGGTACGAAGCACACTATCAGCATCTGCAGCAGGAATACCCTCCGACCCCGTCTGCAACAGATATACCTACTGTTCAAATAACATTGTTAAGTTACGTAGATTTTGGCACTAACAATAGCCATCGGCGTGGTGCTCTAAGTATAGTGCACAAGTGTGTGAGCAAACTTCCATTCCTGATAGGACGATTGCACAGCAACAGCATCATGCTGAGTGGAATCCTTATTGCCATAGCCATGACGTGTATCTGCCAAGTTTCTTGTATTTTCTTTTTTCTCTTTTCTATTGTTAACAGTCACATTTTATTTTAATATATTATGTCTTTATTTTTTTTTTCGTTTTTGTCGTTACTAATAGGTATCATCACCATCATCATCATCATTATTCTGTATGGTGTCGGACGTGAAATAATAGCACCATTCCATCACTTCCCGTGGGTGTCATAAGAGGCGACTAAGGGACTCACCAGAGAATGGGCAGCAGCATTCTCTGTAGGTACATTGCAACAGCTACACTGCGATCGCCAACCCGCCTGCCAAGCGTGGCGATTATGGCAACCCCCCTCCCGTCTGAGGGAGGCCCATGTCCAGCAGTGAACGTCTTTCGGCTGATATGATGATGATGATGATACCTTTTATCGTTAAGGAATTTCAGTTCAGGTTTATAATTTTGTACGCATGTCAGTTTATCTATTTATTTATTTAGTAAAACTTTATGCACTAGTAAAAACACTGTACAAAGGCGGACTTAATGCCTTAGGCATTTTATACCAGTCGACCTTAGGGTGGTGCAGAGACAACATGGCAGGTGCAACAAAGTAAAGACAAGCAGACAGAAAAATAATCAAGCGCCAACGAGTCGAGTTCTGTGACAATAAATATTTTTTCTTTAATCTTTCATACATCCACGTGTTTAAATGAAATAGTCAGTGAAATTAATGACTTCATGTTCACTTCACCTAAGCTTACACGGTGAGAGATTTACAGAATGGCACTGCAGTTCAAAGCAGCGAATAACTGCAGTAACAGATATCCCATTTGACCATTTCCTACAGAAGGAACAGGAACTGCAATCAGCTATAGTACAAATAAGACCATAAGCAGACGCAATACAGAGACAATGGTCCATTCAAACGACACTTGCCTTAACAACCAGTCTGCAAACTTAATCTGTGACTGCATCTGGCTGGCCTTTATATGTGGTCAGATACTTGCCATAATCTACTTAGGCTATTGCTATTTCCCCGTAAACATAATTATGGTTATTATTTGGACTCCTTTATTCTGTAATGTTTGAGAATCATATAAATTGGGGCCAGCCTATTGCTATCAACTGGCCCCATAATCCAAACTTCGCACAAACTGCATGTTTTTTTTTCGTAGGTACTAAAAAGGTGAAGGTTTTAAATTCAATTTCGAATAAATACAGGCTGACTGAAATGAAAAATTAAATCAAAATAGATGAATGGCTTTTAATCAACATTTTGACACGTAGTGGCCAGCACGTTTTAAAATTTCATACAGTTCTGTCAAAAAAGGTTGGTCTTTTAATTTGTAGTAAGATAATATTTTTCATTTTAATAGTAAGGTGTCTCGCGGGAATCTTGTTCCGTTCGCAGCTGCTATCCACAGGTAAATTAATACTTAAAACCGACAAATATATCATTGTTACCAATTGTAACATTATTTTCCTGCTCAGTTTTTAATACCAAACTGGCCTGTTCAGATGGAAAATAAGTAATGGATGCCATTTTCCACGAAAAAGAAATAATTAAAAAAAAAGTTAAATGGCTTTACACATTTTTCACAGCGTTAACCACCAGTAAGCTGTTATATTTTTAATACTTATTCTTAAAAAGAGGTTGAATTAAAATTTTGGGCCGCATAATAAAAAGGCTATTCATGTTTCGTGATAAATATTTTATACCCAACGCATGTAAAAACTGCACTGCATTCTCCTTTTCCAAGCATTTTCAGGTCAGTTTACTGCGGAAATTATATTGCCAATATACCTACAACATAGAATGTTCGGGTCGGCTGCAGTGTGTAAGTTTTCTTTCTTTCTTTTCAGTCTAACAGGAGGCAGCCGAGTACAAGTTTTTTATACGAGCGACTGCCTATCTTGAATTAAAAAACAAAACGTCAGAAATTAGTGCTCGGTTATAATAGGTATATCTAATTAGTCCGTCAGATAAATTTTCAAAAGTATTGGACACGTAATTTTTCTTTTTACACGAAAATAAAAAATGACGCACTGTATCTTACAGTGCGTTGCAAACTCACGTGAAGTCAGTACAATAGGACAATTTTTATTAGCGACGAGACGTCACCAGCCTCTCTTGAACTTTGATGCGCTTTATCTTTATAACTTTTTAGCGATTTGAAATGGCAAAAAATACAAGTCCACTATTTTTTGAAAATCTAACGGGCAGACTAAATAGTATTATTTTTCTTTTAGAATACCCGTTTGGTGTTCGGTGTCGGACGTAAAAGAATAGCATCATCCCATCACTTCCCGCGGGTGTCGTGAGAGGCGACTAAGGGACTCACCAGAGAATGGGCAGCTGCATTATCTGTAGGTACATTGCAACAGCTACACTGCGATCGCCAACCCGCCTGCCAAGCGTGGCGATTAATGCGCAACCCCCCCCCCCCCCCCCCAACACACCTTGGGGAGGTCCATGTCCAGACGTCTTTCGGCTGATATGATGATAAGAATACCTACTATTGGACGTTTTCTTTGGAGAAAAACCAGCAAGAAACTTCACCGTCAGACTTCCTGTATCATCTGTCAAATGTTTACAACTAACAGCTGGGACCTAATGACCTAACGTGCTTTTCGAGGCACGAAGAAGACTCGGTATGTAATAAATGATCACTCAACCGCATACAGACCGACAAGTGTTGCTTAACATTGAATATTGAAAGAGCTGCGGCTATTTTTCATCAATAACAACCGCACGGGTCGATCTTCAAAACGAGATGCAAAACCTAGTTGTACCCGTTAATTAAAGATTATTCTTGAGAAGGACCGCATTACTACAGATTATCTATTAATTTGTCATGTCCGTTCCAAGTTATAGCCAATATTAACTCCCCGAATCCGCCTTAACAGTGATCTACAGAGCTAATTTATTATCCCCACAATGCCCCATTGGCTACAATTTATTATCCCCACAATGCCCCATTGGCTACAATTTATTATCCCCACAATGCCCCATTGGCTACAATTTGCGAAACTATACGAAATGGGCATATTAAGCACCTAATGAATATTATAATGACGCAAATGAGGCATTGAAATTAATGTAGATCATTAGAATAAGCTTGTAGTTTACTTGGGACATTGCTAGCAGAACAGATGGTCGATGGGGCCGAAAAGTTCTGCAGTGGCGACTGCGTACCGGAAGATGCAGGGAAGGCCTCCCACAAGGTGGACCAATGACCTGGTGAGGGTCGCTGGTAGCCGATGGATGCGACCGGTTGTTGTGGCGACACTTGGGGGAGACCTATGTCCAGCAGTGGACGTCTTTCGGCTGATATGATGACGATAATGATGATTAGAACAAGAAGGATAGAATCAAAAAGTTCAAAATGCCAGCGGCTTCACACGCTTGAAATTTTAAATTTATCCTAAGGGAGTATATTTTTGGGACGAAAAGAATCCTTTATCCGAGACGTGAAGTGGTAACAAAGTTACTTTCGAATTTATAATATTAGTAGCTGACCCGGCAAACTTCGTAACGCCTCCGAATTCATTTTTGTCGTGCTTATAGTGTTTATGAAAAATTATTTCCTTCATAATTTTTTTTCTGATTATTCCGATGTTTTAATAGTTACCTATTTTGCTTTCCGGGGTGTAGACAAGTTATGCAAAAAATTTAAGATCATAAAATTCGGTCTTGTCGTTCTTGAGTTATAATGTTGTTTGTAACCTAACCAAAAAACTCTTCAGCTTTATTATTAGTATAGAAATTATGAACTGATTTAACATTACTTTTTGATCAGCCTGGTATATAGATTAGGTAGAACTAGAAAATCGGACCTTTCAGCGCGTTGAAAGAAAAATATTTCACATCTTTTGTGGTGCGGGTCTCCAAGTCACCATCTGGACAATGAAGTAGGAATTTTGGTACACGGGGTGTCGTGAGAGGCGTTTTCACGGATAGGGAGACCCACCTATATATTCATTGAAGAGTATCGCGCTTTCCAAGACACGGGGACTCTCGATGTTAAAATGGTCATCCATCCACAACCTGATCTCGGCAAGCGTTGCTTAACCTAGGAGATCAACCCGTGCGGCTGTTATTAGCTCCTCGTGACATTATTTTATAACAGGAATAAAAGTTATATCATTTCACAAAAAATACATGAGGAACGTTATGTGAAATAAACATTTAACTTATGAATATGCATTTTAATATTTCTATCGAATGATAAAAACGGTTACCATGGAGTTTTTCGCTGGTTCATCAACTACGGCTACGATATAAGAGATACGATAGGTACGGTGTAAAAGTGAACTTTATTCTGTTAGTGATAAGGTTGCTGTCAGGGATAAAAGTCGTCAACGTACTGTAGATCAATCGTATAAAGTGGTCCACAGAAAACTTGAATCGTGCTTCCAAATTCCGACTTTTAATCAGTGCTTTTGTGAAATAAAATCCTGAAAAAGAATTTTGTAAGAAACACTCGTAGGTACCAACTTAAAAATCTTACTTAAATTATCCATGAGCAATTCCACTTCCTAACCTAACGAGGGGAAACGTTTTCGCAGAGGCGAAAATAATGCGTATTTATATTGAGCTTATTTTTCACTAAGCTTTGCAAAGAAACCGGAATATTTTTACCTCTGAAATATTTAAGGAGATTTTATCCAGTACTTATCATGGTAGAAGTGGGACCGATTTTTTAAATCTAACGAAAAGGCAGTCGTTTCACAATTACACGACTTATGACAATTATGTTAAGTCTCATTTTTGGCGATATTAAAAATGTGACTTACTGTAATTATCATAAGCGCGGCAGTATTGGTAGGTCATCCTTCATCTAGCTCACTCACTACCGAAGACTCTATTGCGTAAGTTAAAACAGAGAAGACTCATGAATCTCTCACTGCATTGGTCAATATCATCAATCAGCATAGCCAATCACAGCAGTCCTGAGCTGTAGTGCCATTAATCACAATATTTAATAACTACAGCTATCGAATATTCGGATGCATGTTTACATAAAGTTATGTTAGTTTTTATGAAAAGCACTTTTTTTATCGAAAGAATCCCGCGATTCTGGGATCAACAAATTTACCTAAGTACAAACTCTGTGAGACGTAATAAACCAAATTTGACAAAAATTAAAGTTAGCTTGTCACAACGTAATATGGTTGCTTTTCCCTACTTTCATTGTCCGAAAAAAAAAGTTTGAAATCATGCTTCAAATTGCAGACTAACATAAAATGGCATAATATGCGGGAGATCCTACGAAGCATATTAAAAAAAACATGAATACATGATACATGGTATCAGTTGTAATAATTCATGTTTTTTTTTTATTTAGGTACTATATCTATTACCCTTTCCCTTAAAACCTACATACCTTGCATGGGGAGTTAAAATTTAACGATAAATAATAATGCATCCGATCAGTTATGCAATCTCGGGATCCCTGGATTTTATTCTTAATAAAAATATTCTGAGAAGCCGCTTCCATAGTACGGTCGTCAAAAATTAAGTTTAGATAAATATGCATCCGTTATACATCCTACAGCAGCCATTTTCATTTTAAATGCAAGAAAAACCTAATTAATGTGAAATATATACAAACTCTTTCCACAGGCTGTCAATAATACTTTTCTCTGCTTTTACTTTTCATTTGTTCCCGTTCGCTATTTTATGATTTACTCTTTTGGTTTTTTTTTGTAACCTTTATTTGAACTTGTTGAAATTTTTTTTTGTCCAGATAAAAAAAGGCTTTTGGCTTGCTTTAGGTGTCGTCCTATTGCAAAGCGATCATCAGGCTAGTACGCGATCGTTGCGTTAATGTGTTCGATAAAACCGGAAGGCGCGACGACGCGATCAGGTTTGCCGTATTTATAAGTTAAACGAGATTTAGCGTAAGGTTTGACGGCTTCCCACAATACAAAGTGATTAAAATACAGATTGATGACCTGAGCGCCAATTCTTCTAATTTTTAAGCAACGTTCGCATTCGCATGTCAGTCGCAATTAGTCAAAAAAGTAGGGAAATGGAGACATTTTAAACTAGTAGAACTAGCCCTCTGGTGTAGGGGATGCGAAAATCGCAAAACCGGTCGATGTGGCAACGATTGGAGGTGGCTTAGTTCCAGCATTTTATTCCAAATAGTCTGAAATATAAAGTTCATTGCTATCAAACCTCTTCCCACATAGCGCTCGTATTAACCTGCTTATCCCATTACTTAATGAAGAGCTTCTGCCCTCTGACCCACACGACCTAATTACTAGACAAAAGGTACCCATAACCCTCCCCACCTCCCATATTCTGAGGGGATAATTCCATTCAAATGCACTTTGTGAACCCACCCGCTTTCCTGTTAAGCTAACAATCAACCTTCGGCCAAACTTTTGGGATAAACTTATCCAAAATTAACTTTTATCTGCAACAGATTGTTTGGTGAAAGTTTATCACTCAAGGTTTGATAAAAAGCTGAACTTTGAGTAAGTATTGGTGCGGCAACTGAAAAACTATCGATAATGGCCATTTGAACTGATAAACTGCTCTACGTTTTTCCCTGACGTTTTTAATACAATGTTACCAATTAAAATATCGGTTGCTTACTAAAAAGGTCTACATCTAGCCTTGTCTGGGAAATTAAATCCAATTATGGTATAAATGTTTTACATTATTTGGTAACATATTTCTAGTATCTAAAAAAACTTGTTTTTTTTCCTGCACGAGTCAAGTGTTTTTTTCTTTACATAAAACCTTTTTTCGTTGGACATATAAACACAGCCCCAACGAGTAAAGTTTTCCTTTTGAAATTTCTCAGGCCACATTACCTAAATCTAGCTATTTCAAAGTTACATAGGTATATATCGGTAGGTACTAGGCGCACATCACCGTAAAAGATGTCTCCTTTACTATATCAAAATCAATCTCAATACAGAGACGTCGAGACGAATTATTGACGCTTGCTTTTCCAAGTTTCGACGTTGAACATCTGAAGATATACGGATAGCTCGCGAATGAAATGGATCCGAGACGAATGGAAAATCGAAAATGTATGTATAGCATGATGTTATTGCTATTGGATATGTTTTATTTCACAAAAGAAAACAGGCTATTTACCGCTGGAACGAGTTCGTGTATCGTTTCTGACTTCAAGGCGCAGAAGAGCCCTTAAGCGGTTAGCGTTTGAGTCCTAATAGAGGGCTCAATTAAATTAAAGCTTTGAGAGGGTTTTGTGAGTTTTGCCCGTTTTTAGTTACATTTGACGACACTTAAGTTAATGTTGTTGAAAACAAGTTTCACTAATTCACTATATCTCTAATTCACTAATTCACTATATCTAATATTTCACTAATTCAATTTATTGAACAACAAGTTGTGTCTAGTTTATCCAAAACATGAAAGGACAGGAAGGCGAGAAAATTGTCGTCGATCCTCGAATCGATGTCGTATCGTCGGGTTGCGCCTGTATGTCGTTAATTAGCACAACCGTACTACATAAACATTTTAATTATTGTACTTAACCGCCTACTGAAATTTTGCGAGAAGTTTACGTGCATATGTAACGCGTTATTGCCCTGTAATCGTTCCCCATTCCGACAAAGGATTTCGAAATTAAATGTAAATTGTAATTCATCCTACTCCTGACTGCGTCAATGTGATAAGGCCTGTAATGGTTTTTAATTAATACACAAAAAAATATGTGCTCGAGACAATACATTTACTTAAACGCCTACGGAGTATAGCATAAATTATCCTCTACTTGTGGTAAAAGAGTATGTCATTGCATCTACTATTCGCGCAGGGGCGTAGCTACCACAGTTTTAGCTGCATCAATGATACGTACAAGACCGTTACTATTGCACAGTGTAAAGATGATCAGTACTTCAACTGGGCCCTTTGTTGAAATAAAAAACGATTTTCCGGTTAGGTTTTTGTCAAAATATTAGCCTAAGTAGCCATAGCCATATTTCTAAATAGAGTTGCCAGCAGTTAATGCACTGGTACCCACTACGTGTGTGAGTGTGGTATTTTTTTAAACCTCTTACGTTTTTAGAAAATTCATCATTATTTCAACAGAGAGACGTCTTCCGCTGGACGTAAGCTTCCCTTAGGTGAAGCCACATTAACCGGTCCTGTGCGCCTCGGATCCAGTAGATTCCCGCGACCTTCACCAGGTCATCAGCCCACCTTGCGGAATTCCTTCTAACACTGTTTCTTCTGATTCCTGTTGCTGCCGCTCCAGAACTTTTAGCAATTTAGCTCACTTCGCTCATTAGTTAATGATACTGCAGTGCGATGCAGTTAACATCACACTGTGTAAGTGAACATGAAGTGAGCTGTCAATTAGCGATGCGCGATGGTGAGAGGTTTTATTCGATTGTTCGAACATCTCGATGGTTCTCGATTGTTTCGACTTGGACTCGAGTCCGACTCGGTATGTTAAAGCGACTGGCGCATGGCGCGTTCATTCGAGGGTTGTTCCTCGACGGTTTAGTTAGAGTTTCACGAGTTCTTGTGAGAATAACTGATTCGAACAATCGAAAACTAGCGGTCGATTCTATTGACTCGAAACAATCGAAAAACTTCTCGATAGTTTTGTAGAACGGCGAGTCGATGGTTGACTCGATGGTTTATTATAACGACTCCGATTCTTTCGATTGTTAAAACATCTCGGAATCGCCCATCGCTATTGTCAATCCATACGAATAAAATGGAATGATAGTTCATTTCATGCTTACTCTACCTAAGTGAACACGGTGCGATTTTGATAGAATAGACCGGCTGAATAAACAATCCTGAGTCGTTTACCTTAAAAAACAACGAAATCCATTGCGATAGTTTAATTGTTTTTGTAAAACATTGTTAACCTCCTTTTGGGATTCTGCGTAATTGGGTATATAGGTCTCCAACAAATTATACAGGAACCCTCTACTAGCAGAATCTCCGAATTTGTAAAAGCTTTAATAACAAATATTTGTCCCGAATTCATGGGAATCGAGTCAAAGCGATTTATTCCGAGAACGCCGATGTTGTTTGTGTGAAGTGAAATCGACATGATTGTGACCATACATTCGTTTTTTTGTTTATGTCAGTAGCAGAAATATTCATACTACATCTGTATAAGAATATTATAAATGAGAAAGAAGATGTGTCTGTCTGTCTGCTTGTAACCTTTTAGCGTCTTAATGACTGAACAGTGAAAAGACCGTGTCCTGGAATGGAAAAGGACATAAAATAATATACATACGCTTCCATTTCTCATACTTGGAAAGTAGTGTTTTGTTTGATCCTAGCAGCGGATGGAAGACGCTGCTTCCAACTTTTACGTTCAGATAACTGAGACGTCAATAAAAGGCGGTGGTTAGCGACAAACTGTTTATTCGGGCCACAGTACCCGACACTGTTTATATTAACCTAATAACAATCTACGTCGGTCGTCACACCTCTCCTCACTAAGCTTACAAGACAGTTATTTAAACTAATGGTACACAGTATAAGCATAGCTATCTAAAATGTAAACTAAACTAACGTACGCTAAATTAAACTTATGTAAACTTAACTAATATAATCAAATCTAATCATTAAAACGATTAGCTCGATTGTAGGCACGCAGTGCTCGAGCCGATACACGAGGCGGTGTCGGTTCTGGTACAGGCGACCGCTCATCCGACTCAGGTTTTAGTGTTTCTGATGGCGCATTCGCAACCTCACAATCACCGCCCGATGTATCCTCCAACATATCATCGTCAGCTCCCTTGTCGACCGAATGTTCTAAATTAGGACTTTGACTTCCTTTGTCTACGTCTACCCCGCTCAAGCCAGTGCCTCCTTGTCTAATTGACTGTAGTTGCGCTCGGGCGCACTAAGTGTTCGCGAGACGCAGCTGACAGGCCGCTCGCTTCCGTTCTCGTACCGGTGAGCCAGCACTGCGCCGAGTCCGTACGCGCTACTGTCCACCGATAACACAAGTTCGCGACCCTCCTCATAGTGTGCCAGTACACGTTCACTCAGGAGGCTTCGCTTTGCTTCCAAAAATACCTTTTCACATTTCGAGTCCCAATTCCAGCGGACCTCCTTTTTTAATAAATTATGCATCGGTTGCAGTAAACTACTCAGATTCTGAATGAATCGCCCATAATAATTGACCATTCCAAGAAAACTTTTAAGTTGAGTTACGTTTTCCGGTCTCGGTGCGCTGGAAATGGCCTCTAGTTTCTCCGGATCAGGCCTCAAACCATCTTTATCAATAATGAAGCCCAAATATTTTACACTGTCCTGTAAAAATCGGCATTTACTTAACTTGACCGTAAGTCCCATATTACGTAATCGTTTGAGTACAGCTCGCAGATTCTTAATATGTTCTACCTTATTTGAGCCTGACACACAAATATCATCTAAAAACACTACGCATCCGGGCACCCCGCGCAGGGTTTCCTCCATGATCTTTTGGAATTTCTCAGGGATACAGGATAAACCGTACGGTGTGCGTTTATAAACATATGTACCCATGTGCGTCGTAATTGCCGTATATGGTTGGGAATCTTCGGTTAAAAAACATTGTTCATATGCATGTCTTAGATCGATTTTTGTAAATTGTTCCCCACCGCTAAGATTTGCAAATAATTCTTCAATTCGCGGTAAAGGATAATAATCCCGTTTTAATTTTGGATTGATAGTGACCTTGTAGTCACCACAAATGCGTATACTCCCATTTGCTTTGACGACAGGTACGATTGGAGTCCCGTAGTCAGAATAATCTACTCGGTAGATGGTACCATCTGTTTCTAAACGTTCCAATTCCCTTTCAACTCGTGCGCGGAGTGCCAGTGGCATTGGTCTCGCTCGCACGTACACCGGTTCGTTATCTGACAACTGAAGTCGAATGGGTTGCTTACAAGTCCCTAACTTCTCGCAAAATACTTCAGGGAATTCATTACGTAATTGCGTTACCAAGTCGTCATCTATTATTTCATTGAGCGTAATTTGAGTTATTTTTAAAACACGCATCCACTCTCGTCCCAAAAGGGGTCGTGCGCCTCCTTGTATAACGTAAAGACGCAATGATTTTCCTTTTATTTGCCCTAAACAGACATCTACTTCAATGTAACCTAATGACTCAATTCGGGAGCCCGAGTAACAACGTAACAATAAATTATCCGCGACAATTTTTTTATGTAAAAACATCTGTTTGTACATTTCTTCACTTATAGCCGAAATGCGGCTACCTGTGTCCACTTCACATTCAATGTTAATGTCATCAATGGTTACTTTAATAAAATATGGTTTGTTACCTCGAGCTGCGACTTCAATGTTAAACATACCGTCATCCGACTCCTCTTCGCTTACGTAATTTTGCCGAGCACCTTTGCCACGTACTTGCTTACACATCACCTTTATATGACCTTTTTGTCCGCACTCATCACAATTATAGTTTCTGAATCGGCATCTATCAGCCATATGCGCCTTGCCGCAGCGCCAGCAAAATGGCGCGCGCGAGCTCACGGGCTCCGCGCCTCCGCTGCCTGGTCCTACGCCTTCGCTGCTTGCCCCTGCGCCTGCGCCCGAAGCGCGCGTCTGACGCCTGCGCTGGCCGGCTCGTCCGCCGCCGCCGCGTGCATAGTGCAGGCCCTCGCCCGCCGCCACTGTTGAGTCTGCCACTGTCACCGCCGCCGTGGTGCTGCCGCTCACCTCTGCATGCTTTTCTGCAGCTTCTAGAGCCAGGGCTAGCTCCACCGCCTCTTTGTATTGGATTTTCTTTTCTGCAAAGATCCTAGAACGCATCACGTCACTTGCTAACCCTGACACGAACTGGTCCCGCAAGTTTTCTTCTAGGGTTGAACAATTATTGCATTTGCCGAAATTGCACGTCGTCGCGAGATGTTTTAATGCTTGCAAGTACTCAGTCAGAGACTCGCCGGCTCGTTGCCTTCGCAACCTGAACACGTGGCGCTCCGCGATCTCTGAACGTTGCGGCTCCAAATGGTCTGTTACCAGTTTTACCAGCTCTTCATAAGTTTTATTCTCTGGAAAACTGGGTGCACACAAATCACACATTAACGCATACGTTTCTTCACCGACCACAGTTATTAACATGGACACTTTTACGTCATCCTTTATGTCATTTAACTTAATGTACTGGCTAACGCGACGAACGTAAGCTGGCCACTGGTTGGAATTTAAATTAAATGGTTCAATTTTTCCGATCGGCATTTTTTTTCTTTTTGCACTTTACGTTGCTGTTAACAAAAAAAAAAAAATCACAGGTCCCGTACTCGTCGCCAATGAGACGTCAATAAAAGGCGGTGGTTAGCGACAAACTGTTTATTCGGGCCACAGTACCCGACACTGTTTATATTAACCTAATAACAATCTACGTCGGTCGTCACAATAACAAGCGCTCAACGCGCGTTTTGATAACGCGCGTTGAACGCTGCGCTAGCGCTCGACTGTTGTCAGCGCGCGTCAACGCGCGCTTTGAGATAATTGGTTTTCTATATTTCCATTCAGTTGAGCGCGCGATTTCGACGCGGATAGACGTATTTAGTATCAGTCCGTCCAGAAATAGTCCGAAATGGAAACCGAAGCTTTAAATACGGAATTATTTATAGATAAGGGACATGACAAAATGCGATTATTCAGATAAGAACTTAGGGTGGACTCAATATCTCCGACTTCTGTCGAGTCGTTTCTGCCGTCGGTATAGAATCACCGTTAAAACTGTTTCTACGTCCATCTTCGACAAATGTAAGAACTCTAATGAAGACTCACTGAACCACGGTCACCGGCGTTCGCGGCAACGCTCCGCGCGTTTATCGCCTGACAAGCGCGTGTCATGTGAACACTATACAAAAATTTTGCGCGCGTTCAACGTGCGTTTAGCGCTTTTCGTCTGAACGTACTCTAAGGCGGGAAAAACTCATTGTAATTGCTTCCGTCTCTAACGGGAGAAAAACTGAATTTTAGAAATAGAACTAAATTTGGTTATATGATCGGCTACGAAAAAGTTGACATGAAATAATGATTTTAAAAAAATCTTGCGATCTTGTGTGTCCCAGCCCGTGAGAATTTAAAAATACATAGTATTAAAAGCGGGATGGCCCGCAGCGGTGACGGGATATCTCTATAAGCTGCACCACAATACGAAATCTCGATTTTATAGATTAATATTTGATTTAAAATGAGTCAGAGTTCAAGCGACCCCAGATTAGGTTAAAGATGTAGCAAACACAGTAATCAAAAATCTTTTGCCAGAAATTTCAAAGGAAAGATAACAAAAACACGACTTGCGACACGACTTACGACACGACTTTGACTTTGACTTAGACTTTAAGGACGCGTTTACAGATGGGTAGTCAAATCATTACATTACATTTTCTCAATAAATGTACCGAATAAAAAAATTCACTTCGGTACATTTATTGACAAACTGTACCTATCTAAAATTATATTTATAGTTCAGAATCGTACCATGCACATCTATCAACAATTCATGAGAAAAACATTTTAAGAATGCAAAGCATTTTATTTAATAAACATTCTTTTGTGTAAAAAAGTAATGATTTGACTACCCATCCGTAAACGCGTCCTCAAATCGAGCAGACAAAAAAATTTAGCAATTTTTTTACTTTCCATAAATTCGAAATTAAAAAGTAGTGTAAGCTCGTATGGGAATTGATTCCTTTCGACCCTTGTATAAAAATCTACTATTCAGTTTTTAATAGTAGTTTATGCAACGACCATATAAAAAGGGTTATTAAAACACGAGTGTGGGTTTGATAATAGCATCACACGAGTGTTTTAATACCTAATTATATGCCGTTGCATACACTATTTTATCTTCACTCAAACAGTTGAAATAAAATAAGTGGAAAAATAGTTAATTCCAATATGGCGGATATTCTCATTGCGTATTCGAATGACTGCGCAGCGCGCTCAAACATAGACAAAGATAAAAGCTGGCTCATTGACTTAAGTCAATGAGCCCGCGCCAAAAATTAAAAAGAAAAAGTGTGCTATAACAATTAAAAAGTTATTTTATGATGCAGCTGTTTAAAAATCGAAGGAAAATGTTGAACTGTAATGGTTTTTTTTTTAAATTTTACCTATCCACGAAAAAAAAGTATGTATTTATGCATTCGTTTTTGAACTCATATTTGGAACATTACGTTGTGAGTGTAGATAAACTTTCTTATAAATCCCCGTTTGATTCCTCGCGAATATAAGTACCTAGGTAAGGTAAATAAATAAATCTGGTCGGAAAAAGAACCTAATGCGCAAGAAATAAGCAGCTTTTATGCTTATCCGATTTAAATTCTGCGACAGCACTTGGCAGCCGGGAACAAGATCCTTTGATTTAAAACTGTACCCTTATTATTTTTTCAAAGACATATAAAACCTTAGGTGGCATTTAGTAGCCACTCATATTATCAACCTTAAGTACTGACCTATAAGATTAAATGTTAATAAATTTATCCTCCCCACTTGTATTATAAAAGTGAAAGTTTAGTTATTTGGACGTTTATCAATCTCTCCTCAATGGCTGAACAGAATTGGATGGAATTTAGGTCATGGGAATTCCATGGCTTGAATTAGAACTTCTAATATCGATAGGTGTTTTACTCACCACACACAACTTTTTAATTTCGGAATTCGGTGTCAAAAAGTGAATTAATAACCAAAAACACCGACTTCCGAAATTAAAGTTATTTTATACTTTGTGGTGTTTTTTATTTGCAAGGCGGTTGTATTTTTTTGTGAAAAAGTTTTTTTTTATTTAACGCTTTTTAGTACTTTATCGCGCTCCTGTTCTGAGCATGAGCCACTCGTAGCAGTGCCCCAAGTGCCCATCCATGTCGAAGTGAACACTTGGGCGAGATGCACGACGGGTGAGTTGTCAAACCATACAAATAAGATGGAATGACAGCTCTATTGTCGTTCACTCCGCCTAGGTGTACACCGTGAGATGTTTAGAGAATCGACCGGCAGTACAATGGGGGATCTGCTGGATGCCACCGACACGGCGACGCCGACGCTGCAATTGTCATCTAAGGAGTTAACCATCGACTCGAAAAGAAGAAAAAGTATTTTATCATTTTACGTCACCACACTGACAGGAAAGCAAAATACGCAATTTGGTTTACTTGGAGGAATCATTTTTTTCAGCTATTTTGATTTGAAAAACATACAACAGAATCGATATCGAGTTTTCGATGAAAACGAATCGTATCATATCATCCTTTCATATAAAAAAAGATTTTTAAAATCGGTTTATAATTTTTTTTTTTTTTAAACGATGCCTCACACTAGGAATTTCTCCTGTATCGTGGGTGCGTTTACAAACATATAAATTCACGTACGCAAACAGCCAGACCCGAAAGAACTATCTGTAGGCCATACAAATATTTGTTCCGTGCGGGAATCGAACCCGCGACACGCAGAGCAGCAGTCAATCGCTCAACCACTACGCCAACCGTTTCGTCAAAAAATGACGGAGTTATGAAATTATAATAAAAAAATCCTCTATCCGAATTGAGAACTTACTCTTTTTTTGAAGTCGGTTAAAAAGACGTAAATATGCAGGACGAATAGCACTATTTGTTTCTCACAACGAAATCATGATGGCATTAGCATGAAAGAGCACAGCTGCTGAACAGGAACCTCAAAACTTCTGCTTTCCTCTCACCCCCTACAAAAACAAAGCGTATTGGCACAGATAATTAAAATTGCATCTGTTTCCCCTCATAATACTCAGCGCACATAATCCAATATCGCCTGACTTGTCAATTGCGGAACTTTTTTCAATATTTCATAATTTCCCAAGTTGAATGGAAGGTCAGCGTGTTGCGGCCATTCTGGCAAGCGGCCCTCATAGCACGATAAAAATTTATCGTTACAAATTAGAAATGTTCTCGAAATTTATTAAAATACCTTGACATTAAGAGCGTTTACGCGTTACGGCTTTTCATACAAACTTTCAAGTCCTTATTTATCGATATTAATGAACCGATTTAAAAAAAAAACTTGGTATGCGTACGCTAGATATCTAGGTCTAAATAGTTATCAGAAAAAAAAATCGAAAAAGAGTTCAGGAGGAAGAATATAGTGATTTTTCACTTTCTATAGAATACTTAAAATCGCTCTCTCTCTCCCTCTAAAATCTTTTTCAAAAATGTTTTCTGATAACTATTTAGACCTGCATATCTAGCGTATGTAATATATTTTAGGTGCCGTGCATTTTTCGAGACAAAAATTATTCTATGATGACTAGATTATGCTGCAGCTTTCTACGACCAGTAGTTCCGTGTGTACATTGCCTGTCCGTCACTCAGAAACGGTAGAATTTTATATATATTGATAAACAATGTTAATCCAAACTAGTAGAAAAGTATACATTTTAATTATTGTTAAGATTTATTCAAGGAAAAAGGTTTTTAGTTCGACAATACACTTTTTGGTACTATCATTCAGAAACTGAATATAAATTGAAATGCGAAAAGAAAGTACATAGGTACAACAAAATCCAATAAAAGACCTTTTCAAATGCGATTTCTATCCTCCTAAGTTTACTTTTTACTTGAAAGACGAAATCTTTTCTGTACTTAACCCTAAACGGATAGAAAACTCACTGAACTATGAATAACTCAACTTGGACTTACTTTTCAAATTCTAGTAATAGAACGATGTAAGTAATTGTAGTATAGTTCCTATGCTATTTACCTTTAGATTTTATTTGATAAATCCATTTCTTAAGGTTTAGACTGCCTTTGAAGTAAATAATTATTTTGTTAACGATCTTTCTTCAACGTTATTTGCGACCAAAAGACATTGTCCTTGACTACAAATCAATCAATCATTTATTTATTTGCAAACATGGGTGTTGGTACAAAGATGTTCTTTTTTACATAGTAAAGTCCTCCATATTTTACCGTCGCAAGGGCATGCAAATAATATTGTATTCTCAAATTCAAATCAAACAAAAATAACAATACAAATTAAGATTTCAAAAATTGTAAATGTCAGATTTAGTCAAATAAATGTCATATAAAGGTTGCAATAAAAAAATAAATAAAAAAATGTCGGACTGGTTACGCTGGTAAAAAATATAAATGTCAAATCATTAAAATTATAATTGTTAAATAAATGTCGTTTAGATTACAATAAAAAAATAAAATATCTAAATAATGTCAGAATGATTGCGCAACTAAAAATTATATAATCATAAATATCAAATCATAAAATCAAATCATAAAAATTATAAATCTCAAAAGTTAAATAAATGTTACAATGTTTACGCCGGTAAAAATTATCACAATGATGTCAAAACAAAATAAAATAATGAGTATGTCAATTGGAATATAGGTATGTCAATCAGGTTATGTACTTAGTAGCAGCTATAAAAATTACAAAAGAAGTCAATCAGTCAGCGATTCATCATTTAGGAAGTCGTCAATCGTGTAATAACCTTTTTCGATTAATATTTCGTTAAGCGCCCTTTTAAATTTTATTACTGTCATATTTTTTATTACATCAGGTACTTTATAATAAATGCGCGGGGCAATACCAAAAAAACTTTTCTTAGCACGGTTTTACATTTTACATGACATACCTTGTTTAAATATTGAGTCCGTATCGGATTAATTGTGACTTTCGACAGTTTTTTAAATAATTGTGGATTGTTTTTTACAAACAAAGCTGTATCCTAATTATATATAAGGAAGGAATAGTTACAAAGCAATTCAATCATGTTTATCAATTTAAAAGGAGACGAGCCATTGGTGCGGGACATATTATTTATAGTGCACAAGAGTGCGTAAACACAGATGCAAGCGTCTTCCATCACTCTTATAGTTCGATGGGGCGGCAATCCGGCAGGGCTGCAGAGAGATCTGGTGCGGGCTTAACGTGACACAGAGCTATCACAATTAGCAACTTCCTAACTCCGGGCTGTCACAGAGAAATCCCGGGAATACCCAATGACCAATTGGGCAAATCTTGCAAAGTGTGGCTACAGTGTGGTCACATATGGCCCCACCACCTGCCCTCTGTGCCGCAAGACATGCCAGCCCTATTGACATTTGGGATGCCACGGACGTCGTGGATAAGGCGAAGTTTAAGGCCAGCAGATGTTCTATTATGCTAGCGAAATGAGGAAGAAAATGAGTCAGCTCTTCTGATGGTAAGTATCATGGCTTTTTATGGGCATCTGTAATTTTGTAGTCTTCCATCCCAATACCAAACCTTGAAGGTCTTATAATTCCATCTACCGAGCCTTTTTCCAGTTATGTTTGAGGTAGACTTCCAGTATAACCGGATGCAGCTAAGTACCAGTATTTGACACCAACCAGTAACTGGGTAATGCTCCTTGGCAAGTCTGGTGACATATTTTCTGGCCTCTAATTATCCATAACGACTGTCAAAGATCTAAATATGACAGCCGGGATAAACGGATCAATGCATGTGCTTTCCGAGGCACGCAGGAATAGCGGTATGTAATGAATGGTCTCCCATCTGCGGACCGACCTTAGCAAGAGCTACCTAACCTCGAAGACCGAACCGTGCGGCTGTTATTATTTAGGCTTTGTAAACTACAACGGCAAACGTACCCTTTTATGAGGATGGGAAATCATCAAACGACTCATGAGGAGTGTCAGACTCTAACTGACAAACTCACTCGTGTTCCTTAAAATTACGGACATTTCCGCAACCGTACCCATAACCAGAACATGGCAACGCTTCTTGTCTGCAGAATCATGGTTGAATTATGCCCTTGGAAGAACTCCTTCACAGAGAGATCTAACTACAACTAAACTTGATCGTTGTCTCAAAGTTCTTAGAAACCAAGTAAGGAAAACTAAGTTCTGGCTTTGTCTCCTTGTACAAGTAAGTACTTAGTACCTACTTACGTATATAATTATATGCCTGGTACAGTCAAACAAAGCATACAGGCTTATGCACTTATACTTGCTAAAAATTGTACTTAAGGTCAAATTATACTTGAAATAAACTATAATTTACACGCAGAGTACTTGTATTGTACAATTTAACAAAACTAGTTTGAGTCAACTGACTTATAACCAGTGATCGGAGTAGGTAGATTGAAATGGGGTCATTGATCCGAAACGTATATATTAATATGGACATTCCTCCGGAATTGGTGGATTATTAAAAAAAAACCTTCGATTGTTTTTATTATTCAACAGATAAATAATGAATTAATTTAGTTTTGATACCTTCCTTTAAATTTTGAATTGAGTAGGAATAATATCACTACCAACATTAACAATATTTAATTGAATCCGGAAATACCGGAATTACTTTCCGGGAAAATGGCTTATCCATGTTATTCTTTCTGTGTGCATTTATGATACAAGTACCAAAAATCAATCTACCTACTCCGATCACTGCTTATAACAGACAGAACGTGTTGCTGGGGAGTTTGTTGCGCCACTTCTTCTTCTCAGCTTAACACTAAAAAATGGTGAAAGACTGGTGTTTTGTTGGACTGCCAAGAATTACTGAATAACTGCTTAATTTGACCAAATTAATTTTGATTTTAAATCACTTTAATAAATAACGTTGCAATGTGGCCAGTTTTCTGGGCACATTTCCCGTTGACAGCGATGTGGACGAATTTATCGACGCCCTATGAGTCCTTCCCCCCTCCTTTTTACTCCGCTTTTATATTTGCTTTAATAAATGCGTCTACTCTTAAAAAAAGACGTAATCAATCAATTCAAATAAATATATTGATAACTAGTAGTAATCAATGCATCAAAGCTTAACTAGTAAAAGCACAGATATAGATAAACATATATTTAAACGCAAGTATTCACGATCTGTATGAAAACCAAGCGTGCCAGTTTTGACTACCTACTATGACGTCAACACAAGCACTATTAGGTGATGGGAAAATCAAAACGATTCAAAGACGTGTAGCACATATCTGACCCAACCATATGTGGTTGGGTCAGAAATGTGCTACACGTCTTTGAATCGTTTTATGACCATAACTGACACCTAACTGACGTTCGACTATGCAAATTGAGCGCGAAAGTGGCGGCTTATGATTTTCGATCGTTATCTGGGCAACGAAACGGGCATGCGAAGTAGTTGCTCTTGCGTTATTTATGATTTAAGTATGTCTGTGAGTACAGTTCTTGTCAAATAGCTTTGCCCCTCTGAAGTTGTGTCGAGTGGCTGCGTAGTAGTCAAAATTACGAACACACTGCAACTGCGCATGCGTAAGAGACATGGGGGTGGGGCGCGATTTTATGTCTCAGTCTTACGTTTACGTTCGATGCATGCTTGCGTCCCGCTTGCTCCCGTGTACGTGACTGCACCTGCGCGATTTTTGCAAATGGCTAACTTCAGAGGGGCAAAGTAATTTGACGAAAACTGTAAAAGTAAGTATATCTTTGTTTAACTGTACCAAGATACGTAGGTAGTTACTCGTATCATCTACGGACTGAACGGGAACAATACGTTGGGTCGACGCACAAGATAACACAATGTTTCTTTGTATGAATTATTAAAAAAAATACTCATATGTCACACGTGAAAATAAAATGGCTATACAGAATTTTCATTTATTCTTTTTCAGATTTTATTGTATCATTTTGTATTGTACGAATTCTTTTTCAGAGTTGCAAGTATTTTCTGAGATAATCCGGAATACCAGAATGTCATGCCTTACAAGTGTGAGTTAGACGCGCTCCAGTGGTTCCGTTCCTACCTATGTACATAGAGAGAACGAAATTATCGTATTTTCATCACGGAAACACATCTCAGCATCTCAGGATCTCGTTCGAAAGAGTTACCTCGGCCCTGGAAAGCAAAAAGCACTACAAAGTCAAAGTCAAAGTCAAAAGTCAAAGTCAAAACGTTTATTTCAATTAGGCCATTAAACGGCACTTTTGAACGTCATCATTTACATTAAAAATAATACAAAGTGACTCTACTGTCCGTTCGAAAGGGTAGATTCTTATGGAGAAGAACGGACAAGAAACTCCATATACGAAGAGCACGGATGGGTTTTAGTCAGTAAGAGTCGTAACCCAGAGCGGGACGAGTCATTTTATGATTTCCCATCCATAAAAAAGCATCTCAGCCAGTCAGTATTACTTACCTACCACACCTACCACAAAAATTTGTAACATAATATTATAACGTTTAGGACTCGGAAGGTCATAAACATTATATTATTAGGTTAAATTGTTTCTTTACAGTGCCCTTATGGATTGAGGAGCCACGTCAGATTTTAAAGGAAAAACTAACACCCTTATTTAGCAGCAAAGTACCTGGGGGTCGAGTCTGCTATTGCAATCGTGTCTCAATGACCGGTCAATGATCGATTTTTGACGTATAACGTCAAACTTATGACACATTTCCCATACAAAAACTGTCAAAGTTGTCAAATATTCGATCAGTGATCGGTCATTGAGACACAATTGCAATAGCAGACTCGAGCCCCTGATTTTGCAGCACAATTTCTGGATTTAGCAGCAAACTATATCACAAGTTACATCAATGCAAAAGTGGCTCCTCAATCTAAACATCTGAATTGAGGAGCTACCTGGAACTCGATAACAAGTAGATGAACATTATTGAAAATTGTGTATTATTTAATCATTAAGCAGCAATTGTGTATAGTACCTGCTAAAATTTGGGTTCAGTAGTACTTAAATTCGAGAAAATACAATACGTTTGGTATGGCTCCTCGGTCTATTAATGAGAAGGTGAATTTCCATGAATGGGATCGGTCACATAATATATTCGACATAGTGATTATTTAGCAGGTGGTGTGTTCGATTTTGCAGCATAGGAATAAAATAGTAAGACAGAGTGAATTTGGTAAATTAACGCATTTTATTATGACTCCTCATTCCAGACGTTCTGCAAATAAATAATTGAGTGGACCTACCTGAGATCACAACGGAATCAAAAGCCAGAGACACTAACATTTAGCAGAAATTTCTGCTGTTAGTGCACTTCAGCGCTGTATAATAATATGTTTCGGTGTAGGAAAAAACTATACTTTTCTAGATTCCCTAAGAATTCGCTGTAAAGGGTGACCATATTATTATTATAAATAAATCTATGACAAGTTTTTGGTTATGTTTTCACCATATGTTAGGTTTGGTTAGGGCTGCTATCACCTGATTTACCGACGCTGGACAAAAAGTTTAAAAACCCCGGACATTTGGGTGGAAATGAGTTTTTTCAAGCAACTAAAAAAACAAAAATCATCATTTAAAATAAAAAAAACATCGTCTAAGTACCTACATTATTTTATATTTTTTAAATAATTTATTAGATAATGATTAAAGGATCTGATGTAATCGAATGTAATCAAATATAATTCGATGTAATGGAATGTAATTGAATGTAATCGGATAAATCGGATAGATCGGATAGATCGGATAAATCGGATAAATCGGATAAATCGGATAAATCGGATAAATCGGATAATTAATTCGGAAGAATTAACTCGGAAAAATAGCTAGGTAGATTCATTCAAGAACATAACTTTGATTAATATCTCGGAGGAAAAACTCGGAAAAAAACTGGAAAGAATGAATTTTGAAGAATTAACGTGGAAAAACTAACTCGGAAAAATAATTTAGAAGAATAAACTCGGAAGAATATCTCGAAAGAATAACTCGAAAAAATTAACTCGAAAGAATGAAACTCGAAAAAATAACTCTGATAAATCGAATGTAACCGAATGTGATCTACTAATTTTGCGTCTATTTCTATTCTACAAAAGACAGCCAGCAAAAGTGCCAGTAATCTATAATATATCAGGAAACTCGGACAAGGCCTCACGAGCATGACGGCTAACATTTCACGTTTGAAACGGGACCCTAAACCATTCCGCTTCAAAATTATAACGTACAAAGGAATGAATCTCGACTTCTCGAATCTTACGGTAGAATTCATGTCTATAGCTTTACAGAAGTCTGTAACGACGTGGTGATAGACTCGATAAATATACTACGGTCTGGTGAATTGTTGAGACGTAGTTGTTTTTCTATTGCAGGATAGCAGAATTATTACAGACCTCTGTGGGGTTACCAATCTTTACGAAGGCCTATACTAATATAGACCTTACTTCAGGTTGCTATCTTCACAACTAGAAGGACGGATGGTTGAACTGAGTATCTGTGAAAGTCCATGCCCAGTTCACCGCGACGCTTGCATAATCCTGCCTGTACCACTGAGCTTGTAGCTTGAAATTCGTCCTTAAAGAATCAAAATCCAAATAAAGCAGATCCTTGCTGTTCCTCCACCAGCGATTCGACATGCCCTTTATCTTCGAGTGTCTTACCCAGTTTATAAAAATTTTGGTTGTCTTGTTTGCAGGCTTTGGCTAACTCGGGAAAAAAAACGGTGAAGAAATTGACACAGATATCGGAGACCTAGCTGTGAAAGACCGATATAAAACCCATTAAAAGCTGTGGTAGTCTGGGTGCGCTAATCAGAAAAGGCCAGTCCAGCTGAGGATTGTATAGTCTGAGTTTGATTTTGGTCTATCAGCTTATGTGACCATTCTTTATACATTCAAATATACGACGGAGGGTCGTTTCTCTGGGACCATAACTATTTACCTTACATCAGTTATAGCTTATGCCCGTGACTTCATACGCATATCCCGTTCCGATATCCCTTTCTCATGATTGTGGCTATCATAAATACAAAAATATTTTTTTAAAACCGACTGGTTCGAGAGAGTAGCTCGTTCAAACAAACAAACTCTTCAGCTTAATTATATTAAAATGAATTGATTCCGATGATCTAAGGGTCCCTAAATATATTTTTATGTCCTCACCTGTTCCCATTGTTTGGGGTTGCGTCTCCTCACTATTGAACTACTGGGTTGTCGGCTCTGGCAACTCTCTACGCATCCCTTAATATCGTACTGGTAAAAATGTATGTGGGATGCTTGTTTAGTAAATTAGTTATTATGAATCTAAGATTTCCTATTCAATTCTGTCGAATCGTTGACTCGTGTAAGAAATTGAATAGATGTTTGTTTTGTTTGGAATTATCCTCCTTGATTGTTATCGTTGTTTACATGTTTTGAACGAAGTCAATGATAGAGCTGTATAAGTTGCTCAGACTGGTCAGACAAAATATGATATGACTCAATCGACACGAAAAGAAGAAGACTGGATTGTGGAGGTCAGATAGAGGCCGCTACTTTTAAAATACTGGTATTAGGCTAGATCAGATTAGACTTGAAGCCTAACATTATAAGGAGAAGACGTATGCAGATTAATTGAGTCTAAGGCCTCGTTCACGGACACGCGGGGCGGCGCGGCGCACGCAGCGTTGACACCAGCTATTCCTGGAATTCTCCATTCACGGTAAAATGTAGCGACTCCCACGGCGGGGCTCGCGTGCACTGCCACATGTTTGTGTTCGCGCGTATGATGATGTTGGCCGCTGCACGCTCCGCTTGTCTGTAAACGGCAAAAACGTCCGACGCGCTGCGAGACGCCAAGCCGCACGCGCGATGATCCGCGTCTCCGTAAACGAGGCCGAAGCATTGATGAGCTGTCATGCTACTCAAATATTTCACTCTTCGTTAACGGGCGCCGTCAGTCCAGACTGGTCATCTCACTGATTTTGAACAGATTATTGAATGATTTTTTAATTTTTATTTATTATTGAAGTTACATTACATAGGCATTAAAAATAATGGAACCAGGATTTTCGTAAGGTGTAGCATGACTTAAAAGAGTGTCCGTGAAATTTCTTGCACGTTTTTCTCCATCTACGCATAGGAATGTGCAATGAGCTTCATCTTTCTGGCATACTCACATACTTTTAATTTTAACTGTTCTGCATATTAATAAAAACAAAGGTCTATGAGGAGAGTTAATACAGGGTCTTCCAGAAGAGCGTGGTCATATTTTAGGGTGATGTTGAAAAAATAGCGAAACAAAAAAAAAGATACTTTTTAAAAAATACGGTCTACAAAAAACGACAATGTTCCGAACAAATGACATTTCAAGCAGGTAGTTACAGTTAGTGCATTTACTTCAGTTCAATCACATTTTTGATGTCACATACCAGGGCCCCAAGTCCTATTTAGTTCGTAATCTGCTAAATTCATAATGGTCGATCATTGGTCGGTCAATGGTCTCGTAATAGAATCGTGGTTCCAAATATTCAATGTCTTTCAAAAGCAATGACTGTACAATGACGTTCTAATGGTAGGTCACTGATCGAAGGAAATGTCAAATTTTTTGCAGATTACCGCATACGTCTGTAATTCATTTGTTATTATGTACGAGATTACCGTTCTATGCCATTTCTTCCAATGGAGTGTCAGGGTTGAACAATGGAAAGTCATAATGACGCTTTTATATTAGTAGATTACCAAACTTGTCAAAATCAACAATTAGAAATCAATGATAGACCATGCTGACACTATTGTAATAGCAGACTTGAGGCCCACTCGAAAAGTGATTGCCTTGGTTTGGAACTTTTAAGGCGGTTTTTGCGAACGGATATTTATGAATTAAAAGTATTTTTTTGTTTATTTTGCTATTTTAAGGTTAGGGTGATGTTGAGTAGCTGATACTGATATTGCAATTCTGGAACACTCTGTATAGACCTATGACCACTACAATTATCCCTTTACGCTTTTACATTTTAATCAACCTGATCCTAACCTAATCCTCATCAGAGAATGGGAGGCAGCATTCTCTGTAGGTACATTGCTACAGCTACACTGCGATCGCCAACCCGCCTGCCAAGCGTGGCGATTATGGCAAACCAGCCATTTTGGGGAGGCCTATGTCTAACAGTGGACGTCTTTCGGCTGATATGCTGATGATGATGAATCCTAAAAACCCGAGCTAGCTATTTCTCAATAATTTTTCGATGCTGCGTTTTGGCACAATATTCCCTAACCCAGCTAATCCGCCAAAGTGCTAAGCTTACATTAGCATACTCACATAGTGTAAAATGAAAGGAAAAAGTGGCCCAGGCTGGTTTACGCCAATCAAAAGCTAGAGAAGCTTCAGGCATCGTATTAAGCTAGTCGTGGATTTAAATCCCATCGGTAACATACTGACGTAAATCGAGTCCCTCTTAATGTATTTTGAAGTAGGTTAAGTTGACAGAAGCAGTAAATGTTGTATTTTTTATAATAAAGGTGCAAAAACCTTTTATTTTAATTTCGATTCAATGGCCACTAAAAAAGAAAAGGCACTATAAGTATCGGTTGCTATGGCATTTGAACTTTGTCATGTGGAAATAAAGTTTCTATAGAATTCTGGAGCACTAAGAAAGCATTTCCTAAAATTCTAACGGGAACGGAAAAAAATTGCATGTACGAAGTCGCGGGCAAAAGCTAGTTTTATTATAATTTATAATAAGTAACTCTTTCTGTCTGTTCGACGTTCACGTTTTAGCGGCTGAACCAATTTGGATGAAACTTGCTCATGGGTAGACCTTGTCTTGAATTAGGAAATAGTGTACTTTTATGTCGGGAGTAAGTTCCCTAGGATTGTATAAGTTCTAGATTCAGTAAATAAGTTCTTACTGTGGCCACTAAAACCATGTTGCTAGTCACTCATCATCTACCTAGCCTTATCCCAACTATATAGGGGTCGGCTCCCAGTCAAACCTGATACAGCTGAATACCAGTATTTTACGTGGATCGGCTGCCTAACAGACCTCCACAACCCATTAACTGAGTAACACGGTACTTTTTGGCAAGACTAGTGTCAGATATTTCTGGCTTCTGACAATCCGTAACGACTGCCGAAGATAAGTTCTTACTGTGGCCACTAAAATCATGCTGGTAGTAACTAATCTATCAAAACGTGATTGCATTGACTTGACAGCAGATGTTGCTGAGTTCAACGAGTGCACCACTCAGTGTAATCTCTTCGAGGGTTTTAAAGTGAGGGAAAACGTCATCTACAAGCTACTTGCTTCTTCTATTTATTTAATCTTTAAAATAGAATTTTACTTTCTTAATTTTCAAACTGTAATTTAACAAGTCTCGTGGGAGATCTCTTCTTCCTTTCTCTTCCAAATCTTTGTTTACAGAATTTCTAGTTTGGACCTCTTCTATTATTTCTGGCAAAAATAAGTTACGAAATTCTCCAGTAGGGTATTTGTAAGACTGTTAAGCAGTAATTCATTGGAGAAAATCCACTTTGTTCTACTTTCAATACTTCTACTTCAATTTTGTTAAGAAATTGTTAGCAAATTTGTTTACTATTTCTTAACAAAATTGAAGAAATTACTTTATAATCATAACCCGGAGCTCAACTAAACTACACAAGAATTAATTTCTTACTAAATATGTACGTCTTAGCAACTCACAAAACTTCACTCAGTTCGGTATTGTTCGGTATTACATTTCTAACAAAAACTGTTTTAGTATTTGGAAACAATTACGTTCTGAAAGCATTTTATTTTCAAATTCTTTACCCAATATTGCTTCAGTGATGTTACGTTTAGGGATCTGAGCCTCGGGTTATAAGAAATTGTTATAAATTGATTTTATAATCGCCTTTGTCCGATACACGAGGAGAGGCTTCACCGATACACGAGTACACTTTACTTACAAAGTCTCCTAGACTTAAATTGGTTTAAAAATAATGGCTTATGTTAACTGCTGCCGACGCCTCATGGCTTCGGTTCTTGTGATTATCCGGAGATAGATTTTATCAATATTCAAGCCAAGCTAAGTGCTGTGGCCTTAGTGCGAGTTTTTTAACGTTCTCGATCGCGTTAGCGTAAACGTCAATTTGTATTGAAACTGAATAAGCGCCGTCTGGACTCACAAACAACCTATACAATTTTCTATACAATTTGACATAAGCGAACGTTTACGTTAACGCGATCGAGTACGTTAAAAACTCAAACTAAGCCCTCAGATTTGTCACTCGTCAGACTATTTGTATCAAAAGTCAAAATAACGGTTTGACAGCTTTTGTATAATACCATAACTACCAAATGTATTGCTTAGATAATAGTAATCTCTGAAATTCAAAGTATTTAAGCAAAAAATATATATTTTGAAAGCCACATACGAATCAACCAAGAAGTTTAGAAGAAGCTTCTCAGACAAACGGAAAAACCACTTTGTTAGTAACTTAGTAATTTTTACTTCATCAATAATGCCCGGTTCCTGCGGTTTTTATGTTTATCTGTCCGTTAACGCTATTTGTCATAACGCCATTGGTTGATTGGTTAACAGATAGATAAAAACGACCAACAAAAACCTCAAAAACCAGGCATAAAACAGCCATCATTCGTTGCAGGTATTTTCAATTCTCCTATTTAGAATCACAGATATAGATATACATATATAACGCAAGTATCACGATCTGTATGAAAATAGTAGCACCTAACTGACCTAACCATATAACTGACACCTAATTGACGCCCGACTAGCGTACACCGATGCAATTTGAGCGCGAAAGTGGCGGTTTACGATTTTTGATCGTAAGGTGTACACCAAAACCGGCACTCGAAGTCGTTGCTCTTGCGTTATATACTATCTACTACTATCTGTGATTCAAATAATGAAATACTAACTTCTTTGGTGTACTGTCACTATGTGGAAGCCGAGGTCCTGCGTCTTCCGGCTTAAATGATGATAATGAACTACATCACTACTACGTACCAAAAGGTCCTCGTTCAATAAAATATCAAGTGCCAACACCTGGTGTAACGTGTAACCACCTAACGCTGATTAAAAGCAGTAAAAGTACAATAAAATTAATTGGAAAATTTAACCCGTATGCCTACATGTTTTCATTAGCAATACTAGTGAACTTTACGAATTATAAAGCAAAACTTACACAAGTATGTAAGTTTTGCTTATGAGAAAATGTAGGCACCATAGTTACGTAAGGCGAATATTATATTAGTTCAGTAATCATGTACAGTACAACTATTTTCTTAATTTCCCTCGGCAATCATCGCATTTCCAATGAATGCTAATTTAAACGAATGCTAATTTCCATGTCCATCAGTTATTAGATTTATCGTGTATAATAATTTTAATTCAGAACTCAGTACTTTATTGTTATATTGTTCACACGGAAATAAAAACAAAACAACTTAAAGTACTTAGAGTTTTTTTTGTGTTAACAATTGTCAAAAATTTTCCTTTAATTGTCCTGATCAACGGAAAGTACCATGTTTTTGTTAACTTGCGATTTTATAAAAATATGTCGCAAAGATTTTTAAGAGCTTCAAGAGCCCATAACCCTACGTACTTTATATTAATTCATTAAACATGATACCTCCACGCATTTCTGACAAAAAGGGTCAACAGACAGACAGACGGACATCAAAGTGACCCTAGAAGGGTTCCATTTTTTTCCTTCTGAGGTACGGAACGATAAAAAAAACAATATATAATAATATAGTAAGTATTTAAAATGAATTTGTTCTACAAACACTTAGTAAAACCCAACTTAACGATACTTTAATACTCTGTCACAAAGTAATTCATATTCATATTCATATTCATTTATTCATCAAATATAAGCTAACAGTTTACACCAAATCGCTTATATCTATGCTAATTCTACAAAATTACATTAAAATTTGTAAACAAAAAACAACCTTGAATACATAAAAATTCAAAATTAAACAATATTATTTCTTCATATTTAAATAAATATACACATATTTAGCTATTGTCCATTGAGAGTCAAAAAATAAATCTGCCTCAGGAATATATTTTAGAAAGTCATTTATTAACTTTATTGCTCTGGCAGTGGGAGTGTTGTTAGTTCCAGGAGCACGCCATGTAGGCGAATAGCAGAGAAGTCTATGTTGTCGTCTTGCAACGCCACGCATATACTGGTCAGGAACATAAAAATTTATTGACTCTCGTAGAACGGGACTATCTATCTTATCTACTAATATTAGATAATAATTAATTATATATGCGGATTCTCGCCTGAATTTGAGTGTGTCTAAACCCACCATTCCTGACACGAACAAAGAAGGATATAAAAAGGGGTAGCATCCATATTGACGTTTGTAAAGGTATCTACAGAATTTACGTTGAATTTTTTCTATCATAATCGTGTATAATGACTCTTGAGGACTCCAAACTATTGCATTATATTCTAGTTTACTACGGACATAGGCATTGTATATTTGTTTTATAACTTGAGTGTTCTTAAACTGAGATGACAATCTAATGATGAAACCAAGACATTTATTAGCGTCTTTGCAGATTTTAAGAATATGCTCGTGAAAATTTAATTTGCTATCCATTATTACTCCCAAATCCCGGATCGAGAAAACACGTTCCATAAACGCGCCATCAAGATTATAATCATTTCTAATCGGATTACGGGATCGGGAAAAAGTTATTGTTTTACTAAATAATGTAGTTGTTTTACTAAGTAATGGTTCTTACCACAGAAACTTGGACACTTGCTCGAGCGTGTCTAGCTCTAGTGTAAAAACTTAACATCACACTTGAACAAATAGTAAAATAATACATAATATGTTTTCGATAGTGACATTTATATTCACTGGTTATTTCAGAATTAGGTAAGCAGTTGGCCGATATTCAAACTAAGCTCGGCCTGGGAATTGCTGTCTTCTTATTAAAACTATACTCGATATGATTAGGTTTTAGAGTCTATTTGTACCTAAAGGCACCCAAAGCCAATAAAGAAAAATGGTATTCGCATCGCTGTCGCATTGTCACATCTGCAGGAGTCATGTCAGTTGCAGAAATTGTTCGAAAGAGTCACCGCAGCCCTGGAACGCAAAGGGCATTTGGAGGAATACGGATGGGTTTTAGTCAGTAAGAGTCTGACACTCATTACTGACTCCCCTCCGCGCCTTAGTGCGAGTTTTTTAACGTTCTATAACGCGTTAGCGTAAACGTCAATTTGTATTGAAACTGAATAAGCGCCGTCTGGTGACACTCACGGACAACCTGTTTTTTCTATAAAATTTAACATAAGCTAACGTTTACGTTAACGCGATCGAGTACGTTTAAAAACTCACACTAAGCCCTTTGGGCGGATATTATTTATTGAAATAATAATAAGTTTTCAAAAAGTTTACTATTTATCAGTAATATACAGGGTTATTTGTAAAACACCAACAACCTTTCAGCAGGTGAAAGTACTCATGATTATAAACAACTTTGTTATGAGACCAACCCTGAAAAATCGAAAAAAATATCTACGTTTCATACATTTTCATCGGGTGAATATTGCATTTTGTATGAAACAACCGATTTATGTTTTGATATTTCAGAGTTGGTCCCATAGTAAAAGTTGTTTATAATCATAAGTACTTTCACCCACTAAAAGGTGGTTGGTGTTTTATAAATAACCCTGTATATTAATCTTGGCCTACAATAGTATTATAATTATCTGGATAAAACTATGGTATGCTACTATGGCATGACAAAGAGAAGAATACAGTTGCAAAAAAATTGAATTTTGAAGGTAGTGTCGTGCGTTGTCCAATTTAGGTTTATTTAAACCCATGTTTCAGTGAAATGCGACGGCCGTGTATGAGAGCGATGATCGTTTTGTATTAAGCCTGTCTAACATCCATTTCCTAAACACACATTTTACAAATACGCATGCCTGTTTCCCATAGATATGCTTCTGCATACCCCTATGGGGGATTAAGTAAGGATCGTCACGTTCTCCGATCACCTATTACGATCCTTATAACTTACTCCTCTTGGTCCACACATACCTAATGTAAACCTTAAAACATCCAGCTGTAAATAGGCTTGCTAACGACTTATAAATGCTCATACAAATATGTAGACATGACCATTACTCAGCAATGCGACATATATAAGTCTTGTTGAAACATTAATACAATGTCTACATAGCTGAGCTCTCCAGGGAGGTCAGATAAATACAAGATGGCGATTGTGAATTATGTGCTCGATTCCCCGTTACTAATTAGTCTGCTATACAGAACATGAGGTCGCCATTTGCCGACGATTATGGCCGACTAGCTATTAACTATGGCTTCGGTTTCCGTGAGAGTGCGTTCTACGAGAGATGTGCTATGTGCGTAGCTAGGTGATGCGAAAATGTGTAGCGAAGCTGTGAAAATGTTTGATTGGTTCCAGCGCGGATCGAGGATGTGTAGCGAAGCTGTGAAATGGTGTATAGCTGAGTAGCAAGACATAGTCGTCCAGATAGTTACTCATAATAAAACCATTATTTACTAGGCTCGTTTTACAATCCTACAAAAATGTGAGAACTCAACATAGGAACACCAAATTTGTAATTTTTGCCAACATTTTGTGACGTTTTGAGAGGGTTAAAACTTTTGTTAAAATATGGAATACATTTGTTATACTTATTGCCATTTGGTAAGATTTTAACATTACTTACTTGCTGTTCTGGTCGACCCCCCCCCACTTCTGCAATCATGGCTTCGTTTATTTTTATGATATGTGTTTTCTAAGTCTTCATCAATATTAAGTACGCTGCAACCTAATAAGTACCTACGCTAATATGCCCTCTTCCACCTCCTCTGGTTTTTGGAGCTAATTCATTGTCAGATGTTCTTTAGAAAACTTTTTGTAAAGAACATAAGTAACCGAACTGAAAAAAATACTTACTTATTTTATCTCAATATTATAAACACTATAATAGTGATGTTATTACATGTCATAGAATAGCACTAAAATCAATAGCCTATTTGTAGAAGAAAAATTGCTAAAACTGCTTACCATTGCTATGCTTAAAAAAAAAATACTATTGAAGGATTGATATGAAAATACTATTGGAGAAATTGAATATGCTATTGAAGGCGCCAGAACCTAAGTCTATTATTTTAAACGAAATAAACAATAAACAGCGCTGGGGCACACATGTGCCCCTCACATGTAATGGAGGATTCAACTTAGACCATACTTACTTCGCATGCACTTGCTTGTTTTCTCACGTACTCTATTTTAAACCTTAGCGAGGTTTAGAAGACCAATGTAAAAAGCATGCGTTTTTAAAAAAGGAAAAATTATAGTTATACTTTAAATAAATATAGCTATCATACTAGCCTACCAACAGCCGCTTAAATTTGTCTGAAATTCACTATGTAAATAGGCCTTTTTTTTTTAACAGCTCGCAAAATTGCTAGGAAAACGCAAGTTTCTCGTTAGGCAAATAACTGAGAGGCTAATTATCTAAAAGCGAAGTATAAGCTTAGCTTTTTGTGTAGGGAAAGAATGTCCATAACGGGATCCGAACTTCCAGAGATTACGACCTTCTACAAACAAACAATATGACTTCATAATAATAATTATTAGGTAAGATACTGCTTCTAATGCCCTTTATGATTTGTTAACTTCATTAAGGGCTGATTTGTCAATGTAACTGAAGAATAAATAAAAACAACCATGGTTGACATAATATGTATTTTCTATGAAAAACTTTGTAACCGCCATTTTTTTTAATAATAAAATTTTCCTAAGTCTACAGTCCTTAGTCCATTCAGTTTTAGCCAAATCCTGTTACTGAATTAATTTTGAAGACTGCCGACTGAAAAGACAAACATACTCGTACTACTTATATCTACTCAAACACTTTTAGGTTCGGTTGAAACAGTGGTAAGCTGTAATTAAATATTTGCCAACTTCTCTTGTCTGTGAACCCGAATAAGAACTACGAAAAATATGAAAACGACTGTTATTTCAAGACTTTATATACAAAACGTTCCGGGCGCCTGGCGGGCACGCGGCCACGTAAATGTATGGAGTTTGGCCGCGCACCCGCGACGCCATACATTTTATCTTGTCAGCGACCTGTCTGCGCGCTCTGTCCGCTTGGCATATATCAAGTCCCGAACGTAGGTACCTACTTCAAATTTAAGACTGCAGAAGTTTCTTTACAGTTATACTAGTGTTTATTTATCGACGTTTCCATGCTGTTTAAAAGATGATTAGTGCTTTGTATTAATGCGTTAATATTTTTTTCAACACATTTGCTCAAAAAATGCATTTACGAAGCCTGTATGCATTGTTCGAAAGTTAAAAATTATGCACCACACAATGGAGCGTGCGGCAAAGTAGGTACTCTCACCTAAGTACGTATTTTACCGCAAACTCCGTTGTATAGCGCAGTGCGTATTCTTTACGGTTTTTTTTTAATTTCCATAAAAATTAATAAGAATTCCACCAAGGAGTTTCACATCACGAGAATAAATAAGCTGAATGATCGAACCTCCTTGGAAGCGCTTTTGCTGTATACGTTTGTCTCATTTTAATATTATAGAGAAAATGAGAGAAGAGAAATAAAAAAAATAAAGTATGTGGTTCTAATTTTCACCACGCGCATGTGGCGCCCTTTGCAAATTCGCGCCATTTTCATATTAGAAACGTCAAAGATTGTTGCGACTTTCCGACTGATTTCTAGAGACAAAAAGTTTGTTTCAATACTTATTGTAATGTTTTCTCGCAAATGTGTCGAAAAACGTTGTATGACACACGTGCGGATTTGGTTTTTACAAACTCGTGACTGTGGTAAGCCCTCGACTTCGTCTCGTGCTTACATTCGTCTACTCGTTTGTAAAAACCAACTTACCGCACTAATATCATAAATAACTATTTCCACTGTGGCCAACACGCATCATAAGTACACTTATGCGATTCATACTTAATCCCAATTTATATCGATTGAAAACTCAAGATTAATTACCGTTACTTAGCACGTACTTTGTTCTAGATGTAACAGTCTCCATCTAACACTTATTTGATGGTTGTGCAAAAGTGTCTTCGATAATAAAACTACGTGGCAAAGTAATGTCTGGGTCAAACCTGCTACACTATTTGCAACCACTGCAGCTCCTGCAAGCATACCACACAGTGACAACATCCAGAAAAGTACCAAGACAATGAAGCTCGACGAGTCTCCGAGAAAAGACCAAACATCAAGATTTTTTCATCTTTTCTCTTATCCCGCAAATAAATAAATCAGGAAACAATAGCGGAGAATAGTAATAGGAACATGACTGACGTGTATCAATCTTGATGTACTCACTTGGAAGCTGGGTTGATATGAATGAAGCCGACCTTGACGGAGACCACGTTGTCCTGCCTCTCCGAGGGCGTGGTGCAGTGGGACGAGCAGTTCTCCACCCTGAGGGTGTGTGGAGTCATCGCGCTGGAACAATAACAACCGTTTTATGGTTACATAAGCATAATAATGTGGTCACAGCATATAACTTTTCATTTCAAAAATGATGTTAAGAGCTTTGTTTTATGATTTACGCGGTACGCATTTCATTCTTCAAGTCCTTATTTTGTCGAAAAGAAAGAACCGATTTCAATGAAACTTGGTGTGCACAAGCTAGATATAAAGTTCCAAATAGTTAGTAGATAACATTTTCGAAAAAGAGTTTAGAAAGAGAGAGAGAGAGCGATTTTAAGTTTTCTATAGAAAGTAAAAAATCACTATCTTTCCCCCTGACCTCTTTTTCGGAAATGTTCTTGGTATGCATATCAAGTTTCATTTAACCGCTCCGGCCCCGGCGACACACCGGTGTGTCGCGAATTAATCGCGAATTTAATGTTTATTTACCTATTACATAAGATATATATTTTTTTGGGAATTTTCACATGTCGGGGCCGCAGCGGTTAAATGGATTGATTCTTTAAAAAAATAAAGACTTATAAGTTTATATGAAATGCCGTACCACGTAAACGGTCATAACCAACTTTTTAGACCTATGTATCCTGCTTATGCGTAAGAAGTTTATTTAAAATCGGTTTATTTAGTTCTAAAAACAAAGACTTGAAAGTTTGTAGAAATACCATACGTCGTGAACCCTCTTAATGGACAGTAGCTGACAAAACATCAACTTGGTGTTTATCAGATTTGCACGTTTTGAAACAGATTCATTCAGCTATGCAAATAGTACTGTTTACCCGAAAACCATTCAGACCTTCAGAAACCAACGCTTTTTTTGCAAGGCGTTAGTCTAGACAAGCATAGACTAGAACGACACGTGCTATGGTTATTACATAATGTCGTGGCCATATCGTAGAGTTAGCCATTTCATAATGTGGCCGAGGTTAGGTTCCAATGGGATGATAGAATTAATGTGAGTTTCCTTTAAACCCTGCTCACAGAAATAGAATCGCAGCTCCACGCAGCGGGGCTCTGTAGTCGAAGTTAGGTTTGAAGTTGCACACACACTTCCCAGATATTTCATGAAATGGCTCGCCACGTCATGAAATGGCCAGATTCAACAAAATGTCCACGACACATACTAAGGTATTCTTAGGTAGATACACCTACCAATTCTCACGGTCATAAATCTCGCGTACCGGCTACGAGTACTACGCACCTGACCTTTCTGAAGGCCACCAATAAGGATTACGGAATGTCCTTTAAAGGCCTTTCCAGCGATACCCTGCCGTTCGCCGTGTAAATTCTTTTCCTAAATCGGCATTCTTCAACGTAATACTTCGAAGTATTTTTATTTGTGTGTTTGCATAAGTTCTTAGATAAAAATAGAAAGTTGGAATGTCTTTTATTTAACCTCCCCCCGCCCTGTCTTCGAATGTTTTTTGCTCCACCCAGCAATGACGTAATTACAGATTATAGCCAAAAGCAACGCGCTCTGTGAAACTCAAGCTTATTGAAAAAGTTTAAAGGAATGCTTTTATTTCGAAATCGATCGTGCGAATTCAATTTTCAATTCAATTAATCTAACATATTTAAAATTACGAAAATTTTCTACACGGTATTCCAGAAGTACGTGGTCATATTTAAGGCTGATGATGACATTAAAGAAAAAAACACAAAACAAAAAAAAAGCTTTTTTTGTTAAAAGTTCGACCAGAAAAAACGACTGCAAAGTTCCGAAGAAATGACTTTTCAAGCAGTTTGTAACAGTTAGTAGCATTTACATTAGTTCAACACATATTCACAGATTTGATGTCACCAACTGCATCAGACTGTTTCAAAAGTAATTTCTTCGGAACCTTTTAGTCGTTTTTTGTGGTTGTTTTTTTAAACGCCACATTTTTATGTTTCGATATTTTTTTCCTTAATGTAATATATATCAGCTACCCAACACCATGTATGAAAACCTTTTATTATAATCCCGAATATTCTACTGTTTTGTTAAGCTTTTAATCCATTCAGCCTTAACGCGGTTTTTGAGGAACAAACAACCAAACTAACTAAATTTATAATCAGCGAGATTGGAAAAAACCTTGCTCAAAATTAAATTTGACGTTGCCTCTTTTGGGTATAGGTCTGTACCTTGAAAGGTACAGCAAAGCTTATTTGCTAATGTTTTAATAAGGTAAGAGGAAACTGGTTCGATGAAACTGGGAAATGAGACGGCGGGTGTTAAGAGGCCTTGAGAAGAGAGAGGAGCGTTATTGGTACCCTTAAGAGCGTGTACGCCGTATGTCATTTCGTACAAACTTTCAAGTCCTTATTCTTCAAAATGAATGAACCGATTTTAACTAAACTTGGTATGCATACGCTAGATATCCAGGTCTAAATAGTTATCAGAAAACATTTTTTTAAAAGAGTTCAGGGCGAAGGATATACTGATTTTTCACTTTCTATAGAAAACTTAAAATCGTTCTCTCTCTCCCTGTGAAATATTTTTCAAAAATGTTTTCTGATAACTATTTAGACCTGGATATCTAGCGTATGCATACCAAGTTTCGTTATAATCGGTTCATTCATTTTGAAGAATAAGGATTTCAAAGTTTGTATGAAAAGCCGTACCGCGTAAACGCTCTTAAGGGTGAAGTCAAAACGTTTTGGAAATACTTTCTTTCTCTGTACAGAAAAAAAGTAGGGAGTGAAATTACCTGCTTAGGCAAGAGTGAACAGTTTACTTCTAGGCAAGCGTGCTCCATCTTCGATCACATCGTCGCTTTCCATCAGGTAAAATTGTGGTTAAACGCAAGCGTATCATTAATTTACAAAAAAAAGTCTTCTATAATTAGCATTCAACGATATATAGGTGGACCGATGAACCGGTGAGGGTCGCGGGTAGCCGATGGATGCGAGACGCACAGGACCGGTTGTTGTGGCGACACTTGGGGGAAGCCTATGTCCCGCAGTGGACGTCTTTCGGCTGTAATGATGGTGATGGATGATGAATGACATACAGCTACTGCCAATCGCATTTCATACAAGCTTTGTTTTGTGGCTTATTGGCACAGTATGAATGAAGCTTGGGGGAATCTTTTGTCCAGCACTGAAATGATGAAAAGTAGGTAAAACCACTGATCGGTGCCAATCAGCCGATCTACAGTGTAAACTTAGGTGGAGTGAGCGTAATGTGAACTGTCATTTCATCTTGTTTATAGATTGACAGAAACAAAAGACTCTCACAGAATCTCATAACAATGACGTAAGGTTGACGCCTTATAAATTTGCAATAACGGTCATTGCCCTTTCCTCAATATTTCTTTTCGATGGTACCTGGAAATAAATTAAGAATCGTTTTTCATTACTAGAAAATGTAAAGGTTCAGGTAGATGTCGATTCAGAACAGCTTTAGGTCTTTACTTCTGTTTTCGCAATTAAGTACGTATGTCAATAAATGTAGATGTGTCAACGACCGTTATTTTAATACCGTAATTTAAAAAAAAGAAAAGCTATCTGGCGACTAAAGCAATAATGCGCCGGGCATAGGCAATCAATATGAGCGCCGTATAGCCTGTGGTATTTCCCAGTAATTGCGTTGCAAAAACAGATGATAGCGCAGACTTATTAAGTAAGATGAGATTTTTCATGAAGCTTCGTTGCTTATCGGATTAAAGGTTAAGAAATAAATAGACAGGTTTATTTACGACCAAAATGTCTACACTTTATTATTTTTTCCTCGCTATGTAAAATTCCAAAAATAAAATGAAAAAGCAGGTCGGTGCCTCACTGATTGAATGAAGCTGGGAACAGTTGAAAAACCAGACCTGTAGCTTGACCTAGATTAAACCATGAAAATCATAATGGTCGTATACAACACTTTTAAGTCCCAAACAATTTCTTTTGAAATGCAAAGTGTATTTTTCTTCCAAGAGTTGAGATGTTTAACGAGGCTTACAGAACCTTTAAAAAGGTTCGCTCAATTGAGGCTCTTGTCCCTGTAAGAATTTGTTGAGTAATTCTTGAGTGAAAAACTCCACAGCTTCCTGCGAAGCCTCCCAAGTCACGCGTATTGACGGAAGCCCGAACTTATAATTAAAGATTTCTGTGGTCAACATAAATGGAAATCTTTTCGGCTGCCATCTGAAATCAATTAAAACTTAAAGGCCTACCTATTACGCCTCATCTTATGTTCGCTGTTAACTTTATTGTGGTCATTTTGGAGATGTCATCAGAGATTAAGATTCTCTTTTAGGGAGCGTTGAATTGAGGGTATCTAAGGGACGCTTAACTCAATGTCGAATGCTCCATATAGACAGTACTTACAACTAAGCAACGCAATTATATCACATTCAATTATCTACATCTCATGTAAAGAATCCACCTCCGTTGTATGTCGCTCCTTGTACCAAATAAATATAGTTGGACTCTGAAAATCACAGTGTATTTTGTTGGCCTATTTCACGTCTCATAATATTGCTACTCAGTCAACTCGAGTAGTCCTTACAATCGTAAACATCGTTGGTTTTCGACAAAAGAACTGTGTATATTGTCCATGCACGATGAAAGGGTTTTGTTCATGTATGGTGATCAAAACATATAATTTAGTTACGTTTGAGATTCGGAAAGGCCGGAACACAAATCGCTTTGCGACTCGTTGCGACGTCGTCGTGCCGCAAAAATCTACGACGTGACATGAAAAATGTAGCAATGTTTGTAGTATGTAGCGATGAAAAACACAACACTTCATCGCATTCCATCGACGTCGCAACAATCTAGTTACGTCGCAATGTTTCATGTATGCGTTTTAGCCCTAATACTAGGGAAAGTACGCCCACATATTTTAGCACAGTTGAGTTTTTACCCCAGTGCGCCAAACGGACGGAGGACTGCGCTCTCATGTAGGCGTTCATTATATCTACAAAACAAAAGACAGCCGGAACAGGTTAACGTACATTAGTCACGGCGGGGTCTCGATATGTCATACAACTAGGAACGGACTTCGACCTTCGATCGGCCCGTGCGGTTGTTTAGTATCTTATCCACGAGCCCTCACAAAAATTACGCTGTTATCCAATATAACTTCTTTTTCTTTTCTAGAACTACGGCCAATTTGGCTTCTACAAAATATTATTTCTTTTTCGTAGGTAGTCCGTGTCTATTTCGGAGTAACCTTTTCAAATTGAATGGTATAGAAACACGCATACAGGCAATCGACATGACAGGTTCTGAGAAAGCGATATATTTTTAGATTGGGCGGAAAGCGACTGCAGTGTGCAGCATCAGCGACTGCAGTGACACGACAGCTTTGATGTGATTTTCTTGGGATATTTTTGGAATTTCGCAGTATCGAGTACTAATGCAACTTTCTTATGTAATCTATGATGCAGAGAATATATAAAAGCGAGTGAGCAAGCTCGCTTTCAGGTCGTCAGTGCTGTTTGTAAAACAGCTAAATAAAGACTTGTCTGGAATTGAAGTGGAATTAGCAAAAAGTGACAGTGAACCGGGAACAATGGAAGGAATAGAGGGAGGCCTGTGCACAGCAGTTTAAGAAGAATGTTATATAATAGTAATAATAATAACAAATCAAGGTGTTTTCTCATTGGTGTGGCGCTAGCGTTCCGCTAGGTGCCAAAAATATCTTGGCCTGTAATTACTCCATACTTTCTATCTAAATAGTATCGGAATCGGAATGCATCACAAAAATACACCACATAGCTAATGACAGCACACCGACTCTCAAAGGTAAGTCAGCCACAGGTCTTGGCGTATGCGGAATTTATCAATTACCTGTCTACTACTTGTGTACAAAATCTTTAACACTACAACTCTTTACGTGATGCCCACAGTCATTTTCAATAGCAATAAATACGTCTATAACGCCGTCACTCCGAAATTACAGCTTCATACCGTATATCTTTATTTAGCCTAGTACTGCCTAAATGGCTAAGAATATTGATTCCGCAACCCTGGAAGGGTTGCGGAATGTTCGAAAGGGTTCCGCGTCCCTGGAAAACATAAGGCATTTGGAAGAACAGGGTGGGTTTTGGTCAGTAAAAGTCCATCACTGCCATCCACCAAAACCAGAGTTGTCATTGGACGCTTTCCCATAAAAAAATAACATTAATAAAAAACACTACCTACAAGGTACAAAATAACTTTATTTCGAGTCGGTGTTTTTGGTTGTATCTTTGTAATTTAACACCGACTTCTGAAATTAAAGTTATTTTATACCTTGTTGTTTATTTTTGAAAGTCGGTTTTTTTGTGAAAAAGGTTTTTATTTCTTCTAGGTCTTTTTTAAGTCGGTTGAAAAGACGATTCATTTGTCCGGTACTGGCTCAGGTTCTCTTTGGGGTGATTGTGGAGAATGCGAACGTGTCCCCACACCCCAGCCAAAAGTAATGAGGAGGAACACTGTGTGGTTTCAGTCAGAAGGAGTCTGACAGACCCCTCCGTCTACCCCGAAACGGAGGACATCCATGAGGATTCGCAATCGTAAAAAAAGGTTCTCTTTGGCACAAGTGTGTCAAGTACAAGGACCGCTGGTTCTAGGGCAGTAGTAGAACGACGACGTAAGGGACGGCCTTGGAGCTCTTTGAACTGACCTTTACCTACAAGGTCAGGGGCGTAGTACTCACAACAGGCGCGTGTATGACCTACACATGAGTATGACCTTTTCTTTCACTTCGAAGAATAGATATTATAGGTACCCCCGGTTTCTGAATCAAGATTTAAAGTTGAGTTCTTGTCAAATAGCAATAGGATAAGACACTATCAACTTTCGCATAAAAGTAGGCCTAACTCCCAATTTTGTACAAAGTGACCTATATTTTTTTATTTGTAACATTGCGTCGAAGTAATATTTCGAGAATACCTGTTATTTTTCTTCCGTTTCTTCAGGTTTTACGGTGTTTAAGCTAAGCGTGCAGTTTTACAAACAAACAGGAAAGAAGAAAAACGAGTACAATGCATAATATGTGAGAATCAAACTATTCGTTAAGTTAGGTTAGGTTAGGTTTAATAGAAAAAAAGTTTGAGTCTTACTTACTTAAAACTCACCTCTTTCCCAATGAAAATTCCGGAACACAAAGCACGGTGACGCCTTTTGATTGTATTATTCAAAAGACAGTCACAGTTGATGTTTCTCTTGGGGCAAAGTGCTGAAACTTGCATGCTTCAGCCGAGTAGGTTAGAAAGTTTTTCCATAATAACGTCTTAGGGCGCGCCCGGAGCGCTGTGTATCATGCGTATATCCAAAGCGCGCTTACCATCAAGTGAGAAAGTGATCAAGCGCGTATGGCGCATACGTTTTATCTTTTATCTTGTCAGCGCCCTGCCCGCTTTGTATATCAAGTCCCTTATGCCCGGTAGCTGAGGTTTTATCAGTCATCTAAATGTCCGTTAACCACTAACCAACAAATGGCGTTATGACAAATAGCATTAACAGACAGATAAACCACCGATAAAAACCTCAGAAACCGCCGGCACTAGTCTTTATCCAAATTGGATAGGTATTCAAGTTATGAACCATGAATGTAAGAGGAATGATAACTTTCATTTACGCGTTTACGTTCGACACGCCAACACAGCGTAACCTACGCTGTGTTAGAGAAGGTTGTAATCATCAATTTTTAATAGCCTTATCGACTGGTATATCGTCGGTAGTTGATTGAAATTCGTTAATTGCCAAGGTGACTGAATATAAATATTTTATTATCACAGATATGTGAGTGATATAAGCTGTATGCCCCTTAGGATTTACCATCGACAAATTGTCTAACTTTACAGAGAAAAAAAATCTTGTTGCTCACCATCGTTTCCTTTCGTAAAACCTTTGTGTTTCTAGTTGTCTCTCTGAGTGAATCGATCAAATTGAGTTTCAATACCGACTTTTCTTTCAATTGGTCCTTTGAGATAAATGAACGTCACCCCCAGGCTCCAGGACATGTCTACTTCTTTATCGTTCTCTCACTACTGTGGATCGCGACTACATTCAATGTGTCTTTAAGTTACGCAGCCACTTACAGCTGAGAATGATCAGTCTGAACTGCTACATGACTTGGCAGCATGTACCGATCGGTACATGATACTTCCAATAGCCAACTTAATTACGCCTGACTGTGTCTTGCCAGTGTTCTGCTTTGAGCTTTATCTGACCAACATCATAAGCCTTGCGAGACAATGATCAGGTGCAGCAACGCATAGTTTGTCCGAAACAATTTGGGGGCCTCCTGGCATATTGCAGATAGCCCCTTGATGATACTGAGTTCCCTACTCCATACATAATCTACAAAGTGCATTATGTACATACATATTATGATATCTAAGTAAAGCGTTAAGCAGTTAGTCGACTCTTCACGTGACCAGAGGGCTGGACTTTTCTTTGGCCAACGAATCAGCATTGCCATTCAACGTGGTAATGCGGCCAGTGTTCTGGGCACTTTTCCCGTTGACAGCGATGTGGACGAATTTTTCGATGCCCTATGAGTTCTTCCCCTCCCATTTTTTACTCCGCTTTTATATTTTCTACTAGTTTATTTTCGGTATCTATAAGTTTTATGTATTAGTAAAGCGTCGCTTTCTTAATAATCTCCCCATCCCCCATCAATTACCAAGTCGTCAGTTTTTATTTGAGAATTCCTTCCTTAATTTATTCTGTCTCGCGTCGATCGGAATGAGCGGAACTTTTCAATTTCGGCCTACTTTCTCACGTCATGATCCCATGAAGAGGTTTTCCTTAACGAAGTTATTGCAATCAAAATATTTTTATTGTCATCATCTGCATAGCCTTTTGCCAACTATATTGGGGTTGGCTTCCAGTCAAATATTCAGCTGTTACCAGTATTTTACGTGGAGCAGCTGCCTACCAGTTCTCCACCACCCATTAACTGGGTAACACGGTACTTCTTGGTAAGACTGGGGTCAGATTTACTGACTTCTGACAATCGGTAACGACTGCCAAAGATCTACAAATGACAGCCGGATCCAACGGCTAAACGTGCTTTCCGGGCACTTTTTGAGGTACAGAGAAGTTTCGGTATGTTAAGATGGTCACCCATCCACAGACCGACCTCGGCAAGCGTTGTTTAACCTTGACGATGGACCCGTGCGGCTGTTATTATTTAGCCTTGAGTTCCTCCTAATAATCAATATGTAGTATAAATATGTAATCGATAAACTAAATAGAAAAACAGACTACCAAAAGAATTTGGCCACACAAAGGTATTTCGTAAAAGTTTGAATAAATGATACGACTTAGGAGGTATTATAATTTTCAAGTAAAAATATTCTTTACTTAGTTAAAAGTTTCTTAAGAAATGGAATGTCATCAGTGCACCACATAACATAAATAAGAAATATTATACAACGGAATATGGCTTCTTCTTTTAAATTGTCATGTAGAAAGACTCGCCAACGTGCATCACAATTAAATTATTGGCTTATCGATCAGAAACCTTAGAGACTACGTTTTAATTAAAATCCTATTCTTCTTATAAACTCCTTTTTCAATTTATTACGTTATACGTAACATCGCGCCAGTATTTCCCTAAGGGGTGGGCAGATGTGTTTAGTCTACCCACGTTCCTCCATTAGAAATAGTGACAGCTAATAAAATTGACACAACTTTAGACTGCTACTGAGATGTTCTTGTTTTTTTTTATTATTTTAATGAATGGGCTAGCTCTTGACCTCGATCACGCCTGATGGAAAGCGATAGATTAGGTCCATGATGAAGCGACCGTGCCCAGAAGATGCCTTGAGGCACTGGCACTCCCACGCTTCGACGAAACACAGCAGGCTGCTTGACGCCGAACTCCGGTGGGAGGGTGGTCGCGAACCAGGCGGGTGTTAGCTCTATCACCGCAAGGGAAGGATTGGCCAGTCTTATAAGGTTTTAGGTGAGACTGTCCAGGATGTGCCGAGCAAGAGGTTCAGTTGAGTGTCTGATGGAACAAATTGCGCTACACGAGGAGGCCCCTTCATGCATCCCAAACTTTTGTTGGAAAAACAATAACTTTTCCACACCATAGGACGTGATTAAATCATCATCAATCAATATTTATAAAAAATCTTCCGTTAGGTACCTTATGACTGAATGATTGAGCAACTAAGTGACTGACAGATAACACAAATCCGTTCTTTGGAAGGCACGTATAAGCCGGTGGTCCCAGCCGCCTAATGGCGGTCGTCTAATAAACCATGTCAGAGGCCCTTGAGGCGGTTTTGAAACACTAGGGTGTGTGGGGTCGTTAGACCTTACCTACTGCCTACACGATAAAGAAGCGGCCTTGGAAAGCAAAGGGCACTACGAGGAGCACGGATGGGTTTTAGTCAGTAAGAGTCTGATACTCCCTTTTGCTCCGCCTAGAGCGGGAGGAGTCAATTGATGATTTCCCATCCGAAAAAAAAAACGGTGGAACGGCTGTCCGTTTGCACACAATAAAATGAAATATTTTATCTACTTGAAACCGCACACAGCTCCAATTTTGTGGCGCCCCTTAACTCGCCGCAGGTCCCTCTCTTAAGCTGAGAAAACAACACGATACTTATTATAAATTCCGGTCAGTTCCTACTTGTTTACTCCAGATCTTTCTTGAGGCAAAAACCACAAGAAGTATTTATTGTTTACATACACACGATAAAAAAGAAGAACGCACATCCGAAACTCCTGGTCGTCCGATACGATCCCTCCCACACCCAAATCACTCCCGATGACTCAACCACCCTCCGCCAAGAGAGCCGTAGAGAAACAAGCACACTGCGCAAACCACGACCGCCATCCTTCTGCCTTCGCCGCCGAGGCCCGTCGCGACGTCCCAGTCAATCAGTCAGTCCGCCCCGACCCTAGTTCGATCCAGCCCGTTTCTAGCTGTCCTCCACCAGCGACGCCCTAAGCCGAGGTCCGTACCCCACAGGGGGTGCCCTTAGCGTGTAGTCGCTTAGTTTGTAAGTTTTTTAATAAGCCCTGGCTGGAGGCTTGAATATTTATATTAAGGCCGCCACAGGCAAGTCCGATTACCTCCTAGATTGGCCAATCATTGAAAAAAAACTCCTGGTCGTAGAAAGCTGAAATTTGGCATGTAGGTTCCTTGGTGAGTGTAAGGAAGCACTAATAGAAGATTTCCCGAAATTCCTACGAGAACGGGAAAAAGCGAGATATGCGCGTACGAAGTCGCGGGCAAATGCTAGTACCTGATAACAGCCGCACGGTTAGATCTTCGAGGTTAAGTACTGCTTTCCGAGGGCAGTTCATGGATGGGCTTTCATGCTTAACATACCTACCGAGACTCCTTCGTGACTTGGAAAGCACGTTATCCGTTGGACCCGGCTGTCACTTATAGATCTGTGACAGTTGTTTGTTTCGTATAGTCAAAAGCAGAGAGGCAGAAATCTGACACCACTCTTGCCAAGGCGTACCACATTATCCAGTTGATTGGATTGTGGAGGTCAGTTAGGCAGCCGCTCCATGTGCATCCATGCTCCAGGTGCATCCGGTTAGACTTGAAGCCTACCCCGACGTGATTGGGTAAAGGCTAGGCAGTTTGATTGATTGGAGTCTAGAGTTGAATGGTTTGCTGAGCGACTAGACATAAAACCACTAGACCACCGTAGCAGACGTTATGGCTCACTTAAACTAGGTAGCCTAAAGTCGCTTGTACACGCTTAGAAAAGTCGCCGGGCCTGTGCAAGAATTCGTGCCGTTTTTACACTCAAACTGTGTACACTGCTTCGGCGCTGACTAAGGGTGGATTTTACCTATGAAACTGAACGCGATCAGCGTATAAAGCACGTTTATGAGCTGTCAGAGTCATTATTTTTCTATGGAATATTGACATTGACAGCTCTTGAACGCAGTTTAGATGTGCTGATCACGTTAAGTCCGCCCTAAGAAAAAAATCTTGTCTGCGCTAGAACCGACGCGCGAAATTGCTGCGGTGCGGTAGAGTAGCTAGTTCTCGCTTCTGTATTTCACAATTTTAAACTCTGCACTATTAAAATAATGGTTTAACTTTTAATGGAGATTTTCTACAGATTGTATACATCTAGCTCTGGCCCACTGTATATAAATTTTACTAGCGCACAAATGATTTTTTTCTTGATCAGCCCGAAGCAGTAAGTAGTTCACAGTTCGTGAGTAGAAAAGACACGAATTCTTGCATAGGCCCGACGACTTTTCTTAGCGTGTACAAGCGGCCTAAGTCTTCCAAAGCGCAAAGTCTACGAGCATGAATGCTTGCAAAATGAAGTCGGCAATCGCCTCTGTGTAAGCAACGCTCCTACCCAGTTCAAATAACTATGTAACATAAAGTATTTTCAATACCGCAACTTTGATCAGTTTACATAACATATTGGCCTTCCTCAGGGCTCCCAAGCCTAACCCTCTAAACAAACCATGATCCTCTGCAACTTATAATCCCTTACCGGATGTGGCTACCCAAGGCAGTAGCCACAAGGTTTCTCAAATATCTGCACATAACATCACGTGTCTATTCCCCGAAGGTTTTGGCAGAGGCGTATACCACGACAAGTTTTTTAAAAAGGAGATTGCACGACGAACAATTTTATTGGTCGCAATCTGTCAAAAAAGCCTCAATTTTTATTTATTTTTGACAGTCGCGACTAACATGTGAATGCGTACGTTGTTAAAAAAATTATAGAATTGGCCCTCTGGTTCTAAGTGATTTTATAAGTAGGTAAACAAGGAACCTGCCTAGTACTGTGGTATACAATAGCATGTTAATTGGTAATGGAGTTTACATGCCATACTACTGGTTATTTTATATACACTGGCGTGTTTCAAAGCGGTTTCGAGAGTAAACAATGAACCCGCACAATGCTGCGTCCATTCGAAAGTCAATCAATAGAAATCTGCCACAAAAGTTCGACCTATGCGAACTGCATAGATTATTAAAAAACTTTCAGCTTATTTTCGACATTTTCGTATACATTTTTTTGTACTATTTACCCAAGGGAATATCAATTTTGTTACTGTGCACAGGCAATCGGTTTCAGAAATTGAGTGAACAAAATATTTTAAAAATATATTTTGTTTGCGGAAAACAACTCACGCAGCCTCCGAGGTAGAAAAAAACCTTTGATTCCACATTTTAACGTTTGAATATTGTTTTAGACAATGTAGGAGCCTGTTTGTCCAGTGATCGGCAAAGGTCGCCTACAACGTATCTTGGTGCATGAAGCTCTTTCAACTCTCGCCCACACACTCACGATTTTAAACAAAAACAAAGTTGAACCACAAAGTTTTAAAGCTGTCAAGTCATCAAATCTGCCATTACCCTCGACCTTTCGCCTACGTGGAACTGTCTAAGAATCTTCCCACATGGGACGCGGTGTGAGTGTGTGCGTTGTGTTCCACGCGCGCCTCAAAGAGATGTCAGCATAGGAGTAGGGGACCATTAGGGCCAGTGCCTGCCAGGGTTGCGGATTTTATTCGAAAGAGTTACCGCGGCCATAGAACGTAAAAGGCACTAGGAGGAGCATGGATGAGTTTTAGTCAGTAAAAGTCTGACACTCCCTGCCGCTCCACCCAGAGCGGAAGGGGTCATTTGATGATATCCCATCCTTAAAAAAAAAAAAGCTCTCAAGGGTCATGGAAAAAGTTGAACACATTGATAAATGTGTATTCAATTTAACATCAAACAGTTCTAAGACAGCTCTAAGGTGGAACGGCTGTCCGTTTGCACACAATAAAATAAAATATTTTTATCTACAACCGCACACAGCTCCAGTTATGTGGCGCCCCTTAACTCGCCGCAGGTCCCTCTCTTAAGCTGAGAAAACACCTCGATACTTATTATAAATTCCGGTCAGTTCCTAGTTGTTTACTCTAGAACTTTCTTGGGGCAATAACCACAAGAAGTATTGCTTGTTTACATAGTTAGATCAGCGGCAGAAGAATCTTTAACGATTAGTTGTTAACAAGTTTAAAGGGTAAGTAAATGGTTTCGTAAGATAACCTTATATAATAATAAATATAACAGCTATCTAAAGGCAACACGGTTAATTTGATAGAAAAGGCCATATTGCGTGGCTTTTGCGGGCGAGGAGATTAAAACAAATGAACATCTTTATGATTAGAAATTGACTAGTGAGATTATGTCATGGAAAATAATATCGTACCTGCTTGATGAAACGTCGTTCATCCACTAATATTCACTGTTATTTTTCAAGTTTTACCATTTTTATCTCATAAATTAAATTAATGTCTTTCTTGATCGATCACGCCAGGATGCCAATTCTCGGGGCCGCTTCCTCTACGGTGTCTGTCTGTGTCTCAGGAATGAGAAAATTATTGGCTGATTAAGCTCCTATTAGCTAAATCTGTCTTGCTACTACGTCATTTTTTTTTTGGATGGGAAATCATCAAATGACTTCTTTCACTCTGGGTGGAGCGAAAGGGAGTGTCAGACTCTTATGAACTAAAACCCATCCGTGTTCCTTCTCAGGCCTTTTGCGTTCCAGGGCCGCGGTGACTGTTCAACAAATTCCGCAACCCTGGCAGGTGTGCATGCAGTGATATTCATTCTGTATAGATCCGTTTCTCTCTCACAACGGAATCGGCACCTAATAGTAGGTGGGCTATGCCGGTTGTTATTTGAGACTTCTGGAAAGGAATACCGAAAAATCACAAAGGTCAAGGTTTATCTTGAAAACCTGCGGCCCTACCATGACGTGTTAAAGCGTAAGTCGTTCGAGCGAGAAAGAGGGATGGAGCTATATAGGGTGTATAGCTCCATCCCTCCTTCTCGCTTTAACACGTCATGGTAGGGCCGCTGGCTTGTTTCGGTCCCAACTATTTAATAAAAATTCAGTAAAAGTCTACAATGCTGACTGTTTTAGAATGAGCTAAGTCAATCCCCTAAATAAATGACAAACTAGACAAGCATGATGAATATTGACCGAGCTCTAGGTAAGTCAATGATATCCGCAATTAACTAAAAGTTAGAACGTAAATGTGAAATTGTAGGGTCACCTTGACATCTGACCGCGACTCCTATATTTGTCAGCTTGTTAACTCGTAGGTACATATTGACATACCTATGTAAATAAAAATATGTTACTATCAGATTGGAGTATTTCATATATTATACCGACTGTTTATGTTTTATTACTGTGTTTACATTATCACATATAAATAATACCAGCTAAGTGCGAGTTGGACTCGATCTATAAAAACCGTTTGTTGTATGGGAGCCCCACTTAAATATTTATTTTATTCTGTTTTTAGTATTTGTTGTTATACATAGCGGCAACAAAAATACATCTGTGAAAATTTCAACTGTCTAGAAAGAAATGAAAGAATACTTAATATTTATTCAGCAATAGCTGTTGCCCGCGACTTCGTTCGCGTGTATGTATTGTAAAATGATGTGGCTAGGTAAGATCAATGTGTTCCTATATCAAATACGAAAAGTCAATATCTATCATTGCTTGCCTCCTTTTTTATGTACGGGAAAACATCAAATGACTCCTTTCGCTCTGGGCGGAATGGAAGGGAGTGTCAGACTCTTACTGACTAAAACCCATCTTTGTTTCTCCTAATGCCCTTTGCGTTCCAGGGCCGCGGTGACTCTTTCGAACAAATTCCGCAACCCTGGCAGGCACTGGCCTTAGCGGGCCTCGTCTTTATGCTGACATCTTTTAGTGACGCGCGTGGAACACAACGCGCCGTCGAGTATCACCTCTTCTGTTCAAATAATTTTTCGTGAGAAACGTTGTAACGATAATGCTTCTATCATTTCATCGAAACTATTCACAGCAGTCCAAGAAGATGTCGTTAAAAATGTGGGTATAGATTGGGACTATTAACATCAATTTTCTGCCCAACTGTCTCACTTAAGATTTGCAGATGACTTTGTGGTTTTCACTGAGAACTTCGATGACCCCCAGAAAATGCTTCAAAATCTTTAAGATGCTTCTTTTAAGTTGGGTCTTAGGATGAATATGACCAAGACGAAGGTTATGGCAAACACCTTCAGCGATTCAAATCTGGAAATGAATTGTTATTGATCTGTGAAAGCCGTCACCTCCTTTTGCGAAACAGTAAAGCTAGTAGAGGAAGGGGCGGGCCGCGTGAAGGGGAGGCAAACGTCACGCCTTAGCCGCCGAAACAGAAGAAGACGCCCCGGGCGTCAGGAGTCGCAGGGCGATTCTCGGCCACCGTAGGCACGGACCTGCGGACGGCGAGCGTTGGGTGGCTCGCGGCCCGATAACAACCAGCGCCCCTACCATTACGTGTTAAAGCGTGAGTCGTTCGAGCGAGAAGGAGGGATGGAGCTTTACACCCTATATGGCGCCACTGGTCCGGGTCGACGAAGCGTTGTGTTCCATGCGCGCCTCCAAGAGATGTCTGCTAAGTAGACGGGGCCCGTTAGGGCCAGAGCCTGCTAGGGTTGTGGAATTTGTTCGAAAGAGTCACCGTGACCCTGGAACGCAAAGATCATAAGGAGAAACACAGATGGGTTTTAGTCAGTAAGAGTCTGACACTCCCTTCCCAGTCTACCCAGAGCGGAAGAAGTCATTTTGATGATTTCCCATCCATAAAAAAAACCCCACAACGGATAGAGTAGAGTAGGGACTCCGTTGTGCGTAGGTGTCCTGGCTAAGTTTGCCAGCCTATCTCCGTCAGAAGTGTAAAGAAAACAGAAGAAGAAGAACAACCAGGGTGCTTTACAGGTTGAGTGGAGAGACTTAACCGTTCAAAAAGAAATTAAAATAACGTCAGTGGAGCAATCAGACCAAATCTTTTTTTTATGATATGCATCAAATGCATAACGGTAAGTTTTATATCAAAAGAATCACTGTTTATGACGTTTTAAAGGTACCATTAGTAACTAATAAATATATTTTGGTGTAATTCTCATGCTTTTAATAGTTACTACTTTTTCGGTCAACAGATGGCATTACGGGTATCTGAATTATGTAGATAATTAGTTGATTTCTTCTAGATTGCTACAATTCCTATCAGGTTTATGTGTAAAAATTATCTAAATGGTTTTGTAACTAACTAACATGTCATTTTGTGCATTCAATTATTTTGTGCATTCAATTACGAACAAAAACCTTTTAAAATCAATATTGCTAACCTCCCATAACATACGGCGTGATAATATGTAGCCTAAAGTCTTCCTTGGTTTACAAAGAACATTTTTGCTGAATTTCAATTCAATCTATCCAGTAGTTTTGGCGTGAAGCCGTACCATACACACATACAAACAGACAAACAGACAAACATACAAAAATTCTAAGAAGTCACTTTTTGTCATCAGTTACGTTTTTCTAACAAAAGCCACTTATTTTTTTTCGAAAATTCTCAATGTACAGTTTTACTTTCGTTACTGTTTTATTATATGTATAGATATTAATATTATCAATATAAATTTTAAAAATGAACATGCGACAACAATATATACATGTAAACATGATTACTAAAACAATACTGACAAATAGCATTATTTTATTTGTTGTAGAAAATTGGAACATTATTAAATTACAGTTCGTCTATTGAGTACAAGTAGGGAGTAGAGTAGGGACTCCGTGGTGCGTAGGTGTCCTGGCTAAGTTTGCCGGTCTAGCTCCGTCCAAGTGTACAGAAGCAACCAGGATGCTTTACAGGTTGAGTGGACAGACTTCCGTTCAAAAAAAAATTAAAATAACGTCAGTGGAGCAATCAAACAAAATCTTATTTTTATGTTATTCATCAAATGCATAATGGTAAGTTTTGTATCAAAAGAATCACCGTTTGTGACGTTTTAAAAGTACCATTAGTAACTAAAAAATATATTTTGTTGTAATTCTCATCCTTTTGAAAGTTAGTACTTTTTCGGTCAACAGATGGCATTACGGGTATCTGAATTATGTAGATAATAAGTAGATTTCTTCTAAATTGCTACAATTCCTATCAGGTTTATGTGTAAAAATTATCTAAATGGTTTTGTAACTAACTAACATGTCATTTTGTGCATTCAATTATTTTGTGCATTCAATTACGAACAAAAACCTTTTAAAATCAATATTGCTTACCTCCCACAACATACGGCGTGATAATATGTAGCCTAAAGTGTTCCTTGGTTTACAAAGAACATTTTTGCTGAATTTCAATTCAATCTATCTAGTAGTTTTCGCGTGAAGCCCTACCATACACACATACAAACAGACAAACAGACTAAAATTCTAAAAAGTCACTTTTTGTCATCAGTAACGTTTTTCTAACAAAAGCCACTTATTTTTTCTCGAAAATTCTCAATGTGCAGTTTTTCTTTCGTTACTGTTTTATTATATGTATAGATGTACATGAAACACACACAGTACACAGAAATAACAAAAAAATGACAGGTACCTATGCCAAAAACTTAGTGTGTGTCTCACGGCTGCACTAAAAAGGTCCATTTCAGCGATATGTCAGACAGACTGATGCTGATGCTATCACGGTTCATGAGGTACAGCCTGGTGACAGACAGACATACAGACAGACAGACGGACAGCGGAGTCTCAGTAATAGGGTCCCGTTTTTAACCTTTGAGTACGGAACCCTAAAAAGTAAGCTTATCATTTGGAAATATTTTGAATTGAAACTGACCACTAATTACTTGGATGGTGAAACTTGTTAGTAAACAAGACCTTTTGTCATAAAAAAGGAATGAAATATTAAAATCAGGTGAACACACATAAAAGAGACTACAAGTCTCTTATATGTGTTCGCCTGATTTTATGATAAGAAATGTCTTGGACTATGTTAGCCTAAATAAATTAATTTGCGAACATACATAAACTCACGCCTTTTTCTCATGTGGGTAGATATTTTTCCTCTATCAGAATCTTAAAAGCAAACTGTCTGGCAGGAACAATTACGCTCAGCAAACGGTTAAGGCCAGCGCTCACTGCCGGCACGGCACGGCGTGTCATGGCAAAGGATTTTATAACTAATGAAGTTATTTTGAATCTTATTTCAATTAGTTTCCAATTCATGTTACTTTATTTCGATACCACGATGCCGCGACGCGCCGTGGCATGCTGCGGCATGACGGGACGCGCCACGGCATGCTGCGGCATGACGTTTCAAGCCATTTCATTCCACGGGATGCCGCGGCGCGCCATTGCGAGACGTAATGGGTCACTTTGTGTCGAGGAATAATTATTGCTAAGTTATTTGAAATATGGTGGAAACTTGCGCAGCGGTCATTTCGGTTAATGTGGTCCGGTCGGTGCGCGGAGATGGAATGCCACGGGATGCCAAGGCATGCCGCGCGATGCCATTGAATGCCGCGGGATGTCGTAACGCAACCTGCCGTGCCATGCCGGCACTGAGCGCCGGCCCTTAGTTGTTTGACTGACTCCATTTTGTTATTCCTAGACATCACTCAAAACTGAAAGGATGGTTTCCAAGCTGTATTCAATGTTTGTAGCTCAAAGGGTCTCGACAAAGTGACATTCTAAAGACATTCTAACGATCTACGAAAAGACCAAAATATATGAGATTGACATGCGTTACCAAAATCATAATCCCATGTTCCATTTCATTTTATACCTTCGGTGCAGCGCGTAGTGATGAAAATACAAAGCAATTGTGTCACGACCGATTGATTTATCTGCTATTTGTATAAATGTGAAGGTTGTATGTAGGTATGTATAGATGGATGTTTGTAACTCAATCACGCTGGCACGGCTGAATGGATCCAGATAGGGGATTTTTTTAGTAAATTTCTCAACACCTAAAGAAAAGCTCAGGCTCAGAAAAAAAAAGTTAAAAAAAAAACTCAAAAAATTACACAGTTGTGAGTATTTTAAAATGTGTGATAAACAGAGACAGTACTAATTGCGTGTGACGTCACTCACTAGCATCGCCATTGTGAAATTGCGCTATTTAGTACAAACGACATTTTGCATGACAAGGATAGAAGAATACCTTCAAATGCTTGTAACTCCTCTATGTTGCTATCAATTTTGTTTATTTTTCACAAATCGTACAATTTTAGTTATAGCTTTTGGATAAGTATACATTTATCTCGATTTTTGATAGTTTTAAAATACCCTATTGGCACTGATATTGATTAGTCTGGAATAGCTCAAAAGCTACTATTTTTCCCTGAGTTTTTTTCCTTGAAATAATTATCGACATGCATTCGCGGATGAAGTTGTTGGTAGAGGCTAGTTGGTACATAATAATTTAATGTTTAATTCTTCGAACAGACCTAGAATCACGGGAAGCCATCATTGCTCATAGCGAAAAAGAGATGGCTCAATTTGCTATGTATACCTTCATCTCTCTCTAGTACTGAACCGTTATCATCGCAATAACTCTAGCCTAGTCCTATAGTCAACTTTCTCAATTTAATAAACGTTTAGATCTACAAGATAAACTTTCAGCTAAGTATTTAAATATGAAAAGTTGTTAGAAAGTTAAGCAACAGTATAGAGGTCTAGAAGTTCCTAAACATTGTCGCAAAACTTGCTGACTGCTAAAATCCTTGCGTTTTAGTAGATAAAAGCGAGCACTGAACCTTATTGATATTTTTTATTTTAAAAACCAGCAAAAAAAAGTCGTCCTGAATCGGTATTAAAAATGTATTTTGTATGCGCCACAGTTGTCTCAAAAAATAAAAAAAATTAACTTGCATTAGTGTACATTCATCATCATCATCATCATCATCATATCAGACGAAAGACTTTAGTGGTAGCGGAACAGAGAGTAAAGTTCCACATACCTCCACTGGAAAGAGAGGATCCTCCGACCAGACGGTTGTTTGTGTCTGGTGGGCAACTGCCCGAGAGTTGATATTCGGGCTTTGCATATGTTCCAATCGCACGGTAAACTCTGATATCGCGATTTAGGATTTTGTCCAGTTAGTTCGCAGCTGTCGAGATAGATGGCGCTGCGAGTCTCATTTGTTGTGATGTTGATTCTGCTACGTTGATTTTTGTGGCGGCATGAATGCCGCTACATCACCCCCCTCCGGAGACCGGAGGTCGATAGTGGATGAGTCGTCCATACATCTTGAGATGCTTGCCAGGCCAGTGGAAGGTTGGTTCCAGTGAGTCGGAACCGGAAGTCGCAGAGTTCTCGGTGAGTCGGAACTGTCTGCGTCGCAGAGTTCACGGTGAGTCGGAACTGTCTGCGGTGCCCCGATGCTGCTGCTGGCGTGACTGCTGGCGTCGACCAGGAGAGGTTTTTCAAGGCTCGTCATGTGACTGGCCGAAAGTGCAGTGTGCTTGCCAAGGTCGCTGATGAGGTTGATGATAGAGGCTGAGGATGCTGACCAGGAATGTGAGTCTGCTGCATACTGGTGGTCAGGATACCCGTAGAAGCCGAGGATACTGGCTGGCTGTATGACTCGCTGCTCGAAAGCTTGAGGTCACGATGAGGAGAAGTGATTATGATGATGATGACTTCATCATGAGGTAGCTGCACGAAGGCTGCGCTGACGTTCAATGTCGAGGGTCACCAGTTTAGAGGTAGCGGAACAGAGAGTAAAGTTCCACATACCTCCACTGGAAAGAGAGGATCCTCCGACCAGACGGTTGTTTGTGTCTGGTGGGCAACTGCCCGAGAGTTGAAATTCGGGCTTTGCATATGTTCTAATCGCACGGTAAACTCTGATATCGCGATTTAGGATTTTGTCAGTTAGTTCGCAGCTGTCGAGATAGATGGCGCTGCGAGTCTCATTTGTTGTGATGTTGATTCTGCTACGTTGATTTTTGTGGCGGCATGAATGCCGCTACAAGACGTCCACTGCTGGACATAGGCCTCCCCCAAGTCGCCACAACAACCGGTCCTGTGCGTCTCGCATCCATCGGCTACCAGCGACTTCACTCACCAGGGCCTCAAGTCTGCTATTACAATAGTCTCAAAATGGTCTATCATTGATTTCATAATTGTGGATTGTGACAAGTTTGGTAATCTACTAATATAAAAGCGCCATTATGACTTTCCAATGGTCAACCACTGACACTCCATTGAAAGAAATGGCATAGAATGGTAATCTCGTACTTATTGACAAATGAATGACAGACGTATCCGGTAATCTGCTAAAATGTTGACAGTTCCTTCGATCAGTGACCTACCATTAGAACGTTATTATGCACTCATTGCTTTTCAAAGACATTGAATATTTAGAACCACCATTCTTTTACGAGACCGTTTACCGACCAACGATCGACCATTATGAATTTAGCAGATTACGAACTTATAGCAAAATGACAATGGGATCGTGTCTGAATGACGAATTTATAAAAAATAGCAGACTTGGGGCCCAGGTCATTGGTTCATCTTGTGGGAGGCCTTTCAACGCTGCGTCTTCCAGTTCGCGGTTGCCATTCCAGAACTTTTCGGCCCCATCGACCATGTGTTCTGCGAGCAATGTGCCCTGCCCACTGCCACTTCAGTTTGGCGATCCTTCGGGCTATGTCGGTTACCTTGGTTCTCTTGCGGATATCATCATTCCTAATTCGATCACGCAAGAAAATTCCGTTCAATGCCCTCTCCATTGCCCTTTGGTTTACTTTAAGCCTTCTGATGAAGACCATTGTGAGCGACCACATTTCGGATCCATAAGTCGCCACTGGCAACACGCACTGGTCATAGACTTTCGTCTTGAAATACGTAATAAAAACATACACATAAAGTACATTGATCTTTCCCTAATATCCCTTCGTAGATTCCCGAAGAATAAATTATGAACCGTTTTTTATTACTAGAGAACGTAAAGGATCACGATAGATAGATCGATTCAGGACATCTTTATATCTTTATTTCTGTTGTTGATATATATTAAGAAAGTCAATAAATGTATGTGGGTCAATGGCCGTTATTGCACGTTTATCTGGTGTATATCTTATACCGAATTATATTGTTACTCTCAACTTTTTTCACCAATTAATGTTTCGTTGAAACCCGAACAGTAAACTATGAATCGTTTATAATATTTTATTGGTCGGGTATGGTAAAATAAAACAAATATAGCTGCACCACCGAAGTACATAAACGTAAATAATAGAATAATCCTAAACAGAGTAAAATCTATCAAATTCTGTCTACCACGAATGAATCGCCGTTATTATAAACAGACCAATTTGCGAAGACTTAAATGTAATATTCGATCAAAGGGAGCAAATTAATGCTGGGTTTATACAAAGAAATTTCTCAAAGTTTGTTATGTATAGTTTAAGTAACCATTTCGGTTTATTTACTGGCTAGATTTCTTGTTTTTACCCTCGGCCCTATCTAAGCTCATTTTATGGGATGATTCTAGTAATTATGTACTAAAAAGAAGTTGTTTTCGTCAACAAGTTCGAATACAAAAGAAACAATGAGTCACTAGATTTTGTATCTTTATTTAGCGTAAGATATTTGGTCGTCGACCTAATTGTTAAGATGTTGTTCCGCCCGCGGCTTTGCTTGTGTAGAAATCATGTTATAATATAATAAATTTTATTATAATAATAAAAAGTTTATTTATAAAAAAGGGCATATTTACAATAAATTATCTCTCATTTTTTTAAAGAGCACAGTTACTTATTTGCCTGAACTATGTTTTAAATGCTCCATTTTTTCCACCACACTGTTGGCGAATCCTAAAAGTTAGATAATTTATAAAACTTTAGCTAAAATGTATTTTATTTTGTGCTCTTCGCAGCTAAAAACATTTTTTTTCTTTATGTATCATACTCATGAAGACACTTCATCTTCATGGATTCCACTACAAAAAAACACGATTATAATGTTTCAACATTATCATTCAAATATGTACCGACTAAAACTGAAAGCATTTTAAACTACATATTTACAGGCACTTTTCAACTATCGAGAGTTCGACTAGTTTCACGTTCCAAAGCGTAGATCTCTACGTAGAAGAACTCACAAAAGACTCAATGAACACTTTTTAAAAGGCATGTATTTAACGCGGCGACAAACTAACCTGTTATAGGGTTTTAAAAATAATTAAGATGGGTAGCAAAAATAATAGGTTGGCAGCTACAGTGAAGTAGCATTTTAAGTATAAAGTAGCAGCTTTATATAGAGTTGTGAGCTCTGTTTAAATTTAAATTGGCAGTGATTCTAGTATAAATAAATAAATATTTTTGGGTGGTTTAAAAACGTTTCGCTCGCTCTTACACCAATTAAAACACATATACGTATGACATCCCACTGTTAATATTAGCCGCCAAGTCATTATTTTTTGTAACCAATTAGTTAGTCGCCTAATAAGTTGTTATTCGCCTCAAAAATAATTAATAAATCTCTACATACTTATTAGAAACACACGAACATCGCATACATATTCTAAAAATGTATTTTATAAATGTAAATGAAGCACTGTCACCCTTCATTAAATTTGAATTGTCCGCGCTTTAACTTTGACTTATGGTGGTGGCAGCACCAGCAGGCTGGCACTATGCTCGTTTTATAGATAAAAGATTTCTCTCTGGTATTGTAAAACGTCTTAAAATATTTCAGATTGAAAATAGTGAAACAGTAATATTATTTGAAGAGATTTAAAGCAATAGCTTTTAATGTTGTTTCTCTTAACAGCTAAGTAATAATAGTTTGTACTTATGTGTAGAAGTAAGTGGTGTTTTACAAACACTTGTGATCCATTGATGTCATTTAATAAAATTTCTCTTTACAGAGCAACAACTTGGTTTTTTGTTTCAATAAACAACATATTACATAAATTTAAAACTCGTAATATCTACCGATGTCGAGTAGGTAATACAGCCTCTGTAATTGCCCCCATTTCATTGACATGAATAGGCAAGGATGAAGGGGGTACGAGGATAACGATGTCATGAACAAGAGCTTAGACTTTCTGCTCTAACTTCTACTTATATATTCAACAGCCATTGAAATACATACCGTAAAATGTGGCGACTTTACCGAACCCTTGGTAACATTACCATACTATAGGTAATTGGTATAAACTCATTTATCTCAAAAATCTGCCTAATAGAAATCTATTTCGTAATAGTAGTATTTTTTAGACATTAAAAGGCAACATTTATCTTATTTTGCGTAGAGGCAACACCGCTGTTATGTCAGTAATGACAGTTACAGTGTACTGTGTGAAAACGTGCTGAGAGTAAATTCTTTCTAAATTGTGCTCACAGAGCCCTAACTATTTGTCACAGGTAAGTGAAATTTTGATATTGTATGTATATTACGGTTGGGATTACTGTTGTATAGTGAGCTATTGCATTTTCTTTAATTTATTTAAAAAAAACTGCTTTGGTAATGTTGGTTGAGGTTAGGTAAAGTTACCACTGACTGCCATGTGGCAACTTTGCCGGCAGCTAGGGTTGGCACTAAATCAAGCATGAGTGTTTATTTCTTGTTTGTGTGTATGTAACCATTTTCGAATACCTAAATTTCACAGCATAATAGTGAAAACCCTGGATGATAATTATATTGGGTTTGCGCGCATGTGAGCTTTAGTTTTATTTAATACCTTTTGTTTCAGAGCCAAAATGGCTCCCAAACGAAACCGCAGAAAACTCGGAGCTAGACAATATAAAAATTATACGGAAGAGATGTTAACATTGGCTATAGAGATGGTGAAGTCAAAAAAAATTACATCTTACGAGGCCGAAAGAAATTTTGGTATACCACGGAGGACAATCGAAAAAAAACTAAAAAAATCTCTGCTTTGTAATCCGTGCCATTTTAATTTTATGCCAAAAATTAGTTTAAAGGTTGAATATAATTGTAAGCTATTTCATTTTTATTATTGTAAGGTTAATTAGATTTTATAAAATATATAATTCATAAAAAACACTTTCTATTTTTTGACAACCCTGAGCGTTACAAATTATTTGTATGTAGATTACAATGAACCTCATGGCATCTTTACCTACTGTCTGTGTTGTCGTTATCTTTATTGATTTCCTCATATTCTTTTCATTTTTATAAGTAGTAATCGTAGTTTAGGCCGTCTTTACCTCAGCTACTCTTTATTATGCAATAGATGATGAATACGGTGCGTAGGTAAAGTTGCCAAAAAATTGTCATTTTTGCCCAAGTAGTTTATTCTTTTCTACAGGTTAAAATAACTGTTTTTATAGAATGACAATTTCGGTAAAGTGAGCCGAATGTATTATAATTATAAACAAATAGTTTTAGTTTCTATGCGTGTTATGGTTAAAAAAATAATTGTTTTTTTGTTATGAAATATGGTCAAGTTGCCACGTTTTACATCTATAGACAAGATTCTCGAATCGAATTGGACATGATAGAACCTGTTTAGTATTGTTTTAGGGCTGTATAGCAACGTTTTAACTACGGGTTTTAAAGCTATTGCGGTTCGGGTATCGTGAGTTTTGATGTTCAATCTCAGTACAGCTTTGTAAAGAAGAGTTAGGAAAAAATGAGGGCGCCACTATCTCACTTAACACACAATAATATGGGAAATCAGCAAGAAAATATAATTAAATCGTTAAAAATAAATGTGGAACAATAAACGTTACTCAAAATCTAACACTTGTCGGCCAAGTAGTGTCGACATCATAGGTTTCCATTTAGTAAAATATCTAGTTCCACTTGTCACCACATCATACTGTTTTTTGTCAAGCAGTGGTTAGCCGTACTTTTTAAAGTGCAATATGACATGCGATAAGTGATAACTTATCGCATGTCATTCATGCTGTTTTATAGCAATAATGATTGTAAGAAAAATGTTTATTACAAAAAAAATACAACCGACTTCTAAAGAAAATCCACTACAATGTACAAAATAACTTTAATTTTGGAAGTCGGTGTGGTAACTTTTGAAGTTATTTGCGTACTACGTAGTGGTTTTTCTTTAGAAGTCGGTTGTTTTTTTTTGTAAAAATAGTTTTTATTTTTCACTTTTTAGTGCTACTCCCCCACAATTCCAACCAGTCCATATTAATTTAATTATCAATTTCCGAAGTTCTTAATCCGATCTTAACAAAATTTAAACGCGACCATTTCGGAATAAACATGCTTCAAACAAAAAAAAAAATGGCAAATCCGTCAATATATGACGGAGTTATGCCCGAACATACAAACAAAAAAAAAACATAAACATCCGAATTGATAACCTTCTCCTTTTTTGAAGTCGGTTAAAAATCCTAGATCCAACAATTCAAAGGCAGGTTTCTTATACCAATCAGCACTCGGTCCACGTGGTAAACCCCACTCCCTCTCACTAAGATGAGGCCTGAGTCCCAGCAGTGGGAAACAATACGAAAGGTATTTCTGCGATAAGCCGAGCAGGCTTTCCGTTCATATGAAGCGTCCCTTTGCACCTGACTGTGTTTTCTGAGGCCGAATTTTCTTTTCTGATTAATTCGAATTCGAAGTGGGTTCCAAAAGTTGAATAATTTTCCTGATAGTCTCCAAACTGCTTCGTCTCGGTGAATATCTTTTGTAGAATTACGGCAGTGTTCATTCCTTTATGTATAATAGGGAAGATGAAAATACAGAATTATTTTATGAAAATTTTGTGATTTAAATGATAAAAAAGTATAATGCAGCGTTTTATTTCAGTTAATATTGATTTTTAACAATAATTACGAAACAGGACTTATTTAAGAACAACCATCAGCGTCTAATGACGTCACTGCTGTTACGACAACGAAAAGATGTCTTTGAGTTATGACAGTTCGTGACCAGAGACAGATAGGAGTGATTCATAGTCCGTTTTCGCGCGAAAATTTGTATCCGTCAGTTTAAAACCGCAATTGGGGCAGTAAATTAAAACGTTTTAGTTTTTTTAATTCATGTAAGGTATATTTTACGTGGAATTCTTGAAAATGAAAGCAAGATGAAAATATTGCATGTTGCTTATTGTTTATAGGGATTATCGGCTCTCAATAGTTTCATTCATTATAGTAACTTGCAACATTGTAAATAAATTGCAGGCCATTTATCCTGCTCCCAGCCAAATGACCTCGAGTCCCGGTGGGTTCGTAAGTGGCGAGTAAGGGATTATATCGAAAATTGGCAACATCATCCACCTGTTAGCAAACAATTTGGGGGAGCAGGATTACGAGAAAGGTCGGGGAGGTCGAGATGTTGCTATGCGCGTTTCGTCGATAATTTGGTCAAGTAAAAGATAGAAAACAAAAGGCATTAAAGGTTAATCCATACATATCCGGGCCGTAACCGAGACGTGGATCGACCGTGGTCCATCAGGAGCTCAAAAAATATCAAAACTCGCTCACAACCATTGCTGTTCGGGCCGTTCGTCGTCCCGGGCACGGCCCAGGGGGTCTACTCTCTAAGCCCAAAGTTCGTAGTTTCGGCCTTAGTGTCGGGCGTTTTCTACTCCGTATCACCTTCGGACTTACGATTAGTCTCGAACCTGAACTAAGAACAACTGTCGAATCGTGTTGTCATTCATTCTTAATTCGGGTTCGGGACTTATCGTAAGTCCGTAAGTGATACGGAGTAGAAACGCCCGACGCTTAGGCCGAAACTACGGACTTCGGGCTTAGAGATTAGACACCTTGATATGTGTGATCAATGTTTACAAGCCATACGTGAGTAGAAACGCCGGGACCCCTCCAGACGTTTCCACTCACGGCTTGTAAACGCATTGGAACGCAAGGACTAACAAAGGTAGACGAACTTGGTGATCTTCTTCAGAAAGGCCCGGAGCGTATGACTCAAAACCGGCGTGTGTGATGAACCAGATGAATAAACGTAAACGAAACAAAAGGAGTGTGTTAGGATCAAAGCAACAAGCTCCCCGTAGTTTCTGTCTACAGCAAACCTTTGCCGATACAACGCCGTGTGATCCTGTTTGAAATATTATAGTGTTTGTGTGTGTGTGTGAATGGACTTCGACCAAATTAGTAAGGAACATGACACAATTTCCTACTTCCTGAGAAACCCGCAATGATTGTGACTGAATGAACTTTGTATAGAGGTGATGTAATGCCTAATTGTACACCAATATGACAAATAAAACAGGAAAAACAAAGAAATAAGATCCTAGAAACCAACAAGCGGAGTCGTCATCCTAACGCTAATATCCACTTCATTAATCCGACTGACGTTTTGCATTCAAGAAATCAGGATCAAAAGAACCTATAGGGTATTTGAATACTATATAAAACCTACATTATGTACATAAATAAATTAAATATTAACTTATAATTTATATCTGCTAATCCTAACTACGTTCATATTTATTTAAACTTTATGTACACAGGCGGACTAAATGCAACAGGGCATTCTTAAGTCAATCTTTACAAGAACAAAGCATGCTGCACACATTGCTATGTTTTGCTTTTCTGCTATGTTTTTGTTGCTTTTGGTCGTGGTACTCCTCCAGATCGCGGTCTTCCGGCAATGTACCCAGAGGACTGACAGTATTTTTGTTATTGTATAAAATTTTGTATCTAATTTTGATTCTAATTCAAATAGCTGGTCATGTTATCCGACGTCACTAAACGCTAACAACCTCGTACAATCAGGCTTACTGGACAAAATAGTTAAATGTGAAGCCGACGCGCCAACGCTGCGTGTTTATGTAGGTAGCAAGGTTTCAGCCTTTTGGAGGGCACAAAATATACCCATTATTGTAGGAGAGTTTGCAGGGCAAAATTATGTAATCAATTATAATGTCATCACGAGTTAGGTAGGTGATGGATTGTATGAAGAATGATAATTATGAAAGAAGAGATAGTGAATGATAGCGTGATAGACAGAGGTGAATGGAAGAAGAAAACCATTTTGCGCCGACCCCATGCATTTCATCATCATCATCATCATCATATCAGCCGAAACACGTCCACTGCTGGACATAGGCCTCCCCCAAGTGTCGCCACAACAACCGGTCCTGTGCGTCTCGCATCCCATGCATGTAACACGGGATAAAAGCAGGAAGATGATGATGATGAGTTCATTCCGTGGTATAAAAATGTATCAGTCTCCATGTTGGACGACTGCTCTAAATTTCAGTATGGAAGGCATTAAAATGCACCTCAAAAATGAAACACCACGAAATGCGCGTGGGGTACATTTCATCACGCAGTTCAGCTTCGAATAACAAAAAATGTCTCTATATAGTATTTGAAAGCTCGAAGTCGACGCGAAATGCCTATCGTACTTCGCTATCATTCCAACTGTGAAATGGACGTATATAGTTTTTACAAAAAACTCAAATATCCGATACGCCATATTCGCAAAAATCGAATTTGTGATTCTCGATTTAAAAACGGAATATACAAACATCGTTCAAAACAGAATTGTGATTTTCGTATAAAAAAACGATAATATAATATATACGTCCATCCAATTACTGACTAGTTTACAATATTATAATTATTCAATTTATTGGATTTCTTCGATGTGTTTTATTAATTAACAATAACGATATTTTATAGCATATTAAAAGTTGTTGTTCGCAACTATTAGGTCTATCTTGTCTAGTTGCGCCAGTTGTTATTAAGATCCTAGTGACTGATACAACGAATATAGAATACTATGTCTCAGAAACTACCTACTAAACCGATTTTCATAAAACTGGCACTGTTCCCTAAGTGGGACTATACCTAGTTCAATTAAAAAATATTTTTTGCAAACCGACTTATAGTTTTTGAGATATGCGCGGACAAACATACATACACTTATGAAATTTGGCACACTTGTTTAGAAGCTGATATAGACTAACAATATCAAAACGGTGCAATTCTGTCAACATTACATACATACGGGTCGAAACCATAACCTCGTTATTTTGAAGTCGTTTAAAAATAATAAAACGAACAGACGAATAAGCATTAAGATAATGCTTATTGAATAACTTACTACCCGACTGTGCCAGCAAGAGTCATGTTTTCGTTCGCATGTATGTTTGTAAGTCTATTTCTGTGACATGCCATGTAGTCTAGTAAAATAGCTGGATAGATTTTAAGCGGCATCAAATATTCAAATGGACCACAGTAGATACCGCCAGCTGCTCGGAAAATTACTTGTTTGGAACGTTTTAGTCGTTTTTTTCCTCCTTTTTAGTCCTGTTAGACTGCTATTGGCTGACTAAGTCTTCCAGGAACTTCTGCAAGTTTCCAAGCATATTTACCCAGCGTAAACCCATCAGTACGTTATGAGTGCTTAAAATTAATTTCTTCATGTGCTTGGGACTGACTTAATTATAACTTCATAAATGCGCCTCCAGCAATCCTTGACATACGGAACCCGTCTAAATGAAAAGCTTTGTAATTATAACTTAATTTCTGTTATATACAATGGAGTCGTTTGTAGTTTCGTCAGTTTTCCTAAATAGCATAGAGACTTTTATTTGAACACTCGAACACTATAAGGTTCAAATAGCTTTTTAAACTAAAATCATCAACTAACGATTTCATTCTACAAAGTATCAAAACTGGTTTATAAGACTGTACAGTGTCACATTTTTTTTTTAGAATCTTATTCTTTGACTTTGAAATTATCTGAGTCGGTAAAACAGATTTTATCGTGAACGGAGCCAATCAAAATATTCACATTGTTACAAGAAAAAATCTAAAGATGATAAACCAGTTTTACTGCGACTGTAAACTATGCTAAATGTACAAGGGTTTTATTATTTATTTTCTCCAAAAATGTAGCTCAAACCAGATAAGTTACAAAAAAACAACGATTACAAGTTATAATTAAGCGCGCAATTAAGAATAACTGTGACTTTAAATGAAATTAAACCCTTCTATTAATAATAAATAAACTAAATTGTTTAGGTACCTACCTGGCTGATTTTAATAGATTTAGACGCTTTATGCGACACCATAAAACTTAACCACGTCAATCTTTCGTTAACCTTAGTAGACAGATTCGTATTCATTCATCGACGGAAAAGTCGATAGTCGACAAAAAATGGCAGGAATTTTGGAAAATGCTTGATTATTGTGAACTAACTTCGTAAACGAATTCTTGATACGAATTTCGTAATAAAACGCAAATCTTAGGATTTTCGCAATTTTCCCGAGCCTTGTACATGGTCAAATTTTAATCGTTTTTATCCTCTTAAGGGGTCATTGTACTCATCATTATGGGACCAACACTGAAATCGTGAAAAAAAATCAGCTGTTCAGTATATTTTGTCGAGTTGCGTGCACAAAAATGTATGAGGCAGTCAATTTTTATTCGCGATTTCAGTGTTGGTCCCATATTAAAAGTTGCCCATAATGATGAGTACAATGACCCCTTAAGAGTATTAAAACGATTAAAATGTTATCATGTATGGATACATTTTTATTAAATACCTATAGATTTTAATTAATGTCGCCATGACACATCGTTGGTAGACTATGGACTAGGTAGGATTATAGGTAGGTAGGTAGTAGGACAAAAGCAAACCGTAAAATAAAATTAATGAACAAGCCACAATTGAAAAGAAGTTCAAATAGTAATTACATTGATGATAAATCGTAAAAGAATGTGGTAGCATCCCAAGAAACTGAGCAGATCTTAAGGCTTAGCTTCCAGGGTTGTGAATTGTGTTCGAAAGAGTCACCGCGGCCCTGGAACGCAAAGGGCATTAGGAGGAACACGGGTGGGTCTTAGTCCGTAAGAGTCTGACACTCCCTCCTGCTCCACCCAGAGCGGAAGGAGTCATTTGATGATTTCCCATCCATAAAAAAGAGCTTAACTTGTTTTTCATCAAAATATGCGTCACAGTTTAAAAAAATAACGGGCAGTTTCTAATTTACTGTTACTTCTCTTTGCTACGCTGATTGCGAAAACCTGCTACGACCCGCCGGCTGCTACGCCGCCGCTACGAGGCTACTAAAGTTTTTAAATGATAGTAAAAAGTATCACTATTATTTAAAAATCTCGAAATACACAATTTATCGATACGCGTTTTCAATTCAATTCAATTTCTTTATTTGGCAATTTCAACAGTTGGCTCATTAATAACATTAGGCACATCAAGTAAAAATTATTAGAAAAATAAGACAAAACACAACACACAATTCCATTATTATTACATACATAGGTACTTACAAATTAAATTGGCAATGTCAACAAATTAAAATAAGAAATAATCATAAATCACAAATGTCACATATGTATAGATATGTGACATTTGTATTTTTATAATTTAATAATGAGAAACGAAGCGAGAACGCGATAGCGGAGAAATAAATGCTGGAAGCAGTTTGAACTCAGGGCAAAGTAATATCTGCCTAGCCTTTTCCCAACTATATTTGGGTCGGCTTCCAGTCAAACCGGATGCAGCTGAATACCAGTATTTTACGTGGAGCAGCTGTCTGCCAGACCTCCACAACCCATTAACTGGGTCGGTACTTCTTGGCAAGACTGGTGTCAGAGTTTCTGGCTTCTGACTATCCGAAACAACTGCCAAAGATCTACAAATGACATCCGGCACCAACGGCCTAACGTGCTTTCCGAGAGGCACGAAGGAGTCTTGGTATGTTAAAATGGTCACCCATCCACAGACCAACCTCGTCAAGCGTTGCTTAACCTCAAAGATAGACCCTTGCGGCTGTCATTATTTATACACGAGTTCCTCCTGGAATCCGCAACAGCTATTATTTGACGAAATGTATTTTTTTGGATCGACCTGTGGCTCTAGACAAGTGGAATGTTATGAGTGGTAGCGGACTCACAGACACCCTGAATACACTGAGTAGACTGATCTGTTTCTGGAGGGAGGTTGGCTGGTTGGAATGACGGCCGACATGGCTCACGCACAATGGTCCACAGCAGGACTAAGTGCGGAAACCATACCCGATAGATAGATAGAGTGGTAGCGGAGCGAAGATGATAAGTAGTAATGCCAGTGAAAGAGGCGGGTCGTGTGAGGCAGAGACAACCCTCACGCCCCAGCCGCCACAACATAAGGAGACGCTCCGGGCGTCGCCGTCGGGTGTCGCAGGGCGCGTTGTGTTCCATGCGCGCCTCAAAGAATGTCAGCATAGTAGACAGGCCAGATCCAGCCAGAGTTGCGGATTTTGTTCGAAATAAACACCGCGGTCCTGGAACGCAAAGAGAGTAGAGAACTAGGAGGAGCACCGATGGGTTTTAGTCAATAAGAGTCACCCAGAGCTGAAGGAGTCATTTGATGACTTCCCATCCATACAAAAGTGGATCGAAGGCGATTGTCAATACGTGAAAGATGTATAGGATCAACAAACGCTGTCGATATGTACGTACAGCCGATAGAAAACCAGTTTTGAAGAGGCATAAAGCGGGCCACGTGTCACCACAAATCAAATGTAATTAATATTGGCGTCTTTATCAGCTTTCAAGCTGGTTAGCATAGTTGGAGCAGCATGAGGTGCTTTTCTGGGTGTAGCTTATACCAAAAGGACAGAAAATAAGCATTGACCATTATTTGTAAATAGCACGTATAGTGCCCAGGCAAACGTCAACCTTAGGCTGGTTTTATTGTTACGCGTTTTGACAGCGCCGTTGGAGCGCGCGCGTTCGTAGATGTATGGGGTAGTAGTTGCGTTTCAAAGTCGCGCGCTTGAGCAGCACCGTCCAGTAAACGCGCGCTGATCGCCGGCGCTGCCAAAACGGAACCGTATTATTAGTCCTGTGCCGTTCATTTTAAACCGACTTAAAAAAAAGGAGGAGGTTCTCAATTCGGTTGTATTTTTTTATAGAAAATCTTAGTCCCAGAAAGCTTTTTGAATGCTTATAGAAATTAATAGGTCCGTCTCTTCGTCTGTCTGTCTGCCAGCGGTTAATCTCATGATCCGTAATAGATGTAACGAATTTACAGAGTGTGAGAACCTCCTCCTTTTTTTTTAAGTCGGTTACAAATAAACCAGGCAGGTGGCCATACTTGGCGAAACTATAAGAGTTCCTTATTGTTTTACTACGGAACCCTTCAAAGTTGGTAATGAAGTTGATTCTAAGTACAGGAGTTACTTACATTTCGTGGGAGAATCCTTCCAATTTTACGCCAATGTAACTAGAGCTGTGATTCCGTGTAAGTATTTGCTTTCAAATGAAATGAATAGCGTAACATAGTGTTGATAGACAAATGTATATTTCAGCTGAGTATACCTGGTGAGTGGTGGTAGTAAGTCCATGAACGCGTATGAATATATACTATTCATAAAGTTGAAATAAATAGATAAAAATTTCCTCCAGCTTTCTTGCAATTGAAAAAGGACTATTTCATGGCTTCGTCATTAAATTCATTTATTAAAATAATGCTGGCATTGTAACACTTTTAGCGAAAACGCACTATCTGTCTCATTTAATTGTTTTCCTTGTATTTAACCGCAACAAGTCATTGCGGTTGTATTCTAATTATTCTTATTACTGAGGAAGTATACGCAAAGTTGTGCTACGTCAGTTTTCTGGGAAATAATCAAGATTTTAACTTGAAACTGTGTTAATTTCTGAGTATGTATTTATGACTGCATCTACTCATATAATTTGGCTTAACCGTACTTGCATACGTGGTTGAGGTCATATGACTACATGTGGTACTTACGGGGTGACTTTTAACTTACTTATGAATATGACCAACTTTTACATTGAGACTACAATTGAAATATTTACTAAGAATCGCCTCTATTTAGAGATAGGCAAGCGTTTGAAGACTATCGCACCTGATAGTAAGCGATGATAGGTCGACAATGGAGCACGCTTGCCTTTTCTTTATGGATAGGAAATCATCAAATGACTCCTCCCGCTCTGGGTGGAACGGGAGGGAGTGTCAGATTCTTACTGACTAAAACCTATCCGTGCTCCTCCTAGTGCCCTTTGCGTTCCCGGGCTGCAGTGACTCTGTCGAACAAAATCCGCAACCCTGGCAGGCTCTGACCCTAACGGGCCCCGTTTACTATGCTGACATCTCTTTAAGGGGCGCGTGGAACACAACGCGCCGTCGACCCGGGCCTGGCTTTGATCGGACGGCGAGCCATCCAACGCTCTCCGTCCTCAGGCCCGCGCCTACGGTGGCCGGGAATCGCCCTGCGACTTCCGACAATGGAGCACGCCTGCCTTTTTTTTAAGGATGGCAGATTATCTTTTAACTCTTTGCAAGGAGTCATTTGCAGTGTCAGACTCTTACTGACTCTGACATTGACCACTGAACTCATCCGTGTTTCTCCTCTGCCCTTTGCGTTTCAGGGCCGCGGCATTCCGCAAAGAACGCTTGCCTAGAAGTAACCTATTCACGTTTGACTTAAAGTCCCTCCGGCACGGAATTCCACTAACAAAAATATATTCGAGACTCTCATAATACGCCCTTCCATTTGGTTTTTGTGACGGAGGACAAACAGGACCTAAATAAAAAGAAAAGTTAATGCTGAGACCTGAAAAATAAATCGAAAACTGTGAAGTATCCGCGATCTGCAATTTCCTGTGCCGTCGTGTGTCGAGTGACATTTTTGAATCGAATTTTTTTTTTTTTTTTTAAAAAACGTTGCCCCACACTAGGAATTTCTCCTGTATCGTGGGTGCGTTTACAAACATATAATCTCACATACACAAACAGCCAGACCCGGAACAACTATCTGTAGGCCATACAAATATTTGTTCCGTGCGGGAATCGAACCTGCGACACGCAGCGCAGCAGTCAATCGCTCAACCACTGCGCCAACCGTGTCGTCAAAAGTAGAAATAAATCTAACGACTTCTGAATATTCTGAAACGAATACGATTTGATTCGAATAGTTGTCACGATGACATAACACTTAGGGCGGATTTCACCAATGAAACTGAACGCGATCAGTACTAGATGTACAGGGGCTCGATTCTGCTATTGCACTCGTGTCTCAATGACCGGTCATTGATCGAATATTTGACAACTTTGACAGTTTTTGTATGGGAAATGTGTCATAAGTTTGACGTTATACGTCAAATATCGATCATTGAGACACGATTGCAATAGCAGACTCGACCCCCTGATCGCGTTCAGAACTGCATTCAAGAGCAATGTGTCAATATTCCATAAATAAAAAAAATGACTCTGGCAGCACATGGGAGTGTGCGAGGGAATTGCACAGTTTAATTACGTCAAGCCCGTTCAATCATCGGACCACAAGACATAGGGTAATGCGCCACCGGTACATGGTGGACATCCCACCCACACGCACAAAACGTGTCGGGAACACATTTATTGTGCGTCCAGCTAAGGAGTGGAATTCACTGCCGGAGAGTCTTTGTTTCCTGATAGCTACAACCTGGGAGTCTTTCAGTCAAGAGTAAATAGGTTACTTCTAAGCAAGCGTGCTCCATCTTCGACCACATCATCGCTTACCATCAGGTGAGATAGTGGTCAAACGCGTGCTTATGAATAGTAAAAAACAAAATATTGTTAACCTGTTCACAAAAGATTTCATTAAATCATTTAACAATTGGCAACATATCGATGGGAAAAGAGGTATTTTCTGTTCACCGCCACACAATGGCGTAGAGAAATAACAAAATTAGTGTTGCCCAATGAAATCCACTGGTTTGTAGATACATTGTGTTTGTGATATTTCTACCAACATTACAGTGGTTGCTTTGTTCCCGTGTGTTAAACGAAATTGGCTAATTTTGTAACAGATGTTAACGCGGCGCGGTGCCGGCGGGCGTGTCAATTGTATCATTTATATTAATTGACGTGCATTTTCGAATTGCTTCATTTGCATTCATTTTAAGCTTTTTGTGTATTACTCTTGTTATGCGTATAAATATTGTAATTGTAAACATGTAATATCAAAATCAGAATATTAATTAAAATTAGCAAGAAAATCAGCTTTTGTGAGTTTCAAAGGTTCGTATGGAAAAAACGATCCCTTATATCAGCCATACTCAACCTGCGGCCTGCCATAGTTTTTTGTGTGGCCCTGTAGCCTAGCATAAATTATACAGGGTGTTCCAAAAGATATGGTCATATTACATTTAAGGGTGATGTTGGGTAGTTGATATACATAGAGGAAAAAATGTCAAAACTTAAAAAACGTGAATAAAAAAAAAACGACCAGAAAAATTGACTAAAAAGATGCGAAGAAATGATTTTTAAAGCAGTTTGTTACAGTTAGTGGCATATACCTTAGTTCAATCACAGATTTGATGTCACCAACTGCATTAGACTGCTTAAAAATTAATTTCTTCGGAAGTTTTTAGTCTTTTTACCTGGCCGAATTTGTGTTGAATTTTTTTCCCAGTTACTCGACATCACCCTTTAATATGACAACACCTTTCTGGAACACCCTGTATTATGTTATATTTACTCACTGTAGTGTTTACTAGTTTCGTACGTGGTCTGTTTGGGGGATCTCGAGGTCGTTAAGTGCTACTCGCATATACCCTTTTTCAAGGTGAACGTAACATTGGCTCATTTGGTTTCACATCCTGAGCCAGATTGATATTTGATTAAGTCCAGTTTGTAGAATTCTTGTCGCCTCTGTTGGGTCCTGATGGGAAGCTAAGATAGCAGTATCATCAGCGAATGTTCCAGTAGTTATGCAGTCTGAAGTAAGGATACTTAGGTTTACATCTTGACAAGCGGCTCACATGGTAAACACACATCTTCACTAAACGTAAACAACGGGGACTGCAAGTACGATAACTCTACTGGTTAATAGGCCGCCGATCGCAATTGTCAATGAACAACAAACTTCTCCTGTATAAGGCAATACTAAAACCGCCCCTAAGACGACCCACTGACCCAATCTGGACCTATGGTATCCGATTATGGGGGACAGCCTCACATTCTACCATCGAAATCGTACAGAGATTTCAGAACAAAATGCTAAGAATTATAACCAATGCTCTAGTATGTCACAAATGAACAGTTGCATCATGATCTACAAGTCAATACAGTCAGACAGGAAATCCTGCATCATACAAAATGCTACAAGGAACGGATCACAAACTATCCCAATCCCTTGGCGAAACTACTGATGGATGAAACCCAGACAAATCGCAGACTGAAACGGAAAACACCGCAGGATACACTTAAATCCCAATAAAATAAAGTAGGATATGACACAGGCCACATTCCGAGCATGACATGACATACCCAACAAACACACTGTTCAATGTTCCAGCACGGTAACAGATTGTAGTAAACAAGGGGATAAAAAAAAAATACTCAGAGCGGGTTTCACCAATGAAACTGATCGCGATCAGTACATCTAAACTGCGTTCAAGAGCTGTCAGCGTCAATATTCCATAGAAAAATAGTGACACTGACAGCTCACAAACGTGGTTTATACGCTGATCGCGATCAGTTTGGCTTGGTGAAAATGGCCCTTAGTGACTCGGTAACATTGATTGAGTATAAAACTGCGAGAATTTATTTATACTTCACAGATCTCGGCTTTCTGAACACACTTCCGCTAGTAAAACGAAAAAGTTGGCCTATTTCATGTCATGTAGCAATTGTATCGAAAATCGACAACTTTTGACATATTCAAAAATTCCATTCATGTAGATATACTGTTAAACGTAGAATTATATTTTACTGTAGGTTATTACGGCCCATCATGACAAAAGGTTGAGTATGACTGTCTATCTGCCACTGCCAATTCCTTCTGAATCTACTGAATCGGCTTAGTTAGAATTCGGTACAAATATTTGTACCAGGTAAAATACTAGTAATATTAAATTTGTAATTGGTGGTTTAACGGCACTAATTTGTAAAATCGCTAGCGGTTATGTAAAACAGCCGGTCGATTCTGTCGACATCTAACGGTGTTGACCTGGGCGGAGTGAACGACAACTGACCTGTCATTCCATCTTATTTGTATGGTTTGACAACTCACCCGTCGTGCACCCCGCCCAAGTGTTCACTTCGACATGTTTACAGAATCGCACTGCAGATGATTATGCGATCCACCTGCGACATAGACATGGTTCAAGTTTTCTATAAACCTGATTATTTGATGATTGTTCCCTTTTTCAAACATGCCAGCTAATATTGAGGCCAGACTGAATGAATCTAATTGGTACGATCGCTCTTGACCGCTCGTCATATTTCCATACATATTTAAACAGTAAGCCAGTATTGTTCAACAAAAAATCGATAGTCTGAAGTATATTTGAAGGGCCCAACCGAGCTGACGTTAAAGCTATTTTAAACATTATTCTTTGAACAATAAAGGTTCGTTTCAATATTTAAGATACAAAAAACCACCACATTTAATTTGCAGTTCTACTATTTTTTAGCAATTGCATTTCAGTCGCAATCTCTCAATTTCCATACTTTTACAGATTGCGAATGCGAGAGTTGCTTAAAAATTTGTAGAATTGGCCCACAGATGCGATACGTTATTAACTTAAAAAGGGGTCGTAACATGTTTTTTCAAGTCATTTTCGATGTGATTATTATAAAGAACTAGCCTTCACCCGCAACTGCGTACGCGCATATCCCGTTTTTCCCATTCCCGTTAGAATTTTGGGAAATCCTCTCTTAGTGCTCCCCTACACTTTCCAGGGAACATACATGACAAATTTCAGTTTACTAAAACTGTCACTCAGTAACGGAAGAGTTTTATATAATATGTCACCGGATAATAATTGCAAACTCCGTTAGATTACAAAATATGTTGAGAGATTGTAAACTGTCGATAAATTGGCAACTTTCAAAATATATGGAATAAGAAAGAAAGAAAAAAATTTGTTTGTAACTCGGACAAGACACAAAAAGTAAAAAAATAAGTAAAAAATATTTAAAAGTAACAGTAGGTAATACACATAACAAAAGCATGTAAATAATAATAATAATAATAATATCTTGGGACAACCAACACACCGCCATCTGATCCCAAACTAGGCAGAGCCTGTACTATGGCAACCAGACAACTGATAAACATACTTATATATTTCTAAATACATACATATTATAGATATTACACACCCAGATACAGAAGAAATGCGGCCAAGAAGGTCCCTATCTCAGCATTATGCCGCGATACTTATAAAAAATAAATAAATATATCACAGCGCTGGTATTCCGATAGGGCCCTGTGATGCCACGGATACACCCACGGAACACATACTTACTAAAATAAAATAAGTGTGAGCCGACAAAAACTGACGACATGTTGGCGACCAATCAGTGTACGGTTCTACAATTTATCGAATTCTTGCTTAGCCAAGTAACGGAACATAGGGCACATGAAACTTGGGGCACCCCGACACGGATAGGTTAGGTTCGAATGGTATGACGGGAGCCAGAGTGAGCGAGCAAAGCGAGCGACTAAGCTACCGTCATGCCATTCATAAGAGTCCTGCGCAGCCGGGCTTTGTAGCCGAGCTTAGAATGTTGAAATTGTTTAAATAACGTTTCGTTACTTGCTATTCTACAATTTCTCGGAATGACTTCGAAAGATTAGACTATCAAACGATGCGTAAAAATGTATTCCAAATGTTCAGTAGACAATTTATCGAGAGTATACAATCTCTGCAGATATTTTGTAATCATACGGAGTTTACCATTTTCCGGTGACATAATTGTGGATTCATTTTTCAAGTAGTTGTCTTTAGAAATCCGAAACTAAGAAGAACAGCGACAAATATTCAAAGGAGTTTCGAGCCCGGTTTCGATGGCAACAAAAATCGCATCAATGGATTAAATAAAAATAATATGTCATAATCAAGCATTACCTGCTTTAAAATTTGAATCAATTTATTAAAATTTAACATTTTCCGCAAGTTTACAGCATGTAGCAGACTCCTTTTCCATATTTCATAATCGAGCGGGATAATAATACTGAGTGTTTTTCCCGGATCAACGGCTCTTACTCCAGACTAGAAATATTGTTGTTTGAAAATAGTAAATGATGCAGTTTTACTTTACATTAAAATCGGGCCTGAGCTTCCTTTGAGTATTTTTCACTCTTCCTCATAGTTTCGGATCAGGCCATACACGGCGACTTGAAAAATTCACCCTATGTACAAAAGAAAGAAAGAATAAAAATTTAGCTAATGCACGAAACACGCACGGTAGGTAGGTACAAAGAAATTTTTTTTTATGGGAAATCATCAAATGACTCCGTCTGGAATACACATCATAAGCTATGCTAAGCCTTCATCCCGGGAGTATATTCCCTTTGCATAATTTTCGACATTCATGTGGGCGAAGCTGCTGGCAGATGCTTTTCTTTTTGTATGGGAAATCATCAAATGACTCCTTCCACTCTGGCCGAAGAGGTAGTAGAAGTGTCAGACTCTTACTGACTGAAACCCACCCGTGTTCCTCCAAATGACCTTTGTGCCTCTTTCGAACAATTTCGCAACCTTGAATCCCATACCTACTCGTAGCTAAGGTCTTGTCTGAAACTGTTAAGATTGCCATCGATTCTCTACAGAACACTTTCATCGGTATTAAAATTTGTCGAACGAAAGACATCTCGAGATCAGGGAATTAAATTCTAAAGTCAATTTCGTAAACGGACCGCATCAATAGAGATTTCTTTTATTGAGGAATGGGCTTGCTCTTGACCAGGTTCACGCCTTGTGGAAAGCGATGGATGAGGTATATGATGGAGCGAGCGTGCCCAGAAGATGCCTGTTCACTCTTGCTTTGAAGGCAGATGGGTTATAATACGTGGAAGGGAACACAGACGCTGGCAGAGAGTTCCACACTTTGGGCACGCATAATAAATGTGGAGGAGAAGCGTTGAGTACGACTAGTCGGGATCCCAGCAGTACGTCTGTATTTAACATAACAATAAATAATAATAATAATAATAATTTGTTAGCATTAAAAAGGTGTACATTTAAACAACATTAGGTTACAAGCAAACAGATGGAGACGTTATACATTATGTTTGGAGACTCTAGCACCCTTGCTAAGTTGTTAAAGGTGCTAGGCCCAACCCTTTCATGGGTGCCTTAAAAAGAAAGTTTGTCTAGTTTACAAGAACTTATTCATTTTTGTAGGAGGTAGATGGACGGACAAATAAATCATTTAGCAAAACAAGGAAACAAAGATAAAACAAAAAGTGATAAAAAGGATAGATGTAGAGTGTGGGGGTGAGAGTGAGTGGGTGTGGTGGTGAGTGGGTGTGTGTGTGAGGGTGAGGGTGAGTGGGTGTGTGTGTGAGTGTGTGTGTGCGGGTTTGTACGTGTTTATGTATGAATAGTGCGCTGTGTAGATTTTACCTAGTTGATTAAGTCGACAATAAAAGCTCTGTGTTGTTATAGTTGAGAGTCTGGAGCCAAGTAGATAGTTTATTTTTAAGAGATACATTTGGAAGTGAGTGGAAGTTTAATGTCTTATTAATTTTGTTATACAGATGGGGGCCTTGTAAACAGGGGAACCTTCTTGTAAAAGAGAAATGTGAACGGTAGGGTTGGCATATTTTGTCTTTGCGTCTTGTGGTGATTATCTCGTAGGGAGTTATGTGGTGCTGAAGCAGTACGGTGTTAAGCACAAACAATTGCCTGACTGTGAGGACTTTACAGTTCTTATATAATTCCTCGGTTGGAAATAGGATTGGTCGAAAGGTACTGACTTTTAGCACGGCTCTCTGAGCTCTTTCCAGCTTTAAGAGTAAGGTTTTGGGAGTACCACCCCAGGCGCATACACAATAATTTAGGAGAGACTGGCAGAGAGCGAAGTAAGTACATTTCATAATTTGTAGTTCTGCAACGTGGCGAAGTGTTTTAAAGACAAAAATAAGTTTTCTGACTCTTTTTGTTAGTCTCTATATGAGCTGCAAAATTCAGGCCGTTGTCAACTGTCACCCGAGATATTTTATAGTCCTACATCGCTCTAGTTTAGGGCAGGTACAAGCTACCACACCCGGCAGTAAACACGAGTGTGCTATTAGAGTTTGCGTGTCAAAAGGTTGTGTGGAGTTTCGCATAGAGAAGGTAAGGATTTTGGTTTTGTCAGTGTTTAGAGTGAGGGCATGTGTCTTAAGCCACTGCATTACAGTGTCGAGTCCTTTTTGTGCTGAGTTAAAGGTGCCGTGCCAAGAATCGCCCGAAAAAGTAAGGACGGTGTCGTCGGCAAACGCTATTATATTTCCGTCTCTCAGTTTTATGTTACAGAGCTGGTTAACGTAAATTAGGAACAGAGTTGGTCCAAGCACGCTGCCTTGGGGGACACCAAAAGTTACAGGCGCATCTCTACTGTAGTGCTCCTGTATTTTTACACACTGAGTTCGATTTTGGAGATAATCCTTCATAAATTCAAGCGGTTTACCTCGGATCCCCAGTTTATCCAGCTTTAAAAGCAAGTTAGGAATCGAAACTGTGTCGAATGCCTTTTTCAGGTCCAAAAATATTGACAATACTTTTTTCTTGCTGTCAATATTTCTGACTACGCAATCGATACATTCCGTGACGGCATTGCTGGTTGATTTTCCGCGCCTAAATCCGAATTGATTGGGAGAGAAAAGCTTTTTATCTTCCAGATACTTCACTAGCCTTTTATTCACAATACGTTCGAGAATTTTGGAAATGGACGACAGGACTGCAATAGGGCGGTAATTATTTACACAATGTGTCCCCAGTTTTATGTATTGGGTGGATGATGGCCTTCTTGAAGTGCCGTGGGAAGGTGCCAGTATTAAGGCAAATATTAAAAATGTGTGTAAGCAGAGGAACAAGTATTTGTGTGTAGCGCTTTAGAAAGTTAGTCGAAAAATAAATAATATATAATAATAAATAATAATAATGGTGCGCCAGTGCGCCAGTTTCTCTAAACATAGTCATAATAAGACAAGCTCATTTATAACTTAATTGTAACAACGCCACGCGACCATATTCAAGGTTAAGAGGTCGGTTTTGCTGTTTTAAACTGTTAGTCCCAACTGTTATTTATATATTATCTTTTTGAAAATAGTAATGTGAAGGCGGAAGCCAGATAGTCTGACAACCAGTCTCACGAAGGGAGTGTTAGCCAGTAACACTCCCTTCATGGGACTGGTTGGTTGGATGTATGGATGAATGTTTGTTACTCATTCACGCCAAAACTACTGAATCGATCTTCACAAAGTTTGGCACAGAGGTAGATTGTATTCTGGAATAACACATAGGATACTTTTTATCCCGGTAGTATGTTCCCTTGGGATAATTTTCGACATTCACGTAGGCAGAGCCGCGGGCAGCAGCTAGTTTAGATATAAATATCTGGTTAGACTGGGTGCCGACTCCAAAATAATTTGGAAAAGGCTAGGTAGATTGAAAATAGTCGATATTAATGTGCAAATAAAGTTTCTTCTCAATTTTCTCCAAATGGAACTTGTTTTGAAATGAAAATAAAAAGTAAATTAAAATAAAATGTCAGACTTTTCTAAATTAGGTACATATTGCAAATAAATTATCAGGGATTATAGAACGTCCTTACCAAAAGCCCGATTATTTAAATACAAGTCAAACGAAATTAAAATTTGAGGATAATATAAAAATAAATTTGTTTCCATAATAATTATGTTGGGTTTGCAAAAACATCCTCAAGGCAACGATTTAACGTAATTACTGAAATTCACATTTTTCCTTGTTAATATTATATCATGATGATGTTCAATCCCGTAAGTATTTTGAAAATGAAGGGTAGTGTTTGTGTTGTTGGGTTTTAGCAGGAGGTATAGCTTGTTATGAAGAGTTAATCTACTACTCTATCTTACTACACTTCTGGACACATCTATTGGCCCACCTTAGAGTTTAGGTTTCGATGGCCCCTACCGAAATATGATTGCTAGATTGAACAAAAACTGTTGATGCAGTTTTAAACCTGATACATTTTACCATCTTTTTCGATCGTATTGTTTTAAATTTGAATTCAGAATACCATACGACATGGAGCTACGCCTAACAAGTCGGATATGCGCCTTGTTAAAGGCAATTGATTTTTGAATAAAAAACATGTTTTATCAAATAAAGGTTTAATTTAATAACGCGTGTTGCCTCCATGGGCATCTACCACAGCTCTCATACGATTAGGCATAGAGTTTATCAACCGCTCTATGAAATTTTGAGGGATCATCTCCCATTCCTCTTCTATGGCAGTTTTCAACTCCTGCATCGTCTGGGCAACTGGTTGACGAGCCCTAACACGTCTTTTTAGCTCGTCCCACATGTGCTCAATGGGGTTCATGTCTGGGCTTCTGGCTGGCCAGTCCATAACTGTGATGTTCACATCCCGAAGATATTCCCTGACGATGCCGGCCGCATGGGCTCTTGCATTATCATGCATAAAAAGGAAATTTGGGCCCACATAGTCCGCGTATGGTATCACGTGAGGTTCTAAGCACTCACGAATGTACCTTTCAGCATTTAATGTTGGCAGCCGTGGTCCTGTAACAACCTCAAGTTGAGTTTTGCCGCTCGCGGATATACCGCCCCAGACAGTCCATGAGCCACCGCCATAAGCAACCCTCTCTTCAAAGCAGCATTGTGCGAAACGCTCTCCCTTACGTCGGTAGACCTTCTTCCTTCCATCATTGCCATGTAACACAATATTAGACTCATCAGAAAAGAGTACACGGCTCCAATCTTGCTGTGTCCAATTTAAATGACTGCGTGCGAAATGAAGGCGCGCTGTTCGGTGGGCTCGCGTTAGTGTGGGCCCATTAGCTGGCGTGTGTGGTACCATATCGCGTTCTTTTAACCTTCTCCGAACAGTTCGAGCGCTCACAGATACTCCGTGGAAGTCGCGAAGTTGGTTTTGTATCTCAATGGAGGTAAGGTGACGATTTCTCAAGCTGGTCGTCACGATGAATCGATCCTGCCTTTCAGTTGTGACCCGAGATCGTGGCCTTCCTTGGCGACGAACAAAGCCGCACGTCTCTAGGTACCTCCGATAAACATTTCGGACCGCAGATCGACTTAAATTAAGTTGAGCACTCACGTTTCTTTGGCTGTGTCCGGCCTGAATAAGTGCCACAGCTTGGGCGGCGACTTCAGGTGAAGTATCCATAGATTATTGATAGAACCTCACCTTAATGTTAAGAATAAGTAATGTTTGTTGCAAAACCAAAGATATCAATCACTTTTTCAAGAATTAATTCCAAGTAAACCAATAAAACCAAGTTTTCTTAGTATTCGATTGTTTGATATCAACAAACAGGCTCCAAATTGTCTTTTGTTTCTTTAAATTCTATGTTCGAAATTCAAAAAAAGACTATTGAATGAAATTGTGAATGTGCCAGGTTCAAAACTGCATAAAAACTTTTTGCTCGACCTAATATAAAATTTTAGCTAGGACCAAACGAAACTGAAAATGCAAGGTGGGCCAAGTGTATTTTATTCCTATGCTGCAAAATCGAACACACCACCTGCTAAATGATCACTATGTCGAATATATTAATTGACCGAAACCAATCATGGAAAGTCTCCCTCCCTCTTATTAGTAGACTGAGGAGCCATAATTAAAATATTGTATTTTCTTGAATTTCAGCACGACTGAACGCAAATTTGAATGTGAAGAATTGCTGCTAATGATACACAATTTTCAATAATATCCATCTATTACCTACTTAACGAGTTCCAGGAGGCTCCTCAATTCAGATGTTTAGATTGAGGAGCCACTTTTGCATTGATATAAGTTGTGATATAGTTTAAAAAAATAAATAAAATCAGCTATTTTGCTGCTAAATAAGGGTGTTTGTTGCCCTTTTAAATCTGACGTGGCTCCTCAATCCACACGGACACACCAATTTTCCCATCGACATACATACCTACATTTACAAAGTCGGGCCGGGCTGTCCAAATTCGTATAGGCTTTTTGTCGAACAAAACCGAAACAAGCTCGGACGTCCAGCATCCCATGCGTTTTTGCTATCCCTCCAAAAAAAGGCAGAGCCCTGCTTTTGATATAAGTTCACACAGAGATTATGTATGGTGTTTGCGTCAGGATTTTGAGATAAAAACTTCTACCTATGACTTTACGAATGAATATACAGAATGTTCTAGAATTGAGTGGTCATATTCAATGGTAGTGTTCTCTTCTGTTTTGTCTGTATCTGCTATACAATTAGGAAAAAATATGAAATAAAAATTAAATATTGACTTTTTCAAAAAACGACCGTAAAAAACGTTAATGGAAAGTTAAGAAAAAAACTCTTTTCCAAAATAGGAATCTTATGCAGAGTTTTTGAAGAGTCAAGTTTATCTAGTTGTGCCTGAGTGAGATCGAGATAACACATCAGCACACTCAAGGATGGGGAGCAGAACTGTGCAAGCGCAGTTTCAAAGGCAGAGGGAAGAAAGTTCCGCAATCGTCTAAGTTACCTGGCAGATGCAAACATATTGCGGCTTTCGTCCTGGAGCTGTGGACCCCAACACTTGGAGTTTGAATCGTAAATTCAAACTCCGCTCCACTTCTCAACATTCTCACTTATATGGATAGTCATCATCATCATATCAGCCGAAATACGTCCACTGCTGGACATAGGCCTCCCCCAAGCGTCGCCACAGCCACCGGTCCTGTGCGTCTCGCATCCATCGGTTACCCGCGACCCTCACCAGGTCATCGGTCCACCTTGTGGGAGGCCTTCCAACGCTGCGTCTTCCGGTACGCGGTCGCCACTCCAAAACTTTTCGGCCCCATCGACCATCTGTTCTGCGAGCAATGTGCCCCGCCCACTGCCACTTCAATTTGGCGATCCTTCGGGCTATGTCGGTAACCTTGGTTCTCTTGCGGATATCATCATTCCTGATTCGATCACGCAAGGAAACTCCGAGCATTGCCCTCTCCATTGCCCTTTGGGTGACTTTAAGCCTTCTGATGAGGCCCATTGTGAGCGACCACGTTTCGAGTCCATAGGTCATCACTGGCAACACGCACTGGTCATAGACTTTCGTCTTGAGACACTGTGGTATGTGAGACGAGAAGATACCGCGCAACTTCCCGAACGCCGCCCAGCCGAGTCGGATTCGACGGTTGACCTCCTTCTCGAAGTTAGCCCTACCTAGCTGGATCGTTTGTCCCAGGTAGACGTACTCATCAACAACTTCGAGTGCAGAGCCTCCAATCTTGATAGGAGTGGGTGCTACATGGGTATTTACCATGACCTTGGTTTTGTCCATGTTCATTTTAAGACCCACTCTTTCGGAAGCTCTACTGAGGTCATCGAGCATTGTACTGAGGTCCTCCGTGGTCTCAGCCATGACGACTATATCGTCGGCAAATCGAAGATGAGTGATGTACTCGCCATTTACATTGATGCCTAGCCTTTTCCAGTCCAAAACCTTGAAGACGTCCTCCATTGCGGCCATATGAATAGTAGTTCCGTTAAATTGAACCTGCAGAAGCTGCGACCAATTTATTTTTGCTATGATTCAAGAGCTGCCAACAAGGATTAACCTGAAACCCTCACTCCACTCACAAATTGTAGCCCTTGTTTATTGAATTAATTGCATCAGCCAAATCTGCAAGGGTAGTGTGTTTGTAGATTTATAAATCGCCTGCATAAAGATGATAGGTAGATTGCCAAGTTGAATGGCAATGCTGATTCTTTGGTCGAAGTATAACCTAGCCTTTTTTTGTACATATTGGTGACCTCTATAAAAATGTAGTACATCACTTTGCTCTATTGTCAATAGATTCCGAAGCGAACGCGATATAAGGATTTTTTTGGTATTTTTTTCACACCTTGGGTTACATTATCGATGTTTTCATACAAATCCCTAACTTTTTTGAAAATATTCTATAGCCTATGTCCATCACAGATAATGTAGAAATCTACTGGTGAAAGAATTATTCAAATCGGTCCAGTAGTTTCGGAGCCTATTCATTTCAAACAAACAAATCTTTCCTCTTTAAAATATTAGTTTCGATTACAAACAAAAAAAATACAAACAAACACGTATAGTGTTTGTTTGTATTTTTTTTGTACAATACAATATAATGTAATATCTGTGCGGAAATTTGACAGTATCAGCCACATTCCGATTCATCTCTCATAAATTATATTATTACACGCCTCGCAAATTCGCTCCTGTCAAAAGTTGATTATCTCATATGGTTTTATTCCTTTGGGAATTGTGAAAAATCCGGCGCCATATTGGTTATTTTATAAATGTAAGTTTGAATGCTGCTGTGGGTTTCTAAAAATGAGTATTTTTAATGATTCGGTTAGGTTTTTAAATGCATTTGATATGATTTAGATGTTTTTACCTTCTTTTGATAAAGGAAGTCAGTGCAGTGGGTTTAGTTACATAATAATATTACATTTATGTAAATACGTCTTATATTTCCTTTTTATCATTTAAAATTTGTCCTATATTTTTAAACGACTTCCCAAAAAGGAGGAGGTTCTCAATTCGACTGTATTTTTTTTTTGCGTTTGTTACCTCATATCTCCGTCATTTATGAACTGATTTGAAAACAATCTTGTTTTATGTGAAAGTATATACTTCTCAATTGGTCCCATTTAAATTTTATCAAAATCGGTATAGCAATTTGGTTTTTAAATCCAAATAGCTGGAAAATATATGTAGAAAAATCATTCATGTATACGAAATTGCGTATTTCAGGTTTCCTGTGACTTTCCAGTTTTTTTGTTAGGTGTGGGTACCACAAAAAAGTGAAAAATAAAAAACTATTTCACAAAAAAAAAACCGACTTCCAAAAAAAACACTACAAAGTACAAAATAACTTTAATTTTGGAAGTCGGTGTCAAATAACTAAGAATCAACCAAACACCGACTACCGAAATTAAAGTTATTTTGTACTTTGTAGTGTTTTTTTTTGGAAGTCGGTTTTTTTTATTTTTTTATAAACACAAGTGCACAATGGCTTTGGGAAGGTTTAAAGGTTGATTATCCAGTTTCGAAATTACGTATTTTATAATTCGCCAACTTTGACAATATTTTAATACTTGCATACCTAATGACAACTAATGCAAGTGAGTAAGCGACCTATTAACCTTTAGACAATTGTCCTCTTCACCATAAAATTTAAATGTTGTCATCATAACAATTTATTAAAGAGAATACCAGTAAAATATTTAGCCTGTTTGACTCATTCTAGAAAAATCACAATAAATCAGACATTACTTGTAATATATAACAATCCGCTCGCAGCAGTCGATTAGTAAGCACTGCAGCAATCACTGTCACCATGAAGCTCTTTGTCACGTTAGTCTTGACGCTCGCGTTTCTCGTCGCGCTGTGTTTCGCGCAACCGGTTGACAGCCCAGCACCCGCTCAACCAGACACCTCAGCACCCGAGCAACCAGAAACTTTAGCACCCGAGCAACCAAACACTTCAGAATCAAAGCAACTAGAGATTCCAGTACCCGAGCAAGAAGTCACTTCAAAAACTATTAGGCTACAGAGATATTATCATTTTTCAAAACCTGAATGCAGGTGCCCCAGACATTTGGTTTTTCTGATATCACGTTGTGTTACCTGCGAATTGTAAGTAGTACCCACCTACATTCTTTTTTCATTCATCTGTTAATATTTTTAACGTGCTGCTACAATACATTGACATAAATATACTGTACGAATGTTTCATTTATAGAACGGTGAATATAATTATAATTAAGTACCGTTATAATAATAATTATTATTATTATAAGCCCGTAGTGTCCCACTGCAGGGCAAAGGCCTCCCTTCTTTCTTTCCACCTCAATCTGTCTTGAGCAATCTGAGTCCAATCCTTTAGGTAGGAGTCCAGTTCGTCTCGCCATCTCCTTTTGGGTCTACCGCGTCGCCGGTTCCTGATGTTCGGGACCCAATCCGTGGTTACATTTGCCCAGTTCCCATGTGGCATGCGGCAGATATGGCCCGCCCAGTTCCACTTCAGTTTGGCAGCTGTGTTGATTATGTTCTCCTATAATAATGTGCATTGAGGAAAATAAGGAAAAAATAAATAGAATTTAAAGTTTTTATTTTTTTATTTCAGGTATCTGGATCTCACGGGAGCCGAAGAATGTCCGGCATGTTAAATTGAGACAAGAGCACATTCATAGAAGAAGTTCTACCAACTGACTACTTGTCTATACCAGATTCTTTGATATGCCCCAGCCTGCATTTATAATCAATCAATCAATCAAATAAATTTATTTCGGATTAAATAATATATCCATAGGTGTTAGTATCAATAAACTTTGCTTAATGTTAGTACAATTTATTAATTTAATTTAAGCATACTGAGTGCTGAGCGCTCTTCGCATGAACACCCATCCACTACTTCAATAGTGAAGAATCCCACCAAGTTTGCCAACGCATCCAGGACCACGTGGTGCCACGTACGCGTCTGATCAGCGAGGCGCGGAGTTTATTCCAGAAAAATACACATTTAACAAGGATCAAAAAGAAAACCAATTTCGGTAGTAAAAACTTTTTCACAAAAAAAAACCAGTACAAAGCATAAAATAACTTTAAATTCGGAACTCGATGTTTTTCGTTGTTTCTTCGTTAACACCTTTCCTTTTGCATGAAACAAGATTTTAACAACCGAATTGAGAACCTCCTCCTTTTTTTGAAGTCGGTTAAAAAGTGGTATCGACAGTATCGTTGATACCTGCAGTGCGATTCTGTAAACATGTCGAAGTGAATACTTCGGGCGGGGTGCACGACGGGTGAGTTGTCAAACCATACAAATAAGATGGAATGACAGCACAGTTGCCGTTCACTCCGCCTAGATGAACACCGTGAGATGTCGACAGAATCGACCGGCTGGTACCAACGCCTTCCATAAAAAAATAGCCATTAAAACAGTTTCGAACGCCCCGACACGTCCTCAAAACTGAAACAAAGAAAGGACTCAAACTATTTTTTACCACTCTTTTTACACTATAATATGAGCTAGGATAATTTTCCAGGAACCATGAGTCGTGTCCTTTAAAAGCCAAAGGTAAATGTTGTATGAAACCATTTTATTGCTTGTGCTGTTTATTGCTACATGTGGTACGAAAAATAAAGCAATATACATGTTTACATAAATAAGTTTTTATTTTATTTTCCTGTTTTAGATACGAAAATAGTAAAAGGATTATAAATTAAGTAGCTATTGCCCGCGACTTCGTTCGCGCATATCCCGTTTTTCCAGTTTTACAAAACATTTAAACCTAAACTCATAGTACATATGCCATAAAGTTAGAGAGGTTAGGTCCTTAAAAGGTTCCTAGTTCTGAATTCTTAAGTATGTCAAACAGGGCGACCCGCTAGATCCAAAGTTTTTTACCAGCACTCTAGAAGAAGTATTTTGTACGCAGAAGCCAAATGGGCAGAGAAAGGTATTGTCATTGGAGAAGCGAGATTGACTTATCTATGTTTTGCTGAAGACATCGTCTCATTTCCCTCAGCCGCTGGACTGGAGCAAATGTTGCAAGTCCCTAGCGATGCAAACCTTTTTTTTAAGGATGGGAAATCATCAAATGACTCCTGCCGCTCTGGGCGGAGCGGAAGGGAGTGTCAGGCTCTTACTGACTAAAACCTATCCGTGTTTCTCCTAGTGCCCTTTGCTTTCCAGGGCCGCGGTTACTCTTTCGAATAAAATCCACAACCCTGGCAGGCTCTGGCTCTAACGGGCCCCGTCTACTATGCTGACATCTCTTTGAGGCGCGCGTGGAACACAACGCGCCGTCATCGATGCGAGTCTTGAAGTTGCATTCAAGATGAACATGCCGAAGACCGAGGTCATGACCAACTCAACAGTACTACAAAGAGCATGTAACACGTAGGCGGGGAGAACATATATAATATACCCAAGAATATCTCTACTTCTGCCAAGTAGTCTCCTTCGAGGCAAGGCAAGATATGGAAATAACGCGCAGAACAGAAAATGCGTGGAAGAGCTACTGGTCCATGCCTGAACTATTTAAGGGCATTATGTTTACGTTACTTAGGCGGTAGCTGATGGAAATATGTATTTTCCCCATTTTAACCTATGGTGCACAAACTAACATCCAAAAGTCAAAACTCAAGGTTTGCCAACGTGCTATGGAGCACAGTATACTTGGTGTTAAATTAACGGATTGCGATAGAAACAACAACGCACTAAAACACAGATCATTGACGTAGCTCAGAACGCTGCCCAGCTTAGGACATGTCTTCCGCAGGCCCTCCCAGCCCCATAAAATACAAAATTGGTGCCCTGAAATTGCTAGACGGGCCACGGCAGACTACGCGGGATTACTTGGGCTCTAGACAAGTGACATTCTGTCAACGGTAGCGTGGCGAAGGCGATTGTCAATACGTCAAAAATGTATGGGATTGACAGAATGCTATCGAAATGTCACGTGATCAAATTCCTACATTTTGGGGTTTCGACAGTCACATTCGCCAATTGAATGGCACATTGTCTAGGGCCTCTTGTATGTCTTCCTTCGGAATTGGCAAGAAGTGAATAGGTTACTTCTAGGCAAGCATGATCCATCTTCGACCACATCATCGCTTACCATCAGGTGAGATAGTGGTCAAGCGCAATAATAAAAAATAATAAAAAAAGTGGCACAGAACCGGAAACGGTTCGGGTTGGCTAAAATAATATTATTACTCCATAGAAAATTCAGGATTCGTGAGATCTCGTGACTTTGGGGCCAATTCAAACATTCAAGTCAGAACTTTATAATACAATTACTCAATTAAAAACAAGCATAGTCTTAAAACATATTAAAAAAAATTGTAGCTCTCTAAATAAAAAATGGATAGCAAAAAACAACAAGTGTTCCACTGATACGATTACATACAGTGAACCCTAAAATGGCCTGGAATGTGTTCAATGATGGCAAAAACTGCATATTTTTTGCCACATTTTTTAGCGTAATCATCATATCTACATCGACAAAGTATCAGTGGAACACTTACGATGATTTAGAAAAAAAAGTTATGAAATCCGATGATGTTAAGAATATTAATGTGGTTTTACTGATGTATTATAATAATTTAATAATTATTATAAGATTGTAATACGTGCGTATCGTATAATGAAACAATTATGTATAAATGCAAAATGTAATGTTATTGAATTTTGCCTACTTAGAAATAGTGATAACGTAACATAGTGCTAGCTGCACCGCAGAAATCAAATCTCTTTAAAACGGGTAAATGACTGCTTAAAATCATAATATATAAAATGGAGTACATTTCAGTACAATATACTTGACGGAGAGGCCGCATTATTAGCATCATCATCCTACATAGTGGGCGTATAAAATGGGTAATCGAGCAATGAGACAACGAATTACACAACAAGATTTAATACACTGAACACAAATCACACTGTACAACGAAACGTGAGGAACAGTTCCTAGCTTTGTGGAGAACTTGTCTCCAAGACGACCCAATGGAATCTCTGTCTTGGTCCGACACCCCTCCACTAGGTAGGCTCTGTTGTAGCACGAAGTTAGTTGTAAGACGGCGACGGTGCTGCCATCTACCGGAACTCGTGCTTCGTTTCGTTATCGGTCGGTATTAATATCCGTCTCCGACACGGCCATCCTGCGCCGACACACGACCCCGTGTGTTTATTCTGTAACAAGGATAACGTAGCACAGTATATCGTTCGGTCACTCCTGACAGAAATTTTTAAGACGGTTAAAGTTTTAAGCTCCCTTAGTTCTCTAAGGCTTAAAAAGAAACTAAAAACAAACTTTCTATCATAATCATTTAAAATTTACCTTAATCCTTTATCAAATTAATCATTTAAATCTAAAATTAAGTTAATGCATGAGAGACCAAGTACCAATGTCATATGAACATGCCATTAGCAGTTATCGTTAAAGTTATAACGAAACAATAACACAAAGTGTGAATCAAATTCGTGGCCTGTGGCTTTTCACTAAGCCCTCACACACTATTGCATTCCCTTGAATGCCGAGTCCCACGGACTCTTTGGTCTTCGCAAGACCCGACCTCCGCCAGAGCCACCCGCGCACCGCGCATCCACGGATTACATAAAGCAAATACCGACTTCTAACGGACTACGGCTACGAAATGGCTACTGGTACGGTCCGACCAGCCGAACTAAGATTCACCACTATCAATCAACTCAAACTCTTCTACTTCAAGGGGTACTTGGCCCTCAGGCACTCTCCTTAACCTATCATGCGTGTACCTACTTGTAAGTGCGTCTAGAATTTAAAGCTCTCAATATATAACGATCGCCATCTAACACTTCTAACACTTTAAATGGTTCTTTAAATTTAGGGTCAAGCTTAGCTTGGTTACGTTCTTCATTTTGAAGTGACACAAAGTCACCCATAGCCATGTACCATCGTTATCCACAACTATAATCACCTTAATCACAACAAAGCCTCGGGGAACCACTCACACAAGTAAACAACTCTTACACCACGGCTCTCATAGCCGATCCACGGTCACTACAGACCACGAGCAGCAATCACACCATTGCTCTCGAAATACGTGCCTCCACACACATGTGGACCACAACCACTACGGTCACAACAGAGAACCCTACTCGCGTGTTCCCCGCCTCGGCTTGCTTGTCACCACTGTGACATCTCTCACTTCTACCATCTACTTTGACTGGTACATGACTTTGGCATCTTTTTTTTTTCACCCTTCCATGAGCTCACCCAAAATAGTTCAGAACTTACAACGAGAGATTACCATCCAAAACTTCAGCTACTTTAAACGGACCTTTTAACTTCCATCTTATTAAGTCTGATTACGATCTTCGTTTTCTAATTATACAAAATCACTGGTAGAAAACTTTGTTTAAGCTATCATTCTATTATTAAATCGAGCTTTAACATATTCTCCAGATCGTTTAATGTTCAGTGTCACTATCTAACCTAATTTACTCCTACTCTATAGAAGTCTCATGTCTCTGAACATTTTTATTCTAAATACAAAATTCTGTAACATCATTGAAATTACACAGTGACTGACCATTGCTGAAAGATCTTCATGTACAACTCGATGTAAAAGTAGCAAAGTCATCCCTGTGACTACAAGTGTTCAGTGGTAGTCATCCCTGTGACTCCAAATTATCAGTCAACCCTGTGACCTCAATGATTCAGTCATCCCTGTGACTAATCAATCAATCTTATTTAAATCTCATTCGCATTAACTTACGTAGGTACCTATTTTGACATTGTAATAGCTCAAAATTCTCTGTACTCGTAAAGTTTTAATCAAAACTAACTGTTGTTATAAAAGGAAAACTGTCCCCGACACGTTAACACAAAAGCCTAGTTCCAATTTTTCACTAAAAACGTCTAAAGTCGGAACATGACGTTGTGGCAACCTTACCATGCAATATCTGTCAATGGTAAAATTCTTTAGGTACTCGCTTTGTACAAAGTATGTAAAAATTACCAAGCACTATCAATTCAATCACTGAATTGATGTAAACAACTTTCAAGCTTTGAAAGTCACAATCAAAATTAAATGGAAGCGACTCACTCGATATTCCAGTCAGCCTTGAATGCTCTTGTCCCCACAGATGTTGACATGATGCTCGGCTATTGCAGCCTGAAAACTGCTTGCTGACCTTCGGTCTGTCACGCTCAGAACCGCTCAGGAATTGCAGCTGCACAGCAATTATAGCAGCATGCGGACCGCTAGCCTCCTGCTGGCTTCATCCACCGATATACGATATCTGAAACTGAGAAACACTGCGAGAGTACAAGTCCAATCAAAGCTGTGGTGGAAATAATGGTTTCAGGTTAGCGTAGTAACCACATTATCAAAGTCAATCTAAAACTAATCAGAACATTGACACAAGAAAGAGGCCTATGCCCAGCAGTGGACAAAGTCTGACTATGGTTGGTGATAATAAATCAAAATATTGCTTTTGCAATTATCTTAATTTTCAATAGAGTGGGTACGGTGTAATGTTGTGACTATTCAATAATATCGCTCTTATGTCCAAACTACAATAGCTCTGAACTGCCACTGCACTTCATTACTCAACGTGCGATAGCAGAATATTACCGCTTCATTAGCATTATTTAAAACGCCAAAGCTATAGCGCCTAAACTACAACTACCCTGTTTACAGTAAAGCGATAGTCAACTTGAAAATAACAACCTCACTTTAGCATAGAGCATTAAAGCGACAAGTCAATTAACAAACGTCGATAATCGCCATTCATGAGACCGTAGCCATTTGTAAGTCAGTCTCTACAGCATTAAAATGTTCACTCTGTAAACAAAATAGAAAAATTAACCAACAAGCACCTCTGCTTCACAGCAATAACAAAACGAAAATGGCTCACCAGATTGACGAAAAGAACCTCACGGACATTCACGCACTTCTCCTTGACCTGGCCAGCTGTTATGAAGCTGTTCGCCTCCGTTCTGGACTGGTTTTTCATTTTTCAGGTTGATGAGGGTAGTCGCATAAAACTCGACAAGAAGAAATCTTGACCTCGAAATTTTCCTTGAATTGGTCCCACGTTGAACACAGATAGGTAACCTATCTAGGTACGACCGGCATGTAGGCGCAAAGCTCTTCGTCGCCTTACTTATGGTCAAAAATATGCTGCACTGCACAATACTGCATTCTCGACCAAACACCACCGCGGTACGTTTAGTGCTTGTATAAGTGCGCGCATTTGCTCGTTCTGCATTTCAAACATCCTTCGCCACTGTGCGGTATCTAGGTTATCGCCACGTATTTTTTCATTTGCTCGATTAGATCCCACGTCTGATGACGGAGAGGCCGCATTATTAGCATCATCATCCTACATAGTGGGCGTATAAAATGGGTAATCGAGCAATGAGACAACGAATTACACAACAAGATTTAATACACTGAACACAAATCACAAATTAAATCACACTGTACAACGAAACGTGAGGAACAGTTCCTAGCTTTGTGGAGAACTTGTCTCCAAGACGACCCAATGGAATCTCTGTCTTGGTCCGACACCCCTCCACTAGGTAGGCTCTGTTGTAGCACGAAGTTAGTTGTAAGACGGCGACGGTGCTGCCATCTACCGGAACTCGTGCTTCGTTTCGTTATCGGTCGGTATTAATATCCGTCTCCGACATACTTATATGACTTTTCGTGTTAAAATTGATAAAAAATACCTAAAATCTATAGTGGTCGTGGCAGAAAGGTTCTACCTAGCACGGCCACGGTCGATATGTTATAACAGCGAAAATATGTGAGTACATTTTTAAAGTCGTTAGTACAATAAAGTACACATTTTTTCATGAATATGTACCGCATTAAAATTAATCCATGGTCGTGCTGGAAAGGATCACACCAGAGAAGTTATTACTTGTACTAAAATGAGATTGTTTGTAACGTAATAAAGTATAGTATATATTATATTAATAATATATTTCAGAATGTAAGATGTTAGGAAATAAGAATTTTGTAATATTATTTACACCTTTGAACATATTACCTAAGATGACTATAGATCATTTATTTTTATATACCTTATTGTATTTATTTAAATAAAAAATATACCTCTTCTTGTCTGAAACACAGGATTACCTCGTTCAGGCACTTCCCATGAGTGAACTTGATATAAATTTAAGCCAAACTGTATTTGCTAGTACCTTATGATTTTTTGAATAAACTTTATTATTTATTTATTATATTCATCATTCTACAGTTCACCTTGTTGTTCAAAGAGTAGGTATATCACCAGTTGACGTCATAAAAAATACTAATAAATCCTTATAGGTATTATTAGGCTCCTTTTATTAAATCTAGCTTACGTAGGTATCATGAATAATTACTATAAAATACGGTCGCAGCTGTAATCCATCATACTCTGCTCCAAACAGTCGAGTAGTAATCACGGTAGCAGCTGTCACAGTCACCATGAAGCTCTTTGTCACATTAATCGTGACGCTCGCATTACTCGCCGCGCTGTGTCCCGCGCAACCGGTTGACAGCTCAACACCCGGGCAACCAGACACTTCTATACGCGTTCGGAGACAATCTTTTATAAGACGAGAATGTAGATGCCCACCAGATCATGTTACACTATTTTCAAAATGCATTCCCTGCGAACTGTAAGTACAAATTCACTTGATACTAACATCATCATCATCTGCCTAGCCTTTTCCCAACTATATTGGGGTCGGCTCCCAGTCAAACCGGATTCAGCTGAATAGCAGTATTTTAGGTAGAGTGGCTGTATACCAGACCTCCGCAACCCGCTTTTGGCAACAATTCCTATTAACTTGAAACTTAACTGAGGTAAATTGAAAATAACTGTCTCTAAGACGATCCCTCTCCATGTATTATATTCTTTTTTAGCGATTTGGGGGCCTGTCCCATTGTAAAAATATGAGTACAACGCGTACAACGACACCTTTTCAAGTTTTGCATTTATTCTGTTTCACGTTGCTTACGGAAATACTCATAAAAATAAATTTACTTAAAAAAAGTAAATTTAAGCACTTTGTTCTTAGGGCGCGTTTACACGGACAATTTTTTGAGCTATTTATTGGTCAGCAACATGTATGGAATAGTCTGGAGCAATTAGTGGGGCAATGTGCAGCATCATCAATTAAATGCAGCAATTTATGGGACACTGTTTCTAATTGTTATTTTTTTTATATTTTAGGTATATGGACCTCACGGGAGACGATTATTGTCCAAAATGTACGGTATGACAAAAGAAATATGTACACATCAAATGGCTTTCGAAATATTAACCTGAAACAAAGAGTGGTAAATTGTTGATTTTTTATATTACGATTTTAATTTCTTACCCTTGTGTTTAGGAAATGTAATCAATTTTGAACGGTTATAAAAAATTATAATTAAATCAGTATTTTAATTCATTAACTCCTTATTTTCGCTGTTTTGTAATTCTGAAAAGGAATTTATCGAATCATTTTCTCTTGGAACTTGACTCTAACAAAAGTTAGTACTTTAAAGCTTAATATTTCGCAAACGGATCCTTGTATGGAAAAATGGTTTACCCACAACCTCAATGTTTTTAAATGATCTATCCAACGACACCCTTCACCGTGGGATAGACGATCAAAAATCATCGTCACACGTGTAAGAGGTTTAGGGGAAAGCCCTTGAAAAAAACAAGTTATTTACAGCCTTTAAGATAATTTTTCGAGGACAAACTGTTTCAGACCTTCGCAACATAGCTACAGAGAATATTCAGATTATCGTACCCGGCTTTGCCCAAAGCCTATTCAATTATAACTGTTGTCAGATCTTACAGCCACGATTGGTTGTTTTGGGCAACCAATTAAAACAACTGAAATATGATTTGTGAACGCATTTGTTGATGCTCGTAGGGTGTTTAAAAATAGAATACGCGAGGGTCAACTTCAGCCAAAGACTGACGTCCACAGAAGCAGAGAGGAGCGGAGAAAATTTCATACTAAACCGGGAAGCGGAGCGAGGTTGCGGACCGATGAAGCGGAGAGGGGAAGCGGAGCGGGGAAACGGAGCGAGGAAACGGAGCGGGGAAGGAAAAAACCGAACCCGGAGTATTAAGGGCGCGGGGCCCGTGGGAGGGGGAGTAGTGTGCCACCGACATTCGGGCCAGTGTAAGTATTATATCCCATAACCAAATACTATGTTTTAATAGTATTATTTATGTAGTACCTATATGATTAGTAATTTGGTTTCTTCTGAGTCAAACTCTTCTTCCTCAAGCAATGTGATGTAGTAACAAATTAACTTTTGTTTCGACACCATGTCCGTTGTTTGCGACATTTCGCGTATGACTGAACTGATGTCCCGTCGACGTGAAATTACTCCGTTTCTCCGCTCCACTGCCTCGCTCTACGTCAATGGACAGGTTTCCACCAAAGCTGAGAGGAGCGGAGACGAGAACACATGTGTTTGAAAAAACCAATCCGATTTCGTTATTTTCACATCTCTTCTCCGCTAACGAAATCGGATTGGTTTTTTCAAACACATCTCTTCGCCTCTCCGCTCCTCTCTGCTTTGGTGGAAACGGGGGCTAAGTCTTGGGCTACACAAGTACTCACAATTTATTTTCTGTTTTCACTAACGCTAGGTGGTACCTAAATTCATGCATAAATAAAAGTACATGTTTGGAGTAGTAATGTGTAATAGTCTAGTCTTTTAGGAGTTAGTAGCCGATTGTTTTTGTAAACAGACATACTCCTAGCTCTTTCCTGGTTTACGTAAAACACAGCTTTAGCTACTATTTTTAAACGACTTAAAAAAAAGGAGAAGGTTCTCAATTCGACTGATATTTTTTTTGTATGTTTGTTTAGCGATATTTTTTACAATTGTCAACCGATTTTGATTTTTTTTTTGAAGAATATCTTCCCGGACTGGTCCCATTTCAATTTAGTGAAGACCTGATGAAGAACTTCGGAGATAGGTGACGGAATACTTCAATAAGTGATAGCAAATCTGCTGGGATTGCTGAAATCGCATGTCTGTTTATTGTTGACACCAGGGGGCCTACCACAACCTCTTAAAACAATATTATTTTAGTATTACTTTGTAATTTCTGTTGTTGCATTTTCAACTCTCGGCGCTGATCCGAGCGTTGAAAATCCAACAGAGCGGAACGCAAAGTAATATTAAAGTAATATTGTTTTAAGAGGTTGTGGTAGGCCCCCAGTTCATAACATAACATCACGCCGGTACGCTGTGAAGGAGTACGCAGATGTGTACAATTTAACCATGGTTTTGGGGTTATCTAACTAACATAACTTTATTGTTTATGAACCAACCTTGATGATTCTTTTTGCAACAAAATACTACCGACTTCCGAAATTTAAGTTATTTTATACTTTTTAGTGTTTTTTTTTTTTATTTGAAAGTCGGTTGTATTTTTTTGTTAAAAAGTTTTTTTAATCCTACGTGTCACGTAATATTAGTGAAACACATTAATGTATAGAAAAGGATGATAAACTCATCTAATCTATACATACCCGGGCCGTGCCCGGACGTGTTGGGCTGTCACAACGTAGTACTGCCGGGCGGGCCGGGGCGGCACCAGTCGAGGGCTGCGTTGAAGGTTGCTTGAGTGCTCCCGCAGCCCCCGGTGCAAGTGTGCGAGGGAACTCGGGGTGGTTTTAATCAGTAAGAGTCTGATAGACCCCTGCGTCCGCCCCAGGACGGAGGATATCCATGAGGATTTCCACCCCGATAAAAAAAAAATGTTGACCGGTTGGCTGCTGTACTGCGTGTCGTGGGTTCGATTCCCGTACGGAACAAATATTTGTATGGCCTACAGACAGTTGTTCCGGGTCTGGTTGTTTGTGTATGTGAGCTTTATATTTTGTAAACGCACCCACGATACAGAAGATATTCCTAATGTTGGAAACGATTTTTATAAAAAAAGAAAGAATTCCCTCAACTCTTAAGGATCACGGTCGTGTCCGTAACGTTATTGGTTCGCCACTAAAAACACACTAAAGAAGTATTTTATAAGGGTACTCTACTAAAAGGTATTAGTATCTCATTTCTGCGAAGGTTTTAATAAAAAGAAAATGATCAACTATTGTTTGGGAAGCCTTTGTTTAGTTTAATTAATATTGATGTGGAGATGTGTAGGTAGGTAATTAAACAAAACGTTTGCGGTATTGTTCGAAAGAGTAATATCGGCGCTGGAACACAAAGGGCATTTGAAAGAACACGGGTGTGTTTTAGTCAGTAAGAGTCTGACACACCCTGCCGCTTCGCTCAGAGCGGGAGAAGTAATTTGATGATTACTCAACCACAAAATAATAGTATACAAAATGTGACAATCCTATTCATAAGGCCCGATTTCCACCGAATTCCACAAAGGAGAGGAGATGTGTTGAATAAACCAATCCGATAAGCTAAGCGGAGAAGAGATGTGGAAATAACGAAATGGGATTGGTTTATTCAACACATCTCCTCTCCTCTCTGCTTTGGTGTAAAACCGGGCCTAAATGTCGTGATGTCTGTATGTTTATAATTGTCGTATAAGTGTTACGTCTGAACGGATTTGAATTAAAATGGGCAGAAGTATCACACCCTACACTATGATACTTTTACCCTGTTAGTTAGTACAGGGATACTCGCCTCTGTTTTCCAAGAGTTCGGTGACGTAGCTCACCACATTGAAAGGTAGTACCTACTCCCTTATTGATGGATAAGTCCCTTAATCGATGGCTGTAGCCCTCCGGATAGTATGATAAATGTCAATTCCGCAGGCCTAGACTTTTCTGTATAAAATGTATGGGAATGACATTAGGTGATGACGTTTCCTTTCCACACCTAATGTCATTCCCATACATTTTGTCGTCAGCGTATGACGTTAACGCTACGGAAAAGTTTTTTGTCTAGGTCCCCAGGGCAGCTTTATGTCTTTATTTCTGTTTCCGGAATTAAGAATGTCAATAAATGTAGGTAGGTATTGTGACCGTTATTGCAAATTTATGTGGCGTCGACCGTACTCGCCTGGTTTTTCTAGAAATCGTCACCCATATTGGACGATGAAATACGACTGAAAGCTACTCTCGGTCAGTGTAAAACAGTGACAGCTGATTTACGATCGACTTTACTCGCACATTTAATTTCAAACCTTTTAAACAATACCTAATTACGTATAGTACATAAATAAAACTCAAAACATCTATGAAGTGGCAATACCTCATCATCATCATCATATCAGCCGAAAGACGTCCACTGCTGGACATAGGCCTCCCCCAAGTGCCGCCACAACAACCGGTCCTGTACGTCTCGCATCCATCGGTTACCCGCGACCCTCACCAGGTCATCGGTCCACCTTGTGGGAGGCCTTCCAACGCTGCGTCTTCCGGTACGCGGTCGCCACTCCAAAACTTTTCGGCCCCATCGACCATCTGTTCTGCGAGCAATGTGCCCTGCCCACTGCCACTTCAATTTGGCGATCCTTTGGGCTATGTCGGTAACCTTGGTTCTCTTGCGGATATCATCATTCCTGATTCGATCACGCAAGGAAACTCCGAGCATTGCCCTCTCCATTGCCCTTTGGGTGACTTTAAGCCTTCTGATGAGGCCCATTGTGAGCGACCACGTTTCGAGTCCATAGGTCATCACCAATACCTATGCAGGTTTAACACCTACACACCTGTATGTACACATATTTTATTGAATCTACCACACTGTTTTGGAAAACATTTGCTCGAGTATTTCTCATCCTACGCTTAAATTAATGGAATAGCTACTACATATTCCACACTATTTTATATAAGAAACCTTTCTGAATACACGTGGCTTAAGTAAAGTTCAACTTTATCCAGATCATCTTTCCTGGCCTTTTTATTACATTTTATTCACTAGGTTTTACTAGCGGCACCGCCCGTGAATTATCCCGCTGCAACTTATCTGATCAACCATGGAGTGGAAGGCATACAATGTCCTGTGTATGGTTCAATGTATATCTGCGCCAAAATTCATTAAAATTGGTTCAGCGGTTTAGGTATAAGAAATAAAACGAAAAAAATAGACAGAAAGACAGAGTTACTAGTTTTTGCCAACAGCTTCGCCCGCGTGAGAATCGAAAATTATCTCAAGGGAACATAGTCCTGGGGCTCGAGACAAGTGAGATTCTGTCAATGGTAGCGTGGCAAAGGCAATTGTCAATCCGTCAAAAATGTATGGGATTGACAGATACCTACTATTCAAAAATTACTATATTATTTTTTTATTGTCCTACATCTGCTCGGCGTTCGTATGTCACTACTGGGATCCAGCAGAATACTAGCGTCAGGTATATTTGCCCGGCACATGCTGAGCTACACACCTATTTGGTGCAATTTAAAGACACACCATACATTGGTTGTTCCGTATTAAAATCAATTTAAAGTATGTAGGCCGTTCGGCACTTATGTACTAAAGACTGAATGTGACATAATACAGTGTTAAGTTCTTTATTTTTATGTGCTTTTAATAAGCTTACCTACTGCGAGTCTGCAAACGGGCGCTAGTAGGAACTTCCATTTCTACATTCAATCTACATAATATGTACAAAAGTTTGCTGTCCCAATTCCCATTTAAAAATAAATAAGTAGAATATTAATATCTCTCATGCATATTCATGGGAAATTAGCTCTGCGCTGATCAGGAATTCCGGAGCGGTTTCGGGCGCCTCCAAGGTCAGTACCTCTATGTGTACCTACTACGGACTGCCGGGTGACTGGAATGCAATCGAACCGGACGGCTGCGGCACGGCTCTAATGATTAGAAATACAAATTTCCGCCATTCGGAAATCGGATATAGAATTTCTGACAAGTTTCGGCTGAGAAAAATCTCGTGGCTTATAAATAAAAACAGCCGCACGGGTTGATCTTGCCAGGGTTACGGAATTTGTTCGGAAAAGTCACCACGCAACATAAGGAGACGGCCCGGGCGTCGTCGGGAGTCGCAGGCGATTCCCGGCCATCGTAGGCACGGGCCTACGGACGGCGAGCGTTGGGTAACCTGGCTCGCCGTCCGATCAAAGCAGGCCCGGGTCGATGGCGGAGATGTCAGTCAGAATAGTAGTAGGGGCCCGTAAGGGCCAGAGTCTGCCAGGGTTGCGGATTTTATTCGAAAGAGTTTCCAAGGCCCGGGAACGCAATGGGTAGTTGGAGAAACACGGATGGATTTTAATCAGTTAGACACTCCCTTGTGCTCCGTCCAGAGCGGAAGGATTAAATGATTTCCCATCCTTAAAAAAAACGGGTCGATCTTAGAGGTTAAGCAATGCTTGCAGAGGTCGGTCTGTGGCTGAGTGACCAACAATCCATTACGTACCTACCGAGACCCCTCCGTGCCTCTGAAAGCGCGTCAATCCGGGTTGTCATTTGTAGTCAGAGGGCCTAGTACGAATGTTTTGACGTAGCGCGTAGGTATAGTAACGTTACAGTATCGATAACGTAAGTGAATTTTGAATATAAAAAACTACAATCCCATGGTATGATGGTTTAATGTCATGCTATATACACAATCTGTATCATACAAAAATATGAATGTAGTCGTCATCATCATCATCATCTCATCAGCCGATAGACGTCCAAGTAAGTTACTATACGTCAAAAACATTCCTGCTAGGCCCTCAGGGAGCCTAGACAAAAACTTTTCTGTAACTTTAACGTCAGACGCTGGCGACAAAATGTATAGGAAAGACATTAGGTGTGGAAAGAAAACATCATCACCTAATGTCATTCCCATACATTTTGTCGTGAGCGTCTGACGTTAACGCTACAGGAAAGTCTTTTGTTTACGCCCCCAGTTATTTTCGATAGACCGAATAAAGAAAATCTATCAGTCTGTCTTGCTTAGGGATATCGCAGTACCCTATAACTGGTTTGTGGACGCCAAATGGGTCAGTTTTTCGTGTACCTACTCAGCTGCATCGGACTAGATGAGAAGCCGACCCAAATATACAACGTGTTACAGAGTAAACGCAATATCTCTTAAAGGGTCATTGTACTAATCGTTATGAACAACTTTTACTATGCCACCAACACCATAATCGCGATAAAAAAAAATCGTACACAACAGCTGATTTTTTTTCGGTGTTAGTCCTATACTAAAAGTTGTTCATAATAATGAGTACAATGACCCTGTTAGAGGTATTGTGTTCATTCTGTTACGCGTTGTAGTTAGGAAAAGCTAAGTGGATTGATATCCGCCGAAGAAAAAACATAAACACTTAAGTTCCTTCTTCCAATCCTATTACTGAGAACATACTGTGTTTTCTGTACTTATGAATAAAAATATTTGAGTTAGAAGTTTTAATAGAATTCTTCAGCAATATTTATGAGAATAAAAATACTTTAACTTTGTAATAGGATTATTTTACAACCAGCTTTACCAAGTGGCTTCGGTCGCGTTTAGGTAAATCGATAAAAAGACGTGGTAATGGGATAAAACATTTCTAGATACTTATATATTTAAATTAAGTACGCCACATCACATAATTACACATGTTAGGAACAATCTTAATTACTAGAGTACATGACAATTAAAGCGTAGGTACATAGCACTCATTACAATTATATAGCTGCCTTGAAGTGTAATAATAATAAATATTTTCGCCGCAGTTTCACCCGCGTAATTCCCGTTCCCGTGGCAATACGTGGATAAAATATAGTCTATGTTACTCCCTAATAATGTAGCTTTCCATTGGTGAAAGAATTTTTGAAATCGGCTCAGTAGTTTTTGAGTTTATTCATTACAAACATACACACACACAAAAATACAAATATTTCCTCTTTATAATATTAGTATAGAAAGACATACAAACTCTCACATTTATAATGTTAGTAGGATTGGTACTTGTTTTTCATATTTTATTCCATCAACATTGGAACCTCTATTTGTACCTCTGTTATTAAAATAATGCAGTTATAGTTCAGAGGGCCTAGCGCGAATGTTTTTGACGTAATAACGAAACGAATACCAGTGCTGTGATATTTTTTTAAATATCGCAGCTTAAGCTGGGAGGGGCCTTTTTGGCCTCGCACAGATTTAATATGATGCTTTTGTTATTTTTATTTTGAATTTTTATTTACTACATACCTACTTATTGTTAACTTTTTTTAATGTTTTACTTTTTGTTTGTCTTGTGCGAGCCCTAAATAAATATTTTTATTCTTTCTTTCTTTCTTAAACGTAAAATTGTACTATGACTGTAATACTTGTTTCACACATAATATTTATTTGAATTGGATATTAGATTCATATTTTTGTATAAAACAAATTGTGTATGACGCATAAAATATGGAGTTCTAGTTTTTTACATTCAAAATTCATCTACGTTAACGAAACTGTTACGTTACTAGACGTCAAAACATTCGTGCTAGGCCCTCAGTAGCCTATTTTTGTCTTTTTCTGATCAAAGGGCTTGCCCTATGATCAGAAAAAGACAAAAACTGGCATCTTATAGCCGATTTCTGCTACCCTATTTTTTTCTTTTGTCAGATAAACAGGTCAATAACTAATAAATATCAGTAACCAAACAACTACCCGGATATACCTGTCCTTCTCATTCGCATACACCATCTTACTCTAACAATTTCCACGAGAAAATAAAGGAAGAAAAACAAGGTGTATTAACACATTTGTTACAACTGTTTTTCTATCGTCGGAAAACATACCCTCCACTGAATAATATATTATTCATACCCACATCACTTCGTTAGCGTTTAGAAAAGAGGGTTTAGCATGCTATGGCAACTTAGAACAAAATTAAAATTCCATTATTTTATTGAAAACAGCGCCATCTAGTTCTTAGTTAAGGGAAACAAATTGCGGTGTTGCTATGGTTAAATATTTTTTTTTTCTAGGAGTAAATTTATAACATTAATCAAGAAAAATAATATAATTTCATGATCTTCTTATATAAAAATAATAGAATATATGAATTAGTACATAATTAGGTTTTTATTATGAGCTTTAATAGTGAAGAAGTTATATTTTGGTATTTAAACGTGCAAAAGTTTGTTTTTGAATGGCCACACTTAAATTGCAAATGGCTGCGTGAGAGTGTAACTACTCGTGCGCATTTATTTTCTTTTTGCAATAGAGTTTTTGTTGTTTCGCTAGTGCATCTGCAGGTTGAGTTGAGCTTTCGTTTCTCCATGTTGTTGAGCCGCGTTACAATTCGTTCGTACGTTCGTGTTGTGTTGTGTTGTGTGTGTTGTTGTTGTAAACAACTGGTGCAAAGATATCAATAATGTTCTCACTGGCCAAATAACCTTTTGGAATATTAACGATTCAATGAAAGAAAAGGTTTATCGGCACTGCCTTAATCATAAGGGACGAAAAAGGCGAAGTTAAAATTTTATTGTAAAATGTGTGATGTTTTTCTAAATAAAATGGTTTAATATTCAATTATGTGGTTTTTTTTCCTCTATGTAGTACGTATGTTTGTAGTATATAGCGGATATACTCATCTCTCTACCTAATATCATAAAGGATCAGACAGCAGCTATACACCTACCAATCTATACATTTACTTATATAAATTAGTTCCCTTAACTAAAAACTAGATAGCGCTGAGTTCGACCACTTCCTGGTATTCAAAAATAAGGTAGAGTTGCCTGTCTATAGCCAGTATACTATTGTAGTCTTTGGGGTTTAGCACGTTTTGACGTAGGCATAGTAACGTTAAGCAGTGCGATTCTGTAAACATGTCGAAGTGCTAAATTAAGCGACGTGAACGACAAGTGAGCTGTCAAACTATATATACAAGATAGAATGACAGCTCACTTGTCGTTCACTCCACCTAAGTGTACACGGTGAGATGTCGACAGAATAGACCGGCAGTATCGTTAACGTTAGTGAATTTTGAATATAAAAACAACTACAACCCCATAATCTTTGGTTTAATTTTATGCGACATACACAATTTGTATTAAACAAAAATATGAATTATAGTATCCAATTCTTATAACTATTATGTGCGAAACGAGTATAATTTATTAAACGTTACGTTACTACACTCTGTATTCCAATTAATGTGGTTTATTAAGTCAATTAGCTAAGTGAAATAAAATAAAAACCTTTTTTGATATTATTATACTAGCTTTAGCATAAAGTTACCATGGACTTTATGGTAACTATGCCGTAGCTAGATCGTAGAATTGGCCATTTCATGAAAGGGCTTGCCATGTTAAGGCCAATAATCAGTGTAATATTTCGTGAAATGGACGGCCACTTAATAAATGTTAATTTAACATGGCTACGACGTCTTTTTTATTTAGGTAAGCTTATTTCAGACAGGTTGAATGAGGTATATGTATACTGATACCTATACTAATAAATACTAACAAATTGTACCCTTACAAATGTACAATAAGCTTTACCTCGTTCAAAATCGTACAAGAACCCGACTCCTAAACAACCAAGTCTACGTGTGAAGAATTGATCCTAAAGCTGGGTACTGATCGGTGTTACGGAACATTCGCAGCGAGCATGTTATGTTACGCCGTGTCCTAAAATCCATGTAAAACAAAACATGCAACATGCGCATGTCCACGTACTAACGCTTTGTAACATATTATTTGAATTACGCCCCGTGCGTAGCACCGGTCAGTGAAGCAGTAATGCTAGTAAAGGAGGAGGCGGGCCGCGTGAGGGAGAGGCAAAACTCACGCTACCACCAGCCGCCGCAACAGAATAAGAGGCCCCGGGCGTCGGAAGTCGCAGGACGGGCCTGCGGACGGCGAGCGTTGAGTGGTTCGCCGTCCGTTCAGAACCAGGCCCGGGTCGACAACGAGTTGTGTTCCACGCGCGCCTCTAAGAGATTTCAGCATAGGTCGAGGCCCGCTAGGGCCACAGTCTGCCAGAGTTGCGGAATTTTTTCGAAAGAGCCACCGCGGGCCTGTAACGGAAAGGGTATTTGGAGAAACACGGATAGGTTTTAGTTGATAATAGTCTGACACTCGCTCGCTGAGCGGAAGGAGTCATTTGATGATTTTCCTTAAAAAAACACCAATAAGTACCCATCACCCTAAGTTTACTTTATTTATGTCCTATTTCCTTAACAAATAACACAGTAGAAGCCTTGTTGTTTTGTTCGCCTGTTTATTCAACCCCATGATTTAGAGTAGATTGATCATAGACATCGTAGAAGATGAAATGGGTCCTTGAGATTGTCATAATCGTCGCTCTAGTCGTATCATTTGGCCCTTGAGAATATTTGAACGTCTTCACGAGTGAATATGTAGAGCGGGTTAGCGAATTAATTTTCCTGAGTTTTGTGAAAGAAAACATTTAAATGACGGTTGAAATGTGTTTACGGAATGAGCACCTTTGTTTTTTAAAGTCGGGAAAAAATTGAAAATAAAAGAAAATGTCTCTATTATCTTTTTCTCTCGGCTTCGCTCGCAAAAATAGATTTGACAAAAATTTAGCCTTTATCCGTGTCCACGGTCCCATCTATCTCAGTGCCAAAATTCATGAAAATAGGTTCAGTGATTGATTGATGATTAACGGCCGCTTTCTATAACATACCTCAATCCTAATCTTGATCCCGATCCTTGTCTGTAACCAATCAACGGCCGAGTTTGTGTCCTTCACCACACAATCCTCACCTTTGATTGGTTACAGACAAGGATCGGGATCAAGATTGGGATTGAGATATGTTATAGAAAGCGGCCGTTAGGCGTGAAAGCAAAACAGACAAATAATCAAACAACCTCACTGTTGCGTTTTATAATATCCTAAGGATTACACCAACAAATTGTGATAGGAGCTTTAAAACATAGTAGGGGGCAGCTTTAGAGCTATACGGCACAGGGTGCAAAGTCCCGCAAACCTCCATAGAAAAGGGAGGATCACGGGAGGATCCTCTGACCAGACGGTTTTTGTGTCCGGTGGGCAACTGCCCATTCGAACTGCTGTATATGTTTCATTAGTAGTTCGCTGCTGGCGGGATAGATGGCGTTGCGGTTGTTTTTGTTTCCGTACAAACGCTTCTTTAATTTTTCTCGTAGCTGCTACACAAAAGTATGGATGATTCACTAACTTCATACGAAAACTTCGTTATAACGTAAACAGGTTGTGAAAACGGTTGTAATGCGTTTAAGGAATGAAAGAGCACCTTTGTTGCGTGCATAAAAAAATAATTAATCCGGAAAAGAACTCCGTTTATTTATTCAAGCCTGGGCTTGAATAAATAAATGGAGTTCCTTGAGGCTCCCGAAAAAAGACGCAACGAAATAATGCGACAACACGTTTTCTTAGAAATTATTTATGGTAAAACACAAACACCCACATTCGTCTTCTATTTCATTTTTATATTTTTTTCATTTAGAAACAACTTTTATTTTATTTATATATTTTTTTTTGTTAATTTTTCTTTTATGTTTAACTACAAAATATATACTTACACAGAAAAATATACATAAACTATGCATATACACAATATTTTTTTTTAAAACGGAAGGAACTGGACCTTACGACACAGGGTATCCTAGTGTGGGGGCCAGTGATATATTGTTCTTTTTTTGTATCTAGGCCTAGTGATATAATACGTGTATAATAATATATTGTACAAACGCTTGATTCAATAAAGATTATTATTATTATATTATTAATGGTTTTATTTTAGACACGAAGCGACTTCCTCGAATTCGCACGAAACGCATTTTTCATGAAAATATTCGATGTATAGACAAATTTTAAAACAACTTCTATGAAACTGCAAAGTTGCATTATCGCTTCGCATTTGCCTGCGAAAACCTTTACATACAAATGTTTTTTTTATACTCTGTGGCTTCCAGTCAGCTGAATTATTAATCGTAGGTTCGATTCTAGGAGCGATTGCCTTGTTCTCTGATCCTCAGACCGGCAATAATATATCGCTTAATTCCCAGATCTCAGAATTAAGGGTTCTAACTACGTGAATCGACTGTTACATCTGAAGCTTAGTTACGAATATTTTTGAGGCATGAGGCATTTCGATACCTATATTCTAAAGATTAACCAATCGTAAGATCTACAAATAACAGCCGGGACCAACGGCTTAACATGCTTTCCGAGGAACGTAGGAATCTCAGTATGTTGAGATAATGTCATGATGTCATGTTTATGATTTTACTAGCAGCACGCCGCAGTTTCACCCGCGTAGTTCCCGTTCCCGTGGGAATACGTGGATAAAATGTAGCCTATGTTACTCCCTAATTATGTAGCTTTCCATTGGTGAAAGAATTTTTGAAATCGGCACAGTAGTTTTTCAGTTTATTCATTACAAACATACACACACACACACAAATACAAAAATACAAATCTTTCCTCTTTATAATATTAGTATAGACTACTTACAGATAACTTACTGTATGTTGACATCACCTAACTTTATCGAATAACAACAGTCGCACGGATCGATCTATGAGGTTAAGCAACGCTTGCCGAGGTGAGTCCAAGCGACATCATATTACCCAGTTACTGGTTTTCTGAAGGAGAGACAGGCAGCCGCTCCATGTAAAATACTGGTACACAGCTGCATCCAGTTAGGCTGGAAGCTGACCTTAACGTAGTCGGGCAAAGGCACTGGCAATCACCTCCACCTACCTAGTTATCCTCCATATTGATACGACATAGAATAAAATGTTCTATAAAGATCCCAAGACACCTCCGTGAAACTTCAAAGCAATTAACAGCGTGAAATGGAATAAATTTAGTGACACTGAAACTAGACTTAGTCCCATATTCCAAAAGGTAAACTCCAACTCAACTCGAACTCCGACTACATCGGAGCTTGTCATAAATTGAAGTTTTTGCATTTGTTTGCTCATCTCTCGAGTTCGAAAATGTCAATTAGACAAGCTTTCATTGACATTTTCGTGCTCATGTTGGAGTTCGAGTTCGAGTTGAGTTGGAGATTACGTTTTGGAATACAGGTCTTTTCTTTAAGTGAAAACTTCTTCAGCGGCGTTGTGCACTTTTTGGGATGGGTAAAAATGTTAAACTCGCGTCAGAACACGTGACCGTCAGGACACGTGACCTGATCGAAAATTCGTAAGACGGATAATGTAATATGTAATATAAATTGTCATGTTTGTGTACGATAGCGCAATAAATGAATATTTTATTTAACCACATAAATAAGTGAGAGAGACTTTTATGCTGATAAATAAAGCAATTCGTACGAAATTGTTCCCTAACCTTTCCAAAATATTAAAAAACTAGCTTCTACCAGCGGCTTCACCCGGGTGAAAATCGGAAATAGGTACGAGTAGGTTTTTTTATTTGTATTGTAACTACACCTACTCTACACCTACCTACACCTACCCTGCACCTACCCTGCACCTACCCTGTGTAGGGTAGGTGTAGGGTAGGGGTTTCCTGAGTAAAAAATTTACAATACAAAACTTTGCTTTTTCCGATATTCACGCGGGCGAAGCCGCAGCTGGTAGAAGCTAGTTTATAATATTAGTAGGATGCACAACGTTAATGTTCAAGTTTTCACTTCTGCCGGCACTCCCGGAGTGCAACCCGTTGTTTGTTTTTTTTAATATTAACACTGTCAGATTAACACGCAAGGGCTAAAATTCAAGTTACTTCATTTTTAAGGGTACACCTTTTTCACAAAGTTGGTTTCCTAAGTAATTCGTATTCACGTCAAAACGTGGGTGGGTTCCGTACTGATACATTTTTAATATCCTCCGCCAACGAAAGGGTTTGTTGAGGCTATTTCGGGATAATTGTTTTTGTAGCACCCTGTTTACCAAGGCCCCGGGCTTCTAAAACTCTGAAAGTTCATTCATTTTAATCCGTTGTCAAATCTCAAGGCAAGTAATTTGATTGTCAGTTTTTTAGGGATACGTTAAAATATAACCCTTTTAATTTCATGATGTCCATCTGTTCGGATGTTTTATATGAGATTAACTTGGAGACTAATGGTACTACTTATAGCTAAAATATAAATTTGGACGAAAAGTTATGTGTGTGTAAAAAAAGTAATTACGGGTAGAACAGGGAAAATGAAAAATTAAAATGTTAATACGCGTGTGAGGAAAACATGAAAATTGTTTTAGTAGACATTTTCATTTAAATTTTACAATTTGCGCTTCTGTGAACTAGAACTAGAGATCATCAAAATCAGCTCACGCGTTTACAGCGCCACAAAACAAACATACATACACACACACATAGGCTAATAAACCCATTACACTCCTTTGCGTCGCGCAGTCGGGTAAAAAGATAAGCCAACACCGGTTTCTAGAAGGAAATTATAGGAATCAAATTAAACGCAAATCAAGTGTAGCGATTGGTTCTCGAAAATCCACTCAACCAATTACAGCAGCTAACGCGCGTTTGACATAGGGTAGATGACTAAAAAAATCTAATTAGTCCGTCAGATAGATTTCCCAAAAATATTAGACACGTATTTTTTCTTTATTCACGTAAACCTAAAATGAAAACGATACAGTACGTTGAAAACTCGTATGACGTCACATGTAAGTACACTTTTTACATACACGTGACTCACAAGCTCCCACTCCTGATCTTTGATGCGTTTATCTTCGTCTTTTTTTATTGATTTGACAAAACAAAAAATACGTGTCCAATATTTTTCGATAATCTAACTGAAGGACTAAATATAATCATGTATTTTTTGACCAGGAATCATCCCTTCAATTACCATTTCAGAAACTGGTGTTGGTTACAGACTAGCAAAGAAGAAGGCTCAATGATAGTATTAGTAGATACTTTTAATAACGATTAGAATAACTATATTGACTAACAGATGAGGATGAAAATGGTCTAAGAGCAATGGTAATTAATAATAATTAAAAACATTTGGAAATAACTCCAATAACCAGAGTAATACGTTCTCAAATTAATTGATAGAGTAGGCACAGTTAATTGATGACATTGGATATAATATTTTTACGCTTTTAGGCACAGATAATATTGCAATTGTATTTTTTGAAAATACTGTACTTAATTAAGTTTTTTTGTAGCATTCAAAGAGTCTACGGTCTACCAACTGCAGCTATGAAAGGAGCTAAGAAGATTAAATGGACCATTTCTGGGTTCTATACCTCCATTTTAAACCTAACTGGTGAGGTCAAGCGCGTGCCTATCAATAATAATTGTAAAAAAAACTTAGCAGTACCCAGAGCTAATAGCATCATAAAAACCAGAACTGAATACAGGAGATATGATGGTGCAATACTCAGGTCGTGTCCCCGCATGCTAATGAGAACCTCTAGCACTAAGCCCGGACCTATCCGCCTTTTCCCGGGGTCCCGGATTGAAGAGTCCCCGGGATCCCCGGGACTGTATTCAAAGCGTGTTTGCGAACATCCCTAGAGGGTACACATCCCTACTTAACGTGTTATTATTTCATTGTGACGATTTATGTCGGTAGCAACCCTCTCGAGGTTCCCTCATTTCGAAATATATGAATAATTTTATGAATGAAAGATCGTGGGACGTGAAACATTTTTTAGCTTAAACCATGTGCGTAACCTACTAAATAAATGTACTGGAAAATAGGTTTGGAACTGAAAACGCTGTGACCAAGCGTGGTTTCCATTATTGTATGTAAAAGGGGTTTTATTTTAGATTGACATAGTTATTATGGTAGGCGCCGATAAACTTGCAAGGCGCCGATAAACTTGCATTGCGGGTATCTACGAAGGGGTATTAGGGAAGTTCAATGTACTTTACATTGACCTTCCCTAATACCCCTTCGTAGATACCCGAACAGTTAATCATGAACCGTTTGTCATTACTAGAGAACATAAAGTTTAAGGATCACGATAGAAGTCTATTGAGGACCGCTTTATGTCTTTATTTCTGTTTTTGATACTAAGAAAGTTAATAAATGTATGTGGGTCAATGACCGTTATTGCACATTTATCTGGCGCCAACCATAGCATGTATAGTTAGGGAGGTTATTTGCCTACTGCCTAACTGGCGACCTGTTGCCAGACCTCTATGACAAAAGTAGTAAGCATTGACGTAAGTCAGGAGGGGGGGTGTGAAAGCAAACTGTCGCAGTGTCTGTGTGTTTCAATGTGAATGAGGATGTCCCCAAATAAAGATGTTTCTAAGGACAAAGAAAGAAAGTAGGTAAAGGAGTTTTCTTTAGGCTCGCGTTACTACAATCTTCAATCAACAAAGTAGTCGACGATGAAGCACGCTTGCCTATAAGTAACCTAATCAGAATCACTCTTGACTCAAGAGCGTTTACGCGGTACGGCATTTCATACAAAATTTCATGTGCTTGTTTTTCGAAATGAATGAACCGATTTTAATGAAACTTGGTATGCATACGCTAAATATCCAGGTCTTAATAGTTAGTAGAGAAAATTTTCAAAAAAGAGTTTAGATTGAGAGAGAGAACGATCTTTCACTATGTATTGAAAACTCTTTTGTAGCTATCAGGAAACAGAGATTCCGGCAAGGAATTCTACTCTTTAGCTGTACGCACAATGAACGAAAATAAAAAAATCTTGTTTCTAATTCAATTGTTTTAATATACTACCTCAGCCTCAGCTTTTAGGGGCTCACAAAAATAGCCGAGCCGCTCAAAAACACCGGCCGGTGCTTCATTCACGCTTCGAGCCACCATGAAAAGCCCGGGCCGAAAGTGTTCCCTTTATTATTATATATTTTTCTCGGGGACGATCGTAACTTTTGGAATTTGGTGCAAATTCGCCGGTCGAAGTTCCCTTTGTGCTAGTTGAAAGCATTTGTATATGAGACAGGTTGAAGTGTTACTACCAGGTTTGGGTCATTTAATGAAAAAAATAGCATATAGAACGAATATACAATACTTTTCGTAATTAAATCGTCGAACTGCTTTCACGTTAAATCATACACCGCCACTTTCACAAACAGACAGCAATAAAAACTTACCTGTATAATCCTTTATCCATTTAAATAAGTATTCGCTCTCTTCTGAGTTTTCCCATTAATAACTTTTTAATAACACTGACTTTTCATTTTACAGAGTCGATAGCAGAACAAATCACTCCCGCACAACTTTGACATGAAGAAACCACGGGTTCATTGAAACAACTAAACATTCTCACAGTCCACAAAGTCTTCCACAATACACGAGCCGTTTCATTTTAAACTGGAATATGTTAGAAGTTCATTCAAAACATGACTTCGTAGATAAATAGAAGCGCAGGCATAGCTCTAGACGCGAGCGCCTGCCGCAAATGCCCGAGCAACACTGAATGAACGCACACTAACGTAGAATTGCAGAATCCACACAGGCGCTCTCCCGGCTAACTTATGATCGTTATATCCCTGAGATGTAACGTTGATGTAATAAAAACATTAAAAGAACACGAATTACTTTCGATTTATCTTTTTATTCAATGTTGAGAAGCAAAGACGGAAACATTTAAGCATTACCTGTAAGTGTATCATTAATCATTACTTAAGGTACACGGAACCTACCTTATGTTATAACATTTCCATATATAAAACATTTAGTACAGAACGTAATCCTGCTAAAAGCTTAATGCATATTGATCGATAGGTTTCCGCTGAATTCAATTTTGCGTAGCATTCACCTACAAGCACGTGAGAACATTTGCAACTGTTTACTTACTACAACAATGTAATATATAATTAATAGCTCTGAACCTTCTTGTTAATATTATAAAACGGGGAATCTGTGTTTATTTAGTTCGTTTGTCCCGTTTTCACGCCTCGACACCGACACCTCAATCGATCTTCGTGAATTTGGGTTCACAGATAATTTGCGGTAAACGAAGACAGACTAGGCTAATTGTGTCGGGAAAACGCGTAGAAAAAGAGTGGGGATATCCACAGATAATACATACACGTAGAAAATAAATTAAAAACCGGCTAAGTGTGAGACTTAATCTCGTATTCGTATAAAGTCGAACTAAATCTATAAAAAAAAACTGTAAAAAATCACGTTTGTTGTATGGAGCCCCTTAAATATTTTAAAATATTCTGTTCTTAGTAGGTATTTGTTGTTATAGCGGCTACAGAAATATATCATGTGTGAAAATTTCAACTGTCTATCTATCGTTTATTTAGTATTCAGACAATCAATGAGAATATAATTGAAAAACTTATACCTACTGTATACAAGCTAGTGGAAAATATTATACAAGCGGAGTAGGTACAAAGGGGAGGGGAAGAACTCATAGATAGGGCATCGAAAACTTCGTTCACATCGCTGTCAACGGGAAAAGAGAAATAAATACAAAAAAAATAAATAAATAAAAATAAAAAAAGTGCCAAGAACACTGGCCGCATTGCCACGTTGAATGGCAATGCTGATTCGTTGACCAAATAAAAGGCCAGCCCTCTGATCACGTGAAGAGTCGACTGCTTGCTGATTAGTGAATTAATAACACATTGGTATATCTAAGTACATCATTTAAATGCAATAGGTATCGAAAAAGAGTAAAAAATCGAATAAGTATTTTAAGTATTTCATCCAATTTTTCAATTAGGTACATTCATAAATCCATGTTTTCTTCCAATGTAAGTAAGCAGATACTAAAAAAAACCCTTCCGGTAATCCTTTCAGATAGATATATCTTGTTTTATTTAGGAACCGCGGTCATACACTTTATACTTTATACGTTCACATATTTTCGTTTATTCGTACGAAGAAACTACACATATTCACAATTCTGTGGTTTAATAACACATTCCTAAGATCCGCCTTTCTCGTTCATTCCATTGTGTATGCTAGTGAAACCTTATACCTACACACATGACACAACGAAGGTCGATCCCCCGACGTAGGGTTGCCAGCCGGTTGACCCTGTAAAACTTAGATGAACGTTGGAGACTTAAATGAACGTTGGAGACTTAGATGAACGTTGGAGACTTAAATGAACATTGGAGACTTAGATGAACGTTGGAGACTTAGATGAACGTTGGAGACCTAGATGAACATTGAAGACTTAGATGAACGTTGTAGACTTAGATGAACGTTGGAGACTTAGATGAACGTTGGAGACTTAGATGAACGTTGGAGACTTAGATGAACGTTGGAGACTTAGATGAACGTTGGAGACTTAGATGAACATTGGAGACTTAGATAAACGTTGGAGACTTAGATGAACGTTGGAGACCTAGATGAACATTGAAGACTTAGATGAACGTTGTAGACTTAGATGAACGTTGGAGACTTAGATGAACGTTGGAGACTTAGATGAACGTTGGAGACTTAGATGAACGTTGGAGACTTAGATGAACGTTGGAGACTTAGGGAAGCTATCATTCCATCTGCAGAGCTTGTAAAAGATCTTCCTGTGAAAAGGTGGAGCGAACCTTAAAGTGAGTACTGGTCGGTGTTGTGACAATGTAACATGTAACAAAGCGAGCATTCGTGCAGTAAGTACGTGGAAACGAGCACGAACATGCGTATGTGTTTTGTTTTACTCAGATTTTAGGACCGTGACATCGGTCAGTACCCAGCTTTAAGTAAGCTGTCAGCTTTAAATAGAATGACAATTCACTTGAAGTAAGTTTTCACTGTGAGATCTTTGTAAAATAACAAGTCTTATAACCGGTGAGCCAGAATAGACAAGTCATTACATCAGACCGATTAAGAATGTTGTGCCTAAGTTTTATAATAGTGACGATTATTATTGTTCCTGTTTCATAAAATCGTCCTAGCTTTTAGTGAAATATCGAGAAAGCATGACGAAACGAAAAAGCTAAAATGTAAAAAAAAACTAACAAAAGCTGTACCGACTGAACCATCCAAAAAGCTTCACAGAATCCGTACAACATTAGACCTCGGAACTCAAAAAAAAAAAAAAAAAATTCGGATTCTGCTCTATGACCAGTAATCCGTACTCTTGGCAACCCTACCCCGTAGGAGGGGACTCAATAAAACCAAAACTTTTGTGAACTACGTACGACAAGTTATTACAATCATAGAAGATTAAGTGTCTCTTGACTCGCCCTTGTTCCATTTATGTCATCATTATTATCATATTAATCTTAGAGCCTAGGACAGTTTATGCTCTTGTACCCTTGCCAGAAAATATCTTAAAAAAAAACAACTCTACTAGTCTTAATTCATTATTATTTCGGCTGAAAGAGGCGTGGTCTTCGTTTTGGGTATTTGCTGGACATAGCCTGAGCCAAGCGTCACCATTTCAACTGCTCATATGATCCAGTTTCAAGGCCCTCACTAAATCACCAGTTCATCGGTCCAAATAGTGTGTGTCCATTCAACGCAGTGTCTTCTGTACTTTCACCCGAAGGTCCTTGGAAATAGCTTTTTAATTAAGACCAATTCGAGCTTTTTTACACGACTGCCCAAAAAAGGAGTGTTCTTCTCAGGATTCATGTATGTACGTATGTTTGTGAGTTTCTTTATTCTACCATAACTTCTAAACGGCTAAACCCACTTCGATGTAAATAGTATCGTTAGAAGCGTTACACTATTCCGGTTAACATAGGTTAGTGGACATTATAAAAATAACAATAGGGTGGCTATGGTTCATGAATAAAAACGAACGTATATATTTTTCCATTAATATTTTTTTACCTACCAAACCTCACAGACAGTTGCAGCTTATAACATTATATTTCCTACTTTTACCCTGCTAACAAAAATAGGAGCCTCGCGCATCGCGGCTTTCTTTTTTCACGACCGTAACATAAGGCGAGTTTAAATGATTATTAGATCAAAGAAATCTTATACACTGTGAATATTATAATTTTTAATCAACAGTTTAAGTGTATTTTTATTTTAATATTTTTTCGTGATTGTATAACAGATTATGTTATTTTCAAAAAAATCATTCCGTGAGAAGAAGCGGGTCCTAATCAAACCAACCGGATCTAATGCGGGTTGATGAAATGAAAGGCACTTCAGATAATTGTCTCTGCAACGGCTGCCAAGTCCAAAGCGCAGTTCATTGCAGCTGTTCTAGTAAGACATTATCTCTTAACATCAATTGGGGCCTTTGCCAGGTTTATCACTTGCTTCCGCCGAATAGGCAATTTGCCAGGTTCTGAAGAAGTCTTCTAAACCTAGATTTTGTCCAACTTTTTTAGTCCAATATATGTTGGTGATAGCTCTTCGATCTTGAGGCATGGTGGCCAAAGCCGGGGTGCATGCAGAAAACCTCCTCGTGTGCCTAACGGCTGCTGGTTCCTTACGAATCCGTTCGGGGGAAAGAGCAGTTGACGGGCCGGTGCACCCTGGGCACGGGCAATAGTCTCTCCATGTCGGAGGGGCTATTGTCTGTGGCAAATTTCTGCGAGATGGGGTCGCTCCTGTCCGATCGACAGTCGTCGATTGGCAAAGGATGCGACCAATGCCGCTGCGGTGCAGGCGCACCAACGCGGCAGCTGCTCTCTCCTCACGGAGCAATCCTGAGGAGAGAGCTTTCGGCGGGTCCGCTGAGTCGGGTTGGCCGGACAGCGGACGGAGGCATGTCTAATGCCGCCGTCGGGGGCTTGGCTTTACCGCCTGGCCCAGAGGAAGGACACCTCTAAGATAAAAAACCCCCAATCCTAAGTTCTGAAGCGCGGCGATAGGATGAATGGCTGGTGGGGTTACCAGTCGTTAGCGCTTCCCCTGTAGGGTACCTGCCGACCCCCTGCAGTATGTAGGCTTACCGAGTATCTAGGCTCTGCTCGGTGGACATTTGAAACCTATATCTACTCGTGGGAATCATATGGATACAACACAACAACAAAAAAAAAACGATGATGGGCCAGTTTTGGCGGAGATTGAAGAGCCGCCTGCCGGAAGCGGCAGCAAGAGCCGAGGAGGCTCACACGCCACCTCAAAATTTTGGGGGAAGCGTTCGCGCGGGGAGGCTTTAAATCCCTCCTCAAGCGAAGAGGATCTGTCGGCCGCAAAGGTGCCGACATCAAAAAGAGGTGGTCGCGCAGTGGTGGGTGCAACATCCGCTCGGCTGCCGCAGCGCGACCAAAGGGGTCGATTCTTGCGGCCCGCTACGCCGATTCCAGGGGTCAGTTCAGACCGACCCCAGGAAGAAGCGGTGAGCGACGAAACCACGGTTGCTGACCTGAGCGGAGACTCCGCTGCGTCCCCGCTATTGCTAGATAGCAACAAAGCGGAGGTTAACGCTGCAAAGCGGGCGCAGCGGAAAGCGGCCGCGGCTGATGAGGTCGGCGAGATGGCTCGACAGGCTCGAGAACGGCGGGCCGCTCAGGCGGCTTCTGGGGAGGGCTTAACGGCGGCGGCACTCAGTCGCCAGGCTCTGGACGGCGTGGACGTTGTCCTGAAAGTTGCCACAAAATCGGGCAGCTTAAAGGGCACGTTCACGCGCGCCCTTAAAGAGGCGGCTGAGGGCATCAAGGAGGCGGTTGAGGTCCTCCTTGACCGAACAACCTCGGAGGAGACGGCGAAGCTGTGGGAGGAGAACAGCCGTCTCCGAGCTGAGCTGGAGGACCTCAAACGGGAGGTTGCCGCACAAAGGGTAGCTCCCGGCTCCCCGGTGGTTGCGGCCCCTCCGTCGGCCCCTGCCCCTGCAACTGCGCGAGATACGGACATCGAGAAGATCGTCCGCATCTGCATGCAGCAGTGTGGGGGCATGATGAATGCCCGCCTGGAGGCCTTAGAGTCAAGGCTACTCCCGGCCCAGAACCTCCGGCCACCGCTAGCGGCGGACAAACGGAGGATGGAGGAAGCCGCAAGGCCAGGGCCGTCGACCGAGGCGGCCAAAGCTGGAAAGAGGGGTAAAAAGCCCGCGGAGGGGCCCAAGAAGCCCGCGGAGGGTGCGTCAACACCCCCTCCCAGCTCAAATGCGACCCCAGCGACCGCGTCCGACCCCACCACAGAGGCTTGGACGACGGTCGTCAAAAAGAGCCGCAAAAAGAAGACGGCGCCGCCGGCACCCGCTCAGCCTAAGCCCGCGCATAAAAAAAAGCGGAGGTCTAGAAAGAGCAGGGCCCTACGCTCCGCGGCTGTGGTACTCACACTGCAGCCCGGAGCCATCGAGAGGGGCCTTACCTACAAGGAGGTCCTCACGCAGGCGAAGGCGAAGGTCGCGTTCCCCGACCTCGGCACACCGACCGGCTTCAAAATGAGGTCGGCGGTTACGGGGGCGCGGCTGTTCGAGGTTTCCGGACCCTCGGGCAGCGAGAAGGCGGACATCCTGGCCGCCAAATTGAGAGAGGTCCTCCACGAAGAGGACGTTCGAGTTTCCAGACCCGTGAAGACCGCTGAACTGCGCGTCGATGGCCTGGACGACTCGACGACCCCGGAGGAGGTCGTGGCGGCCGTCGCCCGAAGCAGTGGATGTCCGTCGGGTGACGTGCGGGTGGGCGAGATTCGCGCCGACGCTGCCGGGCTCGGCACCATTTGGGTGAAGTGCCCGGTGGCGGCGGCGAAGATGATCGCCGACAGCGGGCGGCTTTTGGTGGGGTGGGTTGCAGCACGGGTGAAGCTGCTGCAACCCAGGGCTATGCGGTGCTACCGATGTCTTGACGTTGGGCACGTCAGGGCACGGTGCACCGCCGCAATAGACCGCAGCGAGCAATGTTATCGCTGCGGTAAGCCCGGCCACAAGGCGGCTCAGTGCTCCGCGACGCCGAACTGCAGTCTCTGTACGGATGCAGGGAGGCCCGCGGGGCACAATGTGGGCGGAAAGGCCTGTGGCGCACCCGCCCCCAAGAAGGGGAAGAAAAAGAACCGGGCTGCCGGGGGCTCTTTACACCCCCCTCAGCCTGGTTGCTCTTCGGCCGACTCCCGGCCTAGGAATGGTGCCGAGGGAATGGATTGTGGATAATGCTACAATTCCATTTCCTCCAGGGCAATCTCAACCACTCTGCCAGGGCTCAGGACCTTGTACTCCAGAGCATGGCAGAGTGGTCGATTCATGTGGCTGTGGTCGCCGAGCCGTACTACGTCCCCCCCCGAGATAATTGGGTGGGTGACCTGGACGGCTTGGTGGCCATCATTGGCGGGGCTCTTACCGACCCGTCCCGAGGTCACGGCTGGGTGGCCGCCCTCGCGGACGGCATTATCACTGTTGGGGCGTATTTCTCCCCCAACAAGAGCCTCGCCGACTTCGAGAGCTTCCTTGTCGAGTTGGGTGCCGTCGTGAACCGGTACCACCCTCGCCCGGTGCTGTTACTCGGGGATCTCAACGCCAAGTCTGCGGCGTGGGGATCTCCAGTCACCGATGCCAAGGGCGAGGCGTTGGAGGAGTGGGCGGTCACGACCGGCTTGACCGTTCTGAATCGGGGCTCGGTCTACACGTGCGTGCGGCAGCGGGGCGGCTCTATAGTGGACGTCTCGTTCGCTAGCCCCGCTGTCGCGAGCCGTGTCCGCGAATGGCGTGTCGCCGTGGAGGTGGAGACGTTATCGGATCACCGATACATCCGTTTCGACGTCTCCTCCCAGACCGCGGGCGGCCGCAGCCCATCGGCCCCGCGAACGGACGGTCCGCGCTGGGCGCGCAAGCGCCTCGACAGGGAGCTACTCGAGGAGGCCGCCATATTGCAGGCCTGGATTCGGGAGTCGGCGACGACCGGACCCGTCGATGTCGAAGAGGAGGCGCAGTGGTTTCACGGGGCGATGACGCAAATCTGCGACGCGTCCATGCCCCGGGTCCACACTCAACCCAGAAGGCGCCAGGTGTACTGGTGGTCCGCCGAGATCGCACAGTTGCGCGTCTCTTGCGTGCGAGTGCGGCGCCAGTACACCCGATACCGGAGAAGACGTCGTCGGGTCCCTGACGAAGAAGCCGCGCTGTATGAGGTGTACCGCGCGGCTAAGGAGGCTCTGTGGCTGGCCATCGGCGAGGCGAAGACGCGATCCAGGGAGGAGATGTTGGCGACTCTCAACGGGGATCCGTGGGGGCGTCCCTATCGCTCGGTCCGAGGGAAACTCGGACCATGGGCGCCCCCGCTTACGGAGAGTCTCCAACCAGAGCTGCTGGAGGACGTAGTGGCAGCCCTCTTCCCGGCACGAGCGGAGCGTACTCCGCCGCCGATGGCTTTGCCCACAGCCGCAGAGCCTGAAGAGAACGCCAGCGTCCCAGAGGTGACACAAGCAGAGTTGAGGGCGGCCGTGATGCGGCTCCGGGCGAAGAACACTGCCCCGGGGCCCGATGGGATTCACGGTTGCGTGTTAGCCCTCGCTCTGAAGGAGCTAGAGCCCCAACTGAGAGGACTCTACACAGCGTGCCTGGAGCAGGGCCAGTTTCCCGTTCAGTGGAAATCTGGACGTCTGGTTCTGCTCAGGAAGGTGGGGCGCCCTGCGGACTCACCGTCCGCGTACCGGCCCATAGTGCTGCTGGACGAGGTGGGAAAGCTGTTCGAGCGGATAATCGCAGCCCGCCTCGTCAGCCACTTGTGCGGAGAGGGGCCGGACCTAGCCGAATGCCAGTTCGGGTTCCGGCACGGGCGCTCCACTATCACGGCTATATCGCGTGTGAGAGTCCTGGCGGAGGAAGCGGTGTCCCGGGGTGGGGTGATGTTGGCGGTGTCCTTGGACATTTCCAACGCCTTCAACACTCTGCCCTGGAGTTGTATTCGGGAGGCACTACGCTATCATCGAGTGCCTCCCTACCTCCGCCGCGTCATTGGGGCTTATTTGGCGGAGAGGTGTGTCACCTATCTGGGACGTGACGGCATACACCAGCACCCCATGTCGTGCGGTGTTCCGCAGGGTTCGGTCTTGGGCCCGCCCCTGTGGAACATCGGGTACGACTGGGTGCTGAGAGGCGAGCTCCAGCCGGGAGTGGACCTGACGTGTTACGCTGACGACACGCTGGTCACTGCCCGGGGGAGCTCGTACAGGGAGGCAGCGTTGCTGGCGACGGCCGCGGTCTCACAGGTGGTGAGCCGCATACGGCGCCTTGGCCTGGAGGTGGCCCTCAACAAGTCGGAGGCCATAGTTTTTCATGGCCCCCGGCGGGCGCCGCCGGCGGGATCACACATCGTGGTCGATGGGGCCCGTATCGCTGTCGAGTCCACCATGAAATACCTGGGATTGGTGCTCGACAGCCGGTGGGATTTCGGACCCCACTTCCGACGGCTGGCGCCCAAGTTGTTGGGCGCGGCTGGGGCGCTGTCAACGCTGCTTCCCAATCTGGGGGACCCGAGCACCGTCTGCAGGCGGTTGTACGTGGGGATCGTGCGATCGATGGCCCTGTATGGGGCCCCGATCTGGGCGGCTGACCTGACGGCCGGCACCATCTCTGTTCTGCGGAAGCCGCAGAGGGTGATGGCCGTCAGAGTCATCAGGGGTTATCGCACGATCTCCTACGAGGCGGCTTGCGCACTGGCCGGATCTCCGCCCTGGGACCTGGAGGCAAAAGTCCTCGCGTCAATGCATCGGTGGCGCGAGGACGCGCGGGCGCGCGGGGAGCGACTGACGCAGCGACATTTTGAGCTGCGTCGGTCGCAGCTGCGCGAGGTCCTGGTGGCGGAATGGCGGAACAGGCTTTCACGCCCTACCGCCGGCCTCGTCACTATCGAGGCCATCCGGCCAGTGCTCGACATGTGGCTCGGGAGAAGGCACGGCTCTCTGTCGTTTCGTGTGACACAGGTCCTCACGGGGCATGGTTGCTTCGGGAGGTTCCTGTGTCGCATAGGCAGAGAGCCGGACGCTCGGTGTCACCACTGCGTCGACTGTCGGGAGGACACGGCGCGGCATACGCTGGCAGAGTGTGCCGCCTGGGAGGAGCCGCGCCGTGCCCTCGTCTCTGTGGTAGGCAGTGACCTCTCGCTGCCGGCTGTAGTCCGTTCTATGGTCGGCGGTGAGGAGTCCTGGGACGCGGTGGTCTCCTTCTGCGAAACTGTCATCTTGCAGAAGGAGGCTGCGGAAAGGGAGAGGGAGATGTCGAGTGCTCACCCGGCCCGCAGCAGGCGCACCGGGCGTCGGAGGAGGGCATACGCTGCCCTCCTTCTGCCCCCCTAACTGGGTCCAGGGGCGGCGGACTTGGGGATGTCCGTTGCCCCCCATTCATCCGGACCCGAGGTGGCGGCGCGTGGTGTTCCCGTGCGCCCCTCTGACGTCGCGGGGGGAGTTAAACACCTCACTCCCCCCGCTTACGAGATGTGGCCCGCAGAGGCGGGCCGGCACCAGCCGGGGATTACGGAAGTCGCATACGTTCCCGCGATCCCCGGCGTAGGTGGAAGATGGAACACCGGGGTGGTTTTAGTCAGTAAGAGTCTGACAGACCCCTCCGCCCGCCCCAGGGCGGAGGACATCCATGAGGATTTCCCCCCGTAAAAAAAAAAAAAAAAAAAAAAAAATGGTGGCCAAAGCCAGCTTATACTGGCTATGTTGCCACTGTCATGCGACCTACCTACTGTACGTTTACCTTCACGAATGTCACGCGTGTAAACATGTACCCAAATCGAATAAAATCTGACACTAGGTAGCTGCTGAAGAATGAACAAACATTGTATACAAAATAAATTGAGGGAACATCGTGTGAATTCTTAATCATAAAGTTAGAACCTTTTCCTCACTGCAAAGACAAAGGAATAACAATGAATATTTTTTCTAAAAGGGTTTAAGCTGAAAAAACGGCTAAGCCTTTAAGCCTCCTCCAAACTAAAGATAGCATCAAATCCCCTAATGATGAAATCAGCCTTATTTTTAAAGTCTTATGATAATGGAACTGTCCGCGTCATACACCCCTTTTAATTTTGTCTAGCGAGTTTGTGTGTGTCGTCATATTATAATGAGGGCTTTCGAGTTTGAGTTCACCGCTAGAGGCGCTAGTGCAGCGTGAGGTTGAGGTTGTTGTGATTATTGTTAATATTTTTCTAAAATAGCCTGACGGCAGATTAAGTTACCGACCACTTGCATTGAACTTTTTTCTGTCGGAAATAATTTTTGCACATCTATGCTGTAGTGTATGTCCTTTATTTTTAGGGTTCCGAACCCAAAGGGTAAAAACGAGACCCTATTGCTAAGACTCCGCTGTCCGTCTGTCTGTCACCAGGCTGTATCTCATGAGCCAACATGATAGCTAGACAGTTAAAATTTTCACAGATGATGTATTTCTGATGCCGCTATAACAACATATACTAAAAACAGAATAAAATAAATATTGAAGTGGGGCTCCCATACAACAAACGTGATGATGAGCCCGCGTAACCCAGCCGCACTATCTATGTTGTCTATACTAATATTATAAAGAGGTTAAATTTGTAAGTTTGTATGTAGGGGGTAATCTCTGGAACTAATGATCCAATTCTAAAAATTTTTTCACTGGTAGAAAGCTACATTATTCCTGAGTGCTATAGGCTATAAATTATTTTTATAACATGTATGACGGAATATCAGAATGGGCAGCGGAGCGATCTTTGTGATAGTCATCCATCATGGGCGTGTTGTAGAAGAAACGTTGAAATAATAGCACGTTTGTGATTCTTAACAGTCCCTCGTTTCATTCGATTACATTTGTAAACAAAATATACGGGCAAACACAAGATGAAACTAGATTACGAGCCAATAGGTTAGCACGCGTGCACTTCGTACGCTGTCTGTCAAAAGAATGCCAGCTGTCACGGCGTAGACGCAAACTTGCTACCCTATTCGGGGTTACCCGCTCATATTTTATAAATCGCCATTTATATTCGACCAATTGAAATAAATCACCATTTTAATTTTAAATTTAACAATAATTACTATTTAACCAAATAACACAATCAGTCTCTCATCTTAAATCTTGGATTTACTTTTAATTTAGCTGCGCGCCGTCACGGCCGTCCTGCATCTTCACACGTCCTCGTGTGTATTGCTCTCATCTTCACTATCGACGGTCAAACAGAAAGACACAATGATTAACATTATTCTCCACTCGGTCACCCTGACTCATATTTAAAGCAATACTTATAAGGCACCTAAATCTGATTATTTATCATTTTCAATACTAGTGATAACCAAATATCTCAGATAACACATCTCAGTGCCACCACAGCAAGTTAGTGCCAACCAAGCTGTTCGATGTCATACAGTTTGGTTGGCGCCACACAGGCTCGTCAATACCACACAGGCTAGTCAGTGCCACACAGGCTAGTCAATGCCACACAGGCTAGTCAATGCCACACAAGCGAATCAATGCCACACAGTCTAACCAATGCCACACAGGTCAGTCAATGCCACACAGGCTAGTCAATGCCACACAAGCGAATCAATGCCACACAGTCTAGTCAATGCCACACAGGTCAGCCAATGCTACTCAGACTAGTCAATGCCACACAGGTCAGTCAATGCTACTCAGACTAGTCAATGCCACACAGGCTAGTCAACGCCACACAGGCCAGTCAACGGGCGGTAATGCCACACAGGCTGGTGCCACACAGGCTAGTACCAAACAAACTGGTGCCACACAGGCTAGTGCCACACAGGCTAGTGCCACACAGGCTTGCGCCACACAGGCTATTGCCACACAGGCTATTGCCACACAGGCTGATGCCACACAGGCTATTGCCACACAGGCTGGTGCCACACAGGCTAGTGCCACACAGGCTAGTGCCACACAGTCTAGTGCCACACAGGCTATTGCCACACAGGCTATCGCCACACAGGCTGGTGCCACACAGGCTATTGCCACACAGGCTCTTGCCACACAGGCTCTTGCCACACAGGCTCTTGCCACACAGGCTCTTGCCACACAGGCTATTGCCACACAGGCTATTGCCACACAGGCTATTGCCACACAGGCTGGTGCCACACAGGCTATTGCCACACAGGCTGGTGCCACACAGGCTATTGCCACACAGGCTATCGCCACACAGAATGGTGTCACACAGGCTATTGCCACACAGGCTCTTGCCACACAGGCTCTTGCCACACAGGCTCTTGCCACACAGGCTCTTGCCACACAGGCTCTTGCCACACAGGCTATTGCCACACAGGCTATGGCCACACAGGCTATTGCCACACAGGCTATTGCCACACAGGCTGGTGCCACACAGGCTATTGTGACCAATGGTTAATATTAGCAAAGGCCTTCACAGTAAACAAGTAAATCACCTGCGCCGTTATCGGCACATTCTGACTCTACACTATTAGTAGGCCTTCAAACCTATGTACGTTCAACTCCAATGGAACGTAGCAATCTGGCATAGGTCGTATTCGATCATATGCATACTTATAGGTTCTACTCTTTTATTAGAGCCTTCAGTAAATGCCTATCGCCACGTGTTTGTTACTCATAGGGTGCGGTCAGACCCATTGGCACCACCTGAGGTGCGTTCAAGAGCTTCGAGTATGAGTAGACAAGCTATTCTTAACAACATTTCGTTTTATCATCATTGTCTTCGACTAAGACATCTAATACACGAGAATACTTGGTGATCGGGAATCTTCCTCAATCTTGCACAATCATGAAGAGTTAAGCGCCTTTAGTCGGTATCTATCAAGGTAAATAACCCTTCGATGATCCTTCGATGATCCTTAAATGGACCGTTTAATTCAAGATTTTACGTACCTAATCTGGTTTCACGCATAATCTTCTAATAACATGAAATCGTTAACAGAAAACTAAATCTTTAGCTGCTCATGTAAAATCACGCGTCGTTTTAAACCCTGTTATGAAATCTCAGGGACCTCATCTAATCGACTCCAGTACCTACATAACCAAACATCAATTATGGGTCTCGCAGTTTCTTAAATCAAACGCTCTACAGATGAAGTCTAACATTTTTGACGCATTATTTGCTGTCGTTGAATTCTACGGCAATTGTCTACAAACTAGTGTTGGTCAGTCAGTTAGCCGTTTGAGAGTTCAAGAGCGGCTGTATATGACCTAATTGAAACAAATGCGGTTTGATTCAAGATTCGTGATTACCAAGTCCAAAAACCGGTAAAAGTCACCAAACTCACAATAATTTGAATAAAGAAAATCAAAGACCAGGTATCTCATCACAGTCAACAGCTATCATATCATAGCTCAACACAACACAATTACTACACTCGCTCTTCCCCATGGGAATAATATCAAGTAAGTTTTATTTTGTACGACAAAGAACTACCGCAACCCTGTTACAGACTCCTTCGTCTGTATCACTCTGGGATACTGCTACGATACTCTAGTACAGTCACTGACACACAGAACTCAGAACCTGTTCACATAAACTAAATTGCCACTAACTCGTCATCTACTTCACAACATCTATTGGTACTTTGCCTCGGGTGTCTTCTTCTCCATAAAGAGATTTTAAAACATGCCGACCGATAAGCTATGCACATTGGAGCTTCCAAAAAGATACAATGTTTGCGTTAAACGTTCATGTGAAGGAGCTACGTTCACGAATTACTCTACGTTAATCTACGAACATCACGGTCATAACTGCACTGTTCAATTTGAATTAATAAATCTTATTTTAATCTCACCCGTATTAACTCACATACCGGGTAGGCAAACCAGTAGTGAGAATGGAAAAATCTATTTAGAAATTTTAATAGCATGATTTCTCTATGCCTGTAAACCTTTAATCATTGTCATTAAAATCAAGTTGCTGTTCATGATGGTTTACTTACTATCTAAATAACTGTTGAAAAACGTACGTAAATGTAAACGTATGTAAGGAAAACTGACGCCGACACGTTAGTACATAAGCCTGGGTCCAATTTTTCACCAAAAACGTCTAAGTCGGAACATGACCTTATGGCAACCTTGCCATGCACTATCTCATTCTAAAGTTTCGCACTGAACAAAATGTTGAAACTATTACCGCCAATGGGAAAACTAAGTACTCGCTTTGTATTAAGTATGTCAAAATAACCTTGCACTATCAAACCAACCACTGAATACATATGAAGAATTTGGAAACTTTTAAACTCACAATACAAATAAAATGGGAGCGACTCACCCAGTTCCAGACAGCTTTGAACGTTTTTACACCCCACAGATGTTGACAAGATGCTCGGCTACTGCAGTCTGCAAACTGGTTGTTGACCTTTGGTTTGTCACGCTCAGAACTGCTCAGAAGTTGCAGCTGCTCAGCAGTTATAGCAGCATGCGAACCGCTAGCCTCTTGCTAACTTCATCCACCGTAATACGATATCTGAAAACTGAGAAACACTACGAGAGTACAAGTTCTATCAAAGCTGTGGCTGAAAATAGAGCTTTCAGGTAGTAGTAGAAGTCAATAAATAAAGTCAATAAATCGAAAACTAAACAAAACATTGGCACAAGAAAAGAGGCCCACGCCCAGCAGTGGGCAAAGCCCGGGCAATGGAAGGTAATGATAAATCAAAACATGGCTTTTGCGAATAACACAGTTTTCAGAAAAAGCGTTAGGTGGGTACGGTATTGAGACTATAGCGCTTTATTGTCCCATGGAGGTATTTACGCCACTATATTCCCAACAACAATAACACTAAACAATCAAGTCTATTACTCAAATAGCGATAGCAAAATAATATCGCTTCATGAGCATTATATAGAGCATCGCTTAACCAGTCAACGTCAAAGCTATAGCGCTTAAACTACTACTACACTAAAGCGATAGCCAACACGACAATAACAACCTCACTTTAGCGTAGAGCAATAAAACGACAAGTCAACTGTCAAATATCGATAGTCGTCAATCATGAGACCGTAACCCTCTGTGAGTCAGTCTCCACAGCATAAAAATGTTTACCCGTAAACAAACAGAAAAATGTTAACTAACTAGCACCTCACCTCCACAGCAATAACTAAACGAAAATGGCTCACCAGATTGTCGTGAATATCCCCACACACTTCTCCTTGACCTGGCCAGTTGCTGTGAAGTTGCTTGCCTCCGTTTTAGACTGGTTTTCCATTGTTCAGGTTGATGAGGGTAGTCGCATAAAACTCGAAAAAAAGAAATCTTGACCTCGTAATTTTCCTTGAATTTTTCCAACGTTGAACCCAGATAGGTTATCTACGACAGGCATGAAGGCACGAAACTTTTCAGCGCCTTACTAATGGTCAAAAATAAGCTGCACTGCACAATACTGCATCCTCGACGCAACATACCACCGTGATACCGCACTATGATCGGGCGTCAAACTTGGGTTTAACGGATCAAATTTCAGGGCACTTCACGGCACACATTGAGTTTTTAACTTCTGGATTAGCGTACGCGTTTCAAAAAGAACAGCAATTTTCACTATCACTGTCACTATGTGTTTTGCATTTCAAAACGTAACGCCTCGTATTTCACTAGTATTGTCACGAATTTCCTTGTGGGCCATGTGGGTTACATCCCACTTCTGATGACGGAATATCAGAATGGGCAGCGGAGCGATCTTTGTGATAGTCATCCATCATGGGCGTGTTGTAGAAGAAACGTTGAAATAATAGCACGTTTGTGATTCTTAACAGTCCCTCGTTTCATTCGATTACATTTGTAAACAAAATATACGGGCAAACACAAGATGAAACTAGATTACGAGCCAATAGGTTAGCACGCGTGCACTTCGTACGCTGTCTGTCAAAAGAATGCCAGCTGTCACGGCGTAGACGCAAACTTGCTACCCTATTCGGGGTTACCCGCTCATATTTTATAAATCGCCATTTATATTCGACCAATTGAAATAAATCACCATTTTAATTTTAAATTTAACAATAATTACTATTTAACCAAATAACACAATCAGTCTCTCATCTTAAATCTTGGATTTACTTTTAATTTAGCTGCGCGCCGTCATGTATATTAACCGAGCTATCACAACTTTTGTCAAGCAAGTCGGAAAGAAATACCTTAATAAATTAGAATTATTTGTATGCATGTATGTGAAGGGTAGGTGTAGGGTAGGTAGGTAGGTAGCTAGTTAACGGGAGCGAAGCCGCGGGAGACAGCTAGTATTTAATAAATAATAAATGTAACCGCACGTTTACGGCATTATACATTATTTTCCTTCTAACTTCGTTCACATGCGCGTAATAACAACTTGAATGCTTAGGGACCTTACTCGCCAGTGCCACCAACTGGTGAGCACAAAACTGTAGCCCCCATTGAGTATTAGCTTTTCCATTGTATTCGCTCATAGATCCCAGCTTTCAGGAACGTGCCTTTTTATCCGACAGTCCGCGTCGTGTAAATGTTTTTTAAAATGTATGTGACGGAATATCAGAATGGGCAGCGGAGCGATCTTTGTGATAGTCATCCATCATGGGCGTGTTGTAGAAGAAACGTTGAAATAATAGCACGTTTGTGATTCTTAACAGTCCCTCGTTTCATTCGATTACATTTGTAAACAAAATATACGGGCAAACACACGATGAAACTAGATTACGAGCCAATAGGTTAGCACGCGTGCACTTCGTACGCTGTCTGTCAAAAGAATGCCAGCTGTCACGGCGTAGACGCAAACTTGCTACCCTATTCGGGGTTACCCGCTCATATTTTATAAATCACCATTTATATTCGACCAATTGAAATAAATCACCATTTTAATTTTGAATTTAACAATAATTACTATTCAACCAAATAACACAATCAGTCTCTCATCTTAAATCTTGGATTTACTTTTACGAGTAATTTAGCTGCGCGCCGTTACGGCCGTCCTGCATCTTCACACGTCCTCGTGTGTATTGCTCTCATCTTCACTATCGACGGTCAAACAGAAAGACACAATGATTGACATTATTCTCCACTCGGTCACCCTGACTCATATTTAAAGCAATACTTATAAGGCACCTAAATCTGATTATTTATCATTTTCAATACTAGTGATAACCAAATATCTCAGATAACACATCTCAGTGCCACCACAGCAAGTTAGTGCCAACCAAGCTGTTCGATGTCATACAGTTTGGTTGGCGCCACACAGGCTCGTCAATACCACACAGGCTAGTCAGTGCCACACAGGCTAGTCAATGCCACACAGGCTAGTCAATGCCACACAAGCGAATCAATGCCACACAGTCTAGTCAATGCCACACAGGTCAGTCAATGCCACACAGGCTAGTCAATGCCACACAAGCGAATCAATGCCACACAGTCTAGTCAATGCCACACAGGTCAGCCAATGCTACTCAGACTAGTCAATGCCACACAGGTCAGTCAATGCTACTCAGACTAGTCAATGCCACACAGGCTAGTCAACGCCACACAGGCCAGTCAACGCCACACTGGCTATTGCCACACAGGCTGGAGCCACATAGGCTATTGCCACATAGGCTATTGCCACACAGGCTGGTGCCACACAGACTGGTGCCACACAGGCTAATGCCACAAAGGCTATTGCCACACAGGCTGGTACCACACAGGCTAATGCCACACAGGCTGGTGCCACACAGGCTAGTACCAAACAAACTGGTGCCACACAGGCTAGTGCCACACAGGCTATTGCCACACAGGCTATTGCCACACAGGCTGATGCCACACAGGCTATTGCCACACAGGCTGGTGCCACACAGGCTAGTGCCACACAGGCTAGTGCCACACAGGCTAGTGCCACACAGGCTATTGCCACACAGGCTATCGCCACACAGGCTGGTGCCACACAGGCTATTGCCACACAGGCTCTTGCCACACAGGCTCTTACCACACAGGCTCTTGCCACACAGGCTCTTGCCACACAGGCTCTTGCCACACAGGCTATTGCCACACAGGCTATTGCCACACAGGCTATTGCCACACAGGCTGGTGCCACACAGGCTATTGCCACACAGACTGGTGCCACACAGGCTATTGCCACACAGGCTATCGCCACACAGGCTGGTGCCACACAGGCTATTGCCACACAGGCTCTTGCCACACAGGCTCTTGCCACACAGGCTCTTGCCACACAGGCTCTTGCCACACAGGCTCTTGCCACACAGGCTATTGCCACACAGGCTATTGCCACACAGGCTATTGCCACACAGGCTATTGCCACACAGGCTGGTGCCACACAGGCTACTGCCACACAGGCTGGTGCCACACAGGCTATTGCCACACAGGCTGGTGCCACACAGGCTATTGCCACACAGGCTGGTGCCACACAGGCTAGTGCCACACAGGCTATTGTGACCAATGGTTAATATTAGCAAAGGCCTTCACAGTAAACAAGTAAATCCAGCTGCACAACTCACCTGCGCTGTTATCGGCACATTCTGACTCTACACTATTAGTAGGCCTTCAAACCTATGTACGTTCAACTCCAATGGAACGTAGCAATCTGGCATAGGTCGTATTCGATCATGTGCATACTTATAGGTTCTACTCTATTATTAGAGCCTTCAGTAAATGCCTATCGCCACGTGTTTGTTACTCATAGGGTGCGGTCAGACCCATTGGCACCACCTGAGGTGCGTTCAAGAGCTTCGAGTATGAGTAGACAAGCTATTCTTAACAAGATTTCGTTTTATCATCATTGTCTTCGACTAAGACATCTAATACACGAGAATACTTGGTGATCGGGAATCTTCCTCAATCTTGCACAATCATGAAGAGTTAAGCGCCTTTAGTCGGTATCTATCTAGGTAAATAACCCTTCGATGATCCTTCGATGATCCTTAAATGGACCGTTTAATTCAAGATTTTACGTACCTAATCTGGTTTCACGCATAATCTTCTAATAACATGAAATCGTTAACAGAAAACTAAATCTTTAGCTGCTCATGTAAAATCACGCGTCGTTTTAAACCCTGTTATGAAATCTCAGGGACCTCATCTAATCGACTCCAGTACCTACATAACCAAACATCAATTATGGGTCTCGCAGTTTCTTAAATCAAACGCTCTACAGATGAAGTCTAACATTTTTGACGCATTATTTGCTGTCGTTGAATTCTACGGCAATTGTCTACAAACTAGTGTTGGTCAGTCAGTTAGCCGTTTGAGAGTTCAAGAGCGGCTGTATATGACCTAATTGAAACAAATGCGGTTTGATTCAAGATTCGTGATTACCAAGTCCAAAAACCGGTAAAAGTCACCAAACTCACAATAATTTGAATAAAGAAAATCAAAGACCAGGTATCTCATCACAGTCAACAGCTATCATATCATAGCTCAACACAACACAATTACTACACTCGCTCTTCCCCATGGGAATAATATCAAGTAAGTTTTATTTTGTACGACAAAGAACTACCGCAACCCTGTTACAGACTCCTTCGTCTGTATCACTCTGGGATACTGCTACGATACTCTAGTACAGTCACTGACACACAGAACTCAGAACCTGTTCACATAAACTAAATTGCCACTAACTCGTCATCTACTTCACAACATCTATTGGTACTTTGCCTCGGGTGTCTTCTTCTCCATAAAGAGATTTTAAAACATGCCGACCGATAAGCTATGCACATTGGAGCTTCCAAAAAGATACAATGTTTGCGTTAAACGTTCATGTGAAGGAGCTACGTTCACGAATTACTCTACGTTAATCTACGAACATCACGGTCATAACTGCACTGTTCAATTTGAATTAATAAATCTTATTTTAATCTCACCCGTATTAACTCACATACCGGGTAGGCAAACCAGTAGTGAGAATGGAAAAATCTATTTAGAAATTTTAATAGCATGATTTCTCTATGCCTGTAAACCTTTAATCATTGTCATTAAAATCAAGTTGCTGTTCATGATGGTTTACTTACTATCTAAATAACTGTTGAAAAACGTACGTAAATGTAAACGTATGTAAGGAAAACTGACGCCGACACGTTAGTACATAAGCCTGGGTCCAATTTTTCACCAAAAACGTCTAAGTCGGAACATGACCTTATGGCAACCTTGCCATGCACTATCTCATTCTAAAGTTTCGCACTGAACAAAATGTTGAAACTATTACCGCCAATGGGAAAACTAAGTACTCGCTTTGTATTAAGTATGTCAAAATAACCTTGCACTATCAAACCAACCACTGAATACATATGAAGAATTTGGAAACTTTTAAACTCACAATACAAATAAAATGGGAGCGACTCACCCAGTTCCAGACAGCTTTGAACGTTTTTACACCCCACAGATGTTGACAAGATGCTCGGCTACTGCAGTCTGCAAACTGGTTGTTGACCTTTGGTTTGTCACGCTCAGAACTGCTCAGAAGTTGCAGCTGCTCAGCAGTTATAGCAGCATGCGAACCGCTAGCCTCTTGCTAACTTCATCCACCGTAATACGATATCTGAAAACTGAGAAACACTACGAGAGTACAAGTTCTATCAAAGCTGTGGCTGAAAATAGAGCTTTCAGGTAGTAGTAGAAGTCAATAAATAAAGTCAATAAATCGAAAACTAAACAAAACATTGGCACAAGAAAAGAGGCCCACGCCCAGCAGTGGGCAAAGCCCGGGCAATGGAAGGTAATGATAAATCAAAACATGGCTTTTGCGAATAACACAGTTTTCAGAAAAAGCGTTAGGTGGGTACGGTATTGAGACTATAGCGCTTTATTGTCCCATGGAGGTATTTACGCCACTATATTCCCAACAACAATAACACTAAACAATCAAGTCTATTACTCAAATAGCGATAGCAAAATAATATCGCTTCATGAGCATTATATAGAGCATCGCTTAACCAGTCAACGTCAAAGCTATAGCGCTTAAACTACTACTACACTAAAGCGATAGCCAACACGACAATAACAACCTCACTTTAGCGTAGAGCAATAAAACGACAAGTCAACTGTCAAATATCGATAGTCGTCAATCATGAGACCGTAACCCTCTGTGAGTCAGTCTCCACAGCATAAAAATGTTTACCCGTAAACAAACAGAAAAATGTTAACTAACTAGCACCTCACCTCCACAGCAATAACTAAACGAAAATGGCTCACCAGATTGTCGTGAATATCCCCACACACTTCTCCTTGACCTGGCCAGTTGCTGTGAAGTTGCTTGCCTCCGTTTTAGACTGGTTTTCCATTGTTCAGGTTGATGAGGGTAGTCGCATAAAACTCGAAAAAAAGAAATCTTGACCTCGTAATTTTCCTTGAATTTTTCCAACGTTGAACCCAGATAGGTTATCTACGACAGGCATGAAGGCACGAAACTTTTCAGCGCCTTACTAATGGTCAAAAATAAGCTGCACTGCACAATACTGCATCCTCGACGCAACATACCACCGTGATACCGCACTATGATCGGGCGTCAAACTTGGGTTTAACGGATCAAATTTCAGGGCACTTCACGGCACACATTGAGTTTTTAACTTCTGGATTAGCGTACGCGTTTCAAAAAGAACAGCAATTTTCACTATCACTGTCACTATGTGTTTTGCATTTCAAAACGTAACGCCTCGTATTTCACTAGTATTGTCACGAATTTCCTTGTGGGCCATGTGGGTTACATCCCACTTCTGATGACGGAATATCAGAATGGGCAGCGGAGCGATCTTTGTGATAGTCATCCATCATGGGCGTGTTGTAGAAGAAACGTTGAAATAATAGCACGTTTGTGATTCTTAACAGTCCCTCGTTTCATTCGATTACATTTGTAAACAAAATATACGGGCAAACACAAGATGAAACTAGATTACGAGCCAATAGGTTAGCACGCGTGCACTTCGTACGCTGTCTGTCAAAAGAATGCCAGCTGTCACGGCGTAGACGCAAACTTGCTACCCTATTCGGGGTTACCCGCTCATATTTTATAAATCGCCATTTATATTCGACCAATTGAAATAAATCACCATTTTAATTTTAAATTTAACAATAATTACTATTTAACCAAATAACACAATCAGTCTCTCATCTTAAATCTTGGATTTACTTTTAATTTAGCTGCGCGCCGTCATGTATATTAACCGAGCTATCACAACTTTTGTCAAGCAAGTCGGAAAGAAATACCTTAATAAATTAGAATTATTTGTATGCATGTATGTGAAGGGTAGGTGTAGGGTAGGTAGGTAGGTAGCTAGTTAACGGGAGCGAAGCCGCGGGAGACAGCTAGTATTTAATAAATAATAAATGTAACCGCACGTTTACGGCATTATACATTATTTTCCTTCTAACTTCGTTCACATGCGCGTAATAACAACTTGAATGCTTAGGGACCTTACTCGCCAGTGCCACCAACTGGTGAGCACAAAACTGTAGCCCCCATTGAGTATTAGCTTTTCCATTGTATTCGCTCATAGATCCCAGCTTTCAGGAACGTGCCTTTTTATCCGACAGTCCGCGTCGTGTAAATGTTTTTTAAAATGTATGTGACGGAATATCAGAATGGGCAGCGGAGCGATCTTTGTGATAGTCATCCATCATGGGCGTGTTGTAGAAGAAACGTTGAAATAATAGCACGTTTGTGATTCTTAACAGTCCCTCGTTTCATTCGATTACATTTGTAAACAAAATATACGGGCAAACACACGATGAAACTAGATTACGAGCCAATAGGTTAGCACGCGTGCACTTCGTACGCTGTCTGTCAAAAGAATGCCAGCTGTCACGGCGTAGACGCAAACTTGCTACCCTATTCGGGGTTACCCGCTCATATTTTATAAATCACCATTTATATTCGACCAATTGAAATAAATCACCATTTTAATTTTGAATTTAACAATAATTACTATTCAACCAAATAACACAATCAGTCTCTCATCTTAAATCTTGGATTTACTTTTACGAGTAATTTAGCTGCGCGCCGTTACGGCCGTCCTGCATCTTCACACGTCCTCGTGTGTATTGCTCTCATCTTCACTATCGACGGTCAAACAGAAAGACACAATGATTGACATTATTCTCCACTCGGTCACCCTGACTCATATTTAAAGCAATACTTATAAGGCACCTAAATCTGATTATTTATCATTTTCAATACTAGTGATAACCAAATATCTCAGATAACACATCTCAGTGCCACCACAGCAAGTTAGTGCCAACCAAGCTGTTCGATGTCATACAGTTTGGTTGGCGCCACACAGGCTCGTCAATACCACACAGGCTAGTCAGTGCCACACAGGCTAGTCAATGCCACACAGGCTAGTCAATGCCACACAAGCGAATCAATGCCACACAGTCTAGTCAATGCCACACAGGTCAGTCAATGCCACACAGGCTAGTCAATGCCACACAAGCGAATCAATGCCACACAGTCTAGTCAATGCCACACAGGTCAGCCAATGCTACTCAGACTAGTCAATGCCACACAGGTCAGTCAATGCTACTCAGACTAGTCAATGCCACACAGGCTAGTCAACGCCACACAGGCCAGTCAACGCCACACTGGCTATTGCCACACAGGCTGGAGCCACATAGGCTATTGCCACATAGGCTATTGCCACACAGGCTGGTGCCACACAGACTGGTGCCACACAGGCTAATGCCACAAAGGCTATTGCCACACAGGCTGGTACCACACAGGCTAATGCCACACAGGCTGGTGCCACACAGGCTAGTACCAAACAAACTGGTGCCACACAGGCTAGTGCCACACAGGCTATTGCCACACAGGCTATTGCCACACAGGCTGATGCCACACAGGCTATTGCCACACAGGCTGGTGCCACACAGGCTAGTGCCACACAGGCTAGTGCCACACAGGCTAGTGCCACACAGGCTATTGCCACACAGGCTATCGCCACACAGGCTGGTGCCACACAGGCTATTGCCACACAGGCTCTTGCCACACAGGCTCTTACCACACAGGCTCTTGCCACACAGGCTCTTGCCACACAGGCTCTTGCCACACAGGCTATTGCCACACAGGCTATTGCCACACAGGCTATTGCCACACAGGCTGGTGCCACACAGGCTATTGCCACACAGACTGGTGCCACACAGGCTATTGCCACACAGGCTATCGCCACACAGGCTGGTGCCACACAGGCTATTGCCACACAGGCTCTTGCCACACAGGCTCTTGCCACACAGGCTCTTGCCACACAGGCTCTTGCCACACAGGCTCTTGCCACACAGGCTATTGCCACACAGGCTATTGCCACACAGGCTATTGCCACACAGGCTATTGCCACACAGGCTGGTGCCACACAGGCTACTGCCACACAGGCTGGTGCCACACAGGCTATTGCCACACAGGCTGGTGCCACACAGGCTAGTGCCACACAGGCTATTGTGACCAATGGTTAATATTAGCAAAGGCCTTCACAGTAAACAAGTAAATCCAGCTGCACAACTCACCTGCGCTGTTATCGGCACATTCTGACTCTACACTATTAGTAGGCCTTCAAACCTATGTACGTTCAACTCCAATGGAACGTAGCAATCTGGCATAGGTCGTATTCGATCATGTGCATACTTATAGGTTCTACTCTATTATTAGAGCCTTCAGTAAATGCCTATCGCCACGTGTTTGTTACTCATAGGGTGCGGTCAGACCCATTGGCACCACCTGAGGTGCGTTCAAGAGCTTCGAGTATGAGTAGACAAGCTATTCTTAACAAGATTTCGTTTTATCATCATTGTCTTCGACTAAGACATCTAATACACGAGAATACTTGGTGATCGGGAATCTTCCTCAATCTTGCACAATCATGAAGAGTTAAGCGCCTTTAGTCGGTATCTATCTAGGTAAATAACCCTTCGATGATCCTTCGATGATCCTTAAATGGACCGTTTAATTCAAGATTTTACGTACCTAATCTGGTTTCACGCATAATCTTCTAATAACATGAAATCGTTAACAGAAAACTAAATCTTTAGCTGCTTATGTACAATCAAATTGAGCTTTACCTTATACCACGCGTCGTTTTAAACCCTGTTATGAAATCTCAGGGACCTCATCTAATCGACTCCAGTACCTACATAACCAAACATCAATTATGGGTCTCGCAGTTTCTTAAATCAAACGCTCTACAGATGAAGTCTAAAATTTTTGACGCATTATTTGCTGTCGTGGAATTCTACGGCAATTGTCTACAAACTAGTGTTGGCCAGTCAGTTAGCCGTTTGAGAGTTCAAGAGCGGCTGTATATGACCTAATTAAAACAAATGCGGTTTGATTCAAGATTCGTGATTACCAAGTCCAAAAACCGGTAAAAGTCACCAAACTCACAATAATTTGAATAAAGAAAATCAAAGACCAGGTATCTCATCACAGTCAACAGCTATCATATCATAGCTCAACACAACACAATTACTACACTCGCTCTTCCCCATGGGAATAATATCAAGTAAGTTTTATTTTGTACGACAAAGAACTACCGCAACCCTGTTACAGACTCCTTCGTCTGTATCACTCTGGGATACTGCTACGATACTCTAGTACAGTCACTGACACACAGAACTCAGAACCTGTTCACATAAACTAAATTGCCACTAACTCGTCATCTACTTCATAACATCTATTGGTACTTTGCCTCGGGTGTCTTCTTCTCCATAAAGAGATTTTAAAACATGCCGACCGATAAGCTATGCACATTGGGGCTTCCAAAAAGACACAATGTTTGCGTTAAACGTTCATGTGAAGGAGCTACGTTCACGAATTACTCTACGTTAATATACGAACATCACGGTCATAACTGCACTGTTCAATTTGAATTAATAAATCTTATTTTAATCTCACCGGTATTAACTCACATACCGGGTAGGCAAACCAGTAGTGAGAATGGAAAAATCTATTTAGAAATTTTAATAGCATGATTTCTCTATGCCTGTAAACCTTTAATCATTGTCATTAAAATCAAGTTGCTGTTCATGATGGTTTACTTACTATCGAAATAACTAACTGTTGGAAAACGTACGTAAATGTAAACGTATGTAAGGAAAACTGTCGCCGACACGTTAGTACATAAGCCTGGGTTCAATTTTTCACCAAAAACGTCTAAGTCGGAACATGACCTTATGGCAACCTTGCCATGCACTATCTCATTCTAAAGTTTCGCACTGAACAAAATGTTGAAACTATTACCGCCAATGGGAAAACTAAGTACTCGCTTTGTATTAAGTATGTCAAAATAACCTTGCACTATCAAACCAACCACTGAATACATATGAAGAATTTGGAAACTTTTAAACTCACAATACAAATAAAATGGGAGCGACTCACCCAGTTCCAGACAGCTTTGAACGTTTTTACACCCCACAGATGTTGACAAGATGCTCGGCTACTGCAGTCTGCAAACTGGTTGTTGACCTTTGGTTTGTCACGCTCAGAACTGCTCAGAAGTTGCAGCTGCTCAGCAGTTATAGCAGCATGCGCACCGCTAGCCTCTTGCTAACTTCATCCACCGTAATACGATATCTGAAAACTGAGAAACACTACGAGAGTACAAGTTCTATCAAAGCTGTGGCTGAAAATACAGCTTTCAGGTAGTAGTAGAAGTCAATAAATAAAGTCAATAAATCGAAAACCAAACAAAACATTGGCACAAGAAAAGAGGCCCACGCCCAGCAGTGGGCAAAGCCCGGGCAATGGAAGGTAATGATAAATCAAAACATGGCTTTTGCGAATAACACAGTTTTCAGAAAAAGCGTTAGGTGGGTACGGTATTGAGACTATAGCGCTTTATTGTCCCATGGAGGTTTTTACGCCACTATATTCCCAACAACAATAACACTAAACAATCAAGTCTATTACTCAAATAGCGATAGCAAAATAATATCGCTTCATGAGCATTATATAGAGCATCGCTTAACCAGTCAACGTCAAAGCTATAGCGCTTAAACTACTACTACACTAAAGCGATAGCCAACACGACAATAACAACCTCACTTTAGCGTAGAGCAATAAAACGACAAGTCAACTGTCAAATATCGATAGTCGTCAATCATGAGACCGTAACCCTCTGTGAGTCAGTCTCCACAGCATAAAAATGTTCACCCGTAAACAAACAGAAAAATGTTAACTAACTAGCACCTCACCTCCACAGCAATAACTAAACGAAAATGGCTCACCAGATTGTCGTGAATATCCCCACACACTTCTTCTTGACCTGGCCAGTTGCTGTGAAGTTGCTTGCCTCCGTTTTAGACTGGTTTTCCATTGTTCAGGTTGATGAGGGTAGTCGCATAAAACTCGAAAAAAAGAAATCGTGACCTCGTAATTTTCCTTGAATTTTTCCTACGTTGAACCCAGATAGGTTATCTACGACTGGCATGAAGGCACGAAGCTTTTCAGCGCCTTACTAATGGTCAAAAATAAGCTGCACTGCACAATACTGCATCCTCGACGCAACATACCACCGTGATACCGCACTATTATCGGGCGTCAAACTTGGGTTTAACGGATCAAATTTCAGGGCACTACACGGCACACATTGAGTTTTTAACGTCTGGATTAGCGTACGCGTTTCAAAAAGAACCGCAATTTTCACTATCACTGTCACTATGGGTTTTGCATTTCAAAACGTAACGCCTCGTATTTCACTAGTATTGTCACGAATTTCCTTGTGGGCTATGTGGGTTACATCCCACGCCTGATGACGGAATATCAGAATGGGCAGCGGAGCGATCTTTGTGATAGTCATCCATCATGGGCGTGTTGTAGAAGAAACGTTGAAATAATAGCACGTTTGTGATTCTTAACAGTCCCTCGTTTCATTCGATTACATTTGTAAACAAAATATACGGGCAAACACACGATGAAACTAGATTACGAGCCAATAGGTTAGCACGCGTGCACTTCGTACGCTGTCTGTCAAAAGAATGCCAGCTGTCACGGCGTAGACGCAAACTTGCTACCCTATTCGGGGTTACCCGCTCATATTTTATAAATCACCATTTATATTCGACCAATTGAAATAAATCACCATTTTAATTTTGAATTTAACAATAATTACTATTCAACCAAATAACACAATCAGTCTCTCATCTTAAATCTTGGATTTACTTTTACGAGTAATTTAGCTGCGCGCCGTTATATGTTTGTATGTTAGTCTATTTCTTTGTTGCGGAATTAGTTCGAAAGAGTCACCGCGGCCCTGGATCGCAAAGGGCGTATGGAGGAATACGGATGGGTTTTAGTTAGTAAGAGTCTGACACTTCCTTCTGCTCCACCCAGAGCGGAAGAAAACTTTTGATGATTTCCCATACTTACATAAAAAAGTCTATTTCTTTGGCACGCCCAATAGACTAACTGCTTGTATAGATCTCGCAGCCAACGGTCCAGTTCAATGAATAGGCTAGGCTTTCAACGAAATGGCTTATTATTAAATCAGCCATTTCGTTGAAAGCCTAGCCTATTCATTGAACTGGACCGTTGGCTGCGAGATCTATTACTACACCGATACTGCACCGTTTATTCAGCGACTTTAGTGACATGAGCAAGTCTTTCAACGATATTGAACAAAAGATGTCACTTAGGTCGCTGAAAAATCGGCCCATTTAAATGAAAATTCTAGGCTTTTAATGAAACGGGATGCATGAAGGAGCCTCCTCGTGTAGCGCAATTTGATCCATCTGACACTCAACTGAACCGAGCGCTCGGCGCATCCTGGACAGTCTCACCTAACACCTTATAAGACTGGCCAATCCTTCCCTTGCGGTGGTAAGGCTAACGCCCGCCTGGTTCGCGACCACCCTCCCACCGGAGTTCGGCGTCAAGCAGCCTGCTGTGTTTCGCCGACGCGTGGGAGTACCAGTGCCTCAAGGTATCTTCTGGGCACGCTCGCTTCATCATGGACCTCATCTATCGCTTTCCATCAGGCGTGATCGTGGTCAAGAGCTAGCTCATTCATAAATAAAATAAAAATAAAAAAAAACGGCTGATTTCATTAAAAGCCAGGACATAGAAATAAACAAATGAGGTATCATTAGATAGGAATCTATTGATACCACATTTGTGTCAATTTGGCACTTAAGACGACATACGTACAGGCTACATTGATTTTGAAAAAGGAACAAGATGGTAACTGCTAGCTGCTGTATTATTATTATAGCCAGGCGGGGGACTCAAGTAGATGATTCCAAAAATGTACATAACTCACTGAAAACTACGAAATAAAAAAATGCTTGGGTTAAAAAGATATAACTGCAAAAACCTTCTGGGGGATTCGGGTAAAAAACCATCAAAAAGTTCCAAACAAGTCACTTTCAAGAAGCCTGATGGAGTTGCTGGCATTCAATCAGTAATGGGACACAAATAATGTAACCGATTGCCTGAAAAGTGACTTTTTTGCAACATTGGTTTTCAGAGTTCCGTACCCAAAGGGAACCAACGGAACCGTATTACTAAGCCTCCGCTGTCCGTCCGTCCGTCTGCCTGTCAGCGAGCTGTATCTCAGGAACTGTAATAGGCAGTTTAGGCAGTTGAAATTTTCAGTGTGTATTTCTATTATATCTTATATCGAGGTGGCTCGGGACAAAAAGATCTGGAAGGAGTTGGGGGAGGCCTTGCCCAGCAGTGGGACAGAATAGGCTGATAAGAAAAAAATCTATAGCCGCTGTAGCAACAAATAATAAAAATCTCCAAGAAACGTGTTTTTTTCGGTTTATGTTACGGAATCCTAATCCTCCGTGTGAGAATCCGACTCGCACATGGCCGGTTTTTTTAAACAAGGATTTTTTTTCGGGATAAAATAATGTAGCCTCTGGCATGCAAGCAATACTGTTGCTTTTTAAAAGCTATATTATATGTTCTGTCACAAACCTACAAAATATATACATTTTTTCCTTATTACCTACAATATCTTAGTAGTCAGTTAAATTCCATCCTCAACCGCTTTTATAAATGTCTACTGCACATTATTTGTGCCTGTTTTCCTTTTAAATTAGGTTAGTCAATATATTATTTTATGATCAATTACAGAAACTTTGACGTCAATAGTATTTCAATGCAATCTATTACCACAAAACCTACAGATTAAATGACAGCGGAGAAATAAAAGCATGATGGCTGACATTGAATAATTCACTTTTATATAATAATGAACACTTTGGTTGCATTATCTACATCCCAATCCTAACCATAGTACCTACCTATACTAACTAATATTATGAAGGTAACTTGGTTTGTTTCTCTTCAACGCCTATATATCCCTGTTCCGATCTGATGAATTTTGGTACAGAGATAGACCCTGAACAAGGTTATAGGCTTCTTTTATTTTGCAAAAGTCTATAGTAAAGTGAAGCCGCGGGAAAAATCTCGTTTAAAATAAAACCGTGTAGAGGTATATTACTCATTGCCATTATGGCTGTGTTGCAGTCTCTCCAACGGTGCCAGATCGCCTATCGGTACATCGAGGTGCTGAAGTGTTTGTATGAAAACGCCACCATGTCAGTCCGACTTCAGGATCAGACATCAGAACCTATCCTCCTGCAGCGGGGTGTGAGGCAGGGAGACGTAATTTCTCCGAAACTGTTCACGGCCGCAATGGAGGACGTCTTCAAGGTTTTGGACTGGAAAAGGCTAGGCATTAATGTCAATGGCGAGTAAATCACTCATCTTCGATTTGCCGACGATATAGTCGTCATGGCTGAGACCACAGAGGACCTCAACCTCAGTACAATGCTCGATGACCTCAGTAGAGCTTCCGAAAGAGTGGGTCTTAAAATGAACATGGACAAAACCAAGGTCATGGTAAATACCCATGTAGCACCCACTCCTATCAAGATTGGAGGCTCTGCACTCGAAGTTGTTGATGAGTACGTCTACCTGGGATAAACGATCCAGCTAGGTAGGGCTAACTTCGAGAAGGAAGTCAACCGTCGAATCCGACTCGTCTGGGCGGCGTTCGGGAAGTTGCGCGGTATCTTCTCGTCTCACATACCACAGTGTCTCAAGACGAAAGTCTATGACTAGTGCGTGTTGCCAGTGATGAGTCGCTCACAATGGACCTCATCAGAAGGCTTAAAGTCACCCAAAGGGCAATGGAGAGGGCAATGCTCGGACTTTCCTTGCGTGATCGAATCAGAAATGATGATATCCGCAAGAGAACCAAGGTTACCGACATAGCTCGAAGGATCGCCAAATTGAAGTGGCAGTGGGCAGGGCACATTGCTCGCAGAACAGATGGTCGATGGGGCCGAAAAGTTTTGGAGTGGCCACCGCGTACCGGAAGACGCAGCGTTGGAAGGCCTCCCACAAGGTGGACCGATGACCTGGTGAGGGTCGCGGGTAACCGATGGATGCGAGACGCACAGGACCGGTGGCTGTGGCGACACTTGGGGGAGGCCTATGTCCAGCAGTGGACGTCTTTCGGCTGATATGATGATGATGATGATGATTTATGGATGTTCTCCTTTATTAGCGAATTCAAAAAAAGGAGCAGGTTCTCAATTCGATTGTATTTTTTTTTGTTTCCTCATAGCTAACATAAACAAGAATTTTTCAAATGGGTTCATAAATGACGGATTTATGAACCGATTTGAAAAAGTCTTGTTTTATGTGAAAGGATATACCTCTCGATTGGTCTCATAGAAATTTTATCAAAATCGGTATTTGGTATTTTGGTTTCTAAATCCAAATATCTGGAAAAAATATATCATCCAAGTAAACGAAATTGCGTATTCTGCTTTCCTGTGACTTTACAGTGATGTTGTTAGGTGTGGGGTACTAAAAAGTATATGATAAAAAACTTTTTCACAAAAAAAAACCGACTTCCAAAAAAAACACTACAAGTACAAAATAACTTTAATTTCGGAAGTCGCAGTCTGTGTTAAATTACGAAGAACCAATTTAACACTGACTTCCGAAGTTTAAGTTATTTTGTAGGTACTGTAAGTAGTTTTTATTTGTGAATAAGTTTTTTGTGAAAAATCTATTTTGAACGTCAAATAAACAGTTTGAAAACAAATATATTATAGTGACTCTAGTTGTCATGCCGTTCACAATAAGTAGGTTCATATGGAGAAGAACGGACAAGAAAATCCATACTTAGTTACTCTTTTCTAATAAAAGTTTTACAATACTTAATATTCTGTACGTTATATGTTGCAGTCAACTAGCTCGTTGGCGGCGCAGTTCGATGAAAAAGCTAGGCGGTTGATTAAGCCTTAATCAGCCGCTTAGCTTTTTCATTGAACTGCGCCGATTAATCAGCGACTTAAGTGACATGGGTCGCTGAAAATGAAAAGGCTAGACCACCAATTAAACGGCTGATTAAGCTAATTGGTGCCACATATATATTAATCAATCTCTACTAACCCTACTAATGCGAGTCTGTCTGTCTGTTTGTGACGTTTTCACGCGAAAACGGCTGAACGGATTGTTATGAAATTAGCATATAATATAGCCTGGGATATGGAGAAGGACATAGGCTACCTTTTACGCGATAATCGACATCCACGCGGGCGGAGCCACGGGCAAAAGCTAGTTGATTATATGTGAGGACGACGCACCCAATATAACATTACATTACAAAGTAATACCAAAATAATATCTGACCTCCACAAGACAGGTGTCACAGTTTCTGGTTTCTGATTACCCCTAACGACTGACAAAGATGTTCAAATGAGACAAAGAGAGGCACGGAGGAAACTCCTTATGTAATCCACCAAGCTCAGCAAAATTAGCTTAATCTCGAAGTTCAACTCGTGCGGCTAACTATTCAGAACTCTTGCGGCCGCCCGGCCGGTCTCTCTTCGACCAACTATCGAATTACCTGAAGGGTGGTTTCAGCTTGATTGCAGCATCGGTGGTGGCATTCATTAAATCCCCTAAAGTACAGGTATATGTATGGCACTTGGAGACTCCAACGTCACGTGTAGCTCATGTTCTGAACAGTGGCAACGCACAACTTGGGTGCGCAACCGATTGAGTGCTTTCCATGTATCCCACTGCAGGTCCAGGAGGTCTACTCTCTAAGCCCGAAGTCCGTAGTTTCGGCCGTAGTGTCGGGCGTTTTCTACTCCGTATCACCTACGGACTTACGATTAGTCCCGAACCCGAACTAAGAACAACTGTCAAATCGTGTTGTCATTCATTCTTAGTTCGGGTTCGGGACTTCGGTTCGGTAGTCGGGTGGTGGTAGGCAAAGTTCTTCCCACAGCTTGCTTGCTTGAAGGGTCTGACAATAATATAAATTATGATTATGAAAATGTAGATTATTTCCATACAACAGACATGTATTAGCTCCACTGAGACAGATGCCCTATATAAGTAATCTCTCAATTCTATCTAATAGTAATACCCTGTGCGAGGTTCTCCAGTGTTACAGTACCAATAATTTATTTCCAATTAGTTAAGTACTGTTGAAAATCCAATCCAGGTAAGTACATGTTGTTATTTTCTGATCAAAATCCTTTTCATACTAATCCAATCCAGTTTGTAGTTTCTTACAGAGTAATCTTGGTAATCTGAAAATACGTAATAAAAATTATTACATCTTATGTTGTGAATGTGGCGGTTTTTAGGGTTACGTAGCCAAATGGCAAAGAACGGAACCCTTATAGATTCGTCATGTCGGTCTGTCTGTCCGTCCGTATGTCACAGCCACTTTTTTCCGAAACTATAAGAACTATGCTGTTGAAACTTGGTAAGTAGATGTATTTTGTGAACCGCATTAAGATTTTCACACAAAAATAGAAAAAAAAAACAATAAATTTTGGGGGTTCCCCATACTTAGAACTGAAACTCAAATTTTTTTTTTTTCATCAAACCCATACGTGTCATCTATGGTTTTCAAAAATGATATTGAAGTTTCGATATTTCAATAGTTTCTACCATCGGCTTTGAAATATACGTGTATTTGATTTATTATTTTTATTTAAGTACATACTAGACTAAAAATTGCGAATTATATACAAAAAGTGTAAAAAACAAATTGATCATTGGGCATCAAAAAACTCATCCACATCGCTGTCAATGACAAAAGTGCCCAGAACACTGGCAGCATTGCCACGTTGAATGGCAATGCTGATTCTTTGGCCAAAGAAAAGCCCAGCCCTCTGGTCACGTGAACAGTCGACAAGTCGTTTGCTGATGTCCCGAAAGACTCGGTGAGCACTCGGACCCCATGGGCCTAGTGTTTCAACCCCAAACGGCTCAAATATGTAACTCCCAATAAGGTTGTTATATTTGCGCCGTTTGAGATTTTCTGCACCTGCAGCAGCCGCCCCAACGCAGCCCGCCGTGCTAAGAAGATGGGATGGCGCAAGGGTGTCGACACATGTTGCATCCCACACCAAAGGCCTACCCACCTTCCAAGGCATTATTGTCATCCCATCTGGCCTCTTCCCATCGTCACGTGCCAAGCCATTAGGTTCTAAAACAGCTGGCACCCCGGCGGTGACAAGAGCCCGACGGATGATGTCATTAATGCTGGCGTGCCGCGCTAACCGACCAGCGCTCCTACTGCAGGACAGGCCATGGTGTCCGAGGCGGTCGACTGCTTCACCGCATTGACAACGATGTGGAGCTCCGCTAGGAGCACCCAGACGCAGACACGTAGCGATCCGGAAAGTACCGTCACTCAGCATGGTACCTATGTTGGGTGACGGTAGGGCCTGTAGCCAAAGACCCGACTCCCATTCACCCACAGCCAGCAGGCGGGCACGCTCCGCAGTATTGGTGGACGTATTTATGAGGTTATTCCGTACCAACCTGCAGAGCGGCTCGTCCCATTGTCTTTGGGAAAATGGGTTATCGGGCAACGCCGTGTTCGGGCAAGCCACTTTCCAGGCGCTCACTGCATCGGTCAAGCACGGCACTTCACAGTTAACCAATGATGAATTTAAAATTCTTTTGGTTAACTTTTCAGTGCTGTGTACCGAAGACAGGAACGCCGGTAGGCTAACACTAGAAATTTTGCGGATGCCGAGCCCACCAAAACGAACGGGCAGTGTGGCTTGCAGCCACGCTCGGTCATCCAAAGCCACATTTAAAATAGATGTTAGTGTGCATTGAATGATTTGATCAATTTTGTCCAAAAGATGTGACTGCTTCCATAAAGGGGAAGTGCGGAGGAAATACATAAAATTTGGGCCAAAACAGCAATATCTCATGAGGGTGAAAGCCGAATGTAAATTGATTTTGGATAGTCTTTCCGAAATATCGTTAAAATGTTTAATTTTGACGTCAATGAATGAAGAAAAACTGTCTTCCAATATTGGTGAACCTAGGAGGTGCAGAGAACTCTTTTCTAAAATTTTGATATCTGGGGCTATTGCATTGAATTTCTGAAGAGTCATTTGTCTGTCGGTATTGTCACAAATAAAAATTTCACATTTGGAGTGATTGAGGTCAAGGCCGATGGATTGGAACTGCTGCTTCAGAAATTTGAAATCTTTTAAAACGGTGTCTACGTCACCTCCTAGTGTTCCATCATCTAAATACCAGACGTTAAATTTTGAATTTAGTTTTTGTATGATTGGATGGATAGCCAAGCTGAAAATGACTGGCCCGAGAGGGTCACCTTGTTGGCATCCTACTGCTGATTCTAAAACGATATCTTTATACAATAATTTTGAAGGGTACCTGTAGCACTGCCATAAAAAGCCGTAAATCTCTGGTAATTCTTTTTTTACTTCAGCCAACAAAGTGTCCCTGTTAAAGGAGTTGAAGGCGTTTTTAACGTCAACCTTGAGGATAACCTCACTCTTACCGGAATTTAAAAAAGTTGAAAGGGCATGTACGGCAGCCTCACAGCCCCCTCTGGATCCAAAGCCAAGCTGTAGGGGCTGAAATTTATTGGATAATACTTCACTGTATAATTTACAGCAAATTTTGGCTGCCATACGCCTGTAGGTGCACCCGACGGCAATGGGACGAATGCCGCCGTCTTTCTTGCGCAGGGCACATAGGTTTGCCCCGTACAAGACATCGACGACAGCTTCGTTCACACCGCCGCAGAGCATTAGGGTAACGAGGGACGAAAGCTCCTTCAAAAGCGACTCACCAGCTTCCCCGGCGCCTGAACTTAAAAGGTCCTTCAAGTGCTGAGGAGTCAGGCCGTCGAGGCCGCCGGCGGATCCACTTCTGAAGGAGCTCACGGCTGCCATCAACTGGGAGGCTGAAATTTTGCAGAAAGAAGAATCCGGATTGGTGGTGTCGGGGGGATCTGGGAAGTTGAGGCCATCCGCAGGCGCTGGGTGTTTACTCTCCAGAGCTGAAATAGTATCTGGAGAGTAAGGCGCCACCACATCACTACTGAATAACAGCCTGGCCGCACCACTAATGTCACCTTCACTTAATTTGGATTCCACATGTGAACACACGCCTTTTTGGGGAACATTACTAAAAACTGGTAATTTTGGATCTAAAGTGTAGGTCGAATTATTACAGTTGTGGGTCGTTAATGTTTAAAAGAAATTGAGTGACAAACATTCATCCAAACTTTCGCATTTATAATTTAAATAGTAAAAAGTATGATTACAGAAAAGCAAAAACCAAAAAAAAACAAATTAATTACTGATTTAATAAATATACATGTTTTAAATATAAAGTGTATTTCAACCGAAGTTTAGTTCAAAGAGGATCAAAAAATGTCAATTCTCACAACCTGAGCAATCGGCCTCGCATTCCTTTCTGCTACAATAGCGTAAATCAGAATTACTCTCGAATAACTTTTGCCGGAACGAGTGAAAAGCTGACTCATTAAAAGTTTCTAAGCAATTGAATACTCAAAATTGTGTGTATCTAGAAATTAATAGACTCACTTTAAAAATCAAACAATATAGGTTTAAAGAATCTTTATTTCTCATAAGAACATGATACACAGTTCACTTACATGAGATTTAAATTTTAACATAAATTTATCGTCGTCGAAGCATGCAGTTGTAGAATAAGTAAAATTTAAATTACAATAACAAAGCAAACAGATAAATAGGAAAAAAAGCTTAAGTGTCGGTAGTTATATAAAACAAGTTAATACAGCTGGCCAATTTGACACCAAGGTACCCTCATAAGTACTAATATTCAATTTGTGAAGAACAAAAACAACTGACGTCACTTGTAAGTACACTTTTTACTTACACGTGACGTCACTCCTGATCTTTGTTGCGTTTTATGTTCGTCATTTTTTATTGATTTGATAAAGCAAGAAATACGTGTCCAATATTTTTCGATAATCTAACTGACGGACTAAATAAAATCATATATTTTTTATTACCAGAAATCATCCCCAGACATTAATAATTTAATGTCTTTCAAGAAACCGGCTGTAACTCCGGTTCTTATTACTTGATTTACTCTCAAAAAGTACACAATTACACATCTTATAAAACCCCCACTAACTGGTGACGTCATCATACAACTCTTTCTCGCCCGGCTTCATTACCCGGGAGGTAGGAATCAACGCACAGTCGCGAGCGCTAAATACTTCACGTTAGATGTTACCACGTTTGCCCGGGTTCCCCAACGTGACCTGTTGTTCAACCAATAGAATCAATACCCGGGCATAGCACGACGCGAGGTAAAGGTTTTATCGATAGTCAACGAAAATATTGTTTACGGTATTTGAATATCATTCTCAGTAAATTCTTGCCACCAAAGCGCGACTAGAGCAAGACGTCTACTACGTTGGGAATATGGCTTACGACGTTAAGATAATTTTGACGTCAACTTAACACGCTGTGATCAGCAAAAACTGAAAAATTGCTGGTTTCCTAACGACATTTTAGCCAATTCTGTTAAGTTGCAGAAAGCCAAGCCAAGCCAAGCTGCAGAAAAAATATATGTTAATTTTAACTATATTTCAAAGAACACTGTTGTTTCCGAAACATGTTTAAAAATAAAATCCTCCATAGAAATTTTCGTCAAAGTTACCTCCAACTTTGACCTTAGAAAAAAAATCCTGTATTTACCAGCCTACTTATGCCGGTAAAATTTATACCAAATAATGAATCGAATCTTAACGCAAAACTTTGTTGTTTTAGATTTTTAATAGCTCAACTTAGTTTTGAGTAAACCGATAAAATGCTTCATATTTGGCAAGAAATTGCAAGCATTGTGTCGTCGCGCTTCTCTTTCTTTTCTATGCAGTGCGAGAGTGACCGAGTTTTTGCTGATCACAGTCTCTTAAATTATAAATGTCGAATAATCTTTAGGTTGATCCACACATATCCGGGCCTTGACCATAACGTGGACGGACCGTGGTCCTTCCCAACGTGGTCCGACACGAAAGAGTTCATATATAAATTGTACGCACCGATATAATTTTTTGAGCTCCTGACGGATCACGATGAATTCAAGTCCTGGGCATGGCCCGGATATGTGTGGATTAACCTTAAGATTCTCTCACATTCTGTCTATGATAGACAGGATGAATAACCTTTAGTTCCTTTTAGGCTTCGCCGCAGTTGGGTCAAACGAGAACCCAGTCTTGTTGTGCCATGATCCCTCCATTTTTCGCTGGCAAACCTCAAGCTTGAACCTCTGCTGAACTGTCAAAGACCAAGTTTGAGCACCTTGTGTAAGGTTATGGAGAATGCACTTGTCCATCAATTTTCATTATTTTAACTTAATTGAAAAGGAAAATAGGCATAAATAATGTGCAAGTTTTATCAAAGCAGTTGAGAATAGAATTTTTCCAACTACTAAAATAAATTTATTTTAATAAGGAAAAAACTTTTGATTATTGGTTTGTGTCTGATGTACTGATGTACCTACTGCACTGCGATTCTGTAAACATGTCAAAGTGAAAACTTAGGTGTAGTGAACGAGAAGTGAGCTGTCAAACCATACAAACAAGATAGAATGACAGCTCACTTGTCGTTCGCTCCACCTATACATATAAAGCTAAGACCGCACTAGGCGGAACTGCGCTGCAGCGGAGCGACGCGACACTTCACTTCAATATATTGTTTCTATGGAAAGTGGAACTGCGCTACGCGACACTGCGCGAAAAAGTTGGGCAACTAAATATTATACTATTTCATTAGTCGTTCTTCTGCCTCGTTAAGTAGTGACACTAAGATCACGTCCTCATAAATTTTATCCATCGCGTTCAGAGGTTGCCGGTCAACTAAGCGACGAAACTGTCACGCCGATGCAGTTCTAGTACGGTATACCGAACTTCATCAATAAGTGTCGCGTCGCTCCGCTGCAGCGCAGTTCCGCCTAGTGCGGTCTTACCTTAAGAGGGTGCCGACCAAACGTCGACCGCGCAGTGGCGCCCTCATCGTTTGTTTGGTTATTTCTTTTATTTTAGAATGAAAATGCAGAAAATATGCCATTTATGTTTAATCACTAAAACGGATAAAAGTGGCCACTATTTTCCGTTTTAGTGATTATAATAAAACTGAACAATTTAAAACTACCGCTTATAATAATATTAACGTATAATCTTGTGGAGCACAACTTAAATGGCATATTTTCTGCATTTTCATTCTAAAATAAAAGAAATAACCAAACAAACGATGAGGGCGCCACTGCGCGGTCGACGTTTGGTCGGCGCCCTCTTAAGTGTACACGGTGAGATATCGACAGAACAGACCGGCTGATCGTAATACGAAACATTCAGAGTGTCAATTTTGCTAATTTAAGTAATGACAAAGATACAGTGCGTTGAAAACTCGCGTGAAGTCACTACGATTGTCCAATTTTTCACTTTATCTTTATATTTTTTAGCGATTTGAAATGGCAAAAAATACGTGACCAATATTTTTTGAAAACATAACACACGGACTAAATAGAATTATAATTTTTCAACCAACTACAATACCGTAATCTCTGGCAGTCTTTAGATATACGGGTATCCAAAATCCCAAAACGCTAACTACCTGCCTTGCTACTGTACGTATTAATGAGAAATGAAGGTCAGATAAAATACTGGTATTCAGCGGCATTCTGTGAGAATGGTAGCCGACCACAATTTAGTTGGGAATAGGCTAATTACTAAAATAAATCTTCTGGGCACGCTCGCTCCGTCATAGACCTCATCTTTCGCTTTACATCAGGCGTGATCGAGGTTAAGAGCAAGCCCATTCCTCAATAAAAAAAATAAACAAAATAGCCATTATAAGCTTACACTGACGAGCTGGACGACGAGTACCGGCTATTGTGGCTCAGGTTGGAAGAGGCCTTTGTCCAGTAATGCACTGCGATAAGCCGAGTTAAGGCTACTCTCTCGAAAAAAGCTTGAAAACAGCGTGCAGATGAAGCAGCTTTTCGTCGGCATTTATAGAGAAATTACATCTGAAAAAAATATATAGTAATCTACATGATATAATACGTTATTTGGTTTAGCCATAATTTTTCTATCGGTATCCGATGATAAGAAAAAAAATCACCAAATCTCCTCTAAATCGTTGAGATGAAACCATTTTACTCCTTCATTTTTTATCACAAGAATATAAAAAAAATATCTACTGCTTTGCAATACCAACGAAAATGATTTGGTTTTGTTACTTTTTAAAAACATGTATTATTTTTACTAAAATACATAAATTAAAAATGCGACCGTTTAAAGTCCGTGTCTATATCTCCCCCGCACTCGTCCACGAATTCAGTGCGGGACGCGTCGTGTTGCTAGGTGGACGTGCGTCGCGTTGCGAGAGCTCAGCACTACAAAATATCGTAAAATATAACTGCAAAAATTTAATATTGTTAATAGTGGAGAAGGTTTTTTCTGATTATTGTATAAGTAGTGTTTTATTAGTGTTTAAGTTTAGTTTGTAAAACATGGGGAGTAACCAGAAACGAATGAAGAGAGTTTTAAAAAATATTACAAACAAAAGGGTAAAACATTTATCAAGGTAAGTTTTATCTACATTTTCATTATAGCTTAGGTACCTTTCATAAAGTAGATAGATACTGTTTATAAAAAAACCTAATTTCAAACAAAGTCGTAAGTATAATGCTTCTGTGTCATAGAGTGGTGAAGGATCACAGAAGGACCATGTTCTTGCAATGACTTTTAGTCAATATTACTTGTAATTTTCCTTTTCGGTATCTCAGTAAAGATATACTTTACTGAGATACCGAAAAGGAAAATTAAAAACTACTACTTTTCTGGTAAAAATATTTTTACCTGACCGCGCCAGAAGGAGGGTTATGTTTTTCGAGTGTATGTATGTATGTGTGTATATTTCTTTGGTACGCTTTGTAGCCTAAACGCCTTAATGGATTTTATCTTGAGAGATGTCATTAGATTCGGCTTGATAGTGAGAGTGACACTGAGTATATATAAAAATTAAAATGGCTTGTTTTTGGCGCCATATTATGTATTTAATTTTTTTTTCCTCTAAACGGCACGGGAATAAAGGGGCAATAAAGGGCACGAGGAGACGATTTCAAAAATGTATCTCACTAAAATTAAAGAAATAAAAAAACACCTTTTTAGTAGTTTTTAGCGATCGGGTTTTTTAGACAATGTCAATTGTTTTTAATGTTATGATTAATTTATTCTGATTATTTTACAGAGTTTATGCAGTGAATGGCTGGAATTGAGAAGGAAACTGTGAACAGCCTCTAACTTTGGCCGCATTATAAAGAGGCGTTCCAATATCAGTTGTAGTAACGTAGTAAAAGATTTACTATAATAAAAAGAAAGCATAAGTCACGTTAAATCAATAAAACATGGGACTGAAATTGAAGAAATTGCTCTTGAGCACTGGTTTAGTTATACAACCATACGGTATATTTATTGACGATGGATTGCCATATCTAGGCGCTACTCCTGACGTTATTTGTGTCGAGGAGAACATGGTGGTAAAAATTAAATGCCTTATTGCAGCTCACCAACTGAGTTTACCGAAGCAGTTACATTTTTATTAGCAGTTTTATTAGTTTTATAAAAAAAACCTTTTTATAAAACTAATAAAACTGCTACGATTATTATTAATAACAATCATAATTGGTATTACCAAATTCAGGGTCAGCTTCACGTAACCAAAAGAACAAGATGTCTTTTTGGAATATGGCTGGGTGAAAAAATTCCTATGAAAATCGAAATTATAGAAAAAGATGACAAGTTCTGGAAAGACGTAATGGTAAATAAATTAATTACATTTTATTTGAATTGCATATTACCGGACTTATTGATCCAAGATATCTGAGAAAAATGAAAATTAGATACCCTATTTGTATGCATAGAAAAAGCGGTGGAAGAGAGCGATAATAAAAATACCCAAAAAAACGAAACAAAATGAATAAACCAACAAAAAAAATGATTAAGAAGAAAACGATGTACAGGAGAAAGAAGAAAATGTCAAAGAGAAGGAAATAGAACTAAGGAAAGAAAAAGAGGTTGAAGAGAAAAATGAACAAAACGAGAACGAAGAAAAAAAGAAAACAGAACAAGATTTTGTCTGGCTATCGAAATTTCCAAAAGTAAATATATATGAACACGGAGAAATAAGTGAGGATCAAGAAGTGCAACCAGCCAAAAGAATAAAAATACTCATTGAAACGAAGTTACATTTCAGTGAATTTTAGTTTTTATCTTTTTTTTATAACAAATATTATGACATACACTAGTACTTATTACTTATAATATACCACCTACCATACCTACCTACCCTACCTAGAAACCTTCCTCTGACTTAAAAAAAAAAATTGATAAAAATATTAGCCGAAATTGGTCCAGCCGTCCTCGAGTCTTGCGCTTAGCAACTGATATAACCATTCATTTTTATTCATTTATATAAATAATTTTGTCCATAAGTTGTCTTCCTCGATCATTTTTCAAGCCAGGCTGATTTGTAGTAAAGGTATAGTTTCTACCCACGGCCTCGAAGCATTTAACAAATTTATTCATAACTGTTGCCCGAAAAGTACATCCATATCAATAGATAGTAAATAAAAACAAAAATTTACCACTTTATATGCGGAACACATAAAAAATAAATTTAACTTTCACGATGATTTGGCCTTCTGTGATTTCGATACTCTGTGACGGGACTAGACGACGACGCGTTGTGGCGGAGCGGGCCGCGCGCAGCTCATCGTTCTGTTGCATGCGGGTAGCGGAGTGGGAGTTAGCTCCGCCCAAATGCGCAAGGTCACTGGCATGAATACAAGCCTTCAAGTCGTTTGTGGTGCGCGTTCCTACTCATCATTTGGTGACCTTCCTCAAGGAAGAGTTTTGGCCGAAAGATGTGCTGTATCGGTTTCCGCGGCCGGCTACGCGACACCTCGCAGCGTAACATGACGCATGTGCTTCATGCAGTTTTTAAGTTTTTTGTATATGACGGAATATCAGAATGGGCAGCGGAGCGATCTTTGTGATAGTCATCCATCATGGGCGTGTTGTAGAAGAAACGTTGAAATAATAGCACGTTTGTGATTCTTAACAGTCCCTCGTTTCATTCGATTACATTTGTAAACAAAATATACGGGCAAACACAAGATGAAACTAGATTACGAGCCAATAGGTTAGCACGCGTGCACTTCGTACGCTGTCTGTCAAAAGAATGCCAGCTGTCACGGCGTAGACGCAAACTTGCTACCCTATTCGGGGTTACCCGCTCATATTTTATAAATCGCCATTTATATTCGACCAATTGAAATAAATCACCATTTTAATTTTGAATTTAACAATAATTACTATTCAACCAAATAACACAATCAGTCTCTCATCTTAAATCTTGGATTTACTTTTAATTTAGCTGCGCGCCGTCACGGCCGTCCTGCATCTTCACACGTCATCGTGTGTATTGCTCTCATCTTCACTATCGACGGTCACACAGAAAGACACAATGATTAACATTATTCTCCACTCGGTCACCCTGACTCATATTTAAAGCAATACTTATAAGGCACCTAAATCTGATTATTTATCATTTTCAATACTAGTGATAACCAAATATCGCAGATAACACATCTCAGTGCCACCACAGCAAGTTAGTGCCAACCAAGCTGTTCGATGTCATACAGTTTGGTTGGTGCCACACAGGCTCGTCAATACCACACAGGCTAGTCAGTGCCACACAGGCTAGTCAATGCCACACAGGCTAGTCAATGCCACACAAGCGAATCAATGCCACACAGTCTAGTCAATGCCACACAGGTCAGTCAATGCCACACAGGCTATTCAATGCCACACAAGCGAATCAATGCCACACAGTCTAGTCAATGCCACATAGGTCAGCCAATGCTACTCAGACTAGTCAATGCCACACAGGTCAGTCAATGCTACTCAGACTAGTCAATGCCACACAGGCTAGTCAACGACACACAGGCCAGTCAACGCCACACTGGCTATTGCCACACAGGCTGGAGCCACATAGGCTATTGCCACATAGGCTATTGCCACACAGGCTGGTGCCACACAGACTGGTGCCACACAGGCTAATGCCACAAAGGCTATTGCCACACAGGCTGGTACCACACAGGCTAATGCCACACAGGCTGGTGCCACACAAGCTAGTACCAAACAAACTGGTGCCACACAGGCTAGTGCCACACAGGCTTGCGCCACACAGGCTATTGCCACACAGGCTATTGCCACACAGGCTGATGCCACACAGGCTATTGCCACACAGGCTGGTGCCACACAGGCTAGTGCCACACAGGCTAGTGCCACACAGGCTAGTGCCACACAGGCTATTGCCACACAGGCTATCGCCACACAGGCTGGTGCCACACAGGCTATTGCCACACAGGCTCTTGCCACACAGGCTCTTGCCACACAGGCTCTTGCCACACAGGCTATTGTGACCAATGGTTAATATTAGCAAAGGTCTTCACAGTAAACAAGTAAATCCAGCTGCACAACTCGTGCGCCGTTATCGGCACATTCTGACTCTACACTATTAGTAGGCCTTCAAACCTATGTACGTTCAACTCCAATGGAACGTAGCAATCTGGCATAGGTCGTATTCGATCATGTGCATACTTATAGGTTCTACTCTATTATTAGAGCCTTCAGTAAATGCCTATCGCCACGTGTTTGTTACTCATAGGGTGCGGTCAGACCCATTGGCACCACCTGAGGTGCGTTCAAGAGCTTCGAGTATGAGTAGACAAGCTATTCTTAACAAGATTTCGTTTTATCATTATTGTCTTCGACTAAGACATCTAATACACGAGAATACTTGGTGATCGGGAATCTTCCTCAATCTTGCACAATCATGAAGAGTTAAGCGCCTTTAGTCGGTATCTATCTAGGTAAATAACCCTTCGATGATCCTTCGATGATCCTTAAATGGACCGTTTAATTCAAGATTTTACGTACCTAATCTGGTTTCACGCATAATCTTCTAATAACATGAAATCGTTAACAGAAAACTAAATCTTTAGCTGCTTATGTACAATCAAATTGAGCTTTACCTTATACCACGCGTCGTTTTAAACCCTATTATGAAATCTCAGGGACCTCATCTAATCGACTCCAGTACCTACATAACCAAACATCAATTATGGGTCTCGCAGTTTCTTAAATCAAACGCTCCACAGATGAAGTCTAACATTTTTGACGCATTATTTGCTGTCGTTGAATTCTACGGCAATTGTCTACAAACTAGTGTTGGTCAGTCAGTTAGCCGTTTGAGAGTTCAAGAGCGGCTGTATATGACCTAATTGAAACAAATGCGGTTTGATTCAAGATTCGTGATTACCAAGTCCAAAAACCGGTAAAAGTCACCAAACTCACAATAATTTGAATAAAGAAAATCAAAGACCAGGTATCTCATCACAGTCAACAGCTATCATATCATAGCTCAACACAACACAATTACTACACTCGCTCTTCCCCATGGGAATAATATCAAGTAAGTTTTATTTTGTACGACAAAGAGCTACCGCAACCCTGTTACAGATTCCTTCGTCTGTATCACTCTGGGATACTGCTACGATACTCTAGTACAGTCACTGACACACAGAACTCAGAACCTGTTCACATAAACTAAATTGCCACTAACTCGTCATCTACTTCACAACATCTATTGGTACTTTGCCTCGGGTGTCTTCTTCTCCATAAAGAGATTTTAAAACATGCCGACCGATAAGCTATGCACATTGGAGCTTCCAAAAAGATACAATGTTTGCGTTAAACGTTCATGTGAAGGAGCTACGTTCACGAATTACTCTACGTTAATCTACGAACATCACGGTCATAACTGCACTGTTCAATTTGAATTAATAAATCTTATTTTAATCTCACCCGTATTAACTCACATACCGGGTAGGCAAACCAGTAGTGAGAATGGAAAAATCTATTTAGAAATTTTAATAGCATGATTTCTCTATGCCTGTAAACCTTTAATCATTGTCATTAAAATCAAGTTGCTGTTCATGATGGTTTACTTACTATCGAAATAACTAACTGTTGGAAAACGTACGTAAATGTAAACGTATGTAAGGAAAACTGTCGCCGACACGTTAGTACATAAGCCTGGGTCCAATTTTTCACCAAAAACGTCTAAGTCGGAACATGACCTTATGGCAACCTTGCCATGCACTATCTCATTCTAAAGTTTCGCACTGAACAAAATGTTGAAACTATTACCGCCAATGGGAAAACTAAGTACTCGCTTTGTATTAAGTATGTCAAAATAACCTTGCACTATCAAACCAACCACTGAATACATATGAAGAATTTGGAAACTTTTAAACTCACAATATAAATAAAATGGGAGCGACTCACCCAGTTCCAGACAGCTTTGAACGTTTTTACACCCCACAGATGTTGACAAGATGCTCGGCTACTGCAGTCTGCAAACTGGTTGTTGACCTTTGGTTTGTCACGCTCAGAACTGCTCAGAAGTTGCAGCTGCTCAGCAGTTATAGCAGCATGCGAACCGCTAGCCTCTTGCTAACTTCATCCACCGTAATACGATATCTGAAAACTGAGAAACACTACGAGAGTACAAGTTCTATCAAAGCTGTGGCTGAAAATAGAGCTTTCAGGTAGTAGTAGAAGTCAATAAATAAAGTCAATAAATCGAAAACTAAACAAAACATTGGCACAAGAAAAGAGTCCCACGCCCAGCAGTGGGCAAAGCCCGGGCAATGGAAGATAATGATAAATCAAAACATGCCTTTTGCGAATAACACAGTTTTCAGAAAAAGCGTTAGGTGGGTACGGTATTGAGACTATAGCGCTTTATTGTCCCATGGAGGTATTTACGCCACTATATTCCCAACAACAATTACACTAAACAATCAAGTCTATTACTCAAATAGCGATAGCAAAATAATATCGCTTCATGAGCATTATATAGAGCATCGCTTAACCAGTCAACGTCAAAGCTATAGCGCTTAAACTACTACTACACTAAAGCGATAGCCAACACGACAATAACAATCTCACTTTAGCGTAGAGCAATAAAACGACAAGTCAACTGTCAAATATCGATAGTCGTCAATCATGAGACCGTAACCCTCTGTGAGTCAGTCTCCACAGCATAAAAATGTTCACCCGTAAACAAACAGAAAAATGTTAACTAACTAGCACCTCACCTCCACAGCAATAACTAAACGAAAATGGCTCACCAGATTGTCGTGAATATCCCCACACACTTCTCCGTGACCTGGCCAGTTGCTGTGAAGTTGCTTGCCTCCGTTTTAGACTGGTTTTCCATTGTTCAGGTTGATTAGGGTAGTCGCATAAAACTCGAAAAAAAGAAATCTTGACCTCGTAATTTTCCTTGAATTTTTCCTACGTTGAACCCAGATAGGTTATCTACGACAGGCATGAAGGCACGAAGCTTTTCAGCGCCTTACTAATGGTCAAAAGTAAGCTGCACTGCACAATACTGCATCCTCGACGCAACATACCACCGTGATACCGCACTATGATCGGGCGTCAAACTTGGGTTTAACGGATCAAATTTCAGGGCACTTCACGGTACACATTGAGTTTTTAACTTCTGGATTTGCGTACGCGTTTCAAAAAGAACCGCAATTTTCACTATCACTGTCACTATGTGTTTTGCATTTCAAAACGTAACGCCTCGTATTTCACTAGTATTGTCACAAATTTCCTTGTGGGCCATGTGGGTTACATCCCACGCCTGATGACGGAATATCAGAATGGGCAGCGGAGCGATCTTTGTGATAGTCATCCATCATGGGCGTGTTGTAGAAGAAACGTTGAAATAATAGCACGTTTGTGATTCTTAACAGTCCCTCGTTTCATTCGATTACATTTGTAAACAAAATATACGGGCAAACACAAGATGAAACTAGATTACGAGCCAATAGGTTAGCACGCGTGCACTTCGTACGCTGTCTGTCAAAAGAATGCCAGCTGTCACGGCGTAGACGCAAACTTGCTACCCTATTCGGGGTTACCCGCTCATATTTTATAAATCGCCATTTATATTCGACCAATTGAAATAAATCACCATTTTAATTTTGAATTTAACAATAATTACTATTCAACCAAATAACACAATCAGTCTCTCATCTTAAATCTTGGATTTACTTTTAATTTAGCTGCGCGCCGTCATATATTAAAATGTATTAGTTATTGTTTTTTATACTAATATATGTATTTTGTTTTATGGGCCTTAGTTGCCTGAAATAAAGAATAAATAATATTTAATAATGAATTCCGGATTAAATATACTTAGTAATTAAATTCATTTAGGTACTATATTGCCAATCTATTTCTGGGTTTTACTTTAAAGCCTGTAATGGTATAAATAGGGACTCAGGAATTACATGAAATGCATTCCTCTCACGACAGTCGTGTAGTGAGCACTAGTCAGCATGAAGGTCTTCATCGTGTTCGTAATGTTCGCGTTACTCGCCGCGCTGTGTTCCGCGCAACCGGTTGATAGCTCAGCACCCGGACAACCAGACACTACTGGTGTTCTGCGGTTCAAGAGAAACAAAGTCTTTGTAGGTCCACATTGTCCGCAAGACATGATCCGAAATGGCGATATGTGCATACCTATTATAAAGTGAGTCGAAATATTTTTAATTCATGTTAAAATTTGTTTACTTTTGGTCGAGTTTAGTATTATTACACAAATTCAATGATTTGAAGGTGCGACAGTGTTGGAAAAGTTTGGTGAAGATTTCTTGAATATCAATATAGGATACAGGAAAGGACATAGGAAGGCAATACAGGAAAGTAGTTTGTTAGCCAGATGGACTGATGTGGCACAGCTTGAGAGGGGCTCATCTCCAGCTGTGAACTGCGATAAGCTCATTAGCAATAGTAAATTAGCTAATACGATTGATTAATCATTCTGATGAATAATCAATTATTATGTAGGTAATATGTCCTCGAAAAAATGCATGTTTTCACGATATAATATTGCTTCTTTTACAGGAAAACCCACAGCAAACATTACTGAACATTAAATGATGGAAAACGCTCAGGCCAGCAGGAGAAAATGCACTCAGGATTTCAGATGTCAACTGAATATGTTTTCTATCTTGTGTGTAATAAGAATCAAGCTGCTAGAGAAACCTTATCATAATGTGTAATGGTTTTTGCTTATTAAAAACATTTCTGCAAAACACTTGCTGTTGTAATTTCTGATTTAGTTCCCTGGACTTATTTCTTTAATACCTATGGTCATGAAGTTAAAACTTTCCTTTCCACATAAAATAACTGTTCTAAATCGAGTTGGTACATAAGAAAAAACGTTTCCTTTCTAAAATCGGTAGATATTATCCCAACAAAACATTTTTTTTTATTTTATTAGTAAGAACAAAATTCTTAATAATTAATTACTATCTTGCCTAGAAGACTAATAAGCAATTTAACTCTTACTTAATATGTTACGTGACAGATTATTTTAAAACTAAGAATAGTGTCTATTTACACTTTTACACAAGTCCGTAGCACTTTCTTAGAGTCTGATATAATTAATAAAAACATGTGTTCATGTGTTGTATGTATAGCACAATATTGTTACTTTTATTCATTTACTTTGTAAACTTATTCAAAAGGTTTAGTCCTTTTTAGCCTACGCACTAAGTCTGTGTTCATCATCTGCCTAGCCTTTTCCCAACTATATTGGGGTCGGCTTCCAGTCAAACCGGATTCAGCTGAATACCAGTAGTTTACGTGGAGCGGCGGCCTACCAGACCTCCACCACCCATTAACTGGGTAACACGGTAATTCTTGGCAAGTCTGGAGTCAGATTTTCGGGTTTCTGACATTCCGTAACAACTGCACTAAGTCTTTGTTGTTTCCAACAAAACATAAAAGTGAAAGAATGCCAAGTTCTCTAAAACTGCTTCCTTTATATGAGTGAGATCTAATTGTTTTAAGTTCTCTCGAAGTTCCTTAATAGGCCAGTCAAATTAGATTAGAACCTTGCAAAAATCCTATCTCCGATTTTTTTCTTGAATATTGAGTTTGATCTTAGCTCTTCTCATCATCATCATCATCATCATCATCATATCAGCCAAGGGACGTCCACTGTTGGACATAGGCCTCCCCCCAAATGGGGTGACTTTGCCATAATCGCCACGCTTGGCAGGCGGGTTGGCGATCGCAGTGTAGCTGTAGCAATGTACCTACAGAGAATGCTGCTGCCCATTCTCTGGCGAGTCCCTTAGTCGCCTCTAACGACACTCACGGGAAGTGATGGGATGGTGCTATTCTTCATATTAAAACCATAGTTCTTCTAATTATAATTTAAAAAAAATATTTTCCAAAACCGGTTATTCTCCGACACGGGATGTGAAAATTACTCTTTTTAGAGCTAGAATTTACTCTATCTAACCAGTTATTTTAAAAATACTTTTATACCAAAAAATTCAACCGACTTCGAAATAAAAACACTACAAAGTGTAAAATAATTTTAATTTCGGTTTTCTGTGTTTTTGGTTGTTTTTTCATTGTTTGACACGGACTTCTGAAATTATTTAATGCTTTGTAGTGTTTTTTATCTCGAAGTCGGTTGTATTTTTATGTAAAAGTTTTTTAGTTTTACTTTTTAGTGGTGGTTTGCTTTAACTAAACAGAACGCAAAAAGAATCATCAAGATCGGTTCATAAACAATAAAGTAATGCCTGAATAGGTAACCTCAAAACCGTGGTTGACTTGTACATATCTGCGTACCCCTTCACAGCGTACCGGCGTGTGTGTGTGTACAGTAAACAGACATGCGATTTCAGCAATCCCGGGAGATTTGCTATCATTTATTGAAGAGTTCCATTGCCTATCTCCGAAGTTCTTCACTAGATCTTCACCAAATTAAAATCGGACCAGTCTGGAAAAATATTCTTCCGAACAAAAAATAATCATCAAAATCGGTTGACAAATTAGCGAAAAATCGCTGAACAAACATACAAAAAAAATCAGTCGAATTCAGAACCTTCTCCCTTTTTTTAAAGTCTGTTAAAAAAGAGCTATAGTTAATTTTGTCCAAAAGTACGAAGTTAAAGTAAGTAAATAAAATATATAGGTATATATATTTTTTTTTTTATGGATGGGAAATCATCAAATGACTTCTCCCGCTCTGGGCAGAGCGGAAGGGAGTGTCAGACTCTTACTGACTAAAACCCATCCGTGCTCCTCCTAGTGCCCTTGCTTTCCAGAGCCGCGGTAACTCTTTCGAACATAGTCCGCAACTCTGGCAGGCTCTGGCCCTAACGGGCCCCTAATATAGGTATATTTTGAATTGAATTTATATAGGACAAAATTCAATGAAATTAAATTGAATTGAATTAAAATTACTTAAAAGTATCACAGAAAACAGTAATCTATATCCTTCTTTAGGGTTCCGTACCTCAAAAGGAAAAAAAGGAACCCTTATAAGATCACTTTTTGTCAGTCTGTATGTACGTCCGTCCGTCTGTCTGTCTGTCAAGACCCTTTATCTCAGGAACGCGTGGAGGTATCGAGTTGAAATTAAAACCATATACCCTGAGTATATGGTTTTAATTCACAATCCCTACAATCCCCAGTTTAATCTACAGTCACTTGAAGCTACTATACGAAAAATCTAATTTCTAAGTTAACGTTAAAAAAGATACGGCTGTTAATGCCGCAAAAAACGTATATTTCTACAATTGGGAATCAAAATTTATAGGGTCTTCCCGTTGACCTAGAGTCATGAAATTTGGTAGGAAGATAGAACTTACAGTGCAATAAAAAAAATAAAACTGGCATTTATATTGAGGAAGCATGTAAATTTACCAAATCTCACCCAGAAATGTTTGAAAAACTGAGAGATAACTGTAAGTTCAAAACTAGATATCCTAATAGATTAATTATTCCTGGAATTAAAACAGAACTATATAGGCGAAGCTGCTATCCTATGTGTATTCAGATTTATAATAAGATTCCTAACCAAATTAAAGAACTTCCAATGGTCCGCTTCAAAAGGGCTTTACGCAGTTGGCTAATTGAGAATTCCTTCTATACTATTAAAGAATTCCTTCATCTTAAATTAAAATGACCTAATTGTACCCATTAGATACCAAAATTTGCATGTCATTATGTTATGATTAAATATGTTAAGCTACTATTATAATACTGTGAGAACTTCTGTAACCATATTTATCTGCAAATAAATCTTTGACTTTGACTTTGACTTTGAAACAAATAAAGAAAATATGCCTGAAAATTGGGAATTTGTAGTTTGATTACATTTTTTTTTGTGATTACAATCATATATTTTCAGTTGAAGAATTGACCGTGACGTACTTTGACGTATGGGAGAACATTTTTTCAACAACAAAGTATTTCATAATATTTGTCCTTCAGTCTTACCTCTATAGTTTATAAACTTCCCTAGTACCTAATATAATCGGAAAAAATCAAGACTAATGTTCATTTAGCATAATAATTATTCATAATAGGTCTTTACCTATGAAATTGCCGTTTTGTATGAAAAAATTTAAACGAATTTTTTTCATGTATTTTTTATTTGTATTAATCGAAGTAATCACCCATGCAATCAATGCATCTTTGCCAACGCAGTGGCAGTTTATTGATGCCCTTCTTAAAGAAATCAGCTGGACGGGAGGCAACAAATTCTTCAAAGGCATTTTGTACTGCCTCTCGGGTATTGAATTTTTTTCCCGCCAAGAAGTTATCCAAATTCTGGAAAAAGTAGTAGTCTGTAGGCGCAAGGTCTGGTGAGTAGGGCGGATGACGGAGAGCTTCCAACCCCAGTTCTTGCAACTTGGAGACCGTCTGCTGTGCAGTATGAGGTCGCGCGTTGTCGTGCAGGAGCAGCGGAGACGAGCGATTGACCAATGCTGGTTGGAGATGTGCCAGCTTCTCCATCATTGTGTTCAGTTCTTCACAGTACACATCTGCAGTAATGCTCACCCCGTTTGGTAAGAAGCTGTGATGAATCACACCGGCGCTAGACCACCAAACAGTGACCATCACTTTTCTAGGGGTAAGTTTTCGTTTAGGTGCTGAACCAGGATCCAACCAAGTTGCTGAGTGCTCAAACAGAATCCATTTTTCATCGCAGGTAACAATGCGGTTCAAAATTCCTTCATTTGTGTGTCTGTTGAGCAGTGCAAGGCACGTCTCGACGCGTACTTCGCGCTGGCGATCATTGAGTTCGTGGGGCACCCATTTGTCAAGCTTTTTTACCTTGCCAATTTGACGCAAATGGACCAATATTGTTTTGACGCTAACGTCGAAAGCTGCTGCTAATTCAGCCGTAGATTGTGTATCATCAGCTTCCACAATCGCCTTTAATTCGTCATTGTCGACCAAAGTCTTCGGACGACCGCGAGGTTCATTTTTCAGGTCGAAATTTCCAGAACGGAAGCGAGCAAACACATAACAGGTGGTGCGTTGGTTTGTAGTGTTAGCTCCGTAAACGTCGTTGATGTTGCGTGCCGCTTGTGCCGCGTTGCTGCCACGACGGTACTCATATTCCATAATTACTCGAATTTTTAACGTATCCATGATGACGAAAAAGATTGAAATGCGATGAAAATGTAACACTAATCAATAAACAAATGACTACTTTTGGAAAAAAAAACATGTTTTTAAAATAAAATTAATTTGAAATTAGAATTCTTAGCCAAACAAAAATTATTTTGATTTGAAATGGCCAGTACTGCAGAACGGCAATTTCATAGGTAAAGACCTAATATTTATTATAACGTTCTTTTGATGTAATTATCATTTTGTGTAAACCAACCTAACCGCTGCATAAAGAGCGACCGCGCCAGCTCGGGAACTTAGTTCACCCTGAACCGCATAGGTTAGGTTCGAATGGGATGACGGGAGATCCATCAATGACCTGAAGCTTCTATGAAAATAAATTAAATCTCTTAAAGGTATATCATAAAGTTTAATTCTTCAATCCTCTATTGTGCACATCCTCTCCAATACACTGGTCGTTTTTCATCTGTTGTTAGTAATCATATCTGTAAAATCGAGATATTCCATCTTAGAAGCACGTTTATTTTCAAGCACACAAAATGAGGTACTGAACATTAATGTCTATTGTGTATTAGTGGAACCTAACCTTCCTGCTAGAGTAACTTTTGACAGTGAGATCGAATTAATAAATACTGGTAATGAGTCAATCAAGTCTGGACCTGTGCCTCTCCTAAGCTGTGCCACAACAGCCGGTCCTCGTCGACAGCTCTTCAGTCTATCTAGGTAACAATAACGTCTTGGTAATTAGTCTATTCCCAACTGACTTACTGCTGAATACCAGTATTATTTCTGACCTTCACTTCCTAATAATAACTACAGTAGCGAGACAGGTTGTTAACTTTTTGGGCTTCTGGATCTGACTGTCAAAAAATTTCTGATTACAGTCAGGACCACAGGTCGAGCGTGCTTTGCCCTGATATTTGACCTGGGTGGCTGTGTAGATATTTTATGTTAACACTAGGTATACGGTTTTTAATACCTTAATATTAAAGAAGTCACCACACTGTTATAAAAAACGTTAACCATTTTCCTAGTAATTTGAAAAAATATACATACAATACTAAACTTGACCAAAATTGGTAAAATATTAAGGAAAATGTAAATTCCCCATTTTGTGCAACTATGTGGACAAATACGAGTGACCAATTCCTTTGGACCATAGAACTCCAGAGGTACCTGGTTGTCTGGGTGCTAAAGTGTCTGGTTGCTGGGGTTGTTGCCAACCGGTTGCGCCAAACCCGGCGCGGCGAGCAACGAGACCATCACGAACATGATGAAGAGCTTCATGATAACAATTTGACACTACTCAACTGCTGTGTGAATGAAGCAATGTCAAAGTCAAAGTCAAAACGTTTATTTCAATTAGACCATTAAACGGCAGTTTTGAACGTCATCATTTACATTAAAAATAATATAAAGTGACTCTACTGTCCGTTCGCAAGGGTAGATTCTTATGGAGAAGAACAGACAAGAAACTCCATAGTTACGATGTTGCTCCATAGTAAATGGCATTCGATACCTAATGGAACCCTACTTATACCACTTCAGTGTCTCAAGGTAAAAACCAAAATGATATATCATCCAGTAATTAACGCTTGGAATGTTAATAATTCTGTTTTTCCTGTTTGTCCATGTAAAATAATATAATTATTCTTGATAATAATAATAATTTTTAGCAACAATAATAAATTATATTTTTTATTGTTAGTGCGTCATAATGACAATAATTTTAATAATGAAACCTGGATTTTATGATCGGCCAACGTTTTATGTATTTAACTTGAAACTTCCAAAATATTCATCGAATTATTAAAAGCTATATTTACAACTTAAAAAATCAATTTAACGCTTATCCGTTGATGCTTAACAATTCGTTAATAAAAATAATATTAGCAAGACTATACCGCTCCATGAAATATATTTATTTTTAACAGAAAGTTAATCTGAAAGCTTCAATATGTTTGGGAGCCGGAAAGGGTTTGTTGATTTTAAAATTATGGCGAGCAAAGTAGAGTTAAACACCCAAGTACATTATAAATTTAGTAAGGGTTTTGGTACACAAGCGAGGCTAATGGTACACACATCAGCTTTTAGAACGCCGTAGGGTAATCGACATTAGAAGCGGACTTACACATACCTAAGGACTAGTTTTCTATAATAATTTGGAGAGAACTGGAGATATTTTTAATCGATTTTTAGATGACACTCTAAAGGACTTTTGTCCGCAGAGGACCAAAATCATCCATATTTCAAACTATGTATTTAGTGGTAATGAAGTTATTTGTTATGCAAAGCCGAAGATTTGTGCCAACCGTTTATTTAACACAAATATCACCCACCCACATGAAAAAACGATTAAAACGACAATTATGGCGGACAAACGTCCCTCGTTTGCGCAAACCTTAAGGGACTTGATATACAAAGCGAACAGGGCGCTGATAAGGTAAAATGTATGGCGTCAAAGGCACGAAATATACTTAGCGTCACGGGCGCGCGGCCTTACTCCATACATTTTCGTCGACGCTCGCCCGGAGCGGTTTGTAATATGTTTATTATCAAGTCCCGTAATGTTGAGTAAACGGGTATACTATACCGTGCGTAAATTCCATGGCATTATAAATTAAAACAAAGTCAAAGGATAGTGTTTTGTTTTTAATAATGTTTTTTTTGTTGTACACTATACTAAGGTTTCTCTGAGAGATTCATTATTTTTACACACAAGGTCTAATAAGTCTGTAGTTAGTAATCTTCTGAAATTCATCTCCTGCTATCCTGAGCGTTTCCCATCTATTACTCCTTAGTAATCACTGTAAATAGAAATAAACGATCTTAACACATAGCTCCTGACAGATCTTTAAACAAATTATGAGCACTCGGACCCCACGACCCGACAGTTTCAACCCCAAACGGCTTGAAAATATAATTACCAACGAGGTTATTATATTTTCAACATATTTGCTCAAAAAATGCAGTTACGAAGCCTGTATACATTGTTCGAAAGTTAAAATTTACGCACCACACAATGGAATGTGCGGTAAAATATAGGCATGTAATTAAATCGATATCTGTATTTTCCCTTTTTTCGAACAAAATATTTCAAAGTTAAATCAAAAATACTGACTTGTACACAAATTATGCACACTAAATAAATCATATTAGATATACTGTTTAATGGTATTTGCAGAACTGTTTTACTGAACGAATATTTGGCTAATGATATTTCTGGGTGGTTTAAAAAAAAATAACCACGAAGGGGATGGCGGGGTCTGTTCGCTCGCTTCGCTCGCTCACTTGACCCCGCCATCCCCTTCTAACCTAACCTGTCCGAGTCGGGGTGCCCAATGACCGGCTACTATTGTAACCATGATAACCACCTGCTATTTCAGGGAAGTGCAATTTAGAGTGCAAGTTAGTATTTTTGATAAACATTTCGTAATTTTGTTTTATAAATCATAAATCCGATGTATGAACCACATTTTTGGTGTGAATTCGATAAAAAGGTCATCTCGTTTTGGATGATTTTTTTAGTTTTTTTTGTAAGACATGTTTTCTAATCAATTGGGATTTTTTGCACAGCATTATTTTTTCTGGTATGCATTAAAATTATACAGATGTGCATTTAAAAATATTCCTAAAATATATACTCTCACCTAAGTACATAGTTTACCACACGTTGCTGTTGTATAGCGTCGTGCGGTAAAACATATACTTAGGTATTCTTCACGGTTTTTTCTTTTAATTTCCATAAATAATAAATTAGAATATCACCCAGGAGTTTCACAATCCTAGAATAAATAAACTGAATGATCGAACCTCCTTGGAAGCGCTTTTGCTCAATATGTTTGTCTCACTTTAATACTAAAGAGAAAATGAGAGAAGAATAATAAAAATAAATAAATGAAAGATGCAGTTCTAATTTTCACCACGCGATTGTGGCGCTGTTTGCAAATTCGCGCCATTTTCATATTACAAACGTCAAAGATTGTAGCGACTTTCCGACTGATATCTAATAACAAAAAGTTTGTTTCATTAACTAATTGTACTGTTTTCTCGCAAAAGTATTGAAAAACGTTGAATGACATACGTGCAGAAATTGGTTTCTACAAACTCGTGACTACGGTAAGCCCTCGACTTCGTCTCGGGCTTACATTCGTCTACTCATTTGTAAAAACCAACTTACCGCACTACTATCATAAATAACTATTCTGCCGCTTGAGGTTCTCCGCAGCCGCAGCTCGTGAAATCAGCAAACAGTTACCTAGTCGACTCTTCTCGTGACCAGAGGGCTGGCCTTTTCTTTGGCCAACGAATCAGCATTGCCATTCAACGTGGCAATGCGGCCAGCGTTCTGGGCACTTTTCCCGTTGACAGCGATGTGGACGAATTTTTCGATGCCCTATGAGTTCTTCCCCACCCCCTTTTTTACTCCGCTTTTATATTTTCTACTAGTTTGTTTTCAGTATATATAAGTTTTATATTATTTTATAATAGTTACCTTAATAGACACACTTATTATTTTATAATACTAAGTTAATTCTGTAAATGTCTACTTCCTAAATGATCTAATTATTTATAATGGTACTCTCTGGTGAGACTAACTGTCAAATTTTCAGACTACTGATTACCCGCCACGACTGGGTTTATAAATGATAGTCTAAACTAACGCAAACGGTTTTTACGTGCTTGGAGAGGCACGGGGAGCATCGATATTTAAGTTATGGTCACCTATACTTTTACGGAACTCAGCAAGTGTTGCTTACTTCTATATGTACCTGAGCAGCTGATATTATTTAGTTAGGAGACTAAAGAATGCCTCGGTTACTTAACAAGTCACCAAACTGATGCAACGCTTCCTAAAAGCTATTTGATAAAAATACTAATCTCATCCCAAAGTGTAAAAATATCATGAATTAATTATTTGTACTTACGAGTAGTCATCAGGAAAGCAGAAACCAGCCTTGCGTATGTAACCTGGCGGACATCTACCAATGGGAATATCCCATCTATCGGATCGTAAAACTTCTGATGTGTGTAGATGCTCGGGTGCTGAGTTGTCAACCGGTTGCGTCGAACACAGCGCTGCGAGTAACGCGAATAGTACAAACATGATGAAGAGTTTCATGATGACACGTTGACACTACTCCACTGCTGTGAGAATAATGCAATGGCGTTCGATTCCTAATCAAGCCTACTTATAACAGTTCTCCGGTCTGCTGATCCAGTACTTGACGCACGTACCTAATGTCTTTGATTTTATTTTTCCTGTTAGCTCATCGCAATTATTAATTATCATATACAACGTGTAACAGAATGAACGCAATCGTCCTCATTATTATGAACAACAACTCTGATAATAACCCCTGAAACATAAATCAATCTCTTAAGTCCAGATAGTAGACATTTCCTAGTCATACCGACCACGTGTATGTATCTGATGTTTTGGTTTCAATGTAAATGTAAACAATCACAGCCGTTCACCGTCCGACGTAGCGGCCCCGTAGGCGATTCGTAGCCGCGTAGGCAAGGCGTAGCAGCGTAGCTTGCCGCGTAGCAACCTCTGTTTTGGAACTTTTTTCTCGTGTGATTATTCCTTATTCTTATATGACTTCACTCAAACCAGACCACGGAAGCGTCCGCAATACCGACTCAAAATCACCACAGTAGCGATTCTACCAAATATGTTTTGTAGTGGAAAAGCCTTCGGTACGTCCCAGACGGGTTTAGTCCATGTTCAACCCCCACAATCTTAACCCCCGAGCATGTTGAACCCCTAAACGTTGTCCATGTTCAACCCCCAGGGGTTGAACATGGATTTCAATACATTGGTCATCTTTTCTTTGTCCATATATATTCAACCCATTGTTGTTAGGTAAATAATAATGGCAACACTGGCTAAGTGACATGCCAAAATTTTGTTCCGTATTTTAGAATTAATTTTAGTTATTGTTTAAGTGAATTAAGGTGTAAAAATATAGCTAAATGTAAATTAAGTGCATAAATAATCAGGATTATAGTTTTCAAGCAAAAATTCTATGTAAAAACAGCGTTTGGTTGTCCATTGTACCGGTAACCTACCACGAACAGCTGATGTTCGTCTGGCGGATTTAAACGGGAAGTATTGTTTACTTTTATTTAATAATAGCACACAATAGTTACTTTTAAGCTAAAGAAGGCTTTAATTGAGCCCAATAACTCTGTTGTCTGACTTGCTAGTATAACATACTTCTAATGAAACCTAATCAAAACAACTTAGTTTGATGCAATTTTAGAAATACTATCAATCTAATAGTTAATATATTTGATTCTATAACAACAATAACGTAGATTACTGATATTTTATATGTGGCCTTTGTGTAAAATAGAAAAATTAATAATCTAGCTACCCACATAAGGAAAAAGTAAATAAATCAAATTACTTTGTCCTTGATCTTACATTAATTGAACAATTTGATATTGTATTAAGCAGCCATACTCATTTCTCTTCAAAGTAAATCCTAACTTTCCTTTTTCTTTCAAATTTCCCATCTTTCCTACATTGTTTACCTGATTGGTTCTCATCGCTTCTTTATTTCTCATTCCAGTACTTAACTTATCCTGAAACCATGCCTGTGATGACCCGCAAGGCTTCTGCTCAGGACTTGGAGCTGAAATTGAGAACGGCCCTTCAAGAACTAAAGGATTCAAACAGCCAATGTCAGCTGCTGTTAAAGGACAGAGAGGATAGTGAGGAGGAAATAAAGAAGGTCGTTCATAAAAACACCAGCTTAAAACGTGAGCTTGTAGACCTACATCAACAATACCTGGAGGTTGTTGATGAACGGGACAAACTGCGGGCGGTCACGGATGCATTCAGTACCTGTAGTAATATTTATGAGGAGGCTTTATGTAAAGTAAGGGACCTAGAAGAGGAATTAATTCATGCAAATGTTTTAATTACCAAATTGCAGAGAGAAAAAGAATGTACTCAGGTCCGGGACACAAATCACCTATACAATGAATTACTAAAAACTAATTGTAACCCGCATTCCTTAGTAACAATAGACCTTACTGATGACTCCTTATTAAAACTTAATAACAGTAGTTACCAAATAAGTCATAATAAAATTAAAAAATATGCAAAGCTTAATAGAATTATTAATAAATGCAATAAATTCAAAAAGCAACAGAAACACTTTTCTAATAATATCAAACTAAGGAAAGAACGTGTTTTTCTTATGAATAAATGAAATAACTACCAAATTAAACTAGAAGACTGTAAGAATATTTATGAAATTGATACACAACGCCTACAGTCTGAAATTCAGGTACTGGAGGAGTCGCTACACTCATATTATACTAAGTATTTAATGTCTCAGAATCAAATAAAGGAACATATTCTTGCTACAAATGAATTAGTGGATATATGCAACAAACAAACAGATAGCCTAGACACACAGACTAATTGTTCTTTGCCACGGGGATCCAGTCTTGACACTCTCCAATCGCAGTCAACGGTGGACCTGTCCCAGTCAGGAATTGCTCAGGAGTGTACCCCCAGTCAAAATGAACCAGATATTGGACTAGGTTTATCCCAAGTTGCACAGTTAAACAGTAGTTCTCTCCCTTGTAGTAATTATTGCTCAATTATATTTTCAGATAGTTTAGGGAAAGGGTTAGGTAAATTAATTGGTAATAACCTGAGTCATTCTTCGTCTCAAAATTATTGTATGCCACAAACTAGCTACAAACAGATAATGTCATCTGTAACAAGGACTAAATATGATGAAAATGCCATTATCACCATTCTTATAGGTAATAGTTTTAATGTAACAAAAGATGACATCACTGATAGTGTCAATGAACTATTGAAAATTAATTGCAAGAAGGTAATACTGTGTGCTTTTCCCTACTTTGAGCATTTATCAAATAGGAAAAATATGTTTATACATAGGCTAAATAATCAAATGCATTTTTTAGCCAGTCACCATAGTGACAAACTTTTATTTTTTGACATCAACAATTTTGTTGATAAACTTAGATCGACTAGGGATACTGCGTATCTGCCCATTAGTTTTAGACGTCAAATAGCGAGGCTATTAGCTTTTAATATTAACTCAGACATAATTAGTATGTCGAAGTACTCTGTTATTAGCACCAAAATTAGTAGTACTACTAATGTTATGGTTGCTGACTCGAATAATTTAAACTAGGGAATAAGACAACAGTAGGTACCATTAGCAACTTAGCTCAACTCAACAACAATAAGGTATCTTCTAGCACTCAAAAAAAAGGGGCTAAGCAGAAATCCTTTAACTTATTCCTACAAAACATTCAAGGCTTTGCATCAAAACAGTTGGAAATAGAATTATTTTTAGAAAAAACAATGTATGATATTATTTGTATAACTGAACATTGGTTAAAGGATTCAGAAATGTTAATTAATTATAACAATTATAGTATGGGCAGTTGTTTTAGTCGAAAATCAATGCTGCGTGGTGGTTCATTAATATTGATTAAAAGCTGTATTAAATTTAAAACACGTAAAGACATTGTTGAACTGTCGGTGGAACATAACATTGAGCTGTCTTGTGTTGAGCTGGATAGGCATATCATAGTGTGCGTTTACAGACCCCCTAATTATCTAAACTACTCTATATTTGAGTCAGTAATGGAAGATGTTTTAGCAAAACTTGCAACTAATAATAAACAAGTGATAGTCTGTGGTGACTTTAATATTAATATTTTAGAAAATAATTCAAATAGCAGTCGATTATTAAATCTTTTTAAATCATTTAATTTGTCAAACGTGTTCAAAGAACCAACCCGAATTACTACAAATTCTGCTACATGTATTGATAATGTTTTTTGTTGCTGTGACTACTTAGACAAAACAGTCGTAAATTACCTGCCGTCTGATCACAGTGGACTTACAGTATCTTTTGAGTCCAACATGCCAATACAACAAGTGCAGATACAATCCAGGCAAATTACAATCGGCAAATTAAATAAATTTAACAGCACTTTAACCAGTAAGTTAAGTGACCAGGGCTTCACAATGGACAATGGTAATATTTTGTATAAAGAATTCTTTTCACTAGTACAAACAGAATTCAATGTCACTTTTAAGCAGCAGACTAGAACTATCTGTCCTAAGTTTTTATTTAGTGAATGGGCAACTAAAGGAGTCAGAAAAAGTAGAGAAAAACTTTACGAACTTTACGGCCTTAAGCCCTTTATTAACACGGAAACTTTTAATAAGTATGTTGCTTGTTACTCAAGAATCTTTAGGAATACTTGTAAGGCAGCAAAGGCTTTATACATTAGCAACAAGGTTAAATCGGCAGATAACAAAATTAAAACGGTTTGGAAAATTATCAATAATGAAACAAACAGGAACAAAAAACATAATAATGATTATACACTGCGGACTTCACGTGGACTCATAAGCGATAGTAAAGAAGTCGCTGAAGAATTTGTAAATTTCTTTACTAGTATCCCAGTCAAAACTACTGAAACCTTAAACTCCTCGCCCTCGCTTTCTGTTGAATTATTAAAGGCGAACGTTTCAGCTTGCTCGATTGAATTTAACTTTAAGCACATAACCCCCATTGCAATAATAAAAGCATTTAAGCAAATCAAGATCAAATTGACCGAAGATCTTTGGGGTATGTCTGTAAAGGTTTGTACCTCCATTATTGACACTATCGCGCCGTATTTAGCTTTTATATTCAATCTGTGTATGGATCAAGGGGTTTTCACGGACCTTATGAAATACAGTAAAGTAATTCCTTTATTCAAATCCGGGGACAGTAAAGATACTAATAACTATAGACCCGTATCTGTGTTGCCAGTTTTCAGCAAGGTGTTTGAAAAGGTAATGCTTAATCAAATGCTCAGTCACTTTAACGCGAATAACATCTTACACGATAAACAATACGGATTCACCAGGGGACGTTGTACAACTGACGCTGGTGTAACCTTACTAAAACATATCTATAATGCGTGGGAAGAGGCGCAAGATGCCATAGGTATCTTCTGCGACCTGTCGAAGGCGTTTGATTGTGTGAGCCATGAAACATTACTCCTGAAACTGGAGCATTACGGACTAGGCAAAGCAGCCTTGAACTTAGTAAAATCGTATTTGAATGATAGACAGCAGCTAGTGCATATAAACGGCAACAATTCAACAGGATTAAACGTGAAAATGGGGGTACCTCAGGGCTCAATTTTGGGTCCTTTTTTGTTTCTAGTTTATATAAATGATTTGCCCTATATTTTACAAAATAAACTTAATATGGTGTTATTTGCTGACGACACATCTTTAATTTTTAAAATAAATAGACATGCTAACAATCTTGACGATATAAATAACGCCCTAATGCAGGTACATGATTGGTTCACTGCTAATAATTTAGTATTAAATGGAAAAAAAACGAAGTGCATTCGATTTACTTTACCAAATGTCAGATGTAGTGATTGTGACATAGTATTGAACAGGGAGAAACTAGAATTCGTCGATGAAACAGTTTTCCTGGGGATTACGCTTGACTCAAGGCTACAATGGGGTCCTCATTTGACATCTCTTGCAGGAAGGCTAAGTTCGGCAGCATATGCTGTTAGGAAAATCCGCCAATTTACAGATGTTGAAACCGCGAGACTAGTCTATTTTAGTTACTTTCATAGTATAATGTCTTACGGTATCTTACTATGGGGACGGGCTGCTGACATTGAGTCTATTTTCATTCTGCAGAAAAGAGCCATCAGAGCCATTTACAATCTCCGCCGGCGCGATTCTCTAAGGGAACTGTTTAAAGAAATTAACATCATGACGGTGCCTTGTCAATATATCTATGAAAATATCATGTACGTTAGGAAGAATCTGCATCTTTTTAGTAAACGAGGTGACAGACATAACTATGTCACTAGAAATAGGAATCAATTAGTTCAACCAGGGTTTAGACTTGCTAAAGTAGCCACATCTTTCATGGGGTACTGTTTAAAATGTTATAATAAAATACCTCCCCAAATATTAGAATTAAATGAGACGAAATTTAAATCCTGTATTAAACGCACACTATGCAAGCAAGCATATTATAAGTTAGGGGAGTATATTGAAGATAAAAATGCTTGGCTCAATGCTGGTCCTGCTCCACAACGCCACTAGGTAGCCACTAGGGGGCTCGAAAGTAATGTTAGCATTTGGTAATATTGTTGGTCCGGCTGAAGATTGTAAGAATGCAATATTTTTCATTGTATAGACTCCACTTATTTAGCAATGTATAATTTCATGCACATGTGTGAGTACTGTGTATCTTTAAATTATAATGATCATTTTGGGTAGGTCTTTGACTTGAATGTACCCTGGCGATTGGGGATGTCATGCTCACTCAAAAGTCTGGCTGATGGTGGCGCATGCGTTGGATCATTTGGCTCCCTTAAAAATGGTTGAGCCGAATGGTGCTAGCGTATGCGTCATGTTCGTGAACGGGCGCCGTCAGCTGAGACTGGTCATCTCTCGACTGCCATGGTTTATTTTAATTATTTCTTTGAATTGTTTCTTTTTTACTCCGGACTCTTTTATCCTGCACGTCTTTTACATCGTTCTCACATATATGTATAATTTCAATATAAATGCTGTAACCATAATTTTTGTAACAAAATATTATTTTTAAAAGAGTGTCCGTGGAGTTTCTTGTACGTTCTTCTCCATAGAGATCTACGCTTTGGAACGTGCAAATAGCTTCATCTTTTTGACCGACCGACCTTGACAATTCAAAAGTACCTGTAAATGGTCTAATTGAAATAAATGCTTTGACTTTGACTTTGATTATAGTAATACTGCGAGCAGAAGTGATTTATTTTCTTTACAATTAAAATCTTTTACAGGTATTAGTTGGGTAAAAAAAATATATCTAACATAAACATTGATACTACTTGGGGTTTATAATTTTTTTAAACTTTTTAACAAAACGTGACCGTGATCTCTAGATTATTTAAACTGCAGGCTGACGTCTGGTAGGAACTTGCCTTCCGTTCGTGAGCGGCTGGCCAGGAAATTGCTGGAGATAGACCACTGTGTTACCCATTATCATACAGGTCATGGCAACGTAAATTATTTTTTTTTAAACATGTTGCTTCATTTGTGTCAATGTTCTACATCTGACTGAATATCTTATGAGAGTGTATTCTTTGGAAGAATGAACGCAATATTATTCATGGTTCTTGGCAATCTGGGCTTCTTCTGTTGTAAACGTCCCTTTGTGCCTATTGGCCTAACTCTACTAGGAGGGGTAATTCTTATTTTTCCGCTGTTCTTTTCTGATTATTTTGTTGCGATATCCAAGATAGTTAAATCGTTTCTCCGAAACTCGTCGAGCTTCATTGCCTGCTTTTCTGGTGGTGGTGGCGTTCAGGAGTTGCAGAGGTTAGGAATAGTGTGGCGGGCTTACATACTATTAAACATCATGCGTGTGAAAAGTTTAAAAAATAAATGGACTCAATTTCTCCAAACAAAGATCTACCGTTACTTCACCACTTATAAAACGATTTACAATATAATTTTATCCTCTTGTCAATTTCAACATGTTCTGATCTTCTTTCATTCTTTTTTTGGCTTATAATTTTTTGGTAAATAGAATCCTCTTCTAACGTTTTTAAAAATTGACTAGATTAAAGGATTTACCTAACGTCCTATTTAACATAGCATGCCAACCTTCTAACTTATTTGTGGTGCGATGCCTTTCAGCAAAACAACACCATTTATCTTTCATTAGTTTATTCTCCAACCACTGTTTTGCAAAATAATTATTAAATTTAGTTACAGCTTCGTCAGTAGGACTATCTTCCATAATATAGAGAAATCCGTCGCTTACAGCCTCCGGAGGTAAATGAGCCAATACTGTCAGTAAAGCTACGTGTTTACGAGTAATTTTATTTTTAATTAGATCAAGTTCTTCTGCTTTCTTCCATATCGCTCTATTAAATAAAATTATATTTAAATCTTATTTATTTGTTGTACACCTACCACAGTGTAGTCTTTTTGACCCAAAGGTTGACTGGTAAAGAATGCCTTGTTGCATTAAGTCCGCCCATAGTGGTAACTATTGTATATAGAGTTTAAATAAATAAATAAATAAATAAATAAAATGATAATAGCATCCTTTTATTGATGCTTCTGGAAATTTCTTTTCAATTTTTGACACAACAGCGGCTTCGAAATCAACTGTGAATTTCGTTGGATTCCAGCTTGGGATATTTTTTTTAATTAAAGTAAAAAGTATATCATATGTACTTTGTTTTTTATTTAGTAACAAAGCGTACACCACCGGCATTATTTTGGTTTCTTTTTCTGAACTTCCTACATCAGCGTGTAGTGTATAAAGTTGAGGAAAAGGACGTGGACATGTTTTAAATGTCCCATCACCAAAAAAATGTTTCACGCTGCTTATTATTTCCCTCGCCGTCTCAGATACGAAAGCTATTACAGCTTCACGATATACGGTTGGAATAGTCTTTTTGAAATCTTCGGTAACTTTAGTTTTACAAATCGACATAACCTTTTTTACTTCGTTTTTAGGATAACTTACTGGGCAACTGTGCACTGTTGATTTAATCATTTGGCTTTGTGTTTTTATAATGGTAACAGCTCCATGACATTTAGGCCACTTAACACAACGCCAGTAAGAAGAGCCATTCTTATATTCCTTTTTCTGATAATATTGATGGCCTGCTAAAAGTAGTACACGTCCTCCGCGCTTAGAAGTCACAAAATCGAAATTAAATAAACCGCTACTCGTAGACGGAATCTCCGCCGTAGTCAGAAATACAATAACTGTCACTGTCAAAGTGACTTCAATTCAATATATCCTTTTTATATATAACTATTATTAAAGCTTTGCACTTTTTACAAACGGCTAACTACTAATGATAGAAAATAAACTCTTTTGTTTTTTAAAAAATAATTAATACAAAAAAAAATTAACATCAAGAAAAACAAGGTTATTTAATTTGTAACTGCTAAGAAATACAAGGCTTTTTTACTTTTTATTTTATTTATTATTTAATAAAAACTGCAGATATATAGGGCAAATAGAGGATAGGCAGATTTTGAAAATGTAAGTTATAGCAATAAATTTACGGAAGATGAGTATAACTTTTGTGTTTTACTGTCCATTGAGGGTTGAACGTGGATTAAAGACATTCAAAAATAAAAGTCCATATTCAACCCCCCAGGGGTTGAACATGGAATCATTTAGGGGTTCAACATGGTCGGGGGTAAAGATTGTGGTGGTTGAACATGGACTAAACCCCCAGACGCGTGTACCAACTTTGACAAAGCGTATCGGACATAAACTCAGATCGCCCTGTCGAGTTCTTAAGCTCTGTTCAAAACAAGATTCAATGTAGTTATTGTTTTTCAAGTTAAATTCTATACCGAAAGCAAATTATTTTCTGAATATGGCAGGAGAGGGACACAAAAACAAAGACCTACAAAATCTCGTTCTTGATGAGTTAGGCAAAGAAGAATATCGTTTAGAAGTACTTTTTATCATTGACCTTCAAATACGGAAAAGTCCTTCAGCATTCAATTATATTCAGCCTACTAAAACACTAATACTAGATAGGCATTCACGACTGCCTATCTCTCTGCGCTTGATGTTAAATACTGGTATTCAGCTGCATCCGGTGTTATTTCTGCGGGATCCAAGACAGTTGAATCATTTCTCCAAGATTCGTCGAGCTTCATTGACTCGGCGTTTTTCTGGTTGTCGCCTCTGTTGATTCTGGCTTTCAGGAGTTGAGAAAAGGTGTTGGTAGGTGTTGTAGATTGACAAATTCTTGGTACCTAAATCACGACTTATTGGAATGAATAAGCAAGCTGTGGTGGCAATGGGCCGATCACATTAGCCGTAGAACCAATGACCGTTGGTAGGCGAGTTTTTGTGTGGAGACCGCGAATCGGCAAACGTAAGGTGGGACGCTCTCATACTAGGTAGAGCGACGATCTTTTCAGGGTGGCTGGTAGCAGCTGGATGCACTAGGAGAGGCCTATGTCCAGCGGTAAACTGCTATGGCCTGATGATGATGATTGGGATAAAAATGACTATATCTAGATTGTATATCAAAACTAACTGCCGCCCACGACTCCGCCTTCATTATATCAGCCGAAAGACGTCCACTGCTGGACATAGGCCTCCCCCAAGTGTCGCCACAACAACCGGTCCTGTGCGTCTCGCATCCATCGGCTACCCGCGACCCTCACCAGGTCATCGGTCCACGCTGCGTCTTCCGCCCTCTTAAAGGTCGAAAATCCTAAGGTAACATGTTCCCGGGATAAAAAGTTTCCTATTCCAATACCCGGACGTGGTCTACCCGCGTGCCAAGTTTAAACCTGCGTGATTGACGTGAAAAGAATTACGCGGGCTTTGATTTCGCGAAAATTTGTCATTAAAACCGGGGAGCGATGACCCTGCGTCAATCACGCCGAGTTCATTAGTTCGGCTGTGAAGAAGTAACAAACACACTTGTAAGTTTTCACGAGCGCCCGACATGTGACTCTTATGTCTAATGACACTAAGGTTTAAATTTGAATAATTAGAGGTTCCTACTATACCCCGGGTCACAAAGTACATGTAGATGTACCTATTATATTCGCCCGGACCGTTGACGGTGATAGCCCGCCGAATATCAATACGATATAACACAGTAGGTCAAGGTAGGCGGTGCGGCAGTAATTCAGTTGATTGGTTCACGTCAGCAATGATAAATAGATAAAATGTATAGCAATCTAGAATTAAATGAAGGCTTTTATTAATACTAAAGGTTCTGGAGTGGTGACCGCGTACCGGGAGACACAGCGTTGGAAGCCTCCCCAAAGGTGGACCGATGACCTGATGAAAGCCGCTGGAATGTGCTGGATGCAAAACGAACAATTCATTAATACAGGTTCATTAAAACCAAACAAGGGCGAGTCCGACTCGCGCACGAAGGGTTCCATACAATTATCTATAAAAAAACAGCAAATAAATCACGTTTCTTGTATGGAAGCCCCACTTAAATATTTATTTTATTCTGTTTTCAGTTATTTGTTGTTTTAGCGACAACAGAAATACATCATCTGTGAAAATTTCAATTGTCTAGCTGTCACGGTTCATGAGATACAGCCTGGTGACAGACTGACGGACAGCGGAGTCTTAGTAATAGGGTCCCGTTTTTACCCTTTGGGTACGGAACCCTAAAGACTGGCTTTCGCATTGTTAACATTAGTTTGGATTGCAACCAAGTCTTTGAAGTCTATAAAAGCTAATTAGCATAACCGTGTATCAAAAAAAAACTTCGTTCGAACGTAAACCAGCATGTTTGTGTTCTTACGCAAACCAGCGCGTTTCATTAAATTATACCCACTTAAATTCGATTGAGAAAGTCGGGGATATTCGCGAGGGTAACGGTTCTAAGTGTTGCTTCAATGTTCTACTTGTTCTAATGCTCGTCATTTTGTCAAGACAAAGTTGGTATACTAACCAGAAATATTATTTTGTTAAGTATGGACTGTTCGTGCCTCAAATAAAATGAATTTCGTTTAAATTTTGTGTGCGGCTCATTAATGAAACAGCGATGAATTTTGGTAGGTTTTAGAAAACAAGCATCATTTTCTTGCTCGTATTTCAATTTATTTGAGTCCAGAGTCAAAATCACCACTTCCTGGTGTTTTGGCTGGGAAGAAGTGGCGCAACAAACTTCCCAGTATGGTCTTCTCCCATACTTGCTCCTACCTATAATTGTGTAAATAACACACAAGAGAAAATAGGCATTACACCATTTGTAATGTTATTTACTTATGTACCTACTACCTACCCGTTTACGCATCTTCGCAAGAAGTTTGTGTTTTTCCTCGTCTGTGCAACAAACAAAATTAGTGTGAATTGTATTTTATGAATAAAACATCAAGAGTATTTACTCACCGAATATATTTGTAAAGTAAATAAAATCTTAATGTTTTGTGTAATTTATTCTTCTATAGATTCCTATTAAAACTCAAAAAGTCAATTTCACGCTAATCCGTTGAAGTTAAATGAAAAATGAACTTCCGGATTCCTAAATAAAAATTATATTCAGAGGTATACGGCTCCATGAAGTACAAAGCGTGTTTATATTTATTTTACCAGAAAGGTTCGCCTGGAAGCTTCAACATTTTTCGCTCGAAAGGGTTTGTTGATTTTAAAATTATGGCCAGGAAGGTAAAGTTAGTTTAATTACATAACTTTCCTTAAGTAAATAAGTTGTTATAACTTATTTACTTAAGGAAAGTTATGTAACATAATATATAACATAACATTATTAAAGGCGTTGGTACACAGGCAGTGGTATTAAGAGCTATACTTTACAAAAGTTCACCGCGGCCCTGGAACGCAAACGACATTTGGAGGAACACGGTTGGTATTTAGACAGCAAGAGTCTGACACTCCCGCTCCGCCCAGAGCGGAAGGAAACATTTGATGATTTCCCATCACTAAAAAAAAGATCTATGCTGAATATGTAGTACCAGTCTGTCTAGAGTCTCAGTTTATAATAGATAGTCACCCAATGGTAACCCATTTTGTATGATATCTAAGAAAATTTGTGCTAATTTTGAATTTGAGTTCCTACGTAGAAACTATTCTGCTATTAAAATTTGTATACCAAAGCCTTATCTAGACCCGTTTCTGCTACTTAAATCTCAATATTATGTTAACAACCTCATTCACACAGACATTGTTTATTTAGAACCAGTTAACTTGATTTAACACAAGATAATAGTAACCCGAATAACAGTATTATAATAATAGGCGCGGATTCATCTTGTCAACATTATTCTAGACAGTTGAAATCTTTGTAATAATAGGTACCTGAAGAAAGCCAAGCGCTTAGAATCGCGACTGGGTTATGAAAGAGATCAAGCGAAGCGTAGTTTGCTGAGATCTTACAAAATACACTGATAAATTCTGAGAAATTTGTAAGACGCAATCTATGATTATTTTAGTCTACATCTTAAGTCCATTGATGCGAAGCGAAGCACTGGAGCAGGGCAACGGAGTCATCTACCTAGCCTTTTCCCAACTATATTGGGGTCGGCTCCCTGTTAACCGGATTCAGCTGAATATCAGTATTTTACGTGGAGCGGCTGCCTACCAAACCTCCACAACCCATGAACTGGGTAACACGGAACATCGGAGGAGTTAGATTTTATGGCTTCTGACAATCCGTAACGACTGCTAAATATCTTGGTACTAATGACAGCCGAGACCAACGGCTTAACGAGCTTTCCGAGGCACGGAGGAATCTTGGTATGTTAAGACGGTCACCCATCCACAGACCGATCCGGTAAGCGTTGCTTAACCTTGAAGATCGACCCGTGCGGCTGTTATAAATAAATTTCGAAGCCGTTTGGGGTTGAAACCCTCGGGTCATGGGGCTCTACAGCGTTGAGGACGAATTTTTTATGCTATATTTTAGTTTGTTGTAGGTTTAGTGTATTTGTTAATTCTAGTTATAACATTTACATTAAAACCGCACTGTAGTCATGGATATGTTTGCTAACCTAATAACAATAATAAGTTTACTGAAACTTACCTATTTCACTGCAAAAAACAATAACTCCTAAATATCATTAGGGCCGCCCTCCGCATGAACAGAAACATCATCATAACATTGCTACCTCTCGTTACTTATCGACATCAAATCTCATCTAAACCATATTATACTGACAGAAAAAAACCTATTTGAAAAATTACACTTAATTCGAGTTAGACGAAGAACAAGATTGTACAACCGCAGATTAGATTAGTACCTTACCGTACCTTTATAGGTTTGTTCCTAGTTGTACTTACAACTAGGAACAAACCTATAAAGGTTTTCACAGAGAGGCGCGACATTACGATATTGCGCCAAAGTTTTTTCATAGAAATCAGTCCACGGATTAGAACATTAAATGAAAAATAATTGTTTCTATTTCTTCATTGTACACCAAACACTGTTCAAGTGCATTATTTATTTGTGTCTTACACTTAAGGAACTGTGTTAATATACAACAACAAAACAGTTGTTCAGTATATTTTGTCGAATTATGCACAGTTGCACACATAAATGTATTTATGGAGCAACATTTTTTTTGTCTTTGTTACCTCATATCTCCGTCATTTATGAACCGATTTAAAAAATTCTTATTTTATGTGAAAGGATATACTTCGTTTATACGATTGGTCCCATTTAAATTTTATCAAAATCGGTTCAGTAGTTTGGTTTTGAAATCCAAAAAGCTGGAAAAATCATCCTTGTATACGAAATTGCGTTGCGTTTGCTTTCCTGTGACATTCTAGTGGTGTTTTCAGGTGTAGGGTACAACTAAAAAGTGAAAAATAAAAAAAACTTTATCACAAAAAAAAACCGACTTTCAAAAAAAACTTTAAATTTCGGAAGTCGTATCGTGCCTGTCTCTGGGAGCCTTAACGCGACACGCCACTCGACTCGAGTGACGGGCGCTCATTGGACGAATCATATTTTATGTGGCCCGTGTGGCTGTTTATTCTCATCGAGAAAACTCGGGTGCGAGTGGTGTAACAAATGTGTTCCTGACTGAAGTTCCCTGCATATACATGGAGAATGGACTGAGCCATACCCTCACATAATAATATTAACCACTCATTAGAAAGAGACAAAGCGGCTGTATTACAATACCTGTCTCAATTTTATTTACAGTGATGAAGGTGACTCTGCAAGTCTTTGACGTTGCCCATTCATAGTAATTATTCTAGAAAAATAAGCATCAGGATCAGTTCATAAAGAAAAAGTTATGCCTGAACGATGAAAACATGGAAATAGAACAAAACTGGTGAGGTGAGAGTGCACCAGACAACTAGTGGCCGCTCGATCTCTTTATCTTTCCTAGACTATTCGGCCCATATTTTCTACCCTGTCTCCAGCCACTGCTAAATTTATTAAAGCCTCCACAAGGAAGTCCTGTTGAGCATACAACAACCGCGTAGGTTGGCCTCCGAGGGGCCATAACCAACAAAAATTCGTTCCGCATCCGTCTTTGGGTCACAGAAGTTCGCATATGTCTGTAAAAGCGAAATTTCTGTGTCAGAGAAACAGACAGACAAATACAGGAGTGATCCTATTGGTAAGGATTTAATTTCTTATCTGAATCTAATCTCATCTTCAAAACTTCACCACTGGAAAGCTCCGTCCATTTCCTATGTCTGCTCTTAAATTCAATAACGCCAATTTGGTATAGAGAAAACTTTGGTTTGTTCTTCAATTCAGTTATAAACAACGCGAGTTTAAATGCAAAACATAAATCTGTTACTACCGTAGCCCACGTTTTCTTCAAAACAAATAAAACAAGATATGATCCGAGTTTTGCAGCAGAATTTTAGTTTTGCAAAGCCACAATACGCTTTGAAACCTGATATTTATATCTAATCTGAATAATATATTTCAATTTCTCGTCTCTGTTACCACTGACTACAGTAATACTATAAGGCTAGGTTCAGGCTAGACCTAAATGTTTGAAAAAAAATCTTGGTAAATACTTTTCAAACTGTCTTTTCCCAATATGTTTGGATAGTCTTCCAGTCTAACCAGATGCTGCTGAATATGCAACCCAAGAACCAGGAACACGAACTGGGTAACACGTCGAGAGTGAGAGAGAGATAGTTTTCCAGGGCGGGGTCTCCACATAGTTACCGATCGCCTACCGACTGACTACGGTCGATAACTCCTAAAACTGCCCGTACACTGTCAATCTTGAACGCGATCAATAGATCAGATCATTGATTTTGATCGTGAATCGCGTTCAAGTTTGACTGTATAAGGGGGGCCTTAGGACTTAACGACTGAATTCGGTCGTTATGCGATCGTTAACTATGTCAAGACTTCCCGCCCAGGGCCTGGGGCCTAACCACCAACTCTTAAAACAGTATTACTTCAATATTACTTCCAGTGGAAAAGAGACGGAGCTATACAGGACGTATACCTCCGTCTCTTTCCCACTAGAAGTAATAGGTACTGCTTTAAGAGTTGGTGGTTTAGGCCCTGCAGTCTCGACATAATATAGATAGCGATCGCCTACCGACCGAGTTCGGTCGATAAGTCCTAAGGCCGCCCGTACACAATCAATCTGGAACGCGATCCATAGATCAGATCATTGATTTTGATCGTACGATTGACTATGTACGGGTGGCTTTCTTTTTAAGGATGGGAAATCATCAAATGACCCCTTCCACTCTGGGTGGAGGGACTTATCGACCGAACTCGGTCGGTAGGCGATCGCTATTGCAGTCCCTGGCTTCTGTCTACCCGTGACGACTGTCAAAGATCTGTAAATTACAGATAACGTGCTTTCTGACGCACAAAGGAATCCCGGTATGAGATGAGATGAGATGGTCACCCATCCACAGACCGACCTTGGCAAGTGTTGCTTAACCTTGAAGATCGCCCCTGCTGTTATTATTTAGCTTATTTATATCATTTAAATAATCGATTACCGAATCTGGTCAGGCGTAATCTCGCGAGATGGTTTTTTGATTTAATAACGGACAATGAAGTTTTAAAATGTAAATAATGTAGACACCGAAATTCTCACCAAAAACAATTTAGTACTAAAATTTCATACAAAAACATCAGTCTTCCGAACGACTTAGTTTTGACGGCACTGCGTGTGTGACGGCATGTGTTCTTGAACTCCATTCGCGCATATATAAATAAACTAGGTTTTTCCCACGGCCTCGCTGGCGAATTAACAGATTTATCTGAACCAAAATTCATCAAAATCGAGTCCGCGGTTTAACAAAATCACTTTCGCATTTATAATATTAATTAGTATATCTTAAAATTGTATGACCCAGTAAAGATCGTGCGATATCCGCTGTCCTGTACCAAGCCTTACTAACGGCGAACCCTCTCGGGATCAATACTCAATAATATTATAAATGCAAAAGTTTGTTTGTCCGGACCACGTTCTGAGCTCCAGTGCTGGACAGAATTCGTGAATTGCATTAATGTATTCGTTCACAAGTTTTAATCCTAGATTAGGAGCGTTTACGCGGTGCGGCATTTCATACAAACTTTCAAGTCCTTATTTTTCGAAATTAATGAACCGATTTTTATGAACCTTGGTATGTCTACGCTAGATATCCAGGTCTAAATAGTTAGTAGAGAACATTTTCGAAAAAGAGTTAATAGGGAGAGTTTGTTTTTTACAGAAAGTGAAAAATCACTCTATCTTCCCCCTGAACTCTTTTTCGAAAATGTTCTCTACGAACTATTTAGACCTGAATATCGAGCATACGCTTACAAAGTTTCATTAAAATCGGTTCATTCATTTCGAAAAACAAGGACTTGAAAGTTTGTATGAAACGCCGTACCGCGTAAACGTAAGTAGTTTTCAGGGAATTTGGAAAGTAGAAGTATCATAATTCATGTGGATTTATAGCTCGTATTTGCCCAAAACTGGGACCGCTGCGGCCCCGACATGTGAAAATTTCCAAATAAAAAAGAAATCTTATGTAATTGATTTCTTTTTTATTTGGAAATTTCTTCGACATGTTCACAGAATCGCACTGCTGTAAACATGTCGAAGTGAACACTTCGTCGGGTTGCACGACAGGTGAGTTGTCAAACCATACAAATAAGATGGAATGACAGCACTCTTGTCGTTCACTCCGCCTAGGTGAACACCGTGAGATGTCGACAGAATCGACCGGCTGAATCGCACTGCTGTTAACATGTCGAAGTGAAGGCTCGGGTGAAGAGATCACGAAGTGAGCTATAAATTCATGTAATCAAGATGGAATGAGGCCTTTGCCCAGTAGTGGGACAGTTTAATAAAAAATGCGTGAGTGTCGTAGAACACTCGGTTGGAACGGTCCTATCCTATGGTTTTGGGTATCATTTTTTACTTTTTTTTGCTTTCCGTTTCTCACGATATTCTTTAGATCTTTGGGCATCGGTTTTGGATATCATTTTATTGAAGAATCGCGTCACCCTATGAATAACCGTCTACACTAAAGTGACAGAACGAGACGGAAATTCGTGACGGAAAATCTTACACTTTTTTTAGCCTAGCCATCCGCCAAGTTCGTTTCGTGCGATAAGGGATTTCGCTCCACAACAATAAAAAAATAATGTATGGAAGTGTAATCAATATTTAATACAAACAAAGCTGCAAGTCACTTTATTAGAATCCAAACTATAAATTAATTTAACATCATAAACTAAACGTTTCCAACATTTTGACAATATAAGTTCATTATTGCATAACGGTAGACTGGGCAATTAAGTTAATTATTATACAACTAATAACATCTAGTTTACTAACTAAATTACATGGTAAAACAATATTAATATTACCAGAAAGGGCGATTTAATTACTTTTGATATATTGAGGTCGCATATAACTAATTATACCTACATAAGTTCGAAGTGATTTTGCGTAACGACCCATAGCTTTATCGTGTATACATTGTCGTAAAAATAAATTAAGGAACTATCAGTCCAAATAATGCACGGTAAAGCAACACTTGCCGAGGTCGATCTGTGGATGGGTGACCTATAATACTTTATGGCAAGTTTATCTGGCTCCTACCTTAATATGTATATCCTCCCTGTAAAATACTGATATTTAGCTGCATTCGATAATACTGGAACACGACTCCAAATTGATTGGAAAACGGCTAGGCTATGATGACTTCAAATAAAACAACTGAGTTAAATGTGTTCAGCGACTCAATTTGCTGTCTGTACCTACTAAAATTTGTGAACAAAGACGACCTATAAAGTACGGTCTGACGAATAATCAATACTAAAATGAGCATGTGAACCGAAGTACGTAACAACTTTACCTACTGAAAACTATGTGACCCATAAATCTGGAAAACTTAGGTAGTTGAACAGTGTTCTATTATATACTTTATTTCGTTGATGTAGAGTTCATACATGCGGGTAGGTTTTGGTTGATAACACTTTATGGGTTCTGGTTATAAAACTACATATAATTAATTTGTTGCGGGATCCAATAACCACGTTTATGATATCGTTTATGTTTTTTTTTCAGTAATGTAAGCATCGCAGCTAATCTGAATTTTCATTTGTAAATTGAGGTAAAGGTTTTTTTCAGTATTTCCAACAGATATGTGGCTTAGCCGCTTAGTCGCTGTTGTTAGCGCAGAGCAATGAATTGCGCCTGCGCTGCTGCGTCTCACACGAACATTTAAGTAATCCGTGGTTTGAATCTCGGGCTGTGTCTTTCGGTAAGTGGTCACCACCAAAGGGGGCCTACCATGAATTCTTAACGCCGGTCAATTTTATCGCGTGATGGACCTTTCAGTGAATCATCAAGACTTACCCCAGCAAATACTGAGTTGGTAACCCATATAGAGTCGGCGCTCAGCGTAATCTTTTGATCCACCATTACACGGTGATATATTTACTAAATCCCACTGCTGTTGTGTGTGTCCGTGACTCCGTGTCAAGTAAATGTTTATAAGTATTTATATTCTAATGAAGCACGTCGAAAGCTAATCTGCGTTGCTCTTAGACGAAGCTGCATTTCACTCGAGCTAAAATATCAACATACACGCTTGCGGCGTCATGAAACCCTAGCTCTGCTCTGGCATAAATTATCCTTTATTGGCAATACTCCCCATGTACAGCTCGTCCACAAGCTGCAAACTGTTCTGCATCTCCGAGATTCATCTGGCACGGAATACAATAAACTGTAGACATACTAAGCTTGCTTAGACTGGTGCCGATCTAAGTCGTCAATTGTAGCTTTTCTTTAAACCAGGCAATTTAATATTTTTCATACGAATTACAATTACAGACAGATGTGTTGCTGGGAAGTTTGTTGCGCCACTTCTTATTTCCAGCTATAACACTAGGGAGTGGTGACGGGCGGGACTTTCTTTTGTAGAACTTTGACGTCCAATAAGTGCTGGCACTCAGCCTAATTTGAATAAATGCGAGATCCAAGACAGTTGAATCATTTCTCCGGGACTCGTCGAGCTTCATTCACTCGGCGTTTTTTTTCTGGTGGTCGCCACTGCTGATTCTGGCTTTCAGGAGTTGCAGTGGTTTGGGAATGTGGTGTGGCCGGGCTTGTTTTTTATTTTAGAATGGTGCCTATTTTTTTAAATGTTCACCAATAAATTGGTAAAGGTTTTGGTACCATGAGGTGAGTAAGGAACTTATTGCCACTTGTAAGTAGTCCAAGCAATGAAAAGGCTAGGCAGTCAATTAAACGGCTGATTAACCCAGTTGGCTGTGATATATACGCCTACTATGATAAATGCGAAAGTTTTAGTGGATTGATTGTTGTTTGTTAATCAATCACGCCAGAAAAGCTGAACGGATCTGGATGATATTTGGCTCAGAGATACGATTCGATTAAATCTGGAATAGCACAAAGGCTACTTTTTATACCCGGAGTGTGTTCCCTTGGGATAATTCCCTGGTTTCACGGCACAAGCTAGTTGTGTATAAAAATCAATGTTTATGTTTGAACAGTGTTAGCGACAAAGTTATGTGGAATAAATAGGCAGCTTAACGAGCTGCGTGCGATGAAAAGCAACTTAGTCGTGTGAAATTAAAATCAATGTTGGCTTTGAGTTTAGTCTCGACTCGACACTCATGTGGATTAAAACTTGGGTAACTTGGGTAGTTGCTACCACGTTCTGAAATTATAATTTATCAATACAAGGTACTGATCTATGTATATCTATTATAACTATCTTAGCTAATGTTATAAAAATACTAAAGTGAGTTTGTTTCGCTTTCACGCTAAAATGGCTGAACGGAATTAGATGAAATTTAATCACTTTAATTCAGAACTAAGTACTTTATTGTTGTTTTGTTATGATTTTCATGTGAACTAAGTATTTATCAATAATTCAGTGACTGACAGACAACGCACAGCTGAAACTACTGGTCGTAGAAAGCTGAAATTTGGCATGTAGGTTCCTTGGGGAGTAGGGAGCACTATATTCGAAATCTAAGAAGTCGGATTTGACAGCAAGATACAACATTACTTTACTAGTAAGCACGAAGAAAACGTAAAATAAATCTCTTTCGCACTTAGTAGTACTTTATATTTTAAATTTATTGTAATTATGTATTATTTAATTTATAGTTATTGTTTTATGTTCATGTATTTTATTTTATGGGCCCTAGATGCCTGAGATATATGATTAAATTAATTAATTAGTGGTAAAGCGACCTTCTATCGCTCTCTACCTTCTTAGACTGTCACGAATAGAAGAGAAAAATTCCCGAAATTCCTACGAGAACGGAAAAAACGGAATATGTGTGTACGAAGTCGCGGGCAAAAGCTAGTAATTTCCAAAATGGAGAAAACAGATTTACCTAAATGATGAATGACTCAGTCGCAAACTCAAGGGAATACTTATTCAGAAGACTGATTCATAAATCGGTCACACATCGTAAAAGTTCCAAGCAATAACTTTCACAGTGAAAAAAAAACAAAAAAATCGCCAACAATGCTTCACAACTTCTCCATACTTTTAGAGAAATATGCATGTTCAGTCCTTATCCCCAAGAGGCAACAAACTTTGAAGTGTCAAACGCCACCAACACAACCATTCATAAGCCTGCCATGTTAGCAAAGTTGAAGAAACGAAAACTTTTTATTAACTTATTCACAAGATTCAAGTTGTTTTCGGACTGGATTGAAACAGTCCGGTTTGAAAGATCAACTTGAACTTGAACTTGAACTTTCAGGACTCGTTATTTAAATTGGCAGATAAGAGGCCCTAGACAATGTGCCATTCAATTAGCGAATGCGACTCTCGAAATGCCAAAATCTAGGAATTTGATCACGTGACATTTCGATAGCATCTGTCAATCCCATACATTTTTAACGTGTTGACAATCGCCTTCGCCACGCTACCGTTGACAGAATCTCACTTGTCTTGATAAGCGTCACAGGCGCGCGACGCGGCGGCGTGCACGCGACCAGCGGCCCTACCATGACGTGTTAAAGCGTGAGTAGTTCGAGCGAGAAGGAGGGACAGAGCTATACACCCTATATAGCTCCATCCCTCCATCTCGCTCGAACGACTCACACTTTAACACGTCATGGTAGGGCCGCAGGGCGCTGTGGCGAAAATGTATGGCGTCCGCGACGCTAAGTACATTTCGTTCCTTTGACACCGTTCATTTTATCTTGTCAGCGTCCTGTCCGCGCGCCCTGTCCGCTTTGTATATCAAGTGCCATAAACACTTGATATTTTACAAGGTTTAGAAATCAAACTTAGTACTTCTATATAAATATCACACGTTACAGGTAATATGTACGAGATTTCGAAGTAGAGAACGGAAACTACTTCGTCACGGTCGGCTTCAGACACGTCAAGTTCTGGTATCTGGAGTACTCTAGGAATGCTACGGTGAGAACCTTCTGTCTCCTCCCGCTCTGGGCGGGGCGGGAGTGAGTGTCAGACTCTTATTGACTAAAACCCACCCATGTTCCTTCAAATGCCCTGTTCCAGGGCCGCGGTAACTGTTTCTAGCAATAACCCACACACGTTGTATGTTGCAGTTCAAGGAGCCGGTGCCGCTGATGGGGCGCTCGGCGATCCTGGGCGAGCAGAAGGACAACGAGTTCTGTGACGTGGTGTGCGGGCGCGGCGCCTCTGACGACAGCACGTACGCCATCACGCGCGGGGGGCTTGCTCTGCGAGTTCAACAGCCGCCGCCTGCTCGACAAGTGGGTCGAGCTCCGGGTGAGTTGCTTCTTCACCAGTAGCGTAGCTAGGGGGGGGCGGGGTGTGCGGGTGCGGCGCCTCTGCCGACAGCACGTAGCAACTTCGACAGTTGGACCCAATAAAACCCAGTCCCCAATATGGTAACCTTTTATTTGTTAAGTACTTACCTTAGTAAGCTATTTTGATACAGCTTAGTGAAAAACCAACCGTATGGTTAACCGTACGTAACATCTGAATTTAAAAATAAAATCATAATGAACTCAGACGAAAGCCCTACACGGCCGGCAATAAACTTACAATATTCCGTCATCATTTTTTATTAAAAGGGATAGAACCTTTGTGGCATAGCCCCCGTCGCCATTTTGTTTTTCTTTTCAAAATCACGGCGCGCGATGAAACAGATATAAGTATGTGGGTAGAGGACACAACAAAAAAAATTGCAACATGGTGCTCTAAAGTGTCACGTTGCCGAGATATTTGGAGCTAAAGTCGCCAAGTGAGAACAATGACAATCATTAAACTAATCACGTGCTTATAATTCAGTAGATTGTATTCAAATAATAGTTCCCGGCTTCATTTAACCATATCTCTAAAAAAATAATCATTTTTTTAGCAAAGCGATCGGGTTCTTTGACAGTCTTGTCAAAAAACCCGACCGCTAAAAATGAGTCATCATCATCATCATATCAGCCGAAAGACGTCCCCTGCTGGACTGGGCTTCCCCCAGACGATGGGGGGTTTGCCATAATCGCCACGCTTGGCAGGCGGGTTGGCGATCGCAGTGTAGCTGTTGCAATGTACCTACAGAGAATTCTGCTGCCCATTCTCTGGTGAGTCCCTTAGTTGCCTTTTACGACACCCAAGGCGAGTGATGGAATGGTGCTATTATTTTACGTTCGACACCATACAGAACAAAAACGACTAAAAAGTTCCAAACAAGTCGCTTTTCAAGCAGTCTGATGCAGTTTGTGGCCTCAGATCTGTAATTGAACTGCATCAGACTGCATGAAAAGCGACTTGTTTGGAACTTTTTAGTCGTTTTTAGCGGTCGGGATTTTTGACGAAGTATTTTATAAAGTATTTATGTATGTATGTATTATGTTTATTGAGAGCTTTTGCGTATCTTATGCAAAAAGAAAGTTCGCCTAACTGCGAGGTATGCGGTAAAAGAGAAGATGTGCAACATCTCTTAGTGGAGTGTGTGAGGAACGAGTCTGAGAGAAATATAATTATTAGGGAGTTAAATATAAATAGATTAGACTTAGGCATATTTTATCATTTTCTGGCTCGACCTTTGTCCCGTGAGGCTAAAATGATTTACTCTCTAGTTAATATTTAAAGGTTTTTGTTGAGTTGTTTTAACTGTTTTGTGTTAACAACAACACACACACACAGTGTTGTGTGTGTTTTGTTTTGTGTTTTAACTGTTTTTGTAAGTTAGTTAAGGTTAGTTTATGATGGGGCTGGCGTGAACTGTGTTCAAAAGCCCCTTAAAATGTAGATTAAAAAAAAAAAAAAAAAATGTATTATGTTTCCTTTTGACGCAGTCGGGTAATAAAGCTTAATTTTTTGCGATTTCGATGTGAGTTAGGTTGGCAAGTTTTAAATAAAGTGGTTTTCACGTGCTCTTTTTACTTTCTCACAATAAGTGCTTGAATAAAGTTGAAACTATTATTTGATTATTTATGTTGCTTCGTGCGCCGCGAGTTTGAAAAAAAATCAAAATGCCAGTTCCCATAGAAAAATGTTCGAACCCCTTTGAATTTACTTGCGCGTAACAATTCGCGCCAATTAATTTCAGAATTTCATACGGTTTCTGTATTTCTTGAAGGACCCTCCACCAATGAACTAGATTATGACGACACTTTCCAGTTGTTACTCATCCATTGACGTTTTTGTCGAGCCTAGTCAGCTCACTTCACCTTGTCAAGCAGTAATGGATAAACAACTTTACGACAGGTTGTCCTTAACTTGTGCCGTTCCCGACGTGACTTGGAGCTACAATAATAACTCTGTATGAAGGCCGTTATATTAAAGGCACTTTACAATGAAATTTTCTTTACAATAGACTACTAAGATGTCATTAGAGACGGGTCAAGTGCAATCGCTCTACTGAGGCCAAGAACAAACGTTATTAATTAAAACAGTTCATGTAAAGCCAGGGAAATTCATAATTGAACGTTCTGCATTTGACTTCAATTTTCAGTAAATCGAGCAGTTTATGTGACCTAGTAAAATATACATAATATTAAAGGTTAATTCAGCGTGTTCCAGAAATGCGTGGTGCATGTTAAGGGTGATGTTGGCTGATATATACAATAAAGGAAATAATAGCAAAGTTACAAACAAATTACTTTTAAAGCAGTTTGTTACAGTTGATGACATTTCATGTGGTTCAATCACAGATTTGATATCACTAACTGAATCAGACTGCTTGAAAATTTTTTTAGTCGGTTTTGTTAGTTGTTTTTTTTTTAAATAAATGCTTTGACTTTGACTGATGAAACATCCTGTATAATGTTTGTGTGTGTTGTTTTTCGATTTTAAGATGGTTTTCTCCCATAATAGGAGCGATAAATAAAAATAAAAAATACTTAAAATTAAAATTAAATAATTTTACTAGATACCGCTCAAGCCCCGGTAACACACCGGTGTGCTCCGAATTAATCGCGAATTTAATGTTTATTACCAATTACATAAGGTTTAATTTTTTTTTGGGAATTTTCACATGTCGGGGCTGGAGCGCTGGCTTCTTAGACCTAGGTTTCCTGCATACGGGTATTAATTTGTTTGGAAGAGTCACCGCGGCCCTGCAACGCAAAGGGCATTGAGGAATACGGTTGCATTTTAGTCAGTAAGAGTCTGACACTCCCTCCCGCTCCCACATCGCTCCATGTGAAATACTAGTATTCAGCTGCATCTGATTATACTAAAAGTCGCCCCAAAAAGTGCTAATTCAGATTGAATGTTTTTCTTTTCGTTTTAAGTCTTATATTAAAAGATAGAATACTGAGTCTAGAATGTAGATATCAACTTATCCAAACGTCCGACATCGCGATAGTGTCTTTGAAAAAAAATAAGTACTCGAAAAAGGAGTCATTTGATGATTTCCCATCCTTAAAATTAGGTAAAGTCGGTTAAAAAAGTTGATAAATTCCCATTCCCCAGTTGAAGAATTAGGTGTTCTCACTTTCTATGAAATAACGTCTGAAGTTAATGATCTTAAGGCGATTAAATAATTATGACTTCATTCAATTACATCCGAACATTCTAACATTAATTATGGAGTTCGGTGCCCAAATGTTCAGCTTTTGATCTTTTGTTTCTCAGAAAAGAACAGCTTTACAGCAATTCCGCTTTCTAATTAACGAATCTCAGTAAGGGCGGCAAAGGGATTATCCTCAAAGGGGCAGCGGCAGCGTCTTGCTAATCTACTAATTTCTACCATACATAATAAATGTAGAAATGAATGAAAGTTTCCAGACAGATTAGCTGAGAGGACAAGACAAATAATTACGACAGTAAAGTCTTGTCTGAACAATGACGTACAATTCTGGAAACTAATAAATGTACATAACTAACTTAACTATTTATATCTACTAAACCTAACTAAAAAAATGCGAAATTATGTACAAACGTGTAAAAAACAAAATAAAAAAAACGTGTAAAATACATCATTGGGCATCAAAAAACTCATCCACATCGCTGTCAACGACAAAAGTGCCCAGAACACTGGCAGCATTGCCACGTTGAATGGCAATGCTGATTCTTTAGCCAAAGAATAGCCCAACCCTCTGGTCACGTGAACAGTCGACAAGTTGTTAATTCTTGTTCAAGTTATGTTACAACATTGTCGCTGACATGTTTGTCGGTACCCTTTTTTTTAAGTACGGGAAGTTATCAAATGACTCCTCTCGTCGACAAATCTCGCTCTGGGCGGAGCGAGGAGCTTTCAAAACAATATTAGGATTTAATCTCCTAGAAAGTAGAAAATATAAAAGCGGAGTAAAAAAGGGGGAGGGGAAGAAGTCATGGGGCATTGAAAAATTTGTCCACATCGCTGTCAACGGGAAAAGTGCCCAGAACACCGGCCGCATTGCCACGTTGAATGGCAATGCTGATTCGTTGGCCGAAGAAAAGGCCAGCCCTCTGGTCAACCAGGGTTGCGGATTTGTTCGAAACAGTTACCGCGGCCCTGGAACGTAAAAGGCACTAAGAGGAGCATGGGTGGGTTTTAGTCAGTACAAGTCTGACACTCCCTGCCGCTCCACCCAGAGCGGGAGGGGTCATTTGATGATTTCCCATCCAAAAAAAAAAAAAAAAAAAACCCTCTGCTCACGTGAAGAGTCGACTAGCAAAGTTACGAGGTTCATTGATGTACTAAAATACTCGGCATAAGATGCGCCATCAATGTACCTGACATCGTTATTTCTATCACGCTTACTTAATGTAATTATTTTTTTTCTGAATATCGAAATAGAATTTGGTCGATTTTCAAAAAATTATATCTCGGAAATTAGACTTGGTAGCTAAATGGGGATACGAAATCTCTCATTTAAATGATCATTTCTGTCAGGTTTTTCAATAAAAAAGGGATGTCCGAAAATCGGGCTTCATAAAACACTGTGCGGCGGTGACAAGAGCCCGACGGATGATGTCATTAATGCTGGCGTGTCGTGCTATACGAACCGCGCTTCTACTGCAGGAAAGGCCATGGTGTCCGAGGCAGTCGACTGCTTCACCACATTGACAGCGATGTGAAGCGCTGCTATGAGCACCCAGACGCAGACATGTAGCGATCCGGAAGGTAGTGTCACTCAACATAGTACAGTCCGTTGTCAACATTTTCTCACCCACCCTAAAAACAAACGAATTAATGTTAGGTGACGGTAATTATATTGTTTTGAAAGCCCCGTTTAAAATGTATGATTGTCTAATTTACATCTCCTAAGTGAAGCCTCAATCTACGTCCCCGACACTGGCAAGACAGATAAGCCAGTAACTAGAACAAGAATACTCATCTTACTTGTAAAATAAAATGAATAATACTATGTTACACAGACGAAGACACTTCTCTTTTTTCCTCTTGTAAATAAATGAGTAGGGTAACAAGTTTTCAGTTTCAATTACGGACGTGGCTCGAGGCTAAATTAATTAAGCAATGCTTGCCGAGGTTGGTCTGTAGATGGGTGACCTTCTTAATATACCGAGACTCCTCCGTGCCTCGGAAAGCACGTTAAGCCTTTGTTCCCGGCTGACATTTGGAGATCTTTAGCAGTCGTTACGGATTGTCAGAAGCCAGAAAATCTGACACCGGTTTAGCCAAGAATTACCGTGTTACCCAGTTAATGGGTTGTGGAGGTCTAGTAGGCAGCCGCTCCACGTAAAATACTGGTATTCAACTGAATCCGGTTTGACTGGGAGCCGACCCTAATAAAGTTGGGAAAAAACGTGCCTCGAGGCTAAATTATAATAATTATCTGTGAATGTGTAAACATAGCTAGAACATACCGAGACACATTCGTGTTTGGGAAACCTAGTCAAACCATCGCTCCCGCTGTCATTTGTAGATCTTTGACTGTTGTCACTGGTAGTCAGGAGATTGAAAATCGGACAGCCAGTCTTGCCAAGAGGTATCGCTTCTCTCGGTTCTGGGTCGTAGATAGGCGGTTGCTCAACCCTTCAATTGCTTCCAGATAGACTAGAAGCCGGCCCCGACTATAACGCAAAAAATCTACGCCAAATCGACGCCATCTATCCCGCAAGCTGCAAACAACGAAATCCTGCATCGCGGTATCAGAGTTTACCGTGCGATTTGAACAGATACAATCGTCCGAATAACAACTATCGGGCAGTTGCCCACCGGACAACAACCGTCCGGTCGGAGGATCCCTTTTCAATGGAGGTGTGTGGAACTTTACTCTTTTTTCCGCTTACCTTCATATTAATTGGGAAAAGCTTTAACTCTTTCAGGGGCACTTTTATATTAAGTGCAATACAGGTTTTATTCTTTTTCCATACATTTATATAGAGAATAAAGATAGCAAGAACGATCTTGAAAAAAATGTTTGCCTGAAGGTTTTTCAGGAATTACATGGTTAGCTACGCTAACCACCGCCGCTGTAGAATAAAGCAATGCTTTGGAAATCCCAAGAACTGTAATTATAAGATTAGGTAAATAAAACTAACAAAACGGTTTTATTTATTTATGAAACTTACAAAGATAGGAGTAATGGAAAGGTAGATTATTTTTTATGAAAATCTTGAAAGCATGTTTTTCCTTTTCGCAAACACAGTGGGACATTACAAGTTTTACATTTCCAAACAGTACGTACTGGAATACTACTTGTACTGCATTTGGCGCAACTTCTCTATGTGGTTCGTTCTGGCTGATGGCAGTTGCTCTCTAGTCGGATCTCTTCAGGCACTGTTGGTTTGTGTCGTTTTATGATGGACGGCCCTGGAGAAGGTACTGCGGAACTGCGTGGACTGTCGACCAAAGGTTGCCCACGCCGGTTCACGTACGCAGGAGCCAACAAGCCTCGATAGACAGAACGACGAAAGTCCTTCAATGTAAGAGCTTCTAGATCAGGTCTTGATGTTGATTGAAGTTCTTTATACACCAAGAAATCATTGACAACAGAGCGATTGTGACACTTGTGCGATTTTCTGTCAATTTCGTTGCAGCTTTTCATCTGGTCAAATTTATCAACAAAATTCATGTGCGCATTGTAGTCCTTTACAGCGTCTGGACATGAAATTTCCCAACGCTTGTAGGGTCATGATAATTAGATAGTATGAACACTGATCTTTTGTCTTTCCACTTCAAAATACTGACGTTAGTGTCGCTGATCCTGTAATCGTGTCGTCCTCTTTGTAGGTCTTTGTCGTTCTTCAATTTAGGTAAAAACTTCCTATTTGAATTTACCGAAACAAGCAAGAATTTGGCTGCTCTTCAAATCCAGTTGCAGTTGATAACTGTTGAAACAATTATCAAATTAAACTTTGTGGTTCTTTCCTGCCAAATTTGTGCAAAACTATCTTATTACTCTACCACCAAGGTCTGGTCTGGCAGCGTAGAACGAAGATGTGCCAAGGGTCTATTATCCTCTTCATCAGACTCGTCATTTTGTAAATCTTCACCAATAACGTCACCCAACAACATAGTAGTTGGTGATGGTTGTTCATCGTGAGTTTCTTGGTTGGACTCTACGCTGCAAAGACTTTCGTCATCAGACGGTATGTTCTCTAAATAGTTTTCAATATCTTCTGCGGCTAAAACACGAGACATTCTGAAAAAAGGACAAAAAGCTCTGTCACATCCATACAAAGAAACAAAATACTTTATCTGCGCGGTGGTTAGTAACGCTATCCACCTAATTATCCGTGAAATATCACAGCAAAAACGCAAAATTTCCTGAATTATTTATGTTATCCATGTAAACTATAGCTATATACATCAAATAAAACAATCATAATAAGAAAAATAACACACTGACCTTTTTTATTTTATTTTTTTTCTGTGCACGTAACGAAATCACGTTAAGCCACTTTTGAAATTAAAAATAAATGACGTTAAAATGTTTACCGGTGTCACCGCCAACTAAAATAAAGTCAAGCGGTGAGTGTATTGACAAGATAGTTAGTAAAATTGTCGCTAGATAGCAGGAATCCTAAGAAAAAAATGATTAAATACATGGTTAGATTAGGTAACCACTGACCCTGAAAGAGTTAAGAGGTATTACGGAGCCAAATAAAAGTCAGTTATATCAGCCATAATGATATGTATTTATCTTGACCTACATTGGGGTAACCTTGAGTATAATACCCTAAATTACTTTACATATCTACTTATTCCACATTCACGCCTCTGTTACGTAAAGGCAGTTTGGACGTTCAGCCGATTTCCATTGGAATTTGCATACATTTTGACGCATATTGGTGTGTAACTACCTCTATATATGAGCTATAAGCTTGTTATGAAGTCGGCAGATGAGAATTTTACGATCTATCTCCACATGCTACCGAGGATTCAATCTCAAGAATAATTTTGAGGAAGTTACAGCTTAGTCCTACAGTGGTTGAAGTGATTTTAATTTACTCTGTAGTCAGAAATCATGACTGGTGTTATTTTTTATATAAGGTTAGTGGATTTGGCAACTGCCTCCCCGGCTTTTGCCTAACGAACCAGCTCGCGTCGCTGAGCCGCCATTAGTCTTAAATCACCCAAATAATGAAACGACAGTCTGTCTCTTGCTGCCCCCTCGAACTGACGCGGCTAAGCCGAGGTCCGCATCCTTTAGGGGATGCCCTTAGCGAGCGGTTAGTAGTTTCTAGTATTTAGCTAGCTTTTTAGCCCTGGCTGGGGGCCTTAAATTCAATTGAGGTCACCACAGGATAGTCCGGTTTAGCAGTTGATAGAGCTAGCGTGCTAGATGTGCAAGTGGCCACATCAAAAAAAAAAATTGCCAACTCGTATCTTTAAGTACATTCGCTTTCGTTTTCACATTGCAAGCTAAAAATAAATCCTCTTTTTCTTTAGTTTTTGACTTCATCGCTTATTAACTCTGTCACTGAAATTGAAAGTTTTTTTAAGAACGAAATATAGCCTTCTGCTGTATGACTGCTACCAAATGTTAGGCAAACTGTGAAAATCAATTTAATGCTGTGGAAAGCTTTTTCGCATATTTTCTCGAAATAAAATATTCGATATACTTAACTTCCTGAAACGTGATATACGTTGTTCTCAAGTTTCAGTCTTGTGAAAGTAGCCAACCGAAACTCAAATCACATAAGTGAGGTAAACAAGACAAGTATCAACAAGCCACTGGATACTGCTATTCTTGTTGAAGTGGCACTGACAAATCTCGGACAGCCTCTTGACTAACCAAAATATGGACATCCCTAGCGAAGGCTCCAGTTTGCGGCGAAGCGAACAATGCCTTTTTTTTTTTTTTTTTTTTTTTTCTAGGATGGGAAATCATCAAATGACCCCTCCCGCTCTGGGTGGAGCGGCAGGGAGTGTCAGACTTTTACTGACTAAAACCCACCCTTTAGTCCTCCTAGTGCCTTTCTTCCCAGGGCCGCGGTAACTCTTTCGAACAAATCCGCAACCCTGGTAGGCTCTGGCCCTATTGGGCTCCGACCCATGCTGACGTCTGCTGGTTTGGCGCGCGTAGGACACAGCGCGCCGTCAACCCGGGCCTGTTCTGATCGGACGGCGAGCTACCCATTGCTCGCCGTCCACAGGCATCAGTCACTGCGCCATGCTCAGGAGCATCAGTTCCTGGGCGGCGCAGTGGCTGACGTTCAACAGAAGGGGGTGAAATGGGGCCATTACTGGCACTCCATTTCAGCCCCCTCCGGAGCCCTTTGTAGGGGCTCTACTGCGGCTGCCGCAGTAGCAGCAGCCGCAGTGGAACCGGCAATGGCGGTAGAAGAAGCGGCGGCAGCGGCGGCGGTCGCGGCAGAGACGGCGGTGGCGGAGGGCTTCCTCCTGTTTCCGGCTTTGGTGGGTGGGGCGCAGGCCCTACCCCCAGCCCAGTGGTCGGCCGGCTTGCCAGCTGCCGCACAGACTACGCAGTGCGGCGCGGCGACGCAAGAGCCGGCCCTGTGACCGGGCTGACCGCAGCGGAAACAAAGACCGCTGCGGTCCACCTCCGAGGTGCATTGTGCTCCCACATGGTGGCCCACTTGGCACCGGAAGCACCTCAGAGGTCGAGGTTCCAGCAGTTTGACCTGCGCGGAAACCCAACCCACCAAAAACCTTCGGCCCTCCGTGATGGTTTTGGCCGCCGACACGGGGCAGCTCACCACAATGGTGCGCGTGCCCGTGTTGTCAGGACGTAGGGTGCCCGCCTTCACCTCCTCTGCTGAGCACCCCCCCGTCCTAACGACGGCGGCCACCACCTCCGCCTCCGTGACGGAGTCGTCCAGGCCCAAGATGCGCATGTCGATGCGCTTGGTGGGCCTGGACACTCGGGCATCGTCCGCGCTTAGGGACGCCCTGAGCCTTTCGGCTAGAGCGTCCGCGGTTGGGCCGCTGGCTGCCCCGGGGATCTCCAGCATCCGGGCCCCAGTCATGGTGACCCGGAGCCGAAGGCCCCCCACGATGCCTAGCTCACCAAGGTTTATCGCTTCCTTCGCCTTGGTGAGCACGTCCGCGTACGTCACGCCCCTCTTCGCCGCGTCCGGCTGCAGTGTAAGCACTACAGCCGCGGTTTTCGGGGGGCGCAGTGCAGCCGCGACGTTTCGCGCCTTCTGCCGCCGCTTCCTCTCCCGCCTCTTGGCCGCCCTGGCTGCCTTTCCCGCCTTCCTCTTCTCCCCGGCCACTTGCCATTCGGCTTGAGCCGGGGGAGGAGCTGAAGGCGAGGAAGCCGGGGGGAGCTGCTGCTCAGACGGCGTAGGAGCCTTCGCCGTCCGCGCAGCAACCCCACCCTTCCTCTTCCTTCCCGGGGCCGGGTCCGGTTTTCCCGGCACCGGCTTCGCGGGTGCCGGCCCGGACCCTTTGTCCTGGCCGGACGACCCCGGTGTGGCAGCCACGGCGGCCGCGTACGACGCCGCCTTCCGGCCTGGAGCCTTCCCACTCGCCGCTAACGGGGGGCGCAGGACGATGCCCTCCAGGACGGAAAACCGCGCCTGGAAGGCAGCCATCTCCTGCCGCACCAGGTCCAGCACCTGGCTCTCCTGCGGCACGGGCTGGCCGTCCTTCTTGCGCCCCCCTTGCGGCACCCCCTGTGGGCCGGCTCCCCGGAGCCTGGCCAGGTCTGCGCGGAGCCCCTCGTTCTCCTTTCGGAGACGCTCCGTGGCGGCAGCTAAGCGGGCGACCTCCGCCCGCAGCTCGGACATCTCGTCCGGCGGAGGCCCACCCCTGGTAACCTCCGCTGCCGCCAGAATGGAGGCCATCGCCTCGCTTATGGCCTTGTTCTTAGAGGAAAGCTTCCTCTTCAAGGCCACATCGCGAAGCGCGGCCTCCACCACCTCCGCAAACCCGGCCCTCCGGTCATCCGGCTCGCCGCCGGAGGACTCCGAGCCATGAGCCCCACGACCGCCATCTTCGGGGGGTCGTCCAGCATCCTTGGAGGCAAGGACTCTGCCCTTGCCTCCCTCTCGGCCCTTACCCCGCCTGCTGGTGGGGATCTTACGGGCCGAGGCCACCTCTTCACTACAAGACGACCCCCGGTCGTCTTCCGGCCTAGGCCGCTTGCGGAAGGACCTCGAGTCCTCCGCTGCAGTCCCTGCCCCCTCGGGTTCAGAGCTCGCCGAGCTAACTGTCACCAGGTCGTCGGAGTCCAACTCGGACCCCGACTCTGCACCCGGGTGACGCTCAGGCGAGCCCCTCCTCCAGTACAACGCGCCTCTTGCCGCGCTCCGCCCGACCGACGCTTTGTCGGACGAGCCAAAATCGAACCCGATCATGTCCTCAAAGGACGGCTTGGATCGGGGGCCTCCTCGGCCACTGTTGCCCTTGGCAAGTGGAATGTGGACAGCATTGTTGCCCCCCCCAGAATACGAGGGGCTTGACGCGCGAGGCGTGGCGGATTCCCGAACTGCTGTGCAGTCCGGACCGCCCTGGGGTACAAAATCTCTTTCAATACTGTCCATTTTATTTTCCTTTTTGAGGGTGCGGTCCCTGTCTCCCCTCCTCTCTCCCTCTCTCTCACTGCTTGCTCGCTGCCCTCACAGTCACGTCTGATGATCAGACGCGTACCAGAGAGCAGCGAGCAAGCCAATGAGACGCACACCGTCCGAGGACCCGAACACTGCTCAAGTCTCCGAACGGTGTGCCCCTCTTGTGTCTCTCTTGGTCTGGTCTCTCACTTGGGACCTTCCGGCATGAGTGGCTCTACCGGCAAAGCCCCCAAGATCACTGAGACACGCAAGCCCCACCACGACGGCAACGTGGAGACACGGTTGGTGGGGAGCGAACAATGCCTCAAGTACTCTTTCAAAACTTATTTTCTAGGGTTCCGTACCCAAAGGTAAAAACGGGACCCTATTACTGAGACTCCGCTATCCGTCTGTCTGTCTGTCCATCCGTCTGTCTGTCACCAGGCTGTATCTCATGAACCGTGATAGCTAGACAGTTGAAATTTTTCACAGATGATGTACATATTTCTTTTGCCGCTATAACAACAAATGCTAAAAACAGAATTAAATATATATTTACTCCCATACAACAAACGTGTTTTTTTATAGATTATGGTACGGAACCATTCGTGAGGGAGTCCAACTCGCACTTGGCCGGTTTTTTTACTAAAATTATGTTTCATGGATTGAAAGAAATAATAAAGAAAGAGAGGTAGTACTTAAATATAAATACATAGAATATACTTTATTGTATTCATATCCATGTATTGTATTCCACAGTGTTATTTAAGTTGTAACATTATAAAGGTTTATAGCTAAGTACAATGAGGAACCTGTTCGGGCACAACTACAAGCAGTTTTAAAAAAAGTAATTGCTAAACCATGAATTATTATGAAAGGTAACTTGCACAAGTCTTTTCATCATCATCATCATATCAGCCGAAAGACGTCCACTCTTGGACATAGGCCTCCCCCAAATGGGGGGGTTTGCCATAATCGCTACGCTTGGCAGGCGAGTTGGCAATCGCAGTGTAACTGTAGCAATGTAGCTACAGAGAATGCTGCTGCCCATTCTCTGGTGACTCACAACTCTTTTACATAAACTTAATTCTATGGATACAATGATAGAAAGATATGAAAAGTTTAAATTAGTTACGTCACGTGACATTAGAGGATATTAGATATTTATAACATTATGTTAGGTACGGATTAGTCTGCCATTACTGCCATAATAGCGTTCCAAATGAGGATTAAATATTAACGAATTTGAACGAGTTGAATAGTAATACCAAATTTAATATAATATTAACAAGTTGTAAAACAAATACCTACCTAGGTAAAATTAGATGTTCCAATAAAGTTACAATCCTTATAAATGTATAATCCATCGGCCGAGCTTTGCATAAAATATTATGTTGAAGGTATAACCGGTTTTACAACTTTACTTATAAACAAAACATTTTTAATACATATCTCATGAACGCCGCAGTCTATTTGACAACAGTTCATAAGCTGGAAATAATTAATTACAAAATACCTGATATTCGTTCGAGAGAATAATAAATCAGCATAGTCCTAATCGGTCAAACGCAATCATGCCTGTGGGCGCCTTATAATGACTTGTATTATCTATGCACAGTTGTACCGACGAACATAATATCACACGAATGTTTTATAAACAGTATTCTATCTAGCCAGTACCGCGTTAGCCAGCTGCGCGGACGCACGGCTGTCACCGCCATCTTTATTCCATTTTTAAAAATGTCTTTGAGGTTATTTCTCTTTTTAACCATCGCGGGCTTGGTTGCCGCTCAAGCCCCGAATCCTACGATAAGAGTGGCCCATGGCGTTCTTCAGGGTGCATGGAAGGTGTCCACGAAGGGAAGGTCCTTCGCCAGTTTCCAAGGCATTCCTTATGCGCGGCCGCCGATTGGAAAGTACAGATTCAGGGTAAGTGGAATTGTAGTGAACTTGTACCTTCTTATGACCATATCGAGTTTATTAAAAGCTTAAATTATCAGGTTGTCATGAACATCGACATTGGTTTTACAAACTAATTTGGTTCCATGGTATGGCTGTTCTATACGCTACCTCCCGGTGTATTCTATAAAAATATAACCGTGTTAGGTGCAGTGACCTGTCAACACATGTAGCATTGCCGACTGGATGATGGACTGGATACCCGGTGTGCCGCGAGATTTTCGCGATTTGAATGTTTATTATTACTATTACGTAAGATTTATTTTGGAATTTTCACATGTCAGTGCTCGAGCGGTTAAGCTCATTTAACTAATTATCACGGTGAAATGTTTATGTTAAAACTTTTTACAAAACAATACAACCATCTTATATGAATTATGACTATGACGGAGTTAAGAGGTAACAAACTTAAAAAAATACAACCAAATTGAGAACTTCCTCCTTTTTTTGAAGTCGGTTAAAAGTGCTTGAGCAATGCCCACAAATTCTAGCGGTCTCTCCCAAACAAGAGGGCGTTAAGGTGGAAGCGCCAGGGTAGCCCGCAAAATTCAAAAATTCTCACGGTGTTTTGGAATTTGCAGGTCAGTGTCCGGTTGTATCTTGGTCAAAATATGATTCGCGGCCGTAGCAAGTATGTATATATAGAATTATAATCATTAAAATCATCAATACAAACTCCTTCAGTTAGAATTGATGCCAAATGTTATGATTTCAAAACTACATTAATTTTGATGATTGAAATTATGATTTGAAAACTACATTTGGCATCAATTCTAACTGAGAGAGTTGTATTGATGATTTTAATGATTAGAGTTCTGTAAATACGTACTTACTTTGTACGGCCTCGAATCATATTTTGACCAACATACAAGCTGATACTGACCTGCAAATTGCAAAAAACGTAAGAAAATTTGAATTTCGCGGGCTACCCTGGCGCTTTCACCTTAAGTTCAAACCCTACTCTTCAAAACTTTTATGGTAATCGAGTTAACCATAATTTATAGAGGTTAGAAAAGATGGGAAATGTCAGAGCTTTCTTGAAAAAACCTTATTTATTTGCCTTAGGTGGTCATAAAAGCCATGGTTTTATGGGTATTAAAGTTCGCTCCGGAAGTTAAATCGCGGGTAAAATGAATAAAGAATAAATAACTAGCTTTTTCACGCGGATTTGGTTCGAGGCCTATTCTAGAGGTTACTACCGTACACTCACTCAGCTTTCTATTAATGTAGGAATTTTTGAAAGCGGTTCAGATGGCTTCATCATCACCATCATATCAGCCAAAGACGTCCACTGTTGGACATAGGCCTCCCCCAAATGGGGGGGTTTGCCATAATCGCCACGCTTGGTAGGCGGGTTGGCGATCGCAGTGTAGCTGTAGCAATGTACCTACACAGAATGCTGCTGCCCATTCTCTTGTGAGTCCCTTAGTCGCCTCTTACGACACCCACGAGAAGTGATGGGATGCAGATGGCTTAGTACGGGTTTTTTAACGTACTCGATCGCGTCAACGTAAACGTTCGCTTATGTCAAATTGTATGGAAAAAAAGGTTTTCCGTTATTGCCCCCAGACAGCACTTATTCAGTTTCAATACAAATTGACGTTTACGCTAACGCGATCGAGAATCGAACGATAAACAACTCGCACTAAAGCCACCGTACCTGCTTGACAATGGCAACATTGTGGAATTTATGAACTTTTTTGGCGCAACCTTGAGGAACAAACTATTTTTCTTTTGTTTACCTTTTCATCACTTTTTAATTCATGTTATTATTACCTTACCTATCTAATGTACTGTCGTCAAATAAATGTTTTGCGTGTTATTTCTTACTTCCACAAATTACCTCCTACAAACGAACAGTGCTACCTCTGGATACCTATATCAGTTGGGATAATATACATAGTATAGGCAGGCAGCTATAGTCGAGCTCATTAAAACTTTTCCATTTATGCAAACAAAACAATGTTGCAACTTTGTTTGTTAGTTTCTATTAGCAGTTATTATTACTAACAACAAACTTCGTATTTGTATGGCTGACCATGAAAACAAAATCGTTATCGCGGGCAAATTCATTAGTATTGTTTTCATTGTTATCCTTGAAAGTAACATTAAAATCTAATACAAACTAAACTAATATTGTAGATACTAAAATTGCTTGTTTGTACGACTACCTCTAAATCTACTGAAAATCGGATCTTTACGATCCAAGTTCGAAAATTCTTGTACTAATAGAAAACGACACGGCTATTTTTAACCGACTTCTAAAAAAGGAGGAGGTTATCAATTAGGATGTTTTATTTTTTTTATTATTTTTTTTTATGTTTGTTCGCGCATAACTCCGTCGCTTGCCAACCGATTTGAAAAATTCTTTTTTGTTTGAAAATTTTCATGGGACCATTTGGAAAGTATACCACTTTCCAAATGGTCCCATGAAAATTTTATCAAAATCGGTACAGCGGTTTGGTTTTTAAATCCAAATAGTTAAAAAATATAGGGAAAAATCATCCATGTATACGAAATTGCGTATTTTTGTTTTCCTGTGACTTTTTATCTTAAAACAAAAGCGTGATAGGTTCCGTACGAATCATATTATTTATACATGCTATTTTCCAAATCAGTCTTCCCTATCATCTTTAAGTAAATAGTTGTGTATTTATTTTAACCTTCATCTATTAAATTATATAACTTAAAACTATTGATTTAAAAAAAAAAATAAGAAAGAGTTATTTATGATATTAGTGCGGTAAGTTGGTTTTTACAAACGAGTAGACGAATGTAAGCACGAGACGAAGTCGAGGGCTTACCATAGTCACCAGTTTGTAAAAACCAAATCCGCACGTGTGTCATACAATGTTTTTCAACACATTTGCGAGAAAACATTACAATAAGTAATGAAACAAACTTTTTGTCTCTAGAAATCAGTCGGAAAGTCGCAACAATCTTTGACGTTTCTAATATGAAAATGGCGCGAATTTGCAAAGGGCGCCACATGCGCGTGGTGAAAATTAGAACCACATACTTTATTTTTTTTATTTATCTTCTCTCATTTTCTCTATAATATTAAAATGAGACAAACGTATACAGCAAAAGCGCTTCCAAGGAGGTTCGATCATTCAGCTTATTTATTCTCGTGATGTGAAACTCCTTGGTGGAATTCTTATTATTTTTTATGGAAACTAAAAAAACCGTAAAGAATACGCACGGCGCTATACAACGGAGTTTGCGGTAAAATATGTACTTAGGTGAGAGTACCTACTTTGCCGCACGCTCCATTGTGTGGTGCATAATTTTTAACTTTCGAACAATCCATACAGGCTTCGTAAATGCATTTTTTGAGCAAATGTGTTGAAAAAATATTAAATTGACATTTGATATGTCACACGATACAGTTAATCACAAAATTTTCATAAATTCCGTATTTGCATCTTCCACTAAATCTTAATCTTTAATCCTTTTTGTACGGCTATATACAAATACATAAACAATACAGTTGGATTAACATTATTTTTATTATTCTTAGTTTTCAATGTGACCCCATTCCCATATTCAAAATCTATTTATTTATGTGAGGTACTTGTCCTTGTTTGGATCACAAAAGTTCATATGTACCAAATTTCAACTGAATCGGTCCAGCAGTTACCGAGCAAATTGACTGTGACAGACGGACAGACACACGAGTGATTCTTAAATGGTTCCGTACCCTAAAAATGCATGTTTCTTAAGGGATAGGGAGGGAAGCCACAAGAAATATCTAGTCTTTCCATATATCTGCATACTCGTTATTATTTACTCGTGTGAAAATAACATAAATAAACACCCATGAGCTGTTTACATAACATCTCTGAACCTCAAATATTTAGAATCGCGTCTTTTCAATGAATATTAAATGCGACTTGTGATTACTAACTTCTAAGGAATGTTATATCAATGTTAATATTACAATAATGTAACTTATTTTAAAATAAATAGTAATCTTAATGACATTATAATAGGTTCACGTTATTATTTCAATTAAGATCAATTATCGCTCATTATAAACAATTATTATGGGATTTTAATTATGAAAACATCATCAACTTTTGCCCGGTTCCGTCAGTCTCCTACTGGATCCCATCTACCTTTGCAAGGGAAGGAGAACCCAGCAATTACCAAGCCTCCGCTGTTCGTCTGTCCATCTGTCTGTCATCGAGCTGTATCTCATGAACCGTAATAGGTAAACAGTTGTGATTTTCACCGAGTATATATTTCTATTGCCGCTTTAACAAAAAATTACATATTTATTGGAATTTAGGACATTTTTCAGATGTTTTGAAGTTACTTACTTAGGAACAAACATATCTTTATTTTTCTCATGATGCTTGTTATTATATTTCTCCTGTACTTATCATCATCATCATATCAGCCGAAAGACGTCCACTGCTGGACATAGGCCTCCCCCAAATGTCGCCACAACAACCGGTCCTGTGCGTCTCGCATCCATCGGTTACCCGCGACCCTCACCAAGTCATCGGTCCACCTTGTGGGAGGCCCTGTAGTTATATTTTTTAAAAATAAAATTGAAAGGGATTATAAGAAACCGTCTCGATCACGCGGCATATCCTTCAGGAACAGTGCTTTTTTCCAGGATAAAGTTACTTCTAGGCAAACGTGCTCCATCGATGACCACATAATATCTTTCCATCAAGTGAGATTGTGGTCCTAACTCGAGCCTGTCATAATAAACAAAAAGTATTTAAAAAAATATCTTCACCTATAAATCCTCTATAAGAGTTTCTGAAACAGTGAACCAGTGTCATAGTAACCATAATATCATCCAGAGTGTTATAATGAACCGAGCGCTCGGCGCATCCTGGACAGTCTCACCTAACACCTTATAAGACTGACCCATCCTTCCCTTGCGGTGGTAGGGCTAACACCCGCCTGGTTCGCGACCGCGACCCTCCCACCGGAGTCCGGCGTCAAGCAGCCTGCTGTGTTTCGTCGACGCGTGGGAGTACCAGTGCCTCAGGGCATCTTCTGGGCACGCTCGCTTTCATCATGGACCTCATCTATCGCTTTCCATCAGGCGTGATCGAGGTCAAAAGCTAGCCCATTCATAAATAAAAAATAAAAAAAACTCCTTTGCTTTTTCTATCCCTTTCTTGCTCATCAAACAGCCACATTCTCACTACTCAATTCGTGGTATCTTTGAGAATTAAAAAAAATAGAACATTGTCATGCACGCGCGTTTCACTATAAAAAACTTATAGGTTATTCAAGTTCACGTCGCGCGTCGTACCCCGTCATTTTTGTTCGATATTAGGGTATGCGCGCACTACGAAAATAAATCGTTGCGACTTTTAAAGTGCGAAACAAAATTGCAAACGACAATAATTCCTACGCGCACTACGATTTATTATCGCCTGCGAAATAGCAGAGCCAAAAGCAGGGCCAAGACAGTCACTGTGCCTAACACAGATAACTAAACGTTACTGGGTCCATCCTTTGACAGCAGTAAGACATTCTAAAGGATACTTTTACGTACGGTATAACGATCTTCGTGAATATGATAAAAAATTTACCGCTGCGCTTGCGATTTTTTGCGCAATGTGCAGAGCTAGTACCGCTTCATAGGGTACAAAATATTCGTATGATTTCGCATATGCGAAAATAAATCGCAAACGATTTATTTTCGCAGTGCGCGGATTGTAGTACATTTCTGTTGACGATTTTTTTTCGCAACGATTTATTTTCGTAGTGCGCGCTTAGCCTTAGTATTTCAAAATTATTACTTTGTTGTCTTTCTTTCAAAAATGAGTGATACAAGCTTTGAAAACACACCACCAGATATTTCTAATGCAGCAAAGGGCATTTCTAACCAAATATTACAAGAAAAGTCGAGAAATCAATATGGAAGGCGTATCTCGGGTACAGATTTTATTTTAACCACCTGATTGTTTGAAGTCGGCTATAAAGATGTCAGAATATTGTGATATACATACTTATGCGACTGGTTTCAATGCACTTTCTTTTGCAAAAAAACAAGGTGACCCAAACATGTAAAGGAGAGAAACCATTAATGAATGACTGCAAAGTATTGGAGCAACAATCTTGAATCATTTATGGCATATCATTTAGAAAAGATTAACACTACAATTGTTTGCAAAAAAATAAGCCAGCTCCACGAATAACAATAGACACTTTATTTAAATAGTTTTAAAACATACCGACCGTTCATTGGCTTGCGTTGGCTACTGGTAGAGAACAGTCTATTATATCAATAACGATCTCGGCTCAGAATACAAATTAGTTGCAGTGTTCTTACATAAAACGCTATAAAAACTTGGGACTGTAGTGTTCGGTCTTAAATTACGTTGTTTTCATAATTTACTGGAGTCTGGTGAAAGATTCAATGTAGGAAAAAAGTTTGAGAAAATATACTGCGGAAGTGTAGTCTTATTCAGGGTTCTGTGTTTATCCTACTCAATATGCCTAAACTTTTCCAAACTATATATTGTCGGCCCTATTTATATTTTAAATAATATGTGTTTGGATGTTTAGTAACAATTCATCATCCAAACAAATAAATTCATTCAAAAATCAACGCCTGAACAAAGGGGATAGAACCTTTGTGGCATAGCCCTACGTCGCCATTTTTTTTTTTTTTCAAAATTACAACACGCGTCAAAAGAGGTATATTTGAGTAGATTGCAACGTTGTACCCTAAAGTGTCACATTAGAGGTAAAGTCGCCTAGTCAGAACAATGACAATAATTAAGAATGAACTTATCACATGCTTATATGCATTACATTAAATTCAAATAATAGTTCCCAGCTTGATTGGAGCCAGGTTCTCACATAGTGACTTTACCTCTAAATATCTCACCAACGTGACACTTTGGGGCGCCATATTGCAAACATTTGTTCATCATTTGTTTGATTAAGTGTCCTCTACCCATACATATATGTTTCACTGTATGCCGCGATTTTGAAAAAAATATCAAAATGGCGATGGAGGGCTATGCCAGTTCCCATAGAAAAATGTTCGAACCCCTTTGAACTAAACCCAGTACTCAGTAGACCGTGACTTGGGTTTAGAAAATAGGATATTTTATTACAAACCGAGAAGCCTGAAAACGCTAGAATCATAAAACATCTGCCTGTATTTGTCTCTTGAAAGGTAAGGGTCTCTTCTCAAACAGCACAAACATGATCATAGTGGCTGCTAACTTATTAATGTATTGAATGTTGTAGATTCGAAGTTTTGCATAACGTATTAAATTAGTTAAAAAACTATAACCACAGTACTCTAAAAATGTAGGTGTGATTGTCAGTTTTTCAACGTTGATTTTTATAATAAACTTATTACTTAAACCTATTAGAACTGAACACTTGAATAACCAAATTCTTTCGAATTTTCACGTTTCAAACCTACGCATTTGTGGCTTATTTATTTGAAACGTGTTAGAAAACTAAATTATGTTTTATTTCTTTTTGATTCTATTTGAAACGTGTAAGAAAACAAAATTTTATCAAATCTCAGACCTCTTCTTAATTTACGAACTGATCATTTTTGGGCATTCATACCCAAAGATCGTTCTCAGGACTGTGTATTTTCATTCCATTGTCTTCAGTAGCCTTTGATAATATTTTGTCTGAAAACAATCTATCATCTGCAATCTCTTCATGAAATATGCAAAGATATTTTGGCTGCCATCTTTGTCGAAAGGGCTTCGGGGCATTAAATCAAAATGGCTGACTTTCGAAGTTGTGACAAAATGACAAGGATAGGATTGTTTTTTCTTGATTAGATTCGAGATAGATCTCACTGTTTCTTTGTAACTTCTTGCTGCGCTGTTTGACATGTTTTCTCCCTTTATCATCTTACTTAGGTACTATTATGTATGTATTTTTTTTTGTTTAGATGGATGTTTGTCACTCAATAACGCCAGAACGTCTGAATGGCTCTGGATGAAATCTGACACAAAGATAGATTTCAGTCCGGAAAAGCACATAGGTTGTAGAATGTTCCCTTGATATAATTTGCGAAATACTTTCATTGTACTGTAGGTGCGAACAATGAACATATTTCCAAAGCTTAGAAGTGAAATTCCCTACCGGAGTCTGAGTTTACTGATAGCTAAAATCTGGAGGTCTTAAGTCAACAGTGAATAGGTTACTTCTAGACAAGCGTGCTGACGGCGAGCGTTGGTTAGCTCGTCGCGTTGTGTTTCACGCGCGCCTCAAAGAGATGTCAGCATAGTAGACGGGGCCCACTAGGGCCAGAGCCAAAGAGATTAATCCCTACTTCCCTACTAATACACTTCTGGACACATCTATTGGCCCACCTTAGAGTTTAGGTTTCGATGGCCCCTACCGAAATATGATTGCTAGATTGAACAAAAACTGTTGATGCAGTTTTAAACCTGATACATTTTACCATCTTTTTCGATCGTATTGTTTTAAATTTGAATTCAGAATACCATACGACATGGAGCTACGCCTAACAAGTCGGATATGCGCCTTGTTAAAGGCAATTGATTTTTGAATAAAAAACATGTTTTATCAAATAAAGGTTTAATTTAATAACGCGTGTTGCCTCCATGGGCATCTACCACAACTCTCATACGATTAGGCATAGAGTTTATCAACCGCTCTATGAAATTTTGAGGGATCATCTCCCATTCCTCTTCTATGGCAGTTTTCAACTCCTGCATCGTCTGGGCAACTGGCTGACGAGCCCTAACACGTCTTTTTAGCTCGTCCCACATGTGCTCATTGGGGTTCATGTCTGGGCTTCTGGCTGGCCAGTCCATAACTGTGATGTTCACATCCCGAAGATATTCCCTGACGATGCCGGCCTCATGGGCTCTTGCATTATCATGCATAAAAAGGAAATTTGGGCCCACATAGTCCGCGTATGGTATCACGTGAGGTTCTAAGTACTCACGAATGTACCTTTCAGCATTTAATGTTGGCAGCCGTGGTCGTGTAACAACCTCAAGTTGAGTTTTGCCGCTCGCGGATATACCGCCCCAGACAGTCCATGAGCCACCGCCATAAGCAACCCTCTCTTCAAAGCAGCATTGTGCGAAACGCTCTCCCTTACGTCGGTAGACCTTCTTCTTTCCATCATTACCATGTAACACAATTTTAGACTCATCAGAAAAGAGTACACGGCTCCAATCTTGCTGTGTCCAATTTAAATGACTGCGTGCGAAATGAAGGCGCGCTGTTCGGTGGGCTCGCGTTAGTTTGGGCCCATTAGCTGGCTTGTGTGGTACCATATCGCGTTCATTTAACCTTCTCCGAACAGTTCGAGCGCTCACAGATACTCCGTGGAAGTCGCGAAGTTGGTTTTGTATCTCAATGGAGGTAAGGGTGACGATTTCTCAAGCTGGTCGTCACGATGAATCGATCCTGCCTTTCAGTTGTGACCCGAGATCGTGGCCTTCCTTGGCGACGAACAAAGCCGCCAGTCTCTAGGTACCTCCGATAAACATTTCGGACCGCAGATCGACTTAAATTAAGTTGAGCACTCACGTTTCTTTGGCTGTGTCCGGCCTGAATAAGTGCCACAGCTTGGGCGGCGACTTCAGGTGAAGTATCCATAGATTATTGATAGAACCTCACCTTAATGTTAAGAATAAGTAATGTTTGTTGCAAAACCAAAGATATCAATCACTTTTTCAAGAATTAAATCCAAGTAAACCAATAAAACCAAGTTTTCTTAGTATTCGATTGTTTGATTTCAACAAACAGGCTCCAAATTGTCTTTTGTTTCTTTAAATTCTGTGTTCGAAATTCAAAGAAAGACTATTGAATGAAATTGTGAATGTGCCAGGTTCAAAACTGCATAAAAACTTTTTGCTCGACCTAATATAAAATTTTAGCTAGGACCAAACGAAACTGAAAATACAAGGTGGGCCAATAGATGTGTCCAGAAGTGTATTATAAATGCTAAAGTAACTCCGTCTGTCTGTTTGTTTGTTACGCTTTCACGCTAAAAACGGCTGAACGGGTCGTCGTGAAATTTGGCAGATATATACTGGGATATGGTTACCTTCTGGACATAGGTTACTTTTTTACGCGATAACCAACATCCACGCGGCTGGAGCCGCTGGAAAAAGCTAGTAACTAAATAAAAATAAGATATTCAAAAGCTATCTCAAAGGTATGTCAGCGGGACCAAGTGTTTGCAGAGTTTTATCGGCGATAAAGTAGAGTAAACATACTTATGTTTAATCGATAACTACGGTTACCAACTGCCGTATCCTCCGACTGGATACATGTAGCTCGGAGATCTTGTGATAAAACCTGCGAGATACGATTTATTTGGGAATTGTGCATTCTATTTAATAAAAAATATATTCTAAAGGAAAGTAAGATAATACATTTATTTATCACATACTGTGTCTTTAAGTTTGTGGTAAATAAAACACGTTTACAGGACAACAAAACAAAATGGCCGATTCTGTTATCGTTCAACTTATACTTACTCTATGACGTAAGTTCCTAACATATCCTATAGTTTCGGTATATTAAACTGAAGTCAAACATTTCATTTCGTAAGCATAAAAATATGGGACTTACAATATCATCATCTGCCTGGCCTTTTCCCAACTATATTGGGGTCGGCTCCAAATAAACCATTCACAGGCACTTTTGAATTGTCAACGTCGGTCCAGTCCCACCGGATTCAGCTACTGGTTACTGACGATCCTGGCCATTTTCCATTATTAAAAGTTGTACCTGATCACTAACCTGCATGTCATGCAAGTGACAGGCAGGTATTTTTATTCATCACAGACTGAAACCATCTTTTTGACTGACCGACCTTGACAATTCAAAAGTGCCTGTGAATGGTTTATTTGAAATAAATAATTTGAATTTTTGACTGGCAATAGGGCATTTTACTGAAAAAAACTAAATTAGTCCGTCAGAGAGATTTGCAAAAAAAAGGACATGTATTTTTTCTCTTTTTGTCGTAAACTAAAAATTAAGACGATATAGTGCGTTGAAAACACGCGACAAATAAAAAATATCTGTCCAATATGAGGAGTCTATCTGACGGACTAATTAGATTTTTTCAGTAAAATACCCTATTGCAATACCCAATCAAATTGGAATCAAAGAAAACAGATACCAACAAGGCTCCAAAGAGGTTCATCTCTATTAGGTACTCCACTAACTAATTAATAGTTTAGACGGCAAATTAGTTCTGTTGCTTACTGTTACCCCATCTAACTTGTGTTAATACCATTGAGTTTGATAAAACAACAGTTTGATCTTATGGAAGTCAAAGTTTTAGTCTTCAGCAATATTAAATTAGTTATACAGAAGTTGGGCGATGCGGTCAGACGGAAAATTGGAAATCGATCTTCTATAATAATAGTTTAGTTCCGTTAACGCAGGAAAGTCATACAATTACAATCATAATTATCATTCTTAGCTTACTTGCTTGTTTTTTTTGTGGACCTGAATTTATGAAATGATTCCTTCCGTTCTGGGTCGAGTTGGAGGGCCGCAGTTAGTGTTTCAAACAATTCCGCAACCCTGGTTGCCTGCTTGCCTGACGCTGAATAACCACAAAGTGGACCGATAACCTGGTGAGGATAGAGGGAATCCGCTGTATGCATGAAGCTCTGGACCTCTTGGAGGCCTCTGGCCAGCAGTGACGTCTTTAGGCTGATGTGATGACCATTGCTTATTATAGGGTACAAAAAAGCATAATAGGTACCTACATATAAGGTGTAAAAAATTAACTACTTACAAGTTAAGGGGTCATTGTAATCATCAATATGAACAACTTCAACTATGGGGCCATCTCCGATACTCGAAAAAAAATCAGTTGTTCAGTACATTTTGTCGAGTTATGCGCACATTAATTATGGGGCAGTCGACTTTTTTTCGCGATTTGGTTGTTAGTCCCATAGTAAAAGTTGTTCATAATGATGAGTACAATGACCCCTTAAATTTCTTGCAGTTAACTTTTTATCACCTTATATAATAAATAATACTGGTTCGGTCATCATAAACCATCTACATGTCTGGAGGCCTACCACAACCTCTTAAAACAATATTATTTTAATATTACTTTGAAATTTCTGTTGTTGCATTTTCAACTCTCGGCGCTGATCCGAGCGTTGAAAATCCAACAGAGCGGAACGCAAAGTATTATTAAAGTAATATTGTTTTAAGAGGTTGTGGTAGGCCCCCTGGTAATCTTACTTTAAGCTGACTTACTTTACTATCTCTGACATTACCGTCAAAGCCTTTGTTTCTATTGAAAAGACCGTGGCGACTAGCTTATTTACAAGAAAATAACATAAAAGTGCTTAACCAAAACAATTTATATCTTCAAAGAATAGTCGTTACATTGCTATTATCTCTACCAAATTTGTAACCATATTTTCTTCTAAACTACATTTCCAATCCCATCTAAGGGTTTCTAGAACTACGCAGTTTCTCAACAAGCTTAATATAAACCGCAACAATTCAGAGGAACAGCAGATTTCTGTAGTAGTATGTTCGAATGCTGTTACGACTTCAACGTAATTCCCTAGCCAGTCTTCGCTTCTCGAGAAACCCATTTGAAGTTATCTTAACTTACACTCAGGAATACTCAGGATCAAGAAGGTAGTCAAAGCACCGATGCTTATGAAGTTATGAAGCAATATTGTAAAATAAGTTTTATTTAAGTTAGTCTTCAGTATTTTAAATTTAAGTAAGTATTAAACTATGCTTCACGTCCGGTATTTTTGCAGTAAGTCATACAATACGAGCAAATAAAGTACCTACGTACCAATCGTTTTGCTTGTGATATACTTAACACAATATTTTATGAGTTAACTACGAAACTATTTTTAGATCGTATAAATATTTGTAATGCACTCTCAATCCTGGGCCCACGGAAGCAGAAAGCAATTTCTTCTGCGAATTTGCAGTTTCTATTGACAAAAGCATATCATTTTCGCGAAAAAAAAACGTACCTTAGCACAATTCGATTTAAAAGATTTAGAAGTTACAAGGAGTTTGAGTCATCAGTGCGGAGCCCCTTCACAGGATATGCATCACCTTCTTAATTGCCCGACGAGGTGCACAACCAACCACCATCCAAGATTTTACCGAGGCCAATGACAGAGTTGTACAGGTTGCTCAATACTGGTCGGACTAAATATAATATAGTCAATCGACAGTTAAGAAGAAGAAGATGTAACAATGAAGAAGAAACAATGAAGTAGTAACAATGAAGAAGTAACAATGAAGAAGTAACAATAAAGAAGGAACAGTGAAGAAGTAACAATAAAGAAGTAACAATGAAGAAGTAACAGTGAAGAAGTAACAATAAAGAAGTAACAATGCAGAAGTTTCTTAGCAAAGAAGTTCAAAGGTTTGATGTATGTAATAAAATGTAACATCCAAAACATTGAATAGTTACCCACGTGTCTATGAGAACCTTAGCATTGCATAGCTTAGCCATTGACTGCTGTGGAACAGCACTTTAAAGTCAGTCTTGCTTCGTTTTTATTCCTCTGCACCAACGTCCCTTGACCTCATAGAACTGCGACGATTTCCAGATGGTAGTCATACACATTCATTACTATTGTTTCAATCTATTGAGGACTGAATAAATCAAGAATACCAATGAGCAGGATGATTGACCTAACATGCAGATGTGCTGAGCAATGAGGTTAAATAGATATCTCTGGTAAAAGAAATCTAACATACTTTAAAACTCTCTTTGGTATCCTTTCATCGATGTTACTTTATTGTTTTCGAAGATTTTCTTAAAAAATGAGTTGATCTTAACTTTCTATTATCCTGTCTTACTTCCTGCAAATGAAATTCGGCTCGCGTTTAACCACTATCTCACCAGATAGTAAGCGATGATGTAACCGAAGATAGAGCACGCTTGTCTTAGAAGTAACCTATTAACTCCTGACTTAAAGACTCCCAGGTTATAGATATCAGAACACACAGACTCTGGCAGAGAGTTCCGCTCCTTAGCTGTATACACAATGAATGTATTCCCAAAACGTTACATACACAACATATTTTGTTCACACATTATGATCCAAACCTTTTGTACAAATGTGTTGTGGGTTGCGGGCAGCTTCCAAAACATGCGACTGTAGTATTTCACTTGAAACGGGACACTGGGACAGCTGTTTGACCTCGTTAACCCAATTATTAGGAACAGGTCACTTTAGGGAGCCATGACTGGTTTATCGCTTTTCATGATGACTGTCCGGAGTATTCTGGGATACGTGCTTCCCTTACGCCGCTTACGTACGTGGGTCTTAAGCCACCTTAGTGTGTTTGAATAACGGTTATCTGTATCTAGCAAGGATAGTGAAAATCGATGATCGGTGTCGATTAAAAATGAGGGTTCCGGACACATTTAATATTTCAGCAAACAAGTGAAAAATAACAGTGTATAGTCGTCTTTAAAGTAAAGCATTATGAAAAGAAAATATATAAAACGGTCTAGAACATTGAAAAAACAAGTGCGAGTCGGACTCGCTCACAAAGGGTTCCGTACACGTATCTATAAAAAAAAGGCACAAAAATCACGTTTGTTGTATACCCCACTTCAATATTTATTTTATTCTGTTTCATTAGAATGAAGTGGTTCATATAAATCGTGACCACGTAAGACTATGTAAATTAGGTTAGCCGAAAGAAAAGGTAAATAGCCGTTTAAGTGTTGCCACACGAAACTGGACGTCCAACTTTTTCGAGTTCCGTATCAAGATCAAAAGTCAATTATTTAAATTAGGCTGAGAGCCAGCACCTTTTGAACGTCAGTTTTACCAACACCAAAATCTCGAAAAAAAATCTGCTGTTCAGTATATTTTGTCGAACTATGCGCACAGAAATGTATGGATGGCAGTCGTTTTTTTTTCACGATATCAGTGTTGGTCCCATAGTAAAAGATGTTCATAATGATGAGTACAATGATGCCTTAAGAGGTAAGTGTTGCTTATTATCTGTTACAGGTTCTGTAATATAGTATAAGTAAACTGTATTAACTATGTACCTATAAGACATAACTAACGGAACCTTATTACTAAACCTACGCTGTCCGTCCGTCTGTCTCCCACTGGGCTGTATCTCATGAACTACAATAGGTAGACGCATGTTACCCGTTTGTAAAAGCAATTAATAATGTAGGCGAGCGCTTTAAGGTCTATTCGATATCATTACTACGTAAAACCTAAGAGCTTAATTTGGACCTCATGTTTTATATAATTTGGAACAACCCGTCTGGGCGTCTGTGCATAAATTAATAATAATACATATTTTCTACTAGCTTGTATTATATTATCTAATAAGGTCTTGTTATTATTTTAATAAAATTTTATGTTGTGTCTTTGAGGAAACTTATAATAGTAGTTTATGCAACGACCATATAAAAAGGGTTATTAAAACACGAGTGTGGGTTTATCACACGAGGCGTAGCCGAGTGTGATAATAGCATCACACGAGTGTTTTAATACCTAATTATATGCCGTTGCGTACACTATTTTATCTTCACTCATACAGTTGAAATAAAATAAGTGGAAAAATAGTTTATTCCAATATGGCGGATATTCTCATTGCGGATTCGAATGACTGCGCAGCGCGCTCAAACATAGAGAAAGATGAAATTAAAAAAAAGTGTGCTATAAAAATTAAAAAGTTATTTTATTATGCAGTTGTTTAAAAATCGAAGGAAAATGTTGAACTGTAATGGTTTTTTTTTTAATTTTACCTATGATTCACGAAAAAAAGTATGTGTTTATGCATTCCTGTTTGAACTCATATTTGGAACATTACGTTGTGAGTGTAAATAAACGACATTTTTGCGACACGTGCTTGGGATATTAAAAGTACAAAAAGAAAACGAGATAATTAGATTGGTAAGTAACCTTACAAAAACTGTTGTCAATTGAAATGAAATATGAATTTATTTCCTACTTAATTATTTTATTTGAAGGAGCTCGCACTTAACTATATAAAAACAGCCACACGAGTCGATTTTGAAGGTTAAGCAATAAGGCTATACAGGGAAAAAGTATTTTGTTAAAAAAATGAGCTTTTTCCTGTAGTTTGCGATATGTTAAATTACTTCTCAGAATTTGATCCTTATTCTACACTTTCGGATGGTGTTATAAATACAAGATGTTTTTTTCATTCAAAATTAATTTGTTCGATTCCTGGCTAAGAAAACAGAATTTTATAAAAACCAGTGTTAGCGTGTTTAGCGTGATGCAGTTTTAATTTTCATAAATCGGGCTCGTGACTCTTTTCAGTGTTTTTCGATATTATTCATAGTTTTGGATTTGGCCATCCACGCGCACGAAAAATTCACCCTGCATTACATTCCGAGACTCCTCCGTGCCTCAGAAAGCACGCTAACCCTGGCTATCATTTGTACATCTTTTACAGTCGCTTAAAGTAGTCAAGCTAGACTATTAGACCAGTCTTGCCTAGGAATAACGTGTTGCCCAATTGGGTGGAGGGCAGATGGCAGATCAGATCAGAGAGCCAATTCAACAAATTTTTAAGCAAAGTTCACATTCTCATCTCAGTCGCAAGCCGTCAAAAATGTATGGAAATGGAGGCTCCATTTTCGACAGATAATCAGCTTAACCAGCCGTTTAATTGGTGGCCTAGCCTTTTCATTTAAATGCACCCGTTTTTCAGCGACCTCAGTGACATCTTTTATTCAATATCTTCAAATGATTTGCCCATGTCACTTATGTTCCTGATTAAACGGCGCAGTTCAATGTTTAAGCTAGGCTTATAATGAACCGCAGTGGAGCCCTTACAGGAAGCCTCCTGTCTCCTCCCGGAGGGGGCTGAAATGGAGTGCCAATAACGGCCCCATTTCACCTCCTACAGGCGAACATCAGCCACTGCGCCGCTCAGAAACTGATGCTCCTGAGCATGACGCAGTGATTGATACCTGCCGACGGCGAGCAATGGGGAGCTCGCCGTCCGAACAGAACAGGCCCGAGTCGACGGCGCGTTGTGTTCCACGCGCGCCGGAAAGAGCAGTCAGCAAAAAGAGGGCCAGAGATTGCAGAATTTGTTCGAAAGAGTCATCTTTCGAACAAATTCTGCAATCTCTGGCCCTCTCTTTGCTGACTGCTCTTTCCGGCGCACGTGGAACAGTTCCAGCAGTTCCGGCAGTTCCAGTGCCGCGGTGACCCGCGGCACTGAAACGCAAAGGGCAATAGAAGGAGCACGGATGGGTTTTAGTCAGTAGGTAAGAGTCTGACACTCCCTCCAGCTCCCACATCGCTCCGTGTGAAAGACTAGTATTCAGCTGCATCTGAATACACTAAAAGTGGACCCCAAAAAGTGCTAATTCAGATTGAATGATTTTCTTTTCGTTTTAGGTCTTAGATATTAAAAGATAGAATACTGAGTCTAGAATGTAGATATCAACTTATCCGAACGACCGATAGTGTCTTTGCAAAAAATAAGTACTTGAAAAAATCTTTCAGTTTCTTCACAGTGTCGAGGCGAACGCGCCCAGAAATTAATTACTTTTCAGTTTTTCTATCACCTTGCTAAGATTACTTTTTAGATTTTCTATTTAATACTTTTGACGAGTTTGGAACACAAGAATATATATAAAAACACTGCTTTTTATTCAGTCTTCGTTTTTTTTACCTACCTAAGGGTAAAAAAAACGAAGACTGAATAATTTTCGAATTAATCAGTTTCATAAACAGTTGACTAGAAAGCATCCGACTTCTTTATAGATGATATTAGAGGTTTAAGTTATAACAATCAACAATCCACCATTTTATATATAAGTTTTAAAAAAAACATTTCAAAATCAGTAAACACATACAACCAACTAATAAATAATAAACAAAAGCTTATAAAAAAAAACACAATAATAATCCCGATTGTCCACCGTTTGGAACATTTATTGATAATTTTCAAAACACATTGCTTTTATAACCTTAAATTAGCAACCAGAGAGCCAATTCTACTTAATTTTTTAGTCGCAATCTGTCAAAAATGTATGGAAATTGGAGTTTTTTGTGTCAGATTGCGACTGGACAGGATGCAAATGCGAATTTTGCGTAAAAAATCGTAGATTTTACCCTCTGATAAGCTAACTACATATACATACACTCATACAACCGGCTGCCACCACAACACAGTCCATTGCGTGACAACATAGCAATGTCCTCGCTAAACCCGAACTACAGAACATATATAGTGCGTTTATACTGTGCAGTGTCGGTCAGGTTTTCCTTTGTGATTAATCATTAAGTAATTAGAGCATGAGATACACGCACGTGTCGCAAATCAGGGCGAATATGGCGACGTTATTGGGATTACTTTGATATGGGAAGAATTTGCTGTCTTCTTCCCCTACTGCTGATGAGATGATCTGATAGGCATGATAGGATGATAGATGAGGCTGATGGATCTTTGGCAGGCCACCTACTTTTTGCGGTTCTAGAACAACGTAATACCTTAAGATGAAACGCGGGTGGTCTTTTCTCCATAGAAACGTTCTCGCCTACTAAGACTCCGCTGTCCGTCCGTCCGTCCGTCTATCACCAGGCTGTATCTCATTAACCGTGATAGCTAGACAGTTGCTAAAAACAGAATAAAATAAATATTTAAGTGGGGGCTCCCATACAACAAACATGATTTTTTGCCATTTTTATAGATAATGATACGGAACCCTCCGTGCGCAAGTCCGACTTGCACTTGGCCGGTTTTTTATTGATATATTATTTTTATAAGCACTAGAAAAGGTCTACCTACTGTACTTTAACAACTAATAATGAAAAAGTAAAAACATAGGGAAACAGTATATATCCTTCTTATTCAGTTTATAAAATATAATTTAAATTGGTTTAATATTGGAGGAGGAAATAGGCGAGAGCCAAACCTCGAAATATGTATTTTTATCAGGCTATTCATTCGGATCTGCAGTTGTCTTATCGCACGAACTGGACGCCGAGCGCTCGCAGAGCGACAGCAAGTTTCTTAAAATACCTAATTTTCAAAAGTCTCTCCGCCCGCATTCCCTCTCAAAGGTGCTCGTTGAAGGCAGTACCTACATTTAAAAGTACCTATTCAAAAATTTGTGTCGGTAAAGCTCCCCTTTGTGCTTGATCGTCAAGTAAATTAGAGCATGAGATACACGCACGTGTCGCAAATCAGGGCGAATATGTCGATGGTTTAACTTTATTAAGAAATGTCAAAACTTTTCCCCTTCGATCGTACGAGGTAACCATGTGATTTCGTCGCGCGATGAAAATGATCCTATGCTCGTGCGATGATTTGCATGCTTCAATTAGGACACTAAAGAATTGTGTGTTTATATAGTCTCGTCGAGCAACGAAATCGCATCGTTAACTCGTACGATTGTTAGCCAATCAGGACGACGCCTAACACACGCTAGTTTTTATAAAGTTTTTTTGGAAAAAAATCGGACCTTAACGCAATCGAAACCACTGGCAAAAGCTAATATGCAAATACATCGTAGCGATGACGTCACAGTTCATGACGTTACTCCAATTGTGCAGTTCTCTGTAATTGATTGCTTTGTCAGTCCCCCGACCGTGAACCGCGCATCGTTGCAGCCCTGTGCCGAAATAATTGGACTGTTTCGGCACATAATTATCTAGTATGTAGGTATTAATATTTCCTGGAACTCATTTTGGGAGTACGCTTTGTGTATGTTGTCAATATTTGGGTTTGGTTAGAACTCAGATAGGTAGATACTGCTCGCCGTTTTGTGCTATAGGTAAAACAAGCTGAAAAAAACTAGGGTTCCGATCGAGTCTTGATTTTTTCCAAGTATACATTACTTATGGAAGTTTATAAACTATGATAGCACTCTCATTACTCTGACAAAAATATAGCAGGTAAGATTGAAAGACAAACTTAACTTAAAAGTGTTCTCCCAACATCAATGTACATCATGGTCAATTCTTCAACCGAAAATGATAAGTTTGTAATCGCAAAAAAAAAAAATATTTAAATGATAATACTACCAATTCCCAATGTGGTTTGACTTTGGTTCATGTACATACTGTGACATGTATGTTCTCGCCAAATTCGGAACCCAAAAAGGGACCATTACCTAAACAAAGAGTTATCGCTTAGGAAAAACCATAGAGCTTTAAAATTCTCGCCAAGTAAATGAGACATTGAAGTTTCATTTCAATCATCTGCCTAAAGTTTTCAAGATTTTATACCCATATCAAATTCCAACTTTTAGTGCTAAGCGTCTCTGAGCTAAACCGTGGACAGACAGATGGACATGGCGAAACTATAAGGGTTCCTTATTGACTATGGAACCCTAAAAAGCAACCAGATGGGGTTGCCAAAAACCTAAAACTTGGCAAGCCGTCCACAGTATTCCTTATTCCTGAAAACATCAAAAGCGTGCGTGTTACATGTAAATTAAACCTCCTACGTTTTTGTTGACAGGAACCCCAGCAGCTGAAGCAGTGGACTGGAGTGTGGGATGCTACCAGGACTCTCCCCCCCTGCCTGCAGTATGATCCCTTCATAAAGAAGATCACTGGTAAAAAACGTTTGCTACAGATATTCTCCTCATTAATGTTGATAAGACTAGGTCCCCACCATAAACAGAGCTTAAAACACTCATGTGATATTATTATCACACTCGGATTCGCCTCGTGTGATAAACCCACATTCGTGTTTTAATACCCTTTCGTTTAGAACAGTTGCATAAATAACTATTCCGATTTCAGTTCTCAATGTTCGAGACATTTGTCGTAATTAGTACGGTAGCGCCCAAATTAAGAGACATTGCTACTTCTGTACTGAGCACAATTGGTTTGAGAAAACTATTATTTCGGGTGTATCGGTAAATAGAACTTGAACATCTCTATTTTGCAATTGTTTTCTAACTAAAACGAATTCTATATTAACTGTAAAGATTAAACTCTCACGGTACGGTTTACAATCTCTATTTGAACGAAGAAAGAAATAAAAATCATTTATTTTGATGACAGTCCATCAATTAAAAAGTAACAATGAAAAAAAACATACCTAGTCTGAGCCTCATGACTGCGCTTTAAAGCTTAATTTCTGAAATGTTGCCAGACACAACTAAGAACCAATTTTATCTATTCCCAAATTCTAAGTTTAGTTTCCAATCTCTTTTATGTCACAGTTATTGACAAAAACTTAGCCACTTATAAGCTAAAACATCGCTGAAAAGTATAAAACGCAATCCCCGCCAAGTAACAGAGCTGAGTCGGCAACTAGTGACATAATATTCTCTTTAATATATTACCGCGAGATGCAGCCGAATTGGCAGACGCAGCTGACGACGGGATCTTTGTTACAAAGAAACTCAAGTTTTATGGTAAACATGTCTAGTCTAGACAATCAGAATTAATAATAAGACCGTGTTTAAAGAAAATAAAAATAATTCAAGCAGTTTGTTACAGTTGGTGGCATATAACTTAGTACAATCATCACAGAAATGATGTCACCAACTGCATCAGACTGCTTGAAAAGTTTTTTGTTTGGAACTTTGAGTCGCTTTTTGAGGTCGTTATTTTTTGTTGTTTTGCTATTTGTGCGTTAATGTATATCAGCTACCCAACATCACCTTATGACCACGCACTTGTGGAACAGCCTGTAGATAGCAAGTTTACAAAAAAAAATTGCTGGTGGCCGTCAACAAGGTGACCTCGGATTTTTTGTGTAGCCATTCGCCCAATTTTTCGTAAGCTCGATTCTAAATTCAAGTATTTGTTTTTTGACGACGGAACCTTGGGAGGTGAAGGAGAAACCATTCCATTGACCTTGATCTCAACCTTTCAAAATTTGAATTATACGAGTACAACGTGTATCAGAATAAACGCAATACCTTTTAAGGGGTCATTGTACTCATCAATACGAACAACTCTTACTATGAGACCATCTCCAAAATCGCGAAAATAAAATTGGCTTCCCGCTACATTTATGTGCGCGTAACTCGACAAAATGTACTGAACAGCTGATTTTTTTTAGCGATTTTGGGGTTGGTCCCATAGTAAAAGTTGTTCGTAATGATGAGTACAATGACCCCTTAAGAGGTATTGCGTTTATTCTGTTACACGTTGTATTTAACGGACAATACCGACAGACAACTGACGCTTTCAAAATTTAACGCAATGGCACTTGGGATCCAAAATATAGTAAAAAGCTCTCTTCGTCTCGTTGAGTCTCCAATCTTTGATACTTTGTTTCCCGATTTTATTGCAGAAGAAAATTATGAGGTTTCGGAAAGATTGCTCCAAATTAACATGCATTCGTTTATCACCATAATGTGTTTCTGTTTCGATCCCAAATTGACAAACGCGACACGCAGCACACAGCATCCCTGACTGAACCACTGCGCCAACCGTGCCGATAGTTTTTTATTTTTATACTTTATTAATCATATCTTTCTCATCACCAGGTAGCGAGAACTGCCTGTACGTGAACGTGTACACTCCGAAGATGAGCCCTGGAGCCAACCTGCCGGTCATGGTGTTCATCCATGGAGGAGCCTTCATGTACGGCGAGGGGGCGCCCTACGAGGCTACCAACCTCATGGACTGGGATATGGTGGTGGTCACCCTGAACTATCGGCTTGGACCTCTGGGTAAGACAAGTTTTTAATTATTAAGGTTACTTTCGCGTGAGGTTTTTTCCCATAGCAACTACTATCATAACAAGTTAACATAATAGGTACAGGTTAGTTAAAATAGTAGGGATTGTAAAAGCGAATGTACATACAGTCAGCGATAAAATGGGATGAGCATTCAAAGCATTTGACGGCACTGTTGGACGCCTGGTTGCGCGATGGACTGCTCCGTTGCGTGTCGCGGGTTCGATTCCCGCACGGAACAAATATAATGTATGGCTTAAAAATAGTTGTTCCGGGTCTGGCTGCTTGTGTATGTGAGTTTATATGTTTGTAAACGCACCCACGATACAGGAGAAATTCTAAGTGTGGAGCAACGTTTATAAAAAGTTCCAAAACTTTCCTCGTCTATCGCTCTTTCTTGTATTAGTGAATACCGTATCTAAATCCGTGGCGTGGTTTAGAAGAAGTAAGTGAAGTTAGACAGAGGCAGACAGCGTCTTTGTTTTACAATACTGAGATAAATAATAATTAATCCAATAACATGCTGTTGCGCGCTAGAATTAATGCCGGGTACCTACATAGCGACATTAGTTACCACTAGCGCCATCTAGTGTCGAGTAGCAGAACTAGTAGACTCAAGAACTTTCTAGACTTTTCTGTACTAGAACTTTCCAGAAATCTCGACACCTGAGGCCCTAAAAAATGTACCATTCAATTAGCGAATGCGACTGTCAAAATGCCAAAATGTAGGACTTTGATCACGTGTCATTTCGATAGCATCTGTCAATCCCATACATTTTTGACGCATTGAGAATTGCCTTCGCCACGCTACTTTTGACAGAATGTCACTTGTCTAGAGCCCCTGGGGGCCTACCACAACCTCTTAAAACAATATTATTTTAATATTACTTTATAATTTCTGTTGTTGCATTTTCAACTCTCGGATCAGCGCCGAGAGTTGAAAATGCAACAACAGAAATTACAAAGTAATATTAAAATAATATTGTTTTAAGAGGTTGTGGTAGGCCCCCTGGTTAGTATGTACACGAACATTCTAGACCATTCAACAGTAGAAAGTTCTGAAAGTAACTGACGCGACGCCCTAAATAGGGCCTGCTAGGACCGCGACCGAGTCAGTATTGGATTTGCGATACAACGGTTAACTTCGAAAGCGATAGTGGAATTGGAATTACGTGTCTATTTTTGGTTATTAAATTGGCTGTTCCTATTGTCACGAACCCCAAGCTCAGCGTAACAATACGTACCTATACTTATTATGATTTTGACTGGTATTTTAATTTCCAAGGACTGAGTGGACATTTCTCCCATTTATATCCCGGCTTTAGTAGTCACGGAATACAGGTAGAATGGTCATACGGATCGCGACTGATCACGCCATACCTATTTATATCCACGAATGTGTGGCCATCCCAAAGGAATATCTACTTATATCTATCTTTGAAGAGAATTGCAATATAAATGCTGTCGAGGAACATTATTGTCTGTGGGCAGACTGGGCGGTGCATCGAGCTATAAAAAGAACATTAGAATAAAGTAGGTAGCTATTTTGATATGGAAATAAGACTAGCGTAAGACCGCGAGTTCACTTGCCGGTTATCGATGGAGGTCTTTAAACAACCACTAGAGCAACATTATCTAGAGTGCATTTCACATTTGCAACAAATCTTCAAAGAAAATTATTTTGGGAATTCCCTAGCATTGATTACCTTTTTAAGAAGCCTTCCTTGACTACCTTTCAAAAGTAGCCGTTTCTTGTATGGGAGCCCCTCTTAAATATTTATTTTATTATGTTTTTAGTATTGTATGTCATAGCGGCAACAGAAATACATCATCTGTGAAAATTTCAACTGTCTAGCTATCACGGTTCATGAGATACAGCCTGGTGACAGACAGTTGGACTGCAGAGTCTTAGTAATAGGGTCCCGTTTTACCCTTTGGGTACGGAACCCTAAAAATAACCTCTTTAAACTAACTAGGAACTTAACTACGTACAGATTCAAGTCTCAAAACCAAGAAACAAGCTTAGGTACTCGTCGTTGATTACAGAGCTTATTTGCATAGTTTGTAATGTTTGTCATAACGACCTATCTATATGTTATATCTCGTCTTATCTTGAACTCACGCAACTATCTATTTAGAGTCTTAATCCTTTCGTTACGAAACTTTACAAATAGGTAATAAAGACTAAATAAATACCGAACACAACATTAACTTTCATTTCTTTGAAACGGAGCAAGTTCGTAAAACGAACAGTTTACCGGTAGTTATAAGCACGAGACAATAAGTAAAGTTTGTCGAAAATACGGCCCGAACAAAACTTCGCCAAACTCATTTATATTTTATCGAAGGCAAGACAACCATAGACCATTGCCACTGCTAGATACGGCATTGTCAAAACTTAATATATTCGAATTCCGGATTCGAGATGATTTGAAAATTTTAATGATCAATTTCCATTGCAACCCATACTTTTGATGGTTTTTTCAAAAGGGTCACTTAAAAAACAACTCAAAATACATAACTTAGCGGTTTGACAAAATCTCCATAAAAATGTTATCAAGCCGTTGTTTTAATTCCTTATCTGACCATTGAAAAATCGGCCCTTACACGAATAAAAGTAATATCACAGGACATTATCTACATTAGCAACTTTAAGTGGCAGATAAAGACGCCTACTGGTTACACGATTGCTATCTCTCTCACACATTTCATCTCGTTTTAGCTTCTTCTCTGGACAGCAAACGCTCAGTCGATTTTCTATGTCTATGGTTTCACCTTGTACTTAGGTACCTTCGATTGCGAGAATTTTATTAGAAGAATTGCATGTCTAGTCGCTCCTAGCTCGTGAACCCGGACTCTGAGAAGACGGCCGCCCCTTATCTCGCTGGCCCGACGAATAATTCACGAGCAAACCCCAATCATTTTACATAATGGCCAGAATAACAAGGGAAAATAAAAGAAACAGTTTATCTTTGTATTGTAATCTTAATCACAATATTGGTTTTCTTTTTCCTCTCCTGTATTTAGTTAAAAGACAATCCATTTCCCAAAACGTATTGAAGGCAGTATTTCCTTCGATTTATTTGCTGTAGCTGATAAAACATACTTTATTCATGGACTTGTTGCTCATTAATCGGAGACAGTTAATAATATAATAATAATAAAGCTTTATTAATTCCACACAATATAACATTTACAATTTGAAAAAACGATTATACTTAAAATTATGGTTGCATGCATTACTATAATTTTACAATAATTAAAATAATAAATTGATAATAAAATTTATAATATAAATAGTTGATTAATAATAAAAAAAACAATAATGATTGGAATTGATACAATTAATTTGAGTATAAATAAAATTAATTGATAAATGATTCCACATGCAATAATTTACCATTAATATTGACATTTTAAGAAACGTTTAGTGTGGACCCGCTTCGGGTAAAAGCCTCCTCCAAAGAATTCCACTTTTCTCTATCTAAAGCAGTGGCAACCCAGTCAGTTGGAGACAGTTAAACCATGACATAAAGATGAGGTTGGTTAAAAATAAGTAGGTTTAACTAATGTGACGATCTGTCCATATTGTATTTAACATCAACATACTGAATACGTGCTCAATCTTCGACCACATCATCGCTTACCATCAGGTGAGATACTGGTCGAACGCGTGCCTATCAATAGTTAAAAAAACTCCATCTCTTCCCCAGGTTTCCTCAGCACTGGCGACGAGATTGCCCCCGGCAACTTCGGACTCAAGGACCAGGCCTTTGCCCTGCACTGGATCAAGAACAACATACTGATGTTCGGCGGTAACCCTGACAGCATCACACTGACCGGGTGCTCCGCTGGAGGTGCCAGCGTGCATTACCATTACCTTTCGCCGCTGTCTAGAGGTAAGAACGACTAGTATGGTTTCTTTCTTATGGAACAGTAGTTTTACAATCTCACCGTGAAACTTGGGAAGATCTGTGACTTCTATGCACCAATTTTTTAGCAGTTAACTGCTTTCTGACAGTTTTACATCAATAAAAACATTTAATTGGAATTGCCAGAAAAGTTTCAACCAATAAACCTGTCAATCCATTAATCCATAGCTTCAGGAGGAATTACATTTCACTTCCCGCATACTTCATTTAAGTTTTAATCACAGTTTCATTTTAACACTGACGGATCCGCTCTAAAAGATCCTACTAAAGCTTGCTAAAGAATTGTAGTTTATGTCGCAGCCAATTAGATTAATTAGCCGTTTAATTGGTGTCCTAGCCTTTTCATTTAAATGCGCCGATTTTATAGCGACCTAAGTGGCATCTCTTGTTCAATATCGTTTAATGACTTACCCATGTCACTATGTCGTTAATTAAAACGCCGCTTTTCAATGAAAAGGCTGATTTAACTAGTCGGCTGCGACATACAAAAACGACATTTAGGTAGTAAAATAGCAAGTAGGTACAAGTAACAACTCCGAGTAATACAATTGATAGATATAAAGCAGAAAACGGGAGCCGGTGTAACAAACCTCAGTCGAACGAACCCGCGCGAGCCACAACTTTGAAACTCGATAGTCTCACGGATCAGAAACTTCTATCTCCCGGGTCGTCGATTTGTAGATACAGAACCAATCGCTACCAGATTTCGCTCACGTAGATAAAGCTGTACCAACAAATATATTTATTGATACATATTTCCACAGGGTGGCCAAATCGGATGTTTAAATTTGGATAATTTTATTATAAAACGAAAATTATTTTACAAATTATTACTTATTTTTTTAAATCAGGCTTCACAATCTCATATTGATATGTACTTGGTGTTATATTAACGGATCGCGTTAGAAACACTATACTGCGCTCCAAAATACAGATCGTTGACGTGGCTCAGAAGGCTGCCCAGCTTAAATGGGACTGGGCTGGACATGTCTGTCGCATGCCCATCGAGCCTTGGGCCCACAAAACACAAAATTGATGCCCTGAAATCGCGAGATGGGGCCGCGGCAGACCACGAAGGAGATGGCGGGACGGCTTGGATGTCTTCCTTGGGAATTGGCAAGAAGAGGCACAGAACCGGGAACGGTGGAAAGAATGGAGGGAGGCCTTTGCCCAGCAGTGGGACAGTTCGAACAGTTACCAAATCCTTACCTGCTTGCTGCCTAAAATGCGTTAGTTATTGTCGTGATTTTGATTGAATTTTCGCATACTTTACTGAGCATCCTACTAATAAAGTAGCAAACTTTCTGCTTTGAGTGTTCTGTTTGACCACGAGTACCACAACACGCTTTTTTTCAAAGCCCTACAGAAAGGTCAGGATTCGTTGGATCACGTGAGTTTCCTAAAAATGTTGATGATAAATATTTGTTCGTTTTTCAATTTATGTTAAAACTTTAGAATACATTATCTGAAATCAATACAGTCATGGTCTTAAAAAAATATATCAAAACAAAACTGCAACATTTAGCCTTTAATCGAAACAGTGGCAAAACAAAAGTGTTTATATCCGATATGGCCACCCTAAAGGTATATATTTATCGATACGTACATCTAGATAGTTATGATCTCAGAAATCGAAGACAGCTGTAGAATTGCGAATGAAGCCACGGTACATAAGTTAGGAAATAGAGAGATAAACAGTTTATGTCCCAGGACGTTACTGAACTTCGTATGTGTTGTAATGTTATTTCCTGTCATCAAGGATTCTTGTCATTCCCTTCCTTATTGGCTTTATTTCAAAGTGGTATGTATCAGCGATAGCGTTTTCAAAAATTGATGGAAATTTGCTTTATAAAATCATTTTGTCCCTTACAATTAATGTCTCCAGGACAAAAATGTCCTCTCGTCAGTAGGGTAATTCTTGTATTTATCGCGGTCGCAAACGGTCAAAAAACAAGTCAAGTGACATTTATTGTTGCCAATAAGATAATGCAACTTGAATTTGAACGCTTTTTAATTAAGTACAAAATTGGCTTGTGAGATCCCTGTATCATGTTTTTGTTTGATAGTTTAAAAATCACAATTTAAAGCAATGATTGGTGCAGTAGTGAAACGGTGGAAAGCATGAAAAAAAATTGGCGGCAAAGGTCACTAAAGAAACACAATCGAATAAACAATTCGAAATTCAAAGCTGGTGCATGCGGCATAAAGTAATTGGACTATTTTGTTCAGTTCAGAAAAGTAGACGTTCTTTATGTCAAATTTTTGCCAAGTTCTCTTGAAAGCGGAGAGAGCATAGTGCGCCATTCTTCTGGTCGTATCTTTTTTTATTATATGTTATATGTTCCCCGAGGTTGTAGGTGGTTTTATTGTTCACGAACGTTGTTTTACGTGCATTTATCTTCTTGTTCTTTTGTTTATTATGTCGAACATAATTTTTTATGGCTGAGGGGCTTGTTGGACTTTTCGTCAAAAGGCTGACAGTGACAGTCAAGTAGTCGTCTCCCAAGTGTTTATTTAATCCGGGGTCGACTTTCAATCTAACCCAGATGCAGTTTTATACCAGCATTTAAGGCGCTGTGAACAGCAAAAACTAGAAAATTGCTGGTTTCCTCACGCAATTTTAGTCAAATCTGTTTAGTTTCAAGCTGCAGAAAAAAAATAAGTATGTTAATTTTAACTATTTTTCAAAGAACACTGTTGTTTCCGAAACATGTTTATAAATAAAATGCTCGATAATATTGATCGTCAAAGTTACCTCTAACTTTGACCTTAGAAAAAAAAATCCAATATTACTAGCCTACTTATGCCGATAAAAATTATACCAAATAATGAATTGAATCTTAATGCAAAACTTTATTGTTCTAAATTTTTAATTTTTTTTTTATTCCTATGTTTTTATTGGTATTTAATAGAGACAGCACTAATAATAAAAATCAAATATATATAATATTTTTTTATAGATCAACTTAGTTTTGAGGAAATCGATTAAATGCTTCATATTAATTTGGCAATAAATTGCAAGCATGTCGTCGCGCTTCTCTTTCTTTTCTATACAGTCCGAGAGTGACCGAGCTTTTGCTGATCACAGCGCCTTAACATGGAGCTACCGCCTAGTTGATCTCCACAATAGGGATGCTTCTTGAGTAAAAAAAAAATGATTCTACATATTTAGTCCGTCAGTAAGATTATCGAAAAAATTGGACAAATATTTTTTGATTTGTCAAATCAATAAAAATACGACGAAGATAAAACGCATGAAAGATCAGGAGTGAGGGCTGGTGACGTCACTTCTATGTTTAGAGTGTACCGAGCCATGACGTCACACGAGTTTTCAAGGCACTAGGTAGGTATCATCTTCATTTTTTAAGTTTACGTGAAAAAAGAAAAAATAAGTGTCCAATATTTTTTGGAAATCTATTTATTTTATTTATTCAACAATTTATGTACCTACACACATTTAATAATTAAGATAAGAAGACGGACTAATTAGTTTATTTTAGTCATCTAGCCTATTCTCTCATTAGGTAACACGAAACTCCTTGGAAGTCCAAAATAAAACCAAATAGGCATATTGACACGTTCTTGGCCCTATAAAAATTCATTGGCACTACCGGATACCTGAATATAATGCGACCGCGTTCTACTCATAACAAGGCCCTTTTTCCACCTACCCTTAAATACTTCACTGATGAGTTCGTGCCTTATCAAAGGATTTAAGCTACTTTTTGATCCCCGTAAAGCTAAATAGAATTGCGAATATTTTAAATCCGAAATAGGAACTTTATTTTAGGGAAATTCAAAATTATTTAGAGAGAGAGAGTGAGTGAGTGAGATTCTGGCTGCCAGTTTACGGCTTGCCAAGCCGTAAACTGGCAGCCAGAATCTCAAAAACCTCTAAAAACCTAAAACTGAGACTAAAATGGTAATTTTGTAACTAAAAACCAACTTTCGCAGTTTCAAACCGCATCTCGCAGTTTTAAACAGCACTTAAATGCGGTACAATTTTCAGTTAAAACTACCGCAGAAAACAATTGCTGAGGATAGAACTTACTAGAAACGACCTAACCTAGTCTAGATGAGAGCTTTTTCCTTAACAAAGAGAAGCCTTTGTTCTTGCTAGGTTCATTCACTTGGCCACGTCGTTATCTCGGTAAATATTACACAGGAAAACACACAGTGAAACTGTAGTTTCAATATTGGAATGTAAACTTTCAAGCACTATCTTTGTAATTATAATATTACAGGGTGATAAATACGCGTTGTATGAAGAGCCAACAATAGCGCTTCGCAGTGGAGGCCTTTATCGTTGCGAGGCCCCGGGGCGCAGATCCTTGCGAGGCCCCGAACGGCAGACCTTTGAGGGCCCTTGTTCGTTTTGAAATTTATATGAATCGGAAGTAGTTTTTTCTAATTAAGTTTGTGGGAAAATCCACAAACATAATTAGAAATAACTACCTACTACTTCCGATTCAAAATCCACAAAAAAAATTCAACAAAAATTGCAAAACTGAATATCGATCTTGCTTCTTATGTCATCGAATTCCTCAAATTCAATGGCGCTTATAACTATTTCTAATTAAGTTTATGGGAAAATCCACAAACTTAATTAGAAATACCTACTACTTCCGATTCAAAATCCACAAAAATTTTCAATAAAAAAATTACAAAGCTGAAAATCGATCTTGCTTCTTATGTCATCGAATTCCTCAAATTCAATAGCGCTTATTACTATTTATATCGTCAAATAATATACTGTGATATAACTTCATTTTACTGCTGAAAATAAAAAAACATTTCAAATGGAAGGTTTTTTTAACTCGGGTTACGCGAGGCCCCTGCAAGAGTGAGGCCCCGGGTGGTTGCCCTGCTCACCGATCCCTAAATACGCCACTGGCGCTTCGTGATACAAAATGATGGCGTGGGAGGAACGTTGAGACCCATCTATCATTCAGGCGTCTTATGCGGTCAGCTGACTAACCGAATGTGGTTGAGTGTATCGTATGTGGGCGAAACGGTTGACCTTTTAACTATTTAGGGAGAATACTAAGTGAGTATAAAATAAAATGTACTTTATTATTTAGAAATTTTATCAAAAATTATGCCAAGGGAATACATTCCTGGCCCTCGGAATATAGAAGCATCCTATTCCAAGCCATGTTCTACCAAATCTGTTCAGCTATTAAGACATGAAGAGGTGACAAACGGACAGACAGATTTGCTTTCGTATTTTTAATATTCATCATCATTATTATCATCATATCAGTCGAAAGACGTCCACTGCTGAACATAGACCTCCCCCAAGTGTCGCCACAACAACCGGTCCTGTGCGTCTCGCATACATCGGCTACCCGCGACCCTCACCAGGTCATCGGTCCACCTTGTGGGAGACCTTCCAACGCTGTGATTTTTGATATTAGTATGGACTAAATGAGATAGGTTGTCGTTTCAAGTCCTCAGCCCATATCCCTAGTGGTAGGTAATGCTAGAACCCTAAAACATAAATATACACTTCTATATAGGTACCTAAAACCAGAACAAAAAGTAAATATAAATCATGATATTGTTTACCGAAAAGAAGTGTTAAAGGTATTTTCAGAGAAACTAGAATAAATATAAAAGTAGATATTGAGATTCTATAAAAACCTATTGCACTATATTGGAATTATGTTGTGTTTTGTGTTCGCCAAGAAATCTGACACCAGTCTTGCCACTGGGTATCGTGCTACCCAGTTGCGGAATTTGTTCGAAAGAGTCACCGCGGCCCTGGAACGCAAAGGGCAGAGGAACACGGATTGGTTTTAGTCAGTAAGAGCCTGACACTCCCTTCCGCGCCACGCAGAGCGGAAGAATAGATAATAGATGATTTGCCATGCATAAAAAAAAAAACAAATAAAAGTCTGCCCCAACGTAGTTGTGAAAAGGCATCATAGGCATCAAATAATCTTCATTTCTTTTCAGGTTTTCGTAGCCTGAATATCTGAAAATAAATAGATGGATGACCCGTAGCCTCGGTAACAAAACATAGCTTCGACTTCGATCTATCCTGAAATATGGAGTAGTAACCTACTCCAAAAAAATAGTTTGGGATTACTCAAATCACAAACAACGTCGCTTGTCAAGTTGTAACCTCATGTCAGAAACTATATTTCTACGAGTCAAACAGAGCTTTTGTAACTACACAGCTCTAAATTGGACTAATTGGCCCACCACTTTCTACGTCAAACTATCTCTAAAATGAAAAGCTGTAGCAGAGCCGACACCGACACAAAGGCGATTACTGAAGTGTCCCCTTTTTGACAGTACAGCCTTACACGGCTTTGTGTAGAAAGTCAATCGAATGTCGACTTATGTGACACGACACGAAAAATCGAAATGTCTGCCAATTCGATTCTTTATTCGAATCGGACGTCACTTGTTTTCATTGTTGGTTGACATTTTTACCTACCGTTCACATATCGGTGGAGTTTGGAATAGTCCAGAATTGCTTCTACACTTATAAGTTTGCTTATTCATTCAAATGTTTTCCACTTTGGGTGGACACAGACAGAAACGATAACAGTAAAATACGGTCTTGTTTCGAAGACGATTTGCTGGCATCCGGCTTGAAGTAGCATTTTCTATCTAATAAAATAATTTAAAATTAAAATTTAAAAAAAAAAATTTTTAAAAATAATGATGATTGATGATGTGAGGTGTACAATAAAGTATATAATAAATAAATAATAAATAATAATTAAAAATTAAAATAATTTTAAATTATTTAGCGATCCAAAATAAAAATCAAATATTCTAAAGCTCTGAATTTTAGCACAAAATTGCAGTGAAATATACAATCTCTTCCACGTTTTGCATACTGGTTATTTTACTCATTTGGTAATCAAGTTAAGGAAACAATGAAACATGCTTTTCTGACAAGATCTCGTTTAAAAAATACGGAACATACTTTATATTCCGTTGTATCTCGTTCCCATGTTACTGGCCACATCTGGCGGATGCCGCCATTTGAATGTACAGAAAAAAAAACCTTGTTTATTTTTATTTTATTAAAACTGAAGCAAACATAGCGGAACTGTTCTGGAGTAATTTGACTTTTCAAGTAATTAGGAGACAGATAAGATTTTCAGTTGCATCTGGAGCAATTAAGAGTAATTATCGAACTACGAGTGATATTCATTTGATTTGCCCTGAAGTTTGACAATCAGTCTTCCCGAGGATTGTCGTAACTTAGTAATTGTAAACCATAAAGACAGTCACTCATTATCATCTTCTTTTCGAGTCTCCTTAGATTTTTTGGGCCCAGTAGGTGGCCACGGCAACTGCAGCGTCGGTGGCATTCATCAGATCCCCCAAAGTACAGGTGGCATGGGCACTAAGAGCACCAAAATGATAATGATATTTATTTTGTAAGTACCTAGGTTGTACAAAACACTTTTACACGTCAATATTTTTGGTCGTTTTTAAACTAGATGAGGCCGGTGTTTCCTAGCTGACTACCCTGAGAAGAAACACCAAAACAAACTCAGAAGTCAAAGTCTCTTTTGAATTGTACTGGCCAATCATATGAGAACCATGTAGGTTGATGTCTGAGGTGGTCTTTTGAGGAAAGTAGGTACCACACAGATTTGAGTGGACCTGTCCAGACAGTGCAAGCATTTGTCAGTTATCGTGAAGTTGAACAAACATATTTAAGTATAGCGCATGTAAAGTCAAACCGGATTCAGCTGAATACCAGTATTTTACGTGGAGCGGCTGCCTACAAGACCTCCACAACCCAAAACCCAATAAATTCTGAAAAAAAATCTATCACACCAACAATTGTCTGCACTGTTTTGTTGCACAGAAAACTTCTTTCATTCTATAGAAGTTTATGGGCTGCTTAAATGGTTTATGCACCGTAAGCAGTTGGTAAAATTTTAGACTCATTATCTAATTCAGGAGATAACGCTTTATTTTTAAACTGACTAACACAATATTTGAATTGTTTGTCCATAAATTGCACTGCAACATCATCGTTAATTTAATGAAAGTGGCACTTGCGATAATTAAGTAATTAAAAGGTCTGTAGGTCGTCATCTTATCTCAGTCTCCTGCAATCAAGCCCTTAATTAACATCTAATTAGCAATCAATCGCATCACTAGCTGGCATTATTATGACCCTAATAAAACATGCAAAAGAGGTTTCTGACACAAGAAAACAAATATGTTATTCTAATTTACGAGAGATTCACAGGTCACAGACAATTTACGATATTGTGTGTCAACGTTCTGATGTCTTCGAAGACAAATAGGTTATGCTAGGCATCTGAGCCCAATGTCGTATTATACATTGTTTAACAGAATAAACGCAATACCTGTAAAGGGGGCATTTTATTTTACTATGGGACTACGGGACCCGAAGTGCTGCCTTATCGGGAACAATTGAGTTCATTTTTCCAACGCATGCCAAAATTGGGTACTTTTATACTACTTATTTTAGAAAGCTTATTAGACAAGATAGTGTCTCCTGTAATTTGAACGTCTAGTGCCATACATTTATTTCGAGTAAACTGCCTCAATAACCAAGACATGTTTGAAGAAATTTACATAAACTGGAATTATATGACGTTTCACTTTCACAGTTATACCTGTCTATTTTTAACCGACTTAAAAAAAGGAGGTTATTAATTCGACCCGTATGTATGACTGTAATATTGTCAGAATTGCACAGTTTTTGTAATAATTATATTAGTCTATACCAGTTACTAAACACGTGTGCCAAATTTCATAAGTGTACCTATGTATATTATGTATTTGTAGTGCAAGTTACATTAAAATCGGTTTAGCCGTTTTTGAGATAGAGAGTTAAGTGTGTATCAGTCATTAGGAAAACGTGTAACTGACTTCAAAACTGTACCTACCTTATTTATTTAATACTTAACTAAAAAGGGAAAACAATAATATATATTAATTTTAATTTAAAATCAAAAGTAAATGTGCCACCAATTTTTTTGAGGTCAGTCTTAATATTTTGAGTAAACTTTGTCACACGGTGTCACAATTTTCATCACATTTTTTAAAATTGTGATGCGATTTTGTCGTGTGGGACGCTATTTGTGTCGATACTCTTGCACCATCACATTTTCCTAGCTCGTCGTGCTGTGCTGGTGCTGCCGCTGCTGAGAACCTCAAACGGTGGAAATATAATAACCTAGTTGGCAATGAAATGTATGTGTTGACTTTCCAACAACCGAATACGGACCAGAAGTTATCTGGTCAAAATCATTGCAAATTAGCTCTAAGTATTTAAACTAAGGTTGCTGGAGTCTGCTATGATGCTTCAGCTTACCTACTCCAACTAAACCGCGGAGTGTAGGAGTTTTCTAAGAAGACATTCTAAAAGAAACATTTAATATATTTTTATTATTACAAAATATCCACTTGTTACGAATTATACAATAAATTCTTTTTTTGTTTTAAGTAAGCAATCCAGATAGATCTAATACAGGCAGGTGTTTTTTTAAGTAATTAATAAATTAATCTTAGAAATTAATATTAATAAAGTAATCAAGGCTCGGGCTTAACATTTAACTAGACTGGGGTAGTGAATATTTAATAACTATTATTTGATGGGCATATTTTGTTATTCACGAACCCAGTCTGTAGTACCCAGTCAGCAAGTTTCATTTAATAGTAAAATAGCTAATTAATCTACACACCTACCTCAGTATTTCATCAAACTTTCAAGTAGGTTCTTATTTGTACTCATATACAGGGTGTTAAGGGGTGAGAGCCACCAATAATAAATACAATTCGAATTTCTTCCGTTATTTAATTACCTTTAACTTGTAACAATATTATAGGAAAAATAATATGGCGGGCTAGCCGCGCGCGTCGGACGGCAAGACGGTAGGCGTGCGCGCGGTCCCGTGGCTATGATGGCTCTGAAGTGGCGAGTGAAGCAGGCGCGCGAGTCGACACCGCACGATGTTCACGGCGTTCCTCTCATAAATATAATATTTCCGCTTCTTCTTCAAACCGCGAGGTGGCGCTAGCGCGCGGGGTTCACATGGCGTGAACATGGCGTACAGCGTGGTTTTATTTAAGGGTGATGTTGCGTAGCTGAAATACATTAAGGATAAAATAACAACACAAAAAAGTGTGTTTTTTCAAAAAATACTAACAAAAACAACGATCAAAAAGTTCTGAACAAATGACTTTGGCTCTATAGATCGCTATTAACGAAAATACCTAATGTGCAGATTACAATAGCAACAAAACATGCTTGTATTGCCATTGACAACCATACTCTAAAATAGAGTATTGTAGTCTATTTTGCGTAGGCGTTCATTATAACCTACAAAAGCAATAGAGTAGCTACGCTAAAATACTCTAAACATTTTGCCTGACTGACTTTTAATAAAACTATAACCTGTCATTTCTCAACTGCAAACTACCTACGCCATTTTGTAAGCGTCAGGACCCCTGGACCAATAGAGATATTTGATGTTACTTTTGCATTTTAAAAGAAATCCGTGGATTTATTGAAATTGTCTAGTAGTCGTATTTAAAAAACAAACGGTGATAAATAGATCTCACTGACGGACCAAACTACATAACTTTTTACAGAGTAGTCCGATTTTGATCACTCTTTTTTCACTTAATCAAAAGCCCTACCACTCCATAAGCTCGCTAACAGTGGAACAGAAAAGCATTGGCCAACCTAACTCCCCACCCCTCTTTCCAGGCACATTCGCGCGCGGCATAGCCTTCAGCGGGACCGCACTGGCTGAATGGACCCACTCCATCAACCCTGCCGAGAAGGCGAAGACCCTGGCCAGCATCGTGGGCTGCCCTACCACCACCAACAAGGAGATGGTGGACTGCCTCAAATATAGACCTGCTGAAGTCATCGTCAACGCGCAATTTGAGATGTTTGTAAGTATTGCTTACCTTTTTTTCCCGGTGGAAATCCTCATGGATGTTGTCCACGCTGGGGTGGACGTAGGGGTCTTTCAGACTCGTACTGACTAAATCCACCCCGGTTTTCCTCTTACACTTGCGTTCGGGGCTCCGAGTGCGTATGTGACTTCCATTGTCCCGGATCAGTGCTGGCCCGCCGACTGTGGGCCTCGTCCCTTTAGTGGGGAGGAAGGTGAAAGTATATTGTTTACCTAGCTGAACTATTTTGAGATCAACTTACCGTCTAATATCGAGTTAGACTGTTCGCTGACCAGCAGAGTATTAGCTAAGTTAAAGACTAGTTGTGCAATTTCCAGGACTACCCGTAACGATTGCCAAAGAGCCATATAAGCCTCAACAAGCTTTTTTGTCTTCACTTAAAAACAGTCAGTTATGAAATCCTTAGTTTTCAGAACACCTAGATTTTCATCTTCTACCTACAGTTAAGTCCATCATGTTTCTATGTCACAAATTCATTAAGCCTAGAGACCCTTACTGATTCCCGGTCTCTTTGCACAAGGACTGACTCCACTGAGCAAGGTTCTTCCTCAGAAAATGTTATTGGGAACTTCAACTCCACTAATTGGATAAATACTTTTAATTGAACCACCACTGGCCTCAATGAATTCCAATTTTGTATAGGTATATTTTGCAAGCACTCAATTTGCGCTGAGAAAATATGGCAGCATCAATTTAATGCTTAATCAACCCCAGTATGTTTTAAATATTGGCATTTTGCCAGGAGACTGTTCTCTGGTGCTTTACAACTTAATTGTGAGCTATCCAAACCAGCTAAAGTTCATAAATATTACGTGTTGGATATGAATAGGATTAATAAAAGCAATCATTCATTGATAGGAACCCATGTTACAAAATATGGACGATCGCGATGAGTACAATATACAGCTCGACATGCGATACTAACTACCTATATATTTAAAATAAAAATAATCTGTGGTGCTTGGCAACTGGGCTTACCGCCTGCCCCAGTTGTAAATGGCCCTTGATGCCTATTGGCCTAACTCTATTCTGTCTCCTGCTTGATAAGGAGAGAAATGGAAATAATTTTGTTACCCTTCCGCTGTTCTTTTCTGATTATCTTCGTTGCGGAATCCAAGATAGTTGAATCGTTTCTCCGGGACTCGTCGAGCTTCATTGATTCGACGTTTTTCTAGTGAACGCCGATGTTGATTCTGGCTTTCTAAGAGAGTTTTGGAAGAGCTAGTCCTAAAAAATAAACTTTCCGTAGCTTGTAGTGGCTTCATTATCGGTTAGTTTTATTACCCAATAGAAACTTCTATTATTCGCCTTTTGATGTTAGCCTGGGCCATCACCATCTGTCTATGGTATGGTTGTCCACTGCTCTTCATCATCATCATTTCAGCTGAAAGACATCCACTGCTGGACCTAGGCCTTCCCCAAGTGTCTTTACGACTGGTCCTGCGGTTATCACATCCAGCAGATTCCCGCGGCCACCGCCATTCTAAATTCCTCCCCATTTATTTTTCAGGAGTGGAAAGTGCACATGTTCACGCCGTTCACGCCCGTGGTGGAGGCGCCAGGAGTGCGGGAGCCGTTCCTCCAGCAGTACCCGTACCACGCCACCAGGGCAGGCAGCATGATGAACTTGCCCCTCATCACGTCCGTGACTTCTGAAGAAGGATTGTACCCGGCCGCTGGTAAGTTATGAACTTCCTGTTCTAAATCGTCTTGTCAGGCCTTAAAACAATTTAGTTTTATGTCGCATGTTGTGTGTTCTGGCTAGTAGAGCGAGCTTGCGTGCCAGCCAGCATGCCGAGTCGCTGCAGCTCGCATCGTATGGACTTATCTTACCGTGAGTTGATTAGTAGCTCGCATCCGAGTTACTTCTACTTTTTTTGTTTTCATTCGCCTGCTCGCCTGACAGTAACTCGCACATGGCTGCAGCTCGGACATCATCCGCATCATTCGGACGCGTTCAGCAGTAGCTCGCCAGAGTCAGCCAGGCAGTTGCGAGCGGAACCTGTATTTTTTGTGTGCTGCGCCTCGTAAGAGACTAGGCAGTTACTATCATCATGAAGAGCTAAGGCGAGCCGAGCTACTGGCACACCAGTAAGCCATCCGAGTATCTGTCTACTGTCTAGTCAGCATCTCGCACTGTGTAGACTAGTAATTCTCAGAGGTCTGATTTAATATTAATAATTCTTAGAACATTTGGCTTCAACAGTAACATAATTACGACTTTATCAATCTACTACATATGCGCCCCAAAATATGCAGCTAATGTGGCTATGCGCTGCCACCAACGATACCACAGAAGTTTTAATATTTTGGGCCACTAAAAACGAAGTTACTGTCGCAACGACGCGAAGAAGAAGAACAAGACCCACGTATGCACTGTTCTAAATGCACTGCCATTTTATAAAGCAAACCTCCTCTTTTCCAGCGTACCAGGAGTCGCCCGACCTGCTGCCGGACCTGGAAGCCCACTGGAACGAGCTGGCAGCCCATATCTTCGAGTATAACGACACCCTTCCTCTCAGCCAGCGCAATGACGTCGCGATGAAGATAAAGCAACACTACCTGGGAGGCAAGCCGGTCAGTCAGGAGACCTTCGCGCAACTTGTTCAGGTAAAATTTAATAAGACTGTTTATGGCCGAGTTTCTACCAGCAAGCAACTTCCTTGCAAGTTTAATTACATTGCGGGATACAACACAATTGAGCGGATAATCTCATTATACCTCGGTATCCGGCAGTGTAATGCAATTTGCTTGCGAGCTTGTTCCAGGTGGAATGTGGCCTAAGAACAAACATCTTTCTAGCTTTCTAAAAAACAAATGACTGCCAAAAAGTTATAATATACAGTTCGGTTAGGGTTCGCGAAAATAAAAACAGCTGATTAAATCACCAAAAAATCCACTTTTATTTTAAAACACTAATTTCAACTTTAAAGTTACTGATTTTAGATTATAAACACAATTTCACTACTAAACTTTTGTCGCAGTCGAGATCGCTTCCGAAGTTATAACTTGTATTACAAATCCAATTCGGCCTCGGTCGCGGTCTATGCAGGCCTTATATAGGGCGTCATCGAATACTAGAACCTTCCATCGTAGAAACGTTCTAAATTGCTTGCGTAGGTACATTCCGGATCTGTGTCGAGAATTACAGAATGTTCTCACACATTCCGGGTGGAGGCTGTCGAATAATGAGAACTACAGAAAAGTCTAGAAGATTCGAGGGTTCAGCTATCGATGTTAGATGGCGCTAATAGTTGCTAAGACTGCGGTGCTCCGGCTTTAATGTAGTGCGCCACAATAGCAACAATAGATTAGGTTTCGGACTGAAGCGGGGGGTTCTACAGAGGGCAGATTACCTACAATCTCATCATGACACGATGATGAGATTGTAGGTAATCTGCCCTATGTGCTATTCAATTATTAACTATTCAAGCCATATATCTGTAACACAGACATAGATAGACATAGATAACGCAAGTATTTATCACGATCTATATGAAAAGCAAGCGTGCCATTTTTTGACTACCTACTATGACGTCACATACAAGCACTATATGTGATGGGAAAATCAAAACGATTCAAAGACGCCGCCGCGTGTGGCACCTAACTGACCTAACCACCTAACTGACGTCCGACTAGCGTAGGTACACCGATGCAGACTGAGCGCGAAAGTGGCGGCTTACGATTTTTGTACGTAAGCTGGGCACCGAAACGGGTATGTGAAGCGTGTGTGCTCTTGCGTTATCTGTCTATCTATATCTGTGATCTGTAATAAGATTAGTAACACCTTTTTGGGTTTCCAAATCTCCAGACTCAAGTTTATGGCCTCATTAAACAATCTTTGTGGAAAATCAACGGACCCATTTGGAGCCATATCCCGACCCGATCATGAATAGGTATTTCAAATAATATTGAAAACTGAGGATTAGTGACTATTTACCGACACAATACAAGATTCGAACCTATTAGAATCTGTCCCTGAAAACTACTGCGAGAATACTTCATAAATCATTTTAGTGAATTGATTTCAAATAATATTGCATACTAAGGATTAGTGTTATTACCGACACAATACAAGATTCGAACCTATTAGAATCTGTCCCTGAAAACTACTGCGAGGTTACTTCATTAATCATTTTATTGAATTGACAGACACTTCTTAGTTTGCTACCGTCGTTTCCCAACTAAGCCTGATTAATAGTACCTATTCCGGTTCCTAACATATGACTCGCATGGGCTCACTCGATAATCTTGAATCTATTGAATTAAGAGAGAGAATAATAAGCCTGCAGTGGTTTTGTGATCAGAGATCACAAAACCACTGCAGGGTAAGATTTTTGTTTTTAGGGTTCCGTGGAAATGCAAAGAAAAATCTAGTTGCTTCTTCTTTAATTTGTTTCCAAAATGAATTGTGAAATTCAAAATATTTTAGTCTGTACCTACATTTGGAGTTTTCCGATGATGTGAATAAAAAAGAAAACTTCCTTTTTAAGTCGGTTAAAAAAAAACCTTGGCACAAAACATAAAAAAAAACAAAATATCTTGTCGCGTTGGAACACCATTCATTTTCTTAGAAACCCCCCCCCCCCCCCCGACTCGACGACACCCCTCTTTGTAGTCGGAGGTTAAAAAGTCCCTTGTTATTTGTGACGTAAAAAAGACCAAAATATATATTTCGATATACTTCTATTATACTTTTTAAGATACGATTTGTGTCGAGATCGAGATAATTGGGCCGCTGATGAAAGCTCAGAAAATGCCTGTAGGCGGTTACGGTAATAAGTCTTTTGAGTCTCGTCACAATATAAATATGGATCTCGTTTACAAAAATGACTTTGTTGCTACCCAATATGTGAGGCAGTGTAAACAACGCCCGAATGGCGTGGTTCGCTAAATTGTCAATTAGTCAATGGCCGACGAGCGTGTTATAAGTGTCCCCTCTGTTAATTGTTGTTTTAATTTAACCCTAACAAAAGGTAATATTATGGTGCGCAGGTAACACTACGCGGGTGGGGGGTTATTTTGGACACAATGCGCTGCGTACAAATGTGATTGAATACTATGTGCTACCTAGTTAAAAGTCTGACACTCCCTCCCGCCCAGAGCGGAAGGGGTCATTTGATGATTTTTTTTTTTGGTTCTTTATTATTATTGATCTCACCTGATGGTAAGCGACGATGTGGTCGAAGATGGAGCACGCTTGCCTAGAAGTAACCTATCCTTAAAAAAAAAGCCCTTTTGCTGTGTTCCTTTTAAATTATGATTTACCTAGCGAGCCGCCCCGACTTTGCACTGGTGTAATTATATACACAAACCCTCTTCGTATCTCTCTTTCTATTAGTGTAAATTGTATCAAAATCCATTGTAATCCATCAAGGTTTAGAAGTAAGCGGAGAAACAGACTTTGGAGGTAGCGGAACAGAGTAAAGTCCCACATACCTCCACTGGAAAGAGGATCCTCCGACCAGACGGATGTAGTGTCTGGTGGGCAACTGCCCGAGAGTTGATATTCGGGCTTTGCATATGTTCAAATCGCACGGTAAACTCTGATATCGCGATTTAGGATTTTGTCAATTAGTTCGCAGCTGTCGAGATAGATGGCGCTGCGAGTCTCATTTGTTGTGATGTTGATTCTGCTACGTTGATTTTTGTGGCGGCATGAATGCCGCTACATCACTCCCCTCCGGAGACCGGAGGTCGATAGTGGATGAGTCGTCCATACATTTCTTGAGATGCTTGCCAGGCCAGTGGAAGGTTGGTTCCAGTGAGTCGGAACCGGAAGTCGCAGAGTTCTCGGTGAGTCGGAACTGTCTGCGTCGCAGAGTTCACGGTGAGTCGGAACTGTCTGCGGTGCCCCGATGCTGCTGCTGGCGTGACTGCTGGCGTCGACCAGGAGAGGTTCTTCAAGGCTCTTCATGTGACTGGCCGAAGGTGCAGTGTGCTTGCCATGGTGGGTCGGAGCTGTGCGACGTGCTGGCGTGACTGCTGGCGTCGACCAGGAGAGGTTTTTCAAGGCTCTTCATGTGACTGGCCGAAAGTGCAGTGTGCTTGCCAAGGTCGCTGAAGAGGTTGATGATAGAGGCTGAGGATGCTGACCAGGAATGCGCGTCCGCTGCATGCTGGTGGTCAGGATACCCGTAGAAGCCGAGGGTTCTGGCTGGCTGTATGACTCGCTGCTCGAGAGCTTGAGGTCAGGATGAGGAGAAGTGATGATGATGATGACGTCATGATGAGGTAGCTGCACGAAGGCTGCGCTGACGTTCAATGTCGAGGGTCACCAGTTTGGAGGTAGCGGAACAGAGAGTAAAGTCCCACATACCTCCACTGGAAAGAGAGGATCCTCCGACCAGACGGTTGGTTTTTGTCTAGTGGGCAACTGCCCGAGAGTTGATATTCGGGCTTTGCATATGTTCAAATCGCACGGTAAACTCTGATATCGCGATTTAGGATTTTGTCAATTAGTTCGCAGCTGTCGAGATAGATGGCGCTGCGAGTCTCATTTGTTGTGATGTTGATTCTGCTACGTTGATTTTTGTGGCGGCATGAATGCCGCTACAAGACCGAGGCTGACATCGAGTTTGGAACAGGATAGCGCCCTCTATCGGCGCGACGACGCGTTCGGGTGTTTCGATCAAATGTTCTCGTCGACCGCGTATTCGCATGATGATCGGTTTCTATTAGCTCGACGTCTCAGCTACTTCGGCTGACTAACAAAGTTCAGTCCCTTACACTCCTATCAAGTTTTTCACGCAAGTTTCCCTATACCACAGGCTCTCGGCGACCGCCTGTTCGTCGTGGACGTGGGCAAGATGGCGCAGATCCATGCGGCCAAGTCCGGTCAACCCACCTACGTGTACCGGTTTGCTTTCCGCGGTGCCACTAGCCTCTCCAACTTGATGGCGCACAATGACGTGAACTACGGTAAGTGTAGTCTACACCAGAGACTTATACGGGGTGTGACTTCTCATCTTGTAAAGGGAGGATCCTTCGACCAGAAAGGTGTTGTGTCAGGTGGACAACTGCCCGAGGCTTGTTGCCGGGCTGTTGCATACAACGTGTAACAGAATAAACGCAATATCTCTTAAGGGGTCATTGTCCTCATCATTATGAACAACTTTCACTATGGAACCAACACTGAAATCGCGAAAAAAAATTGACCGCCCCATACATTTTTGTGCGCATAACTCGACAAAATGTACTGATTTTTTTTCGCGATTTCGGTGTTGGCCCCATAGTATAAGTTGTTCATAATGATGAGTACAATGACCCCTTAAGAGGTAGTGCATTTATTCTGTTACACGTTGTATATCATAATAAAAGTCCTCCTGACTAATTTTGACAGTGGCAGCTAATCTAACCAGACATTAACCATCTGCACCGGATATATTGTAGTGCACAAGTGTGTGCGCAAACACAGATTCACACGCGCACACGCTCTTCCAATACTTTCACAGTCCGATGGGACGACAATCCGAAACGACCGGAGAGAGATCTGGCGCAGAACCAACGGCTCTTCCAAACCCCGGACCGTCACAGAGAAATCCTTGAAATGAAAAATATCAATAACACTTTTTGCCCGGCTTAGAAATCGTATCTAGGACCACGCTCAGCAATAGTGGTTGCGTCTGCTAGACCAACGGAGATGATGCTACTGGACGCATTCAACTGCTGATTAATAATGTTATCAGGCTTATTAAACTCGTGACACACAGACGGTGCTGTACTTTTTCCAATATTACTTTGTTTCAGTCGCCAGCCTATTCTGTAAGGTTCTCACTATGAATACTCATGTGTAGTAGGTAAACTTGAAGTAAATATTAATTTCATCAAGAAGCTGTCAATCCACACTATCAAGGTGTATGGATCAGCTTCTTGACAGCTTCTTGTTCACTTCATCACCTTAGTGGTAGCCGTGATGTTTTGAGAGAGACCGGGTGCTCATTAAGGTACTAGCTTTTACCGTTTTATTATGTTTCCAGGAGTGAGCCACGCTGACGATGTGCTCCGGATCTTCAGCTTCCCGGGCATGACCACTAGCAACCCTCAGGAAATCGCCATGGTCGACGGACTTATCAACATGGTGTATAGCTTCTCTACCACTGGGTAAGAGTGATTTGAATTCTTGTTGTCTATCAGAGGGAAGCAAAGAAAAATAATTTATTTGACAGTGTATACCCACACATCAAAGGATTGTCAGTCGTTTAAATAAAAAAAATAGCCAGCTATTCCTAGTTCCCGCCCGGATGACTATCGCCGTCCGATAAGGTCCAGGCCCGGGTCAACGCGGGCGGCGCGTTGTGTTCCACGCGCGCCTCAAAGAGATGTCAGCATAGTAGTCGAGGCCCGCTAGGGCCAGAGCCTGCCAGGGTACAGGAATTAGTTCGAAAGAGTTACCGCGTTGCTGGAACGCAAAGGGCATTTGGAGAAACACGGGTGGGTTTTAGTCAGTAAAAGTGGTAAAAGCCCCCCTCCCTCCTCCCTCTCGCCCCGCCAAGAGCGGATTTGATGATTTCCCATTCAAAACAAAAATGCTGTTGCCAGTGAGTGCGTGTGAAGTTCGTAAATAATTCCAAGAGTTCAAACATAATTATTGCTGTGATAAAAAGTATTGCATGTCCTGATCAAGGTCATGTCTACCCGAAGGTGGGTCCCAAATGACCAAATTCTTGTGTAGTTATTGAGGTGTGAATTCTAAATCTGTACGGACATATTCTCATATAAAGGAAATATTTCAATAGAATATACATAGGCAGTTTTTTCATCAGCACCCATTGGAATATGTTAGGTAATCCAAGTTGTACACTAATAGGTACCTAGTCTACATACGTACATTTCGTCAAAATCCCTTTAGCAGATCGCTTACATTTAGGTAGGTAAGTACCTACAACTTAACCAAGTTTTTAATAGCGACTACCTATTTTGCTCTAAACGCGAGTAATTTGACGCTCTGGCCACCACTTTAAAAGTTATCTATCAAACGTCGAAGTAACTTCTGTGTAGGTAGTACCTACCTACTACAACTAGTAGTAAGTTAAGTGGATAAAGTGTTCCACTAGGTCAGGCACAATCCCTTATTCTCCTACTTCCTAAATGCGAAAGTACCTCTATCCGTCTGTCTGTTACGCTTTCACGCTAAATCGGCTGAACGGATTGTCATGACATTTGATAGATATATGAATAGCCTGGGATATGGAGAAGGATATAGGCTACTTTTTTACGCGATAATCGACATCCACGCGGGCGGAGCCGCGGGCAAAATCTAGTCATGTAATAAGCACTTATGCAGTAATGCCACATTTTTTGTATTTCATTTTTGTTACCATTAAGAAAAATTTACAAACTTGTTTTGGTCAGCTTCCAGACAAACTAACTGCGGCTAATAGGAATCCTACTAATACTAGAAAGAAAGAAAAAGTATTTAATTGCCACAAAAGCAACACACATGACGTAAGTGGATCCTGCACCAAAACCCAAACGATAGTGTTAGTAGTTCTTAAATTACCTATGTTAGTTTAAAGACAAGTTAACAAATTAAATAACAATAAAAAAACAAAAATGAAATTTAAAACAAGTTTAAATAAAGCATGCATGAACTAAAACAGTGAAAGTCGGTATGTTTGCTATACTATCACGCCTCCGTGTCCGAACGGCTTTGGTCGAAAAGCACACGGGTAGACCGTAGCCTGGATACTTCAAGGACATAGGATACTTTATTACCTTAAAGGACATAGAACACTTTTTACCTTGAAGGACAAAGAATCTTATTACCTTGAAGGACAAAGAATCTTTTTACCTTGAAGGACATAGAACACTTTTTACCTTGAAGGACAAAGAATCTTATTACCTTGAAGGTCATAGAACACTTTTTACCTTGAAGGTCATAAAATACTTTTAGGTACCTTGAAGAGCAACGGTTATTTTTATCCCGGTAGTAGGTGGTACGTGGTACGTCTCCGTCGAATAGTTTTTGAAATGTATCCGTAACGACTAGATAATGTGTTAGGTACTTAGGTATGTCTACAGCAAATCAAATGTCGATTCTACGCGATATTGAACTTACATTGTACCTACTTAGATTGTGTTTATTTCTATGATAAGATATATTAGTATCAGAAGTAGACACTTTTCGATTAGATACAATAATTTCGTTATTTTCTTTGATTTCGAATAAGATTATGATTTCTCTATTTATGTTACTGTTCTATTAATCTCTACTTACTTAATAATAAATGCGAAAGTAACTCTCTGTCTGTTTGTCTGTCTGTCTGTCTGTCTGTCTGTCTGTTATGCTTGCACGCTAAAACGGCTGAACGGATCGTCACGAAATTTGGCAGATATATAGCCTGGGATATGAAGAAGGACATAGGCTACTTTTTTACGCTATAGATAAAAGGGTAAAGGACTAATTATATGTTTTGTTCAAACAGAAACAGAAATCACAAATTGTTACACAAAGTGAATATACTTACAAAAGTTTGACCTATTATTCTGACTTTTGCGCACTTTGAAAAAAATACCCAATATGTATTGCCAGGAACAACCTGGAGATACTATTCACCCTTTCGAAAATAACAGCGATGTCGAAGTAATATTTTATCACCAACATTTTGTTTTCAGAACCCCGAAACTGAACAACAACGGACCCGCTTGGGATCCCGTAAAGCCAGGATCTCCTGAGCTGAACTACTTGGACATCCTATCACCAACTAAGATGGAAATGAAGTCATCCAACGATTTTGGCCAGAAAGCTTTCTGGGACAGCCTAGGCTTCAACGAGAATGAAAACTACCGTGCCTACCTGAGGGACGAACTTTAAAAATAATGTTTCTGCTTATCACATTTTTTTTTTCAATATTACATAAGTACCACAGTATAAAAATATTTTGTATCTTTTTAATGTTATGATTATGTTTTAAGTAATCTTTTTTCCCGTGAGAACAAATTAAAAAATAAAGACTTAATTAGCCATAGATTATATACCTATATTTTTCTTTAATTTCTTTTCGAAGACAATGCAACGCCTAGGTAATAAAATTAATTTAATTTATTTTTTCCCTTACAAAATTATTTAAGTAGGTAATTCAACATTTATAAATACTATACCCTCTTGACTCTAACTTTGTTACCGAAGCCGTATAATTAATGAACTCAATTAAAATATTTTCTTTCACTAATCTGATTGGCGATTGAAACGGCGCGCAAGCTCAATATTTTTTTATTTACGTAACATTGAGCCAAGGTAAACATCGATTCTGCCGGAGCACAGCTGCCATAAATATAATATGTACGCGGGAATCGCGACAGGGCATGCCACCGTGTTTTCCGAAATGTCCGATATGATCTATCGACACGACATTGGCCAAACAATGTTTTACCTACGGCAGAATCTGAGCTATTTTTAATGGATTCGACAAATTGGCTTTTATTCTAGAACTAGCACACACATCACATTTTCATGAACGCTCCGCGCCTATTGGTCTTAGCGTGATGTTGCAGCCAATTAGCTTAATCAGCCGTTTCGTTGGTTGCCTAGCCTTTTCATTTAAATGTGCAAACTTTTCAGCTACCTACGTGACATCTTTTGTTCAATATCGTTTTAATGACTTGCCCATGTCACTTACATCCCTAATTACGACACAGTTCAATAAAAAGTCTAGACTTTTAATGAAACGGCTGATTTAGCTAGTTGGCTGCGACATACCTACATAAAATATAGCCTACCTATAGCCTTCCTCGATAAATGGGCTATCCAACACTAAAATATTTTTTCAATTCGAACCGAGTTCTTGAGATTTGCACGTTCAACCGAACAAACTCTTCAGCTTTGTTGTATTAGTATCGATTGAATTTATGAATGGCAATATCTGTATTTTGATGGAACGTTCTCTTTCGCATCACAGTCGCAATCTGTCAAAAAACACCTAGTTTCTCTACATTATGACAAATGTTTGACAATGATTGTCGCCGGTATGGCGATTTGAATTTGAACTTTTTTGAGCACAAGATTAAGGCTGCGTTTCCACCAGAGATGTGCGAGGATGCGTAGCGAGGGATGTGTTTGTTAAGAACCAATAGAATCGCTTCATTTACCTAGCCTCGCTCAGTGCAAGCGATTCTATTATAATAATAATAAATTTAATAAGCCTTATCTCACCTCCTTTACATGGATGATCTGAAACTCTTTGCCCCCAACAATTTGCGACTGATGGAACTACTGAAAGTAACTGAAACCTTCAGTAGTGCCATCAGGATGGAATTTGGTGTGGACAAATGTGCAGTCATGCATGTAAAGAAAGGGGAGATTATGGAATCTGAGGGAATTCAACTCTCGGATTCCATACAGGTTAGATCCCTTAGCTCAACCGAAACCTACAAGTATTTGGGTATGTCGGAAGCGTTGGCATTAACGGTACTGACATGAAGCAATCGCTGAAGGAGCGCTTCTTTGGCCGCCTGAAAAAGGTTTTAAACAGCCTTTTGTCGGGCGGAAATAAGGTGCGCGCCTTCAACGGTTGGGTCATGCCGGTATTAATGTACTCTTTCGGCATACTCAAATGGACTCAAACCGAACTCGACGCCCTGGATAGAAGGGTTCGTACACTGCTGACTGCAAATCGGATGCATCACCCACGATCGTCGGTGATGAGACTGTACATCCCGCGGAAGTGTGGAGTTCGAGGCTTTTTAAATGCTAAGACTCTCCACAACCGCGAGATGTGCAGTCTCAGAGAATATTTTCTCAAAGTTGATGTGGGTATGCACCGAGATGTGGTCGCAGTGGACAAGGGACTCACCCCGTTGTCCATGGCTAAAGAGAACTGGCGCAAACCTGTGATACTTACTACAGATGACCGCAAGGAGGTATGGAAAGGCAAGGAGCTTCACGGGCGCTTCTATCGGGCTCTTTATGGGTCCGACGCAGATTTCCCGGCGTCCGTGGCCTGGCTACGTTTCGGTGATCTCTTCGGAGAAACTGAAGGTTTTGTTTGTGCAATTATGGACGAAGTTATCTTGACGAACAACTATCGGAGGCATATTATGAAGGACGGGACGGTTGACGTGTGTCGGGCATGCCACCGTCCGGGTGAGTCCATCAGACATATTATCTCTGCTTGTTCTCGTCTGGCTAACGGCGAGTACTTGCACAGGCATAACCAAGTGGCCAGGATTATTCACCAGCAACTTGCTTTGAAATACAAACTTGTGGATTCTGAGGTACCGTATTACAAGTATGTGCCCGACCCAGTTCTCGAAAATGACCATGTCACGTTGTACTGGGATCGGTCTATCATCACTGATAGGACTATCGTCGCTAATAAGCCCGATATAGTGGTGATAGACCGATTAGCGCGCCGCACAATGATAATCGACGTTACCATTCCACCGAGACGAGAAGTGAAAGCTGAGAAAGAGAAACAAATCAAGTATCTTGACTTAGCGCACGAGGTTGTCGACATGTGGAATGTGGACTCGGCTGTCATTGTGCCGATCGTCGTTACGGCCAATGGCTTGATAGCCAAAAGCTTCGACGACCACCTGTCGAAGCTGGCGTTACGCAGTTGGGTAAAGGGCCTGATACAGAAGGCAGTACTCCTCGATACGGCTCGTATTGTGAGGAGGTTCCTTTCTCTGGAGCCCTAACCACCGGTAGCTTGGACCCAGCTCCCGACACTGGCGGACTACTATTTTTATATTTTTAAATGTTTTTTTATTGTTATTTTTTGTTATTGAAATATTTAAAAATATAAAATGTATGTGTAAAAAATGAATAAAGAGAATTTAATAATAATAAATTTTATTTATAAACTTTTACAAAGAGGTGTATACAGATAGCCAAGGAAGTAAATTTATAGTAAAGTCTTATGTAATGGCGTAATAAAGTTATTGGTTCTTAACAAACACATCCCTCGCTACGCATCCTCGCACATCTCTGGTGGAAACGCAGCCTAAGTGTTAAGTCGCAATCTGTCAAAAAACCGTAATTTCCATACTTACAAACTTACATTTTAGAGAGATTGCGAATAAGATTTAAAAGCGAACGTAGCTTAAAAACAGTAGAATCTGATATTGCGTTCCAAAAATTCAGTTAGGTACAGACTCTCAGAGGGACTCTTCGGACTTCTACTTATTTTAGCATGATTTGATAACTTTGAACCCTTGTTACAAAAAGTTTTTAGAATTAATTTTATCCAGAATGTTATTATTGAACTGTCGAACGTGATATCGGCATTCCAAGCCATCGGAATTTGATATGATGTAATGTAGGTTCGAAATTAATAATAAAGTTACGTTATTCGTCTTGCTATAAATATCATTGGATGGTGTAGGTGGAACCTATTCAAATTGTATAATGTACCAAACCTACTGCCTGTAACTGCCTACTGTTTCTGACGTCATTCGTCACTAAGTAGTATGGCCTCGCCTCAACCATGTTGAGGTCTGCTTTCAAAAATTACGAGTACCACCGAGGTATCTCCTGGGTACCAGTAGTACCTATAGTAGTACTGGTACTACTATAGGTACTACTGGTACTACTGGTAGTATCCTGAGTACTTACTAGTAGTAGGTATACTTTTCATAAAAAGTAGCCGAAAGCCTAGACTTCCACTCGAACCGTAAACGGGAGAGTGTTTAAAAGTTTGTTTCCTTCGGGAATCACACCTACGACTCGAAGATTAGCTTATTGACGGCGGTATATATGTACCTATCTACTCAGCTACGGTACCTACTGAGTTATCATTTAGTTTGTTAAACTATTATTATAGACTCACTAAAGTATCATTTTTAAATGGTACCATGATGTGGTCGACGATGGAGCAAGCTTGCCTAGAAGTAACCTATTCACTCTTGACTTAAAGACCCCCACTATCAGAAAACAAACACGGCAGGGAATACCACTCCTTAAAGCCGGATTTACATTACGAAACTAGTTTCATGCATGATGAAATTAATTTCATAACACTACTTTCAGTACCTGTGAAACTAGTTTCATTAAAAATAATAGTGTCGTGAAACCCACAGTATGTCTGTGATCATGGCTACGCTAACATCTAAGCTTTACTTTGCATTGCAAAATGTTGTCATACAAATGTTTAAAAAATTAAGAAAAGTTGTCTCGAAAGAAAAGATGTTGGTGGATTCGAGCCTGGCTAGCAAGAAACCAAGCACGACTAATAAACACACGTCCTATCAGCGCAAGAGCTTTCGCGACACTAGTTTCGCGTCGCGTTTATACGATGACATTAGTTGCATGACACTAGTTTTATCCAAAAATCGCGCGCATCACGAAACTGTTTCAGTGTCGTGAAATCGATGCATGCATTGTAAAACTTGACGTTTACACGTGAAATTGTTGGTGAAATTAATGTCACGAAACTACTTTCATGCCACTACTTTCGTAATGTAAATCCGGCTTAACTGTACGCACAATGAAAGTACCTATTAAATTAGATAGATAGATAAAACAATGATTTGATGCAAGAATAGAAAACACAGCACACAAAAGAGTTACCTACATAAATTATACAAAATAATACAAACTAGTGTAAGTATACAAATATTTAAAAGAACCAACAAAAGAAAAAGACAGCACTATGATTTGAGTATGGCAATCTGTGGTAGAAGTGCCAAACTACCTACCTATTTAAATATTTTGAAAACGGAAAAAAAAGTGCGGTGCGTATCTCCAAGTTGCACCGAATGGGAGTTCAGCTCAGCATGCGCCAGGCAAATATGTGTATTCACAACACTTTTTGTGCGTATGGGTGGGATAATTGTAAACCATTTTACCGCTGGCACAACGCCGTACGTCTTGTAGTCCGATGGTATAAAGGGTAACACGGTTTTTTTTAACGTTGCCCCTCACTAGGAATTTCTCATGTATCGTGGGTGTGTTTACAAACATATAAACTCACATACACAAACAGCCAGACCCGGAACAACTACCTATCTGTAGGCAAAACAAATATTTGATTCGTGCGGGAATCGAACCCGCGACACGTTTAAATGGCAGACCGCGGTTGACCTCCGGAGTTCGGACTAACTACACCATACCTACTCTATGAACTGTACTAACTACAATTCTTAATGTAAGTAGATACATGTAGGTAGGTACATACGTACAATAAAAACAGTAGGTAGGTAGTTAGGTATTAGGTGATTTGTTTGCATAATTTAACGTAGGTACCTACCTACCTACCTAGGAACATTATAATTATCCAACTGCGATACCTTCAGTCAGTAGGGATTTTGTGTAGGTACCTATGGCTTGAGCAGAAAAAAATATATAATTATGCCGACGCAAATAAAGTTAACGTGATGATTGATACAGGCAAAACAACAGACGGCTTTGGAGTTTGGACTATGGATACCGCTTATCAGTAGGTTAATGTTCAATATTCCAAAAGGAACTGGACCTATATGAAAGAAAAACAATTCTAATAGCAAAGACGCAGTAGGTCACATTTTTATATCCGGCATATTAATTTGGCTAATTAGACTTCGCTGTGTGGTCGAGGCTTTTCCATTAGTATGGAACATACAGACAGCCAATCGAACAACAGTTTGATCATCTAAAACTCTGGTACGTGAAGGTTCTTAGGACTCCAAAGCGTAGGTGTACAGGCAGGGTAAGGGAGGTACCTTGGAGGTACGTATAATTATTAAAAAAAATACAGTAGCTTAGGATTTAAACTTAGAGCGCAGGTAACTTAAGACACGCTCTAAATTTAAATCCTGATAGGCATATGGCATATACTTAAGTAGGTACCTATATGCCTATTATCTAGACACCCCAGATAGCTGAATTACGTGGAATATCTCTTAACAAAAGACTTGAAAAGACCACGTCATGCGTTACGGTTTCGCGCAACAAATAGGTATATGTCGTCAGCCCGCTAGTTATCATAAAAACAGTTATAATACTCGTATGAATCACGTATCGTGTGAAGTTCTTTCTTAAAATAGATTTGTATCCGACGATTTGGTAGACAAGCGAACCAGCCGGCCAGACACATCGATATTAATTAGCGTCCGACAATAACAACATTATCATGCAACGCTGTGGTCAACTATAGCTGCGTTTGAATAAAAGTAAGTAGGTACGTATAAGTTTTTGGTCAGTTTTATCTGGTTTATGAAGAGGAATTTCCTGCTGCAGTCTAGGTCGGAGAGATACAACCTGGAATTATTTAAGTCAAAAGTGAAAAAAAAAAAAGAATAAGTTGCTTCTAGGCAAGCATGCTCCATCGATGATCTCAATCACATCATGTAGTTTACCATAGAAAGAGGGTAGGTATGTTTGACGGTTGGAATGAGTTATCCTTAAATAAAAACCGTTAGAAAATGTGATGAGTTTGTTTGAGTAAGAAACGAAACATAGAATTGAAAATACAAATTTATTTCGAAGCAACACTGAAAATAGTTTTATTAGAGTACATACAAATCACAAATGAAACCCAATTGGTCACTAAGCTACCCTTATCAACCGATCCATAATATAAAAACCATACATTTACTAAGGAAAACACACTATACCAGAAACACGGAGTAGAAAACACTCACAAAAGTGGGTAGGATGACAAGACTGTGACAGCTGTCAATAGTTCATTGAACCATTCGCAATCAGGTTTTGGTTGGTTGTTCTACATTGTCATTTCGTTTGCGCGCCTTTCGCGACAAGATTCGCCCACGAATGTTTACTCCAGTTACTACTCCGTGTTTGTGGTAAATCACGAAATAACTTCAAAACAAACAATCCAAATGCAACATGGATATAAAAATAAACTTATTTTGCTGAAATATTTGTATTAGATGAAAAGTACAATGTTATTATGAGTAAACCTCAAAACATATTCAGCATCTTGCATTGCATCATTATTTTCTAGGGACGGCAACCAATCTGCACTTTTAAGAAACTGTGCAAGTTTTCTGGCAGCTAAATGATGAAAGATAATGTGAATATGTTGTTATTCACATAATGTGTACATTGCTAGATGACTCATCATTATTATTAGTAAAATCAACAGGTATTACATACAATGTGTACTTTGAACTTTGTTCACAAATAGTTTTTTCTAGCGAACCTGTTATACTGGCTAACAAAATTAATATTGGCCAAGTTTTACATCAAAACTCAATTAAATGTGTGAGGAAGAGTGTAAATTGACGACAAAAAACAAGATTTTATAATTTCTTCTGACAATCACCTGCAAATTGGTTTATATTATTATATGCACTGCTAGTCTTTTTAAACAAAAAATATAAAAAAAGAAAAACAAATAAATTAACAATTCAGACTTTTTGTTACACAAATCAACTTAGCACTTACATCATTTTATGTTCATACAAAAATACTTTTCTGGAAGTACTGTGGCACAAAATGTGCTTCAGAAAAGCAGTAAAAGTATATAATCCTGCTAACACACTCAACACTTATTTATATTATAAATATATCAATCATCTGATTTGCCCACCTTACTGAGTTCTTAATGGAATAAAAATTTTGATAAACAGTGTTCCAATAGACATATCACTTCATATGAAACAGATAATATTGAAGCTACTTTCATTTTTCCATTAATATTATAATTAGGTATGCAGTTGCCACAAAAATAAATGCAAAACATTGCTCTTAATAATTCCTTATTAGTAGGTACAGCTAATTAGTCCAACATTTAAGTGGACACTAGAATTACAAATTGATTAGTTTTATGATAAATATTGAAAATTAATATTTTCACATGTTAATTTTATTAAATACCTCATAATGAAAAGTAAGGCAATTTATTCAAAGATAGATCTAGAAATTACTGGAATCACAGTTGCATCATTGCATAAATATTTGATAGAAAGATAGCAAAGATGTTTATAAGTTGTTCATTAAGCATTACATAGTGATGTGAAGACTTGATAAAAGATTAATGGACTTTAAACATCACTAAGTTATCTTCAGACCATGAGTTTTCAATCTTTGACAAATCTATTCATCCTTCTTGGAGTCTCCACCGCTAGCCACTGTCAGCTTCTTCTGCAGTTTGCTGTGCTCTTCAGCAAGCCTGTCATACTCCTTAGAGAGGCTTTCAGCTTGGGACTTTACAGCCTCCTTGTCCTTCTTCTCTTTGGATAAGTCTTTCTCAAGTGTGCTGATATGATTCTTGAGCTCCTCGAGTTCCTTCTTGGATTTCTCGTCGCCAGCGCCGGCCTGGTCGAGCAGCGTCCTGGCGGTGACTGTAGCGCTCTGCGCTTGACGCAAGAAAGCCTCAGACTGCGCCAACAGAGTCGCCAACTGCGAAATCATCTGCACCAAACGGCGAATAACGACCAGCAAAAATAGCGCGAAACCAGAAATGTAGAAGTTCCTCTGAGCGCGGAACAACCTCATGTTACCTTGCATCTCTGCATCCAAATGCTGGTGATCCGAAGACTCAATGTTTGAGTACTTTTGCATCTCGCGGATGGCATCGAGGAGGCATAGTACCAGCACCCCGATCAGAATGAAGAAGTAAATAGAAGCTTGACCACTTATGTAAGCAAGGAATTTCGACTTGAAAAACCTCTGCCATTTTGATGGACTTGCGATTGGCAATGTCAAGAGAAGCACGATGGCTATTTCGGCGTATAAGAACGTCGCAATTATTGTCCACTGTAAACTCATAGTGGCACTTTACAAATTCTTCTCTTACAACAAACAATTAACAGCTGCAATATTAACAGCGTCACAACACAATAAAGAATCAGCAAAATCAAAACTCAATGCGGTTTTTATATTAAAAATAATCGGTGACTAACGAAAACTGGAAAATGACAATGACATTATGACATACTTGTTGAAAATAATGACGTGTCTCTCTAGTCTAGATGAACCACACGACAAAATAAAAATTCGAGTTTCATGAAATTCTTTTTCCAAGTGCTTACTAAACCATAATTATTTTATATTGGCGACGACATGAGTGCGTTAGATATTTTTTAACAGCGTCAGGTTTAACAAACAAACTTGAAACGAGAATCGACTAGCAATGAGAATGATGGTGAATGGCTCGCATTATTCGTTTCACACTTTTCACAGCACAGCTTCCAAACGAAACGAACAAGTGATGAAAGTGATCCAAATAATCCAAAAATGTGTAATTTGTTTCACGACGAAAATATTTAACGTTCCATTCCGTTTACAATATTTTGCTGAGTGGAATAGGTCATATAATATTTCTTAAGCCGAAACCCACGCAGAACGTTCGCAGTTATTGATGATATTGATAAATAAATTCCAAATTCAACGTTGTTGATATGAAGCGGTTAATAAATATTTTCACAATAGAAAATATGAAACATTTTGCAAATAAAACGAAACGCTGCTGTTACTGTCAATAGTGTCAATGTCAAAATGACTACTCGTCTCGTTGTCGAGTGACGTCATTTTATGTAAAAATTAAATAGGTATTCATAAATTAGTGTATCGAAAATTAAATAAACAATATTATAGATCACTATAACCATGGCTGATCCTAAATACGAAAATCTCCCGGGAATAGTGAGTATATCATTTCGAGACTCGGAAAATTATTGATTTTGCTTTGTGGACATTGTGGTGCTCAATTTTATGTTTTCTCAGGCGTACGATCAACCTGATGTGTATGAAACCGGTGATTTGCCAGAGGCCGACCAACCCGATCCTACAGAGGAGGAAGAAAACGAATGCATTGAACAATTACACTTATCAGTAAAAGATTCTTTCAACAAATTCAAAGGAAGATTTTTAACTGGCGCAGTTGACTTTTCTGATAGATTAAGCAGAAAATCTAGAATTGGGTACAGGTATTATGTATTATATATTGAAAAAACCAAATCTATGTGCTGAAAATATTTTCTGTAATTGCCAAACAAAGATGCAATGACGTAAATTCATACAGCATGTGTCAAAGAAGTCATGAAACCTCTTCACTAATAGTTTTACACAAACTAGGGCCGGTGAGTGGGAACTGGCAGCTGAAGGAGAACCAGAGACTCCCCTGGAGCGCTACAACAGGCTCCGTTGCGAGTTCTCAGAGTTACTTGAACAAGTTGCAGAACAGCAGAATAAAGCCACTGAGAGTGAAAAGGTAAATATCGTCACTTAGCTTACAATAGCTCTCAAGCCTTTTTGACTAATTTAACAGTAGAGCAGATAAACTGATCAGTTTATTGTAACAAATGTACTGGGGTGCTGTGTCAACTATTTGTTATTTTTTTGTTACCAAGTGTAATACTCTTAGTTCGATCCGTGACAAAGAGCCAATGACATTAAAAAGTGGAAATCGCAAAAAAAAACCTTTTCTTACCTTAATTTTTAAGTTTTTGAAATTTATTGCTGTATGTTCAAATCCTATTTATTTATAATAGAGGGTGAGCTTAGAAAGCATACTAAGAACTTTATATTGAACCTCTTACTTTCAGGATGAGTACACCAAACTGGCAGTTCAAATCAACTCTACCAAGAAACTACTGGAAGAATTAAAACTAGAGGAGGGGGAACAAATTGATCCTAAGGCTGAGAAACTAAAGTAAGACCTGCTTTATTAAGTACCAAATTCCAATAATTCAGTTGAATTATTTATACCAAAAGTTCATTTGAATTATTGATATTTATTTTGCTCCGTCTGTGTGTTGAATCTGTCTGCTAAAATTGTTAAGTCCTAACAAACATCTTCACATATGTAATATCGGAAAAGATTTCATCATGTCCGAAATTAAATTATTTTGCATCTAACCTACTCAAAGTCAAAGTCAAAGCATTTATTTCAATTAGACCATTTACAGGCACTTTTGAATCGTCAAGGTTGGTCGGTCAAAACTACGATATTACAAAAACAGATAAAAATCTTAATATATAAAATTTTTCTGTTATGGACTGACAGACCATGCAAAGCCAAAACTACTGAAGAAAGCTGACATTAATATTTTCAGGAAGAATCCCTGGAATTATAACTGATCCAATTCACTGATAAAACCCCACACTATAGCTGGCAGTCATAGACTACTTTTATCCTGAATGAAATGACTCCTGAGGGAAACGACGGCACGGTTGGCGCAGTGGTTGAACAATTGACTGCTGCACTGCGTGTCACGGGTTCGATTCCCGCACGGTACAGATATTTCTATGACCCAGATAGTTCCGGGTCTGGCTGTTTGTGTATGTGAGATTATATTTTTGTAAACGCACCCACGATACAGGAGAAATTCCTAGTGTGGGAAAAAAGACTAAAAAGCTTGTATATAAATAAAAGCATAGACTCATTAGGCAGTAAAATTAACCCACAACTTTGTTTCAGGGAATACCTATCAAGTACCAACAAGAAGAAGCAAGGAGAGGTGATGACGTCTCACCTTAAGCTGAAACCTGAAGTGAACCTGGCTTACACCACCAGGATAGCACAGCTCGAACACAGGTATGTCATTATTTTAACACCTCTGTAAACCAATGTTCCCGGCTTTCATTTTAAAGATCTTTGACATAATCAGAAACCCATGTATAGTCACATACTTTTTTTTTTGGATACGTAAAATTAAAAAAAAACATTAAAGTGCAACATTTTCCTTCGATTTTCAAACAACTGCATCAAGAAATAACTTTTTAATTTTTTACTTTTACTTTTTAATTGGCCCACTTTTACTTTTTAATTTACTGGCGCGTATGGGCTCGTTGAAATAGTGTCATTGTTGATGGATGCGCGCTGCGCAGTCATGCGCAATTTTCCCGCTATACCACATAATATTTTTTCCAAACCTGTAAGTTGGAATAAATTTTTCTTCTTTTGTTTTATTTCAAAATAAAAGTAAAAATAAAATTGTATGCAAAGGCATATAATTTTAGGTATTAAAACATTCGTGTGATACTAGAATCACACGAGGCAAACGTGTTTTAATAACCTCTTTTATATGGCAATTGCATAAACTACTTTGAGCAAGAAAATTTTATAGGGAAGTACAGCATATTGCAAGCCTAATGCTGTGTCTATCGTGTTCACAGGTTACACAAACTGGAGCAGGCAGCAGGTGTAAGAGATGAAGAGGCATTTAGGAGATTGCAAGCAGCTACCGGACAGGTTTGTAATTTTCATGAAAATCATCATAATTTAATTTATAATGAACTAGCTTCTACCAGCGGCTTCGCCCGCGTGAAAATCGGAAATAGGGAGGTTTCTTGATTTGTTTTGTAACTACACCTACCTACACCTACCTACACCTACTCTACACCTACCCTACACCTACCCTACACCTACCCTACACCTACCCTACACCTACCCTATACCTACCCTACACCTACCCTACAACTACGCTACACCTCCACTACACCTACCCTACACCTACCCTGCACCTACCCTACACCTACCCTACACCCTACCCTACACCCTACCCTACACCTATCCTAACCAGCCCAAAAAATACTATGACATGTTTCTGGTTTCCTGGTACTTGATGTTTTTGGTCTCCTGGTACTTGTAAATCTGTAGTACTAAGGCAGCAGCGGCTCTGAATTTCCACTTCCTCCTCAGTCTTCATTGATCCATGCCACTTACCGGGATAAAAAGTAGCATATGTCTCATTCCAGGATATGAACTACATGTGTGCCAAATTTCATCCAAATCCCTTCAGCGGTTTTTGCCTGATTGAAACACAAACATACAAACATACAAACATTCACATTTATAATATTAGTAGGAATTAAATAATTGCTAACCGACTTCAAAAAAAGGAGGAGGTTCTCAATTCGATTGTATCTATTTTGTGTTTGTTACCTCATATCTCCGTCATTTATGAACCGATTTGAAACTTTTTTGTTTCATGTTTTGAAAGGATACTTCTCGATTGGCCACATTAAAAATTTATCAAAATCGGTTCAGTAGTTTGGTTTTTAAATCCAAATAGCTGGAAAAATATGTGGAAAAATAATCCATGTATACGAAATTGCGTATTTTTGCTTTCCTGTGACTTTCCAGTGGTGTTGTTAGGTGTTGAGTATCACTAAAAAGTGAAAAATAAAAAACGTTTTCACAAAAAAAACCGACTTCCAAAAAAACACTACTAAGTACAAAATAACTTTAATTTCGGAAGTCGATGTCAAATAACCAAGAAGCAAGTTTTTGGAAGTCTGTTTTTTTTGTGAAAAAGTTTTTTTGTCTTTACTGATTCAAGCTGTGCCATTTTTGAATTGCGAAATTTGCGAAAAAAAGTAGTAGTCAGCATCCGGTTATATTGAGCTGACCCCAACAACGTTTGGAAAAGGCTAGGCGTGAACCGTGATTGTGGTGACAGTAACACAATGTGTGGTCAGGCGACACTGTGCGGCGCGGCGGCGTCGCTGGCGGCGCAGACGTCGCTGCTGCGGCCGGCCGAGCTGGCGGCGGCCGAGGCGCGCGTGACGTCACTCCTCACCAACGTGGAGGCGCTCAAGGCTGCCGTCAAACCCGCTGACCCCGAGCTGGACGCTAAGGTACGTGTCACGTACATTTGTGGTAATAATAATAGGTTCTAACGTGACTTACTACGAATGCACAGTTCGTTTGAGTTAGGGGCCATTCATTTATTACGTAAGACGATTGACGACCATTTCTTATATTTCTTACAAGGGGGTTCAAAAGTTATGTTGGTAAAGAGCCTAATAAACATTAAACTCTTTATCTTATTCTTGGGGGAGGGGGTAAAAACGTAATAAATGAATAGTGCCATACCTACTTGTTACTCTTAACTAGACAACATCATCTATTATGTCCTAGGACTTTCAGCTATTTATGCTCTAGGTGGTTTAGGACTTTCAGCTATTTATACCTAGGTGGATTATGATTTTCAACTATTTATGTCCTAAGTGGTTTATGACTTTCAGCTATTTATGTCCTAGGTAGTTTATGACTTTCAGCTATTTATGTCCTAGGTGGTTTATGACTTTCAACTATTTATGTCCTAAGTGGTTTATGACTTTCAACTATTTATGTTCTGACGGTTTATGGCTTTCAGCTATTTATGTCCTAAGTGGTTTATGACTTTCAACTATTTATGTCCTAGGTGGTTTATGACTTTCAACTATTTATGTCCTGACGGTTTATGACTCAGCTATTTATGCTGAAAGTCTGTGAATTGCTGTGGAAAAAGGTAGTCGTATTAATGTGCGATTGGGCGCCGGCCACACTATAAGAAATAGAATAATAATATGGAACTTATTGATACAAGAAGTAAAAGTTTATGAAACTCCTCTCGATTCTCTTCCAATCATAAAGTGTGTTTAAAAAAAACTGGAGATTCTCATCGGCCCCTGTTTGCGTTTTGGTATAAAAAATATGTATATAAAAACTATGATTTCAGGTGAACGAGCTATACAAACTGCTGAAGCAAATAGATGGCATATCACATTCCGAGATTCTGGAGCGCATGGAAGCGCTGGAGGCCTTACACAATCAGGGTGAGTACTACACCAATCAGTCAAGAAAACAAATTCAAAGATAACGTCAAAAAAGGCTTATAATTGAAGTGGAGGCGAACCTAAGTTTATTTATTTTCGACCTTATTTCAACTTGTGCAATGGTGAAGTTTCATCAAAATATGATCATCTCTTGCGAGGCTCATACAGTCTTTTATCTTATGTAGGGTCCTAAGGGACATTCCGATTGTGAACCTTATGGCCTTGAGCATCATCGTAATTCCAAGATAAGGTGTTGAATTTGTTCGAAAGAGTTACCGTGGCCGCAAAGGGCATTTGGAGGAACATGGATGGGTTTTAGTCAGTAAGTCTGACACTCCCTTCCGCTCCGCCCAGAGCGGAAGGAGTCATTTGATGCTTTCCCAACCTTATAAAAAAAAAGTTCGTATAAAGGTTATATTTTTCACATCTTCTTGCCCTTATCCCATGTTACCTAAGCTCGACGCAACACGTTTTCTTCGTCCATTCTGTCCTATCACACCTCACACAAACCATCCATCTTTTCTCTCCCTCTTCATCCATCCATATTTTGGATGTGTAAAACATTTAGAAAAATAAGAAAACTTATACACTGTCACAGAACTGTCTCACTGGATAATTGCAAATTCCGTAAAATAAATCGTACTCGAAGAAGCGTGACGTTGCCGTTCTTCGAGTACGCATAATGTATAGAGTGTTTCTTTTACGTGTTAGTTTAACATTTTTAGTCAATATTTTAATATTGAAAAAAAATAAAAACATTTTGTTTTCAAATGGTACTATTTTTTTTAGCATGTATGGATGCTATACTATTGCGGTTTAACGGGAACGCCCTCTGTTAGTTAACATACTGTATTATAGTTAATTTATATATAATATAAGCATATCTGAATTTTTCCGGTGACATGCATTCCGATTACGCTGAAACGCAACATCATTTGCCTAGCCTTTTTCCAACTATATTGGACTCTCTTATAGTCCACTCCCAGTCAAACCGAATTTGGCTGAATACCAGTATTTGACGTGGAGCGGCTGCCTACAAGACCTCCACAACCCATTAACCGGGTAACACGGTACTTCTTGGCAAGACTGAAACGCAACATCAAACATTAATATCTTTATTTCATCTGTTCACAGCAAGCAACTTCGGCAAATCTCTGACAGAGCTGGAAACGCTACAAAACACAATAGCAAGCGGCGTTCAAAACAACAAGGAACTGCTGCAGGGTGTCCAGGAAGTATTCGCACACAACGTGGAGAGCGTTCACAAGGAAATCAAGAAGTTAGACGAGAGGATCGGGAAGCTGGCGGCCGCGTGATGAGCAGGTCCACCAGTGTTGTCAGAGAATCGAGTGGCTTGTCATTGAAAGTGGGCTATCGATAGTTAAAGCTTTATGATGGATTCTTTCGCTTCACTAATGCACGAACTGTAGTGCGGTTCTGTAAAAAACTCACTGTGAAAAACAATAGTTTCAGGCCAACATATAACCGCCTCCTTTTTGAAATCGGTTAACAAAGGTGAAGACAAGTGAGCTATCAACTTCTGCCGGCTGATTCTGTTAAAAAAACGGTGATGACTTGGTTTGTTAGGTGAGCTGTCATACCAATAAATGCCAAGGCATACAACTCACTTCCAGCACCTTCCACCTACGTTATCTTGGTGAGATTATTGCAGTATTATTACTTAGCTTAGGAGGAATTATCCCCTCAAGCTCACTTCACCAAAACTTTCACAGTGAGATGTTTATACGACGTGTAATAAACGCAATACCTCTTATGGGGTTATTGCGTTTATTCTGTTACACATTATATAATAGACAGGCTGGTTATTGAATGTCCGGAAATTCGATGTTTTATTTTATCTGATTATTCATGTTACCGATATTATTTTAAAATTATACACTGAATCCTACCCTCTATTGTGATCTCTATCACTCCCGTTTGCTGGGAGAAAATTCAACTTTGAGTTAAGCTCGTCTTTGTACATGAACTATCACTGTAACTTGTTATTGAGTACAATAAAGAATTAGTCTTCAGTTGCTTAAAAATTCAATTAACAATATTTTTCTCTTTGTAAGATTCAATGTAAATTGAACGAGAAACGTTTATTTATTTAACCAATTTTCAGTTAGGTTAATAATAGGGTAATAGTGATTTTATTCTAATCATTCCAAAACATCGACAAACACATCGATTTTCTCACAGCACACGATAAAAAATCTAATCGGACAATGGACGCTAACTCTCTCGAATTAGTCAACATGATGCAATTATTTGAGATTAAAGTCGACATCCTAACATATTATTTGCTCATCAAAACGTGCTATACACCTGTTACCGATAATACTAATAAATTAAGATACTGAACGAATACACAAATAACACATTCAGATAATACTTATAAACTTGCATGTTACTAAACAATAACGTAACTTGAAATATAATATGAGTCAAACTAAATTACCTAACGAAACTCGACAGACGTTAAGTTGATAAGAAACATCAGATTTTCTAATTAATATTTTCAAGGTTCTGTAATACCTGTATTCATTGTCTCTGTATTTACTTGAAATCATTTTCCTCATCACGTTTGTAAAGTTTCGCGAGCTAATTTAGTTTGACCCTGTAAAATATATGAAAGTCAACACTGCAGTGTACCTTTTGCGCCTATGGTCGAAATTCTGGATGTGTGATTCATACATAATATGAATGATGATCACTTTCTAATTTTGTAAGTAATTATTATTGTTACAAGTATTTGCTTCGTGCATTACCTACAGAGCTTTTATTTGTAAGCAATAAGCAAAGTCCAATTAAATATCTGAGGAGAGAATTTCAATTAATTAATCTGTTCACCAGTGATTCTTATTTTGCAGTTGTATAAAAGCAAAAGTTCGGCATTTATATTTTATCTACAATTTATTTTATTTCCAATGTTGAACATATTTATGATTAACTCTTGTATCGTACGTTATCTATAAGAATAGACTGCTTAAGAGAATATAATTTATTTGAAATAAATCGATTATGTAGCTACACGTTGTTTAATTCGGTACTAGTTTCTGCCTGCAACTTCGTCTGCGTGAAGTTTAGAACTGGCTACAGAGATGAATTAACGGAACAACTATCTGTAGGTCATACAAATATTTGTTCCGTGCGGGATTCGAACCCGTGACACGCAGCACAACAGCCAATAGCTCAACCACTGCGTCAACCGTGTCGTTAATTTTAGTGTGGATAGCCCATATATCGAGGAAAGCTATAGATAGGCTAATAATTAAGTATAATACGTGTAACAGAATAAACGCAATAGGTAATGATGAGTACATGTTGATGCAGTGACGCCGACGAAGTTGCGCGGGTCAGCTAGTTCATTTTAGTCCTGAAAAAATACATCTTATTATACGCTCATACACTTCCCATACATCCCCCTATAGTTATAGTTCTAGCCCCGAAAATACTTCATTCTAATTCTGGCCTGCCAAGCGTGGCGATTAGGGCAAACCCCCCTAAATGACAAGCACAACAAAAAAATGGCCCCTAGTGCCCGGCAGCGCGTCTACCCTTGACTCCGGTAGCGGTCAAGGTTATGACGATGCAAGGGGTGCTAAGAATCCCCGGAGTGGATACGGCTACCGTAAAAAACACCGACGACTGGACCTGGCAACATTAAACACTAGAACACTCCGGACCGACGAAAAGATCACCGAACTTGAGGAGGAATTGAGCAGGTTGCGATGGAGTGTTGTGGGATTGTCTGAAGTCCGAAGAGAGGGGGAGGACACGACAATTCTCAAATCCGGCAACCTGCTCTATTTCCGGGAGGGTGACCAGAAGTCCCAGGGTGGTGTCGGGTTTTTCGTCCACAGGTCCCTCGTGTCCAATGTGGTGAGGATCGAGAGTGTGTCGACCAGGGTGGCGTACCTTATACTCAGAATATCGTCAAGATATTCGTTGAAGGTCGTACAGGTTTACGCCCCAACCTCAACACACCCCGACGACGAAATAGAGACCATGTATGAGGATATATCCAGAGCCATGCATGGTCATAAAACTCATTTCACCGTGGTCATGGGGGACTTCAACGCGAAACTGGGCAAACGTGACGAGCTGCGAGTGGGGCAACTTGGATATGGACGTCGGAACCACCGGGGACACCTACTGGCCAGTTTTATGGAGAAGGAGGGCCTCTATATGATGAACTCCTTCAGAAAACGTGAGCACAGGAAGTGGACCTGGCAGAGCCCAGACGGTGCAACTAAAAATGAGATTGACTTCATCATGTCGACGAAGAAGCAGAAATTCAATGATGTCTCTGTGATCAACGCGGTGAAAACCGGAAGTGATCACCGCATGGTAAGAGGCACATTGAATCTAAATATCAAGCTGGAAAGGTCTCGACTGATGAAGTCTACGCTCCGTCCAGCACAGATCCAGATCCAAAACTCCGAAAGCTTTCAGCTCGAACTTCAAAATCGTTTCGAGTGCCTAGGGAGCTCCGTGGACGAATACAACGATGGGTTCGTGGAAACTGTTCATACGGTCGGGTCTAAGTTCTTCAAGACTCGCCGTACAGATAAGACCAAGAGGCTCTCTGATCCTACTCTCAAGCTCATGAAGGAGAGGCGGGAGATGATTCTGCAGTCTTCAGACGATGCGTGCAAATACCGGCAGCTCAATAGACGGATCTCCAAGTCCTTGAAAAGCGACCTCCGCCGCTTTAATACTGAAAAGATTAAAGACGCGATAGAGCGGAATAAGGGCTCCAAGGTCTTTGCATGAGATTTGTCTATTGGGCAGAGCCAGCTCACAAAACTGAAGACCGACGATGGCAGAACCATATCCGCCAAATCGGAGCTTCTGAGGGAGATCGAGACATTTCGGCCGAACTCCTGAAGGCGGGTGGAAAACCAGTCCTTAAGGCCCTTCAGAAACTGTTCGATTCCGTCATACTCGAGGGGAAAACGCCACAAGCGTGGAGCAGAGGTGTGGTGGTACTCTTCTTTAAAAAGGGCGACAATGCCCTGCTTAAGAATTACAGGCCCATCTCACTTCTGAGCCATGTCTACAAGCTGTTTTCCAGAGTCATCACAAACCGTCTCGCACGCAGGTTTGACGACTTCCAGCCTCCCGAACAAGCCGGATTCCGAAAAGGCTTCAGCACCGTAGACCACATACACACGCTGAGAGTATAATCTGCCCCTCTGCTTAGCGTTTGTGGACTACGAGAAAGCCTTCGATTCGATCGAGACTTGGGCTGTGCTGCAGTCTCTCCAACGGTGCCAGATCGCCTATCGGTACATCGAGGTGCTGAAGTGTTTGTATGAAAACGCCACCATGTCAGTCCGACTTCAGGATCAGACATCAGAACCTATCCTCCTGCAGCGGGGTGTGAGGCAGGGAGACGTAATTTCTCCGAAACTGTTCACGGCCGCAATGGAGGACGTCTTCAAGGTTTTGGACTGGAAAAGGCTAGGCATTAATGTCAATGGCGAGTACATCACTCATCTTCGATCACCACGGACCACGGAGGACCTCAACCTCAGTACAATGCTCGATGACCTCAGTAGAGCTTCCGAAAGAGTAGGTCATAAAATGAATATGAATAAAACCAAGGTCATGGTAAATACCCATGTAGCACCCACTCCTATCAAGATTGGAGGCTCTGCACTCGAAGTTGTTGATGAGTACGTCTACCTGGGACAAACGATCCAGCTGGGTAGGGCTAACTTCGAGAAGGAGGTCAACCGTCGAATCCGACTCGGCTGGGCGGCGTTCGGGAAGTTGCACGGTATCTTCTCGTCTCACATACCAGTGTCTCAAGACGAAAGTCTATGACCAGTGCGTGTTGCCAGTGATGACCTATGGACTCGAAACGTGGTCGCTCACAATGGGCCTCATCAGAAGGCTTAAAGTCACCCAAAGGGCAATGGAGAGGGCAATGCTCGTAGTTTCCTTGCGTGATCGAATCAGGAATGATGATATCCGCAAGAGAACCAAGGTTACCGACATAGCCCGAAGGATCGCCAAATTGAAAAGTGGCAGTGGGCAGGGCACATTGCTCGCAGAACAGATGGTCGATGGAGCCGAAAAGTTTTGGAGTGTACCGGAAGACGCAGCGTTGGAAGGCCTCCCACAAGGTGGACCGATGACCTAGTGAGGGTCGCGGGTAACCGATGGATGCGAGACGCACAGGACCGGTTGTTGTGGCGACACTGGGGGGAGGCCTATGTCCAGCAGTGGACGTCTTTCGGCTGATATGATGATGATGATGATGATGATTACAAATTGTAAATAATCATGTGTGATACCGAAATTAATTAATTCAAACCTATTCAGGCACATTTTGCTACTTCACTACCAAAAACAGCCTGACTAGTTTTCCGTTCACTGCAGGGATGCATGGCTTTATTTAAATTAGTCTTCTTATTACTACTTTTTACAAAATAAAACAACAAAATGCATTACGGGTGTAATGTTTTATTTTTTAAAATTACTTAGAACCTAAGCTTCTGGAAGAACCACTTGTTCTTTCCGCTCTTGTATCTCTCCTCGAAGCGCACTCTTGTGTTGAAACGGAGCTTCTTGCGCTTCGCGGGGTCTTTCAGGTCCTTTGCGCTGAACTTCTCGAAGCTGAAGTCAACGGAGTAGCGAGTGGGCATCAAGTGATTGTAGTTGACGACCTGGAAAAAAGAGAATAGAAGTATGAATTAAGAGGTATTAATTAGCTGAAGGGATAGAAAATATTACAGTGAACTGCTGCAGAACAATTCAATTGAATAATTTAGTTGATTGGATCACTCTATAACTCAAAGATTTGCTGGGAAGAACATACAACATATTTTTATTTGAAGATGAATAATTTGTATAACATTTCATTTCTTCAAGAATTTAGTTAAATAGTTGAATATTATGCAAGAAAGGAAAACATACTCAAGGCAGAGCACTAGCAACATAGATAGATGCAGTTATACTGGAGACAGCATAATATACTAACCGGTCCACACTGCAGAACACTACATGAATTGGAGATGGTGTTGCATGGTTGCAATCCTCAGCAATGAGGAATAAACAAGTGTCTTGTAGGTTTGTAAATTGGCCTACAAACAATTTTTTTAATACTAATGGATATGCTAAATATTCATCTACATCACAAACTGTGCAATATGGCATTCTGAGAAAACTATTATGAAAGTTTTTAACCTACAACCACCTACATGCAGAACTTCTTCCCCTAAATCTAATTCATGTGGGCAACTCCACGTAAACAGGGATGAGGGCAGTTTCTTTCTAGCATTATCATCTGAGACACAACCCCAAGTTTAATGTTCATGTTATCACCATTCATCATTGAAGCTTTCCTCGAAAAATTTTCAACTTTAGTCAGTCTGTATTCTATGATGAATGGATAATACTCATATTTAGCAAGTTTGACATTCCTTGGCAATATAATTTGAAGTCATTACAAGTAGTCAGAAGTCAGAAAATTATGACACCAGCCCACCACCACAGGGCTTTGAGTTACCCAGATACTGGGTTGTGGAAGTCAGATGGGTTATCACATCATGTAAAAGCTGCATCCAGTTAGACGGCACAAACAAAGTTGAGAAACAGCTTTCAGCTGATTTATTATTTCTTCAGAATAAGTTGAATAAAAATCATCAGCTGTTTGAGTACAAACCATTCTATATAACCATAGTTCTTAGTACAAGGTACCTCAGTAAACATAAACAACAATGTAACCACATGTGAAGATAGAATAGCTGTTGGTTACATTTTACCCGTTACGTTACCAATGCCAAAACATTCACCCTTACCTACCCACATCAAGTAATGTTACATTAATGGAGTTAGGTTAGACTGCACTGCAATATTTCAAATTATACTGTGTGTGTCTGATGAATGAACTATGACTAAAACAACAACAAAAACGAGGCTATAGTAAATTAAAAGTACAACTCACCTTCACGAAAGGCTTTACTTTGGAGCGCTTGTGGATTTTATTTTTGCCCATCCTCTTGTGCACTTTACGGGGATACCTGTCGATGCCGGCGACGAAAGCGTGTCCGTAGGGCTTGTCCGAGGTGCCTTCGTCGTAATTTTTTACCACGATCGCCTTGCGGCCCGCGTACCGGCCACTGAGGACCAGCACCACTTTCCCTGGTTTCATAATCTTACCCATTTTGGGTGGATCTGGAAACAACAAAACTAACCTTCAAAACCTGTGTTTTTGTCTGTTTGTCTGATATTCACAGCAAGAATCTCTATCGACAGTGACATGTATCGCTATTATCACTCAATACGAAGAAGTAGCGAGAGTATTCACTCAAGCATATGCACAAATAACATGAAAACCACCACAAACTCTGTGTACAACACGAACTTGAGTTTTCTATTTTTTCGATAAATTATCAGTAATATCGAAAAATAAGGACACTAGTATGTCGTGGGGATCACTATTTTGATTTACATGAAGTATTTCATTCGATTTATTCCCTCATTTCACAGATTTTTGTGGATATTTTTATAAAAGTTTCTAAAACTCACATTCCCTTTACCCGTCGACTGAAAAAGAAACTGTGTTGCTAATGTAAAAAAACTTCAAGATTTGACAGTGACATTTGAGTCGCGTTCATTTCATTGTCGAACATTATAATCAATTTAAACGATTTCTTTAGTCGAGTTAAAATTAGCTCCGCTCGTATTCTACTTCTTATCTTGAATTTGAGAAACTCTTCCATATAGTGCGTTTCACCGTATATTACCTATGGCGTTATGTTGGCAGCAATGTTTTACAGTGTTTCCACATTACCTATAATAACCTACCTCAAAGTAAGGGTGATTTGTATGTTTTTAGTTAGATTCTTACATATTTACTAATTTTTTGATTGTTATCATATTAAAAATCAGCACAGTAATAAAATGCATAATTTAATCATTTTCATTATAATAATGCTCAGACAAAATAATTGTGTTTGGAGTAGTTATGCTCATCCAACGGACTTATACCCGAGCGGTCGTCGTCATCTTCATCTTCCATATCATCCTCGTCATCAGAAGTGTCACTATCGTCTCCCACTTCAATGATAAACCTGTCCATCTCGCTATCAATAACTGGATCATCTGCGTAATATTTTTCTTCCACTTTTTTCACGTGCTCACATTCATCAGTTCATTCTTCGTCTAATTCGATTCTTTTAGGCCGGGGACCGCTTTTGCGAGGCGTTGAAACCTTAGTCGACGTGCTGGCTGCGACTTCACCTTCTTTGGTGATTTTAAACACGTTTTTTCGGATACACCTAAAACATATATTTCGGTTTATTGTCACAATCATACATAAACCAATAAATTCAATAGAAAATTGCATTTTAAGTTATAACTTTATTATCTGCTACTGGTAACCCTATTTTGACTTACCTGTAAGGGCGGCAACACGAGCCGGAACACATCTTAAAGGAATTAATGAGGCATCATTACGTTTTTCACGTTCACAAAAGTTCTTCACCTTTAACACCATCATTCTTTCACCATTTTCCAAAGTTTTGGGCATGATTTCAGTCGGAAATCAAATGAAAATAAACAAAATCTGCAGGAGCGTCTTCTCGTGCCAATGACTTTGACAGACAGGGTGTGCCATCATAACGCCATAGGTACTATTTGTTGAAACGCACTATAGTAAGAATTTATAACGTCTGGGCTGATGAAATAAAAACGCACATGATTTTTTAAATTTAGTCGATTAAATTACGATTTTTAAAAATTATGTAAAGTATCGGTTGTTGATCTTTAATTTATATGGCGCCAATTTTAAACTTTTGGAATGACTAAAAATAAATCTTGTAGGTACATTTCCAATCGTGAAACGGTGTTTTATATTAAATTTTCTTACCACGACATGCATTCACAGTTACATCGGTTTAAATATGTAACCAATAAATTTATTTTGTACCGAGCTCATGTATGTGAAAATTCCCACATTTTGAGTTGCGTGTACCTATTTTTGAAAATCGCCATTCACTAAAAAATCAGGCAATTCTCACAAGATAACAGGTGCGTGAGAAGAAATTAAAACAAGTAAGTTGATTAATTGAGTTTAATATCAATAAAATAAGAAAATTATTTACACAAATTTTATCAAAATACAAAAATAAAACACTGTCACATACATATAGGTAATAACGCCTGAGGAGGTACTATTATAATTACACATTAGTCTTAGGTATGTTGCAGCGCAGCTGTATTTCAAACCTATTCTATCCTCAAAATACACATTTTTGGATGTAGGGAAATGTCGACAAAAAAAATCTTTTGTACATTTTGTACACTTACATTGTATGGTATTTTGGTCTAAAAGCTTTGTCAACAAAATAAAGTCTAATGAAATTAACTGTATTAATTACAAAGAACTTTACTGTAGCACGAAAATCTTTCGAAGTTACGTATCGTAATCATTTGAAGAAGTATAAGGATAATAAATATATATTTTTATAAACTGCATATTTTGTTTTATTTTCTTCACTTATGAGCATACATATTTCGATAACACCAAAATGTACTAACGTCTAAATTACTTGTGTTAAGGGTGCGTTTCTTAATAACTTCAAAACAACTTGCTTTTTTACCTAAATACCATACAATTTTAATTCAAAAATTTACTTCTAACTAGAATAGTATCTCTAAGATATTTATGGACATAATATCTGGACTTTAGTCAACTCAGGTTTCAATCAACAACATTACAATGATCATGTGCATTGTCATTCCAACAGTGATACTGATACTAATATAGCACTAATAGTGTAAAATTTAAGTACGCACAATCAAACTAATGTGAAAACGATAACTACATTAAAATAAATATGAGACGGAATGTGCAGTGATGAGAGGCAGACGAGCAATGAAAAAGAAGTAAAACGTTCACTAGTAGGCCGTTCAACAAAACCATTGCTACGTATTAACAAAAAATACGCTGCTGATATGTTCAGTTTAAAAAAATATTGTATTTACTGGCACCGAAACTAAACGTGTTGTTATTCCTTACGCGATTGTAACATTCATAACAAATATTATTACACAAGTTCTATACAAAATTGTCCTTAGATATTTCTTTTACATGTTTCTTTCTCATGAATATTTACATACTTAATAAATAGAAGACAGTTATTGTATTTTTCTATACATTTTAAAACGTATCACTCTCAAACATCTTGGTAAACGGCGTTCGCAAACCAAATTCGTATATCAAAAACTAGTGATACGCTTTATATATTTTGATATTTATAATATAATAGATATTTATATTTATTTATGTACATAATGTAATCTCAACTGACTCACTTCTATTTTAACGAGTTCAGTACCTATCGTGTAATTTAGAATTATACATTCTTTTTTTACATTACAAATAGTATAAGTACAGTTTATCCAGGGCAAAATAGGAATTCGGAAAGTTGAGATCCGTTTTTACATAGAAAACAAAATGGCGAAATGTGTTTTATTTAATTTCGCTGGTATAAAATAGCGGTGTACTAACTTGTAGCAGCTATACTACAGGCAAAGTCAATGAAGAGCCATGGAGTGTCACAGTAATGCTTTTCAAAGCATTAAATATTAGATTAATTCAAAACTGAAAAATATATTTATGCAACTTCCTTTGAATTTGTATCTGCCATTTAGAGCCGATTTTTATCGCTGACCGGTCGACCGATCGGTGAGAATCAGTTTTCGATAAAAAGCGGCCGTCTTTTCGTTCTGCGCTCGCGCATGTTCCCGCGAGTTGTTTACTGTTCCTGAAGCCACCGTCAAAAATCGGACTGGATCAGTTATCGGTCACACTATTTGTACGACCGATGTTTTCACCCGACTTTTGCCAGAGAAAAGACATAACCGGTAAGTACCGACCTGCCCCACGACCTCCTGGTAAGTACTAGGAGGTCGTGGGGCAAGTCTTTTATTTTTAACTATTTTACAGTAAGTATGGATTATGATTTTACAAGTAAAATTAAGGAAAGGTTTTTTAAGGGCATTTTTGTTATCATCAAAATTTAAGGATGATTCACATAATAATACATAGAATTTGTCTGAAGTATAGGATAACTGCCGTAAATTATGAAAAAAATATAATTTCGTGTGTTTCAATCATTTACACACTGGATCTGTGGCCATGGCCATACGATCAAATTATTCGCAAACTCAAGCAACTGTCCTGCCGTTTGGTGAGTCTATTTAGAACTAACAACAAGTTAAGTATACAGTCAATAGGGATGTTCCTGGTTAAAAAATATATGATTCTATTTAGTCTGTCAGTAAGATTATCGAAAAATATTGGACTTATTTTTTGCTTTATCAAATAAATAAAAAATTACGACGATAAAACGCAACAACGATCAGGAGTGGGGGCTGGTGATGTCACGTGTACGTAAAAAGTGTACTTACACGTGACGTCATACGAGTTTTCAACGTACTGTATCGTTTTCATTTTTTGTTTACGTGGAAAAAGAAAAAATACGTGTCTAATATTTTTTGGAAATCTATCTGACGGACTAACTAGATTTATTTCAGTCAAAGTCAAAACGTTTATTTCAATTAGGCCATTAAACGGCACTTTTGAACGTCATCATTCACATTTAAAATAATATAAAGTCACTCTACTTTAGTCACTTAATATTATTTAGTCATCTACCCTATTGCATTGTTCATAAATTAATATTTCAGCTGCCATGATAATACTATCATTTGTCTTCTGCAGTTGCTTGAGATTACGACGTTTTACGTTATTTTATATTTAATCATAAGTCATTTTGGTGCGGTGTATTTTCACAACAGTCAATTCACATTTTCAAACACGCAGATATGATATTAAGGTGTTTTTTTTATAATTACACACGCAATTTTAGACATAAGAATTTATCACCATGTTGCTTGCCGCAAGCAGGCTCCAAGCGTCACCTCGCGCTCAATAGCATAACGTTCCACATCATATTCTAATAATTTGTCACTAAAGTAATCATAAAATAGGAAAGTATTATTATCACTAGATTACAAGAATTAATAGACTTGACGTTTCAATAAATTCAAAATAGCGCAAGAAGGATAATATGGAAGGACATAAACGTGGTCGTTTCACAACTAAATTCAGGAAGTTATTATTTTTCCCACATCGAAGATCAAAAATCAATAAATCAATGAACGAGACGCGTGCTTCAAGCTACCTGTGACTACACAATATTTGGCACAATATAACGTCACGCGTCGTGCATTTTTTACTTTGAAAAAATCGTCATTGTTTATTTTTGTCAAATCGCTTCGCTCGATACTTCTCCTAATATTGGAAGAATTCATTCGTAAGATACACATCCGCGTCCAAATGTACTGAGTTCACAATAATACTTGTTGTATAAAACCGTCAAGTAAAAAACACACGCTGCGACATTTTCTAAACCTCGCTGCGCCCGCAGAAAGTTCAACTAAAAAAATTGAGGCAGATTAACGAATCAGTCAATTCCGTAACCTCCGTCTACCTGACACGTCGGCTTTAACCTAAAGGAAAAACATACAACAGCTCCTTGAAAAACAATTTTTATAAATATATTCTTTACACAATAATTGAGACACTCGGGTGCTGATACATTTACTCTTTTATATAATTATTATGTCATCTCGGAATCACAACACTGGGGGACTATGTACACTCTCTCGACAAGTTCACAATTAAATATAGGTCAACGTTACATTACTCACAAATATACATACATATAGAGGTCTAGTGACACGTCACGAGCGGGTCTCACACGGAGATCTCGTAGTTACAGTCGTACACGGAGGCGCGGTCGGGAGGGTCGGGCGGCGGCGCGCGCGCCTCCAGCTGGTCCTGCACCTCCAGCGCGCGCACGAACGACAGCGGGCGAGCTGGCCCGCCGCCCGCACCGCCCGCAGCGCCCGCACGCCGCCGGGCCAGCGGCGACGCCACGCCCGGCGGGAACACGGCCACGCCGCCGCGCGCCACCAGCGGGTGCGGGTGCGGCGCGTGCGGGTGCGGCGCGTGCGGGTGCGGCGCGTGCGGGTGCGGCGCCAGCTGCGGGTGCGGCGGCCGCTCCGCCCACAGGTAGTTGCCGCGCTGCGGGGACGCCGCCAGCTCGCGGATGTCGTCGGCCGTGGGGCGGTGCGGCGCGGGCGGCTCGGGGCGCAGCAGCTCGCCCTCGGACAGGAAGCGGCGCTGCGGCGAGGCTCGGCCGCCCACGCCGATGAAGTCGGGGCGGCGCGGCTGCGTCGGCGTGCCCGGGTTGGACCTGTCAGGCGCGGCGCTCACGTCAGGGGTTTAATCGCGCGAGCTCGTCCGAGCCCTCGCTATCGTTATCGTACGGCCTACGGACAGAAGGAGAAGGGAGCTGCGGGGCGAAGCGTTTGCACGTGCGATCGCGCGACCGGCGCCTCCGCCCCCGGACTGTGCACGCTCAGAACGTGCGCAGCGCCCGCGTTGGTCGCACGCTCTCTCGGTACGGTCGAGAAGCGGACGATTCACCGCGGGCGTGCGCATCAAAGTGTCGGTCGGTTATTTACATCGATTATCACAAGACCGTACCGCAATCCCGACTACGTTCCAAATGTCACAATTATATATAAAAACTAATCTACGTACAACCATGAGCGTAGTAGCGTAACACGTATTTGGGATCAGAGTAGAGTCATCGTTAGAAGGTGAGATGACCGGGTTCTGAACGCGTAGAACTTTGGGTCCGGAGGCGGCGACCCCGCCTGCTACGGTTGCGGGGAGCATGCCAACGCCACATGCCACAACTATGTTACACTATCATATCATACACACTACTACTACAATAACTACTGCATGCTCATCCTGGTGAAATATGACATTTTAGCAAACTTAGCATTCCCATTTCATTGTTTTTGTTTTTTATTTTTATAGTCATAAACGTCATGAATGACGTTCATGGAAAAATAAATTAAACCAGATTCCAATACTTTAAATAAATATAATAAAGTGTAGTGTGCAAAAAATAGGTAATGTGCAAATGATTTCATCAGGATAAAACAAAAAAACACCGGCAAGCAACGACACGACATATACAATGGCTTTGTACATTATGAAAACAGATAGTTTATATTTTTAAATGAGTAGTAAATTTCAAGCTTAGGTGCTTATGTTACCGATTGTCTAAAAACGAAAATTTATTATAAATTCAATACAAAAATACCAAAAATCGGGTTAAAAAAACAATATAAATAGCAAAAATTTTACTGAAGTATAAAGAAAAATGCTAGCTTATGACGTAAGAGCGGCGTAAAAATATAAAAAATAAGTTTAAAGTGAGTTCGACTAGCAATCGTTCGTTTACCATGTAGCATAACGAGTCTATGATCATAAGTCGACCATAGACAGGCGTTGGTAGCCGTTATCAGCCATTGTATAGTGTGTCGAGCTACGCCTGCGTCCCGTGTCACAACAGCTTGCAAATAAAAAAGTTATGTATATATTTTATGGTATACACAATGTTTGGGTGAATTCTGTCTTATGTAACTCATAGTTTTGGTTTGCTTCAACCAAAGAAACGGGAAATTAACACGGGTGTACCTAATGAAATTTTAGGATATCGATATCCCAGACAGAATACCCATTATAACCTAGTTACACCATCTTTTAAGTTTTATAACAAACGCTAAAAAAACATGTGCAGACAAAAAATATACCATTCGGGTAATTTGGTCCCCTTCCCCATTTTTACAGTAAAAGAATAGAAATAGTAAAATTCTGCAAGTTATTTTACCATACTCCACATGTTGCTAAAATACTAAAATAAAATAAAGTTAGATCATAAGGACATGCATTTTATTTAAAATACGGTGTAACTGATTATATAATTATACTAAAGACAATTGAATATACGGAAAACCATGCCAGAAAAGAACTGCTTTGTGCTCAAAAATACAATATTATACAAAGCAAAAACAATCTTCAGTACTTTCAGAAATTTAATGCGTGCATTATTTAGTGTTAATGCGACGCATTTAAAGGCCAAAAGTACACCACTAAAAATACATATTAGTCATAAATAATAAATAAAACAACTTCAATTAGGGGCAAATCCAGAAAAAAGCCTTGTCAATTAGGTATTTAAATTATATATATTTTTTTAGCTTAAAACAAACCGAAAAGTGCAGAGGCATATTAAAAATTATATACAAAAGTAAGTTCATGAATTGGTGGATATTTTTATCATAGCTCTAAATCGAAGATTTTACAAAACTTACTTTTGGGAATCTGGAATCTAGAAGAAGAAATAGTTAGAAATAACGCTTGATTCTACGTGATGTGGTTTCTCTAAGAAGAATTTCTAGGTGGAAAATGAAAGTCAAAACTATGTTACGAAATGTACAGTAGGTGAAGTGAATGAATGAATGGTTTGATAACTAAGAGAAAGATGCAGCTAAAAGTGAGAAAAACGTTTTAAAAATATCCACAAATTCGTTGTAAAGAAAGTAGGCATAAACACACAAACACACGAGGGCAAACAACGACAGTTAACGAATTACCGTTGACACGTCGGCTCTATGCGTTAGGTCCACCTGCCGCGGTAAGCGGTAAATCACAAAGTTTATATTTCGTGTCGAACAAGCATGAGACCACAAATATTTTGATATATACCTACATTAGTTTTAAATGGCAAAATTCTTAACCAAAATGATCACTCGTCGGGATCCCTATGAAAACATACCACAAGTTTGGCAATCCCTTTTCCCGAAGTAGAAGTCTTCCAGTTTGGAAAGTAAATAAAAAATAAATACTACCTATACAGTGTGAGAGAAAGGGTAGACATGCTATGGGGAAGATTTTTGCTAATCATTGGGACAGTGTAAGAGGGATATGAGTGTGTCCGTCTGTGATGTTGAAAAGTCGAAATGAAACCATGTAAGGGTACAGAAAAATTAGAGATGGATATGATTATGATAACTCCACTTGAAAACGCATATTTCTTCCAATTTTAGTTGTTTGTGGTCTCAATGCATTTCTTTTAATATTTCTTCGTTTATTTACAAAGTTTACAATCCCAGTTAAAATACGTAATACATATTCAACTAAGGGCAAAAAAGTTGTAAGTTATTTTCGTAGCACATATTAGGGTAGGCCGAGAAGTATTTTCGTGGATGTTGAATATGATTGTTTATATTAGATTCTGGATTTTAAGAAAAACTTGCTTTAAACCAATTGAAATTATGGATTTGTGTGTGTACTATGTGAACTAAGAAGTTTGTAGAAAAAAAAAATGGCAACAATGTTCCAAGTGATCAAAGTAGAATTTCAACCTCAACTCAAATCTGTTTGGAATCTGTCTAAATTGTTTGTGAAAAACACAATCTCAGACTACCCACAATTTGGCCACATTTTAATTATATTAGTAAGCAACCCTTACAAAGCTAAATATACACCAATGACAATAAATATCGACAGTTAATAGTGTTCCCAAACTCAGTTACCTCTAATACGTGAATGCAAAACATTTTACATGCAAATAAACACTGAATCAAATCAAAAACATATAAGCACAATACAGACTACTTACAGGAGCAGAACTTTGACCGAGAAACTTTTTATTTACGCTAGGAAACCGGTTTTTCGGTATTTTACGGTTTTTTTCATCACATTTAAAATGGCGGAGTCAAAGTTATGCTTTTGTTTTGAGCCGTACCGTGGTTTTAAGCGATGCATTCCCGGTTTTAGGTAGAAGGGGATCAAAACCATTTCTGTTAATGATGGGAACAGGCCATGATACAATGGGAAATAATATAAATACCTATTTAATCATTATGGGAACATTTTTCTTCTCAATAATCAGCCAATTAGGAAATCCTTTATCGAAATTTTGATCTAGTAACATTTAAGTAAAGTATTACACTGTCAAATTCAATTTGTAGACCTTGGATTCGAGGGTAGTTAGATTCTTTTAGATTAAATTGCGGAAACTGAAAGGACATTTTTTAAACATCATCTTTAAAATAATTCTTCCATGCGTCAGGTACGTCTTTTTGACGTTTTTAGAGTCAAGTTTTATTTTTTGTCTGCGACACTTGAAACTTTTGACAACAAAACGCTCTTTGACTGCGTGAACAAAACGAGCGGTGACAAAGTGGCGTGATGGTGACGGTACAAAATTGTTCTGTCGACATGGGTAATGTGATCACTTGATCTCCGCTCATATCGTGCCACCAAGTTTAATGTGGCAACTGCAGACATTCAAACAGCGAACCCAGATGGGGTTGCCACTTCAAAAGTATGTCCACAATTTCATGTTACCATTTATCCTTCAGTCTCCGCTGCTCCAGCTATACTTTAGGGTACATACCTTCTGACCGGACTGCTGACTGCGAGCGGCGTGGGCACCCCTAACGCTTTGATTCGCTGCTGCATGGTGGGCGAAGGCCTAGCGCCTCCGTTGGAGCCCGCGTCGTATCGAACTGGCTCCATTACCACCCGGTAGCCTGACGTCGTGGTGCCACCGTGGCTGGAACATTCAAGTTTACAAGTGTGAGTATGTTATATTTCTATAATCTGTTGAGCATTAACAAAAGAGAATACTTTTTAAAATGTACACCAATAGAGGGTATGCGGAACAGAGAGTAAAGTCCCGTATTCCTCCGTTAAAAAGGGAGGATCCTCCGACCGGACGGTTGTTGTGTCCGGTGGGCAACTGCCCGATAGTTGATATTCGGACTGTTCTGTATATGTTCAAATCGATCGGAAAACTAATAACGCGATGCAGTATTTCGTTAAGTTAGTTCGCAGCTGATGGGATAGATGGCGTCGCGGTTCTTTTTGTTGCGATGTAGATGTTACGTTGGTTCTTTTGTGGCGGCATTGATGTCGCTACACCACACCACATAAGTTACAGAAAAAACAGATGAAGAAAAATTACATAGGGTGACACAATGGGCCACACCCGCCATTATATTTTATGTATATTGTTGAGCGACTCCCACGGGGTTAATCCGTATCAATATGTGATCATATACGTACTCATTGGTACCGTATGGTAATAACAGAAGGCATTTCAGTTCAGCGTCTAGATCCGTTGACAAAGTATGTTATCTGTTTTTTTTTTCAATGTATACTTAACTCATTTAGCGATGGGTAACTTTCTGTTACGAAAATCTTGTCTGACAGCTTCTCTAAAAAACACCAATATTAAAACTATTTTCATGCTCACCTGGTATTTCTGGAGAGCGGACTGAGTCGTGGATAATGGTGCGGCCTGGGCGGCAGGTGATGGTGCTGCTCCGGCGGGAACAAGTTGGCGGCGGAGCCCCGGCGCTGCATGGAGGGGGGCGTAGGCTCGCAGTCGGCCGACTGCGACGCGCTCGGCCCGTCCAGCTCGCCCTCCGCATCCTCGCGCCCCGGAGACAGCTGCGAGGGCGCCGCCCACACCAACTTTACACTCTAGCTCTTACTCACTCTCCGTGAGGGGGTTTATGGGGACTACCACTCGTTTTGAGACAGGGGTAGACCGGTAGAAGTTTGTCATCAAAAAACAATTACGATTTTTTGGTTTTACATTAATTTTACAGAATTTAAGAAAGGTAAATTGGTATGAACTGAGATATTGGGATAAAACCATAATCAAAAATATATTTTGGACTTATCCCTCTCACTAATTGCAAGACAGCTTTAACCGGAGTGTAGGATTTAGTACATAATGATGTAGAAAAATATAGTCAAAAAAATCAATAAAGACAGGACACCACCACATTGAACATTCATTCAACAAAACATTATTATGAGTTTTAGTTAAACAGCGCCATTGCATTATGCGTTAGTTTTAATAAGCGTGTGAATGTGAGACATTGAACTCATGACACACATAAAAGATTTATCAGTGAGATATTAAAGATACTAAGAATATGTGACGTTATATAATACATACATAATTATATTAAACTTAGAAATAATAAGTATTTAAGTGATTAGTATTAGTGTAAATTGTTGGAAAAGTCGGAACTATTTCTGATATTGTGTGGTTCTAAAAGTAAGATTACTCTAAAATAATTATATAAACAAGGCTAGTTTTGTAGTTTATTTATCCATACTAGGAATTTATCTAGAAGTTCTAAATTCTAAACTATTATTTATTCCGACTTCAACCAATATGGTTTACTTTCACAGTGCACAAATAACAAGATACTGTTTCAAAAAAAACGTAATTGTTGCAAATTACGTGCGCTCTTCATGTTACTTATGCCATTGGCATAAAGCTTAAATTGGAAGAATTGACGCGCGTTCGAGAACTAAATAAAAATGTGGTTCAAAAAGCGACAATCCCATGAAGGCAGAAATAATTTCAGTGTACATAAAGTGGAAAAAAGATAATTTAAATCTACAAAAACGATTGACATTGTGCATTATAAAAGTGACACCGAACATGAGAAAAATCCACGGCATTAGTAACTTGTTCAACCGTAGATTTTCAGTACAGTACCATCACCATGACATTACCTTGAAAGTTTCAGAAACATTAGTAGAGAGCCAGACATATCATGTCTTCAATTCACGTAAACAAGTTTTGAACAAAAATGTGCAAGTGCTAATTTCGACCTTATGTCTGTGAATTGAAGGTATGTAATTCGCTCTACAAGCATGATAACTAGATGATGCTACTGCTGTACTTGGATGAAACAAGCTGTCGTGTCGTATAGTGAAGTGGTGATATCGATAAGAGAAGTATCAAATAACGTAGGCGACATTTTAGAATTTTTGATAAATGCGACTTGATGTAGTCGCTGTAAGGTTCATTTTGGCATTTTGGGTAAATGTCCCTGACGTCAACTGATACTTCAGGTATCAATTTAATATACAGGGTTTTTTCTAGACAGTGCGCAAGTTTCACGTATAGCAAGATCATTAAAAATAAGAAGACTATTGTATTTTTTTGTTTTATCAAGTTCCTTATAAAACATCAAAAGAATCATAATCACTCTTTTCGATACAACGAAATAAGTGATTCCAATTCTTCAAAAATAAGAAACAACATTATTTTTTTCGTGATTGCATGGAAGAAAAATGCGCCACTGTCTCCGAAGTGACCCTAGCTAGATGCTGTAGTTACAACGGTTAGAAATGATAAATGAAAATTATTTAGATTGTGCGTTAGTGAAAATGTAATGAAAATCTAAAGATTTAGTTAGTCTACTTTTTATTATTTAAAAAAATAGAAAAAAATATGTTTGTATCCTACCCTTATCTTCTACTATTATGAGATGACGGGATGACACATACATTATATATCAAAATATGACAAACAAATCGATAAAAAACCAAATTCTTTGGTAGAGGACAGTGTCTCCCACTTTCACAGTAATGATTTTTAATAATCTGACCAAGTGTAGTTTAATTCTTCAAAAATTCTTCTAAGATTTTTCAAGGCCATTTGAACACCAATATCCATCTCCGGAACACTGAGGATCCGAAATTTGGCCATTGACCGTAATAAACATTTTTACAAATTCTCATGAATTGAATTGCATCCACCCTTTAGTAAAAGTAGGTCCACATTTGGGAAATTTCATGAAACAACCTTGACAGATACACGCGGTATAAGCAGTTATGTCCTTGTGAACATTAAGTATACACCAGAAAAGTTGAGCAACAATAGGGAACTTACTAAATACCAATTTCCCCCGCTAGGTGCCGGAGTCATTATCGCAGGCCACATGGAATGTTGCAATGTTCAAAATTCATGGCAAAAAAGCAATATTTTGCAAAATCAAGTGTTACTGAAATCAATTTTGCGCGTTCGGTGCCCAACATCCGGTGTACGCGGGCCTTGACTGTTTTTACCACGAGTAACTGACACTGTCACTTCATTGAAATGTCGCAAATGTATACCGTAGTGTTACTTTGGCCCTGGGTATAACTGGCCCTAACTCGTTAACCAATAGGAACACAGCACACCGTGTTTACTGTGTCCCTATTGGTTAAAAATTTGAGCCAACGTAACCCCCCGCTTTTACTGAACCTGTTCTCCCCACCAGTTCATAGCTTAGCTTAGCTTAGCAATGACAGCAAAGCGTCTGGCTCTCACCTTGTTATAGTGTGCGTGCGGTCCCGCGGGCCGGTGCGCGGTGCCGTTGTCCGCCGTATACGTCTTTACCTGGTGCTGTGTGTCGGTGGCTATCGTGGATATCGCCGACGCCGAGTGCGTGCCTCCCGGCATGGCTTCCCGCCGCTTCTTACCACTCTTGTAGATATATTTTGACGGTCGGACTAGACTGTAAATGGAATAGCGTGTTATTCACATCAACTAAAGCAACTTCTCCATACGGCGATGATTTGAAGTAACTACGAGATATTCGCAATGTTTTATTTGGCCGTAGATACGACCGTTTATTTACATCGGCGGAAGAAAAGGGAACTAGGGGAGAATGTGCTTTATCTCCATAGTGTAACGTACAAATTACTCTTGAGACCAAGTTAGGCCTCCCTGTTTTGGACTCGCGTCTTCTGAAAAATTGTTGAGCTTTCTTTTGAAAATAATCCCGTCTTGGATGACCTAACTTAAGTAGAAAATGGCTAAATTGACGATTATTTTCGCTTCCCTGCCGCCGCAATGTAAATTAAGTCTTATATGTACTAACGTAAGCTACCAATTTGGTTGATTCCTACCTAAATATTACAACAAAGCAGGATTTGCATCTTCTTATCCTGCTGATTGGTGCAAATGGTTGTGTTTATAGGTTGGTTATTATTTGATTCTTTTGGACATTTGAATCTGGAAATAGGTATCAGTAGTATATATATAATATGTAGTATAAGAGTTGAATGAAACCTAATTACTCTATGTTGGAATAGTTACAAATTAATCGACCCGATGGAACCTACATGAGAAGATGTGACTAGATACATTTTCTAACTATCTCGGGTCGATCTGAACCTAAAATTCACGTTATACTTATCTACAATCCAAAGTGAGATGTAGAAAGCAAACCTCAGAAGGCGCGACAGTCAAATGAGTGGTTCTTTTTTCTCAGAAACGTCTTTGTCTTGAGGCATTTCCTTTACAAGTTCGTGCCTGAGAAGAAAAGCTTATATTTCGCTCGAGCTATTGCAATAGACTGGTTACAATGGATTGACTGACACACCATCTGACATCTTGAGGGGTACACAAAGTAACCGGAGAAAAATAATTATACTGATTTTTCTTCTCTATATTTTGGAGGGGAATCCACTGGGCTCAAATGGTAGACATTATCAACCCGCACTGGGCCTGACTGGATTGTAACCCAATTCTTCTCACAGAGGGGATGCCTGTATCCCAGCATCGGGAGCTTAAAAGGCAGTAGGTGGTAGTGCAGAAGCGTCCATGCCAAGTATTTTTAAGGTATAAGTTTGGATTTTCAACGCTAGATGGGACGCAGTTTCACCAATTTTATGTCTTCACAACCATAATATCAGTAGTCTAAGTTTGGAAAAAGCTACTGGAAATAACTTTCGGCACATTTTAACATGTCACGATATCAATCATGACCAGAGATCGGAATAGCTAGAGTATATTTACCTAAAGTTCGAAGAAGTAAGTAACATAGAGTTTATAATACCTCCTCTAAAATCCCGGAATCATAAACATGACCATTGAATCCTGGGATTTAAGAAATTTGAACCAAATTATTATGTTGAAGAATCTTATTATGTTTTTAGAGTTCCGTACCCAAACTGTTTATTTATTTATTTAAACTTTATATACAATAGTGGTACATGGGCGGACTTAATGCAACAAGGCATTCTCTACCAGTCAACCTTTGGGTTAAAAAGGCTACACTGTGGTAGGTGTACAACAAATAAGATTAATAATAGAGTTTTAACTGTTAAAATAAAGAGCTTTGTACATACCTATAAAATTGGAATATCATTCTACAAATAATTTTTTTGGAACTATACTCAAGTCCAGTTCATGTTTTCATAATCTCGGGTTTTAATTGTCATGTTTATGATTCCGGGATTTTAGAGGAGGTATTATCAACTCTATGTTACTTACTTCTTCGAACTTTAGGTACATATAGTCTACCTATTCCGATCTCTAATCATGACGTTCTCCCATACTGCCTCTCAGGTCGATTACCAGGTTAAAAATTGTTGTCACTTACCTAGGATATTGCGGCCCAAATTGCGTGTAACAGCAGTTGTGCCAGCATCCCTTGGAGAAGGGGTTGTAGCCTCCGGTGAACTTCCCCGTGACCTGTTCGTTGGTGGTGCGCCCCCGCGACACCAGTACCATGTGGAACCCCGTCAGACCGAATATTGGTATCGCTAGTAGTGAGATTATGCCCATTATTACCATTCTGAGATGATTTGGTTAAGGATTGGTTTGTTGAGGTTTATTTGTAGTGGAATTAGTTTTAAAAGTAACATTGGGTAAAATACTTTCGGTGTAGCAGTTATAAAGATCAAAATTGTGCGAACATTGATGCTGACAGTGCTCAAGCACGCATTTGAGACACGGATACGGACGGTACAAGGCACATTTCGTCGTTGCAAATTTAAAATCACCAATGTGTATAAAGAAGATGGACGGCGTCGCCGAGATAGGTCCAGAAAGAGGTGGTGCGACGACCTGGACGCGTATCATGAGGGCTGGTACGAGTTGATACGAGAAAAGAATTGTTGGAAAGACTTGGGGGAGGCCTTTGCCCAGCGTGGGCTAAAAAATAAATAAATAAATGTGTTTAAAGTACCTTTTTCGAGAAAAAATTTAAAACTTCTACTACTTTAAACTTTTAAAATGTAGGCTGACAATATTATTAAGTTTTTTTAATAATGGTGCTTTATCGATATATTAAGTACAGATAATTAAGTAGGTACTCTCTTTTTTTTTGTTAAGCGATTTTGGATACCCATAGGTACTTAGCAAAAACTTCCATGTATCTGTTCACATAGAAATTTTTGCTAAGTAAGGGTATTCAAAATCGCTTTTCAAATATCTGCATAACCCATTTTCGACAAAAATGTCATATAAAATTAATAATTGATTTATTCGGACCACAAATGAGGTCAACTGTGTGTCACATTTTAAATTTGCAATGACGATTTTACAGTATCATCCAGAAATCTTCAGTCTTGGTCCTCTTTGTGTCCATGCGGAGCCTAATGGCCATATTACACAAGGCTAGCTTTTGAAGCTAAGATGGCAAGCAAGTTATTTCTATGCTTATTATCCTAGCTTGGCACATGCAAAAATGTGGATAGTTCTGTATACAATAGGCCAGCTAGAGTGGCTAGCTTACTAGCACAATTTTGCTGTGCTTGCTTGAAAAACTAGCCTTGTGTAATATACAACAAGTTGTAATTGAATAGCACCTCCGCCTAACGTTTCGGGAAATAAAAGCGTGTTGATATGTTTAGTAAATAAACTGTAAGAAGCAGACTATATGCAAAGGATACGACACAATAGGCTCGACCTGCGTCAAAGTTTTGTTAATGTTCATTATATAATACAAACTGAGGCCGAATATGCTCAGCATGTGTATGGACAATGATATTAAGAAGAAAAAGAAGAATCTGTAGTTGCGTCGCCCTATGCAGTTGTTCACCCACGGACAGTGGTGGTCAAATGTCTGAAAGAAACGGATTAAAAATATTAATAAGTGATTGTTCTTTGATATTCATTTACGGGACGATTTTTATGCAACGTGTAACAGAAAAAAACGCAAAACCTCTTAAGGGGTCATTGTACTCATGATTTTGAACAACTTTTACTATGGGACCAACCCCAATATTGCGAAATAAAATCAGCTGTTCAGTACATTTTGTCGAGTTATGCGCACAGTTGACCCCATAGTGAAAGTTGTTCATAATCATGAGTACAATCACCCCTTAAGAGGTATAGCGTTTATTCTGTTACTTGTTGTATGGTTGGCACCAGATATACTTGCAATAAATAAAGTACATTGAATTTTCCCTAATATGAACTGAGTATGAACCGTTTTTCATTACTAGAGAATGTAAAGGATCACGATTCAGAACGGCTTTATTTCTGTTTTTGATATTAAGAAAGTCAATAAATGTATGTGGGTGAATGACCGTTATTGCACATTTATCTGGTGTCTACCATAGTGTCATAAGTTCTGTTCTGCTGTGAAAATATTATTCTCCAATTGTTTAGCAAAACTTTGTAAACATTTGGAATTGGTATTAACTGCCCACAGCGGTTCATTGTATTGGCATATAGCACTATTCAAGTATTAAACAATTCAAGCAAAAACAGTATAAAGGTGCAAATATTTAAAAATTTGCAAGAGCTTGCTTTGTTGACCTACATAGTTAGTCGAGTCCTATAATAATATTTATAATAAAAGTGGCACACTTCACTTGGCGTATTTGTCAAAACATTCGCATTACTTGGATAATGGAAAATACAACCTAAGATCATGGAGATAAAGACCATTTTTTAACTTACTTATGAAGGTAGAGAAAGAGTAGTAGACAGTAGTCCCTTTATATTATATTAAATGTCAATGATGACGTTCAAAAGTGCCGCTTAATGGCCTAATTGAAATAAACGATTTGACTTTGACTTTAAGGCAAATATTTGCGAAAATACGCCAAGTGAAGAGACACGATAAGATTGACCATGGCGTATTTGTGAAATACAGCAGCTTAACCACAATAAAATATTGCTGGGAAGTTAGTTGCGCCGCTTCTTCTCAGCTAAAACACTAGGAAGTGGCGGGCGTTTCGGGGTCCGTATCTGATGTAACTTTCAAGTTCAAAGAGTGCTCATTTTTAGCCCCATAGGGAACATGCAACATTTTCATTTTGCTTTCGTTTTGAAGAATTCCATGTAAAATAAACCATACATAAATTAAAAAAATAAAATGCTTCAATTAATTGTCAAAATTGCGGTTCGATGAGCCACTCCTGTCTGTCACTGGTCAACTGTCATAACTCAAAGGCTTTTTTTTTAAGGATAGGAAATCATCAAATGACCCCTTCCGCTCTGGGTGGAGCAGCAGGGAGTGTCAGACTTTTACTGACTAAAACCCATCCATGCTCTTCCTAGTGCCTTTTACATTCCAGCGCCGCGGTAACTCTTTCGAACAAAATCCGCGACCCTGGCAGGCACTGGCCCTAACGGGCCCCTACTCCTATGCTGACATCTCTTTGAGGCGCGCGTGGAACACAACGCGCCGTCGGCCCGGGCCTGGCTTTGATCGGACGGCGAGCCACACAACGCTCGCCGTCCGCAGCCCCTACGGTGACCGGGAATCGCCCAGCGACTCCCTCCACCCGGGGCGTCTCCCTATGTTGCGGCGGCTGTGGGGGGGGGGGGGGCGTGAGGGTTGTCTCTCCCTCACGCGGCCCGCCTCCTCCTTCACTAGCATTACTGAGAGCAGAAGGAGGTGACGGCTTCCCATGCCTCCTCGCTCCGGAATAACTCAAAGGCTTAACCACTCGGGCCCAACATGTGAAAATTCCCTAATATAAAGTAAATCTTATGTATATGTAAATAAACATTAAATTCGATTCGATTTCGATTAATTCGCGACACACCGGTGTGTCGCCGGGGCCGGACAGGGGTCGTCTTTTCATTGTCACAACAGTTGTGACGTCACTAGACGTTCTGATATATACGTCCCGTTTCACGTTATTTTAATTCGTAATTATTGTTAAAAATCAATATTAACCAAAATAAAAACGTTGCAGTGGCCGTTCTTTTATACTTTTTTACCATTTTAATCACAAAATTTTCATAAATTCTGAATTTGCATCTTCCATAGCAAATGAAGATATTTTATTGTGAATTAAACGCCATAAAAGCGCCAAACATACTCACTTCTATGCAATGATTGCAAACAGAACAGTGTGAACACCTGGGCGGACGGTAGAACTTGCACGTGACGCACCATTTCATTCGCACCGTGATCCCGTTTATTTCCACGCTGCGATAAAGGGGTGCTCGAAAGTCATCCTCCCTGTCCTCGTCAGGTGGCGCTGGGAACACAAGACCATTTTATAAGAGTCATGACATACGTACCGAGATTCAAGACATTCATAGTAACATGATTATACATACAGTTATACAATCATGCAAAGCTGTAGGTTCATCATACACATCAAAATTAAATTACATTTTGTGCGTACGCCTACTTTCGCTTACCTATCGTTAGTTCCGTGTTATGGGGTATTTTGTACCTCTACCTTCATACCATAAATTCAGAGTCCAGTATGCTTCATTTTATTTTTTTTGTGGCTGTAAAAATACCTATTATACTACCTAGTGCGTGAAGCAAAGGTAATAAAGAGTTGAAGCGTTTTGTGCAAAAGACTATCTCAAGCAAAAAAAAGGTTCTTCTTTCTTTCTTTTCTTTTAATCGACTTCAAAAAAAGGAGGAGGTTCTCAATTCGGTTGTATTATTTTTATTTTTTTTTAAACGATGCCCCACTAGGAATTTCTCCTTTAACGAGGGTGCGTTTACAAACATATAAACTCACATACACAAACAGTCAGACCCGGAACAACTATCTGTAGGCCATACAAATATTTGTACCTGGGCTGGGCACTACTTGAATTACTTGTAATTAATACAAATACGTATTTGATATTTGTGTTTCAATTGTAATTGGTATTTCAAATACCTGACGCTGAGGTATTTTGAACTTAGTATTTCAAATACCTACTACTTATGGCTTCAAAATACATTTAGTAAACCTAAAATGGGTGCGTTATGCAGAAAACAGCGCTCAATAGCTTCATAAGCAAAAAGGCTTACCTAACCTAAACACCTGACTGTATTTTCAATTTGTATTATAATTTAAGCAAAGCTTCTATTTTGCCCAGCTCTGCGTGCGGGAATCGAACCCACGACAAGCAGCGCAACAGCCAATCGTTCAACCACTGCGCCAACCGTGCAGTCGAAGGTTTCAAGGGTCGAAGTATTCCTAATTGTTACAAAAATAAATTCAAATGAAAGTAAGGTCGTCAATGTTCCCAATTTATTAGGATCATTGAATAATTAAATAATTATCGGTAGACGAAGAAAGGGACGGTTTCCAGTCGACTGGTTTTTATGAGGGTTATTTTTAAGAAAGAGGGTCATCTGACGTACATACTTATTAATCAATGTTTAAGAGCGTTTAGAGGAAGAGAGAGAGCGATTCTAAGTTTTCTATAGAAAGTGAAAAATCACTATCATTCCCCCTGAACTGTTTTTCGAAACTGTTCTCTACTAACTATTTAGACCTGGATATCTAGCGTATGCATACCAAGTTTCATTAAAATCGGTTCATTCATTTTGAAAAATAAGGACTTGAAAGTTTGTATGAAATGCCGTAGGGCGTAAACGCTTCGCCACGCACGCGGTAAAAGGACACAAATCAAAGCTAATCGATGTATTTATCGATTTTACGAAAGTATCAAATTGATCTGTTTTATTCGAATCATATCCTATTCGATTCCAAGGTCGGAAGTCGGAAAAATGCAAACTTTCTGGTTAAAAACACTGTTTGAATTTAAGATAGGTCTCATAATTTCTTGTATCAGGCAAATATGTAATAAATAACTAACAATATTAAAAGGCCATTAATAAACCATTACTGTGGATCTGAGTCACGATGGTAAATCTAGTTTATGTCAAGACCCGTTTTGAAATGTACATATATTCATATAGTACCTACTACAGATAATTTTATTAGAATATCGAGTAGCCACATAATTTTTCCTGTGTACCTAAATGCTGTATTTATCCGTATACATGCAACTTGCGGTCAGAGCGCGTTGTTACATAGGTACGCATAGTTAAAGCTACTACTTGACATTTCGTCATGCGCTGTACCTGCATATATTTCTCTTTTAAACCATATAAAATTACGTCACAAGGGCATTCACATTGTAGGCAGAGATAAGATAGTATTTCAAGCCATGAACAAATCAGCACAGACAAACACGTCATGTGCTACAGAAAACCTCATTCGGTCTGCTAAACCCTAGCATAATTTTGCGAAAAAAATTTTTTTTTCTATGTAAAAAGTTTTTGACCTTCAAATTATTCCCACCTATTATTAAATCATTGCCATCTACTTGTTTTAACTTATCATACGGATAGGAAAGGCGCTTTAAAATAACGAAAAAAAAAACTGGGATTAAAAATTAGGGCTTGTCAATATTATCAAATTAGTCATTGCACTGAAACATTATCATAAGATAAAACTAAAATTACTGCCAACTACGAGATACTGAAGGAAGGGAGATAGCAAGTACATTCATATTTTAAAGTACGAAATAGCAAAATTAGTAAGGATTGTAGCATTTTGCGATACTGCGTCCAAATACCAAGGTTTCCCTACTGCTGAGACATAGGCTCGAAGGACCGGTCGTGATCCCGCGGGCCCATTGCGAGATGGTACCTCGAAATCGAAGTCCTAGGTCTTCTAAGCCTCGTCGGTTTCCTCCCGAAGTATTCCATCACCATTTTTACAAATACCCAACTTAGCTAGTTATCAGGGAAACAATCTTCATACTTTTATCAGTACTCCTAGAACTTACCTCCTATAAAAAACAGAGACAATGTTATATATTTATAACATAAGTTGTGATGTAAATATGAACGATTAACCATACCTTTTGGTATCACCCCCGGGTCCATGAAAGTGGCCAGGGTAAAATTGGCCAAAACAAAAAACGTTATGAAGCCTTGGTACGCCGGAACCCATGGGTGCTTGTGAAGATAGTATTGACACCTGAAATAGACATACAAAATATTATTTACAAACGAGTATTCAAGAGGTAGGGGAAGAAAAAAAATGTTTATCGTCACTGAACTGACATGCATACAATGCAATTATAAACTGAAATTCCTTAACGATAGTACATAACAGTGGAATTTTAATTACGAGTATGTTAGTAGAGCATAATGGCCATTAAAATCGTTCGTAAGGCTGACAATGGGAAAAGTGCCCAAAACACTGGTAGCATAATCATTGCCACATTGAATGCTAAATCTTATTAATACATATCAATTGTGTTGGGAATAGACATGCTTATAATTTTATTAATGTCGTACCACTTTTCAGTCTTGTCAAGCCAGCCAGCAATAAGGTTCCAAGGAGCAATATATTATTTGAGATTGGTGATTGAATCGGAATTTTACAGATCAATGCCCAGTTGGTAAATGATTAAAATCTAATCAATAATCCTAATTAATTATTCGATTTTATTACGTAAAGATTACCAATAACCTAACTCGATGATTTGCACTAAAAACGCACCTAATACCTACCTTATAAAATGCGTAATAATTGGTTAAAAATATCCTGAATCATATTAGCTCATTGAGGAAAAACTGTGAATTATTGAAATCTGCGTATTAATGTCAGAAATAAACAGTAGGTGATTGAGTCAATATTTTTTTGCGAGGCCGAGGTTGCCTTAAACTTTTTTTGTAATTCTCTGTTAAAATGTTATTGGACTTGTAGCGCTTTAATTAATTAAAAAAAGTTTGTGTTTCAGCTCCGACGCACGACTGGAGTTTACTCCAGAAAAAAATAAATGTACTTATATCATAAATTATTTCACAAAATTTTGTATTACTTTAAAAATATTTAAAATACTGTATTTTGTATTTTATATTTAAAATAAACGACTTAAAATGATTTTGTATTTCGTATTTTAAATACATGGGAGATAGTATTTTGTAATTTTATTAAAGCAAAGCATGTATTTTGCCCAGCTCTGCGCGTATGGACCGCGAGGCGTCTTCGCTTCGGTCTAGTTGGGCCTATTTCGGGTCTATTTGTGGCGTCAGAGACGCTTGCTCGTATTCCTACAAATTTTAATGCGCTTACACGCACGGGTGAGAAGTGCAATTTTCAGCAATTTTTTTTTTTTACGATTGATAGGCACGCGTTTGACCACTATCTCACCTGATGGTAAGCGATGATGTGGTCGAAGATGGAGCACGATTTGATCCTAATGTTGCCGTAAATTATTCGGTGTTGCCGAACCGCCTGGAATTGTGCAATTAATTGCCTGTAAGGATATCTTAACACGCAATTAATGAATGTGTGGTCGTTTCTGAGTAAATCACTTACTGGAGTATTACATAAGATATTAATACATACCATAAAAGGTACACAATAAAGATGATAATAAACAAAACATAATCTTCTATTTAACACACTAGTGATAATGAAAATTCAAAGCAAACAGTTAGCCATAGACAATGTTGAGATAAAAGATTTGCTACTTATGGGGGATAAAGATTGAAGATTGTCCACTGTTATAATAATGTTTCTCGCAATTTTAAATATCCGCTTAACAGGATTTCCCTCAGGAAAGAATTAAATATATAAATGTGAATTTGTGTTGTTAATAAATATCGTACATACATGGATTTGTACAGATTTCCAAGTAAATTAATAATGTATCAACAACACTGTGCCCATTGTTTGCATTTCCTATTGTTGGAAAAGGGACAATAGGAACATAGCTTTTAGGTGCATAATTCGTTGCACATGACCCTAGTTTGGTTACTTATTAATAGTAACATCAATAAATAATTTTTCATACACCACATTAATAACAATTTGAACTTGACTTTTGATCCTGATGTTATGTTTAATTATTCATATTAGACTATTATTACTTGTACACTTTTTGTAATCTAATTTGCAAGTCTAGAGCCTAGGTCTTAAATGTTTTAAATATTTATTAGAGCTTTAAAGATTGAGAAGGTCTATCTATCTATTGGGGTTTGGTTTCCGCACATTGTCCTGATTTTGGACATTGCGCGTGAGCCATGGCGGCCGTCATTCCAAAATTGAGAAGGTCAGGGGCCGAACTATGACGTGTTAAAGCCATCATTGTTCAAGTGTGTGAAAGAAACAGACATATTGCGTGAAACGTCATAGTAACATCCGCGTTTTATGAATGAATACTACAAAACAGCAAAAAAAACAAACATGGATGATGATAACTAAACCACAAGTTGGCTATTGCATTTCTTTTCAAAAACAGAAAGAGAAAACCCAGACTTTTATTTAAATGTATGTCAGGACTGAGGCAGACAAATTACAAATAATCTCACACTATAATTAAGAACTAAACTAATGCACACACATTAGTTTGCCAAACAACATAACATTATGTTTATCCACTGGAAATACTTGAACCAAACTAGGGTAAACAGAGTACGAAAATAAATCTGCAATCAATATGTTTGTTTGAACTGATTTCACACATATGTACACCTAATCTTAACATATATTTGAAATTGCCGCCTCAATTGAAAAGACTATGTCGACGGCCTAATTCGTTAACTAAGCTTAGTCCATTTTCTAGGCCTTTTTAATTTTCGAGTCTGCCAAAAATTTCAACCTACCTTATGATAAATTTATGACAACTGTATCAATCTAATTATGTTAGAAAAGCCATGCTCGAAAACCTGCTTCGTGAACAATAGGAAAGCTTCACTAAGAAATACTGCTAAATCCTATCCAACGGTATTTTCGGAATTATAATTGCTACAATGAAGTCAGTGATATAATTTGGTTTTTAGGGTTCCGTACCCAAAGGGTAAAACGGGACCCTATTACTAAAACTCTGCTGTTCGTCCGTCCGTCTGTCACCAGGCTGTATCTCATGAACCGTGATAGCTAGACTGTTGAAATTTTCACACATGTATTTCTGTTGCTGCTATAATAACAAATACTAAAAACAGAATAAAATAAATATTTAAGTGGGGCTCCCATACAACAAACATGATTTTTTTGCCGTTTTTTATAGATACGGTGTTTGTGGTTGCACTTTTCCGAAATGGCTCAAACGATTTTTATGTTTTTTGTTTATTTTTATGTTTTTTATGTTGTAGGTAGGTATGAGAATAGGTCATAAAGTATATTTCTTACTTGTTATGCGCATACAAAGTCACTGGCAAAAGCTAGTATTTAATATAATTAATTATTACTCTCATCAGCTACTGAATTGGTGTTAAACCTACTTAGTATAAACTTAACCTAGATTTTTGCACCACAGTGAAGTAAAAAATCAAGTCATGGACGGTTGAAATTAGTACTGGTAATTTTACAGGTTTTACAAGTTTTGTTGCATAGGTCAGGGCTTGCAGCGTATTGTGTAATCATGAAATTTTTACATAAATACTGTAACATCTATCATTGGAAATGCCAATTATTGACGACTTACATCCACACTAATATTTATTCAGGTGTAATGAAAACTGAAACCCTATGATTTTGACTGACAAAATGATATCAAAACTCAATATTCAAAGATACATTTCTAAATTAATGAAAAATATTATGAGTTTTGCCCAGCAGTGGACATAAAGGGCTCTTTGTTGTCCAATGAGCTAATTAAATTAATTAATCATAAAGTATTATTATTATTTTATTATTATGCAATCTATATTAATAATACTGTATAAAGCTATAATTATCCTAAGCAATCAGGTATCTGTTTCTAAACTGTGCCAACATACTACAGGTATGTTTAGAGACTGGATTGCTCCAAATTGTGTCAGTAATACACACCAGATAGATTATTTACATCAAAACATTTAAGTGTATATCTTGAAAGTAAATAATAATGCAATCAGATATATTTTAAACCACAAGTTAGTTCAAATTTTGTAAGTTCTATTTTATCAATCTAGTTCAAATTCTCTAAAATACCAAAACATACACATGAAAGGAAATCAAATTCAACATTAAAGTTACTTTTAAAATACAAGGTGCAGTTTTTATTAGATTTAAGGTAAACAAATCATAAAAAAGATCTGCATTCAAGCATAAAGTAACATAAAACAGTTCAAAAACATAGTGTGTAACTTTTTGTTTCTTATAAGAACTGAGACAACCATGAAGGTAACTTTAACTAGATCTTACATAATAGGTATATGCATTAAACTTCAGTTTATAATATGTTATTAAAGGTATATGTATAATGTGTCATTAAACTAACCTATAGGCTTTTGAGGTCACACAACATGAACCATATAAAAACAGATGTCTACTATCACAGATAGAATTCACTGATAAAAAAATAAATAATGGATGTTAATGTAACCATCATGTTCTAATATTTACAAAGAGATAACTTCAATGAAACATGAAAATCTTGTTACAACCTGTCTTCTGTATTAGGTAGCTTGGAATAATTTACATATCTGTGTAAACAACAGGAAAACTGACTACTAAAGTTAGCAACAGAATGATACAGACAGACAGGGTACCTAGTGTAAGCTTGACTGAGTCATAACTATCACACCATGAGACATCTTTTGTTTATACAGATTTGGAAACCACACAGGAAGTACCTAGCCATTGAAACGACAACACACCACTGGTTACTTATTACGAGAAACACTAATTACGATATGGATAGCATGTTAATGTAAATAAGATATTTTACTTGGAACATGGCTCCTACACCATCTCTAAGGATCTGATTAAAATACTCTTACCGTATCCGCCACAGGCATTGCAGGGGTATAATCCACACACAGTCACACAGGGCAACTTCACAGCCCCAAGATATTAATAGAAACAATTCAACAATCTCATGTGAAAGTTGTCAAACCGAAAATGAGAATTTACAGACGATCGACGACATTGTATACTTACGGGAAATAAAAAAACAGGGATGTTGTGCCCAACAAGAGAGTCCAGGCGAACGTCGCAGGGATGTATCTCGTTTTGAGGTCGCATTTGGGCATATTGTGTCAATTTTATTTCCCTAAAAGAAAATTAACTCAGTTTTATTCACTACAGATCAACATGGCCGCACCTATTAATCTGACAGAAACAGTGTGGCAACAGTGAATTTTAGGGATGCAGTTAATAAATATAACCGGTAATTGTTCACCAACAATGTCGGTTTTTTTAACAACAAAACATTTATTTACGTGAAAATAAGGAAAATAGTATGAGGGACGGGACAGACAAGCGGACCTGTTATTTAACAATCCATCAGTAAGATAATTAATAGTTTCATCATAAAGTTCCAATATAGAAACTCATATTTTTAGGAAAACAATTGGTTTGGTGGATTGGTTTCTCGTGGATTAGAAAATGTGTCGGTCGTCTGACGCCGACGCGGCGATGGACGGACACAATGTAAAAAGTTTACCTACAACATTGGGTGTTTTCTACTAAGTAATACATAATATACAACGTGTAACAGAATAAACGCAATTCCTCATAAGGGGTCATTGTACTCATCATTATGAACAACTTTTACGATGGAAACAAAAACCAGAAATCGTGAAAAAAAAATCCGCTGTTCAGTACATTTTGTCGAGTTATGCGCACATAAATGGAGCAGTCAATTTTTTTTTTTGCGATTTTAGTGTTGGTCCCATAGTGAAAGTTGTTCTTAACGATTCATAACGATGAGTACAATCATTCCTAGAGATAATACGTTTATTTTGTTACACGTTGTAAATGAACACAAATATTGTGCCAGTTACAATTCCAGTTTTACCGGTAATTTAGAACATCGTTCTCTCCGAGATAAAAGTTTAATGTTAGTTACTGAGTTTGAAGACATTTGGTTACTTGTTTACCACCGAGCCGTATCGCAATTATATACCAAACCACTAGGGTGCGATGCCGTTGATGTAATTAGCGTATGGACAAAATCGATAAGAGAATGTTAATTTGTACTTTCTACGAGAGTATGTTTTCAAAGCTAGAGATGAGTCGTCGACGTAATTTTAGTTAACGAAACTAGACCGTTCATCATCGTTCATCGACGAGTCGATCAACTAGTTAAATTCTACGACTAGTTCACGTGACAACGAGAGGCGTTCAATCTAAACGTAGCGACGATGTCTACGGTGCGACTTCGGTGCGTTTTCTCGGTGAAATAAACGAACGAGCGTAGTAACTGACTAAGTTCAGGCGTCTTCGTTGCGGTGGAAGTCAATAGGAATGTGGTGAACTTTTGATTTAAGCCGTCCATGAATCGACTAGTCCACGCTTGAACGATAGGCCGTCCAAACGTTGATTGGACGTCGACCGTCGATTTAAACCGTTCGTTGATTCGACGCCCATCTCTATTCAAAGCCCAAAAAGATGCATCAGAGCTGCATAACATATATGTGGTTTACAATGTACAGGCAGCTTTCAACATCTATTTAAAAGTCTCAAAGCCTTGCCTTTTCCATTTATATAAGATGTTAAGTATATTTGTTAAAACAAACATCAACCTTCAGGAAATAGCTTTTCATCAACCTTTATCTAGACAAAGAAAGAAAGAAAGAAAATTAGTTTATTTGGCACACACAGATACACACAATGTGAATTTTAAAACAAAACATTGTGTGCCCTGCGGCTGCGCCAAATATGTCCAGTTCAACAAAATGCCAGACAACTAAGCGCTGCCTGACGCTGGTTTTCAACTGAACCATATGTTGATGTGTACGGATGTAAACCAGTTTTGTTAGGTGTTAAATATTCAGATGAAAAAACCAGTATTGGAATCTACGTGACAAAAATAATTTAGAGCTAAAGTACAGACCATTTATGCAGGTACAACTTGGCAAAAAAGAGTATGATGTGGTGACAAGTGGAACTAAATATTTTACTAAATGGAAACCTATGATGTCGACACTACTTGGCCGACAAGTGTTAGATTTTGAGTAACGTTTATTGTTACACATGTATTTTTAACGATTTGATTAAATTCTTTTAATGATTTTCCATACTATGGTGCGTTAAAACAGATAGTGGCGCCCTCATTTTTTCCAAACTCTTTTTTGTCAAGTTGTAAGGAAAAGTTTGTTTCGCATGGTCCAAATGATATTTAATTAAGTAGTTGCTCAATAAAGTCTAAATTAAAAAAAAAAAACAATTGTTGCATATCTAGCGCTCGATAGTGCGCCAGGCCAAGTTCCGACCTAACGCACGCAGTGTGTTTATTAAACGAAACATTTCGAGCTGTTTTGACACCCCCCTCATAACTTTGCTTGTAATAATCACAACCTGATGAAACTTTATGACAATTTATAACATACATCTAGTTGAATATTAAGTACTAGAAGCTAAGAACTAAGATTCAACATTAGGTTAAACTGTTGAGGAGATACAAGGGACCAACCAGTGAAGATTTTCCTACTGACTCACTGACTGACTCATCAAAATTATGGGGCATATCCGGTCATGCTAGAAACTTCAGTGTGAAGATAGGTCTTAGGCTGTAAATGAAGGAAAAATCGGAAAAGGGCATTTTTTACAGTTGCAAAACATAGTGAAATTATAATATAACAATTATTGTAACATCTACACACTGGTTGTAACTTTGTAACCTATGTTTACAAATAAAGACTATTGATTGATTGATTGAAAGGTAGATAGGAAAACCAGGGAACATAAAACCGTACTATTTCAAAAACATTCGAACTAGATTTTTTGGTATAGCTACATTTTTTCTTCTAACTTCTAACGTTATTGTTCGATACCGTCATTAAAAATTAAAAAAAAATAGTTTTGTTGTCATTTGTTAAAATTTCCTTTACGTCGCTGTAATTGGTCAACAATTGTAATGACAGTTGTTGACATTGGATTTGATTGGCTCGAAAAATTTCATTTGCAGTCTCGCGGATAAAAATGGCCGTAGTGTTGTCTTGACGTGCTTCTGTGGTGTGATACTTTGTCGTTAATCTTTTTCTAGATTTTTTATCAAATAACATACAAGATTTTTTTTCACAAAAGTGTTGACTAACTGATCGATCGAGTGTGACAATGTCTAATGGTACAAGTCCGAGTGTGATAAGTTTTCTGAGACAGTATAGGTTCCAGAGGAAACCGAACGATCCTGCTGGACCCAGCAGTCCAGTAACAGTCACGTCTGCTCCTTCAGGTTCTCGTAAGTAAAAAGGTTCTATTCGTAGGACAAGGTCATTGCGAAGGTAGCACGTGCGTGTGACTTTTCACCACGAGGAGTTGTTACCACGTTCGGTGACCCGTGTTTCCAGATTTTAGTTATTGTACCGGTTATTTGGCTAATAATAATCATCATGCATCAACCATGAAATTACGAGATTATACCTGCATTCGGGGTGCACCTCTTCATGAAACCCTTTTTATCTACATTTTGTCCATACTTTCTAACCATTTTTCAGAATTGTTATCAATTTAATAACAAGCTTTTTTTTAGTTGCATTATAACATCACGCCATTACCAAAGGGAACAAGACTGACTTTTATCTATTATCAAGTTTGTTAGCATGGTTTTGAATTAAATTTTTCACTACATTGATTTGCACCTGGCTCTCTGTGTAACCAGTATTTGGGCTGAAAAAGGCATACATACAACGCTTTTAAATGTTTAATATTATGTTTAGAAATAAATTAATATAATGTTATTTATTGACTAAAACTAACATTGATCCATTTTCTTGTGTATTGTATGTACAATATGTTTTGTCTCCTGACAAATTACTAAAATAGGCTTATAATGTCTTCTACCAAGCATTAGTGTAACATATTTTGAGACCCTATCTAATATCTGATATAAACATAAAAAACAACAAACATTTTTTTTATCCTATTATTCAAATATTCATCTTGGGCTTTCCATGCAACATGCTAGTTTAGAGGTGTCCACTATGAGGAGTAATTCTAAGTTTTCATTAGTTTTAGTTTCAAAATAAAAAGATGTAACCACCACCTAGAATGAATTGATTGAAGTTTGACCCTATTGCAAGGACATTAAGTTCTAATGTTGGCAAATATTTAATCAATTTTTCTTTAATGGCAAATGACAATGGCATGAAATATGACATTTTTATTTTTAACAATACAGTATTATCATTGTCGTGGCTAGCTTCTGAGATGAAGATTTTATAAGTAGATTCTTTCGATTTTGGAGCGTCTTAAGAAATGGATGTTATCAATCAAAAGTCTGGGTATTATTAAAAAATTGTGTCATGGACAGATGGACAGCTCAAAGAGTTTAGTTATGTGACCTATTGTCAGGAATTCCATAATAATTAATTTTGAGGTTGTGAAACTGCTGCTGCTGTTCTTGGATCTTTTTTATGTGTAGCTAACACTTTTGTTATGCAATAAAGAAAGTGTTTATGTCATTGCAATTGCTTTGTCTTTCTTTCTTCATAATATTATATGGTTGTCATGTTTGAGTTAGGTTAGGCTCAGATAAAACCAATCAATAAGGTGTTTGGATTTGTTTATATTAAGATGTGTGGTCAATAAAGTAAACAATTATTGCAAAAAAAGTTTTATTGGTTTTGACTGTAGATGTATGGATTTTTAGAATAGGTATAGTAGTATTATTCTCAAATTATGAATGGATTCTGGTTATACTTGTAAAAAAACTTACCTGTTTATTCCATATTCAATTTCTTCTGGCTACTATTTTCAATTACTCAATGCTTAGGTTCCATAGACTAGTACATAATAAATACTAGGTAAGCACAAAATATCTGATGTTGTTAAGGTCTTAAGTTAATAAGAGCAGTTCTTCTTTTTGAGTCGATGGTTTACTCTTTATATTGTTTGGGCCCAGTTGGTGGCTATGTTAATTGCTATGGCTATGTTTGTTATTGTTATTGTTATGTTAATTGTTGAGTCACCTGACTGGCTCATGTTCTGAACAGGGCAGCCACACTCACATTGGGTATCCAACCATTCTATAAAACCCCATTTGGCAAAGTTGTGCTTGCAGCGGCCTACCAGGGAGCGCAAACAATTCAGCCCTAACAGATTTATTTAAACTTTATGTGCAATAGTGGTACATAGGCGGACTTAATGCAACAAGGCATTCTCTACCAGTTAACGTTTGGGTTAAAAAGACTACACTGTGGTAGGTATACAACAAATAAATAAGAATGACAAACAGAACAGATGAGATATTGCATTATTTGTAGAGCAAAGCAGATGAGTTACTATCCAAATCTTGTATCAATCTTTTAAGGCATAACATTTGGACGTATAAAATCTAACAAACCTTCATTAACTTTATCTTCAAACTAATTGCATTATCACCAAAGCCACATTTAGCCGTAAGTGTAGAACAGATATACAATAAAACATGAGATTTAAATGCTTGTGAGACACTCACCTCTGGTTTCTTGAAAATAATTGACAACCCTTCACAAATTTAATGCAAGTGAAGTGATGCGAAACTCATTCCACATTTGATGATTTGTCACATAATTTTGTGATAATAGGGAATATGCGTGCTGCAGGCAGTGTATAGCGTCATGGTATTTGATGTCAGAGTTGGCATCCGACTTTTCTTTCTAATAGTCAACTTTGAAATTTTTTCAACTTCAATGCTGTAATTTTTAAAATACCTTCATGGCATTTTAAAAATTATTACAAAATCGTTTACTGCTAATAAGTACCTAAATGGCAAATAAAAAAATGCATGCGTATTACCTATTTTCGTCAAGAAACCTGGGCCTAACATTCAATCATTTTGATGCTTTCATCATACTTGCTACCCCTCACACAGATTCAAAACTCCTATTTTCTTGGTAAGACTGTAATTAAGTCAAAATCTGGCATTGCACACAATGGCATATGTTGTCACCTCCAATCTTCAATATGGTTGAAGTAACTGATTATGTGACTGTTTCCTTGTTTACAAAAGCCATTGCAGCTTGCGCAAGATAAGAAGAAGCCCTAAGGCTGTAAGGTCCTTTGTAATCTGGACGTGAATAAAGCCAGCGGACCTGACAGAATACCCGCAACAGTCCTCAAAAGATGTGCTCCAGAGTTGTCTCCTGTCTTGACGCGCTTGTATCGCCTCTCTCTAAAAATCGAAGTGGTGCCTGCGTCCTGGAAGCTTGCAAATGTGCAGCCAGTGCCCAAAATGGGTAACTGCGCCGACCCTGTCAACTGTAGACCTATTGCCATAACCTCCATACTGTGTAAAGTGATGGAAAGGGTACTTGAAAACAAGCTGCTAGCATGCCTGGAAGACGCTGGTGGCTAAGCTTCGCAGCCTGGCTTATCGGCGTAGTGTTGCTTGCCTATCGGTCTTCTACAGACTGTACTTCGGAGAGTCGGCGCAGGAACTGCACGACCTGATCCCACTATCGCCCTTTTACCACCGGAATACCAGACGTACTGCTGGATACCATCCGCACTTGGTCGATATCCCGACTAGTTGTACTCAGCGTTTCTCCTCCACATTTAGTATGCGCACAGCCAAAGTGTGGAACTCTGCCAGCGTCTGTGTTCCCTTCCACATTATAACCCGGCTGTCCATGCTATGGCAACTTAGAACAAAATTAAAATTTAATGTTTTAATTGAAAACAGCGCCATCTAGTTTTTAGTTAAGGGAAACCAATTGCGGTGTTGCTACGGTTAAATATATTTTTTTTTTTGCTGGGAGCTATTTTATCACATTAATCAAGAAAAATAATATAATTTCATGATCTTATATAAAAATAATAGACTATATAAATTAGTCCATTATTAGGTCTTTATTATGAGCTTTAATAGTGAAGAAGTTATATTTTGGTATTTAAACGTGCAAAAGTTTGTTTTTGAATGGCCACACTTGAATTGCAAATGGCTGCGTGAGAGTGTAAAGAACTACTCGTGCGCATTTATTTTCCTTTTGCAATAGAGTTTTTGTTATTTCGCTAGTGCATCTGCATGTGTGTTGAGTTGAGCTTTCGTTTTTCCATGTTGTTGAGCCGCGTTACGATTCGTTCGAACGTTTGTGTTGTGTTGTGTGTGTTGTTGTTGTTGTGAACATCTGGTGCAAAGATATCAATAATGTTCTCACTGGCAAAATAACATTTTGGGATGTTAACGATTCAATGAAAGAAAAGGCTAATCGGCACTACCTTAATCATATGGGACGAAAAAGGCGAACACAAAATTTTATTGTAAATTAGTGATGTTTTTTTTAAATAAAATGGTTTAATATTCAATTCTGTGGTTTTTTTTCCTTTATGTAGTACGTATGTTTGTAGTATATAGCGGATACACTCATCTCTCTACCTAATAATATAAAGGATCGGACAGCAGCTATACACACCTACCAACCTATACATTTACTTATATAAATTAGTTCCCTTACCGGAAAACTAGATGGCGCTGAGTTCGACCATTTCCTAATATTAAAAAATAAGGTTGAGTTGCCTGTCTATAGCCAGTATACTATTGTAGTCTACTATTGTAGTCTTTGCGGCTGTCTTCAAAGCACGAGTGAACAGGCATCTTCTGGGCACGCTCGCTCCATGATAGACCTCATCTATCGCTTTTCATCAGGAGAGCAAGCCCATTTCTTAATAAAAAAAAAATGAATAAAGAAGAAACCAATACTGTTATACAATACCAATAAATAAGCTTAATCAGCATAAATAGTATTTTTTTTATTAACTGCAAATAAAAATCTTTGCGTACTTCCGTTATTTCTGACTGGTTTTTATTTTTCCAGATAATCAAACTCAGAACAACAAAATTAGGATGGCGGCTCCACATACAGTCGTAGTAAATAAAACCAATGGGCCCGTGGTCTACAAACGGATACGGGTCCAAAGCTCGGATTCTGATGATGCAGCGACTCCCGCTAAAAAGCCAGCGCCTGCCGTTGAACTCACGACCGCTGTCAAAGAGAGAAGATTTAGAAATATGTTACAAATGTTCCCTGATATATCTCCGATGGTGAGTGGTGTTAGGATGTCTTAGGATATTATAAATGGGAAATTGATTACAATTGTTACGCTTTCACACTTTAATCGCTGAACCTGAACCGCTGAGAGCGAAGGCAGGCAATAGTAGTCTAACTAGTAATTTAATCATTTGTTTAATATGAAGAATATGTTGACATAAAAATCCTGTTCTTATTGCTGATCAATGTTACCCTTAAGGTTACACTCTTCGATATTTTGTCCATACAAATTTCGGGGGGGTATTACTCCACTGTTTGACATTATACATTCAAAGTAAAACATGATATCGTTTTATCTCATTATTAATTTTGTCTGTACGGAAGCAGAATAGTAAAATAAAAAACCATTAAAAAGTTATAAGCCAACAAGGATTCGTTTTTTTTTTGCCAATTTTAACGCAACTTCGGGCGTAAATAAGTAAAAAAAGAAGTGTAAAATTTCAAAAACAAAGTCGGCACCGACAAACCTCAATAATTGTAGAAGAGTTCAATAAACTTAATTTGTAATGGATTTATTCAGCGGTTTTTTCATAAAACTCAACCTCCCAATAGACTTTTCGTGCATCGTGTAACGTTGTTTTCGTTCGGAACGGTGTTTTGGGCGTGGAAACTAAACATTGTGCGTTTAGACTAGCATCTAAATTCTCATCACTGATATTGTCTCTGTCGGGCACGATGCCCGGTGAGACAGCGTGCTTTTTGACCACGCTTACCAGCGAGTTCGAGCCCGCGACTAGTTCAACCTTAACCAGTAGCGCTAAAGCAGCTAGTTCACACCTGAAATTCATGTTAGTCCTCACAAATCTTAATAATTTGAAATCATATCACAACCATTTTCCAGTCCACTTATTCCTGCTCTATTCTCCACAGTTCGTTAAAAACACCTTAGTAAAGCACGGCTGGAATGAAGAGCGATCTAGAGACGAGCTGCTGATGCATGACCCAGAAACTAATGACAAAAATTCCACCACCACATTCTTCGGAGCCAAAGCCGGCGCGTCCGGGTCGCAGAGCATACAGCGTCCGTACAGCAACATGGGTATAGTGAGGGTTACCAGTGGACCTAAGACGACTGTGGTGGTGCGGAAACCCCTGGAGGCTAAGGGAGGCAGGACCAGAAGAGGCAGTAGCGGCAGTGAGGATGACGATTATGGTGTCAGAAAAGGGAAAGATGATAGGGTATATGACAGGTATGTTTTTAAAATCCTTTAATAAGGTATGGCAATATCTGCAATAGCTATGATTCCGGTTCAAAAAATATATGATTCTATTTAGTCGCATCAGTTAGATTATCGAAAACTATTGGACACGTATTTTTTGTTTTGTCAAATCAATAAAAAAACACGAAGATAAAACGCATCAAAGATCAGGAGTGGGGGCTTGTGAGTCACGTGTATGTAAAAAGTGTACTTACATGTGACGTCATACGAGTTTTCAACGTACTGTATCGTTTTCATTTTAGGTTTACGTGATAAAATAAAAAACAAGTCTAATATTTTTTGGATTATTTGTCCCACTGGGCAAAGGCTTCCCCTTGGTCTTGCTCCCCGATCCTTGGACAAACTTTGACCCCACTATCATCAGATCGTCATACCACCTTCGCTGCGGTCGACCTCGACGGCGTAGATCGTCACTCACTGGTCGCAACTGGGCGGATTTCCTGTGGCCAGCTGCATTACTGCTTCGCAGAAGGAGGTGACGGCTTCCCATGCCCCCTCGCTCCGGACCATGGATTGATCCAAGGCCGGACGCGAGAGGTCGCCGCCCTACGAGGACAAGGCGGTGCACTTTCCAAGCAGGGTAGACCTCCACCGTGTCCTCAAGGCGATCCTCTTGTAAACCTCTTATCCACTTCGATATAGCATGGAAATAGCAATCATTACCTTTTCCCTGATATTTTCGTAAGAACCCGCCACATCGGATCGGTTTTCGAAAGATGTCGACACTTTAAGACCTTTAACGTTTTTCGACAAAAAAGTTTAGTGAGAAAGAGAATTTTATTTTTCTATAGTAACCCTAAATTGCTTTCTCGGTAGAGTCAATGATCTTTATTGCTAAGACTTAAAAGCTATAGTCAATTAATTTCATAACATTTTATACAACGTTGTTTTCAGTGAGGATTCAGACAACGAGGTCACAGATGATCTGATAGGCGACAAGAAGAAAGTGTTCGAGTTCCTCAACAAAAGTAATATGAATGAGCTGTCACTGCTCAGCGGATGCTCTCAGAAGAAGGCAGAGGCTATCATTTCGCTGAGGCCTTTTAAGGGCTGGTTAGATATGGTAAGTAGTTAAGCAGCTTTTTTTTGGGTAGAGTACTAGCCTATGACTTGGGAGCGGGAGGGTGTATCAGACTCTTACTGACTAAAACTCATCCAGGTTCCTTCAAATGCTCTTTGCGTTTAACGGCCGCCGTAACTCTTTTGGACAATTTCGCAAGAAACCTGCCTACTGTCTGTTTGTTTACCGCCAGTCCAAGTCTCTTCTCATTACTGCTAGGCCTCGTTAATACGCCATCAGGGCGATATATTACTGTATAATTTTCAGCACAGCAGTATGATACCCTAGTTGTTTATAACTGCATAGTCAAAAGGATGTTGACGCGTAATTCCAACATTGTACCGCAAAATATCACCTTGTGAACGGCTGTAACAGTAGTGAAAATCGCATAAAGACATCACTAAGATAGTCTGAATCTTCGAGTTTGTGTTTTCATTTGACATCTGTAAAGCCAGAAGCTACATTTGAACTTCAGGAAGAATTTGGTTAACAATAGGCTGACCTAATGTAATGCACTATCTTATCATTATTATCTCATGCACTGAAAATGATTCCTGACCTGCGGCCCTACCATGACGTGTTAAAACGTCAGTCGTTCGAGCGAGAAAGAGGGATGGAGCAATATAGGGTCTATAGCTCCATCCCTCTTTCTCACTCGAACGACTGACACTTTAACACGTCATGGTACGGCCCCTGATCAAAACAATAAAATGTTCTTACAGGTAGAAAAATTCAACAGCAACAAGATGCTAAGCACAGAGCTTCTGAACTCAACGCAGGAGTTGTTGACGACCAGGAACAATATCCAGCGGCTTATGAAAAAATGCATCGGTCTGGCGACGCAGCTGGAGTCCGCTGTGGCAGCCGGGGCTGGCAGGCTGAAACAGCCGTCCATCTTGGACGATAGGTACATTCCGATTTTGAATTGAGCAATGTTTTTTTGTGACAGCAAGAAAACCAAGCTATTCCAAGAATAAGATATGGGATTCTTCCTATTCTGAAGTATCATTATACCATTGACTGTTAGAAACAGAATTGCAATAAAGTACATTGACCTTTCCCTGATGTCCCTTTGTAGATACCTGAACAATACATTCTTCCTATTCTGAAGTATCATATATACCATTGACTGTTAGAAACAGAATTGCAATAAAGTACATTGACCTTTCCCTGATGTCCCTTTGTAGATACCTGAACAATACATTCTTCCTATTCTGAAGTATCATATATACCATTGACTGTTAGAAACAGAATTGCAATAAAGTACATTGACCTTTCCCTGATATCCCTTTGTAGATACCTGAACAATACATTATGAACCGCTTTTCATTACTAGAGAATGTAAAGGATCACGAGAGAAGTCGATTCAGGACAGCTTTGTCTTTATTTCTGTTTCTGTTATTAAGAAAGTCAATAAATGTATGTGGGTTAATGACCTTTATTGCACATTTATCTGGCGCCTACCGTTATTAACTCAATCTGATATCAAGTATCACAATAAACTTAACTTCTAAACCTCTTTTCAGCCTTACACTGGCCCCGTACCAGCTAGTAGGCCTCAACTGGCTAGCGGTCCTGCACAAGCAAGGGGTCTCCGGTATCCTGGCTGATGAGATGGGGCTGGGCAAGACGGTGCAGGTCATCGCGTTCCTGGCGCATCTGAAGGAGACCGGACAGGCCAGGGGTACACACTTGGTGGTGGTGCCTGCTTCTACGCTTGGTGAGTAGTTTGGAGTATTCTTGAAATGTATGTAAATGTATAACTGAACACTGCTGTAATACTCGAAGTCATAGACGGAACTGTGTAATATACCTACCCACATTCGCCGAGTAGATTTGTCCTAGAACGCGTTCAGACTCGAGGACGCCTAGTGGCTTGTTGATAGAGTGAACTACACGCACAATTATTTATGTGGTTACGCTTAGGCTTACAAAATAATAGATGACATATTATTTTAAAATTGGAGAATGTGTCAAACTCTAATTATTTCTTCAATACGATGACGTTCAAAAGTGCGTTTGAATAGGCACAAAAAAAAACAAATACACACATTTAAACATAACACTCCTTTTTTCGGGTTAGTCCCGCTATGGTATGGCACCCTCTTAAAATACCTATCAAAAAGTCCCGCTATGGTACCCATCTTTTAGATCTACGTTAGACAATAGAAGGTACAACTGAAAAGAAAAGTGTATCTATAAATAAATACTTTTAGGAGTGTATCAATAAAACGTCTGTTTGCGATATTAAATCAGTCTTTTATTAATTCAAAATATTTATAAAAAAATATCAAACAGTAAAACGAAATATTAATTGCAATGTAATTTTTAAAATAATCAACAATATTAATTACCAATAATCAACAATAAAAAAAATATAAAAAATCCACATCTCAGAAAAGTATTACTGTAAATATTATAAACTACAAATAAAAACAACATCCAGACATAAATGTTAGTTACAAATAATCAACATTGAGAAAAGGCAGTAATTGTAAATTTATATAAACTACAAAAATAATCAACAACCAACTAGACAAATATATTAATTACAAATAATCAACATGGAGAAAAAGGCGCAAATTGTAAACATAAACTACAAAAAATAATCAACATCGAGAAAAAGTATTAAACATTTTAATAGGCTAAAAACAAAATTAAAATAAACTATTTTTTTAAATGTTCTGATCGAAATGTTGACTTTAATATGTTAATCAGAAAATCACCAATGGAGATAGCTTTATTTTCGTAACTTTTTGTTAGCTTTTGAATCTGGCGGTCGATTTCTATACTTGTTCTTTTTCTTGAATTTATAGGTGATCTTTTTAGTCGAAAGCTATAACAAAAATCATCAGTTATTTAAGTTAAGCTATATTTTTTTCAGTAACCGTCTGTAATAGAAGGCGACAACCAATAATATCTACCAAAATAAATAAAATCAAATCCATTTTCAAATTCTTCTATGTACTCGTATTATGTAAAAAAATATATATCTGCTTTTAAAAATATTATATCTGCTTAAAAATATTGTCTAAAAAATACAACTTACTTGGCTTGTTTTATATCAAAGTGACATGTGTCGTTGCCAATTGTTTGCAGAAACAATAATAAACTGGGATTTTTTCCAATAACTTTGTTGAATCTGCCATTCCATGATTCCGCCAAGTTAGTTGTTCTATGGCGTTCATTATGGCAACACCAAATGAGGTCTGGATATTCAAGCCACTGAGTGACAAAATAGTCATTGATTTTGGTCATAGCTTCATCGTCGAAACTGAAAAAAATACTTATTAAACGTTCGTACTTGTAAAGCAATGAAATTAACAGGTCCTTACTGATATTGTTGTTCTTTACTTTTTTGCCATATAATTAGAGTTAAGTACTCAAACATCATTTTGGAAAGTAACCAAGATATTATACCTATTTTCCATTATATGCAGCCAGCCGTCTTCAATATCTTGTTTTGGCAAAAACGCCAAGCCTATGCATTGCTTAACATGGTTCGAGGACTCTTCGTGTTCCATGAGATTTAAAGATTTCGCTTTTTTGATAACGTTCTTTTGAAAATGTACGTTACATCCATTTATTTTGATATCAGGAAAAATCTTCGCTGCTGCATTTATTACTCCTATTTCATAATCGAAGGTAAATTTCGATGGACGCCATTCAGGCAAAGTTTGTTTAATCAATTCGAAACCTTTTTCATAAGTTTTCCCTTCTTTGTTTTTTAACAGAATATAAAATAATGGTGCTACATTCGTGGATAACTCAGTGCTTCCCATGTCTCCATGAATGACATAAACTTGTTCGAATGGGTTTGGGCAGCCGTCGAAAGTGCCATCACCAAAGTAATGCGTTACACATTTTATATATTCCTTTACTTCTGTCGAGGAAAATATAATTATTCGATTACAGTCTTCATTACAATAATCAGCCAATACATACTTATTAAATTCTTCTGGTATTATAATTTCTTCCACATTCTTAAATTGTGTTTTTGGTACGTTCAACGACTTATTTCGGTGTCTGTATAATACTGTTTTTAATTTTTTATAGTCAGGAACATTTCCTGTAAGGTGTAACCCTTTGTCTTTTAAGTTACCCATGTGTTTTTCGAAAATTTTCTGTACTGATCCGTAATTTGAATTTACTTCTTTTTTGCACTCACTTATAGCCATTTGAACTTCATTGTCTTCAAAATGTGGCACGCACTGATCACTGTGTTTATAATCTTTAATTATTGTATTATTGGTATTCTCAATAGTTATATATCCACTACATTTAATACTATTTCTCCTATTTACACAATGCCAAGTACTTGAATTTTTATTTTCTCTGCGTTTAATATATTTATGTCCGGCACGTAATAAAGTTTTTCCACCGCGTCGACTGTCAATAATTATTAAATTTACACCACGTGCACTACTTGACCCAGACATTGCAATAGATAAACTAACAAGCTATCCTAATTACTCATATCGCAAAAGTACAGCTGCAAATAGCAAACTAAACCCGGAATAATACTGTCTCTCTCTATTTTCATAAAAACAAAAGGGAAGAGCTAGATACGAATTCGAGGAAGGGCTCGTCTCTATTGTTTTACGAAAAAACCGGTTGGTCAGGTAACTACCTGAAGTGAAACGACAATTACCGAGCGTGATTTGTTTAAAAAATAGTATTAATAAATATTATCTTGCTTAACTATAATAGTTAAGAAAAGATATTTTTTATTAATACTATTTTTTTCTTAACGCATTGTATAACTTTTCTTTACAACAGTACCAAAAACTGAAGGGTACCATAGCGGGACTTTTTGATAGGTATTTTAAGAGGGTGCCATACCGGGACCATACCATAGCGGGACTAACCCCTTTTTTCGGGCAGTCGTGTAAAAAATAAATAAAGCGATTCTAGTGGTCCGTTTTTAAATGGAGAACAACAGACAAGAAACTCCATAGTTACTGTTTTCTCAGTTACCGTAGCATTTCTCAGAAAACTTGACTCCTCGTTCTTCCATCCCACTTACTATCAAAAAACACAAAGTAAATAGAAAGAGTGTCTTCACACCATTATAGGGAACGTGCAGGGCGTTGACTATGCCATCTAGAGTTGTATATTCGAAACTTTAACGTTTACATACTTGACATTGACGTTTATGTGCTGCCACCTATAGTTCCCGCACGCTCCGTTTAGGAAAACGTGCACATAATAGACTGTGCCATCTAGCGTTGCAAATTCGAAACTTATAAGTAAAATATAGTAGAGAATGACACTTCTGTGCTGCCACCTACATTTCCCTATCCTGTGGTTCCAGATAACTGGAGCAGCGAGCTGGCGCGCTGGTGTCCGGCGCTCAACGTCAGCAAGTACTACGGACACCCGGAGGAGCGGCGCCAGCTGCGCATCCAGTACGCGAGGGGGCTCAACGATATCGACGTCGTGCTTACCACGTGAGTCTATAACTTTAACTTGCTATCAGTTCAGCTGCTGGAAACAAGGGTCTCACAAAAAAAATATAAACGTTGCCCCACAATAGTAATTTCTCCTGTACCATGCGTTACCAAGTATTTAAACTTACACAAACACCGTGGAGCCAGATCAACTGGCTATCACACAAATATTTGCTCCGTACGGGAATCGAACCAGCGCCAATCGCTCAGCCACTGCGCGAGCCGTGTCAGATTTGGACGTTAATGAGTGGTATTATGTGGTTTTTCTTATATTAATAACTAGCAGTGCCCTGCGGTTTTACCTGCTCGGCTTCTAAGGGTCGTAGCATGATGTTAAATACCTCAAATGCAAAAAGAAGAATGAAATCGGTAAAGTCGTTCTCAAGTCATGGCGTGACCAAGGGAAATAGGTATTCATTTTTATGTATTAGTAATATAATTTAAAGCAAAAAGGACCTCATGGCTTACCTTTTAATGTATATAAGTCTCCAGTGACTGAACTTCTGAGTTAGAAACCACACCAGCACCTTCACAACACCTAGCTAGAAAGATCAACGATTCTTTAGGAATAAAGGATAGCCTGTATCGCTGGCTGTCTGAATGGTTTGTCAGTTTTTTTATTCATCTCTATAACAGAGCTAAATAAATACCTACCTGATACCAATACCTACATTTATGATTAGACTAAGGACAAATATTATGTTCCCCAAATTTTCTTTGTGCGGTAGCGCCAGTGACTCAAACATCTCGATGCCACAGCTTCTGCAGTATCATTATGAAAACGATAAGCAATACTCATTGGTACCTCACAAATAACGAAATATACCAACAATTAAAAATTACCACAGTTAAAGAAGAAAATCGATCGACTGAGGGAATTACAATGTGCGACTGTCTTGACCAAAATGAACTAGCGGTCCAACTGAAGTTCCGAAATTATTCCAATGGACTCAGACGATATAATGCAGCTGCAAAACAGATCTATGTCGCAAAGAAGAGTAGCTTTTCTCACTGAAAGAAGCACTCTACAAAACATGAACCCGAGAACAGATCTGATTGTAGTCAACTAGCTCCTGCCAGCGTCTTCGCCCGCGTGGAAGTTGAAAATTATACCAAGGAAGTATACTACCGGGATGAAAAGTATCCTATGTTCTGTTCCGGGACATGGTCTACTCGTGTGCCAAGTTTTATCCAAATCCCTTCAGCCATTAAGACGTAAAAAGGTAAAATACATACACACAGAGGTACTTTCACATTATAATATTACTAGCACTTCGCCCGCGACTTCGTCCGCGCGGATTTAGTAGGTACTACACAAACTTCAACGCAGGGGGCGTTAGGCTAGGCCTTTATATAGGTTAGTTTTGGAACATTAAGCACAACTATTTTCATTAGGTACCAAGCCTTTTCTGCTGCTGATTCTGTGGTCTCAGGATCAGCGCTGTTCACCCTGTCAGGGGTTGATTATTTATATATATGGTAATGTGTATACATGTTCATAATCAATCTTAATTATCAAATCATTTAAATAGATACGGATTAATATCATGATACTAAAATCACCACTATTCCATTCCACCCGGGTTTTGAATGAATAATTTGAACAAAAAGTGATAATTCTGACTTAACCGTAATAGTGAAAAATAAACCCTCGTGGACTTTTTTTAAAGTAATAATGAGTACTTTATTATTTTAATCATGTACCTAATACATTATTTTTAACAAAATAGTGTACTTTTCCTTTTATCATCAATAGTTTTCTCAGCGCGTCTTGCGTTACATTATTGCAATTCTCGTAGGTCTCTATTTTAAAATTAAAATAAGTTATTGCCTACGTTTTAAGTTAATAATGTAGCTTTCTAATGGCGAAAGAATTTTAAAAATCGGTTGAGTAGGTAGTTTTTGAGCCAAATCGTAACAAACAAACAAATAAGTATATTTCTTCTTTATTTATAATATTAGTTTAGTTAGACTATGGATGAAGACTGATGGCAGATAAAAAAGCAAAAAAAAAAATCCTCGTTATGCTAATGTCAATCATTTCTTTTTCCAGCTACACTATGGTGAACAGCTGTCCGGAAGAGCGCAAGATGTTCCGCATCACGCCGATGCACTACGTCATCTACGACGAGGCGCACATGCTCAAGAATATGTCCACTCAGAGATACGACAATCTGCTTAAAATTAAGGTATTTATACCTTGAATAAATTAGCTGCTGTCGGTAGTATGACTCGTAAGAAATTTGGTATAAGGCCCTGCCGATTCATATTTTTGGTTCATCTAAAGGAGAACTAAAGCAGTAGCAGTTACCATGATTCTTCAAGTCTACTATACTTTGTGCTAGATAAACTTGCAATAAAGTACATTGACCTTTCCCTAATATCCCTTCGTAGATACCCGAACAATACATTATGAACCATTTTAAAATTACTAGAGAACATAAAGGATCACGATAGAAGTAGATTCAGGACTGCTCTAAGTCTTTATTTCTGTTTTTGATTTCAAGAAAGTCAATAAATGTATATGGGTCAATGACCGTTATTGCACATTTATCTGGAATCTACTATAGACTCGACTCAATAAATATATTATATGAATATAAAACACTATAATTGTTTCTACCTCTGTCCATTATAGACTTTGAAACCATTTAACCAATGTGCCCCAACCCGGTTTAATGCGAAGATGGTTTTAGACCTCTAAAACAACGGGAAAAAACGGAATATGCGCGTACGAAGTCACGGGCAAAAGCTAGTAAATTATATTAATGGACGGACATATATAACTTGTTATTTATTGATATTACCCGCGAGTTCTTTTTCGTTGTCATGGCGAGCTCGAGCCGAGTGGAGTAGAGTTAGTTTCCTTCAAAAAGACAGAATATAGGCCTTTTTTATGGATGGGAAATCATCAAATGACTTCTTCCACTCTGGGTGGAGCAGAAGGGAGTGTCAGACTCTTACTGACTAAACCCATCCGTGCTCCTCCTTATGCCCTTTTTTTTATGGACGGGAAATCATCAAATGACTCCTGCCGCTCTGGGTGGAGCGGGAGGGAGTGTCAGACTCTTACTGACTAAAACCCATACGTGCTCCTCGTAGTGCCTTTTGTGTTCCAGGGCCGCGGTGACTCTTTCGAACAAATTCCGCAACAGGCTTTACTCCTTGAATAACGCGTCCGCTCATCGACTCTTAACCAATGTTATTTGTGCAGTTATTATATTCGCTTGAGTTTTCAGCCCATTGAAAAGCCGTGGTCAAATTACTGAAGCACTCGATCTTAGCTGCTCAAACTACTATTTTGCATAACCTATTGAGTCATCGGTTTGTACTGCTGCAGTCCAATCCTCCTTACCGCTATATTAATAAAGTTATTTTTCCGTTACAGTCCAAACACCGTCTCCTTCTAACGGGCACACCTCTTCAGAACAACCTGCTGGAACTGATGTCACTGCTGTGCTTCGTGATGCCGCACATGTTCTCCGGCAAGACGGACGACCTCAAGAGCTTGTTCCAAAAGAATTCCGTAAGTTAACAATATTATAACACCACAAATGTTTTCCTGAAGGTATGCAGATGTCAATGATACTTCACCTGTTATGTCTAAGTTAAATGAGAACATACTGTTATTAACCACGGGAATATCCAGAATCAGGAATCGGGATTTATTTTAAATTTATTGAGAATCAGTTGCTTTACAAAATCAAATTTTTACGGGGAAAAATTTTGCGCAAAATTTGCCACTGCAACATTCTATGTTGCCAGCAACACGTTTCTTGCAACACAGAAACTTGTTGATGAAACAATTTTGCTCAAATTTATTTTCCATATGTCGCGTCATGGGTGGCCGAGACGCGAAGCTCCGGGACTTCTTCACAATCCAATATAGTTTTGAATGTGGACACAGTTGCAGGTATTCGAACGAACGATAATTTAAATTAAAATAACTTTATTCAGACCAACAGTTTAGACAGGAAACAGACAACGTGCGTGGTTGGGCATTCAGCCGAGACTGTCTGAGCGCTAGAGCGACCACCTCTAGCCCCACCCGTACTCGCTGTCCCCTCTACCGACGATCGTGTCCAAGCGGTAGGCGCGCTTGCGTTTCCGATCACGTGATTATAAGGTTTCGAAACTACTTGTTAGATGGCGCTGTCCGTAGTCCCACAGTAGCGCCATCATTCTACGACACGGCCAGCACTGACTAGCACCCGTCCTCGGGTGCAGTACCTGTGGACAAATTATGCTCAGAGAGTAGCTCTCTCTCTAGCTCGGCCATATCCTGCCCAAAATAGAAGGGCTGATTCACTAGGTACCACAATCATCTGTCCTAACTCTCATATTGTGTGAGGATTTCGTGCACAATGCTCCCCGCACTACTTTACTCAATGAGACAATTTCATAAGAAAATGCAGTCAACTCATGAAACTCCCACTTCAATCTGTGCACCAACACAGACGAGAATCGCACCAACGATTCCAACTATGTAGCTACAATATGTGCAACAACACACCTGTCCAGCCCCGGCGACACACCGGTGTGTCGCGAATTAATCGCGAATTTAATGTTTATTTACATATACATAAGATTTACTTTATATTAGGGAATTTTCACATGTTGGGCCGGAGTGGTTAAGCACTGCACGCACCAGCACAAACAGAAATCGCACCAACGATTCCAACTAAGCCCATCGCTTCACGAGAAAGGGCAAATTAACACAGCAAAAATAACTGGTACAGCAATAAAAAAATTGGTTGATTGAAAACCAGACGTTACGATTTGCTTTACTACGATTCAACAATATTCTAGGCACCAAATTCATTCATTGGAAAAGGTCCGGTCAACTACAACACGGTAATTCTAACAATTCTGTTACTTTACCATAATCCGTAAGCAATGTATACTCAACTCATTAAACTTTCTTTTTAGTCTGTGCACCAACACAGACAAGAATCGCACCAACGATTTCTTGTAGACCCATCGCCACATGTTACTCATGAGGTGCGGTCAGCACTAAAAGACCCATCGCCTACAGGTTACTCCACCTGAGGTGCGGTCAGACCCATCGTCTACATGTCACTCTACATGAGGTGCGGTCAACACTTCCAGACCCATCGCCTACAGGTTACTCCACCTGAGGTGCGGTCAGACCCATCGCCAACATGTTACTCTACATGAGGTGCGGTCAACAATTCCAGACCCATCGCCTACAGGTTACTCCACCTGAGGTGCGGTCAGACCCATCGCCTACAGGTTACACTACCTGAGGTGCGGTCAAAAGTTTCGAGTATGAGTATACAAGCCATTCTTAATCAGATTTGGTTTCACTACCACTGTCATCAACCTATGACATCTAATTCTCGAGGAATCTGGTGATCGGGGGAGAGTCAAGCGCCTTTAGTCGGTATCCATCAACCCTTCGATAGAAAAGGTAACCCTTCGATAATCCTTGAATGGACCTTTGAATTTAGCCTTTTACTTGTTTCACTCTTAGTTTGTTAATAACACGAAATCGTTCACGGAAAACTTCGTTGTAGCTTCTGAACAATAAAATTGAGCTTTATCATATTCCGCACATCGTTTGAAACCCTAAATGTTACGGTCTCTCTCTTTAACCGACTTTAGCATCTACGTCACTAAACATCAATAATAACGGTCTCGCAAATCCCCAAATTAAAAGCAAACTGTACTTCACCTCTTGCATCTTGCCACGATTTGCTATCGTTAATCGCTACGGTATATTGTGCCTACAAACTTTAAACACACAACGCTGTTCCATGATTTCACTTTTCCGACTAGTCGGTCATTCAATCAGCCTTTTGACGGTTCAAAAGTAACTGCAAATGGTTTACTTGAAATATGAACTTTGAGTTTGATTTGCAATTCACTAGTATTCGAGATTACCTGGTCTAAGCACCAGTAAAGGTCGTCAAACTCACATCAATTTGGATAGAAAGAAAACCAATGACCAGGTATCTTATTCACAGTCACAGCTTTCTCGTAGATCAGCAATAATTACTACACTCGCACTTCCCCACGGGAATGCAGACTCAACTCTCTCGCCTGCACTACCTACTCTACCTAGAGCTACCACAACGATATCCTGATCCAAACTCTCCTGTCCATGCCATCCAGGACTACCACTCGATTCCCAGGTACTTGGTCTTGGGCATCTTCAAACGAGGAGAATGTAAAACATACCGACCGGTAAGCTTTGAACGTCGGCGCTTGCGAAACGGGGAATAAGAGCTTGCGTCCAAAAACACATTTTAATTAACCCCGTTCACGAATTACTGCACGTTAATCTACGAACATCAGGGTCATTGCTGCACTATACGGTGTGAATCAATCAATCTTATTTTAATCTCATCTCATCATATTAACTCAAATACCTAGTAGGCAAAACAGAAAAATCGATTTAGAAATCGTATCAGCTCAGAATTCTCTGTACTTGTAAAGCTATAAACAATGACATTAAAACCACTAACTGTTGTCGGAACATGACCTTTTCGCTCTGAATAAAATGTTGAAACTATTACCGCCAAAGGGAAACTCTTCAAATACTTGCTTTGTACCAAGTGTGTAAAAATTACCTAGCACTACCAATCCATCCACTGAACTGATACATGAACCACTTTAAAGCTTTGAAAGTCACAATCAAAATAAAACGGAAGTGACTCACTCGATATTCCAGTCGGCCTCGAACGCTCTTGTCCACACAGATGTTGACAGGATGCTCGGCTATTGCAGCCTGAAAACTGCTTGCCGACCTTCGGCCTGCCACGCTTAGAACTACTCAGGAGTTGCAGCTGCTCAGCAGTTGCAGCTGCTCAGCAGTTACAGCAGCATGCGAACCGCTAGCCTCCAGCTGGCTTCATCCACCGATATACGATATCTGAAACTGAGAAACACTGCGAGAGTACAAAGTCCAATCAAAGCTGTGGTGGAAATAATGGTTACAGGTTAGCGTAGTAACCACAGTATCAAAGTCAATCAAAATCTAAAACTAATCAGAACATTGACACAAGAAAGAGGACTATGCCCACCAGTGGGCAAAGTCACACACTATGGTTGGTGATGATAAATCAAAATATTGTTTTTGCAATTATCTTAATTTTTACTGTCCAAACAGCAACAGCTCTGAACTGGCACTGCACTTCATTACTCAACCTGCGATAGCAGAATATTACCGCTTAGTTAGCATGATTTTAAAACGCCATTGCTTAACCAGCAACACAAAAGCTATAGCGCCTAAACTACTACTATACTGTTTACAGTAAAGCGATAGTCAACATGAAAATTTCAACCACACTTTAGCATAGAGCAATAAAGCGAAAAATAATTATCCAACATAGGTAATCCATGAGAGCGTAGCTCTTAAATTTTCACTCAAAAACAAAGTAGAAAATCGATAACCAACGAGCACCCCTGCTCCACAGTAAATATAAACTGAAAATGACTCACCAGGCTGACCTAAAGAACCTTACACACATTCACGCACTTCTCCTTGACCTGGCCAGCTGTTATAAAGCTGCTCGCCTCCGTTCTGGACTCATTTTTCATTGTTCAGGTTAATGAGGGTAGTCGCATAAAACGTGACAAATAGGAGTTTGACCATGGAATATTCCTTTATTTGGTCCCGCGTTAAACCCCGATAAGTGATCTACGACAGGCATGTTGGCACGAAGCTTTTCAGCACCTTAAGTCCGAAAATAAGCTGCACTGAACAACACTTATCCTCGAGAAAACATACCACCGCGGTGACGTACTATCATTGCGCGTCGAACTTAGGTTTATCGGATCGAATTACACAACACGTCACAACACACATCGAGTTTTTAGCGTCTGGGGGAAAGCGCACCAGTTTGTTGCATTTTAAAAATAAAGTGCAAACGGTTTTCACTATCACTTCACTGTCACGAATTTCCAAGTGAGCCATTTGAGGTATATCCCACTTCTGATGTCGCGTCATGGGTGGCCGAGACGCGAAGCTCCGGGACTTCTTCACAATCCAATATAGTTTTGAATGTGGACACAGTTGCAGGTATTCGAACGAACGATAATTTAAATTAAAATAACTTTATTCAGACCAACAGTTTAGACAGGAAACAGACAACGTGCGTGGTTGGGCATTCAGCCGAGACTGTCTGAGCGCTAGAGCGACCACCTCTAGCCCCACCCGTACTCGCTGTCCCCTCTACCGACGATCGTGTCCAAGCGGTAGGCGCGCTTGCGTTTCCGATCACGTGATTATAAGGTTTCGAAACTACTTGTTAGATGGCGCTGTCCGTAGTCCCACAGTAGCGCCATCATTCTACGACACATATAATTTGTGATTTTTTTTCCGCCCGTCTGAATGTCGAAAATTATCCCAAGGGAACATATTCCCGGGATAAAAAGTATCCTATGTGTTATTCCAGACTATAATCTACCTCTGTGCCAAATTTCATCAAGATCCATTCAGTAGTTCTGGCGTGATTGAGTAACAAACGTCCATCCATACATTGAATTTCGCATTTATAATATTATTATAGATATAGATTACCAAAATTAACTCTTTAACACCCATTTACAAATTACAGAAATCAAAAACCACAAAGAAAGCGGATGGTAATAGCAAAGAAGACGATGAGCCTCCGTTCGAACAGAGTCAAATAGTGCAAGCCAAGCGTATCATGAAGCCGTTCGTACTTCGGAGGCTCAAGAGGGACGTACTCCAAGACCTGCCGAAGAAGACCAACCATAGAGAACTGTGTCCCATGTCCGAGAGACAGGACTTGTTGTATAAGAACCTTATTGCCAGCTTTTCGGCTAAGGATGGTTCGGTAAGCTTGAATGTCTTTCTAAATTCTTTATTTTACTGTGTTTTTGCGATAACAACAGTGTTGCATAGAGATGAAAATGAAAATAAAGAAAACATAATATTGTTTATTCGGCACACACAGATACACAAACCAGCTTTCGGCTACGGATGGTTTGGTTAGTAGTAGTCTAAAAAGTTCGCCCGCTCTACATTTAGCTGATTCGAATCGGTTCCACATTCACATTTCTCGTGTTTTTCTCGCTTCCTCGCGAGGTTCTCGCGTGAATGTGGAGCGGGCTTTAAAAAGAATTGAACCAGAGAGTTTTTTCAGAAACTTAACTCAAGCTGACAAACGAGAGATCGTCTTTTCTATGTTTTGATATTCAAAAAGCACTGATGTGACTGAGGAGATTCAGGTGTAATAAAAAAAAATCCTCATCTCTATTATTCTTGTTCCAGATCCACGCAACAACGGAACAGAGCGGCATGGCGATGATGATGGACATGCGCAAGCTCTCCAACCATCCGCTGCTCCTGCGATATCACTACCAAGATCAACAGGTAGGTACCGACTTGACTTATACCTAATGTTACCATTCTAGGTAACATTAGGTACAGTTCTCGTCAAATAACTTTGCCCCTCTGAAGTTGTATCGAGTGGCTGCGTAGTAGTCAAAATTACGAACACACTGCAACTGCGCATGCGTAAGAGACATGGGGGTGGGGATTATGGCGGCGCGATTTTATGTCTTCTTGCGTCCCGCTTGCTCCCTCTACGTGACTGCACCAAGCGATCTTTGCAGTTCTCGTCAAATAACTGTGCCCCTCTAAAGTTAGCCATTTGCAAAGATCGCTTGGTGCAGTCACGTAGCCGGCCGTTTAGCCTCTAGCCGCGACATGGTTGGAAAGAGGCTTGATTGATTTATTAAATATTTGAACAATAATATTGTATTCCAGGTCCGCAAGATAGCGGCGCGGCTGGCACGCGACCCGGGCTACAAGGAGAACAACGAGCAGTACGCCTGGGAGGACCTCATGTGCCTCTCCGACTTCCAGATACACCAACTTACTCTGACGCACACTGTGAGTTACTACAAACCTTACGAGCCTCAATTCATACAAAGAAACGAGGCCCGGAAGCATAATTACGTCAACCAGGCTTTTTCGGCGAACACGGCGGGCAATTGTTTGTCGTGCGGATTATTACACGACTGCCTAAAAAAGAGTGTTATGTTTTCAGAGTTCATGCATGTTGCATGTTTCTGGGTTTCTTTTTTACTTACATTCTCACCGATACAAATACAATACCTGTGAGATGTGTGGGTACTTTGATAACGTAGTAATAATATGACTTAATTCTTTGTTCCAGAGTATCCGCTCGTACGGTGTCCCCGAGCACCTGATCCTGGACTCGGGCAAGTTCCAGAAGCTAGACGAGATGCTCCCGCGCTTGAAGGTGGAAGGGCACCGCGTGCTGATCTTCAGTCAGTTCACTATGATGCTGGACATCCTGGAGCCCTACCTTACCATCCGCGGTTACCGGTATATCAGGCTTGACGGCAGCACCAATGTTACAGATAGGTAAGACCAATTTTTATTTCTGAATATTTTTATTAGTTTGATGCTGTGCCTTTTCTTTTGAAAACCCTTGGTATGCACCAGCAAGATCAGAATTGGCAGGATTAAGGAATGGGAAGCATGTAAATAAATATAGGCTCATTATAATATACTAACTTTTGCTCGCGTCTTCGTACGCACACAAGCTATATAGTAATGGAGATAGAGCAGATGTTCAAATCATTTATTTCAATTAGACCATTTACAGGCACTTTTAAATTGTCAAGGTTGGTTGGTCAAAAAGATGAAGCTATTTGCACGTTCAATCAATCAATCAATCAATCAGTTTATTTGTGAAACATAGGTAGGTGTCTACATAGGCGAAGCGAAAAAAAAAGCAAAGCGTAGATCTCTATGGAGAAGAACGTGCAAGAAACTCCACGGAAACTCTATTCACTGAGAAATTACGTTTTTACAGTAAACAGAGCAGCAGAATTTTGTGATTTTCGCTCTGTTTAAAAAATCATCAATTTTGAGATACTTCGACCTTGTAGCAAATGAGCTATATTTTGTATCCTCGCTTAAAAAATTATTCAAAATATAAAATCAACCAAAACTTCATAATCTTTTCAGACAAGACTTAATAGACCAGTACAACAACTCCGATATCTTCGTGTTCCTGTTATCAACGAAGGCGGGTGGGCTCGGCATTAACTTGACAGCCGCCGACACCGTCATCATACACGATATCGACTTCAATCCCTACAACGACAAACAAGCTGAGGATAGGTGAGCATATATCTCACATACCAGGTGTAGGCTAGATTCAAACTTAATGGCAGCTGTGAAGTTTGTTCTTCTCTGTGCCTCACCCCTTACCCCCGCGGACACAGGCTTGAAAGGTTATTTTATCGTTTGGGTTTAACGCACAGTTCCTGTTGGAAAGTCCACTGGAACGGGGCCACAGGGCTGCTGGTGAAATATAGTCACATCACATCAGTGAAATGGCAAACATGGAGTTCAGTCTACTGCAACTAATGGAGCCTTATAGAAAAATCCGGATATATACTTACTGTCTGTTGCAGGAATTGAACCATTCATAAGACAAAAATAACCATATTCTGATCATTCGATTGATTAAATAACACTGAACTATACCTTTTTCTTTAAGGATGGGAAATCATCAAATGACCCCTTCCGCTCTGGGTGGAGCGGCAGGGAGTGTCAGACTCTTACTGACTAAAACCCACCCATGCTCCTCTTAGTGCCTTTTACTTTCCAGGGCCGCGGTAACTCTTTCGAACATATTCCGCGACCCTGGACTGAACTATACCTGAATTTAGAATAAAATTCGAGAAAATAATTAGCCCATCAGCTGACCTTTTTGTCAGTACCTACCTAAAAAGTGGTTGCAATGGGTTTTGAAGACATTGGTCTTGTATGACATTTTATTATAAAATTTAAAAATAAAATCATATTAAAGTTTAAGAAATGGCTAATGTTGCTATAGTTATACCAATAATTACTTCTATTCTATATTTTTATATGGCAAGCAAAGCCGATGTCGACTATTCTGCCAATGTCTAAAGTATATTGGAAAAGCAAGTGTGTTTAAAAGCTGGTAATGAACAGTAGGTAGAAACCAGATTCTTCTATTGATGGTACAGTTGAATACTTGTTGGGTTAGTATGGGACTGAAACAAACACAAACAATAGATTTTTTACATAAATATTACAATAACATTGATAAAATAAAATACAATAAAATAACATTATATGCCACATCCATACCGATAGTGATTTGGAGTCGATTATGACTCATAGTTTAATATTATTGTGACAGATGAAAATCATCAGCGCCACAAGCAGTTCTGAAGAGGAATAATAATTACTTAAATGTTACTAATTTCTCAACAGATGTCACAGAATGGGTCAGACGCGGCCGGTGACCATATACCGGTTACTAAGCATAGGCACCATCGAGGAGGGAATCTATCAAGTCGCGCAGGAGAAGCTCAACCTAGAGAAACATGTCACTGGAGTAGATGGTATGTACCTCACATTCATAAGTTAGTAGTGTCTAAGGGCTGGTCGATAGGGCTGAGAGGTTCTGGAGCGCACACAGTGTTGAGGGGCCACGGAGCCTGCTGGATACCGCGAGATGCGGTGACTCGCGCGCTCAGCTTGCCAGCCAGCCGTGGTGCATTCCAGCCTGCAGAGGGCCGGCTGGAATTATAATCTTAAAGGGCTGATGCACATTAGCCGTGGTTTTCAGTGACAAACAAATATCAATCTTGAGTTAGTTGTAATAAAGTTGAAATCAAATAAGTTTCCTCCTGAATAAGTTACAATAAGTTTTATAGAAGGCTGCTTCACTTAAAACTGTACAATAGCATTTACATACGAAACTGCGTTTTATGTTACAGAAAACGATAAGACAGAACAAAAGAACGTGGTGCGGTTACTATCAGCCGCCCTCGGCCTCACGTCTCCGGGGAAATGATCAGCGAGCAACGCTTCCCTAGTGTCCGACCAAGCACTGACCAATCAGGGCAGACAATAGTGATACCACCAACATTGGCCACCAATGTTCTTGGAGTGTGAAGTGCGTGCTGTGAATATGTCCTCTAATGTATATTGTGAAACAAGAATTTATAAGTGATTTATTCAAGCTTTGATAGGTTAAATTTAAACATATTTTGGATACATGGATTCAATTGTCTTGTTCATTTGCCTAATAAACTGAACACTCAAATGCTACATAAAATTTAAGACACTGATATTGTCTTTGTCACTTTAAGATATATTTGAGCAACATACATTTAAATATGTCTTAAAGTAAAGTGGCATTTGAGTATTTGGAGGAATTAAAAAATACCGGTGCGATTTTGTCATTGTATTGCCACCCACTGCCTTATAAATATGTCATTAAACTGTATTTAATGTTAAAACAACGTAACTATAGACACTAGCTGTAGTGTAGATTCAGCTCTAAATGACTCGATTCTCATGGTTTTTGAAGGTGAACGATAAATAAAGGCCCGTTAAGATTTACGCGATAATAGCCAATGGGTACCTAAAATGCATATGCTTAGAATGCACACTATGAAAATTTGCCACATGCCTATAATAAACCGCGTACTGAAAGACGCAGTGCTAAGGAGGGCTTCACACAAGGTCGTCCAATGACCTGGTGAGGGCTGCTGGAAGCATAGTATTGGTCAATGTGCCGCGGGGAGGCCTATATCCAGCAGTGGATGGACCTCCGACTAAATTATTATTATGACAGGCATTAATTATCGCCCAAATTTAGAGGTACAATTGCGATCGGCGATCGTGGCGACCGCGACCCACTCGTATGAACAACTATAGGACACTTACGGGTCCCCGCGACCGGGCCTGGCCTGCGACTGACATGGCGACCGCGACGCTGTTGCGCCGAGAGCATTGCGGTCTAGATGGGTTAATACCAATATTTTTCAGTATTAGCTAATTTGAATATATTAGTCTAGGAATATTATAATATCTTAACTAATATTTGAGGATTAGTGATATTTAACTAAGACCTAATAATTATTACGTATCACTTCCATATTAGATTAGTGTTCATAATCATATCAACAGTTTGTTGGACTACTAAATGTAAATCCATAGATTATGTACATGTTAGGTAATCTATGGATTATGTGATATTAAATATTAGCATGACAGTTCGTCGGATTACTAATATGTGAATCCATAGAATCACTAATCTCTCAACTAATAGTAATATTATATTCGTCACACTCCTAGTGCGGTCGCGCGACGCAGCCGAAAAGCACATCAAGTGGTGGCGTTTTCTTCCTACGAGGACGATTTATGTTGGTAGAACTTAGACGTAATGTTAATAAAAACCCACCTAGGTATGATGATTGATGCAAGACTCCAATAAAATAAATATAACACCATAAGAAAAAAATAAAAAATTCTATAAAACAGCTTTATAATAATGTCAAAGGCACGACCAAAAAGCTCCTAATCGTTTAGTTAAGCAACTGCAAGAGCATTGAACCAGTGTTTTGTCGCGTAGATTCGTTTGCTATGAGTCGCTTAGCGACAGGCGACCATGATCGTCTGGTCGCGGTCGCGCGTCGCCAAGATCGGAATGGTACCTTTAGTGGGTCTTCATTTGAAAGCCGATTTATTGCACATTCTCTTGCCGATATTAAAACCGATAATGGAGTCGTCCTAAGCATCAAAAATCTCATCTTGACCGAGTCAGAAGTTAACATAATATACGTACATTTTTAAAAGAATCATATTAATATATTATATTATTGATGAATAGCTGGGGCTCGATTCTGCTATTGCAATCGTGTCTCAATGACCGGTCAGTGATCGAATATTTGACAGTTTTTGTATGGGAAATGTGTCAAAAGTTTGACGTTATACGTCAAAAATCGATCATTGACCGGTCATTGAGACACGATTGCAATAGCAGAATCGACCCCCTGGACTGTAGCGTATTAATTCGAATATTATTGCAATTCTTTTTCTCTTCTCTGTGCAATGGCCATATCCTATACCATCATGTGAGGCTAAAATGTGCACATCGGAGGAATATAGTTTATTTATTGATACATTTGGGGCTCGGGAAATCATGTTATCTCGCTTCCAATGAGAGGTGACAACTGCGTCTCTCTGAGCGAGATCGCAAACATTTACGACCGACAATTATTCCTTTTCGATATGCACACTTTAGTACCTATATTTTATTTCTATAATATATTTATGTATGTAAACAAAACATATTTACCTACATTTGATAAATAATTATTTATTTAAAATAACAAATTATACAGCAAAGTTACTCCTGAGATTGCTTTGTAAAAACTTGTTTGTTGGAAATGAACGTAAAATATACCTTTGGCAATGAACGAAACGCACTAGATGTTCAGTTTGTAAGTATTTATGTGAAAGAGTGAAATAAACTGTATGTGTGACTATAAAGTTTAAATGTATTATTTATTTGTACGATATTGCCTACCGTGTAAATTTACGTATTTAAGCGTAAGCCTCATGTCGTTTATATTGAGATGCTGACAAAATGGCTGGCTTCCAAAGTCAGTCCTTCATTAATGAACTAACAAGTCAGTTCATCATATCTGAACAGAGTCATCACTCCCATCATGATTCCATTGTGAAAAAGAGATAGTGCCATTCGTCCTGTAGCTTCGTCTCTTTGACACGTCATAGTAATGAATGATGGCTTGAACATTTCACAGTATTCATTCATTCATTTCACCTTTCATGGAAGAAAAAACTGTTGGCAAGTAGGTACATAATTTCAGTTGAAGTGAACCCCAAAGCCTACAATTTCACTCTCTCTATGTTGCTGAAAATAAAGTTTATTATTCAATGTCATCCAAATAGGTGCATGGTGCCTAACCCATTGGTTAGGCACCATGTAAAATCTAATGATTAATCATTAGATTTTGAACCAAGATATTCTGACCCTCGAGTGTCCCATTGACCAATGTTGAAATCTTTGTTAATTTATAACTGTACTAATAGTAGCAAACAGCATAGTACAAATATACTAAAATAGTTGCCCCCAACAAGTTTATATTTTGATAAACGCCAAATTTTTTCTTTTTCATTATAATGCGTCCTGCGAAATCCCGAATCCAACGGGGTTTGGGATTTCCCGGGACTTTTTACGATTATGAGGCTAACAGAATTCAAGTTTCCAATGTCAGCATATCAATATAAACGTCAAACTAATAATATTGAAGCGCCCACAGACTAGCATACAAATAAAACTTACTGAATACAATGTGACTTACAGCTTTGTACTACTGAGGTATTCGGGATATTTAGCGTAAGGACTAGAAATGTGACAGCGTAAATAAAACGTAACTATAAAAGCTTGTTTCAGTGTCTGTGTATCATTATTTTTTGGAAATACCTACTGTAAGACACTCAAATAAACATAAGAAAATATGAACATAAGAAAAATGTATTTCTTATGTTCATAACGGTTATTATATAAAATATTGCAAATTAAAATGGATGAATTTTTACATTTTTGGTGTAAACCGAAAGCATATTGCCTCTTTTTACTTTGGAAAATGTGATTTATTATTTTACTGTATATAAAAGTGATTATTTACAAAAATTATAATTATTTACTAATAAATAATAATCATTTACTAATAAATAATAACTATTTAGATATTTCCAGTGTTGTCACTAAAATGACTGATACACAAACATTGGAACCAAACAAAAAATTGTAAAAAAGTATACGCGAATTATTAATGTACCTATTAGATTAATAAAATGATGAATGTATCTCGTTATTATTAGGAACTTTGTAAGATAAAAAAGTAAAATATGTTATATTTGGTAAGCTTAGCACATAAAATTTAAACAAACAGTGTGACAACTTTTGTACTTCTCTAATTCTTTAGACCTTGTAATATTATTTAGGCTAAGGCTTGTTCAGTTAGCTAACTTTATGCCTTTGATCCCAAACACTAGGTGGCATAAATAAAAAACGCACTATTGGATTTTCAACAAGCTCAGTACAGACTTCAAAATCCAAAAGGGAACAATATATTTAAATTAGTCTGCTTTTGCCCCGCTATTAAGGCAAAGTAAACAGGCCATATTTTGTGTTTGAAGAACTTGTATTAGTATATTTTCATCATACAATGACTACAAAATATACCAATACAAGAAAAAAATATAATATCGCGCGTCACCTTCGTAATTCTGAACCTAGCCTTATTACCAAATCTGGTTACACCCTGTATATCCCTAAAGTTAATAGACTAGCTGTTGCCTGTGGCTTTATTTGTTCTTATTATAAATATTGCACAAAAATAATTTTTTAGTCAGTTTTTCAAAATCCTGGAACAGTTACTTACTTCTGTTTTGAGCAGCTTGATTAAATTATCCTGCTAGCCATGAATTTTCTTCGATCCATGAATTTCATAGAGCGAAATCTATAAAAAAAACTTGCCACAATATGGTTTTCGCAATCATTTTGATACTTCTATTTTTATATTACATTCAGCATGCCTGACTTAATCAGCCAATACTTGAGTTTCCTAAGGCCAAAGTATACTTGTACTCATTTGGTTTTATAAACTAATAAATTGAGTAATGTCTAACTTTTTGCCAAATCATTATAAGTGAACGCATATGCACCAATATAACGCATTTAAAATTCTACCCTATTGCTTTTGCGGTAAGTCTTAATTTTCACTAACACTACCATGTACGAGTGACAAAAAAGTTAAGCATTACTCAAAATTGCGATCTTATGAGTTTTGTTTTGTATTAATTAGTAATTTATTTAGTTTTTTTAGATCAATTTTTCGGGTTAAGTAGTAAGTTTTTAGTTTAATTTTAGTGTAGCACATTCCTTAGTAAATAATATATTAGTTGATTTTATTTTTCTTTTTTATTTCATTACCCATGCTTGTTTTGCATGTATTATTGACTCCTTCCATATTAGCATCCTTCTTTACAATAATAGTGAAGATTTTTTAGAGTTTGAGTGCCCGGTACAGTTACGCCGGTAACTGTATGAAGCTAACGTGCAGGGTGTAGACAGTGCCATCTAGTGTTGCAATTTCGGAACTTTTACCTTATAAATACTTGACATTGCTACTTCTGCGCTGCCGCTTATAGTATTTCCTAAACGCTCATATTACACTGGCGAGAAGAGGGTGATACAACTTTTAGGGCAGCAGTTGAGTAACTGTTAGTATTAAATCTTCTTTTTTAAACTTTACTGTAAATATAATTTATTTAGCTGATAGTTTTCAACATTCTTTACAACGCTGTAGATATAATTTTCTTATTTACGCCTTAGGCGTCGTACTTGGCTAACGATCGTACGAGACGATGCGATTTCGTCACGCGATGAAAATGATCCTGTGCTCGCGCGATGAATTGCAAGCTTCGATCAACTAATTGTTAATCAAAGTTTGCAGGCTTCAATTAGGACATCAAAGAAATGTGTCTGTTTAATCTCGTCGTACGACGAAATCGCATCGTTAACTTGTATAATACGATCGTCCGCGTCGATAGCCTTTTTTTCTTTATTTTTTTTATGGATGGGAAATCATCAAATGACCCCTACCGCTCTGGGTGGAGCGGGAGGGAGTGTCAGACTCTTACTGACTAAAACCCGTCCGTGCTCCTCGTAGTGCCCTTTGCTTTCCAGGGCCGCGGTAACCCTATCGAACAAAATCCGCAACCCTGGCAGGTTCTGGCCCTAACCGCGTCGTTAGCCTAGGACGACGCCTTAGTCCATTTTATCTTAGCCATAATTTTAATTATTAATACTTATGCAGTGTAAGTTTACACGATCTTTACTCCTTTCACAATTTAGTCAAGTTTAGTAATCTTTATTTTTTAGTCCGGTTTAGCGTCACTTATGTATAGCGGCCGTAAATATACAACATTGAGTTTCAGACAAAGTTCGGCTTTGTAGAGCGCCGTCTACAAACTTTTCTACAGCCAGTTGCCGAGTAAAAGCCATGCTGAATTAATTTTGACTTGCATAACATAACTTTCATTCATTCAGCTTACTTTTGCGTTCTGCGCAACGCAAATAAAGCTATGCGAGCTACACTAAGGCTCAATTTACATTACCGCGGAACCGAAGCGTCAATCTAAAACTTAACCATAGCAAATTCACCCTTATCTCCGCAACGTAATGCACATATTTCTTTTAAGTTAAAAATAAGACCCGCGAATTCGACGGAATTCGCGCGTCTAAGCGGAAGAGGTACCTATCTCAGAAGAAATATGTGAATTACGGTGTGGAGATATGGGTGAATTTGCTATGTTAAGTTTCAGATTGACGCTTCCGTTCCGCGGCGGCGCCGGCGCCGCGGCGGTGTAAAGTGAGCCTAAATTAACATATGCAATGAGCTCTTGGTCTGCAACCGGGATGAAGTTAAATCAGTAGTGAGCTTCTATAAACATGTCAAAGTGCAAAACTTAGGCGAAGTGAACGACATGTGAGCTGTCAAACTATACAAACAAGATGGTATGACAGCTCACTTGTCGTTCACTCCACCTAAGTGTACACGGTGAGATGTCGACAGAATAGACCGGCTGTTACACAAGAGATCTCTTTAACCTTTTGAACACCATTGTCAAATATATGTGACAAACGACAACTTACCCTGTACGCCAATATCACAATTATTATGTGACAAAAAATACCGGGGAATTAGTGGCTTGGAGTGGGGGTTACGCCGATACATTTATGCTCTGGCGTTCAAAAGGTAAATCAAAACGTTATGTGGCTAGTATCTACACTTTTACAGTTTACCTACTTGTACATGTATACTGCTCAAAACTGTAGCATAAAATGTATAATTATTGCAATATTTATTAATAGTTGCTCATCCCATTGCGTTGACATAACAATGTCATAATTTTATTATTATCTCATTGGGGTCAGAAAAATAAATGAAGACACGTTATCTGCTAGAAATTATTAATTTCTAGCAGATAACGTGTCTTCATTTATTTTTCTGTCCTTGTAGGACCTAACTATTATTAGCGTTCAATGTTTGTCCTTCTAGCGCGCCCCCTACCCACATCTACGTCCGGACTAAAAATAACTTTTGTTTGTTATATTTAATTGATCTTTCCCACAATGTTTATTCACGAATAAAACATCGGAAACTGGAGTTCTCACTCCTGCATGCATCGGAAATCATTAAAATTATTTACAATAATTGATTTAAGCAGTATGTAAATATGTAGGTGGGGCTACATATTTAGCTATAAATTCGCAGTCACAAACTAAAAACACCTCTAATTTTCCTACATTTTGACAAGTTTATGACATTAATTGTCGTTATTGCGACTTAAAATTATAACGCTTTCTAGTTACGAGAATTCGCATTCTGATTATTATGTCGAATATTCAATGGGGTGAGCAACTCTGTCAGGTTGGTGATGTATCCCATATTATATATTTATTTTCTTATTGTAAATGAAATAACACATGTTGAGTGAGAAACTGGCGTTTTACTTTAGCAGCTAAACATAATTAATTATCCCTATTTCCCTTGGTCACGCCATGACTTGAGAACGGCTAAGCATACCGATTTCATTCTTTCATCTTTTTGCAGTTGATAGCCCAGTGCTTGAGGAAGGTTTTAGGGTAGTTGACATCACATTTAGAAAATGGAAGTCATTCGATATCCATGATTAACCTAACAAAAATGTTAAGATACCTAAGCATTTCGATTTCTTGAAAATCGTTCTGACTTGGCCCGGACTATCGATATTCAAAATCCCCATTTTCCCCGATAATGCCAATCCCCAATCAACTTAAGATTCCCCCAAAGACTACAATAGTATACTGGCTAGATTCCCCGCAATTTGGGGAATTCCCTACACATTGGGAATGCTATACGAAACCTGTCAAAATGTCGTTCTTAGACAGCTTCAAAATTTTGACGCTAGAGGCGCTAGTTAGAATCTTTTCATAGGTTTTGCATAGGCATTACATGGTATGATACCGTGGAATATAACATGAAATTTAACACGAGTGAGGCGTCCACGGTCCAAATGAGTGCAATGTAACACAACAACATTACCGTGCGTTACATTTCATGTTACGTTTCACCAATCTAAAGCAAACATAATAAATAAGTAGGTATAACCAAATAATAACTAAAAAAATGTTCACCCAAAACTAACATTTGTGTAAAGCCGCGCGATTCGCAATTCTTTCAGCGCGTTAAGTTCACAGAGTACATTTTTATAGAGGGCAATTCAGTTCATCCGACGGCAGACAGCAGCCTTTCACTTCGTGTCGTTGTCGAAAAGATGTGGGTGTGCGCATTTGGGCAATGCCGAACGATCGTAAACATAACAAAACAGCACACACTGACACTGCACCTCTTCGCTAGTACTTTCAGGCTGGGTTGGGAGACCAAAACTGTTCAATGATTTACTGGAGGATTTATAGAAGTTGTTTTATGGGTACTCTATACCTATACCAATAAAAAAAGTAAAATACATTATTTTAATTACAGCAAAACGAAACATTTAGGTACTACTCGTGCGAGTTAGCTGTGGCTCCAATGACGTTTTGTGTAAAGTAAGTACAGTGTGCAAAAAAGTTTTTGTTTCCATTTCATGTAGTTCACGTTTTTTTTTTAATATACGTGTAACAGACAGAATAAACGCAATACCTTTTAAGGGGTCATTGTACTCATCACTATGAACAACTTTTATTATGGGCACAGTACTTAAGGAGCCAAAGCCTAAATCCCGTTAAAAAAAATATTTTGTCGAGTTATGCGCACAGAAATGTATGGTATGGGGCAGTCGATTTTTTTAGCGATTTCAGTGTTGGTCCCATAATAAAGGTTGTTCATAATGGTGAGTACAATGACCCCTTAAGAGGTATTGCGTTTATTTTGTTACACGTTGTATAAATCGGTTTAGGTAGTATTTCATTATCATCTACGTAAATTATATAGAATCTATCCAGATTCACTGTTTATTTTGTAACAGGTTGTGTTGCTAGACAGTGATTCAGAATAATTCTTTAGGTATCTGCCTACCTACCTAGTTAGGTAGCTACCTACATGATATTTATATATATTACCGGCAAATACAAAGCAGTTACCAAAGCAAGAGCCGATGTAGAGCAGCCAAACATCGTTTCAGTATTTCAATGGTTGAATAGTTCGCGAATCGTACGCAGGCGCGGCGCGTATTCCAACAACACACGCTCGCCACTTCGTGCCACATTCTCACTTGGTAAATAAATAACAACACAGTGTATGCGAATTTATACGAGTGTAGAGTACGAGAGTGTGTCGGATGTTGCAGTGATGTGGCTTCCCCCTACGGACACGGTAATGATGAAGAAGGGCTGTGCTGTGTGTGCCTGCGACTTTGGCTGTGGCGTAGCGCGTGCGGCGATTCGCTGCTGAGGTGCGCGACACAGTGCGCGCTCCGTGTCGCGACACACACGCACACAGTGAGGTAACGCGAGCGCAGCCGCGGCGCGCCAGTCGGCACACCGCCCGGGCGGGCGCCACACCACACGACCGGGATCTGCGCGAGCGACGAGCGGCGACACGAACCAAAATAATATCAGTGAAATAAACACGTATCCGCCAAACGCTGTAACATGCGAGCGCAAGATTCTGGTGAGTACTTCCACATCCTACCCCACCTACAATACACAGTGACAAACCGAAACTAATCTACTTAGTTTTAAAGGCATTTTCTACGTCTCTATATTTAGTTACGCGCCTTATTTTGGGACGCTGCATTGACGAGGGAGTTTCACGCTGCGCTTTTACGCGGTTTCCTCCGTCTGTGTGTGTTTCCCGCGTGAAAATTACATTATGAACATTGAGCCTAATACAACAATTGACCCGCGTTAACCCATGCGTCAGAGTGGCGTACGTACCAAAAACGAATAGTGAAATCCGTCGACTGAAAATAAATCTGATATCTAAGTGAAATGAAAGTGACGGCTGCACATAGTTTAGGAGCGGCTGAAGCGAAAACATAGTTTCAAGTCGGCTAATTAGTTTGGAGCACGATAAAAAATAGATTTTCTTGTGTGTGCTTCTGTTCTCAATAGGCCGCAGACTGCGCTCTGGCCTACATACCGGCACACACCTACAAAAGATCAATGTCTCTTAGCTTGGAGGCGTCAATGAATGGATCACTTTACCTAGTAGGTACCTGCGTTTGTAGGTAAACAACATAGGTACCCTACCTACCTAATTTATTATCAAAGTAATTATTAGGTACACATGTTAGGTACTAAAATTACTTTAAAAGTCCATTTTTCGGACACCCTTGAATTCAACAAGCAAGATAAATCTACATTGGTCTACTAGGTATTCATGCATGACTAAGAGCGGAGTCATTGAGATTTGTCAGAAAGCAAAAAATAAGCATTACCTAAGTTATTTATCTAACTTGGCACTTGTCTAATGATGCCAATAGGTACCTATTAAAATTTATTGACTAGGTACCTACCTAATCTACCTATTTGGTTAGGAATAACATCCGTCATCCAAAACGTCTCGGCAATGTGAATAATTTTGTTATAGGAAAACTAAAGGCGTAGGAATCTTCGAATAAACCTTCCCCCTATCGCGTAAAAGTCACCCGATCAAAACAAAAGCAAAAACGACCTAGATAGGTACTACCTACAATAAACGTAGCTGTGTTGCTCACAATTCTAGTAAACTAATAATGTAATAATTCAAATTCGTAGTTACAGTTAATGAACAGCTAAAAATCGACTTTATTGGTGCGCCATCGCCAGCGCTCGAGAACCGGCGTTAGGTAACAAAAAATATAGCGAATGGACTCAGACGATTGATTCAGGTCGTTTACCCCTGAAACTGAGACCGCGGCCGACAGACTTACAGTAGGTAGTCGTTCGCTTTATGAAGTTATTATTGCACTTCAACATTATTCCGACTCGATAGTTAGGTACCTAAAACAAAGTGAAAATAAAACCAGCCTCTACAACAGAAAGTTGCCGGCAATGCTAATCTGAAATGAAAGATCGCGTAATTAGTAAATATATCAAGAGAGACTACTGCCTAATAAATGCAGCTCTTAACGAAGGAAAGAGGTTTACCTGCAAGGTAATCAAAGAAGTAGGTTTTTATAACTTTTAAAATGTGTTTGGAAAGACAGCAGCAGTGGCAGCAGTGACCACAATAAACGGAGACAGGACATACCTAGTTGAAAAAAATACTCTTACCTACCAAGAAGGAATAGTTACCTACTGTTATGTTTCCATAATATTATTAAGTAGGTACCTATATTTGTTGCAGCCAACTAGCTTAATGAGCTGTTTCATTAAAAGCCTAGCCTTTTGATTTCATTGAACTGCGCCGTTTAATCAGCGTTTATGTCCGTTTAAGGACTTTCCCATGTCACTTATTTTTCTTGTTGACATGGGCAAGTCCACATTTAAATGAAAAGGCTAGGCAACCAATTAAACGGTTGGTTAAGCTAATTGGCTGCGACATACCCACATAATAAAGAGTATTTTAATACCTATATTCCTGGTAGAGTAGGGAGTTATTCTGAGAGTATTATTGTTGCTGTAGGAGGTCCCTACATCACAGTCCCAAACTTACCTTAGATGTAGGTAAGTGTTGTACTGCAGCGAGCAGGAAACTGAGTTATGGCAGGATGAGCGATCGCCTACAACCCATTTCCCGCGGTTTAGCGACTTCCACACAGTTCCACATCAAGACTAAAAACGCCACAGTTTATCTTGAAAAGCGAATTGTTTTCAACAAAGTTGAAAACTGTCTTCGAAAATTTTGAGTTTGACGACACGGTTGGCGCAGTGGTTGAGCTATTGGCTGCCGCGCTGCGTGTCGCGGGTTCGATTCCCGCTCGGAACAAATTGTTGTACGGCCTACAGATAGTTGTTCCGGGTCTGGCTGTTTGTGTATGTGAGCGCACCCACGATACAGGAGAAATTCATAGTGTGGGGGGGCAACGTTTTTATTAAAATAAAAATACAAAAAATAATGGTGGCGGATGTATTATTGACAGATTTACGTTAAGTATGGCTAGGTGGAAAGTGTTTTCTGACTTCCGAGACGACACGGTAGATACCATTTATACCATACCAACGTGCTACGTTCCAAATAAAGGCTCCCATAGACAGGTGTCACGCGACACTGCGACACCGACGCGATAACCAGAAAGTACTCCACAAATTATATTTATCCGTACATAAAATAATTTCTTCGAAAAATGCTCGTCGTGTTATAGAGATGATGTGCATCCTTAAAGCGACCCAATCCCGTTTCACTAACTGGGAAAACACCTGTAATTTAAACGTACGTACATTATGGAGGAGTCTCCAGCACCTTAGTGAAATAGTTACTCTCCCTAAAACCTCTTCAATTATTTAACAAACCCACTCTATGAACCATTTTTAGGGTTCCGTACCCAAAGGGTAAAAACGGGACCGCGGTGACTCTTTCGAACAAACCGCAACCCTGGCAGGCACTGGCTCTAGCCAACCACGTCTATTATGCTGACATCTCTTTGAGGCGCGCGTCACAACACAACGCGTCGTCGATCGTTGAACCAACTTAGGAAGTAGGTAAATTATTCTTGTTTATTTCTGAGAGTATGCAGGTGATCTAGGGTTTACCTAAGTGCTTTCTCTTTGTAGTGTTCCTAGCATCCTACGCTTGAAACCACTCCTTAGGAAAGTTCGCTAAAATTGTTTGAGGTCGATCTCTCATAGATCTTGTTAAAGTTTAACAAAATTCTCTGCTTCATGTACTTATCATTTCCTTTCCATGGTGCAGTAGCAACTTGAAAGAAGTACTTAAATTCCAAGATTCTACGACACCTTTTTCAGAGGAAGTATTATCTTGATCAATGATGTAGTGGCTCATCTTCAATAACTTAGTGTTCTTTAGATCTGATCACCAGGCTTAGTGGACTCATATATCTCAGGCCTATTCACCTGATAGGCCTGAGTTATATATAGTTTAGTTATATAGAAAAGAATATTTGCCACCTGGCAAGTATTTTATTCTGAAACGCGAGTTATTTTTTTAATGACGATGAGGTTTAAAAATGCAAGGTGAATGACCACAAAAATATCTGCATAGGATACTATATAATGTGTGCTAGTTAAACAAAGTGTTTGATAAGATAACAATCTTCAGAACCTAGTTTCTCTGTACTGTTTCAGACTACATCTAGTGTTTTACTTTAGAAGCAGCATCGTAGTATGTAATTATAATGTCGTTTGTAGTAAAAGTTGGAGTAGAAATATCCGAAATTAAGAATACAGTGGCCATAGTTTAAAAAACAATAGAAAGACACATTCGTGCTGTTGCTTTTTCAACCATTTTGTATCGAGAATTAGGCAGATATGAGCTATGACTATGATATGAGTCAATTAAACACGTGCTTTATGTCTGTGTGTATGAGTTGACTTAAGATTGCTCAAAAAACTTATTTCTTTAATATTCGTTTAGTAAATTTTTGCGATTGCACCTGAGATGGTCACATTCGGATTCTAAGAACAGTAATAAGCAGACAGTAAAAATTTTCACAGATTGCGTATTTCTATTGCCGCTACAATTAAAAAAAAAATAAGTAAAAAATAGAAGAAACATGTTTCTTTCGGTTTCTGGTAGGTACGGAACCCTTCGTGCGCGAGTCCGACTCGCACATGGCCGGTTTTTTCTATCGTAATTTTAATAAAATTGAATGCAACAATATTCATAAGAAGCCCTGCAGGCCATGCGAAGGTATAAGACGATGGAACGTGAGATGTGTGCGTAAATGCTGTATCCTGCCGCCATGCTATGAGTAACGGCCTTGAGGGTACCTATCATAACTGCGGTTGATGTACAGTTATAGTAATCGATGTGTAACTCTATCTGCAGGAAATAATACTTATACCTAAATCCTTTTTCAATAGAAAATAAGTATCTACCTTTACATAGCTTTAAAAATAATTAAAATTTTATTTTACCCAAGATTAATGATTCGATTTTTAGTATTGTTCATGTCAGATAGTTTTATGTAATTTTCATAGTGATGTAACGCAAAGCAATGTGTTGACTGAATGAGATAACAGTGTGTAATATCAATATGCATAATATTTAGTTTTACATGAAATATTATAAATATTTATTTATTTTTATATATATTTATGATTATTTATTTATTTTATTTATTATCTATCTATTTTTATACAAATATAATAAAGCTTTTTTTAAAGTTTTGAAAAATTATTAGAAGTGAGACTTAAGTTTTCCCTCGATTATTTGGCAGCAGCATATTTCTGTTGCCACTATAACAACAAATACTAAAAATCAGAATAAAACAAATATTTAAGGGGGCTCCTATACAACAAACGTGTTTTTTTGCCGTTTTTTTATAGATATATAGGTACGGAACCCTTCGTGCGCGACTCCAACTCGCATTTGGCCGGTTTTTTTTTAAATATTGATAAACTCGCTTTTGACCTCCAACAAACCTGATGGAAGCGATAATAATGGTCGACGATGGACCACGCTGGCCTAGAAGTAACCTATTCACTCTTCAGCTTGACTTAAAGACCCCAGGTTATCCTCCCATTAGGACGTCCCATCAAGGGACGTCCGCTCCGACTGCCGGAATTCCACTCCTCAGCTGTATGCGTCCTTTTCTATTTCATCCTATTGAGTTTATCTTGAGCATCACCAACCAACCTAATTTAGAATACAAAATCTCTCCATGCACAATAAAATCTGCACAAAATGTAAATGGAGTGTAAAGCTAACGCGCATGCGCGGCGATGCTAATATAGCCATGAACCGTTTGCCTCAGTTTGCCTAGACATTCAATTAGCAAGTATTCTGCTAACTGCGTTACGTCAACATCTTTGTTGAGTGTTTGATGCACCGCGAACAATAGAGGCTGTGTAATATGAATATCTTCGATTTAAATTCATATATATTTCCAATTTTCAAAAAAATCTATACATATAATAAAACTGTAGAAGAGGTCAATTCTGTACATTGAATATAAACTAAAAAAAATACTCCAGGGGTGCTTTATACAAACAGTAGAAGCCAAAAATATTTTTTTTTCTTTTTTTGTCTGTCTGTCTGTCTGTCTGTCTGTTGTTCGTCTTTCACGCAAAAACCACTGGACGGATTTTAATGAAACTTTTTTTGTTGTATAGCTATTAGTCCTCGCCAACATATAGGCTATAATTTATTTTGAAGATCTGAATACAAGACGTGGAACCTTAGCAGCCCGGCTAATCTATAAGAGATATTAATATACCGCTTAAGGAATAGTTGGTCAACATGATGAGTACTGTCTGTCGACATAAAAAAAATGAAGGTCTAGAGCACCTGATGTGGAACCCTTTCAGGGAGTTAAGCTATCGGCTATTTTAATCAATTGTCAACAGATCTCATAGTCCGTTGGTTTAAAGCCTGCCTCTCGAAAAACTAGGTGTGGGTTCAAATCCCGCAAATTTTGTAATTATTTTTGAATTATTTTTATTTTATTTATTTCCTTATTTTTTTATTCCTACCAAACCTAATATTTTCAAATATTCATCATCATCATCATATCAGCCGAAAGACGTCCACTGCTGGACATAGGCCTCCCCCAAGTGTCGCCACAACAACCGGTCCTGTGCGTCTCGCATCCATCGGTTACCCGCGACCCTCACCAGATCATCGGTCCACCATGTGGGAGGCCTTCCAACGCTGCGTCTTCCGGTACGCGGTCGCCACTCCAAAACTTTTCGGCCCCATCGACCATCTGTTCTGCGAGCAATGTGCCCTGCCCACTGCCACTTCAATTTGGCGATCCTTCGGGCTATGTCGGTAACCTTGGTTCTCTTGCGGATATCATCATTTCTGATTCGATCACGCAAGGAAACTCCGAGCATTGCCCTCTCCATTGCCCTTTGGGTGACTTTAAGCCTTCTGATGAGGCATTTTCAAATATTAATAATATGTTATTGCTGTATTTTGCATATCTTTTTAGAAAGACAAGCAGAACCTATTTTCTGTTTATATGTATTCTGTTTCGTTTGCATCGCGATAAAAAATACAAAACTAATGTAGAAAACATTCACATAAACCTGATAGGATTATGGCAATCTAGAAGAAATCAACTTATTATCTACATGCATAGTAAGTAGGGGTAAGTACCTTTAATGACACTTGCAATGCCATCTGTTGAGCGAAACTGTACTTACCATCAACAGCACGAGAATTACACCAAAAAGTATATTTTAGTTAAAGATTCTTTTGATACTTACCAGGCGTTACGCATTTGATGCAAAAAAAAATTGCTCCACTGACTTTGTTTTCATTTTTTTTTACTTTTGATAGGAACGCGTTTGACCACTATCTCACCTGATGGCAAACGATGATGTGGTCGAAGATGGAGCACGCTTGCCTTTAAGTAACCTATTCACTCCTGATAAGACTCCCAGGCTGTAACTATCCGGAAACACGGACTCAGTCAGGGAATTCCACGCCATGTGTTTCCAAAACGTTTTGTTCATGTGGGTGTGAGGTCCACCGTGTACCGGTGGCGTACCGCCGTACGTCTTGTGGTCCGATGATGGAACGAGCTTGGCGGAATTAAACTATGCAATTCCGTCGCACACTCCCCAAAATGCAACCGATACAAAACCGACAGGCTAAAAACTCGGCTTCGATGCTCAAGACATTGGAGCTTCGAATCGGTGAGCCTTTCACCTCTTGAATTTCTTTCCCAGGATTTCCCTCATTCCTAATTATTTTCTGTTTATTTTGAAACAAAACTGTTCAATTCCCAGTCAGCTGGTGATTCGTCGTGACCAGCCTAGGGCCAGAAATTACCAGTAGCGGGTTTCACACTCCAGAGCTTCAAGGGGAACTGTGGATCCCTGGGCAATGACGCCACAGAAGAACTCGCGAAGATAGGTTTCGAGATGGTAGTGCTGGACCCGTACCCGCTCCTCCTTCTTCCTTTCTTTCACACAGTTTCGTGCATGAATTTGCCAGAGAACAACTGAACTTCATGACAACAAATGGTGAAAAAAGTGAAAAATGGCAATGACAAGTCTATAAACGTGACTAAATGTACCTCCGTAATAATAGGGATTATTATTACGGATCATTGCCCTTAAATTTTTTTAACTTATGCACTACAGACAGCCCAATTTGCGGAGGTTGTTTCGACGCCGGCCACGTCATCCTGGCCATGACATTCCGACGTGAAAAAATCCTCGGGACGGTGAGGTGCAGGTTTCAAATCAAATCTTTTATTGCAATCCATAATGTACACATACAGGTGGTAAATATAGGTTTGTGAGTGCTAAGTGATTGAGCTGACTTTTATCTCAGATTATCACTCCCTTGCGGCTTGAGTATTATCGGTCGTCTCTCCGCTCAACCTGTGAAGCACACTGGTGGCTTTTGTACATTTGGGCGGAGCTAGGCTTGCAAACTTAGAGAGGACAACGGAGTCTCTACTCTACTCTATCCGTTGTGGGTTTTTTTTATGGATGGGAAAACATCAAATGACTTCTTCTGCTCTGCGTGGAGCGGAAGAGAGTGTCACACTCTTACTGACTAAAACACGTCCGTATTCCTCCTTATGCCTTTAACGTTCCAGGGTTGTGGTGACTTTTCGAACAAATTCCGCAACAGTAGTTAGTGTTCGTACAGTGAGCCAACCTACGCTCGCCATCTGCGGGCCCGCGCTTAGGGTGGCTGGGAATTGCCCTGCAACTCCCGACGCAACGCCCGGGTTGTCTTTTTCTGTTGCGGCGGCTGAGGGGGTCTACTCTCTTAAGCCCGAAGTCTGTAGTTTCGGCCTTAGTGTTTGGCGTTTTCTACTCCGTATCACCTACGGACTTACGATTGGTCCCGAACTAGGAATAACTATCAAACGTGCTGTCATTCATTCTTATATTCTTCTCCGGACCATGGAGTAAACCAGGACGCCGCAGCCGATCGCCTCGACGAGGACACGGATCACCGTGTCCTCGGCACGGTGGAGGTCTGCCCTGCTTGGGCGGAGTATCAACTCCGCCCAAGCAGGGCAGACCTCCACCGTATACTCCACCATGTCCTCTGCGGAGACTTATCTTCTGATAGTTTCGGCATGACCATTAATCAAGCTCAGGGACAAACTATTAGTCGTGTTGGTGTGGATCTGCGGTAGTCCTGTATCTCGCACGGTCAGGTTGTATGTCGCTTTGTTGCAAGTAAGCAGCGCGCAAAGCCTGTTTATACGTACTGATGAATATCACATAACAAGTAATATTGTTTAAGAAGAAATGTTTTAAGTGTTAATATTCGTTCGATCTTCGTAATTTTGTAAGTCATGTCACGATGAGTACCTATATACATTTAGTGAGTTTGTGTACTTAATATCTTCCTAAATACGAAATGCACGCGCGAACGAAGTCGCGGGCACAGCTAGTCTATTATAAGAATGTGTGCCACTTCAGCCTAATTCCAATGAGGGGTTGCAGCACTGAGGCTGGTCCGGGATCCTGTCAAAGCGCTTGTTTTCCGACATACACCAATGTCATTTGTTGTGTATTTACGTCAAACTTACGTTTTCTTAGAAGAGGACCTTTCGCCTAAGTGGCGCCAACTGATGGCGTGTATTTTCCTGAAAACGAAGCTGAAAACCTTCATTAACTCATTCTATGAACAATAGACCATCATAATAAAACTCTTTTAACCAATCAATGAGACATAATGCTACGGATTTCGCCAACCTTCCTCGTTCAATCGCTCTTTCTATAATATGAAAGCAGAGACAAGCAGAGGTAGACAGCGACTATTAATTTTAGAAGATGATGAAGAATGTAATTATTAATCTAACTGAAATATAAAATGTATTAACTCTCCAATATGTCTACAATCTTATGAATATGATCACCAAAACTTTCAAGTGAATGGCCACGGGTCAATACATTTATCTCTGGACAAAGTTCCACTGTCCTTCGCTAGATAAACCAGAGATGATTAAGGTACCCCGTTAATTTGAAGTACCCATACCCAGCACAAAAGACAATGAAAATTATTTTAAAATCTGTCCCATCAATATAACTGTCGCAGCCAACTATCTTAATCAGCCATTTCATTAAAAGCCTAGCCTTTTCATTAAACTGCGCCATCTATTCAGTGACACAAGTGACATGAGCAAGTCATTAAACGATATTGAACAAAAGATGTCACTTAGGTCGCTGAAAAATTGGCACGTTTAAATGAAAAGGCTAGGCCACCAATTAAACGGCTGTTTAAGCTAATTGGCTGCGACATAACTACAGTTAAACAATCCAGCTTGCTTCTCATTCAACACCGATCACAATATACTAGTACAACTGTACAACACTGTAAGTAAGTCGCATAGTTGGTATGCGCCTGCGCAGGCGTAGGAAGATATGTAGGTAGACGTGGCATTGGACAGCACCTGTTGCACTTATAACATAATGCTTAGCAAAGTGGTTTCAATGTATGCGGGACGTGTTTGAGGACTTGAAGCCCAGGTGTGACGTTTGCAAGGAATTCAGGGATGGGAATTTGAATAATAATGATAGAGGCAGAAAGACGGCAATGTATCTGCAGAGACGACAGCCTGAATATTTATAAAGTAAAATGGTACATAATGATGTAGGTAACCGGAATAAAGCTAAAACAATTGCAAGTCCTACACACTTACAATGTATTTCTTGTTTTAGCTTTGCGTTCAAATAGACTTCAAGTTATGAGAGAGTCGGAAATGGGTTATATAACCCACGGTCGGTAAGTCGTCCTTTTCAAAACGTAGCTGACACAATGTCGTGTGTCTAGTTTAATCTTCAGTTCAAATGGTTTCCGGAAACAAGTTAAATCATCTCAAAAAACCAACTTCAGAGATATTATTTTGCTTAAATCAAACGAGATTTTTTAATTTCATTATTTCCCTCCTGATCAATCTAGTTCCAGAACACTGAAAATCTATTATGCTGTATGCATTTTCTGGTAAATTATAGGCACATATTTATGCGACACGGTTAGCTTTTTCACAAGGCACTGTCCTCATCTCAATCCGCAAATATTTTTTTATCCTCTCTTATCGTTGTACAAACTTACGTGCTTGGACAATTCTTACTGCATCTTAACTGAGATGTGGTGGAAAATAAATTTTGAACGATAAACGAAATTTTTATTACTAAAAAATTGTGCTGTTCTTTTTCAGCAATTTGAATGCTCCGCTAAATAACAAACGTCTCTAACTAAAGATATTATATCTTTGCAATCACAGACATTCTTTCTTTTCAATCGAATTCAAAATGGCGAAGTTTTTTCGAAGACCGTAACTTTGTATGAGTAATAAGTTTTGCTGTAACTCTTTGCAATTTTCCATATTCATCTTCGCAATGAGACAAAAATTTCCTCTATTCAAGATGCAGAATCTCAGAAACATTAAAGATCTTACTGAAAGTACTTGTAAGTCAGTAAAAACTCTCATTTATCTACGACACAATACGATTAGAAGTAAGAAACAACTCGGCTAGTTTTTGCCGCCATCGCCACAAGTCAAAGGCTCGGCGCGAGAGGTTTTTGTGCCAGTGTTGTCGCCGATGACTCATACGGCTTCCGACACATCGCTGCCAGCAAACTTATTAGTTTATTACTTTATAAATAGATACCACTCGGGTTATGTTTACGCTGTATGATTCTAGAGTTAGCTGAGGCCATAGTTCAAGCAAAGGGCGTGTACCGTGGTAGGGTTTGGCTCTAGCAAGTAGAAATGCATAAATGCGACTGTATCATATATAACTTCTATAGTTTTGGCGGCGGGTTATATCATGAGGCAACAAAAACCTACGATATACTAGACAATTGATACAACAATGACATCCAAAAAGATCCCAGCATCGCAAACGCCTTGATACGTTTCTTGCAGAAAGTAGAGGAGTTGAGAACGTGGTTTATAATAATATGGGCCTTAATAATAGCTTAACACATTAGAAGCTGAAGTCGAAGCCACAGATTAAAGAATTAAAAAACATTTTTTGACTGCAATTCATCCATTAGGGTTACCACAACCTTGCTTTCCCCTAATTTTCTCTTACATGACACTGGATGAGTTACATTATTGCAGCCATGGATAATTTCTTCCTCATTAGTTAGCACCTACTACAGTATACGAAGGCAATAAATAACAGTATCAGGTTTAAATTGCATCGTAAGTGGTGTAGGTTGCAAACCAACTCCCACGGTGATATACCAGTGTAGCTACAGACTCGGTAATGTAATCTATTTCCTGAGGTATCTGATCACGCGGAAAACGCAGTTTTGTATACTGGCCATGAATGTTTAATAGGAAAGGGACATTATTTATACAGAGATCCTGAAATGCAATTGTGTTTCTGACTGGAACCATTTGGTGTTCAGAATCTGCAATAGTTTTAAAATCTTCCTGTGCACTGTGCAGTGGGCTTACGAATGAAAAAAAGACTTGACACTTGGCCTCCATTGTAGAGGAAACCCTCTTTCGTGGCAGTAAGTATTATTCACCTTATGACATGCCATAACTTTTATTTCACGTGAAAACATTCAAAGGATACTCAGACTTAGGAGACCGACCACCCGGAGACGGGGAGTACGAGATTCCTGCCATCTGAAAACCCATCCCGGAAGCTCATGGAAGGCACCGTGTCCTCTTAAGAAGTCACCACTATTTGCTACACCAGTTGAGGCACATCCCTCGGGCTTTACATTTCAAATAGCAATCAAGACAATCCAACAATATTCTCTCCATCATAAAATTACACAAAAATTCTCTGACATACCTGAGTAATGGACAACAAATAATAGGTAACAGAACCGGTTTCCGACAGCCGGTGACTCATGGTCTGATGGTAAACAACGCCAGATTATATCGCTATGATCGCTTGTTATTATGTAGTTTCGCACATTCACGGCCAATTATCACTTTACTAGCCCTCTACCCCCTACCTTTAGTAACATAATTATACACTAACATAGCTTTTTTCCCGCGATTTAGCTCTCGTGGTCTATCTTCAGTGGCGTAGCTAGCATGGGTGACACCTGGTGCGGATAATGCGGTGTTACCCCACAAATTGACCCCCCCCCCTCCCGATACAATAATGGGTAACTTAGTTCACTGATGCAAGGAAGCTCATGTAGGTACTAAAAGGATTCTATCCTCTTAGGACATGAGATTCCTTGCATCAGTGAACACAAGAGTGAGCGACGCGAGCTCGAAAATCGTTGCACTCCAATCATCTCACTCACTCATCACACTTGACTCATGGAGAAAAGCGAAAAAACTTTACACCCCACCTCGGACAGGGTTCATGTCACCTGTTTAGTTGTGACACCCGACCGTAGCAAAGTAAACAGAAATTCAAAGTCTAAGGACTTTAAACTATTCTCTAAATCAGTGTCAGGGATAACAAGAACAGAAGACGAGTTGAGACTGTACTGCCCATGGCTAAAGTAATACGTCATCATTATCATCCTCCCCTTATCCCAATTGATTTGGATGCTTCATGTCTTTGAATCTTTTTCCAAATCTATGAGGGCGTACACATTTATTTATTTTATTTATTTATTTCATATACAATTCGCATTGTGTCTGAACTTGGTTGTATGTACATTAATTAATTTATTACAGGTAAAAATAATAAACTCTGAATTTAAAACAATAAACACCAAAAATAATTAATGAGAAATGATAAATAATATATTATGTCAATAGATTGTGGGTAAATAGTTATTATATGAATGATTGTAAAATTAAATAATAGCATCTCAAATGATTACACATTAATTCTATAAATACAAATAGTCTATAGTATGTCATCAAGTAAATGGTAGGTACAAAAAGCTAAATTACCAATATAAAAACTATTTACCATCACTGGTCTTCAATTCGGATAGAGAATATAAACATTTATTCAACAGGAATGCCTTAAGTTTAGCTTTAAATAGAGTACCTTTGTAAATGAGTGATCTTAGGTCAGCAGGCAACCTATTAAATAATTCTACTGCTTGATATTTAGAGCAATGTTTGGCAATATTAAGTTTAGGTGCAAATTTGTTTTTTATAACGTTTCTTCTAGTGTTCTCTCTAGCTTCACGTTCTTCTTGTGATTCGTACTCGTGTATGTATTTTGCAAAGTAGCTGAGTAGTACTAAAACATATAAACTTGGTACTGTTAATATACCTAATTTTTTTAAATATTCTTTACATGACTCTTGCTGTGGTATTCTGACAATCGTTCTTAATGCACGTTTCTGTAGAATGAATGCTCTTTGGCAATTATACCCGTAACTGCTCCCCCAAAACATAATGCTGTAACGCAACTTGGATTCTACCAATGCATAATAATATACTGCTTTTAGCTGCTCTAGACCAATATCGTCCCTGAGGCTTCTTAGTGCGTAACAAGCTGAAGATATTGAAAATCAATGGTTGTGAGCTCCTTTTTCCAGTTTAGTAGGGAATCTATAAAAACTCCTAAAAATTTAACTTCGTTTACTAGTCCAATATTATCCCTTTTGAGCATTACATCTATGCTATCGTTATTACGTGACGTTGTTTTAAACAACATCACATGGGTTTTGTTTGGGTTTATTATTAAATTATTTGCTGTAAACCAAGCAGAAAGATTCTTTAAACACAAATTTATATTTTCTGTCAATTCATCCAAGTTTCGCGACCCAGTTATGGCGTTCGTATCATCTGCAAACATTACAAGTCCTGCATCGGGTTGGGTATTATTCATAAAATTGAGTAAATCATTAGTAAATATTAAATATAATATTGGTCCTAAGATTGAGCCTTGAGGCACACCGCGGCTTATTTTGGTCATTTTTGATTTATATATTACTTCTCTGATACACTTTACGTCACAATTGTTTGCATTAATGTCCTTTATTTCTACGTACATTCTACGGTTTTTTAAATAAGATGTCAAGAGTTTCAACGCTTTACCTCTAATTCCATAATGCTCTAGTTTAGCCAGAAGTAGCTCGTGATCTACTGTGTCAAACGCAGAACTTAAATCAATAAATAAGCCAGCTACCTTTATTTTGTCATTCAATTTACTAATAATGTCATTAACAAGATTATTTATCGCATCTGAAGTGCCTACCCCCTTTTGGTATCCAAATTGTTTTAAGTTAATTATTTTATTTAAATTTAAGTGGGCCATTAACCTAGTTTTCATTATTTTTTCAAAATTTTTTGATATAATTGGTAATAAGGATATTGGCCGGTAGTTTTTGGGATCCGTCCTTTTACCCTTTTTGTGTAGCAGAACCACCTTTGCCAATTTAAGTTGTTCAGGAAAAACAGACTCTTCAATACATTTATTAATGAATTCAAATAGGGGATACGCTAATATTTCTATGTTATCTTTGATCACCGTTATCGGCACTCCATCGTGTCCACAAGATGTTTTGTTTGTCATCTTACGTACAATTTTTGCTATTTCCTGTGGTGTCGTCATATTGAATGTCATCTCATTTTCTATTCTACGTGTTGAGTTTCTTAGGAAGGACATCGCTCTTTCTTCTTCTGTTTTTAACAATGATGATTTATACACAAATATATCAACGAAAGTATCTGCTATTTCTTGTGGATCTGTAACCACCTTCTTGTCAATGTTTAGAACAAGTTTTCTTCTAACTTTGCTTTGCTTTCTCTTTGTCTGATCATTTACTATTTTCCATGTCTCCTTTGATATGTTTTTGGCTTTGTTGAGATGACATGATATGGCTAACTTTCGTGCGTGCTTTAAAACTCTTCTATATATTCTTATATAATTCATTTTGTAGTTATAAACACTAGTATCATTGGTGGTGCCCAAACATAATGTTCTTTTCATCTTGCTTGACACCTTAATTCCCTTGGTAATCCACTTTATCTGATTATTATTCATCTGTTTTACTTTCCTAGTTTTCTTTGGGTAACACTCACGAAAAATTTTATTAAAATAATTTAGAAATGTATTGATGCCTACGATATTATTATTTTTATTTTGAAAACTCTTTTTAAAGGCAGCATTATTTTTTGTGTTAAATGTTCTTTTATTAATCAAAATGGTATGTTCAGATTTATTTGTCTTTTTAACAATCTTATCAAGAATTACACTCAGCATTTCAATTCCAACTCAATATGTACAATATTGAGTTGTGAGTGTGACACCTGTCATCAGTGTGATCTTATTGGTTGAGCGAGAAAATGCGTGTATTGTACAGTTCTCGTCAAATAACTTTGCCCCTCTGAAGTTAGCCATTTGCAAAGATCGCGCAGGTGCCTGGTCACGTAGACGGGAGCAAGCGGGACGCAAGCATGCATGGAACGTAAACGAGCGACTGAGACATAAAATCGCGCCGCCATAATCCCCACCCTCATGTCTCTTGAGCATGCGCAGTTGCAGTTTGTTCGTAATTTTGACTACTACGTAGCCACTCGTAGCCAACTTCAGAGGGGCACAGTTATTTGACGAGAACTATATTTTGAGTGGTGAAATTGTGAAGAAACAATCTCATTCTAGATGACTACACTGTAGGTTGTTAAATTTTCTATGGATCTTGGTATTAATTTGTTTGTAATCAAATTGATGTAAAAGGAAGCTGGTAATTCTTTTCATGTCTCGTAAATTGAGGACAAGTCGACTGTCGGTCGAGTATTGCATTAAGTGCTAAACGATTTTTTTTGTATTATGCATACAATCGTGCTTAGCTCAGACGCTCCCACATTTCAAAATGTCAGCAATCTGTTTGTTTTTCGCAATTTTAACTTGATAAGTAAACATAATCACAGTAGTCATAGGTCATGTGTGTAATTTGTAAGGAATTTATTTTTTTCGATCATTTTGGCTGTCTTGTAAATTCATAAATCATAATACATAGGTAGTTACGGTCTGAACTCAAACAGTTTAACTGAAAACTGAAGCAAGAATCAGAAAACGGAACACGCGCAAATGAAGAAAAGCCAATTCAGCCAGTGGTAGCTGTTTTCTACCATCTAAGACTATAATAACCAAAGATCTAAATGGACTTGTAGATAAAAATCCAACAAGGAAACGTACTGAAGATCTGAAAATAAACATGAATCAAACACCATTTGTAGTCAAACCACAAATCAAGCACATTTTAGCTGAAGCAAGGACACTGAACAAATGCGATCATTGTATTCAAAGTCGATTAACTCCATCAATGAGTCGATACCGCGACAAAACAAAAGCAGCGCGTGCCAGCTGACCCAGAACACTTGTAGACAACGTCACGTCTGCAGAGTTGTCCTGAGCATCTTGGCGTAACTTCTCGACAGCCACGAAGTAATACTCACCTTAGCAGGTTATTTTAGAGTTGGAATTAAAATGTTGGTGTCAGGAGATATGATCTTCTGGTATTCGTTGGTAAAGCATGTGTGTGTTTGTCTGTACAATGAGTAAATACGAGATGATGTCACTATGCTCCGCCTACATTGATTCTGTAGTTTTTTATAATGAGGAATTTTGATTCGGTATTTACTTTTTCGTATTTTTGTGAAGTTGGGAATTTCAAATCGTTCGCATTGGTAGAACAGAAGGTGTTGTTATGAGAAAGCAAATGGAGCGCTGTAAAGGTCTCAAACTCTCTGCACCTTTGTGCAAAGGATAATAGGATATTTTCCTGAAATATCTATTTGGTGGTTCTAGTTAGATTGACAAAAAATATTGAACGCGTATTTTTTCTTTTGTTACTAAAACACAAAATTAAGATGATACAGTGCGTTGAAATTTCGCGTGACGTCACGCGTTGGTACACATTACCGTGACTTTTACCAATAAATGACGTCACCAACTCCTAAAATTTGATGCGCTTATCTTAGAATTTTTATTGAATTGAAAAGGAAAAAAAACCTCGTCCTATATTTTATGAAAATGTAAATGACGAACTAAATAGAAATAATTATCATTCTTCCATCCAGGAAATACCCCATTATGTCACTGTAGAAGCTTAGCATTTAGTACCTACCAAACACAGATTTTTCTTTAAAAGTCTTGAGGAAGGACTAAATGAAGCACCAGAACCTTGTAAAACGCCTTTCATTGGTTAATGAGCGTGTGACTTGCGAGTCGATGATGTCAGCTGAAGCGAACGCAAAGTACATCACTCAAGTCTTCTACTTAGGCTGAGGAAAAACTTATTATTTATTTACGTATTTATATCTACCAATATGGAGAATGATAGGTGGAGTAAGGCAGTGACCGAGTGGTATCCGAGGACTGGAAGAAGAAGTGTTGGTCGGCCGACCCCTCTCCGACTTTTGCGTATCGAGCCGGCCCGCGTCGCTGAGCCATTAGCTTTTTATCCCTTATTAATAATAACACGACCCAGTCTGTCCCTTGCTGCCACCACGAACTGACGGCCGAGGTTCGTACCCCACAGGGGGTGCCCTTAGCGAGCGGTCATTTAGCTAGTAAATAGAGTAGTTTTTAGCCCTGGCCCAGGCCATAAATTCATTTTGGATCACCACAGGATAGTCCGGTTTAGCAGTAACCAACCCTAGCTTGCTGTACTACGAGTGGCCCTATAAAAAAATTGTGAAGCAGTTGCAGGAGCGCGGAGTGCAAGAGGTTCGCGAACATAGTGGATACCCATCATTATTCATTAGTTACTGGCTTCAACTTCAACACGTTCAGCACTTTAGCGTTCAAATAAAAAGCGTGTGATAGCCTAACCTATCGAGCGGAGTCATTAGCATTTCTTGCAGTCAGTAGGTATGTGTCACTTCTAAAATATTCCCTGCCAAGCTGAGTAAACTGCGTCATCTCTATTATCTACTATGAATATGCAATAAGGCTAGAAACTAGCACTATACGTCAATTGTCAGTAGCGGTTGAAAAATTAGTATTTTCGGCAAAAACTCTGTTAAGGATGCGTTTACAGATGAGTAGTCAACTCATTACTTTTTTTGCACAAAAGAAAGAATGTTTATTAAATAAAATGCTTTTGCATTCTTAAAATGTTTTTTCCATGAATTGTTGATACTCGTAGATGTGCATTGTACGATTCTACTAATACATATATATATACTAATTTTATTTTCATTTGGCCAATAATTATATAAATATAATTATTGGCCAAATGAAAATAAAATTAGTGATTTTCCCAATAAATTGGGAAAACAGCCAGATGATAATGAAGTAAGCTAAAAGTCAAGGAATATCTGAGCTTGCCCTTAAATGACGTACAAGAAAAGTTAATAGTTCGGAGTTCTTGGAATTTGGCATTCTCAATTGCACATAATTCTAAGATTTCAGTTCTAATACGCTTGACAAAGAGTGTATCTTTCAAGACTTTCAGTTTTTTGTGCGAGCTATCAACTCTCTTTATGCTGCATTTAGAATGTTCTCGAATCGTGACTTTTTCAGTAGCACTTGTTAACGAGTTTTTGCAAAGAATGCAATAACTTCTCACTTTATGAGAGTACACCTAAGTACCTACATAACGGGCAAATAAATGACTGATATTTCTTTAGAATGAAAAAAATAAATAACCAATCACGTACTGCCTGTGAAATGATTATAGACGTTTTTTTAAAATTGCCAACTAAAAAATACATACTTAGAAGAAACAATTTTTAGGGTTCCGTATCCAAAGGGTAAAAACGGGACCCCTGTCTGTCTGTCGCCAGGCTGTATCTCATGAACCGTGATAGCTAGACATTTGAAATTTTCACAGATGATGTAGTTTTGTTGCCGCTATAACAACAAATACCTACTAAAAACAGAATAAAGAAATATTTAAGTGGGGCTCCCATACAACAAACGTGTTCTTTTGCCGTTTTTTTATATATATATAATGTTACGGAACCCTTCGTGCGCGAGTCCGACTCGCACTTGGCCGGTTTTTTTTAATTTGGTTCCGGAATTTTGACCACAAAATAGAGAACCAGACGTCGACGTAAAGGAGGCCTAGGTTCAGCTGTGGATGGGAAGAATCGATCTCTCATAAAGTCATAAAAAATCAAAACCGACTTCCAAAAATAACTACAAAGTACAAAATAACTTTAATTTCGGACTTTAATTTTTGCTTCTTAGTTATTTGACACAGACGTGTCAAATAACTAAGAAGCAACCAAACACCGACTACCGAAATTAAAGTTATTTTCGAAGTGAAGTCGATTTTTTTTTGTGAAAAAGTTTTTTTTGTTTTTCACTATTTAGTGGTACCCCACACCTAACAACACCACTGCAAAGTCACTGGAAAGCAAAAATACGCAATTTCGTAAACATGGACGATTTTTCCACATATTTTTTTCAGTTATTTGGATTTAAAAACCAAATTGTCTTACCGATTTCGATTAAATTTAAATGGGACCAATCGAGAAGTATATCCTTTCACATAAAACAAGAATTTTTCAAATCAGTTTATAAATGACGGAGATATGAGGTAGGTAACAAACCTCCTTCTTTAGAAGTCGGTTAAAAAGAGTTTGAGACCTCGTTCTGGTTAACTTTATTGTAAGTACTTCGAGTCTAACTCAAGAAGCCATAACATAACACACGTATGAATGCGATATTGATACACATTTACATACTTGGACGTACTATTGATAGTCAGCTAAACTAATATTATACAAAGGAGATTCTACTTGTTATTCTTTGTATGTCAACATAACCGTCCGTTAATTTCTGCAAGCACTGATCTTATTATGGAGATCTTTTCACTGATAAAGCTTGCGTTTGGTGCCGTAGGCTACTTTTAATCACGGAAAAATATATGGGAAAAAGTTAGTGTAGGTACTATCTAATTTAGTACATACTTAGTTCCCAAAGTTCCTAAATCGGTACCTACAAATGGGGTAAATAGGAATGCAGAGGTAAATCGGCACAAAACTTTGAAGGGGATTTTTTACGTTATTTATATCTTGTTTGCAGCATTTGCGGTCTCCTATTTTATTGAATTGATATAAATAAAGTAAAGTTGGTTTCTTAGACAGCCAATATTGTGATTATAAAGAGAAAAACCTAATCAAAGTTTTGTTTCTATTCACCCCTCCGTTCCAATTCGCCCCGTTTGACGTTTGGGAAATGCTGATTTAACTCGATCCATAGTTTGGGTAATGCTGAACCTATTCTTCATTGGTGAGGTTAGCGACAAATCGGGATCTTCTTTTTCGAGCCGATACTCATTAGATGGCTCGGCTCAGTAGGTGGCTACGTTATTGTAGCATCGGTAGCATTCATCCAATCTCCGAAAGTACAGAGGGCTTAGTGTGAGTTTTTTAACGTAGGTACTCGATCGCGTTAACGTAAACGTTCGCTTATGTCCAATTGTATAGAAAAATACAGGTTGTCCGTGAGTGTCACCACTCACCAGACGGCGCTTATTCAGTTTCAATACAAATTGACGTTTACGCTAACGCGATCGAGAAGGTTAAAAAAACTCAGCCACAGGTGTATGGACACTTGCATTTCTAACTGCCACGCAATGTCTATTCTTCAAGACAACCTGCCAACTCCACGTTACAGCTGAAACGATTGTATCAAAGATACATTTAACAATTATTACAAACAGACTAATTATTAAAACAAACTTTCTCATTGTTACAGTGAAATAAATACGAGTACGTGAACGAGGCTCTAGTGCAGACGACGAAACGACAGACTGCTACGAGAGAGTGGTGAGTCATTACATTTTATACTCTAACAATACCACGATAGGATACACAGTTTTGTCTGCAGTCGTGGCTGTAGACATACCATCCAAATGTGCTGAGGATTGCTCACGAGTGGTTCCGCCTTCCACAAAAGTTCCACAGTTTATCGAAGGCGTAAACAAAAATGTTTTCTTCGTGTCGCTGGCATGAAAATAAATTGCTGAGGATCCTCAAAGTGCCGTTTTATTCAGGTTCCAGGAACAGCCATGCCATGCTATGAACAGTTCTTTCGTTCATTCTTCCCTTAAGTATCTTCTGGAGATGACGGACCGATATAACTCACAAGCCGTTTACTATAACACGATAAAGAAGGAAGTCGCTGGACTATCTTAAAAAGGACGGTAGAGCACTTTGTGGAGGGTACTACTTAATAAACAGGAAAATGGGGAGCGAGGAGGTGATGTGATTTGCGTAGTCTAAAACATCTTAACATTCAACTGGGGTTAAGTATAACACAACACTGAAATCTGAAAGTCGGTAAATTATGTGAAAAATCAGAAATCTATGTAATAATCAAAGCTAATACTGACCGTATTAGTACCTTTGATTATTACATAGATACATACATAATGGACTATAAGATTCAGATGAATCATAATAATTACTTTAAATTGAGTTAGAATTTCAGACTTTTACAAATTAATTAGGTACTCTTTGATATTAACTCTGTCTTTTCAAATCGTATTAATAATGGTCGTTAACGAAAATAGCAATTAACTACAAAACATCACTTAATTATTGTAAAGCACACAACAAAATTTTGTTTCGCGTTTTTTATTAGAAATCGTACTGACAGCTTGTGTAACGCATTTTAAACTGCACTTCATATCATAACTTATGTTTATAAATATTTATTAGATTTCTAGAAGTGCATATTTTTAAGTGTTGATCCTGAAGTATTGTGTGGTAAGGTGTTGAGGGCCTATTTTACCACCCCAATTGATGCAGCAGAATATCATCTCTCATACTCATTCTCTACTAGCTTTTTTCGCAAAAAAAGTAGTCCGCGTTTCCTTTTGTATCTTTACCAAAAATCATTATAATCGGTTCAGCGATTTAGGCATGAAAACGTGACAAACAAACTTATTTCCGCATTTAAAATATTAGTTAGGATTATGACTAAGTATTCGCCTTCTCAGTAGTCACTCCCTCTCCAGACAACCTCTTTCACACAGTCCATCATCATTCATCATATAGCCATGCACATTTATCCTCAAAACTTAACTCTCGTCGTTGAAATCTTACATGTATCTACATTATCATTAAGATTTTTCAAATCTATGTAACGATTTCAGGTGAAAACATAATCATGAAGTTATTTCTCTCGTGCTGCTTGCGCGTACGCACAGTTCAACGCCCTCTGCAGTTTCAGCGCGTTTCAGCTTGTAACTATTGATATTTCTGTCACCTGTCTGGCATCGCATAATTGATACGTCAGTGTCAAAGATAGACGCGTTGTTTTCCACATTAACGTCATAATCGCGTTGACGGTGACATAAATCTTAAGAGTAGGAACTGAGAGAAAACGGGTGTTTTTATGCAGTAGGTATCCAATGTAAAAAACATAACACTGTCTTTACTTTCGCGCAGTCGGGTAAGAACTGTTTATGCAAAATGGTGCGGCAGTTTCAACCCAGCCATTAAAATAGTACTTATACTACTCCTATAGTTTTACGCAACATATAAAATGGCCCAAACATAAAAAAAAAGTTTGTTTATACTCTTGCAACGCTCGTTGGGTTGTGAACGAGCAGTCCGGAGACGGGATGGACTATGTATATTTTTACTCTGTGAATGTTACGAAATTTCGATTAGCTTTTCATCATAGCATCTGAAGATGTCGAATGAGTTGAGCGAGCGATAATCTCTGCATTTTACGTGAGAAGACATGTGCAAGATAGAATTAATTAAAATAATAGTATTGCTAGTACTGAACTGACAGTACACATGCGAGGTACATGGTAGATATTGCATATTTGCATACTTCTTTTGTTGCCTTTACCCATACAGTCATTACGTTACTAATAGATAAAGACTTGCAGTTATATGCTGTCTGCATGTAGGTAACAGCAAATTTTACTTAGTGACCAAGTCGTGGTTTCTGAAGTTGCGATTGAATTTGTAACCCTGATGTTTCCCCACTCGGAAGCATATTTTGGACCCCTTTATTAGAGAATTCTGATTAATGATAATATTACAATGAACACTAGGCTTGCCCCACATTGCATGTCATGGAGGAATTGAGTTGCGAGTTACCGACAGCATTAGACCGTACTCCTCTACCCTTTTAGCGAAAACAGGGAGCAGTAAAACGGGGTGAATAGAAACGCTGGGGCGAATAGATCTATCTACTTAAAAGAAAAAAAATCAGAATTCTTAAATGCTGCAAGAAGTATTTTAACCACTCGAGCACTGACATGAACAATAAAATCGCGAAAATCTCGCGGCACACCGGTGCTTTTTGCTCGAGAGCGGTTTGAATCCCCTTCAAAGTTTTTATTCTATTCACCCCGTTTTACAGCAACATATTTTACACATCAATTCTATGGGCAACATATTTTATAATAAAGCACTCAAATTGTAAAAATGTACGCCTATAACATAGCATCAAGCTAACACACAAAGGCCAACGTAATAGTTTCACGTAATTGGCGGTTTCCTCCATTTTCAACTGGCCGCAATGATGTGTAGTTTTGTAAACCGGTTGCTGAATTGAAAAGATAGTGTTCAAGTGAACATGTATTATCAGGAAATGATGTAATGCGGACGTGGTTTCATGTTGAACGCCTGAAAAACAAGGGTTTTCTTTTTAATTGCGATTATAACGATGGATATAGAACGAAAAACGGTAAAATCATGACAGTAAAAAATAGAAGAAAAATAATGTTTATCTACAATATTATTGAGCAACATAACATGACGCAGTGAATACTATTTGGACCTTTTATAATTCTTAAATATCACATCATAGAAACCGCCTGTCCTGGTATGGTCATACTCGAAAAAAAAACGAGTCTCGATTCCCTAGGTGAACTATCTACAATCTACTTATTCACGAGTTGGTACGGAGCCCTCGGAGCTCGAGTCAGACTCGCAATTTTCCGTGTTTTTTTTTTTCATTTCGATTTACTGCTCAGATTTTCACATTTTGGACAGCTTTGTCAAAACTCAAAAGTCACGATCAGATCATGGAAGGTGCAATTAGTTGGGCGACTTGGGATGAAGGGCAGGAAACGAGGTGGGGCAAAGCCTTCGCCTTTTCGAAGAATTTACCCCACCTCGTTTACAGCCCTTCATGATCTTGATAGGAAGTTTTTTATTCTACATTCCTAAAATGAGTGTCAATGTAGCTAATACACTGACTCATTATCATGTGTATCCATCCATTTTAATATCTCTTTATACCTGCGTTGGGTTGCCACCATTTTGGGAAACTGGGCTTAGCCTTGTATGAATCTAGTCAGAGAGACAAAAGTTGAAAAAACTTGTTATTGAAAACGATTTCACTAAAAAGATTATTGTGGGCCTTTTAGGATAGCAGCAAGAAGAGTTTTATAAATGCTGAATATATTTAAGATTTGCCATTTATCATTACTTGACTATAAGTTACTAAAGCAGATGTTTTTTCTTGTTTCAGATTAGGGTTCACAGAACCCCTTCGACGAAACGATTCGAGTTAGGAGCTAAAGAAGTAACTTCTCGGCCCCTCGAAAAATTGTAAAAAATCGCTCGGTGACTGTCAGGCACTACAATATACCTGCACTATTTCTTGTATAAAGCCGTACTAAAAAAAACGAAAAAAAAAACTCGAGAGAACGCCCTCTATCAGTGGCCACGACAGAGGGTTTTAATTTATGTACATTTATATATGCATATATAAAAAAGAGAAAAATAGTGATCTCTAACGTGACGTCACAATACCAAAATTGTGATTATTTTACTAATTATTACATTATATTAATCGCTTTGCTGTTTTCAAATCGCATTTTAACGCGTATTGCCCGTTGTATTGTTACTTGTTTATTTTAAATTTGTAAATAGCAAAAATATACTTAATAATCATAATAAGTGTGACATTGCGTAAAGTAACTATAATACTAGTCATTGATCTAGTGTATTTATTTTGTTAATATTCAATTTTGTAATCGATAGAGTATATAAACTAACTATATTAGAGATTTCTGACTACGTATTTAAAATATTTAAAAAAAAACTAAACTGAATGCCCGAGTGCATCGTTAACCAAAGAAAAAAGCAGTGAACTTTTAAAAAAGTAAAAGGCGCGCTGTCAAAAAAGGCGGGAATCCGTGGGCAGTACAACAGATAATCTAAACATAGTGCTTGATTCGATTAGCACAATCGGCAAGATGCAGACTCAAATCGGTGTTGGTAACGAGCTGCAGAGGAGCTATAGGATGCAGGACTTTGCATCGCCTGGCGTCATCATGCGAGAGAGGAGCTTCATACGACCTCAATCCCATCACAACATGCATCACAATCAGGTATGTTTTGTAACTATTTAACTTTCTATTTTTAAGCGTGAGGTCTCATGCTGTCTATAGGCAGAAATTGGGTCGTCATCTCCTGTACGCAGCACCAACTCTAATAGGAAAGACCTTGTCCCAAAGGGCGTCACGTTGACCAAAAATAGCCCAGCGGTATCATTCTAAAGGCTAAAAATGATCGCTATATTTTGAGAGTTGCAACAGCCTAGTGTGGAATCGTTTGATTAAGTTGCAAGACCTTGGTATGTGCTAAGGATTTCTAGTACGATTGCAGTTAACGCGTAGGCAGGATCGCGACACGCTCTATTCCGACGCCTACGTCCCGTCCGCATAACTCGATAGCCTTTGCGTTTATTTTGTAATCGGTTAACATTGACACATCGTACTTTATGACTGTGTCGTTTTGAACAGTTCAGGATCAGGCTTTTTACGTAGGTACCTGTTGTAAATCAGATCCTAAAAAAGCCGGTGAATAAAAGGCGTAGGTAAGTATGTAAATGTCGCAGCCAATTAGCTTAATCAGCTGTTTCATTAAAAGCCTAGCCTTTTCATTTAAATACGCCTATTTTTTAGCGACACAAGTGACATCATTTGTTCAATATCGTATAATGACTTGCCCATGTCACTTATGTCACCAATTAGGTAAACGGCGCAGTTCAATGAAAAGGCTAGACTTTTAATGAAACGGCTGATTCAGTTAGTTGGCTGCGACATTTATACGAGTACGCCTTTTATTCTATAGTAAGTATTTTTAGCAGTCTGGTGCATCTCTTGACACCCTTATACTCGTAAATACAGCTGAATTAGACGTGATAGCTAATTAATAGGTCACTGCTAAATTACTGTAAACTAGCTCTAGCTGCTCGCACAATATGTTAGGGCCGCTATCCCACAAGCGCTTTACGAGCGTCGGCGTCTCTCGAACGTCTGCGCAGCGTCAACGTTGCGTAGACGCGACGTTGACGTCGCGTCGTCGCGTGACAAGCATTAACGTCCGCTGAACGCGACGTTAACGTCGCGCACATGATACTGTTTAGGCCGCTATCCCACTGGCGTTTTACGAGTGTTGACGTCAACGTCGGGTCTGCGCAGCGTCGACGCCGCGCGTCTGCGCGTGACAAGCATTAACGTCCGCTGAACGCGACGTCGACGTCGCGTCTGCGCAACGTTGACGCTGCGCAGACGTTCGAGAGACGCCGACGCTCGTAAAACGCCAGTGGGATAGCGGCCTAGGAGTCCCATCGTTTTGTCACTTTTCCGATAGCAAGCACTAAAGTAGAAACTTTTATTGGTGCATGAATATTATCTGACACAAGAAAACATAATTTTATTAAACAAAACAAACGGATTAAAACATGTTATATTCGTCGATGATTGTATGGTTTCATCATCTTGAGACAGTGAGGTGTAAATCTGGAAATAATTTGTGACTGTCCGGAATGTTGATATTTTAAGCAACTAAAGTTCCTGCTTTGAAAACGGAAGATCTAATATTATGATCTTCCCTAGCAAGCCACTGGTAGATATGAATAGTGGTGAACAACGAAATCTAAATGTAGATGGCCCACTCTATGTAAGTATTATAAACTATTTACATAAAATCACTGTGACCATGAACATTATTTTATTATTTCAGTTCAACAATGCAAAAAGACGGAGCATGATCCTGACCAACGCCAAAGGGAAGCCTACGCTGGAAATCTATAGGCCTCCCGGTAAGTGAAGGACATGACTACCTACTTAATAAGACAAGCCCTGAGTATGGCGTGGTGGTCAAAGCTTGAACAATTTGGCTGGGGAACGGGCTATTGCAGCGTTTTTGCAACTATAACATTATTTATCATTTTTATGAGGACTAGAGGTCACGACTCGCGATTTCTTGCTTGTTTGCTTATCTTGAGCATAGGCATATATCGCGAGAAAATAAAGTCACCACTGGGCAGTAGACTACAAAATTTTCATTGGTTTTTTAATATTTATTACTTGGCTATCTTGCTTCGTGTAGCACTATCTACTATTGTTTATTTATAAATACAATTTTATTTACAACTTACAGTTTTCCCAATTTTTATATCATGCCTTGTTCTCAACACTCATCCATTCCATCATTCAATTTATTTGTGTACCACAAATGTAATCGATTTAATAAGATATCATACCGATTCTCGATTTGTCACAGGCTGAATGTAAACACTTGGCTAACAAGCGTCTCTACGTAAAATTGGCGCCAAAATTAAAAATAAACAAATTTCATATTTGGAACAGGTCGACAGTCGAATGTTTGTTGCGACGGGGCGCGTTTGTCAGACGAATGTTTGTTTGTAGTTTTGTGTGTTGTGATTTAAGTGAGATATTATTATGTCTCGGTGTATCGTGAAACAGTCGTTGTCTCAGCCGGTGGCGGTCGCGCCAGTCGCCCCCGTGGCTCAGGTGTCGCCGGTATCCGTTTCTCCCGTGTCCGTGACTCCGGTATCGGTGTCTGTGACCGTGACTGCTGCACAACCAGTTTCTGATGCCTCAGGTTGGTTTATGCATTCAGCAGCAACAGCTGTAGATTACTAGCACCGCCAAATAATTTGCATTGAGCTGTTCATATCTTATACCGGTCAGAAGATTGTTTTAAAGCGGCCTGTAATGTCAACATTGAATCTTGGTAGATATGTTATTTCCGTCACAAAAAACGAGTGTTTTGGCGACGATATACAATGAAATAATTGTATGTAAATAAAAAAATGTCTGTATTATTCTTGGCAGCTTGCTTCAGACTTGAGAATTTAAATAAGTTGAGCATAGATGTGGAACTGACAGCTCCAGCTTTACTCTTGTCTTTGGATTGTCCGTCAGTTTGCCATTTAACCTCATTTTTAAAGAGATGTCAGCCGTCGTCAGTTTGTTGTGTGCAGAACAGTAGACTGTAATCCATGATTGTTTATTTTGGCAGAATTTTCTCTGTTTCTAATTTGTCGTGCCCCTTAGACGGCCTTTTTTCAACATTTCTTTCATGCACGACATAGTTTCGTATTTTAATGAATTATGTTCTGCATTCGCAAGTTGCGACACTGCAACAATTTCTCGTTGCCAGCAACATGTTTCCAGCATCACGAACATGTGCTTAAGCAGAGTTGCGCAGCTTTCCCCAATAAATACGATCAGAGCACGTGCCAATTCTACAAAATAAGTTCAAGCAACGTCTGCATTTGTATCTGTCGCAATCGCAATCCGTCAAAAATGTATGGTTTGTTTTATGGATGGGAAATCATCAAATGACTTCTTTCGCTCTGGGTGGAGCGGAAGCGAGTATCAGACTCATATAGACTAGAACCCATCCGTGTTCCTCCTCATGCCCTTTGCGTTGCAGGGCCGCGTTGACTCTTTCGAACAAATTCCGCAACCCTGGGCCTGAGGGGCCCGTCTACTTTGCTGACATCTCTTTGAGGCGCGCGTGGAACACAACACAGCGAGCCACCCAACGCTCGCTGTCCGCATACCGGCCACCGTAGGCGCGCCTAAGGTCTCCTTCACTAGCATTACTGCTTCGCAAAAGGAGGTGACGGCTTCCCATGCCTCCTCGCTCCGGACCATGGAGTGTACCAGGGCCAGTAGCGAGAGGTTGCCGCCGCCGAATGCCAAAAATGTAGATATGGCTAATGATGAGGCTTTTTCGACAGATTGCGACTAAGAAAAGAATGAGAACGTTGCTTAAAAATTAGTAGAATTGACCCTCAGTTGTCAAACTCTAAAAGTATTAAGCCAAGGTCAGAAAACCGCCACATCATTTCAAATCCACTTACCCCTGTCAAGTAATACAGTGTTCAGTTGTTCAGTCAAAACTGTACATATTTGCTAGTAATTCTAGTAAATCTTGGATGAAAGTTTCGCTTTTGTGCATTTGAGCGGCACGGGTCGCGTGCGGCGCGCGATGATCTAGGTTACCCAATTAGACGCACACGCTTGGTACATTCGTGATGATTTTATATATTGTTGCTATATTGCTATTAATTTTCATTTTTTTAATTAAATTGCCGTTTTTTCTTGTTCTGTTAGATGGTTAACTGAATTTGTTACAACGGAGGTCTGTTACATTTTCTTTCAGCGTATCATTTTCGTTAACAGAGTGTGCCGCAGTAGCGATTTACGCTCTTTACACTTCCTACTCTGTACCTCTTTATTAAGTTTTAAACTGTTTTATACCTCTTGTAGTAGTAAATACCTCGAATTTCTTTAATATTCGTGGCTTTTCTCTGTTTTTCAAACTCGAATTTTCTTCAAGAGACCATATAATCTGCTCCAATTCAACCATAAGTCAAGTAATTGACGTTACCAATGGAAGGCCCACAACCCACATACCGGTCGAAGCTAGCGGCCCACCGGACACCTATCAATCTAACTGTGCTTCGTCTATACATGTAGAGTTGGAGCAGCCAATTTTACTGACTGGTACTCTAAGTACATTATAGATCTTGTTATAAAGAGATACTTGATTTGTGGCAATGAACCGGCTCTAGCTGCTGATGGTAGAAACTATAGCGATGATATAACTCTGCCTAGAGCGTATTTTCTTTGTAATACATGCGCCGATGCCCGAAAATAAACTTTTAATAACTCGACTAAACATTGTGACGCAGTTTCTGTGTAAAATGGTTTATGACTGAATATGAGTCAAGACAGCCTTAGGATGAAGAATTCAAAATACTGAGTCATCATGAGGTCAAAAGAACTTTAAAAGATTTCAACAATCTACACCGATTAGTATCAAAATTTATGAGGATGTGACGTCTGTTGTAAAATCTGCTTTTCCACCAAACTGATGTTTTATTTCAATGTTTTCCACGTGGTTTTGTTTTGCTGTTCCATATCGGTTATCGATTCCTTCGCTTACCATCGTGTGTGAATGGGTGCTTCATGCTTTTTGTAGTCTGCATATCTACTATTTACGCGAGTTTTGCAAAAACTTTGCTGTCACTGACTCTTGGAAGTTTCTTGCCTAATTTTGGTTTGTGATAAGTTGTTGAAACAGTGCTAGCATTGTTTGAAAACTGTCTGACCTCTGCTGCTATTCATTGTTGACTTGAAAGCTTAAGTTTTTGTAAGAAAAAAAATAGCGGAAGGGAATGAAACTTTCAAACAATGCAATGTACATTTTGTTTAGACTCGGCGGCTTTTTATAGACTAGGTCTACATTTTAAACATTCTAGAAGAGTTGAGCGTTAGAGACAGGAATTGCCGTGAAAGAAAGGAGTTTATAATGTCTATCATGACGATTTTGAAAGTCGTCTTTTTATGAACTTTTAATGAGTAAGTATTTCATTTTACTTCTTTACACGAAATTTATCCGGTCTGAGTCCACGCTTAGACTTCCAGTTGGTCTATATTTTGTCAGTGTGTCACGGTGTTTTGGCTAAGTTCCATCTGTTCATTCATACGTACTTGTTTGCCATATCCCTTCCGGATAGGAGGGATGAGGCGCCATTCCTTTTTATCGCTCTTCTTTCATCTTTTCCAATTAAATCATTAGATTTCACTACTTCACCTTCCTATCACGATCACGTCCTGATGGTACAGCTTCGCTAAACCTTTACACAGTTTCTACACGAAATGTAAGTGCTTCTGTACATCTATGACTGTCTTCCATCAATAACCTAGTACACAACATCTGTCCTATCTCCCTCTTCTCTTGACGACCACCGTTGACCACCAGGTGTCCGCACAGACGGCGTGGCGACCACGGCGGCGGGCTCAGGCGCGACGACCACCACTTCGGCGGCGGGGGGCTCCTCGTCTGCTGGCACCAATAAGCTCAATGTGCATGCTAAGGAGTTCACCATGGCCAAGCCTGCCGACCTTCACAATAGGTGAGTTATAGTCTTCTAGATTTAGAATTACTTTAGGAAATTTTTTGTTAAACGTTTGGGCTATACGATTAACTATGATTAAACACATACAACTAGAATATTCTTATGTGCTGCCATTATCGCTACTGCTTCTAGGAACGTCTGGTTCTTCGGCTCTTTCAAGTGTGATATTGTGTAAACTTATCATTGTGATTTCACTGTTGCCATATAACAATGTTCAACGCTTGACGTTTCTTGCGCGCTATTTATAGATTTACATTTCTCCAACCAACTGCTGCCATACTGCTCGAGTACCAAACACGTAATTTCTGCACCGACTCGTATTTTAAAATCTTGTCGACAAGTTTAGCCTCAACGCCGTCATTCATATCAGTCTAATTACCATGCATAAGATGCAAAATGGCTTGGTTACAACCTTGACTTTGCAAATGATGAAGTTTTCCATTGCATTGTGCGAATCGTGCTAAATAAGTATCGTGTTTAGGTTCACTACCTACCTTCCACACTTTTTTGGTGTGACTCTTGAATTAATTACCAGTTCGAGTCGTCACGTTTGCCTTAATAAGATTTTAGATAATTTTCCGTCGTCCACACGGTTTTTGACCTTGCTCTGGTTGGTGTTGAATAGTTTGTTTCTCATCAACTGTAGTAACGTGACTGGAAGCGATGGCGGCTCTTGGCTCGGCTCCAAAAGAGACAAAACAAAAATCTATGAAACAATGTGCGAAACTGATGTTCGCGTCGCGTAGGTACGTACTCGTAGTATCAATTGTAGAGTTTTTGTTATCACTTTGTTCTTGGCTACGGTGACGCGAACACGCCCGCGCGCGCCAAAACGGGCCGAACAGCGTGCCGCCCGCGCAGTCCGCGCACGCGCCGGGAGACGCGCGGAGTTCCCGACACCACGCGACCAAACAACCACGAAATTATAACGCGAACGCTTCCGACGAACGAACTTGACTCGAACACTCCGTATTTTTGAGAACAAATCTCAACAGTGCCGTGTTAGTGATCCGCCGACAAATCGCCCACTTGACGAGGAGTTTATGCACCGAGTGCTGGAAAGTGTAAGCTCGGGATAGGATGTGCGCGGATACTGGATTCTATTAATAAAGTTCTGATGCCAAGAGGGAAATGAGACGTAATTTGTCGGCAGTATTGCCAAGTTTGCATTGAGATTTGCATTTGAAGATAGTGATAAATTTTATTGTAACTCGCGTAAACATCAAGATTTTAAACAAATAGTGCGATGACGAGCGTGATGTAGTGGATTCGTCTTGTGATTTCTAGTCTGAATTGTACGGAGATTTGTTGTGAAAATGGTTCGCGGAAGATACTCTACATCGGACTTGTAAGTACAATACACATTTTCTAAAACATAGCACTCTTAATCAGACCATGTCGTTTAAGTCCCGGAATTGTTCTGGCCACTTAAGCTCTGTAGATTGTAATTGAGGTGACTGGCGTAAAGAGGACTTTGTCTTGCTACGTTATGTTTTAAAGTCCTTTGTTGATCCTGATGAATGCGCAAGCGCCATTGACTTTAATTGAAACGATAACCCATGGCGGTTCGTTTGTTTTCAGCTGTTGTCATACGGCTTTTCTGCTGTTATCTGGTTCAGAACAAATGCGAATGAAAATAAAATAACATGCTCCAATTACAATGTACCAGAAGGTTGAAAACAAACTGAGCCAGCTCTAGAGTCGTAAGTAAATAATGGTGGATCGTGGGATGCTTATCAAAACTATCACCAACTCTACATACATTGGACACGTTATGTCTAATTTACCTTCGAATTAATCAACATTTATTAACTTTATCATTTTTTGGTGCATTGTCATTAGAGCCTCTGTTAAACATGTTATTGAAAACTATGTGGTTAGTGGAAGTTGTCTACGATTTAGCCAACCTCTTTTGTGTTTAGTCTCTTCCTCATTAAACATTATGGTCATCATCACTTTTTATAATTTTCCTGAGGATGAAGTCTTTCTTCTATTCACTCGTTTGTTTGTCTATCGATCATTCTAATTCTATAAATCTTCATGAAAGGGTCTTCAAGAAGGTGATGGATGGAAAACAATCTTTCAGCGGTAACTACATTATCTTCTTTCTATTCCATCGGTGTTCATCTTCCTTTCATTTCACTGTCCAGAGTTTCAGAGAATATTCTAGCTTTACAAAATTATCTAGTATAAAAGTATCATTGTACTTCATAGTTAGAGCGCGTTTCAATACAAAACATTGTCCTTTAAGCTCGACTAGTATCTTTTAAAGCAAAAACTTTTACTTATGTTTAATAGAGGAAGCACGTGAATATTTTTTGGCATCACAAGCGTGTAAGTAATATAAATTTACGTAGGTGGCCACTTCCCAAACACATCGGTGACTTCTGCGATTAATTTTCATTACTCACCACACTCTCAGATCTTCCATAATTTGTGTGATTGCTATTTGATTTGGCTCTCGTATTAGCTCTTTAAACTGTTTCACTCAAACACTGCGACTTACTTCTCAGACTAAACAGAATCCATTCAATAGAACGGACCGTGCGTCATTCTCATCTAACTTTAGAGATCATTCCAAAGTTTTGTCGACTTGTCATTATTCGACCTCAAGGTCAAAGTATCACACAGTTTAATTATCTGTTTATAAATATGACTTCATTCGCTTAAGTCTTACTATTTCCACTAATTGCTGACATTTTGTCTCCTGGCTGCCCTAAATGAATGTTGGCATACGTTGAATGTTATGCAAATTCTGTTAACACAAGTGTTTTACCTGCCATGTCGACAGTTACCTCCCCTTATTCGAAACTGTGTCTTAATATCCTTTTCTTGTAAATTCCAACTGTATTGTAACTTTCCTAAACAAATTGGAACATTAATAACAATAAAATTTGTGAAGACATCGACATGATGTACGTAGAAAAGTTGCGCTGGCGTGCAATTGAGCGTGAGTCACGGAATGCTGGCTGCAACGCGAGCGCTGGTGTTGGGTGTCTTGTTCATACGTAATTGACTCAGCTTGTGTCCCACACCGATCGCACATATCAGTGTCAACCGCCGGTTATGTTATGAATGACCCTTTATGTAACATTTGATTGATTGCTTTGCCGATACCTCCAACAGATGTGACATCAACATTACACGTAGTGTTCATTTCGCTTACTATTTTGTCACGTTTATAACCTAGTTTGGATTCCAAAACGCTGATGTTTTTGTTAGATCTAGCTAATAAGATAGTTTCTTGTTCGTTTCATTCCTACTTTCCACGTACTTATCAAAAATGTTTCTTCCACAATAATTCTTAACTACTCTACCTCATTTGCTATTAGTCACCTCGACATTTTCGTACTTAGTTTAAGAAATAAATTGTCTCGTTCTTTCAGTCTTATCTTCAGCAGCCTTGCAGACATTATGTATCATTTTTCATGAACGTTTAGTTTCGTATTGGGTCACTCGCCACTCGAATATTTTTAATTTTAGATTCAGATTGAGTGAATTAAATATGTCGAAACAGCTATAAAATTGAAAGCATTTGAATTTTCTTTGGCTGCTGAATGTGTAAACGTAAACCAGGGACTTCCTAGATTTAAATTTATGTGAAATGTATCAGAGAGGTGTAATAAAATAATTTGAGTGTAGTTTTCGGTTATTATGTAATTTCGTGGTTGAGTAAATGTCAGAAATTAATCAGTCACCAACCAGCTGTTTAACGCTTTATATCAGTCGTATTATACTGGCTATCTACAACAACTTAACGTAGCTTGTTCATTCATAGCAATAATTTAATATGTAGTACATAAATCTTGCAAAGATTTGACATTTACCAGCCGACAGCATTGAATCGTGCAGGTGCTTGATAATAAGTTATTTATGAGATTAATTCCGAACAGAAATGCAAGCGTTATAGACTATAATCTAATATAGGTAGTGCGTGAACGTGATGTGAAAGTTAATGGAGGAAAATTAGTTTAGTGCACAGTTTAATAGAAAGTTTCAATGACACGCCCCTATAGGTACTTTATCCAACCGTTTCCCTTCGCAGATATCTCACGTGTTTCAAGTTCATCAACAGTCTTGCTTCAGGTTTTAACCGATCCATTTTCTTAGGCCATGTTTTGCCGAATACACCTGCAAAAGAACCTTTGTCATGTAAATTATAAAACAAGCCTGAACTCGTGAACAACTCGGCCATTCAACTCTTATTCAAACACATCACGTGAGTTTGTGGTCTAAAGTAGATAAACACTGAGTTGTCAACCGACAATGGAGTGCAGCACCGACAGGACACGCCACTTGTCCCCATTCCGTGACACGTCATCAGCGTCGTCACTATCAGCGCACCGGTTACGAAATGCCAGGTCACTAGGCTCGAGACACACCGTCTGTCGATGGGAAATAGGGCAGCTGAAGAGATGTTACGAGGGGATATTTAAGCTAACTGTTACAGTGGAAATTGTTTCTCTCCGATGTTCGTTGATAGTCCAAGACAGTTGAATCGTTTCCACAGGTTTGGTCGAGCTTCATTGTCTCGGAGTTTCTCTGGTGGTCGCCACTATTGATTCAGGCTTTTAGGAGTTGCAGTAGCTGGGAATAATAATAGTGCGGGCGGGCGGGCTTGCTCAAATAAGGGTTACGAGAGACTAAATGCTAACAGGATAAGACGAAAATTTCAAGAGCAAACTCCTCAGGTTCTGGTAATTAAATAGGCGGAATGTTGGTCGATATTTTTGGCATCTACCTTAAAGTTGGAATAGTCGGATATTTCTAGTTAAAACTGACAATTTCAAGTTCATTGACATTCCAGCAGTACCTAGCGTTAGTAACAGGCGCGAGAGAGGTCGTTGTGACGTTCAATGGCAACTTGGCAATACATGCATAAGGCTGTTTCTATTGAGTGAAGCCGTGCTAGAGCAGAAATGGCTTTTGAATTCCCACAATAAACCTTAGTTGTTTCCACTTATTGCTACTCCTGGCTTTTCTTAAACAGACCACGTTTAAGGCACAATCAGGGCACAATCTGGAAAATCTTACGTTTCGAAGGCGATAATAATAAAACTAACGTATCACACCTTGACCGTTTACACATCACGGGACCCCCAAACGAAGTCCGGATGCATCCAAAATTTAACCACTGAACTATTCACGGTATCGATCCGATTGTCCACACTAACTATAGCTACTTATTTATATCCACAATGAGTTCATCATTAATCCTCGCCGTCATTTCCTCCCATAACGAAACAATTTGCGTGGCATTGCGCAGGAGTGGACCGCCATAACGGGCTGGCTGTGCGGCATCGCGACAATGATCACTTATTATTTATGAGGTTTATGCTCATGACTATGGGACACGCGCCACTGGGCTCTCCATTGTCCACCATGAATAACAATCGTAATGGCATCGTTTGGCACTGTTATAATTGAAATATTACTTTTAGCTATGCGTTTCGTCTTTTCACCTCTTCTTTTTGTAGTGTGGTTTTCATTTTTTCCTCCTCGCGCATCTTTAGACACTACCTTCGTCAGGAAAATTCTTAAAACAATAGTTGTTATTTTGAACAACTATTGTCTTTTTCAGTCACTCATTACTTTTGTAATGATTACTAATGACTGACTGATTTGAATATGAAAGAACACAGTACGCCCAGGTTGACATCACCTAACTCTTTAGTGTGTCATCGTTATGCAGTCGCTTGCAACTTGTTACACAATCACATACATCCTTTTTATAAGTATTTGACATGGAAAATGGTTGCAAAATAAAAACATGTAATGGTTTAGTGCTCTGTAACTCTGTTTCATCGATATGCCTCGCGATTTCCCAACTACCTATGTTGTGGTCGTTTTCCAGTCTAAGCGGAGACAGCTGAATAGGTACCATCCTTTTACATGGAAGTGACTGCCTCTCTAATCTCCATAACCCAGGGCAGTACCCGCGACCTTTAGCTAGACTGGTGGCGGAAATTCGCATCTGTCAAAGATCTCCAAATGACCCGGGACCAACGGCTTAAAATATGTACTTTCCGAAGCACATACCTCCAGCGTTAATGTTCTGTTTGATTTACAGTGATCAAGGATAGAGATGGCCATCAGAATTATTTCTCGCTGAGGCTTTGAACTTAGTGCCAAAAGTGTATTTACCTATTCTGACGGGATATTATTCCCTACTACGCTAAGATTCCATTCTTAATATATCCCATAAATTACAACCTATAAACTGAAGGAGGAATAGTTTGCGATGAATCAGAGAGCGTTTCCTCGAAATTGTGCTCGGTTGTGGATTCATTACCTTAGCTTCGCGCAATCGATTTGGATTTAATATTCACTAGTAACAAAAAAAAAATGGCAATCCCTATTTTTGAGCTTTTGCCCGAGACTTCGTACGCGCATATAACGTTTTTCCCGTTCCCGTAAGAATATTTTCTGCTCAATTTTCTAAATTTTCTTTCCGAAAAAAAAAGATGAATGAAATCGGTGAAGTCGTGCTCAAGTTACGGCGTGATCGAGGGAAACGGGGAATAATTTTTATATTACGTTCGGTTTAAAAATAGAACATTTAAAAAATGTAAGTACTTTTGTAGTACGATTTTGAACGTTCATTTGCTATCTTAATAGTGGGTATAATAAAATTGTTAAGCATATTGTGTCAAATGTCAGATGATCAGTTTTGTTAGGTACCCACTTTTTTATTATTTTCTTTTTAATGCTCTGTAGCACGCTATTTAAAACTATCGTTAAATTCGTATCAGTGATTATAGTTCTGTGCCTCTTTCCTTTTCACGGATAGTTAATATGGATCTAAGTAAAGCAGAAGTTTCTACGATCACGATTCGCGTAACGTGGTTTCAAACTGGAATGCGCCAGCAAAATATCGTTTCTACTCGTACGTGTGAATTTAGCCAATCAACACTCCAATATGTCTACAAAAGGTATTTGCATGGGGACCGGTGGCAAAATATTATAAAAGTCTTCATTTTCAAACTCAGCCACGACAACTGGCCACTGTGGACCACTGTCTCACCTCTCATCTGATAGTAAGCGATCATGTGGTCGTTGATGGAGGACACAGACTCCGGCAGGGAATTCTACTCCTTAGCTGTACCGGCTGTTCATACTAAAAATATTCCCAAATGTTTTGTGTGTGTGCGTGAGATTTTGATAGAATTCAATCAATATTCTCTAAATTAGACAAAGAGAGACTTAGTGATTGCGATTGACGATGCAAGAATGTAAGGCATTTTATAACAAGTGATATTTTTTGCAGCACATGTCAATATAATCATACATTTTGGACTTTTTGACACAATAAAGCAGTATTAGTTATATTAATGTCATGTGTTTGTCATTTATCTGGGGCAGTACGCCCTCTTGGTATTCATAGAGGTAGGAATCTCGACTTCCACCCCTAATGGTCCCACTTTATTACAAGCCCGTAGTGTCCCACTGCAGGGCAAAGGCCTCCCTTCTTTCATCATCATCATCATCATCATCATATCAGCCGAAAGACATCCACTGCTGGACATAGGCCTCCCCCAAGTGTCGCCACAACAACCGGTCCTGTGCGTCTCGCATCCATCGGTTACCCGCGACCCTCACCAGGTCATCGGTCCACCTTGTGGGAGGCCTTCCAACGCTGCGTCTTCCGGTACGCGGTCGCCACTCCAAAACTTTTCGGCCCCATCGACCATCTGTTCTGCGAGCAATGTGCCCTGCCCACTGCCACTTCAATTTGGCGATCCTTTGGGCTATGTCGGTAACCTTGGTTCTCTTGCGGATATCATCATTCCTGATTCGATCACGCAAGGAAACTCCGAGCATTGCCCTCTCCATTGCCCTTTGGGTGACTTTAAGCCTTCTGATGAGGCCCATTGTGAGCGACCACGTTTCGAGTCCATAGGTCATCACTGGCAACACTTCTTCTTCTTCTTCTTCTTCACTTCTTTCAATTTTATTAAATCTTGGGCAATCTGAGCCTAATCCTTTATATCGGAGTCCAGCTCGTTCCGCCGTCTGTTGGGGTTTACCGGTCTTCGTTTACTATGTGGTTATGGCTGCCAAAAGCTGATTCAGTAATTGAGTTCTTATCTTAGGAATGTAGACACCCGACACCTGCTACACAATTTTTAAACACCGGCTTCGTCGGCAAGAAATATTGATGATCTGTCGATTTAGCTTTCTGTACATGCAGGATTATACTTAATTTCTGATTTCATGTTCAGTAGTAGGTTAAGTTTTGTTGCTAACTTCTTTATCTGTGGACGCCTTCTTTTCTAGGAAAACTAAACGCGATAAGAATCAAATTTATTTATTTTAACAAAATTTTATTGTGAAGACGCTCTCAGACTATAAACTTTGTAGACAGGAAATTCCGTTCCGGTAACAATATTACTTTTATTTAGCTTCAACAGATTTCAGCCGAGTTCGTACCAGGTGATCGTCCTACATTGATGTAATAGATTTCAATAACAATGTTGATTCTCTTAAGATGCTGCTAATTTGTGTAATACCTAGATAACGTGTATATGCCTGGATGCGGCAAGGCTGCCATTGTAATTTGTACATAGATAAACGGTCTTGTCGTATTGTCACATTATGTACATGACATAATATTTATGTAGGCACATATCTCTTACATAAATTATATAAGACGCATACGTCAATGCCTAGACGCGTGGAAATTAATTACAGACGATGAATATACACATGGTCTAAGATGATTAGAGAATTTAAATAATGCTTGACTCCGTATTTGTGATGAACAGTTCCGCTTTGCCATTCGTGCTTGTTTTTTTTTTTGGTACTTCAAAGCCAGAATGTATTTTCTGGTTCTGCTATATATATATATATATAAGATAGGATATCCGTATTTTATTTACAAGATTATTTTGTCGTGTGGGATGGCACACATTTCGTTAATTATTTCTATTATTTAACTTGCTAAAGGTAATGTTGTGCGTGCAGGGAGTCCTGGCTAGCATAGGCAGCCTAGTTTCAACCCAGAAGCACAGAAGCTTCCTGGTGGCCCCAAAGGCTTCGTGGAGCTACCTCACTCACTTCACTGTTCCGAGGATTTGTGCTCGTTGAGAATCCACGCCACGACCTCGCATTCGACGTGTAGGCGGCTGATTCCTCGGCGCTAAAGCAGCCTCTGTAAAGTGGAGTGACTGTTAAACGACAAGATCCAAACCGACTTCAATCCTTTTTTTTTCTTTCTTTTTTCGATATGACCACTAGCAAGTTAACACTCTTGGAATATCAACTGCTTAACCGGAGTAACCTGTGGTGGCCTCAAATGAATTTAAGGCCCCCAGCCAAGGCAGCAAAACTAGCTACAAGCTAAAAACTACTGACCGCTCGCTAAGGGCATTCCCTGTGGAATACGACCTCGGCTTAGCGGCGTCAGTTAGGGACAGCAAGGGATAATCAGGCTGGGTCGTTTCATTAGTTAGGGGTTATTAAAGCTAAAGGCTCAGCGGCGCGGGCTGGCTCGTTAGGCAAAAGTCGGGGAGGGGCCGACTTCAATGCTAGCACCTCTACCGCTTTATACCCAGTTTCTCAAGCCTTGTACTAAGCTGTATTGTGTGACGTTGCAGGCCAGGCATCGGCTACGCCAGCGTGGGGCTGCAGCACTCGCGGTCGGCCGTGCTGCACGCGCAGGTGCCGCCGCACTACCGGCCCGTCATGCCGCCGCACGCGCTGCTCAACAGCGCCTCCAGCGGAAGCGTGCCGCACGCGCAGGTACGTAACACTTCATGCTTGGCATCAGCAGAGGTAGAGAAGTGATAGTGACGGTTTTAGAGTTTGTAGGTCGAAAGGAGAAAATCGTCAAGACAATGTCGTTTGGCTACGATTACCCCGGTGGATCCAGAATCTCGAAGACATACTTGTGAAATCCATTAACCGTGGATCCGTGGATTACGGCACCCTCTCCCTCTCACAGAAAGTAAGCCAGTGCTCCATCAATTAGAACGCTAAAAGAAGATTTGTAATTAGGAAATGCTTTTGCATGTTGGTAACGTCACCAAAACCTAAGGAAATCCTACTTGATCCCTCTCCAGCAACAATCGACAGGTCAGCGGTCTTGGGATGATTTCACAAGACGCTTCCGAGTGCTGATCAATGCCTATAAAGATAATCTTAATATTATGTGACAGTATGTTCCCATTGTTTTCATTGTTTACAGGCTCGTCTACTTTGCCTCATGTGTCAGATTACCCAACGTTAGTCGCGGATTACTAAACGCTTGTTAACTATGGGAACCGAACCACTGTTGACAATACCGCAATAAACCATTTAAATTCAATTAGATACCAGTATTGACTATAAAGATCGTTTACACGATGAGAGTTTTTCGATTGCAATAGAAGATAATCCTACGATTAAAGTCGACTAGTATCTCGCAAGGCGATATTCACGTCGCGTTTTCAAAATTGATAGCGTCCTTGTTATCAGAAAATGCCTGAAGAGTTTCGTAGACGTAAAAGTACAAGTAATTTCCCTACTGAGTGTATTTTTAACGTAACTATAGTCCATAGAGACTTTTCACGTGTACGAGGCTTAGGTAAATCTAAATGGTTTATACCATTAAAAATCAATTTAAAATTATAATTTCAAGTCTATAAAAGACCCTACAACATTTCAGGGGCCCCGCGTCCACTTCAAACTCCAGCCTCAGCAGGCAATCATTCCGGAGAAGAAGAAGTCGCCGCCGTCGTCGCTGACGAACGGCAACGGCAAGAGCATCCGGCCGCAGTCGTTCACGCCCGGCCTCAAGCGGTCCAAGTCGCTGACGTCGGCCGACGCGCTGGCCAGCGGGATGGCGGCGCTGGGGCTCGCTGCGGATGCTGGAGATCTGGGCAACTTCCCGCCGGAGATACAGGAGTGTATCGACAAGGCCCTCGAAGGTGAGTCGATGTTACGTATATTCATTTAAGCATTCAGGTAAAACTCCTCCGTTTAATTCAATCTTTGACATTGTTTCTAAGAATTAAATACTCAAAACTAACATAAATCTTATCTATAAAATTTGTAGCCTATCCATTTTCCTGTGTTCTGTTATTATTAACCCCTTTGGGAACAAGAAGTTGAAGAAATTAACGCTTTGGGCAAAGTGGGAGGGAGTGTCAGATTCTTACTGACTAAAACCCAGCGGTGTTCCTTCAAATTCCCTTTGCGTTCCAGGGCCGCGGTAACTCTTTTGGACAATTCCGCAACCCAGGCAGGCCCTAGCGGGCCCGGTAATATTATGATCGGAGGCCTACAGTGGCCGGGCATTGCCCTACGACTCCCGACGCCCTTTGTAGACACCTGAGGCGGCTGGGACTACCATCAACGACGTGTATTTAAATAAAAAAAATGTCATTGCAGATCCGAACGCAGTGTGCGCGCGCACGCTCATGGACGCGGTGGGGCACCTGGTGTCGCGCGCGGTGGAGTCTCCGCGCTACGCGCTGCCGGCGGCGCGGCGCTGCATCGCCGTGGTGGAGCGCGAGAGCACCGAGACCTTCCTGGAGTCGCTGCTCAACACGTGCCAGCAGTGGTACCACGACCGGGACAAGGTTAGCCTGAACAGATATCTAAAGAACTGCCCTAAATGTCCCAACTGCCAAATACCCCTGTTTATGGAACTGCCTTCAACATCTTCTTTTAGACTGTTACTCAGTGCTCAGGATGCTGACGTGAGGGTTAACAGGAACATTCAAGTCACCAGTAGAGGCTCAGGCGAAAGGTAACTCCTTTGGCTTTGGAAACTTACCTTATGACCCAAACATGTTTGAATAATTTAAGATTTTTGACACATACCTAGACTTGAGGAACAGCCTTCCTTAGTGCCTAAGTATCTGGTGCACGACATTACCCTCTTTGGGAACCCCATCTTGCAGATGTTTTGGCCAAGCTTAGCGCCAAATTATGTTGGCCCTGCTGGGTCGTTCAAGAAGCCTCTTGAATGCATGCTTGTCCAATGTCATACAATGCCCTATACCCGGGGTCCTTATCCAACTTCTTATAGATAAATCATTGTACCGGTTGCTACTTCATACTTCAATGGAATTTTACATAGTCGTCAGTTTGGTTTCACTAAAGGTAGATCGACGACGGATGCAGGACCTTAGTTGCATCTTGGAATCTTGTGAGAAGTCCCCGGATGCAATCTTTGACCTCTTAAAAGCATTTGATTGCGTTGACCACAAACGGAAGTCGGGGAGACGTTGCTGAACTTGTTTTTTCGTATTTATCAAACAGGTAGCAAAGAGTAACCGGTAATGGGGTGACGTTCTCGGGGTCTCTGGTTAAGATGGGCGTGCCTTAGGGGTTAATTCTTAGCCCTTTCTTTTTCTAGTTTATATCAATGACCTTTCTTACATGAAGGCTAACATAACCAGGCGGTCTTGTATCTGAATTTTGATTGACAGAGCCGTCGAAGTAATATAAGAATCGGATTCTGATTGATTCATGGTACAGTTGCTGGGCTCCACGGTGGGCGGCGGGCGGCCGCGCCTGATGGCGTTCCTGTCGTTCCTGCTGGAGATGTACTGCCAGCTGCGGCGCCGCGCCATCCAGCGCCGCGGGGCCTCCGCGCAGCCCGGCCACGTGCTGCTCACGCTCATCTGCAAGTGCTGCGAGGACTGCATCCGGCAGCCCGTGCCCTCTGCCAGCGACGTGAGTTCACACGGACATGTTCCAGACATACTAACATTATGCCTACAATCATTGTTTTAAAGAAGGAGAAAGTGGATGGTTTAAAGGTGTTTATGCCGAAAATGAACCATGAATGGGGTATTATCAAGGATATTTTTTTTAACACGTCACTTAATTTTCCAAAAATATTGGTTACAATTTTTGCCTTTTCAAATCAATAAAAATTCGGCCAAGTGCGTGTCGAACCATTACAGTGTAGGGTTCCGTAGTTATTTACCGGTCTTATAAGCCATGACAGATTGAGCTGGTCTGAGCATATTTTATTATGACATTACAAAGTTACAAATAAGTACGAAATTTAGACGTTATCGGAAGTTAAAGAGTAGGTGAATGGTTGCAGACGGAGAACCTGTTCTTCGTGCTGACGTACATCGGGCGCGACCTGGAGTCGTCGCTGCCGGGCGAGCTGGAGCGCCTGCTCACGGCCGTGCGCGACGCCTTCCTCAACAGCGCCGCCGCGCCCTCCATCCGCCGCACGCTGCTGCAGCTCATCGAGCTGCACGCCTCGCGCTGGCAGCTGCCGGGCTGCGCCGTGCTCTACTACTACCCCTCCTCCAAGTAGCCTCCACCACACACCGCGACTGTCCGCCGGCTGCTACACACGCCGAGGCCGATCACGTTCAGGCTGTCGGCAGTCACAGGCATCGCTTCATCTATGTATGTAACAGCCTGATGAACACGAACCCGCGTCCTAGCGCGTAATTTACGCTCGGATGAGACAAAAACATCGCTTCTTCAACACTGCTATTCGACTATACCGATATACGAGTATCCGGTGATGTACAATGAAACACTTGGTTAATGTTGGCAATGTGTTTAGCAGCTGCCGTAAAAGCATCTGTCGTGTGGTCTTAGCTGAACAGCATGTTGTTTGAGCCAATGATGACCCTGAGAATATGCTGCTCAGCTAGTAGACGAAGCAGTGATAGCTCGTTTCTGGTGATGGAGTCATTGCATGATGATAGTGGCCAAGAGCCCACTCTATCACCAAATGAGGCTGGTGAAAAATTTGGTCCTCTTGTACGAAGATACTACTGTATAGCAGTAGAATTAAAGCATGCATGTACGTTTGGTACTATTATTACTGTAACCAAATTCCCAGTGTTTTCTATTGAAATACTGGAACTAACATTTATAACTTGTAAAGCCTATGTATCAGCACCTGCTTCATACACTGTTGTTTAGCCTTGAGTCCTAGCTGACCATTGCGTTGCGTTACGAAATGGAGCCTTATGACTCGCGCGTTGCGTGTCATTATCGCGTGGCCTCTCAATCGTGTTGCGAAGAATGTTTTACGCGATGCGATTTCTGATGCGATGCCCAGTCAAAGCTTGTCGCAGCATGACGTGTTGTTCAGTGAGGAAAAAGCCTTAGCTTGTAAAGCTTGAGCGGGAAAGTTGGTCCTTATGTACGAAGGGGTACCGTGCATGGTTTATCTTAGTGTACTTTGAGAACTACCACATTGTATCTTCATAAGGTGGCAAGTACCTCGATGTACCGTAGTTATACCGTATTGTACTCGTATCTTAAGTTAGCAAGTACTGCGTAATGATTCGGTTCTTGGCGAGTGCTGTTGGTGGTGGGTCTGCTTCTTTCGACTTTGCCCCGTAAATTGCATGGTGTATTGGTTTTTATGGCGACAACAAACCTTTCAATAGTTAAAGCTTTCGAGTTGTCGCCCTCATATCTACTAGTAAGTTAAGCCAATTTGGTCCTTCGGTCCCACCGTGAGGACCACTGCGGAGGGGTACGTTGTTATTCTATAGGGAGTAATTATGTTAGATTAGTATACAAAGGTTACAAGCATTTGTTGTAGTGTTTTGATTTGTTTCAGTTTGACCTTCATAGCGTTGCGTTAGTTGTACAGGAGGTCTCTAATTGTTGTCCCTTATACGTATCGTAGGCATGATGCTGCCATAAGCTCATTTATTGTGCCTTTAAAGATTTTAGTAGTTATAGACACGTTCTCTTCGCTCCCAAGACATAATAAAAAGTATTTTGTAATATTTATCGTACGTAAGACGCCCTCGGGAGCGACAGAACGTAACAATTAAAATGTAAGGTGTAGTTTTAGCTTAAGGTGGATTTAGTAAACGCAAGATATGCCTTGAAAGTATTAAAATGTACGTGTAACATAAGTAGTAGGACAAAATGACGATGTACATTACTGTACGATCTTCGCATAGTATTTGGTGCATTGTACCCTTTGTCGGTTATGTCTAACTGTAGTGTCGCCATCTATACCTTACCGCTTGTACAGGTCGCGCGGTGGTTTATGATCGCTCGAGGAAAGTAGTGGGGGCAATCGGCGCATGTGTACAATCACGCACAGAAATTCTTTGTGTGTTATTAATTATTTTTTATTTCGTATTTTTGAACTTTAGTAACTTAACATGATAACACTAGTTTTTGCTTGTAATTTATCTTGCAAGTAGGTAAGTTCTGAAAAAAATAAAAAACAAAAGTAAATAGTTATTGTATTATATTTGATACGTAAAATCACAGGAAAATTATTCATCCGGCAGTGGTGATATTCCTTCCATTTCATCTTGGGATGTTGAAGTAGAAGGTTGAGGATGGAAGCACGAACGTAAGGGCACTTCGTTGTCGTCAGACATTTCGGAGTCATCATCATCACTCTCTTCACTGTCGGAGCTGTCATCAGTAACACGAATAATAAACTGTTCTGTCATAAGATCTATGATGTGGTCACTTTTTGCGTATTCTTCTTCTACAGATTTGGTTTTATTACACAAGATCTCCCACTCTCTTGCTCCCATTAAATTAACTTTTTCTTTGACAAGCTCAATAGCATTATTGAGATTCCATTTCACGTTTTTGCTACCCACATACTGTTTGATCATAGACCATGCCATTTCGATAGGATTGAGATCAGGGTGATACGGAGGCAGTCTCAAAATGTTGTGATTGTGTTCAGCCAAAATCTTGTCAATAGAAAACGTTTTAAATTGCTCTTTGTGTGTTTTTATTAACTGAAACAATTGTGGTTTTAACATTTCATCATCGTATGGTATTCCTTTTTCGGACAGCCAGGCTTGCATATCTGCTTTTCTGGTGTTTGATGTGGGTGCAAGGTCATACTGCTTATTATGATAGGAAGCGTTATCAACCACAACAACAGAATTGGGTGGAATATTAGGAATAAGTTGGGTTTTCAACCATTTTTCGTAGTTCTCGTAATTCATGTTGTCATGGTAGTCTCCTGATTTGCCTCCAGCTTTAAAAGTGAGCAACGCATTTGGGACAAAGCCCGCCTCGGATCCAGCATGTACGATGACCACACGTTGTCCTCTAGAAATAGGCGTTTTAAGGCCCTTCGTTGAACCATCCGTCCAAGCTTTGGGATTCGAGTGTGATGAATCCACGTACGATTCATCCGTGTAAATTATTGTTCGTCCTTCTTCACGATATTTTTTTAATTTTTTTAGGTACTCGATTCGTTTGAGTCGGATGTTTGTAGTTTCTATCAAAACCTTCCTGTTGTTTTCGGTCTTTTTCCATTTAAATCCCAATTCTTTAATAATCTGCCGAAGACTAGTTTTAGAGCCTTGAAAGTTTATATCTTCCTGTAACTTTTGTCTTAGTTTTTCAACTGTGGGAATTTCTTTATTAGTTAAGTGAAAGTTATGAATACATCTTTTAATGACTCCTTGGTCAAAATTATCAATACCCGTTATTGGTTTTGCGCGCGGTCTTTTCTTTCCAGGAGTTCTAAACACCGTCAAAAACTCGGAATTTGCGGCCTGTGTGGTAATTCGCCTGACTGTTATCACAGATGTATTTGTTGCCAGTGCTGTTCTTTTTTGTTCCTGTTTCAAATTACTCATAACTTGTTGTAAAATATTTTCATTAGTTGTGCCAGTTTCCGCAGTTTCTTCTCGAATTTGTTCCAATGTATTGCAGATTTCAATTAATATGGACTTATCAGTGGCATTCGTTGTTCTATTTGCAAACAGGTGTAAGCGTTGTATAGGTGTGGCCATTTTTTTCTGCAATGATATTGTGGCTGCTGCAGTTGTATTTTTAACCTGCTTTAACTTACCCACGATTTCATTTGTTTCTTTTTTAACGTAACAATTCACGTCGTAAATCATTTTTCTAGCTTGCCGTTTTAAAATTTTATTTTTAACCATTTTGTTTACCACTACGTATTAGTAATAGGATAACACAAACTGTACGCAACAGTACCCAAGAGGCGCGAGACGCGTGAACGCAGCGCGGGAATTGAAGAGCGACTAACCAACCAATAAGGAGTCGCCGTCGGCGCACACCCGCCCCCCTCACTCCGCACATAGACCAAATAGACCTTAAAATAGAACACTGCGCATGCCCTTTCCACTTTTGCCGAGCGATCATAAACCACCGCGCGACCTGTAGTTATCGTTTGCCTAGACACGCTTCACGGGTAAGCCCGCACTATACGTTATGCACTCTGGGTGTTAGTTTATTTTCTATTAGTTTAAAAAACCCAATTATGCAAATTATCATTCTATTAAATTATAGATGAATCGTTATCAGCTTTCTTACACAAAGATCATATGAATGTATGACTGAACTTCCTAAGTATGAAGTGTTTCAATTTATTATGCTTGTGATATTATAAATTTAAGTTATGTAATCTCTGATAATATCTCTTCTGTCCTAACCAAAGACTGTACTGACGATGTGGAGATTCATTATGATATTAACAAAAGTGTAAACTCAATGTTGTTGAAGCTGGACCAAATTATCTTCGTGTGTCGTTCGCGGCTCTGTAACCGCCGCGGATGACACATCACTTCAGTGACTATTATAAGTTCATTTAGTTGTAGACCTATGTCTGATCACCATTATCAAAACTAATGATTTTTAAAATATTAGTTAATTACATTTTATGGAAAAAGTTAAAAAGACCATAAAACTTTTCGTTATTACTATGCATTCGTAGCAATATAAGGTAATGGTATGTTTGTAGAAAAGTTGAAAAAAAAAAAAAAAATGGTGCTAACAAAAACATTGGTGTATTGTATATTATTTTATTAGAACACGGGCAATAACATTGTTCTCGTTACCGCTATAATTTTGTACGAATAAAAACATAAAAATGATATATAACCAATAAATTATATAAATACAATTTTGTGTTTTCATAAAGTAATTACCTACTTCGTCCCTAGCTATAAGGCTGTATGCAGTAAATGGCAAAATTATTTTCAGCCAAGAAGATAATCAACACACACAAAGACAGGATCCTCTTCCTAAACACTGACAAATCAATTGCTTGAACAAATACTGGGAAATGTGTAGAATAAATATCCTCACCAGAAGCAGTACTTTTTCTAATGTCCGTATTGGATTGAGGAGCCACGTCAGATTTTAAAGGGCAACGCCCTTATTTAGCTGCAAGGTTGCTGATTAGCAGCTCAAATTCTAGATTTAGCAGCGAAATATACCATATTGCAAAAGTGGCTCCTCAATTAAGATAATTAGATGAATATTATGTGTCCCTGACACTGGCATCATCATCATCATCATATCAGCCGAAAGACGTCCACTGCTGGACATAGGCCTCCCCCAAGTGTCGCCACAGCAACCGGTCCTGTGCGTCTTGCATCCATCGGTTACCCGCAACCCTCGCCAAGTCATCGGTCCACCTTGTGGGAGGCCTTCCAACGCTGCGTCTTCCGGTACGCGGTCGCCACTCCAAAACTTTTCGGCCCCATCGACCATCTGTTCTGCGAGCAATGTGCCCTGCCCACTGCCACTTCAATTTGGCGATCCTTCGAGCTATGTCGGTAACCTTGGTTCTCTTGCGGATATCATCATTCCTGATTCGATCACGCAAGGAAACTCCGAGCATTGCCCTCTCCATTGCCCTTTGGGTGACTTTAAGCCTTCTGATGAGGCCCATTATGGGCGGCCACGTTTCGAGTCCAAAGTCGTTTGACTTTGGACTGGCATGGCCTGGTGGTAAATTTTGGTGAATTTGTTATCAAAATTAAGAGCTTTGATGGTTCAAAGCTCTTAATTTTGATAACAAATTCACCAAAATTTGTCGCCAAATATCAGAATTAGTTGGTCACTTAATGCAACTATAACTATATACACACTTAAATAAAAGACTCAACTAAAACTAAAAGTAATCTAAAACATGGCGTCGAAAAATTTTCCTCCGCATCGCAGGCCACTGGTAATGTACCCAAAAGGCTGGCAGCATTGCCACGTTGTATGGCAATGCTTATCCTTTGTCCGAGGTAAAAGCCAGCCCTAGGGTCACGCGAAGTGTCAACTAAGCGCTCGCACTCGGACCCCACGACCCGAGAGTTTCAACCCCAAACGGCTCGAAAATATAACTACCTACAAGGTTATTATATTTCCCCCGCTTGAGGTTCTCCGCAGCCGCAGCGGCAGCGCCAGCGTGGCACGAAGGCTAGGAAGATGCGCAAGAGTCACTGGTTTTCAAAAGTTATAAAGGTTGTTTGGTGGCTGATCTGGAGAGTCTCCCCCAGCTTGACCCAATTTGAATCTCAAAAGCTAGGACACCTAGCGATGATTTGTTTTCTCCTTTACTAAAAGTCGCTAATTCGGAATCAGTCGCCAAATATCAGAATCAGTCGGTCACTCAGGTGCAAAAGTTATAAACGTTTATAGGTGGCCGACCTGAGGAGAATCTCCCAACTTGGCCACATTTAAATAATCACAAATGTCTAAAATAAACTAAAAAACAATACTTTCCGATATTCCTTATGAATTTGCTGTAAAGGGTGACCACATTAAATGTATTAAAGCAGGACAAGTATTTTTTTAAATTTATTTTTTCACTGTAGATTAGGATTTGTATGCTGATTCAGTCGATTTCGCTGAATGAATATTGGTTGGTCGGTGCTTATTCATATTCGGAATCATAGCCGTCGTAATAAAACATCTCAATCACTAGAGCTGACGTTATCAATCAAAGAGCTTTAGCTATCAACGTTCAAGCTGTGGAAAGAAAGCTGTGGTTCAAACTTCATACTACAAACAAGATATTTCAAAGATTTTACAAGTACGCGGAAGAGGGTGTTAAAAACAAACGTGCATTGAAAAGTAAAGATCCTAAGAAGACCTAAGAAGAAGTGTCATTGTGTGACACGAAGAGTGGCCCAGCGTTCACAATATTTGTCTGGGAGGCAAATGCCCGATAAATTGTTTTCTAAAGAACTTTTAAAGGGAACGTGCAGGAACTATCGTGTGGCAGCACAGAAGTGTCATGTCAAGTTAGTATTATTACTTAGTTTCGAAGTAAACGCTAAATGGCACAGTCTTCTACGTGCACGTTCCCCGGGTTATAGGTTGTCAGGTGTTTTTGTAGTACGAATGTGGCGATATAGATGCCACTGTAATTTAATTTCAAATACGTCACAAAGTCACAAGATAATCACATTATGTCCGTGACTACGGCATCGGCAGGACCACGAACCCCAATCGCTTCCATATTTGGTAAATAATTAGTACTCAATTTCTACTAATTGATACCTAATCGAACAACAAAATTGGTACCTCAGTAGTTTTCGAGAAAATTGACTTTGAAGGTGGTCGGTGGTACTTAGTCACGCTCCTTTTAGCAGGACCACCATGAGCGCAGAAAAAGGCAGGATGCTACAGCTATTCTAAGTATACAAATATTTAGTAGGTACACCTAAATGTAGTTAATTTCGTAAAAAATCAGAATTGAAACATTTGAATTTATCGAGAAATCAACGATGATAACTTTCGTGCGTTCGTTCAGCAGGACTACGACTGAATGTCGATTCCAAGTTTCATGAGCTTTCCTCGAACCTACATAGAAAATTAGTACCTACCCTGCAAGATAGGATTAGTACCCAAAAATCAAAATTAGTGCTCCTGTAGTTTACGACATACCATGCCATTGGTGGGGTGGCGGTAGTCACGGGTCACGGTGTTTTCATTTCAAGATTTCCTTATTAAAAACTCTATAATTTCTCCCCAAAATACAAAATACAAATGTTATTATTACTATTCCGACATCAATAAAATTATGTGCATGAGTGTACAGCTCAATACTATTGACAACTTAATTTGGTCGGGTTATACGCGAAGATTTAGGATTTAGTTATGATTTAGTATATCTTGTGGTGAATATAATTGACTGGTTATTAAAACACATTTAAAAACACAGCTATAATGAAGAGTTTTGTTCTATTCATAACGCAAACAAGTTGTGGCCAAAAGTTATGTGTTCATCAACGTTCCATTTGTCAATTTTGACAGCAGCGTTTCAACCCATAGAAAAACCAATAAATTGCAAATTGCGGTAAAGTGAAATTAAAATTACCATTGAGACTGATAAATTCTTAAATATTTACACTTTTTTTAAAACACAGAAACAAGCGTTTGTGGTTCCTTTTTTTTTAAAATAAAAAAGCTTTCATTAAATCTTTTTACAAGTCGCTGTTTAAAGATTTTTAGTTTCTGAACACACAACGATTCTGATTGGACGAGTGCTTATCACTCGCTTCCTGCTAACTTCACATCATTGACAGTTCATACGTTTGGTTCGGCCTTCGCCCTTCGCTCGAGTTCGCTTTGTTATTGCCCGCAGTTGCCGACGAACTAGTTTTGCGCCTCGCCGCGAGCGTGTGATGTGACCTGTTGATTTATTACTCATCGTGTTTTTGTGCTTTTGTATGTGATCAAAAATGACATGATGTTGCTTAAATATATAATGAGTGGTGCGCGTTGAGTGTTAGTGTGTTCAGTGTAAAATGGGTTTGATAACTTCAAGGGAGCAGACAATGTTGGACGGGCCGGTGGCGTCGGCCAAGAGTCACCATGTACGGCAGCCGTCGACGAGGAACCGGACGAAGCCCCCGATGCCGGACCGGGATGAGTTGGAGAACCGTTTCGTCAAAGTTTTGGTGAGTGTTTGCACCGAATTTTGCCGGCATTATGTTTACAAACATAACATTGTTTACCGTGTGAACGGCAGACTTTACTTTTATTACGCGACTGCGGCGCTCGCGTCAATGTTTAAACAATAATGTGTAAACAATGCGTCTCTGATAATAGTAAATAGTCGTCAATAATAATTCTATCGGCGTTATATTTCGGCCAAAAGCCGCATACAAAGGCAGGCTGATTGGTCCATGTGTCGCAGGGGTGGGTCTAGTCTCCACTGCGGCAAATTTTACGTGATTCTTATTTGTTTTTGTTACCGAAATGTGTTTTGTGACTGAAGGGACAGTCGAGATCATTTGCGTGTGATTCCCGGTAGCTGTTAAAGTTATTTATCGTAAAACTGAGCACAGGCTGACTGTTGACTGTAGCTAGCACAGTTTCCTGTCTTTGTTATGTTTTCCTGCAGATTTAATAATAGTGTCCAATGGAGCAAGCCTGTCGTGACTATATTTAGCTATTAGTTAAACTAAACTAATGTGCTATTGTCATAAGAAAAAATATTGCAGGAGTGAAGTTTCGAAATAACGAAACTGCAATAAACAAAAAATGCCAGCAATAAGTGGAGTTAACATTTTATAAATTACATAGGTACTTAATCATGGCTACAAAAATAAAAATACTTAAAATCTGAGTAACATTGTTAACTTAAAAAAAAATTAGAAAACTAGCTTCTACCAGTGGCTTACCAGAGTTATACTTTGTCCTAATCCATCATAGTCTACTCCACTGCCAAGTTTCAACCAAATCCATTCAAGCATTCATTGAAGAATGATTGATTATCAAACTTTTAAGACACAAGACACTGCCATTATAAATTTGACACACTTTGAAGTACCTGAAGGACTGTCATTATCATTTTAGACACAATTTGAAGTACCTGAAGGGCTGTCATTATCATTTTAGACACAATTTGAACTACCTGAAGGGCTGTCATTATCATTTTAGACACAATTTGAAGTACCTGAAGGGCTGTCATTATCATTTTAGACACAATTTGAAGTACCTGAAGGGCTGTCATTATCATTTTAGACACAATTTGAAGTACCTGAAGGACTCATTATCATTTTAGACACAATTTGAAGTACCTGAAGGGCTGTCATTATCATTTTAGACACAATTTGAAGTACCTGAAGGACTCATTATCATTTTAGACACAATTTGAAGTACCTGAAGGGCTGTCATTATCATTTTAGACAGGATTTGAATTACCTGAGGGACTGTCATTATCATTTTAGACAGGATGACGTATCTGAGGGTCTGTGAACTCTAAGTTTGTTATTTTAAACATAATGATGTACAATCAATGAAATTATAGTCACACACTTCTACCCACACTCCTCTGCTACTTATTTATAAATCATGAGAGTTACACACACAAGATCCTGTCATAATATTTGAATGCAATTTCAATAGCATCAGAATGTTTTACCCTGTCTCAAGGTGATAATGTGAGAAAATTCTTTAAGGTTCAATAAAGACATAATTGCACTTGGATTTATTGTAATTGAAATGGTAAACTGAAATGGTATAATATCCCTTGCAAGCATAGGGGCATGCTGCTACAGTACACATAGACATCCTTACTTCGCCCATTGCTGGACAAAGGTCTCCTCTCCCCTATGCTCCTGTGATAACGACATCCAGGTTCTATTCCCAAAAATTTTTTCTTCTGCCAAATTTGGTAAGCCATACATTTGTGGTGATCTCTTCAAATCTAAATCTAATCTAGCCCGGTATGTCCCACTGCTGGGCAAAGGGCTCCCTCTTTTCAAATCTTTCAGTTGTTTTTGCATTAGAAGAATTTATTTGAAAGTAAATAACAATATAATATGTAAATAACTAACTGAATTCTATAATCTTACTTAGAAAACTCATTGTTTAACAAACATTCAGTTGTTTTAAAATTATTCTAAAATTTGATAGGTACCTAATACTCTATTTGTTTTAACCGCTCCGGCCCCAGCGACACACCGGTGTGTCGCAAATTAATCGCGAATTTAATGTTTATTTACCTATTACATAAGATTTTTTTTTTTTGGGAATTTTCACATGTTGAGGCCGCACCGGTTAAAATATTTTGCTACATGTGCCTAATAATATTATAGGTACTGTATTAAAAATATAACAAAACTGTGTTCCATAGACAACAATGATAACAAGTACCTATTCAAAAAAGTTCCAACTTTACATCTACAATTTCTATTCAACTGCATTATCAACGTTCACATTTGAAAACATAATATCATCCCATCGCTATCTGCCACAGTAAGTTCCTGACGCAAGTATCACAGTGATAAGACAAACAAAATGTTTCATTTCCTGTTTTATCTATGCATTTGTCATGTTTCTTGGTTTTGTTTGTTATTGTTTATTGATCAGTCAGTTCCTGGTACTTGATTAATGAGCTAAGGTTTTGTTATTGTTAAAATATTATCAGCTGAAGTATTTTAAATGTGGAATCAGGTCTGAAGGTTCTTGCATTGTTGAATTATCTTGATCCAAATAGCAAATAGTAAGCAGGTTATAAAAAGATGTTGATAAATAGTTATAAAAATCAGTTAAACATATTTATCACCCAATGTACTGTAATATCATGGTTTTAAACTTTTAAAAATTTAGTAAACAGGTATATATTTTTAATGTTGTAGTACCACTATTTTCCCTTAGCCTCCAATTTTAAATGTATCAATAACCCTATAGTATATATAGCCCTATAGTGTATATTTACAACAAAAACCTATTTGATCCATTCATTGGTTTGGATGTTTGGATAGATTCAATGGAATAGGTTTTTGTTTTCAAGGAAAACCAAACTGCGATAATTTAAGTAGGTACTTAAATTGAATGGATGGCCCGATTGGCAGTTCATTCAATTGAAGTAGGTATTAAATATTCCAGAATTAATTAATTTCAATAACTAAAAATGTCCTGCAATGATAACAAGTACTTAGGTACTTACTTACCTATTGTATAAAATAAAACAAGATAAAAAAAATGCATAATTATTATCATTATAAATACTTATTTTAAGTACACTTAATAAATTATTAGGTTCTAGAAAAAACTCAAATATATATATAGTATAGTATATATTTTTTATGAATTAGCATGCAAGTCCTTTTTTATCTTTAATTAAAATGCAAACATGCACATGCAATTATTTTAAATTAACTACAAATTATGAAATATTCCTTATCACACTACATTTTAAAAACATTACACATTATGGCAAAAAATAGGTTATTAAATTGGTTCAATATCATGACCTTACAAACCCCACTTCCTTTGCAAAACAGATTTAAAAAATGTTTCAGATAGTAGGTATTATTATGAAATCATAATAATAGGATGCAAGGATGATTTGCCCATTGTTTTTATTAAAACACCATTTTATTAACTCAGTAAAAGATATTTATTGCTTTGGATGGATGGAATGGGAAATCATCAAATGACTCCTCCCGCTCTGGGAGGAGCGGCAGGGAGTGTCAGACTGTAACTGTCTAAAACCCATCCGTGCTCCTCCTAGTGCGCTTTGCTTACCAGAACTAGTAAACTAACTCTTTCGAACAAAATCCGCAACTCTGGCCCTAATGGGCCCCGTCTACACTCTTTGAGGCGCGCGTGGAACACAACGCGCCGTCGACCCGGGCCTGGCTTTGATCGGACGGCGAGCCACCCAACGCTCGCTGTCCGCAGACCCGCACCTACGGTGACCGGGAATCGCCCTGCGACTACCGACGCCCGGGGCGTCTCCCTATGTTGGGGCCTGAGGGTTGTCTCTTCTTCACGCGGCCCGCCTCCTCCTTCACTAGCATTACTCCTTCGCAGAGAGAGGGGACAGCTTACCATGCCTCCCCGATCCTAGTCTCAACATCATCATTTCAGATAAAAGTCGTTCACTGCCGGAAATAGCTATCTCTCTGTACCAAGTGTAGCCACACGATTCTATAACAATGGCATTACCTACTCGAGTATACTCAATATTACATATTTTTGATACAACATAACATATTAATCTAAACATAAATTATTGTTAGATAATAAAGACACCTATGGTAGGCGCCAGAAACACTTGTTACAATAAAGTACATTGACTTTTCCATAATATCCCTTCGTAGATACCTGAACTCGTAGATACGTGAAAGATGACGATAGAAGTCGATTCAGGAAAGCTTTGTCTTTATTTCTTTTTTTGATACCAAGAAAGTCAATAAATGTAGGTATGTGGGTCAATGACCGTTATCGCACATTTATCTGGTGTCTACTGCCTATTTAATTCAGAGATAGTGTCCTTTAAGTTTCGATTAATTTGGTAATCCTAGTAAAATACACGATCACATCCCTGACGGGAGCAAAGCCACGTGAAAAACTACTCAAATACCTATATCTTTGTATCACTATACAAATCAACTTCCTCACAAATAAATGTGCGTGCGAGTGGCCGACTGTACGCTGCCGGGGCTGCGCCTTCCTTATCGCGCACAGAGCCCCATTGATGGCCGGCTATTTATGTACTATCAGCGTCGCGAGATTGTGCCCACACTCCTGCCACCGCGACTAACTTCATGGCCACTTGTGGGATATTGTGGTTTGATATTTTTAGACTCCTAAAATGAATAACGTTTATTTTAAAATTAACTGTCATGGTTGAAGGAAACTAAAAATACTTGCCGCTTTCATCGTCCCTTCCGGCCATCCGATGTGAGTGATGAACAGTGGTTTTATAATAATAACTCGTAGTTGGTAGCGATTTTATCAAGTATTTTGTGGTCCATCAAAATACGATTGATTGTCATTTATCATCTCAAAACGACGTCCACTGCTGAGCAAAGCCTCCCCAAAGCTCCTTCACAACGGCCATTCCTGCACACGGGGTCTACTCTCTAAGCCCGCAGTCCGTAGTTTCGGCCTTAGTGTCGGGCGTTTTCTACTCCGTATGACCTAAGGACTTACGATTATTCCCGAACCCGAACTAAGAACAATTACTATCAATTCGTGTTGTCATTCATTCTTAGTTCGGGTTCGGTACGCCCGACACTAAGGCCGAAGCTACGGACTTCGGGCTTAGAGAGTAAACCCCCTGCCTCCAGCGGAATGAATTCTCGCGACCTCCAGTATCTCGTAACAATAAACGTCCTCATCTAGCAGCTTATGAATCATGATATTATATTATACATGATCTTGTTCTAGGATTCCAATTGTTGAAGTGGTTGCTAATGAATAAATTAGCTACGAGTACGAGGAATGGTTGAATCATAATATTCTACCATCAGTCCAACTCTGACTCAAGCACCAGAGGTTTGCGTGTGTAAACAGTAATATTATATTTTAGTTTTTGCTTCTCGCATAACCTTTCATTTATAAAAAGAAGCTGACCAGATAAGTGCTGCACAAATGCTAAGAATATTGGTAATACAGATACAAGATTTAATTTCGAAACCCAAAAGTTAATCTGTGCCCAAAGTTTACAAACCTAACTGCAACCCACAGATAATTAACTTAAATATTCCAACTGATATTGAACCCGATGACCTCGTACACAATTTCGTTTATCAATCCGACTTTGAACATTATCAAGTAAAATCTACTAAAGTAAATAAAGGTTGGCGATTCCTTCTGCAACAAAAACAGGAACTCTTCATTATGGCAAGGTCATTCCGTCGACTTTTTAACCAGTGAATGACGTCCGTGAGTCATTGGGACTGGTCGTTTTGAAATAGGGTCACTTGGAGGCCTTGGGAGCAGCAATCAACGAGTCATTAACTCGTCAGGGTGATGGGTGGCAGACCGTGGCGTTGATTGGCGTTGATGATATTTGGAATATTTTATTCTGATCTGCCTGCTCCCGTTTTAATAGGCTGAATTTAGCAGCAGTTTCAAGGATGAACACAAGAAATCATCTATGTAGACAAACTCTATTTTGGGTCGTGTCAACTCATGTTTAGCACCAGACGAAATCTGAATCAAACTGCTTAATCTAAGGTTCAATAAGAACGCTTTAGGATAAACTAATCAGCAATTGAAGTATATTATCATTTAAGAACCATCACATAATATGTGGAACACCACAAAGCTGATGATATCCGCACCACAACTCACCCACATCAAATTACACAGTACATATCACGCACACATTATTTTGTAGATCTTATCCAGTACTTACTTTCTCCACGTAACCGACATCGTAAATTGTGCGCCTGAGTTGATTGAATCGGATTTTTATTAGCACTTACAGTTTAATTTAATAGGCATTCTGGATTGGGTATCAAGAAAAGTACAATCGAGAGAGAACAGTATAGAAGAAAGTTAACTACTTTATCTAGTGGCCCGTTACTCAAACCTGCCTTACCATTAACAATGATATTTGCATGGTTTTAATAATAAGACCAGCATTGAGTCTTTCAGTATTTTTTTTTTGAGGCATGGAAAATGTCAAAACTTCATTTTCTTGGATCCCGTAAAGAAAAGACAGGAGTCTTTTAATGAGGGATTTCTGAAATGACGAACCCCAGGTGGCAGTACGTTAGGCGTCACGTCCAGGCACCTGTCTAAACGCTAATGATTTCTGACATTAGGTAAATTAACATCAACATCATACGTTTTTAAAGGACTTCTCACCTAATTGGCGCCAATTGGAGGCGTGAATTTTCCTAAAGACCCTCAATTTATTGCGTTATAATACGATGCCATATAGTTGATGCGTTAGTGCTAACCAAAACCTGACATTTGGCATCACAGTTATCCAAATCCAACACAAACTCGCGGTTTTCATTTCCCTCCACCACTTCTGATAGCTCATAAAATAAGATGTAAAATGTAACTATCTCAGTCTCACGTATCGTACTGCTTGCATTTGCGATCCCAGTGTTTCTATAAACAAAACATCTCGCGACTGTCACATCTCTTTACATAACATTGTCCCATAGTAAACCATCTTTGTTTTATCTACATTGTTTATGTAGACCTGCGACGTTGGATGAGTTGGATCATTTTATAAACGATCACATTATGCATGCATTGTATGGCCGTTATCCTTAATTAAATACACATGTATCTCGTTAGCCAAGTGGCATATTATGTTATGTTAACGGAAATTGCCTTATTTGTCTAGAAGGTCTGCGTATTTTGCGTAATCTGGCTAGGAAATGTATTGATATTAAAACTTAGCTTAAATCATTGAAAGATGAGAAGATCTACGAAACGCTTTCTTCGATTTAACCTTCGCTGCCCTCTTTAATATGGCATGAAATTCTTAGTCAGATTCTTCTCAAGCTGTTATGTTTAATTCTTTTCAAATAGCCGTCACTTTATTGGTTTCCAAGAATACCTAACCTCTTCTCCCTTCCCAATTCATTAAGCATCTAATAATAATAATAGTTTATTAACACAAAATACAAAACACATAGGAACATTAAACTTTGGGAAAAAGGCTGTATAAATGGTGAAAACCCTGCCTCCTAAACTAGGGGGGGATCTGTGTGGCATATCTTTTTCTATCAACCCTCTTGTAGGTATGTCTTGCTCTTTACTCTATTTTCCTATCTTGTTACTGTGTTCAGATTCCTCATAGCCTCAATATCATCTTTCACACACCAGTTCTTTCTTTTGTCGCCCTTAGCCATACAGATTCACAGACACACATTATTCTCAATCAACACTATTCTATGCTCCTGATCCAACAATGATCTTAGCATCCCACTCTGTAATAATATTATGGTCTATGGATAATACCGAAAAGCAGAAACTTGTCTGTGATTATTACTGATTACAAGTTCCTTCACCAATGCAATTACGTCAGCTGTATGATAAGCGGCGTATTTCTAAAAGCGTGGTAAGTTGCGTATCCCGTCTTGTGGCTTGTCTTGTCATACAGGTTTTCTATTAATCACTCGTGCGACGCATGAGTCGGCTGCATTCCTACGACTATGGGGTGCCTCGGCGCCTCCACCTTGTATAGGCTTGGTACAAATAACAGATATGAGATAGAATGAGGATTAGATAATACTGGTGTGTATTAAATGGTCAGGGTCTTCCAGTACCTAAGTACTTCCAGTTTTGAATAAAAATGTAGATGATTGCTGCTCATCTCTAATATGTTTTGATTATGCGTCACTCTTTTCTAGTAGAAAATACAGTTTTTCTTTCCCTTTACTCATTTAATAAATGCTACAACACTTAGTCCATCGATGCAATTCACATGAAAGCCTCTCGTTACATAGATACGAGATACATCCACGTGTTTACCTGAAAAAGCCAAAGAATGTGTTCCTTATTAGCTAGTGGAAATAAATACGAGTATTTCACCATGGTGATGCCTGGGAGAAAATGCTGAATGACTGTGTGTTGTTGTCAAGTGTTGTTTGAAATACCAACAACAAAAGAGCCATTGGTTAGAGCCATGGTTTTGAACATGTAATAAGATAGCTGAGTTGGTTACGGACTTACGGATAAACACACCCAAAATATAATATGAACAGACATGAAAATACAAGACAAACAGGAAAATTTACCTATAACTACACAAATATTTAGCTATGGTCGCTATAATAAACAGTCTTACTACTGAATTTAACATCGTAATGTTGTTTGATACAGTGTTGCGCGCGCGCAGAAATATTAAATTAGCTAAGGTATACACATTAGCTAAAAATAAAGCATTGCCAAGGTCTTGTGGTTAACATTGGGCGTGATATAATTCAGGATTTCATTATGTACTTCCTTTTACAATGAACACGTTAATAACATTAAGTTTTTGATCTGTTTCCTTATGCATTACCGGGTTTTGTTACTGATTTAATAGTTTAATTTTTGCAAATATTTTTTCCGCAATTCCTCATCATTAGGTTTTTATTTGTGGCAAAACGTTTTTTATCCCGCTTTTGGGTAATAGGCTAACTCTTAACGGTCTTTAACCCGGATCAGCTTTAGTAAATTAATTGCAAAAATATCAATGCTAAAAACATCAGGATCATGACTGTAACAGACCTGGGAAATTATAATCGTCACCCAAAAGATTGTCATCATGACGTTTGGTCACTCACTGGTTATCCTTAGGGTAATGTTCCACTTTTGACGAAATGATGACATGCTTCAACCTACGTCAAAGGAAAAATCCGATGACGATGGATAGTTTATATTATATGCTTACCTTTTCCAGGAGGTATACTGTGACGTCATGATGTGTCAATGCCATCATGATCCCGTTGTGGGAGAGAGTCGAGGCCATACGGGACAGGCGGCACTATCTCTTTCATAACATGGCATGGATGTCATTGGCACGACATAATAGGGCCCAATGAACAGCGAAAAAACACCTGACTGACGTCTGTTCCAAGTTCCAAGATACTGGCAGCTGACTCAGACATGCAAATCGGAGACGCTATAAAAAGTAACAGCGACAAAGTACGGTATGTCGGCGCCTTAATGATATCAAAGGCACTACAATCGAATGCGACACGCATCGAGCGATCACTGTCAGACAGAATCAATCGGTGCATTTCATGCGACAGAGAGAACATGTTTTTTCTACCTTTTACTCAAATGCACATGCATCGATGTAGAGTAAAAATTTTGCAAAAAAAAAACAACATGTCGACTGCCATTATGTCATCATCATCATCTCAGCCGAAAGATGTCCACTGCTGGACATAAGCCTCCCCCAAGTGTCGCCACAACAACCGGTCCTGTGCGTCTCGCTTCCATCGGCTACCCGCGACCCTCACCTCATCGGTGCCATTATGTAGTATCAAAATAAAAAGCTTGAGAAAACGACTCCAAAAATCACAGTCAGAGAATTGAGTTACAAAATATATAAACAAAATATAAACCCATAGCAACAAACAATTTTTAAACTGTCTAATGCACAGTTGGTGGCATCAAATCTGAGATTGAACTGAAATAACAGCGAAGTGCAAAATGATCCCTGTCAGAACTAGGTACATTCTCTGAGACAAATCGATGCGGCCACTCGGCAAGACATCGAGAACATGTTTTTACTGCTTTTTATAATCGCACGTTTATAGCTGTCCGTAACTCCGTATCCACGATTAATGTTTCAATAAATCTTCCGAAGCGGTTGTTATGATTTAGTAGCACTCCTCGACTTCGATGTTACGACTTTTTAACGTTTTACAAGACATTGACAGGCAAATTGCTTGGTAATTGCATGCCTTGGACTACGAAACTGCTTTTTGCGAGCCAATGTCGGAGGAAAATCTCGATTACTGAGAAGTTTGAAGGCTTCAGGCAGACTGATGAACTTCTCCCAAGCAAGAGCCAACGCAACTTTGAGATGAAACTATCATGGCCACACACATCTGCTTCCCGTTGTAAACTATGTATAATATCAAGATATTATGGGCTTAGTAATAACTTGAAGATTTATAGTGTTAATATGTTTCGGTGTGCCACGTAATAAACGGTCTGGTTCTCCTTGTAATAGCCGTATTTAACATACTATTAATTCATGGAATTTTATGTCATCGTTTCAAATGCCACAATAGTAATGACTGGGTTAATTTTTCCCTAACCTTATTTGTATTTTACAGTGTATTTGTCAGGGGATTTTTGTGTTAAGTTTTATAAGGTAATATCCATACGAGACAGGCCTTAGTAACTGCTCTAGGGGACTTATCAACCCCACTGCTAAAACACAGCAGCTGGTCATAAGCTTCTCCCAAATTGCGTCTCAATTCTTAGTCACTCATCAAGAACTGCTAAAGGCATACGACTAAAAAACCAATGCAGTACAGATGATCAGGCAAGCCAAAATTCGTGTAGTCTTCTTCAGACGACTATACTGATCCCAAAAGTTAAATTGCATGTTTGGCCCAATATTCCGCTATGGTGACTCCGTTAGCAGCTGACCCAGGCATAAGGTCCTCACCAGTGCATGTGACTGTGCACACGGTGCAAAGTTAAATATGCGCCATGGTCTGTGTATAGACGCTTCATGAACGCTGTAAATCGTTACCATCCGAGAACCCCCACCTGTGGAGGGAGATAGTCTTTGCTGCGGCCGACCTGAGTGCGATGTCTGTTTAAAGTCTTCTCGATCAACGAAGGCAACGCGGGTCCAGGGGGTCTACTCTCTAAGCCCGAAGTCCGTAGTTTCGGCCTTAGTTACGGGCGTTTTCTCCTCCGTATCACCTACGGACTTACGATTAGTCCCGAGCCCGAACTAAGAACAACTGTCAAATCGTGTTGTCATTCATTATTAGTTCGGACTTCGGACTTAGAGAGTAGACCCCCAGGGCCGTAGTTAAACAACACAAGATGGGTTTCATTCATCGACGCATCTGGAAATGGATGTCCCGTTATCCTCAGGAGTATAAACAAATGACTGTAGGAGAAGTAGGTAATCTCTACAGCACCAAAATGCAAAAAAATAAAACAAAAGAAAGCCGTCAACCTCATCAGAGTGGATGAGTTTGCAGATTCGCAAAACGTGAAGGGAGAACGCTACCATGTTAAAAGCCCTGTCAGACGTTATTACGAAAGGGAAATCTTATTTAATTTTACAAGTTTTTGGAGGTTCCGCACTAAAAGGTTGGCTGCAGTACTCGTTGACGTGAAATCTTCTCATCCTCCAATCTAGTTTGAATCTTGTGATATTGTGGTCTCAGAAGCCGAATAATTCGGGCGTATTATACCATATCCTTGGATCACACAATATAAAACGTTTTTCAGGTACATAGTTTAGTTCCTTTTGGACCTCGATTAAATCACGGGCAACCGCTGATCAATTGAATACCCACCCGTAGTTTTAACGTCAACTGTAGTTTTCCTAAAATCATTGCCGGAAAATAATTACATTTTCCTTAAAAATCCATATTTAATTATAATCAGTAAATATACTACGTTATATTATTGACTGATTTCTTTTGGGCTTCGTAGTAGCCTGAAATAAATGATTTTTAATTTATTTATAACTTTACTTAATTAAAAATCAAACCGTGTATGTTTAAAAATAATGTTGTAATAAATTAATTCTCATGTATAATAGAGCTTCCGCTTCCAAACGTCCGATGCATCGGAAGGATGCGCTTGCGCAGTCGGAACTAACGATAGCCGTTTTATGTTCTAATGAGGTCACATAATGTTGGTACAGCGATGCCTCTATGTTGGTACTAATATGGAGGCGTAATGACGATATTATGCGCAATTAGCCATTTATAATCATGATTTTGTCGTTTGGAGGTTACTGAATAAAACTGTCCTGTAAAGGGTTTGAGGTTGAGCTTGGTATACTTACCAGTAGTTATTCGATGTTTATTTATTTGGAAATCAGTACACCTTTGTAATTGGTACAAAGGTGTACTGATTACCATGCCTAATGGTGGTGATGAGATAACATGGCAGCTTCCAGCAGATTAAACACTGCACGTTTAATCTGCTGGAAGAAATAAAATAACATATAAATTAAAAACCTAGTTACAAATCTATAAAACACTCGTACTACAGTTACAAGTTGAATTTAATAAAAAAAATCTTTAAATGGTGTCATCAAAAAAATATTAAAACAAAAGTAAAAATCAGCAAAATAATATTGATTCAAGAACAGTGAGCCAACTAAAATTTTAAACTATTCAAGATCCTCACTCTGGATATAATTATATCCTCAATACCTCGTCATTTATTTTTCCATCTATGGAACAGCTGGACAGGATATCATTCGCAGTTTGCCCCACATTGCAATCAGACAATTTATGTTAATTAGGTTTTATTTTTCCATAATAACCTACTAATAATATTTCCTCTGCGCCTACATTCAGTTAGTTCGAAACTACGCAGTTACACGACCATGGTACGAATACAGGGCTGTCCGTCATTAGATCCGATAACTGTCAACACAACACCATGTATCTTGTTGCAAGGTAAGTGAACACCAACAATGATGGCGTGTGGCCAACTGTGTCGTGACGTGACTAATTGAGAGATGATGTTGCTTAAACACCTAGTTAATGAGAGAAGGTACAAGTCTTTGCTTGAAAACTCTTTGCTGTCATTAGATGCAGCTGACTTGCCCTTGGCCAGCATGATGAGATGTCGAAAAAAAATGTAAACGTCAAAATTTAAATTTCTAAAGCAAAAGCGCGGGAAGTGTGCTTAAAATGTTGGGCCCAACATTGAATGGACCGTTTCTAAACCATTTATTTTGTAATTAGAAAGTAAATAAAAACAAAACTACAAAATTGCCTTCCCAAACCGAAGTTAAATACTGGAAAAGCATTCTAACAATTACAAACCACCTGGCCACTTAAAAGTGACAGATGTGTCATTCCGAATTTAAACACAAAAAAAAAGTTAACACGGCACAAGCCACACAGTCTGTAAATAGCTTACTTATGTAATCTGTTCCACTTTGAGGGCAAAAACTATGGGTTATTAATTATGGCGAGGTCCAAGCAAGGTCGAATATAATTGTCTGAGTCAGCGGGGCGGAAAACATGCGAAAAATATTGTGCCGCATGCGATATAAGCGCTGGATGTTGACGTTGATTAGTATTAAAATAACAATGACATAAAAACATAACTACTGCGCTCTAATATATCGCTCGTGGTAATATATTTATTTTGCGGCCAATCCCACGACAATGTTTGGACAAAAAAGGACCCTTGCTATTTTTCATTGATGAAAGAAGCCAATGGTAATCATGCTATCATGATGAGGTTTCTATCAGTTATATAACTATCGTAATCCATTCGGTTCTTACCTCTTCATTATATTAGTTTAGAGATAAGGAACTGCGCGGGATTTATTCAGAACTAGCTTTTTACCGCGGCTCTGCCCGCGTGTATGTCGCGATATCGCGTAAAGAAGTAGCCTATGTCATTCTCTATATCCCAGGCTATATATGTGCCAAATTTCATGAGGATCCGTTCAGCCGTTTTAGCGTAAAAGCGTAACAGACAGTGTTTTTTATATTTCTATGGTAGGGATAATCAGAAATCAAAAGGAATCTGTTAGAGAACGCTGCAACACCTTCTCTTTGGTTTACTCCTTCGACTATTGCTTCTGGAAGGTAGGACAAATTTTCCAAGCTGGTCCTTCAGTCCGGGCTCCTCTTTTTGCGTCACGTGTACTTAAGTACTCTTGACGCAACAGAATAGATTCCTTTTCAATGTTAGTAAAAATAGTCAGACGCTGGAATTATTAAAATATCTTATTGTTGTGGTTTCCTTTCAATGCTAATTATAATAACTCGTTGAGATTCCATAAATATTCATGTTTAAGAACGGCTGGTACTCTATGATTGTGCTTGAATTAGATTCTACAGTAAGCTTAAATTATTTGGTATCTTTTTGTGGTTTATTACTTATAGCACTTCGCCCGCGACTTCGTCCGCGCGGATTTAGTAGGTACTCCACAAACTTCAACGCCCCCTATACCCCCTTATAAAGGTTAGTTTTGGAAAATTAAGCACAGCGATTTTCATTCATTTACATTTATTACTTAGCCATTTCTACTTATTCTATGGTCTCAGGTTCAGCGCAACTGTTCACCCCGTTCACCCCGTCAGAAGTTGATTATGCAAAAATTGTTAGGTACATCTGTTTCAATAATCCCATTTTTAGTTTGTTCATAGCATCCCGACGTAAATTAAAGCAAGCAATAATGTCCTCCCCTAAAAACTTAATCACCCCTGCTTCACCCCTTATTATGTAGGTATGTAGTTTATTTGCGAAAAATCCAAACATTTGTTATTCTTATTGTTTTATCGAAATCATTTTCAACTTCATCGGACCAAGCATTGATATGATTCATCCCAGTTCGCTCAAGCCGCGACATTTTTCTTACTCCGAGCATGTTTATTACCGTCGTAACTTTTGAACGAAAGGTCCGATTTGAATAATTTAAAGTGTAATTTACACGGAAATAATCAACCTTAATTATCAAACCATTTAAATGGATAAGGATTAATATCATGGTACTATAATCACCATTTTTTATTTCACCATGGGATTTGCTTGACTAATATTAACAAAAAGCGGTCATGGTGACTTATCCATAATAGTTAGACATATGGTATCGCGGACTTTTTTGTAGACATTGATGACTTCTATAAAACTGTAGTACATTATTTTGCTCTATTGTCAATAGATTCCGCAGCGTATGCGATATAAGGATTTTTTCTCACACCTTGGGTTACATTATCGAAGTTTTCATACGGATCCCTAACTTTTTTCAAAATATTCTATAGCCTATGTCCATCATCGATTATGTACAATTCTACTGGTGAAAGAATTTTTCAAATCGGTCCAGTAGTTTCGGAGCCTATTCATTTCAAACAAACAAACAAACAAACAAACAAATCTTTCCTCTTTATAATATTAGTGTAGACTAGCACTTCGCCCGCGACTTCGTCCGCGCGGATTTAGTAGGTACTCCACAAACTTCTACGCCCCCTATAACCCCTTATAAAGGTTAGTTTTGGAAAGTTAAGCACAACGATTTTCATTAATTTACATTTATTACTTAGCCATTTCTACTTATTCTATGGTCTCAGGTTCAGCGCAACTGTTCACCCCGTTCACCCCGTCAGGAGTTGATTATGCAAAAATTGTTAGGTACATCTGTTTCAATAATCCCATTTTTAGTTTGTTCATAGCATCCCGACGTAAATTAAAGCAAGCAATAATGTCCTCCCCTAAAAACTTAATCACCCCTGCTTCAAACCATATTATGTAGGTATGTAGTTTATTTGCGAAAAATCCAAACATTTGTTATTCTTATTGTTTTATCGAAATCATTTTCAACTTCATCGGACCAAGCAATGATATGATTCTTCCCAGTTCGCTCAAGCCGCGACATTTTTCTTACTCCGAGCATGTTTATTACCGTCGTAACTTTTGAACGAAAGGTCCGATTTGAATAATTTAAAGTGTAATTTACACGGAAATAATCAACCTTAATTATCAAACCATTTAAATGGATAAGGATTGATAACATGATACCGAAATCACCATTTTTTCAAATCACCAAGGATTTGCTTGAATAATTTGAACAAAAAGCGGCCATGGTGACTTAACCATAATAGTTAGACATATGGTATCGCGGACTTTTTTGTAGACATTGATGACTTCTATAAAACTGTAGTACATCACTTTGCTCTATTGTCAATAGATTACGCAGCGCATGCGATATAAGGATTTTTTCTCACACCTTGGGTTACATTATCGAAGTTTTCATACGGATCCCTAACTTTTTTGAAAATATTCTATAGCCTATGTCCATCATCGATAATGTACAATACTCTTGGTGAAAGAATTTTTAAAATCGGTCCAGTAGTTTCGGAGCCTATTCATTTCAAACAAACAAACAAACAAAACTTTCCTCTTTATAATATTAGTGTAGATGTCAGTTCAGCACATGTCAGTTCCATGGTACTTTATAAACTTGTATTTTTATCTACTAGTATCTGCAGATTATACATATTATTATGTGGGCTGGGGATGCTGAACAGATCTCATAAAGTCAAAACTTTTATTGAGGCTGCTTTTAAAAGAGCTGAAACCGAGCTATAGCGTGATGGCTAAAAGTTCAGGATCAAAAGACATGTTCATCACTAAAGAATGACTTATCAAGTATTCTCAACGGATGCAAGAAAGACGCGGGCGCATCACAGATGTTCGCATACCGCATGTAGCGTACATACCTACATAGCTATTGAGTATAATGTCTTAGATAAAATTCCCACAGTGCATCGAGTGTGGACAGTTATACTTGACGTGCGCAAGCGCCGTCACGGCCTAGACCCGACGAAGGTCGCACACACCGTTGTAATATTATTACGATTACGGTTTTAATTATGAGTAATTAAATAAAACTTTTCAAGGTCCTGTAAAAGCGAGAGTCATTGTTATTCTTAGCTGTATCGAGTAGAGAAAAGGCTATGAAATTGACCATATTCAATCAGCTGTATTAGTTTCTGTTCCAAAACATGTTTAGGTTCATTCTGAAAGTTCCAAAAAGTGGTCCTTTCAGACAAAGACTCAACACCTACAAGCAAGTACCAGTCATTCAAGACCCACCAAGTTACTCAGAATTCCAAACGTTTCTGTGAAACACTTAAACATCCTGAGATGACACATGATTACATTGACTACCATTTCACCTTCATTGTCGGTTGTTAACAATGGTTCGCTCTAGTAAACAGAAGTTTACGGACTGCAGAAAATATTACGTGTCTAGAGGTTGTTTCAAGAGTGCGTTGTCATTTTTAAGGGTGATGTTGTGTATCTGATATAATGTCGCAGCCAACTAGCTTAATCAGCCGTTTCATTTAAAGCCTAGCCTTTTCATTGAACTGCACCGTTTAATTAGTGACATGGGCATTTCATTAAACGATATTGAACAAAAATGTCACATAATAATATGTCGCTGAAACATCGGTGCATTTAATGAAAAATGATTATATTAAGCTAATTGACTGCGAAAATACATAAAAGAAACAGTACAAAAAAACGGTTCTTATTTTTTCAAAATAAGAATAAAAAATTCCAAACAAATCACTTTTCAAACACATTGATGCTAAAGAGCATCGTGTTTGAAAAGTGATTTGTTTGGAATTAAAAAAAAAAACAAATGAAAAATCAAAAAATCCAGATTTTTTTACTGTATTTTAATATACAAGGTATATACAGAAAATCACCCTAAAATATGACCACGCATTTCTGAAACACTCTGTATAGCTATTGAGGTCATCCAGCGTGAAATTACGAGTGCCCACGAAATACTACCAGGCCAGTTTCAACGGATCGTAGTAAAAACATGACGAAAGAAACCTTGGTTCGTGTGATATAAGCCCTTCGGTGGGCGCGGTGTGATGTAAGAGAACCTACTCTGTGGTTTTTCTGATTGTCAAGATAAATTCCGATGGATTTTGAAATGTTTCACTGGCTTATTGCCTTTTTGCTGTTGGCGAAGGGCTTGTACTTAAGATCCACTTGGTTTCAAATGGCTGTGGACATACCTTGTACAATAATTTGATTGGCTCCTGAGCTGGCTGTACTGCGGTGTTATAAGGGTAGAGGAAGACCACCAACGTTCTACTCGTGCGAGTGAACTTGACACCTGTCTCGGATTACGTTAATTTAAATTGAACAATTCGATTTCGATTCGATGAAAATAATATACTTACCTATGTACACGTCGTTGCGTTAAAACAATATAACGCGTTAGCATCACGTTGTAACAGTGATGCTAACACGTAGGTATATTGTTTTCATCGAAATCGAATTGTTCAATTTAAATTAAAACGTCATTCGAAATGTGTGGAGCCAGGTGTCAAGTTAACTCCCGCGAGTAGTAACAGATAATGGAGTGTGTAAAAATAGTTTGTCTACAAATGAGATGACATTTGAGATGGTGGCACATAGAGACGAATGGAAGAAAAAGACTTTCTGGCATTAAAATAATTTGGAATAATAGCAGGAGTATGCTGATGGATCACGACTACTGCTCATTACTATTAGTAAAGGGGTTTTTATTAAATTAGTTTCCTAAAAGTATATCATTTGATTCTTCATAAAACTCATGACTAGCTACAAACTATCATTAAAAATTCATCGATTTCTTATAAACTTTGAAATCATTCATGACAAATGGAATATATTTCTAGTTATTTCATTGAAGGAAATGCAAGGAAATGTAATAAAGATAAGAATTATTACTACTAGGAATCAATGGTTGTTGGAACGCAAATACTTATTTCATACTACTGAAACGATACTCAATGAAAGAGGGTGTCATTTCTAAGACAAGCTTTTTATTGAAACAACTCTTACACGATGAAATTCAGAATTTCCTGAGCCATAGGTAATAGTAATTTCCGAAGAATCAAGTTGGTTTCCGGCCAGCCGTAAGGAAATATTAGTATTTTATCACCTTTCTTTTAAGCCCCTTACGACCAGTTCACTACCCGGTCTTAGGCCTCTCACATCCACCTCTTGCCTCAGTGGCCTGCTACTTTGACCACGTCGTTGGCCTACGGGATTCGCAGACTTCGCTTTATAACCTAATCACCATCATCATATAGCCGAAATACGTCCACTGCTAGACATAGGCCTCCACGCGCGTGTCGCCACAACTACCGGTCCTGTGCGACTCGCACCCATCGGCTACCAGCGACCCTCCTAACCGCCGTATCACCTAGCTGTAGCGGCATCGATGCAGTCACAAAAAGCGGAACGTAGCACAAAATCTACATCGCAAAAATAAGACCCGCAACGCCATCTATCCCGACAGCTGCGAACTAAAAACGAAATCCTGAATCGCGATATCTGTTTTTTTTTATTTTTCACTTTATTGAGTTTACCGTGCGATTAGAACAGATAGGTACAACAGCCCGAATATCAACTATCGGCAGTTGCCCACCGGACACAACAACCGTCCGTTCGGAGGATCCTCCCTTTTCAACGGAGGTATGCGGGACTTTACACCCTGTTCCGCTACCTCCAAAAACCTTATAAGCGGGTCCTATTTTACGATTTCTTACCAGTCATCATTTGCAGATCTTTCTCAGTTAGTGATGGTCGGAAACCACAAAATCTGACAGCAGTCTTGCCAAGGAGTACTGTATTACTCAGTTACATGGTTGTGGAGGTCAGATAGGCAGCCGCTCCATGTAAAATACTGGTATTCAGGTGCATCCGGTTAGCCTGAAAGCCGATCTCAACATAGTTGAAAAAGGCTAAGCAGATTTATTGATATCAGTAATCAAAAACTACTTACACCCAATGGATGGGAAATCATCAAATGACTTCTTTCGCTCTGGGTGGAGCGGAAGGCAGTGTCAGACTCTTAGACTAAAACTCATCCGTGTTCCTCCTGCCCTTTGCGTTCCAGGGCCGCGGTGACTCTTTCGAACAAATTCCGCAACCCTGGCAGGACACCCAACAAGTTAGATCACAAAGAAAGATAGCAGCGTTCTGAATTTAATTTCTGAAACAAAAGTATTGTAAATAAAAAGGCTGAGTTGTAAACCCGTCGGTCTTTTAGTAGATTGAAGGGCGTAATCCTGCTTCGAACTCACGACACATCGCGTGTCGGTCGCTGTTAGCTTCTCTTGCACATTTGCACCCATGTTCATAAAAACTTTATACCATTGTCCATTACTAAGATGAAATACTGTTTCAGAGATTTAAATTCTCCATAGAAAATTTTGAATAAAGAATCTGCTTATCAGTTTTTTAGCTAAGTGATTAAAGTAAGTTTTTAGGGGGAACCCTAAAAACTTTATAATCAATAGCTAAAACTAAGACTCCGCTGTCCGTCTGTCTGTCACCAGGCTGTATCTCATGAACCATGATAGCTAGACAGTTGATGATGTATTTCTGTTGCCGCTATAACAACAGATACTAAAAACAAAATAAATATTTAAGGGGGGTCCCATACAACAAACGTGATATTTATTTTGTCTTTTTTTGTTTTTTTTAAGTTTTATTTGGATGCAATATTGTTAAGTAAGTAAATGAAAAAGTTTTTTGGCCTACGCATTGGTGGTGCAAACTGTATTGTACTTATGGTAACCAATTGTTAATAAATAAAATAAACACGTTAAACTCAAATAAAAGTGTGAAATAATAATAATCATTAGTCTTACAGTACTCCCTTATAATAAACCAACGATGCACATCGTGCATCATCCAGCAGTATACACAACGCCCTACTCATGCATTAATTAGTGCCAAGAAATACGCAATTAATGGACAGTAATGAATGACAATATCTAACAGTAATTCCCTATCATCCTAGACATTAGGATGATGACGTCACTCGTTTTAGATAACTCAGATCGCGGTCGGAGTGAACTGTGGCCGGGTCACTGACCTCGTTCGGTCATTAACAAAAAACGCAGTCGATACTACGCATCTTTTCATTGAGGGTTACATGTGGTGTTGAGAAGTGATGTGTTTAATAACATGGATCTTTCAGCATTGACTTGAGTATTAAATATATTTTTGTAACGAAATTATGTTAATTGATTGGGTGTGTGATTGATTAGTAACGGGTAAATCATGCTTTAATAATGTCTAGGTCTAATTTTGCTGTCTCATTTTTAGCAGTGTATGGTGTAGACAATAAATAGATATGCGATTTCAGCAACCCCGAGAGATTTGAAAGAAAGAAAGAAAATACGTTTATTCCGCCAGAAACGACGCACAAATAACACAAAACTCAAAGCAAAAAACAATCTTATCAACTAATTAAAAACTAAATAAAACCATAAACACGTTAACCGGACCGGACATTAGCTGCCACGAGCCTCTGGTCACACCACAGACAAAACAGAACAAAGTCCAAAAGTTGTTGCTATCATTTATTGAAGAGTTCCGTTGCCTATCTCCGAAGTTCTTCATCAGATCTTCACCAAATTGAGATGGGACCAATCAAAAGTCCTTTTCAACAAAAAAAGAAACTGGAAGTTTGTTTGTCGCGATTTCGTCTAGCATTTAATAGAACTCAATTTAAAGCGCTTATTTTAGCGTCTATCTATTTTAGATAGCGTGCTTATGTCTTGTGGATGTCGCCGTTTAATTAGTGGCCTAGCCTTTTCATTTAACTGTGCCGATTTTTCAGCGACCTTAGTGACATCTTTGGTTCAGTATCGTTAAATGATTTGCCCATGTTACTTATGTCGCTGATTAAACGGCGCAGGTCAATGAAAAGGCTAGGCTTTAAATGAAACGGCTGATTAAGCTAGTTGGCTGCGACATGGATACAACAATGTTATCTAAAACTATAAATAAGTCAACATAGTCGAAAGAGCGTTAGCGCTGGTCATGGGTTCGATTCCCACGGGAAGCACACTTTGTAAAAGTTGTTTCCAGTTTGGCTAGGACATAGCAGGCTTAAATCACCTGATTGTCTGATAAAAAGATGATTCCGTGCTTCGAAAGGCACGTATAAGCCGGTGATCCCGGCCGCCAAATGGCGGTTGCCAAACCATGTCAGAGGCCCTTGAGGCGGTTTAGAAACTCTGACACTAGGGTGTGTGGGGTCGTTAGACCTTACTACCCACACGAAGAAGAAGCGCGTTAGTTTCTGACAACTTCATTCACCAAGTAAATACCTGGACAACAAGACCAAACAATAAGTTAATATTCCTGAGTATACCCTGTAATGTATATCTTTATTTATAAGATAAGTACCCATGCTACAAGCTAGTTAATTAAAGTTTCTATGTAGTTTCCTACGTAGTCATAGTTACAGTCTTATCAAGAAATCTCCGTGTGTTCCCGATGTTGCCGTATGTGTATTAAGTAACTCGCCAATGTTACTAACATGGGCGTCCAGTTCTAGAGTTTTAATTAAAATAAATCAGCGACCCTCAGACGCTTCTGAGCTTCAAACATTTTTATTAAAGCCTTTATTTAACAATCTTACAGAATCTAGTGTTAAATTCATATAACATTATTGCAAACACCGGTATTGAGATTATTGTCTTGCGTTTCAGCAAAGGCTTCCACTAGAGCTGGACATATTCTCCTGTTATTGGTTACCCTTTGCGGAATTTGTTCGAAGGAGTCACCGCGGCCCTGGAAAGCAAAGGGCATTTGGAGGAATACGGAAAGGTTTCAGTCAGTAAGAGTCTGACACTCCCTTCCGCTCCGCCCAGAGCCGAAGGAGTCATTTGATGGTTATCCGTCCTTAAAAAAAACAAAAGCCGGCCAAGTGCCAGTCGATCTATAGAAAACGGCAAAAAAATCGCGTTCGTGGCATAGGAGCCCCACTTAAATATTTAATTTATTATTTTTTGGTTGTTATAGCGGCAACAGAAATACATCATCTGTGAAAATTTCAACTGTCTTGCTATCACGGTTCATAAGATACAGCCTGGTGACAGACGGACGGACAGCGGAGTCTTAGCGTTTTACCCTTTGGGTACGGAACCCTAAAAAAAGCAACGCGATAGACATGTTCCTCTGGCAACTCGTGCGACTGTTGTTATTTGCCAACAATAAAATTAAGTATAGTGTACTTATATCGAAAATTATCCCAAGGGAACATACTCTCAGGATGAAAAGGTCCTATGTGCCAATCCAGGACATGCAAGTCTCATCCAAATCCGTTGAGCTGGTCAGACGTGAAGTATTAACAAACATGTAGACGGATAGACAGACAGACGGAATTACTTTCTCGTATGGAAAGTCTGGATAGTTTAGTTTTTTTTTCACTTCACAAGACGTGGGCCATGAATTTGAACAAACTCTTCGCATCGTCGCCATTTGGTTGGGATAGAATTGTATGGAACATGCCTACATTAGTTCTGTTCAAATTCAGATAGTTTAGATTGTGTCTAGGACATTGCATTGCACGCTAGCTCCTCCACGAAGGTCATGGGAACAACAATGGTGATAACTGATAACCATTGTTGTTCTCATGACCTTCGTGACTCACAAGGCGATGTTGCGGATGTGCTATCTATTTCAGGGATGCATCTTATTATACTAAGAATTCATTACCTACTCTTCAGAGTCAAATTACCTGCACGAAAACTGATAGATAGGTGAGAAAATTAAAAAAAAAAAATTAAATAATTTCTTGTTACAAAATCGGCCACAAAAAACGACCCACTTGTGAATTTCGTTAAAATATTTTCGATAAAAGTGATAAAAGTTTATAGTATTATAAAAGTTCTGCTTATCCATTATGGGATAACAAGCTTGAGCGATCATCATTACCTTTTTCGTTGCCATAACATTATATCGTATTTTTTATGGGAAAATGAACATTTTCGCGGGAAATGTCAAGCGGGGACGTACATTGAAAAAACCCATAAAAAAATAGGTAGCGACCAACGACATTTTCTATATGTTAGGGAAATGTCAGTATACATGTGGTTGTGGCTATAGGCTATCGAAAAAAAAAGCCATTTCATGTGTAGTCAAATCTTTCCCCTTTACAACTTTGACTCATGGAAATTAGTCTTAGTAGGAAGTTTTTATTCTCTTTAAGCCATAAGTTTTAACGACCAAGTTTAAAAATCATGCAAATCTACATGAATTCCAGAGTTTTTATTTTCTCACATGCCAATCAGAAGTATTAAACAGACAAATAATCACCAATAAAAATCGCCTACGAAGCACATACTTAACAACTAATCCCACTCTTATCTGCAATCTAACTTACGCTACAAATCTTAAGAGATTACGATCTAAACCCGCATAGCATTAAACGATGAGCTCAACTCGAAGTTAGCGCATCGGAACATCAAACGTTGCACTCACCAGCTGACTGGCATGGCGGCCATTGCGTGACGTCATCACATGTGGCACCCAGCCCGCGACCTTTTCGTTTTGTTTCCTGCCTCTCTTTGTTGCTGGCCGTCTGATGGTTTATTTTTTCATGGACCTTTATTTGGAGTCCGTGCAAAGGAATATTGAGTTATTTTATCGCTGTGGCTGTCGACCGCGACTTAAACTATCCTTACCTCGAATTCCTGGATGATTCAGTTATTGTTGAAATGGCACTAAAATAAGCCCTCCCAAATATCACGCAAAGTCCAGAACCCTTTGAACTACTTGCTCTTCATTTCGCAGATCCATCCAACTTTATAATTTCCTATTTTATTTTTTTGCTCTGGCAAAATCATAAAACTACCAAGTCTTTCCTGTATAGAGTTGGATCTATTAAATAGTCGATGAGACCTTCACTGGTTTTGTGATTTATATAAGAATTTTGGATAACCCTACGCAACGTGGAGCAATTATATCTACAGAATATATCGATAGTCGAGATAGCAGCATCAGTCATTGCACTGTGGCGAATGCTTGGCATCCGACGTCCCACATGCTAGCTTTTGATATGCAGTTCAATAAATAGTATTGTTTGTCTGTAACCTTTTCTTTAAACCGATCGGGGACTTACAATTCATAGGTCATATGGATAAATACGTGTCTTTCGCACGTAGTTTCTTAAAGTCTTAAAAATTGATGACGTTCATTTTAAGCAGTGATACCTATCCTTTTTATAGGATGAGAAATCTCTTACGGCTGGAAGAACTCTTTTCGCTCTGGGCGGAGTGGGAGGGAGTGTCAGACTGTTACTAACTTTGAACGCAAAGGGCAATTGAAGGAACACGGATGGGTTTTAATCAGGGCCGCGGTAACTCTTTCTAACAATAAAATAACATACCAGAGAATATACTTAAAGAATTCCTAAATCAGTTGAATTTCCCACGCTCACCTATTCCCCTATATTTAGATTCACTAGCATCTTGCTGACATCATCGTCATCAAGTAATGAGTGTCGTAAAACCGGCTGCTACACAATTTACATTGGAAATATGGTATTAGCATCAATTAGGAGTCTGAACGAAATAGTCCTAAGTGGTGGAAGTCGTTTATGACCTGTTTGTTATGGCCTATGCCTGGTGAATGTTAAAAATACCATAAACTTTTTCTGGAAAAAGCTCGTGCTCAAAATAGTTTGTAAAATATTCAGCTCCATTGAATATTTTGAGTGCTTTAGATGCAGTGGTGCACAAAATATTGGTCAGTCAGTTTTCGATTTCAAAGATGATAAAAGATGTGGTGTTTGGTCTAACCTAAGCTGTACAAGGTATTAAAATGAATTTATTACTTCTGTTTTGATTTATCAAGGACAATTCAATGAGAGTCGTATCAACAAAAAAGGTTTGTTGAAAAATTTCGCTTCCTTGAAATCGTCTGAGCTCCTAAGAAAGCGATGTTGTTTTATTTTTTTTGGCAATAAATAAGTAGCTGACTGTATACTTACATACATAGTGACGTGCAATACACTCAACGAGATTGAAAGTCGGCAGCAGACGGGCCCTAACAAATTGTCCTGTCGGTCGGTTGAACCCGTTTTTCTTTTTACTCGTTTTTGGGGACTTGTAACGATTTGTGCGCTAATAGAAAAAACGTCTATTTGGAGTAATTCTTCACTCCGTTTGGTAAAATGTCAAGTAATACATTTTCTCTCCCGTTTTCCGATTTACTGGCGGCGCAGGGGCTTGCTATGATTGAACAATGTTTGGATCTTGTAAAAATTAGAACACTGAAAAGGCTACCTTTATCTTATGAAGTTAACACTGAGTCATCATCTGCCTAGCCTTTATCCAACTATATTGAGGTTGACTTCCAGTTAAACTTGGAATCAGCTGACAACCCAGTAACCGGGTAACACTAACACAGTAGGTACTTCTTGGCAATACTGGTGTCAGATTTCCTGGCTTCTGACAATCGGTAACGAAAGTTAACATTGAGTGTACATATTTTTTTGTTACGTATGGTGTTGGACGTAAAAGAATAGCACCATCCCATCACTTCCCGTGGGTGTCGTAAGAGGCGACTAAGGGACTCACCAGAGAATGGGCAGCAGCATTCTCTGTAGGTACATTGCTACAGCTAAACTGCGATCGCCAACCCGCCTGCCAAGCGTGGCGATTATGGCAACCCTCCCCCCATTTGGGGGAGGCCTGTGTCCAGCAGTAGACGTCTTTCGGCTGATATGATGAAACATATTTTTATGCCATAGAGTGGCAGAGCAGCAGTTGGCCCACCTGATGGTAAGACAAGTGTCACCGCCGCCTATGGACATTTGCAATATCAGGGATACCCCAGGTTGACTTATTGTGGCTCTAAAGTAGACGTAGTTGAGTTGAAAAGTATCTCCTGGAAACGTATTGAGGATCTCAAATTCTCAATTACTGATTCAATTTTGAATACCTAAAAGAATGTGGCACTTTTCACGGCACAACAATGAACTCAATTTAACATAAATACTTCTATAATTACCTCAAAATCCGTCAACTTCAAATCAACACAAGTAGGCGTCCGTCCGCGCCATTTCCCTGCTATTCTTAGCGACGACTTAACAATAAACTCGTATTAGCAGAGCAATCTTTCTAAAAGCTATGTTATTGTCCTCCCCGCGCAATATCCTGGAGCTGCTGACGTCATCGATCTAGCTATTTTTAGACCTCTTACTAATGATCGGTTGTCGTAATTGAAAATGGCGGTTTAATGAGCTTGTTAAATGCTTTAAGACTTCTTCTTCTTTTTCTTCGTATAATATGTAATCGGTTTTATGAAGAACGAAATAGTACTAACAATCAAGTATAGTAAAAATTATCTACACTTGATTAAATTAAATGCCAACAAGAATATGATTAAATCTTAACATGCTATTTAAAGATAATGTCATCATTACATCAGTTAATTACACACATGCTTAATCTTAAAAAATATATGAGAAAGTGAGTTTGTTTGTTAGTTACGCTTTCACGCCTTAATCTAAATTTTGGTAGGGAGCAAAAGCTATACCTACTTAGCAATGACAAAAAATAACAAATTGGCGCTGTCCTTAAATATCATATTATTTTTACGTACAATATTGTTTTACTTACCAGAGAAACCCGTGCTACAATTTATTACATATTTATTTGTCCATTTTCCTTTTATAATAAGTAATGAATTATTTCCTGGTTTCCTCTGCCTGACTTGCGCAATGTTTTCGCTTTCCAAATAGCAATTTAGTTGTAAACAATAGCGTGGCGTGACGAATGCTGCTCATCATGTGACAGAAAATCGGATGGGTGTATTATTTTGCAACGATGTGTATGACTGTAATCTATTTGTCACGCTACTGGTGATGCTGTTACGATTACTATGCACGGCAGTGTACTTTGAAATTTTGTTCGGAATTCCCACAGTTTATGCGGTGAAAATTTTACTATTAGCTACTTATTATTTTTATCCGAATACGACAAAGCCCACTGAATACCTTGTGCCAGGAACACCTACAACATACTACATAATGGCATTCGACCACGGCGACACCTTGATTTCTGTCTAAAGTTTTTTCTTGTTTCGTACTTTTTAAATTATTTTTATGTAGTTGAGTAACAGTTCTAATTTTTTTTTCACAAAAGTGTGGACAAACCAGAGAATCCCATTGACATACAAGTAGTAAGTTTAAACATTAAATTATGAACCGAAACAGAGTCATACACTACCAACGATCTTTTACTAAAGTGTCCACATCATTCATTTCAAAGACTACGTCTATCAGTACGAGGGAAGAGCCAATGGTGAGAAAATTAAACACTCCAAACCAAATCAGCATACAAAACCACACGAACCGGCCCAGTTTCATTACAAAATCACAAACGCGGACGTTTGCAGTCTCCAACGAGTGATTGGTCTAAGCAGGATGTCGTTGCACACTTACTGTGATAAGGTTCCAACTTGTATGCCAACGTCTCGTGATAGAACCCTGTGGTAGTGAGGAGGAGAAAATAGGTTGCAGTGGACTTCCTTATTCTGATAGCTCGCGGATATTACTGAGCTGCGGTCATGCCAATGTAGATGTTGTGATTTTGCTTACTTTGTTGTGGAGACAAATGCTCATAAAGAAAAAGTGATTAAGGAACATCAGGTGCGGGATAACAGGACCTGACCTGCCTTCTAAAACTTTTGGTCTCATTGATGTCATCATCATCTGCCTAGTCTTTTCCCAACTTTAATGGGGTCGGCTTCCAGTCAAACTGGACTCAGCTGAATACCAGTATTTTACGTGAAGCGGCTGCCTACCAGACCTCCACAATAATTAACTAGGTAACACGGTACTTCTTGAATGGTGATGGAATGGTGTCAGATTTTCTGGCTTCTAACAATCCGTAACGACTGCCAAAGATCTTCAAATGACAGCCAGAACCTTTCCGAGGCACGTAGGAGTCTCAGTATTTTAAGATGGTCACCCATCCACAGACCGACCTAGGCAAAGATTTGCTTAACCTTGAAAATCGACTCGTGCGGCTGTTATTAACAGCCACGAGCTCCTCCTTCTTTTGGTCTTATTGATGTCCTATTACGATAAAAGTAGATTAATCTGTTATTGATAGTCTTTTCTTGACTAACTACTTCACCAAATGGTAAAAGATGACGAGGTCGTTGATAGTCAGCTCTTGCTGTAAATTCATGCGATACTTGAAGTTTCCTTGGTTTTCTCATCAAAGTGTCCCACACAGTTATCTGCGCAGCCATTTCCCAACATATTATGCCTTCTTTATGGATGGGATATCATCAAATGACTTCTTCCGCTTGGAAGCGGAGCGGAAAGGAGTGTCAGACTCTTACTGACTAAAACCCATCCGTGTTACTCCTATGCCCTTTGCGTTCCAGGGCCGCGGTGATTCTTTCGAACAAATTCCGCAAACATTGGGGGCTACTCTCTAAACCCGATGTCCTTAGTTTCGGGCCTTAGAACAACTGTCAAATCGTGTCGTCATTCATTTTTAGTTCGGGTTCGGGACTAATCGTTAGTCCGTAGGTGATACGGAGTAGAAAACGCCCGACTCTAAGGCCGAAACTACGGACTTCGGGCTTAGAGAGTAGGCCCCCTAGCCCCAACATATGCCTGGTAATCGACTTACAGTCTAACCTAATTCTATCTGACCTTTACTTACTGACCTGACTTATGTTTCGCTGACTGAAGGTTCACAGATTACTTGAAAGGGCCATAAATGGTGCTAATACTCTCGATGACGAAATTTTACTTTTATACTTTACTAAGGTCAGAAAGCATATGAATCACGTACGTACATTTACATCGTTGCTTGTATTGCCAAATGCTTACCTTGTATTTATTTAGCCGTTGTTTGTATGTTGTACATGGTTGTTACCCAATAGGTAATTGATATGGCCATTTGTGCTGGCCAATTGAAATTATATCATGGCCTCACGGAGTATGGACGTCCCAAACATACGTTCAATCTGCGTAGAGGTTTTGTAAATGGTTCATCTGGCAACTAGAATTATTTAAGGTATCTTTTTCGGATCGTTTTATTTAAAGAAAATAAGTAACACAAAGTCTGTCACGAAGTGTTAAGTTTACCAAAATCAGGTTTGCTCTTCAGGTAAAATTTGTCCTTATGTCACGTTCCGTAAATCAACGTTAATACATTGTATGTAAATGTATTTGACACTGCGTGAGTGAATTGAAAATTGTCATTGGTTTTGTATCTCAATAAATCAGCCATCTTGAGGAGTCCTAGTTTCACCCATCTGAATGGGATTCTGTTTAATCCCCACGCTTACTGATGCCGATAATGAGGTGATTCCGGAATCCATCAATCGAACGTATCTCCAATATGGCGCTATATGTGCACTCTTACGCAACTCAATTACATAAAACAGTGTCACGGAAATAAGGACCATCCATTGCCATCCAATCATAATGAAATCATATCGTGACTTCATAAAAGGAATTGGGTTTTTACGAGAGTTCCGATACTATCGATTCATAGAAATCGGTCAGTACTGATACTGACGTAAGAAACATATGGTCGGTCGATGAATAAGTCATTGATGCTCGAACCTTTTTATAGGCTGTCAGTGTCATAGTTCAGGAATATCGGATTTTAAAAGTTGTCTAAGAATCGATAGTCGTTCTCAATGAGTATTTGAACATTTCTACACAAATATTGTTCTTTTTAACAAACTATTTGCTTGATAAGTTAAAGTAATTTGATCGTAAGCGGAAATTTTAAAGCTGAGCTAAGCAATATGTACAAAATGTTACACAAGACAATGTAGCGTTATTATATTTTGTGGGGAACCTGAGAAGGAAATTATGTCAAATGTAATGCTTTCAAGTTGGAAACTCTCTGTTAACTGTAACCTGTTAAATAAAACAATTCCTAGGTAAATTTACTCTAAAACCAGGGAAGTCACTAACGCTCGAAATAGCAGTCTAACTTCACATTCGATCAAATAAAAACACTGCAAAGATAGACAATATTCATATTGTGCCTCTTATGTATATGTTTTTTGAGTGCAGTATTGTTTGTTACTTATAGGTACCTACTACTTTGTATTCCAGCTGCATATGTCCATTTTATTCAAAAACGTATTGATGTCATACGTTGACGTCATTTTTGTTGTTTTCTTCATATAAAACGTGAACAATGTATTTGGTACTTAGATTGTTAAAGCGCAATAAATTTCCGATTTCCTGGAGTCTCGTGTTGATTTTTTTCACGTAGGTCAGTCGTACATATTTATACTTTTGACCGAACTGTCAAACGTCAACATCCTATAAAATACCTTACTAAAATAGTAATAGAGATTTAAAACGCGTGAATCGCGTGGCACACCGGTGTGCCCGCGGTACTTGACCAGTACAAAAAATATTCTTCCTATCCAAATTATAACGTCTTAAGCCCAGTAGTAAACAAACCATGGAATATATTTGTTCGATAAAGGACTGCATAGTGCATAGTCTATTCCAAAACCTATCAGCCTCCTATCTTGGCTATGATCATAGATCAACATCCCGTTCGTCCACCTCGCTTCACTATGGCGCAACCACAAACAATACAGCCTCCTTGACTTATCTGTCTGCCAACCTTTGGAACCAAAGACTCAAGCTTGACAATACAGTATCTCACATCTGAAGTCTATGCCCTTTAGTATCGACTGCGCGTTAAAGGCGCGGAGTTGAAACACCTTTTGTCTGCACAAATACGAATGACTCAGCTGTTGCGAAACGTTTTGTATTACCTTAGTACTGAAGACTGTCTTGCAATGTTTGACGTTTTCATTGCAGCGGTCCTTTGATGTTTGCAGAGGATATGTCGTAAATGTTCCCCTAAGATAGGGGGTGGAATTTATTGATCATTAAAAAGTTTTCTCTGACCAAATGTTGGGGGTTCTAATCAAGCTTTATCCTAACGATAGAAGAACTTTACGATAGTAGTTGTAGATAGGGACTAGCAATGTTCTTATAATGAAACTACATATAAAAACATATTTAGCTATGTAGCGATATACTTTGACACTGGATTGAGAAAGTAGTTGAATTGTGGAAGAAAATAAAGTTGTGTCTTCAGTTAAAAAGCGTATGCTAGTTGCAAAACAATTACTTATCCCTCCCCTGAGGCAGAACTTTCCCTGCCCCATCACGACATCGTCACTACCTCCCTGAATTCCCCAAGCCAGGTTTCCCCAATTCCCTCTGGACAAATATTAATTTCCAATAAGTTTCTCCTCTACGCTCCAAGCCTGCGCAAGCGCGGTTCCCAGAAGACAGGAAGGAAGTGTGCCGCGTGATGCGCGTACGCAATGCAAGTTGAATGCAGCCGCTAGCGCGCTGTGGAAGCGGCAGCTCCTTGATATTGACTTGTTTGTTTTGTTGATACATGTATGGGCATAGTATTACTTTAAATGTGAATAGTGAATTTAATTTTTAAGCTATTGCATAGCTTCTATCGCGGGCCTTGAGCGTGGAGACCGAATCCAGAAATTCCGTAACGAAAATAACCTAACACCCCCCACTCCGACCGGCACAGCGGTGATACTTTTTGTTTCTATGACGATCTGTGTTCTTAATTTTAAGGTTTTGTTTTTTTTTAATTATTTTTATAAGTTGCGAGTGGCATTTTTGAGCTGTCAAATGCAATGTGACCTCTTTTGAACTTTTTGAGGTTGGTGCCCTATTTATTAGTATTGCTACTTTCCCGCGGTTTTGCATAATTATTAAGCTATTGCAATAGCTTTACCGCGGCAGTCTCCGAGTGCCACACGTCTTTTATTTTTTTTATTAATAGCCCGTACTGTCCCACTCTAGGCCTCCTTCCATTCCTACCAACGCAACGGTCATTATTTTGCGCCTCTACTTTCCGATTCTTAAGGAAGACATCCGGGTCACCATCTCCTTCGGCACTGTGTGGCTGATTCAGGGCACCAATCCTGTGTCGGGCCCACAGTTCCATTTAACTTAAGGCCAGGTTTTCCGGAAAAACGTTGTTTTGCATTGTGTAAAATTGTGTTTTATTCGTAAACAACACGGATTTAAATTTTGAAAAAAATATATTACATATTTCACACTTCGATCTTGCGATTTCGGCCGTGCGATACACGATTACTTGCACTTTACTGCATCCAATTAAATCGCAAAGACAAGTCAAAATCAAGATGTAATTATCATTTCATTTGAGTTATATAAGGTTTTGAGTAATAAAACTTATACCACAATAAAGGTCGTAAAAAATGTGATATAAATCGGCCGTCATAATGTGAAATATGAAAATACGTATCCCACTAATTCCAAAATCAAGTGATTTTGTCGTTTCATGAGCGCGCCCCGTGTCATTTAGTCCCGAGCGGAACGTGTTGGAGGTCGGACGTGTGCCAAATTTTTGCGATCCCGCCACCCCCGCTAAGTTCTGTTACTGGCTAAGCCTAAATTGATTACCGCTCTAGCACTGCCGGCACACCAGTGTGCCGCGAATTTAATGTTTATGTTTATTTACGTAAGATTTATTTTTTATTTTGGAATTTTCACGTGTCGAGTGGTTAAATAATAATACTTGTATACAATTTAGTGTTCAAACAGTTGTAATATAGTTAGTTTTTATTAGATGTAGCTATAATTTTGTAAAAAAAAAATGGGGGAAAAAAAAGTTGTCACGGCTCTTCGTTGCAGCGGTGACTACTTTTTTTTATAAACTTTGGCTGAATAAACAAAAAGGTATATAGGTATATACATAATTTACTTTACTAACTAGGTAAGTACCGACACGAAACAGATAAATTTCCACACCGCAAACATGTGTGTAAACAGTTTAATTTAAACCTTATTTCAGTACGCATAAAGACGTGCGCTTTAGTGGTTTAGTTTTCGCGCGGAATAGATTTACCAACCGCATCGAGTATGTAAAACAATTGAATTTGAACCCTATTTCAGAGCGCATAAAGCCACCTCGCGCGCACATGATACAATGATTTACTGTTTTCAAATGTCAAATAGGTAGTTCACCCCGCTACGTTAGTCTTGATGGTTTCGGAAAGTTTGTATAAGTCTTATAATATTTGTTATTTATTAGAAATGTCCGTTTTCACTTATCTTACTCCTAAACAAATGCAAAAATAATAGCTCGTATTTCCTACATGAGAGTTGAATATCGGTGCAATAATGTTGTGGTGTTCATGTAGAGAAGAAATATAAGTGTAGTTATACGCTAGGTGGGTACCTACTCACAGCCACCACAACACAACAAATAATAATATTTATGGTGTCCGCAACGTTTGTGTAGGTCTCGTCTATGCCAAACAATACGCGCAGCGCACTCGTGAGTCGCGTGCCATAGTGTAAAAGTGTTACAGTATGACCATTTCCTATGAAAATATTATAATAACATACTTTTGGTAACGTTTAGGCTACCGGACCAGCTCATTTATGCGCTGTACACTAGAGTCCATCCTCTTACTAATTACTAACAATGTATCAAGTTATGACAAGACATACAAAAAACTATGTGGTCAGTTTGGATAGTTTTTCCAATCCAATGCGTTACTTTATCGGTGTTTATTGGCAAGAGGAAAAATGTATAGAAATTATAAATTACATACACTAAACTGTTTTTAATTGACTATTGTATTGTATATTATTAACCGACTTCCAAAAAAGAAGAGGTTCTCAAATCGACTGTTTTTTTTTGTTGTATGTTTGCTCAGCGATATTTTCGCCAATTGTCAATCGATTTTGATGATTCTATTTTTTTTGGAAGTGTATCTTCCCGGACTGATCCCATTTCAATTTGGTGAAGATCTGATGAACAACTTCGGAGACAGGTAACGGAACTCTTCATTCCCGTAGGAATTCCCGTTCCCGTATAGCCGTACAGCCTTCCCCATGAATGTAACTATCATAAATTCATAATCATAATACAAAAAAGAATTTCTTGCACCGCGTCGCACGCAGTCACGCAGGCTCGACGCGTTCTCGTTTGGTGGCCGCGTCTCGCGCACCGCCCGTTCGATTTAATAATATTGTTGAATTATTTTAATTTTACATTATCTCCTAAACGGTGAGTTCAAATAACATGCTGTAAAAGACAAAGTTTATCTTCATAAAATTATCTTGATGATGAAGTAACTTTCGCTAGTAAGGATTAATATGCCTGCCTAATATTAATGCTGAAAAACCACCTTTAATTTTTAAATAAATTATTTGACATAAAATGCCTTAGTGTGGCATATTTATAAGAGATAGATATAGGTGTAACGTCGCGGACTTTTTTTTAGATCGAATGAAAAACAATATCTTTGTTGTACATGGTACTTACGTATAATTAGCTATTACCACAGCGCACTTAGCGCACTTCCACTTTATAATATTATTTAGTATAGATTTGAATAAAGTAGTATCTCATTATCATTATTGTAACACCATAAAATACATAAAGAAATTAAACACACACCATATTACAATTCTATCCTATTTATTTATAACGGTTTGCTATCTATGTTTCTGTGTACGTGCGTCTGTGTGCCTGTGTATCTGTCTTTGGCACTGTAGCTCCGTTATCTTTATTGAACAGGGATATTTTGTAAGTTTTTAAAATTTTACTTGTTAATTACCAACAAATCAAAATCAAAATTTGCGTTACAGGGCAATAGAGCATGCGGAAGGGCGTGACTTGTCTCCAAAATAATACTCATTTACTGGGGTTACCCCCGACGGTATAGTTGGGAACGACACCATTGTTGAAATTAAATGTCCAATAACGGCATTTAGAAAAGGGAAATGCTGCTATTGAAGAAAGTAAAATACATATATTTAAATTCGATAGAATAAAACATACCAGGGTTATAAACAAAAAAAGTAATTGGTATTACCAAGTGCAGGGTCAACTTCATGTAACAGAAAGGAACCAATGCATTTTTGGAATATGGTTCGGTGAAAACTAGTAGTAGAAAATATTTCAAGAGATGACGAATTTTGGCGGGTGCATATGGAGAAAAAAATTATAGATTTTATTTGAAATGTATATTGCCAGAGATTGTGGATCCGCGCCAAAATCGCGGTATGCCAATACGAGACATAATATTGAAAGAAAACAAAGAAAATGTTAATGATAAGCCTGTGCAGCCAGGTCCAAGCAAATCCAAGGACCATATTCCGTGTCAATCTACTCAGCTAGGTCCATGCAAACCGAGACAGCTACAGTTCAACGAATTTTAGCCAGTTGCATTGGTAACTTTTATTATGTTAACTATTTGATTAAAATATATAAAAACGTTTTTGTTTTTTTTTAAATAGCATCTAGGCAAATTCCAAACCATTTATACTTCTAAGCTTTCTTGAATTATAATATTCAAGAATTGTAACATAATTTTCCTAAAGTAAGTGTGCCTACCTACTACTTGATTTTTACGAAGGTATCGCACCAAAGCCAAATAGCGCGCGACGCGTATTTTTGTATCGTACTCGTATTCATAATTTTCGTGTCAGTCAGATTTTAAATCCACCATATACTCTAAAATAAATAAGTATTATTACTGATTTTTAATGATTAGTTGGATTCAAGTTTGTACAATACGTACTTAATCCATCTATAACCTTAAAAAATACTTAATAGAAAAATAAAACAAAATAAACTTATACTAATCAATTCAAGTTGATCTACTGCATTACTTTATCCTGTGACGGAACTTAGTACCTACCCGAGTCCGTGAACTCATGAGCGAGCGGTGTGCTTGGTGCGCGCGTCTCCCGCGCATCGTAACTTATTACGTATTGCTACTCCTTGCGGGGCCTGGGGTAAGCGTTAGATGCCTACGCGATCAAGTCAGGCTCGCCTTAAGCAGCCTTTTGAGCCACTTGGACGATGTTGCATTTTAGAGCGCAGTGTAGGTTGTGTTTTGAATTTTTAAGCTCTATCACTCACTGACAGACAACGCGTAAAGTACGTCAGCCTAAACCAAGCAAGCAGCAGGCTTGGGTGCAAGAAATCTATACTATCTTCACTATTATTACTAATATTATAAAGCTAGAAGAGTTTGTTTGAACGCGCTAATGTCTGGTTTTGATAATTATTTTTGTATATGATAGCCACATTCATATGAGGAAGGCTATAGGCTATACGGGAACGGAATATGCGCGTATGAAGTCGCGAGCAAAAGCCAGTTTTGCATAATGGGGTTCAATGGGGTTCACTTTTAACTAGGGAGGAATTTTGAAATGTCATTAAAAGGCATGAAAGATCGACATTTTTGTCGATGGTAAATCCATCAGGCAAAATACTTAAAACTTAGACATACAATAGGGAATTTGCACGCAATTTTTTTAAATAACTTTATCGGCGATGAATATAAAAAGCTTCAAAGTTGACAGTTACAAAGAGAAGTCCGATATGGACTTTGACGTCAAACTCACCATAAACTATAAAGTCTGCCATACAAAACAGCGTTTTCGCGAGAGGGGCAGATATATTAATTTGTTTAAAATAGTTAGTTAGATCTCGTTGATTTTTTAGCAATATTGATTCTATTTTTACTGTTAGTATTAATTTTTTACATTTCGAGATAAACTGTGTGGATAACAAATATTATTTTCATGCATATTCCCTATCCTGATAATTATGAAATAGGCTACATAATTAGGTACTAGTCGATAACAATAAAATAAAACTGTATTCTTTTTTGTTTTTGACAAATAATCTGTTGGACCTGCTTCCTTTTCAATCAATCAATCATTTCAATCATTTGTTTATTTGCACAAACATGAGTACAATACATACATCAAATTGTCAGCATGCAAGAGGTGTTACAGTAAATAAATAAAAAACAGATCATCACGTTTGCCTTAGACAATGGCATGCAAATATTAAATACAATTATTTATAATGTCACTTTGAGTCAAGTTATTAAAAAAAAAAAAAATTGTCATGATAATATAAATAATAAAAACATAGGGAAAAGTAAAATATTATCGAAATTTCTCTTCTAAAAATTCATTTAAATTATAATAAGCCTTATCTGCTAGAAAATTAATTAATTTCCTTTTGAACACTACATCACTTAAGTGCTTCCAGATTTTCGGAAGTTTATTATAAATTTTTGGAGCCATGCAAAAGACACTTTTTCGCATAAGTGCCGTTCTACATTGTTGCTGGCAAATTTGGGTATTGTCACGTCTATTACGAGGAAGTCGATCTGCCATGCGAGAAAATAGGAGAGGGTTGGATCGTACGAACATCGCATTTTCTAATATGTAAAGTGAAGGTAGGGTCAAAATTTTGTATTTCTTAAAGTAAGGCTTGCAACTCTGAATGGTTTCAAGTTTGAACATCGACCTAATGCAACGCTTTTGAGTTCTAAATATGATTTCCCGGTCAGTCGAGTTACCCCAAAAAATTACGCCATATCTTAAAATGGACTCCACCAAGCCGTAGTATGCGGTGAGCAAAGCATCTATACTAATTACTGCTGCCAGTTTGTAAAGAGCATATGCTGATGTGCTTATTTTCTTACTGATAGTCTCTATATGTGCCTTCCAATTTAATTTCTTGTCAATAATAAGTCCTAAAAATTTAGTTGTGTCAACTTCGTCAATATTATTATTATTATAGTTTATGTTGAGATTATTAGTTAATGTCAAGGAGCGCTGACTAAAGTGCATGATTTTAGTCTTATTTAAATTTATTTTTAAATTATTATTATTTAACCATTCTATAATTGCAATTAGTGAGTTATTAATGTCAGGTTTATATGTGTCTTGATTTTTACACTCAATTGTCACTACACTGTCATCGGCAAAGAGGCTCATTGGTTGTTCTGTGGACTTAGGCAAGTCATTAATATATAATGTAAATAAAGGTGGTCCCAGAACACTCCCCTGTGGGACACCATACCTAACTTCACGTTCTTGCGACCGATGTAACTCCTCTCGTTTTGTAGTTATGTTTACCCTACTGACTTCCGTTATTTGCTTTCTGTTTTGAAGATATGACTCAAATAGTTTAAGTATATTACCTCTAATACCATATGCTTCGAGTTTCTTAAGTAAAATATTGTGTTAAACATAATCAAACGCCTGAGTCATATCGCAGAATATACTGCACACCGGTCTATGTTGATCCATATTCGTCATCACTGTATATAAAAAATCATAAATGGCCATGTTAATAGTTTTTTTTTCTCTGAAACCTTTTTGTTCATTGCAGAGGATCTTATTGTGCTCTAAATATGAGTTGAGTTGTTTATAAATATATTTTTCAAAAATTTTAGAAATAACAGGGATGAGCGATATCGGTCTATAATTCATCATCAACTCTTTATCGCCTTTCTTAAGTAGTGGCTTTACAATAGATGTCTTTAGTGCCGTTGGAAATATTCCAGCACTGATACTTAAATTAATTACGTGACATAAAGGAGAGCTTATGACACCAGCCACAGCTTTGAGTACTTTTGTGTAAATTCCATCGTAGCCTACACTATTTGTATTTTTGAGTGTTGATATGATTTTGATTACGTCATTATGGTGTACTAGGTGCCATAAACATAGAGTCTCTTTTATTCAAAATTTTTTGTGTTACTTTAGTTCCAGCATTTACAATGGGTTGAATCTTTTCGATGAAATAATTGTTAAAGATACCCGCTATGTGTTTTGGCTCTGTGATGGATTCATTATTAATTTTAATTTTATGTATGGAAGATTTTGGTATGTTTACTTTGCTTCGCTTAATTATTTGCCAAGTCGTTTTAGATTGATTTGTAGATGATTTAATTTTATAATTATTTTGAGCGCACTGTGTAAGCTTAATAATTTTTTTATACAACTTGGTGTATTTTTTTAAAATAATTTTATTCGCCTAACTAGGCTTTAATCTATAATTCCACAGAAGTTGTCTTTTCTTTTTGCTACAAACTTTTATACCCCGAGATACCCAATTTACTTTTTTTTTTAAGTTTACTGTTATCCAAATGCGAGGGAAACACAAGTCGTAAAGCAGTATGAATAAATCTAAAAAAGCCTTATAAGCAATATTGGGGTCGATAGCACTATATACCTCTGTAAATGTCAAGCTGCTTAAATGATTTTTGAACTTAGATAAGTTTTCTTCGCTATAATCCCGTCTTTTTATACGCCACTTATTTATTGCGCACGTTTTGCTTACGGGGAATCTGAGAAGTTGCGCCGTGTGATCAGACAACGCGAGTTCCAAAATTATAGTTTTACAGGACTTATTGAAATTAAGTGCAAAATTGTCTATGCAAGTTTGGCTTTTCAATCGTGTGGGTTTGTTAAGAGCTAGTTTTAAGTTAAAATTTAATAACAGATTTTCAAATTCAATTGTATTATTGTTTCTTTTTAAGATGTCAATGTTAAAATCTCCCGCTATGACAATATTTTGAGATTTCTTAGTACAAGTCTTTAACAGTGTTAATAATTTATCGAAAAATTCAGATACATTTTTGCCGTTAGGAACCCTATAAATGCATACAAAAACGGTGTTATGGTTAACCAGCTCTATGGCGCAGCATTCGAAAGATTGATTCCTTTATGATTGCGTTTTTCTATTATTATGAATATGAGATCATTGTTAAATGATATCACGAATAAATAAATTATTTTTCAACACATTTGCTCAAAAAATGCATTTACGAAACCTGTATGCATTGTTCGAAAGTTAAAAATTATGCACCACACAATGGAGCGTGCGGCAAAGTAGGTACTCTCACCTAAGTACATATTTTACCGCAAACTCCGTTGTATAGCGCCGTGCGTATTCTTTACGGTTTTTTTTTAATTTCCATAAAAATTAATAAGAATTCCACCAAGGAGTTTCACATCACGAGAATAAATAAGCTAAATAATCGAACCTCCTTGGAAGCGCTTTTGCTGTATACGTTTGTCTCATTTTAATATTATCGAGAAAATGAGAGAAGATAAATAAAAAAAATAAAGTATGTGGTTCTAATTTTCACCACGCGCATGTGGCGCCCTTTGCAAATTCGCGCCATTTTCATTATTAGAAACGTCAAAGATTGTTGCGCCTTTCGGACTGATTTCTAGAGACAAAAAGTTTGTTTCATTAGGTACTTATTGTAATGATTTCTCGCAAATGTGTCGAAAAACGTTGTATGACACACGTGTGGATTTGGTTTTTACAAACTCGTGACTATGGTAAGCCCTCGACTTCGTCTCGTGCTTACATTCGTCTACTGGTTTGTAAAAACCAACTTACCGCACTAATATCATAAATAACTAGGTATTATCTACACTCACAACGTAATGTTCCAAATATGAGTTCAAAAACGAATTCATAAACACGTAGGTACTTTTTTTTCGTGGGTAGGTAAAATTTAAAAAAAAAAACCATTATAGTTCAACATTTTCCTTCGATTTTTAAACAACTGCATCATAATAGTAGTTTATGCAACGACCATGTAAAAAGGGTTATTAAAACACGAGTGTGGGTTTATCACACGAGGCGTAGCCGAGTGTGATAATAGCATCGCACGAGTGTTTTAATACCTAATTATATGCCGTTGCATACACTATTTTATCTTCACTCATACAGTTGAAATAAAATAAGTCGAAAAATAGTTAATTCCAATATGGCGGATATTCTCATTGCGTATTCGAATGACTGCGCAGCGCGCTCAAACATAGACAAAGATAAAAGCTGGCTCATTGACTTAAGTCAATGAGCCCGCGCCAAAAATTAAAAAGAAAAAGTGTGCTATAAAAATTAAAAAGTTATTTTATGATACAGTTGTTTAAAAATCGAAGGAAAATGTTGAATCGTAATGGTTTTTTTTTTAAATTTTACCTATCCACGAAAAAAAAGTATGTATTTATGCATTCGTTTTTGAACTCATATTTGGAACATTACGTTGTGAGTGTAGATAAAATAACTTTTTAATTTTTATAGCACACTTTTTCTTTTTAATTTTTGGCGCGGGCTCATTGACTTAAGTCAATGAGCCAGCTTCTATCTTTGTTTATGGATGAGCGCGCTGCGCAGTTATTCGAATACGCAATGAGAATATCCGCCAAATTGGAATAAACTATTTTTCCACTTATTTTATTTTGACTGTATGAGTGAAGATAAAATAGTGTATGCAACGGCATATAATTAGGAATTAAAACACTTGTGTGATACTATTATCATAAACCCACACTCGTGTTTTAATAACCCTTTTTATATGGTCGTTGCGTAAACTACTATTATCAATATGATTTAATCTCTGAATAAAGACTATTGAGGAGTGAATATTGAGATGACGAGGAATAGAGACAGAATTAGGGAAGAAGTAAAAATACAATTAGCACTGATCATAGCCCCGATTTTGAGTAATTTGATAAAGTTCATGAATGTTTTGTTTCTCACGGGTCAGGTGACTGGGTTGATCGAGTTTAAGTTGGTAAGTACCTACTTACTTCTTAAGAAAATGTAGGAACTTTTTGTAAACAAAAGTGGCTTGCCCTTTTATAATGTTTCCTACTAATCGTGAACAAAACTCAAACTACACAATAAATATATCCATTTTATTTTATTTTCGTAACGTGCTCATTTTTTCCGATCTTCAGTTAACTGTTGTTGTCTCTTCACATATTGCTAAAACAAGCAAGTTTCCCAATAGTCATTTCCCACAAGATGTATTCGTGTGCTTCTCCATTTTTGTAAACACATGCCATAAACGAGTAGGTACCATAGAGGATGTTTGTTTAATAGCGGTTTTATTTATTCATTATTGCCAACTGCTACTTATGGCACATTTTATGTGTATAGAAACTCCTTTGTTTGCACAAGATTCCTTTGGTCTTCAATGTTTGTTATTGATAAATGTTTTTTTTTATCTTTATGTTATTGACTTGGTTGTGGTCTTTTAGTACATGAAGAATTATTAAATTGAATAGGTTTTAATGTTATCTGACCGTTTGTTTTCAGAAATGCGATGATTTCCGAGGGACATTAACAAAATAGTTGTACTGAAACAGGAGTCGTCCTGTTTCAGAACAACTATTTTCTAACCTGCAGTTTCAGTACAACTGTTTTATAACTTTTTTCTATTCCAGAACAAAATTATTCGACAGTAATTTTGTTCTGAAGATTTTTATGGCAATCCTTAGCGTTGCCAAAACAATTTGCCTAACCATTTCTTCGCAAGAACTAGAAACTTCATTCTGTTTTCGAGATATCGTATTTTCTTCAAGCCGAATGGAATGTTACTAGGTGCAATTTATATCTGCAATAAACCGTGCTAGCAAATACTTGCGTGTTGGTCTAAGAAAATCAATAGTGGGTGCATAAATAATGTCACTTGTGCGACTGGTGGCCACTTAAAGCACTAACAGTTTCCTCAGTTGGCGTTCTTGCGGAAAATTGCAAGTGTCTGGCTTTCCGGCCATACTTTGAAGAGATTGGAATCTTATAATTAAAATTAAACATCTGTAGGTTGAACTAAATTGGTTTTGTTTTTGCTCTGTGAATTCCGTCCATCATATTGTTTTTTGAAAGAGATATTAGGAACTAAAATGATGATGATATCCAATTTTTACTTAATGAAGTTATGACGTTAGGTGACGGACTTCCCACCCATAGGTTCGTATAATACCAAAACGTTTTAGGAACTCATACTTCCGATGTCCGTTGTTCAATGTACATCTTAGAAATGGAAAGCGCTGCTAGAGTCTGCATTTCGTATCAGCTATAACGTGAGGGTCTAGAATCAACAAAGAATAGGTTACATTTTAATCTAGCGCGCTCCATCGTCGGCCACATCATCGTTTATCATCTGGGGAGATGTGATTAAAGACGATCCTGTCATAAATCATCATCACCTCAGCCGGAAGACGTCCACTGTTGGACACAGGCCTCCCCCAAGTGCCGCCACATCGAATGGCCTGTGCATCTCGCATTCTGTCTTGAATAGTAGAATACAAACTTGTATTAAGAGATGCCAATAAATGACTAAAAGATCCATTTTCCAACCACACAAATATAGTAAACTTAACCAAGAATTGTGTGTGTACGAGTTTATCGTGATTGTCAACCCGTTTCTAGTCCGTTCACATCTTGTATATCTTAGGCCTTACTTGAGCACGCTTTGCCTCTTAGAGTGTATTCATGTAAGTATTTAAAAAGGGATGAGGAGGAAACTTTGCCTCCGGCGACATCGATTTTTAATCGGTTGCAGCGAAAGCCGAATGAACTCTCTTAAGGCGCTGTCATAGCAAAAACTCGGCCACCCTCGGACTGTATAGAAAAGAAAGAGAAGCGCGACGACACAATGCTTGCAATTTATTGCCAAATTTGAAGCATTTTATTGATTTACTCAAAACTAAGTTGAGATATTAATAATCTAAAACAAATTATTTGTTATAAATTTTAACGGCATAATTAGGCTAGAAATACTTACGCGGTGTCCTGCGTGAGCGACGAACTCGACGCGACGCGACGCTGCGAACGCGACGAACGCGATCAACTCAACGGCATACCCTACATGCGGCCTATATGACAGTCTGCGGCGAGACGCGACGTAAGGCGCACTTGTTTTGAGGGCGACCAGATGCGACAACACGAACTTTAACATTTTTCGCCCTAAGAAGAGTTCCTTGACAGTTCATCTTTTTCTATGGCACGCATACTACTTTAGACTAATCAAAAATAAACTAGCAAACTACTTTAAATATGAACTTTCAAGCAAAATTGTACTGTACTTCTCCATGATTCGAGAAGTAATGACCAAAATCACGTAGGACATTTGTCGCGTATAGCATCGCGTCGCATTACGTCGCGCCGTGTTGCGTCGCGTCGCGTCGCGTTCGTCGCTCACGCAGTACACCGCGTTACGGTTTTTTTTTTTTCAAAGTTCAATGTTAGAGGTAACTTTGACGATCATTTCTATCGAGGATTTTAATTTTTAAACATGTAACGGAAACAACAGGGTTCTTGGAAATATAGTTAAATTCAACATATATTTTTTCTGCAGCTTGAAACTAATCAGATTTGACTAAAATTTCTTTAGGAAACCAGCAATTTTTCAGTTTTTGCTGCTCCTTAAGAGTACGAACATCTTTGCAGTGCTTTAAAGTGTGATTTCACAAATGATCGTGTGGAAATGCAAAGGAAGCTGCTAGATTAACATCTAAAGCATTAAAACCTCGGAGCGGTCATAACCAAGTGTTTTTGTTCTTGGTGACCCCATCTTCCCTCCAATTTTTTACTGCAACAGTTCCGTAAACTGACCATAGGTAAGTAAATTATCCGCACTGAGCAAAGCTGCGTTCCCATCTGGTGTTCCCATTTCGCATCTGCTTAAAAGCAATCTCATGTGTCATTGTATAAACATGCATACAATCACGCCTTATTCGGGCGCTGATGCGGACAGACAACTTATTATCTGCAGGTGCCGTAATTGATGCTCGTTGCCAACCCAGGACGTAGCGAAAAAAAACATGATAATAGCCCCACAAAATTAACGAGCCTACACAAACTACTGTTTTTCCGCCCCTTGTCACACCCGGAACAATAACCCTGCCCTTTGAACTATCATATCACGAAAGCAAACAAATCATAAGTGAAAAAAAACGAGCAGGTCGCGTGGCGGGTATACAAAACACCATATTAATGTAATTGACACCCTAAACTTTATTACAGGAACTCTTCGACCTTTATAATGATGAAAAGTATAAATTAACGACACAATTTTATCTGTCTGTTTGTGCGTTTGTTTCTTTCTGCCCACTCAACCAATTTTCTTACGGTTTTCTTTGTCATGTATGTAACTAACTTTTGCCCGCGACTTCGTTCGCGCAAATCTTGTTTTTTCCCGTTCCCGTAGAAATTTCGGGAAATCTTCTAAGTCCTCCCCTACACACCCCCAGGAACCTGCATGCCAAATTTCAGCTTACTACGACCAGCAGTTTCGGCTGTACGTTGACTGTCAGTCACTCAATCAGTCAGTAACAGAAGTGTTTATATTGATTTCTTTCGAATGGTTTATATAAAAAAATCATGTATATCCCAATGGGAAAAAGAGTCCAGAGTCGCCGAGGAAGGCCTAGGAAACGGTGACGCCATAGAGGCGTGTACGACTGATTGGTCGGAGACAGCAATACATCGGGAAGACTTGAAGGCTACCGGGGAGACCCTGTCCTAGCTTTGGAACAATACAAGTGACACGAGAGAGCGTAGCCCCAGGAAAAGCTAGGCCTTTAATAAGCTGTATTTTCGACTCTTGAAGCTCTCGAAAGCCTGCAGCATTCTGGGTCAGCGTTGATTTATTATGCATATTATTGTGAGTTGTAAAACTTATACTGTTTTGAGCGGGCGTGTTGCGAAATTAAGGGCCTTCTTAATGAGGTCCAAGGGTGTTTTGAAAAGTATAAAGAAGCGTAAAATGTTATTATTATACTCTGACTTAATTGTGCTTTTATGGGGGGTATTTGTCATTGTAAAGTTTAAGCTCGGACCTCTGCGTTGAACCAAGCGTAGATTTCTTTAATGGCCTTGATTTTGAGCTTATCTCATCGTCGAAGAATGTCACGATCAGCTCTAGTAAAAGGGCTGGTTTAATAGGTCTAAGGTCAGACTCAGCTCCTTTTGCTGACTGAAAGATAGATTAGTGTCATGCATGATGATGACATCATTTCGAACCATATGACGTGATGACGAATGGACTTGATCTTGACCTCGATCACGCCTGATGGAAAACGATAGATGAGGTCCACGATGGAGCGAGCGTGCCCAGAATATAAATAATACGAATATTTATTAAGTTTCCTTACATTTATAAAAGCCATAACAAAATGCGTAATGATATGGGTCAGAGAAATGTGGCAACTCAGAGATAGCTTGCAAAACATGTACGTGCCGTATCATAGAGTTGCACGCTCGCACCGCCCGTGCCTATGAATTCGTATACTTTACGACGTGACGATCTTTGCTTTCCTGCGAGTCCTGACACTGTAGTTGCTACACTAGTTATTAAGTTATTTTCCAGGTAGATAGGCGTCGATGCTGTTGCGATGTTTACTTGGCTTCATTTGTTTTGTTAACCGGTAATTCTTGTTGTCTTTATCGGCTAAAGTCAAGGTATATGTGCAACAAGCTTTGTTTTCGTTGGGTCAACCTTTATTGAGCCATTTTAGAGGGTTCTTTTTTCAAAATCGTTCTTAGGTGATCACTTTCGTATACCTTATTTCACGTTTTACATCGGTTTAGGATCTGCGTTTACTTGTCAGAGTCAATATTTCTTATTTATACTAGATTTTGTCCTTAACTTCGCTCGCGTTAATAAAGATTTTTACAAATAAAAGCATTATAATGTAACCGTATCCACGGTATCTAGGTATCTTCTGTGAAAGCCTAACGAACCAACCAAAGTTACTTTTCCATTTATAATGTTAATTAGGATTATGATTGGCCGGATTTGTACTGTTTTCAGATCTTTCAAATGAACCGAGTATTTTTTCGAAAAAAAAAGGGAAATTATTGATATGATGTGTATTTAACTCCTGTTTCTTGCGAAAACCTTGAAGAACCAGGAATGAATGTATAGATGCATTTATTATAGAGCATCGCGGCAACCGTGTCTATGAATTTGTATAGTTTACGATGCTTGCGAAGTCACGACAAACCAGTTGCTCATACAAGTTTAATTCAAGAAGGAGTAGTGTTGGAAATGTTTAGACTTAAGACCATTTGGTCTTATGGTCTTAACTTGCATTGCAAACTAGCAAAAGTCGGACGGCAGATTTTTCGTGTGTATAACTCAAATTTTAGACACATCTGAAAAGTCTAGAAAGGTATGCAAACCTTAAACAGTTAAGGCTAGCCTTTTTGGTTGCGAAATTGGTTCAAAAGAATCACCGCGGCCCTGGAACGCAAAGGCCAATGAGGAACACGGATGGACGTTGCGGATTTTGTTCGAAAGAGTTACCGCGGCCCTGGAACGCATAGAGCACTAGGAGCAGCAGGATGGGTTTTGGTCAGTAAGAGTCTTACACTTCCTCCCGCTCCACCCAGAGCGGAAGGAGTCATTTGATGATTTCCCATCCTTAAAAAAAAGGCTAGATCAAAGAAGAAAGGACTTTCTTGTAGTTATAGATGATTTTCTTGATAACCGTACGTCAGATTATTCATGAAAAGTACTGATGACATCTTAGGAGATTAATTGCCCTTTTTATTGTATTTACGATAGCAAAAATACTTGGAAAAACCACAAAAGAAGTCTAATCGACGGTCCTTGTATGATCCTTAAGCTTTGTGTTTTCCTGATCATAAATACTCAGTCTTTTTCTATTCTTTCTTCTCTATCACGAGCAAACATTGCCTTTCCTGCAAAGATTATAAATATTCCAAAAATTAAATTTAGCAAGTCAACACTGCCTTGTCTCCTAGTCCTCCTGTTATTAATGTGATTCTGTGGTAACATTATGCGCATATTTAAGGGCGGTTAGCCGCACCCTTGTAGGTTTGTTTACATGGACTCTACTGTCGCTGATGATAACTGGGGCTGTTTATGAAAATGGGTATAATGAAATTCTACCTTCCGTACTAATATGATGTGTGGTCTTTGGGTATGGATAGGCTTTTATATGGATTGTACTTAAATTAAGCTCCCCTAGGAGTCATAATGAATTGGTGGATGCCTCACCTCTGCATTAATTTCCTATTTTTTAAAATCAGACTATTAAGGTTGAACTAGTCGCGGGCTCGAACTCGCTGGTAAGCGTGGCCAAAAAGCACGCTGCCTCACCGGGCATCGTGCCCGACAGAGACAGTATCAGTGATGAGCATTTAGATGCTAGTCTAAACGCACAATGTCTAGTTCATGCTTAACTTTGAATGTATAATATCAAACAGTGGAGTATGTAATACGTAACCTTAAACAATAATTTTATTAATTTATGAGTCAACATATTAGCATTGAACGGTGTTTTCCTCTGTCCAAGATACTTAATGTACTTGATAAATCAGTCTATCTTCCTCAAATCTTCAAATACCTTCTCTGAAGGTTCACAGATCTTCCGTTCCTTATTACCCAACTGACTCGTGTAATTTGAAAATTGTTTCCTCACACAATTTCCCCATTCTCAGTTTCTCTTCCCATTGTAGTTTATAAATCAATTCACTTCAGCATCCTCTCTACACTTGAGAGCTACCCTCGGAAGCCGGAGTGCCAACATTAAGCCAGCTTCGCGTCAAGTGACATTACAAATACGATCATATCCTATCCCATTCAGTAGGGATGACAGGGGCAAAATTGTTTCATGCATACTTAATAGAAATGTCCTGTGATACACACACGACATTTCTATTAAAGCGAATCTTTATTGCTTGTATGTTTTTGAGTAAGCTTTCAAGGAATACAGCGTTAAAGAATATTAGATTCTAGTTTTTCGTCAATCCGGCCCGAAGGACCATCCTATGTCTTTTGCTTTAAGCATGGAACGAAAATCTATGAATAGAAGGAATTCAATCATAAAGACTAAGAATAATGTTTCTCAAAGAACTGTTTAATTCTGTTCTGACGTCCTTACATAAATTCTTGAATAGATCTCCATTTGAAGAGAAGTAAGTCTCGTAATAGAAAGGTAGAAAACAGACACGTTTGAGTATCGTAGCTGTGTCACGCTGAAGGTTTCAGCCGTGCCCACTACATAGGGCGACGACCTGAAGGGTTGACTTCGTAGTGTGGTGCATGTCGGAGGAAATAGCGAAGCATTCTAAAAAAAAGGATGAAAATATGAAAGGCTAAAAAGTTCTGATGTATTTTGTCACGCAAGACCCGGGTTCCAGCCGTGCTTGTATTTCATGAAGCTATGACGACTTCAAAAGTTGAATTCGTTGCAGAAAGGTGTAAAATCGATAAGTTTTAAGCATGTCAGTCGGGTTGTTGTCCGCAACTCCACGTACTGGCGAGTATCTTGTGTGGGTGGGTCATACAATCCACCCCAACGATAAGTAAGTTTTTTTTTTCTCAGACTTCGAAACGACAAGGCTTGAATGTTGTGTTTTGAACAATGCATTTTTTTTTTCATAGTAAATTGAAGAAAACCTTCACGGCTTCTTGAGTATTCTTGAGAATACCTTGGTTGGACATTTGGCCACTCTACGACGATATTTTTCACTTTTGCCTCGTCTGTTTTTTTTTTTTCAAAACCTGAGCATAAGTTTCTTCTGTCTTAGGACTGGCGCGCACGGATGACTTTTGATCTTTCGCACTTACACACAAGTGTCAATAAAGACCGTTAAAAGACTAAAAACGTTCTAATCACGCTTTCCGCGTATCCCCTGTCCCGTGGCAAGCGCCACAGACGGACGAACTTGACGAATCAATTGTTTCAGCGGTACTCACTCACTATAGTGTGGGCATTTAAGGGAGTGGGTGGCCCTTTTCAATCGCCCTTTAAGTGCAGCCAGTGTTGTGTGAACGCACTGCTTTACTCATTTTATTGTTGTTTGAATGGAAAGCGGTTTCTGTATGGGCATTTTGGTTTAGGTGTCGTTTTATGGTGGTTTAGTTTGGTTGGTGCTGGTTACTGGGACTAGATTTGTGAAGGGTTGCTTGTGATCCAGTTGAATCATTTCTCTGGGACTCGTCGAGCTTCATTGACTCAGCGTTTTTTCTGGTGGTCGCCAATGTTGATTCTGGCTTTCAGAAGTTGGGAATGTGGTGTGGCGGGCTTGTCCCAAAAAAAAAAAAATAGCTTGTGATCCTACAAACGGAGTGAATGAAATGAGGGTTGAATCGGCACAAAACTTTGAGGGAGATTTTTACGTTATTTAAATCTTGTTTGCAGCATTAGCGGCCTCCACTTTTATTTAATTGATATAATTAAAATAAAGTGGCTTTCTTAGACAACCTTATCAATATTTTGTTTCTATTTGCCCGACTATTTCCGTTTGACGATAGTTTTAAATTTGAAGCACGATCATGTTCTTTTTCTGCTTAAGTTAGATGATGTAGCTAGAAAAGAGGTGACTAGTTACATGACGGCTAATAGAGAAGAATAGAAGATGTCTTTTTCTGTTGCGCCGACCCCAAATAAGAAAAAATCCGGCCAAGTGCGAATCGGACTCTCACACGAAGGGTTCCGTACCATAAACCGAAAAACATGTTTCTTGTATGGGAGCCCCCTTAATTTACTTTTTATTATTTGTTGTTATAGAAATACACACTCTGTGAAAATTTCAACTGTCTACCTATTACGGTTCTTGAGATACTGCCCGCTGACAGATAGACGGACAGCGGAGGCTTAGTAATACTGACACGGGTCGGTCCGTAGGTAACCCTTTGGGTACGGAACCCTAAAAAGGGCGAAACTATGATTATTATGATCATATACTTTGCATTGTATATTTTGGAAATATGTCCTTGATAGTTCAACGCGTTCAATATCGTTGAACTTGTTGTAAACGACTGGCTGGCTTCAAGCTAATTTGAAATGAAGTGAAGATGCATCAGTCAGTCTTTTGGCACATCAACGCGCGTTTCAGTCAAACATTTTATAAACACTTGTCAGAACTGTCTTACAAAAGATTGAGATACGGAAGCTTGCATTCGATGAGTACATTATTCTTTCATTCAGTAAATACAGTTCGGTATACCTACTGAATAACTTACTCAGTATACCGAACTGTATTTGCGTGAACATATGAGAACATATTACTGACTCAGAGTAAGTAATATGTTCTCATTGAAGAATGACATGTTTGCACCTTTCCAAATAACATACTATATGTGTATTTGATTTAGGTAAGTACATATTGCGTTTAACGAATGTTTATGAGTCATTCAATGTGGTTATTGCTTTGCAGTCAAAAGGCCATCAAGTTTTAGCATACATAAAATCTTGACTCATTTCTATGGAATATGGCTACTTACAGTTCTCGTCAAATAACTTTGCCCCTCTGAAGTTGTGTCGAGTGGCTGCGTAGTAGTCAAAATTACGAACACACTGCAACTGCGCATGCGTAAGAGATATGGGGGCGGGGCGCGATTTTATGTCTCAGTCTTACGTTTACGTTCGATGCATGCTTGCGTCCCGCTTGCTCCCGTGTACGTGACTGCACCTGCGCGATTTTCGCAAATGGCTAACTTCAGAGGGGCAAAGTTATTTGACGAGAACTGTACTGACTATGTGTGCCCTAAAAATGGTTTTGCATATCAATAAAAAGGTAAATGCTACACGAGCACGTTTAACATTTGAGTTTCATCGTCAATATCCTTCATCTAAATTTAGGTTTCGACAACGAATCGACACTGTAACGTGCATCATGTTTCAAAAACACTGATATATCATTTTTAGGGTTCCTTACCCAAAGGGTAAAAACGGGGCCCTATTACTAAGACTCCGGTGTCCGTATGTCTGTTTGTCCGTCTGTCTGTCGGTCACTTGGCTGTATCTCATGAACCGTGATAGCTAGACAGTTGCAATTAATTTTCACAGATATTTCTGTTGCCGCTATAACAACAAATACTAAAGACAGAATAAAATAAATATTTAAGTGGGGCTCCCATACAACAAACATGATTTTTTTCCGTTCCTGGACTCGTACCCGGCCGGTTTTTTTGGATTTTTTTTCTACATCATCTTTCACTTTGTTCTGTAAACCTTGGTTGAATATTTAGCCCCTCTACCAAAAAAAAAATGGCTGGATCGTCCCTTTTGCCTCATCATCATCTTTCTGAACAGAACAATCCAATCACACATTCTTTTTTTTATGGATGGGATATCATCAAAATTGACTCCTGCCGCTCTGGGTGGAGCGGGAGGGAGTGTCAGACTCTTACTGACTAAAACCCATCCGTGCTCCTCGTAGTGCCCTTTGCTTTCTAGGGCCACGGTAACTCTTTCGAACAAAATCCGCAACCCTGGCAGGAATCACACATTCTTCCACCCTCCCATCAAAAAGATCTTCCCACACTATCAATAGCACCTGGAATGTAAAACATTTTCTCTATCACATACTTTAAAACAATATGAGTCACGTAGACATGCCATTTGTAACTCTAACAGCTTGATATTCATAATAATGATATGTCACGTAAAGTGGGTCCGTCGGTCCATATGGATTGCCCATGTCCGTATGAACTGTCTTTGTAACTGATGTTATCGTTTCTAGTGGCTTAGTTACAAAGAATTCTGGGATTGTACTTCTTGTAATCTTGCTCTTGTTTATAGTTATTCCATACTGAATACTTGTTCTATTTCTAGAATAATGAGATCTCGATCGTATAAGACTAACTAAGTATTCAAGTTATCACAAGGCCTCAGAAGATGCTGTTTTTGACTGAGAACACTCACGCTGCTAGGTAGGGGCGGTTTATACCCCGATTCTAAGATAAACCGCCCCTTTCTTCGTAACTTAACATACTTCAGTTTCAACATACTTCTGTCAGTATGTTGAAATAAAGCTTCTACTAGCGACTTCGCCCGTGTGATAGTCGAAAATTATCCCAAAAAACCAACTCCCGGGATGAAAAGTCAACCGTAGGACAAAATTCATCCCAATCTGTTAAGACTTAAGACCTGGGCGGGAAGTCTTGACATAGTCGCCCACCGACCAAATTCGGTCGATAAGTTCTAAGTCCGCCTGTACACTGTCAATCCCGAACGCGATTTTTTTTTAGATGAAGCAGAAAGTAAACTGACTTTATATTAAATACTATCTCTTTTCCAATCAGAATTAAAATAATATTCCTTATAACCGTGAGAATTGTCACAGTGAACTGTAAAATTAATTCCAAATTCTTGTTTGTTCCAGGTAAGGCTGCGTCGAATCAACCACAACGGTCCGGGTTTCCGAATAATCTTGATTTTTGCGTTAATTATACATTTTCGACGAATCCAATACGAATCAAATCTAGGGTATAATAAATAAATTCAATTCTTGATTTTTGCTGCCCAAAAACATTGAAAAGATTAACACAGGTAAACCTACATTTCATCTCAATACAAATAAAAATAATCCTTAAAGCAACATCTGATGAGGATAATCTATACTGTATATTATTTATACTAATATATTATAAAACTGATGAGTTTGTTTGTTTGAACGCGCTTATCTCTGGAACTACCGGTTAAATTTGGTAAATTATTTGTATATGATAGCCACATTCTGAATAAGGAAGGCTATAGGCTATACGGGAAAGGAAAAAACGCAATGACCAAATTTTGGACATACTGGCCCATCAGCAGGGATCAACGCGGGAGACATTATAATAGGTCTCGCTGTTTCCTCCCACATAGTCACCGTATACACTAGCCTACATTTCGTCTCAATCAAACACATATAGATCTTCTACTACACAGACGAAGTCGCAGATCAAAACTAGCGGATAAATAAAAGCTTAACATAGAAGCATTGTTTTGTCCGCATCGGCCTTAGTAATTTACTGGGTAACCCAGATTTGAGCCGGTCGATATATTTCGACCTTTAGCTAACTGATTATGGGGTAGCCTCTGTTATTCTAATGTGGAAAGAATCGTCAGGCTGGCTACTGTTTTAGTGAGTCATAGGCGAATCAATTAGAAAAGTTAAAGGTTGCTGCAACTAAAAACGAATGTCTTGCTAGACTGCTACAATAAGCACTTGAAATAATGGCCATAATAACTTAGTTTGACAAAGAAAATGTCGATTCAAGTATGATGGAACACTGGTTCCATCATACTTGAATCGCTGCTGCTGCTTCAGCTGCTGCTGGTCGTGACAACTTTTGTAATAATGGTTCAAGTGAGGCTAATGGTGAAACTTTAGCAATATAGTGATTCCAGTGAGTGAAGTAGTCCTTCAGAACACCTTGTTAGGTGTCGAGTTCAATATCTCTCACCATTATTTACAACCTGTTCAAAAAGTGTGAGATCAATCGCTTAGCTAGAACCAATTTAATAATATATTAACGACGTCCGAAGCCCCGAGGTGGGCGTCTAACGGGCGGCGACAATCGCTCCATTATGTCCGTACCCGGGCGACGAACCCGCACCCACATGCTTGTCATTACTGCTGCATATCGGCTGCGGGTGTAGGCCACACTGCACACCCTAACGAGATCAGGAATAGTAGCTTTCTATGTTGAATACTTGAAGGGATATGAAGAGTGAGTTTTATCAGAGACTATAAGACATTGGGTGGCATTAAGGACAGGAACATTCAAAAGACTTATCCTAGTAACAACTACAAAGGTTTCGGAATATTTTGTAAATAATGTACGTACTCCACGTTGTTCTGTTATTTAAGAAACAAAGTAGATGATGTAAGATAAAACTCACTTCAAATGTCTAAGGTCAATGATAGATAAGCTAAGAATAAAAACAACTTACTGATATGAATCACCGTTTTTTTCACAAGCTAACTAATCTGTGAGTACGACATTCAAAGGGTTTTTGCCGCGGCCATAGAGACAAGAAACATTTTGCATGCCATTGTAACACCTCCACAGTCTTCAGCAAAAACTTAAGATTCCTTCACTGTCTGTCAGTGACATTGCGTCACATAATCGCATCTATGACACAAAAAAAAAAAAAAAAGAAAATCCTTTTATTCCGCCAGAAATGACGCACAAACAATAAAAACAAAATTAACTAAGTAAAACAATAAAAACTGTTTCACTGCCAATCTATGTCAGGACCGGACTTAACTACCACGAGTCTCTGGTCACGCCATAGACGAAGCAAAACAGTTGTCTATGGCATGACGTCCGGCACCGACTGTCGATCTCGATTGACAGTGACAACTGACAACAAAAAACAACATAATAGCAAAACAACAACATAGGTAATACCAAAACAAACATGTTAAAAATTGTCAATTGGATTGACAATTTTTCACAATGAGATTAGTCACATAGTCACATCTGCATCATACGCGAACAATCGAAGTATTAAGTTTTTGTGGGCGGGCATCGAACTACCGACCGTGCCCCCATGTCTCCCCTGCTTCCGGCATTGTTCTTATTTGTGGATATGAACTAAGAGTTTTACTGCTGATCAAATAGGGTAGGCAAAAATTTCGCTACAGCTTTTTTATTATTAGAATCCAAGTGAATTACCTAACTATAGCTCGCGCTCTAAGGGCCAAAAGGTTATATAAACTCGCTCGATTTTTGGTCCTTCGAGCCGGATAGATTAGGGAAGTTAGTCATTTCAATCGTCATTTTCAACATAGGTGATGAGTAGGTCAAAAAGCTTATACGATAAATTGCTTTTGGTGATACATTATGATCCGATATAAAAATCTATGAGTAAGCCAAACACTGAGAAACAGTATAAAGACTCAGACACAAGATACAGGTAAGGTTAGAAACCTTACCTGTATCTTGTGAATTTTTATGCTTCAACGATGTATTAATTTTCTAGCTACGTATAGAATATGCGTTAGATTTTAAAATACTAAAACAATACACGACTCTAGTGTCTAGCTAGCCTATCGCCCGGTTTCAATAGCCGTTGACAGTAGTAATATGAAACTCCATTGAATGGTTTAACAGCTCGGTTCGTTGGCTCGGCACCGGAATCGTGCCTATTTGCATTTTTAGGCCTCAACACTGTCAATAGAGAACTGCAAATATGTGCTAACGGGCTTCCAGGTTTTGCGGCACTTTTTTCTACATTTAAAACAATATCACACTTTTTATTATAATTATTGACAGAGATTTACTTACTGTGAGTACACCTACTTCTGTTCTAACCTTACAATTTTCTTCATCTTCGTCTTCGATCACCATGTTACGATCATCATCAAGTCCAGCGCCATTTGCAACAAAAATGTGCATCGTTATTTAAAAATACGATTATTTAAATATTAATCAGGTTTGATACTAGTTCACCCGTATATCCATCAGTCATGCTTAACACAAGACCCAGTTCCACTCGACCAGAACAACAATGTTTTGATGACTATTTCGAACTGCCAAAACTGCTTGGTCAGAATACCTTGCAAAACATAACAGAGTGACCAAAATACCGCAGTGTGACGTCAGAGCCTTCAGAAAACCCATTGTTGTCTGTTGCCATTGATTGATGGCGTTTTATTTACTGCAATTTGCTTCCAGTGGCTCCTTGAAAGGAAGAAAGTTTTCCTTTTTAGGTTTCCGTACTCAAAGGGTAAAAAGGGACCCTATTACTAAGACTCCGCAGTCTGTCTGTCTGGCTGTCCGTCTGTCTGTCACCAGGCTGTATCTCATGAACCGTGATAGCTAGACAATTGAATGTTTTTTGGTCTTCGACATGTTCATCTAAAGTCCAACCTCAAGGCTTTAAGCGGAAGCTAATGGACATGAGTATTCTCCCCATTTTAACCTATGGTGCACAATTGCGTAAGGAACTATTAGTTAATCTGTACCCTGACATCGTGAGACGGAGCCGCAGCAGACCACGAAGGAGATGGCGGGACGACTTGGATGTCTTCCTTGGGAACTAGTAAAAATAAGCTCAGAACCGGGAACCATGGAAACAGTGGAGGGGGCTTTTGCCTATTAGTGAGACAATTCGGGCTAGATGTAATAATAATAGAACTAAAGTTAATAACGCTTTTAATAAAGATATAATGAAGGCCAGAGAATATAAAAAGATTATTCATGAAAGAAGAAACAACTGTATCTGACATACCTATTACAAATGCCAGAATATAAAAAACTCCTAACAAACTTTTCTTCGTAAAACTCGTTACAACTACGAGTTTTATGAGAGAACGAACAACTGAAACAGTGTATTATTTTTCTTCATTTGCTGATTCTTGTAGATAATGAGTTTTCTCCAGAGAGTATACTAGAACAAAGCAAGGGAAGCTACATTTCATAACAATAGGTCAAGTGAATGATTTGTTTTGAAATCATTACATGCTGAAATTTAGACAGCTGTCTAATAATTTCATTCATCTATCAAACAGTCACAGAGGTGATGGAAATTAATCAATCAACCATTAATCTGCTCAAGCTTACTATAATAATCTTTTCGTAAGCTTTTGATACCAGATTAAACTAAATACGTGGTGAATCAAATAAAAATCTCTTATTTATATTCATTAGTTTGATAATCTCTGCGATAAACAGTGGGTTGATGTTCATGTAAATTATTCGTTTTGCCATCGAACGATTCTTAATATGGATGGCTCATTTGACGGTTGGGTAACTTTGTTAAACCTATATGGTGGAGGCAGTTTACAAGTAGGGACAGTTACATTTTTATATTAGTTTCTGATGATCTGTTTGAAACTTGTTTTATTTAATTGTTTGTCTTTAAGTATTCAAAGGTTTGTCTTATGCCTTATCATCATCATTTATACTAGCTAGAGCTTTAACTGTCATGCAATTTATTCAATGCGCAAACTTCGTGTCTATGTCTGCCTGCTCACGTGTATATTTCGAGTAAGCCAGACTAGCTTCAATATTTTCGTGACTACGAATAGTAAAATCACAGTCTGTAAAATTAAGCAAATCGATAGTGAGTAATGCAAGTGAAGGGTCGCAATCAGTTCGAGTCACGGGGCGCCATGCTTCATGTCTGACAGCTTGACTTGACTAATGTATCTGTACCAAGCTTACGTTTTATCGAGAGCAGTGACTTTATCAGTGTTCCCTTCTAAGGCAGATTGAATAAATATTTCTATATTTGATTTTGTTGATTGATTCGTTTTGTTTAATAAGTTTTGGAATATATGAATTTATACGAGAAACACATGATCATCAATTACACAGACTTGCTTGGTGACATTTGCCATTTGGTGGATGCATAGCGGTCTGGTCAATAAGCCACCATGCTTCTGCAAGATAATCCACCAAATAACACAGCTGCACACTGATCTTTAGCTACATCATTCATATAAAATCTCAATAGATTATATCATTAATCCATCATTTCTCTCATAAAATTAATTGCGATCGAAGGATCCTTCACATCCAGGGTTGCGGATTTGTTCGAAAGAGTTACCGCGGCCCTGGAACGTAAAAGGCACTAAGAGGAGCATGGGTGGGTTTTAGTCAGTAGAAGTCTGACACTCCCTGCCGCTCAACCCAGAGCGGGAGGGGTCATTTGATGATTTCCCATCCAAAAAAAAAAAAAAAAGGATCCTTCACATATTTCATGGTGACGCCATTGTTCATGTACCTACACAAATAAGGCGAAACACAGAACAAGGATAGGAATGTCACCTCTGGCCGCAGACACGGGATGCTAAGGCTAAGGTATGGTTTACAACGGAGAGGACATTCATAAAGCGATTGGTCGCTCTTGATATGTGAATATTGGTACTTCGAAGAATCGAAGATATCTGAAATTTTCAGTAGTCCAGCTTGATGTTAATCTAACGAAAGGGCGCATTTTGAAATATTTTCTCTTCAAATCATCTTTTATTTAGAAGGCTCACAAACCATTAACGGTGGTCCTAAGAAAACAACATTTAGTTGCTCGGGACACGGATCACTCGATTTCGTATCACCGGACTGTTGACATTACTTCAAGACCATTCAGGAAACACACAAATAAGTTTAAAGACGATATAGAACCAGGAATGCCACTTCTGAACCTGAAATAGCAGGTAAGATATCGTTTACAAAGCTAGGGAGAATTGGACACACATAAAGTTGGATTAGCCAAGACACCTAAAATACGTTTATGGGGTTTCTGAACTGAATGCACAAGCTTGCTTTCTCGTAGCACTATGGGATATTTCGCTTTATTCGGGAGCATTTCATGGTGTTCAATTTGGACTGTATGTATAAGGGAGTTGAGTTGTGGGCTGCTTTTTAGAAATCGTGGTTGCAGTTCTTTAACTGTTCTGTCTGTAGAGCCTTATTTTTTCGTTGGGGCCATCGAGTTCGTGTCCATAGGTTTGAAAATGGTATTACAATAGGAATTTGACCTCTGAACGAAGATCACGAAAATGTAAGGTTTAGTTTACGATGGACAAACAAATATTATGTAGTTTTCGTTTTTGTTAAGTCACCTTTAGTTAATTTCATAGTTCTAGTTTTAGCATAGAACTCATCAGACTGATAGTCTAGTGATGTTTATCATAGAAATCTAAGCATTACATCTCTGTCTGTTAGATACAATTTTCTTTACGTTAACATTTACATTTTGAATATTACATGACATGGATATCTGCTTCTGGTCTTTAAGGGTTAAACCTGTTTCTGAATACAGATTATAGACAACTAAATATCCATTACTGCAAAGTAGCAATTGTCTGTGAACAAGAAACTTAACAATCATTTACACTTGCCATTATCGTTTAACATTATCATACTGGAATATTCAATAGCCCGCATGGCCATTATACCAACTGTTTTAGATATGGAAAATCTTTGGACCATCCTGATATGAATAAAACCTCAGATCAACTTGACCTTTCGGAATTCAACTGCGAATATGACCTCCCCAAGGAATTTTAGGAGACGCGACTCCTCGTAAAATATCTTCACAAAATGTCAATGATTCCAGCTTGAACGATTCCGTAGGGTTGCACAATGCCCACCCGTGGTGCCATGCGACAATGGTATGCAGGCAAGCTAAACCATGCTCTGACCCTGTTGCTAATGCCCCGTATATATTAGAAAGGATTGGGACGTCGATCTGTCTGTCCGTTCGTTCGGTAAGTTCAGTTGCACGATTCTCGATGTCGATGATTTTCCTTGGGGCTTAATTTGTTTAATGGATAATATTTGGGGTTCTACGTTTATTGTTTGAGCTATTATGGAATCATTGAGGTTTTAAACAATCGTTCAGGTGGAAAACCGCTAATGTACACCTCGCTGCCGTTTATGGCCGATAATGTCAAAATAAGTTTATTTTCCTTATTTTCAATTCAACAGCATTTTTCTGTAAATGCGTACCTAGTCAGTGGAATTGATAGCTAGTCTAGTCATTCATATATTGTGACTGAATAGTTTCAAAATAACAACCGTTTCCATATTTTCCCTATCCATCACTCCATGCATGAATCCAACAGCTATATTTACATCGTCTTCCGTTTCAATAACAAGGAACACTACAAACCGAATATAGATTTTTAGTTACTTGAAAACTACATTTGTCGAATGAAGCGTACAATTGAAAGATTAGGGTTAGGGCTAAAACCGTTTTGGTGGCTATTTTGGGATCAGGAATGAGTCATGTGTATTCCTCATTCGTTACAACGTCGTGTGAAACTCCACTCGTTTCTTTTTCTCCACATTCTTTGGATTTTAATGAAGGGACACTTCGTTATTTATTTTCGTTTTGGAAGAATACAGGAGTACAGTGCAGCTGTGCTATTGTTTCATTTGAGCTGTAAACTGCCTGGTTTTACTAATTGCTGTTGGTGCTGCATTTTCTTCTTAATTAAAAGTTTAAATTAAAATGCTTGTAGGTAACATTATGCAAATGTTATTGTGTCTGGGATAATTTGTGTCTTCAAATGAGGTTTTTATGGAAGAAGTTTTGCAGTGGCATCTGCATTATAAGCATGAGGTATGCAAGCATTATTAATCTCGCAGATAGATGAGCTTCGATGTTATTAGCAGGGATTTAAGTCTCTACTATACATCATAATCATATTATTATCATTCCTAAATTTCTGAATGGAGATAAACCCAGGATTATTCTTTGGAATTACTATTACGCGTCCATTAACTATTGTCTCAATAACACGCTCAGCTCAGCACTAACTGACACTTCCAAAAACAAACAAATTTCACTACACAGCATCCACGCAAAATGATAGAAAGCGAAAATCTAGCTCATCGATCAAAATTACAGCTCCCGAGACGGTAGCGGCCAGGAATCGGATGATCTCTCAGAGCGACTGTCACGCAACTGTCGTGCGATCGACATGACTCGCATAGCTGCACGCGATATATCGATTTGTGTACTTGTCGACACGAATTTAATATGGTCTCTGAATATTGATAGTGTAGGATGAGTGAAAAGATTTATTGTCACCTTGGATTTGATGGTCTGTTAAAGGCAAATCGAATTTCTCTATTTTGTATCGGGAATGATTCTGATGAGCGTATGTTTTCGTTCAGGGCAATTGTCCACCAGACACAACAACCGTCTGGTCGGAGGATCCTCCCTTTTTGAAGGAGATTTAACACGCTGTGCCGGATACATCCATATAAGTATATTTTGCCGCGGTCCTGGAACGCAATCACTAGGAGGAGCACGGATGGGTTCTAGTCAGTAAGTCTGACACTCCCTCCTGCTCCGCCCAGAGCGGAAGGAATCATGAATTGATGATCCATAAAAAAAAAATGGTTTCGTCCAAGATGTGTTTAAGAAGTTATGAAACAGTTAACAACACATTTTTGCTATTTGATAATATGCTACAGCTAGGCTGCAAAAGTTAAAACGATGCCACTTGCTTTCATTGTTTTCTTTCGCGTGATTATCTATAACTTTATCTATGAGTGTTGTGAGAACGTAATTTATCGTTATTTTATGCAACTTTTATTAGTTAATACATAATATTACACTAACGTAAGTTACATCAGATGAAGAGCTTGCGAAATTGCTTTCCAGAAAACTTGCTGAAGACGAACGGAAATTGCTTCTCTTTTAATAGTCAAGTCGTTTTTACAAAATAACCGGAGGGGCAATTCTCGTACTTATAATGGAACGTTCACATTCGCATTTCAGACGCAATTCGTCAAAAACACCTACTAATTTCCCTACATTTTGTCAGATTTTGAATGCGAACGAGCCTTAAAAATTACGATAATTGGCCTCTGTTTGTAAGTAATGGGATTTTATTTCCAAATTGGTGTCTAATTCATCTTGAACTTTCAGAACCGTCATTTAATTGGTATCTATACTTCAGTACCCCCGAATTTCTCCATACGCAAGTAAACATCATATTTGCATAGCAATAATACTTAACTACATACCGGAAGTCCGTCATCATTATCAGGAAGTGTCAATAAGCAACTCTCGATTCTCGAGTGCTTACCACAGTATACACTGTGGTAAGCACTCGAGAATCGAGAGTTGCAACAATTATGTCGTCCAAATAGACCATTTGTGTGCAATATTGTTGGAAAGTCCGTTTGTCTTGCGATTATCTCCGTAACGACTTGGCTGATTTGTATCTTTTTGTTGAGTTGCATGGATTTCTTTTTCTGTATTAAATTTAAAATGCTTTTAATATTCGTAGTCCATATTTGAATAGTAATTTTCATATCATATTATGAAGTAGATTAAGTTATTTTATTTTCGTGAGCTTTATTAACTTGGTCATTATTGACTAGATTATTCATTCAAAATTCAACCATAACAATCGGCTCCATATGGTTTGGTTTCGCTTTATTCATACCAATAGATTGATATCCAAATCCTTATCTTTTTCCAAGTCGCGATTGCTTCTTAATTTGCACCAAAACTTGGCACACAGGTCTTCAGGTACCGCCCGCTCCATACCACAAGTTTTGGTCCAATATATTAAAAACGAGTTCCAACTTTTTATGTCAGGGGTATAATTTGTAGTCGTTCTTCGGTCTCCCTTTCGTCAAGTATTTAGTGATTGACTCACCCGAAGGTCGCGGACTATATTCGTACCAAGTTAATTTTTTCTTCGTCTGATTCATCGGCCAGTGCTGCGCCATCGTTATCGATAAATTATCGGGAAGACGCGAATGTATCGATGCGATTCCTTGAAACGTTTAATTACTTCCTTTCTAATGTAATTATATTGTTTCCTTTTGTTGTTATAGCCTCTAGTCATTTGTGGGATGTTTTATCGCCTCCTCGTGTAGATAACGATGAATTCGATTCACTTCTGAGTATAGGGACTCAGAAAACGATTTAATTTACGATCAGCTTTTCACTGCTTTGACGATATAAACGATAATCTAGTGTAAATGCCTATACGTCTATCAAAAAGCTCCTCTATACTTAAATGCTCATCCTTATGTCAACGACATGTCCAAAGTTCAGCCACGATTGGGAAGAAAATTGCTGCAATCACCGTGAACGTCAAGGAGATTAACGGTTCTAGTATCGAATAAGTCGCAATTATTATACCGATGGATTTCATTGTTATAAAATTCGATATTCCTATCTCGTAATCACCTTTTATGACAGCTATTTCAGAAGCACGGTGGTCTTATTTATATATATTTAAATGACCATATCTACATCAGATATCTAACATAGTTACGTCAAACTGTCGTGGTCGGCTCTGGTTATAATTCAAGCCACGAGTTTCCTCATTGTCTTTACAGTGATTCATTACAATGTATTTGTAGTTGTACTTTAAAAATGTATAAATATACTATGTTTGTCAACGTATTTATAGAATATTGAATCAGTGGTTCCAATGAATCTGCTTGCGATGGCTGTAAACATGCGTTTTAATGGCAACAGTTTCCTACTATTTCGTAACGAAGATGTTTCCTTTGATGCAGAGTTACTAAGAGTGCTATTAGGAACTACTGTCCTATTAAAAGCTTTTATAATTATATTAATTGAGTAAATCATTCATTGGATATTTATATTACGTTTCTCAAGAATAATGTTCTTTTATACTATCTCAATATCTCCATAAACAGCGCTCGAGTAAAATTGAATTATCGCTTTACAATCCGATAATAACTATAAATCGACGATTTATTTCCCCAATAACAAGCTCTATCGACGTCAATAAATCTCGATTAATTTATCGATACCTAGTATAAAACATAGTGTCGATAAATTATAGTTTTAACCTCTTTCACGTCACTAGTTTACTAAATATAGTATTTTTAAAGTTTACACAATCGTTTCATTGACTAAATATGTGGCCCGAAATAAAGAATTGACCGTGACTGGGTGGAAGTAAGAAACATTAGTTTAAATTGGTATTGTTCTACCATTTAGCAGTTTGTAGCATTGTTTAGACTGCTCAGTACGTTTTAGTACGTCCGTGCCTATTATTAACCTCAATTTAAATGATTGCTTAATGTGCATTTATGGTGTTTTGGGCATGTATTTTGCAATATTCACTGCTATTCAAATATGAGGAATTATTATTTTCTTAGGCCTGCTCTTGCACAAACTAGAGCAAATTTAACCGTACCGTACCCTAAACCACTATATATGTAATATTTTTACTAACCTCGTTTTAGCAACTAACTTTGAGTTTAAAGATAACCGCGGTTTGAGCAAGCGTTACAGTATTAAGCAGATATTTCGTAGCTTTGTCAACTCTACTACTATGAATTGAGCCATTCGTGTTACTGTAACCCTTATTATAAAATCAATTAAGTAATACTGCAGAATAACTCTGCCAGCGTCTGTGTTCCCTTCCACATATATCCCGTCTGCCTTCAAAGCAAGAGTGAACAGGCATCTTCTGGGCACGCTCGCTCCATCATAGACCACATCTATCGCTTACCACCAGGCGTGATCTAGGTCAAGAGCAAGCCCGTTCAGCTGAATACTAGTATTTTACGTGGAGCGGGTGCCTACCAGACCTCCACAACCCATTAACTGGGAAACACGGTAGGTACCTACTTCTTGGCAAGACTTCTTCTTTCTTGTCATATTTTCTGGCTTCTAACAATCCGTAACGACTGCCAAAGATCTACAAATGACAGCCGGGACCAACGGCTTAACGTGCTTTCCGAGGCACGGAGGAGTCTCGACATGTTAATATGGTCACCCATCCACAGACCAACCTCGGCAAGCGTTGCTTAACCTTGAAGATTGGTCCGTGCGGCTGTTATAATTTAGTCACTAAAGTTGGTAATTTTTTTTTTTGGACCAGACCTAACATTTCAATTTAGTTGTCTATGGTTCCGAAGAAAATCGCGATTGGTACATTGACACCTGGGGGTCTACTCTCTTTCTCTGAAACGAAACTTCGTAAACGAACGAAATATAAACGAAGTTTCGTTTGTGACCCTACTCTGTTTTGTTTTCGGACACGCAGACGAAGTTCGGATCCATAGACTATTTTCGTGAACGAATGACATGAAAAATATTGTGTGGGTCTTTTATGATGTCATTTAAAGTAAATTCCGGTTTTTACTTCAACTTTAAATTTATAAACTATTTTGATTTATTTTGAAATTTTACATTTAAAATGTGGTTTAATAAATATTTCTTGTAATATTGATGCAGAAAGAATAATTAAATAGTTTATTTTTATATTTTTGGTGAAATTAACCGGGACACTATAAAACACCCTTTCACGGTCATTGTTAACAGACTAAATTAAAGAGTACTATTTCTTGCCACCAAATGGATTTAATATATGACAACCAAAATTGTATGTATATTCACACTCAATCTAATCACATGTCAACTTACGATTTTTTGTTTGAATTCTTTAAAAAGTTTTCAGTTTGGGTTGGGTTTAGAATCGAGTCCTCTGAATTTGAGGAATCTGCCACTGTGGGGGGGTCAAAGGGGCTTATCTCAAGCGCCCCCATGCAATTTCAGCTGCCGGAGCCGCGTCGAAATATTTTTTTAAAATATTTGAAAATCACTATTTAGTTTTCAGTTTGTTTCTCAAGTACTTTCTCAATCGCGATAGGTACACATTCCGCCAGAAAGTTTCAAGTCGTATTGTGTCGCAGTCTGCATTTTGGGTCTCCACAAGTTTTATTTTGGATTTAAAAAATTGTAAGTAAATATCTTAAAATATACTGTCGGCGACGAGACCCCATCCACGTCCCTAGGCGCAAGTAGTGGTAGGGGCGACCATGTGAATAGGGAAATGTTGTCTTAAAGTTTGAAAGAAACTCATTAGAATTTGCTAGATTTTAAATAGCAGTTTAAGTTTAATTATTGTCTAATTAGTTTTATAAGTATTATTTGTGCATGCTAGATCCAATAAGACTCCAATATGATAGTATTTTTAGATTTTGTAAGGAAATTTTTAAGTAGAATTTTTGACGTTACGAAAAAATTACGTAAGTTGAAAATGAGGTTTTTTGTTTGTAGAGATATCGTTTTGAAATTGGTGTCAAAATAAAGGTCTCGACCCAAAACCTACTTTACAAAAAGAATTAAGTTGATAGGACTTGTAGTTTTATAGATATTAAGGAAAATGTATAGTGAAAGTTTGTTATGATGTAAATTTTGCAGTTTTTGTTCTAGAAACTTTTTATTGTGTAAAGTTAGCAAAAAAATTTGTATTCTAGGTTATAGGGTAAGGTCTAACGAATCTAAATATATATATATTGAGATATATATATATATTATATATATAAGTTGATTGCGCAGGCGACGTCGGTTCCTTCTACGCTCTAAACGTTCTTCACGTAGAGCAGCCTCGATTAAGAGCATTCTTGCAGCCATTTCAACCAAATTAATAACAAAATCCACACTAAAGAATGGCAAACGAAAACCAAAAGGTAACACTTTTGGTTTCGTCAATTTGAGGTTAATATTCCGAACAATCATCTGTCAAATTAAAATTTTCGTTCGCAACATTTATGAATTAGAATAGGTTTGGAGAACGTAAATGTCAAACAGTTTTCGTTCGAACGAAACTTCGGGAACGAAGGGAACTGTAGTAGGAAACACGCGAAGTTTCGATCGAAACTTCGTTTTTCGTTGAATAAGAGTAGACCCCCTGGCCACAGATACCGCATAACACGGACTTCTCGCTACAGGCTTTACGACTCTCTGCAGGCTTTACGAGGCATTCCGGACGATTGGTAGTCTTACGATGGGAGTATTAAAATGAGAAAAACAATAAAAGGAGATTTTATGATTTTGTTATGAAGACCTACACTGAATTGCTTCCGTATTGCAGATTGTGAATAGAGGATTTACGAGTGTATTGCGGAGATTAAATGGAAACAAATCTGTACACATTAATGGAAGTTATATAAAAAATGTTATGACAAGGCTACATCTTAAAAATGACAAACTTGCTTCGAGACCCTTTCCATGATCCCCCACAGGATTCGTGCATTATTTTGCTTGTCATTTCATGGGCTACTTTTCATACCAAAAGAAATGGATGATTTTCAAAGGATTGACCATGTGGGACCAAAGTCGAGGATAAGCTACCGCTGTGATTACGGTGACACTCCTAAAATCGTTAGGCATTTATTGCTATGGTTGTAAAAGTTCTCAGCTTTCTATGCATTTGGCAATCTACCAGCTATTATCTTTTCACTTACTGGTACCGCTTGTAGTAGTTGGTACTTTCGCCTAATCAATATTAACGATCTCCAACAACTAACTTTTAAACTTCTACCAATAAAATCTTACTGCTAAATATTGATTTTCCTATAGATCATCATAAGTCATAGTAACAACGGTCAGCCATCTTCTATAGTGGTTGCATTTTTAACCGACTTCTAAAAAAGGAGTAGGTTCTCAATTCGGATGTTTGTATTTTTTTTTTTTTTTTTTATGTTTGTTCGCGCATAACTCCTTCGCTTGCCAACCGATTTGAAAAATTCTTTTTTTGTTGGAAAGGGTATACTGGCAGATCAATTACCAGTATTGCCATGCTAAACTGCCACAGCTATACTCATCATTATCCCTACAGTCATATACAACTCAATTCAAGTAAACAATCATTGCACCTACAATCATAGAAAAGCCAAAGCTAATATAAACGAAGATTTAAATGGAAAAACAAACGATAAAAAGGGTAAAGTCCGCGCACTTTCATGGTCTGATTACAAGCATGTGCGTCTAATGAGGCGGGAAGCGCCGGCGCCACGCCGAGTGCTTAATTAGAAAGTAGAAAATCTAATTATTTCGCTAGAGCCTGTCTGAGGCGCATATCTTGCAGACATTGGCCTGGGGTCAAATGAAGTCGGTGAGGAATTTTATTTTAAAATTGTGATTTTGTAAAATGAAATGGCGAATGACGTAGCTCATGCTATTCCAACGGAGATGAAAATAATTAAAGTAAATCTGAATAGCTGAATCCGTTTGAAAATATGGAAGTCATTATTAATATCCTATAGTAGTCCGAAGTCCAATGCTGGACATGGGCCTCTTCAATTTCACACCATTTTGCTGAGTCTTCGGGACATCATCCAGTTGCTATCAACAGCCCTTGCCATAATTCGCAAATATGACAGCCATCATCGTCAGACTTTACAAGGCAGCTTCTGTGAGGAGGTCTCCATCTTCGGTAGTAACATCTAGCTTCTCTCACTATCAAAACTACCCTGCGAATACCGGATCTTCATCTTTTCGAGTCATTGGTTACAGTAAGGTGGTTTATGGCTACGTTAATTTTATTGAAGCATCGGTGGCATTTTACATCCAGTGGCAGATGTTCCTGGTGTTATAAGTAGTCGGGTGGCGGTACGTCGTTCTTCCCACAGCTTGGTTCTCACTTGAGGAGGATGGTCGTGAAGGGCCTCTGCAACGAAGAAAACTCTAACGACTCTTAAATCTACCCGGGGCGGTTGTGTAACCGCAACAGTGGCAATGTCTTATTTCCATTTGCTGATTCGTACTATTATACAAATTCTTGCTCAGTTAGATATAACAGTAGGCAAATCTCGATATATTCACTCGATCTAGACTCTAGCCATCACTAAGCCACCGGTCGTGATCGTCACGCATTTGCATCGCATTCGATTCGCTCCACTGAATCGATTCGAAAACACATGCGTGACGGCAACGCGGCATATTGTGTCGTGTGTTATCAAGGGGCATGATCATCGGACCATATTTGTCTAGTACTGAACACAGGCTGCAGAAGAGAAGGAAACCTTCCTCTGCGTGTGTTCGAACGACCGACAGGAAAATAGCCACAAGATATGAGCTAAAACCTTTTCGTCAACAATTAAAATGAACGTCTGAATAGAAGCAAAGAGGAATGCTTTGGTTCTAAAGAAATATCAAAATTAATAGCTAAGACATTAACAACACATTCATCACGGTTAAAACTAATGGTTTCAACCTTTTACACTACCTTAAGACCAAATGAGACCGATTTCTAACAAATTAACGGAAAATAAATCACGTCAAAAATCATTGTTTTACTAATAAAGCACATTAATAAATCTGGCTTTATTTCTGGACTAGCTGTAACAGGTATAATAGCTACGGTGACAGTCACAATGACAAATGTACCAGGAGAGCAGTTTATAAGGAGAGCCATTAATAACTAGAAAGCAGTTATAATGCAGGAATTAATGATTTGTCTGTCTTAATATTGTGAAGGCGCGGAAATGGGTGAGGTTGGTGGCAGATAATCCATCTTTCAACTTGAAGTCCTGACTTACGAAACGAAGCAATACCTGTTAATATGAATTTTGGAATAGGCAGATTTACCAAACAAAACATTTAAAGATGGGAAGGAGTAAATCTTCAGGTTATGCCACCTGTCATATACCCTCCAAATAGCCGTAAGACTTTCTTCCAGGATGAATCCATCCATCGTAAGTGGTTCGTTCTTCTCCAATATGAAACTACCATCAATTAAATTTTTGATACTCAAATGGTCTCATTAAATTTATTTTACTTTATGGTTCTGGCTAGTTTCCGTGTATATAGATGAGATGACACAGCACACAGGTGATGTATTTAGCTTTTTATTAAGAGCGCGTACGCCGTATGTCATTTCATACAAACTTTCAAGTCCTCATTCTTCAAAATGAATGAACCGATTTTAACGAAACTTGGTATGCATACGCTAGATATCCAGGTCTAAATAGTCATCAGAATTTTTTTTTGAAAAAGAGTTCTGTGGTAAGGATATAGTGATTTTTCACTTTCTATAGAAAACTTAAAATCGCTCTCTCTCTCCCTCTGAAATCTTTTCAAAAATGTTTTCTGATAACTATTTAGACTTAGATATCTAGCGTATGCATACCAAGTTTCGTTAAAATCGGTTCATTCATTTTGAAGAATAATGATTTGAAAGTTTGTATGAAAAGCCGTACCGCGTAAACGCTCTTAAATACAAATTCCTTTATTTCAACTAGACCAGTTACAAGCACTTTTTAATTGTCAAGGTCTGTCAGTGAAGGTTCTGCCGCGCTAGCTATTAAAACAATCTTAACACTATACCTTAAGACTTTGCCTCCTCCCATGATTCATTTCTATTATTCTCTTATAAAAAGAAACGATTATTAATAAACTATGAACATCTATCCGCGTACACACCCGTTCTTCGAACTCGATGGCTCCTAAACCTACCGTGACTAATGGTACTTCAGTTCTGCTGACTTCTCAAGGGCTAATGTTGACTTAGTTCTTGAATAGTCAAGGTTCCGGAAAAAACTCGAGACTTGTCAATGGTGTGCTTGATTTTGCATAGCTGTTGTGTTAGTTTATGGTAATCATTTGAATTTGACTATAATAAGCTTTTTCCCGTGGCTTCGTAACTGTTGCCAGGGTTCCATGTATTACTGTACCAAAATAAATCATAACAGTTCGGCGATTTAGGCATGACAGCATAAATTTATATTCTCAGGTAGTGTCAAAAGCTGAAGGAAAGCCTTAGTCGCGTTCGTGTTAAATCTTAATTTTACTACCCAAATGTAAGAGAATCCAAAGTTGCTTTTTCACATGATCTCTGCTTTCCGTGTGCTAGTATTCCCGTCACCGTCAACAGTCGTCTCACTGGAGAATCTCTAGCTCATCAGATCAGCGCTATCACGATCTCTTATTTTCTACATGTCTTTTTCTTTCATACTTCTCTTTTCGTCGTCACTGTAGAATCTCTAGCTACAGTTTTTAATTTATTCAACATCTATTTAATGACATACCTTCTAAGTTACTGGTCATGTGATGTCCAATATTTACGAAGCAAACACATACGTAGGACATTCACCTGCATGATCAGCAAGTTTTTTGTTGCATAGTAATTACGTTAAGTGAATGTGCTCGTTGATTGAGAAATTAGATACCGTGTTGTTATCGGAAGTTAATTTGTCTGTGTTCCCATCTAAATTGTACGGTTTAAAAAATTTCTTTTCCTCACTGTGCAAAGATACCTTTTGACGGAGACGAAAATACAAGGGGCCCATTGTAAGCTAGGAAAAGTTCATATAAACTGCCAATTATCAAGAAATTTCTATATCTTCCTTTATTATGTCTCTCTTAATTTATTTTGTGGAAGTGTCTTAAAGAAAAGGTCATCAACTTGTTTTTGTATAATTACTCGCCGTACCTGCGCTTCTGTTACATTCGTTTTGACGCTAAATTTTCCTGTTGCGAACCCTTTGAACGTCATACCTCATTAATATGGATTTTATCAACGACAAGTACTTTGAAACCTGATTTAAATATTTAAAAGCTAAATAATTTTATAACAAACCATGAGCACCTTGTGGTTACAATTATGGTTTACAATAAAGTATATTCTATTGAATTTAATATTCTGTTTAGTTTGCTTGAATATCTATTTAACCACCTTTGTGGAAGAGGAAATAAACGCATTCATAATTATTATTTATCTATCCATCAACAACCTATTACAGTCGAGTGCATAGTAATTGAAAACTTGATTACGGAATGCAAGATTTCGACAGCGGAATTTGCTACCTACAAAATTAAGTTTCAGACCACACCTAAGACATCAATGCGTGGGATCACGCCCATAGCATCATAATTGAGAACACACCGTCTATGCTAATACGAGCATCAAAACACCAACATCTTTAATGACTCCAGCCATTTAAAACTAACCTTAACGTCGTCACCATAAGGTGGCAGGTCGAAGGCGTTGATAAAGTTGCAGGAGTTGAAGTAGTGAATCACGGGAGATGAGTCTCATTCGCCGCAATAGGCAATGTTGCAGTAATGAAACGGGTAATAGACGCTGTTTGCGATATGCATGGGCGTGGATGTTCTATAAATGTTATCAAGCCAATTAATGTAGTCGTTGATAATTATTGGGGTTTAATGAAATATGGCCGAAGTATCGAAGTAGATTTGTTCGATGACCACACGCAGGAGCTTAATCTGTGCGATCCAGACGACACAAATTGCCGCGGTTATAAGCTCATTTGTGTTCGTTATCCTGAATACGTCTCTTAACACCTACCGACCGGCAACAGTTTCAGAACCTGGACAAAACGACATGTTAGTAATATAAATTCTTTAACTGTGCTGGATAAAGGTTCGAAAATTGTAAGCTCAATGTAGGAAGGTACTCTTACCTAGCCCTGGAGTCAGAGTTTCTCATTTGTTTTTGCAACCCAGTGTTGATCATGACCTTCAATAATGCGGAATACGATGCCAGGAGGAGTTAGACGCTATACCAAAAAAGAATTTAGTAGACTTTTTAGAGTTACTGTATATCATATGCAGTTACTTCAATGAGTACTTAAGGACCACACACTTAGGACCAAATCAACGAACCTCATTATATACTACATACAAAGAAACCTCAGGTGTTTCTGTATTCCGTGACACCCATCAAGTGCTAGATGTTGTATAAGATTACGATGAAGCTTAAGCTTTCAGGACAGGTTTGGGTCAAGTCCACTTGGCACGTGCCGTGGCTTACGATTGAGATGGACGTCTTGTGAATTGATTGAGTAACATAGATCTTGCGAAAGTGATTCGATATTGGTTGTTTCATAAAGCTTGAACTTTGGTGTTAAGCTTCTGATTTTAATCAGCGTTAAATCCATCTGAGTTTTGTGGTGATTTCTGTGGCCTTCGTGGGAGTTTTTAAAAGTAATGTCAATTTGTGTTAACGTTAAGTCAATTTGTATTGATACAAGATAAGCCGGCTGGTTTCAATAACGGAGAACCTCTTTTTGTACAAATTGACATAAATGAACATTAACGCGATCGAGTACATTTTAAAACTAGCACTAAACGTTTCTGGAAGGCACTTCAGAACTGAATGCCTTAACTTTGACCTTAATAAATTTAAAGATAAATAAAAACGAAACAAGCTTAGCTTCCAAAACTATTTCGGCAGATCTGAACTTCTAAACGACCTAACTTCCAAAGCATTTGGCCAGTTTATCATGTGGAGTAGGCCGAATGTCGCGAAACCCAAACTTGCCCAATTTAGTCCAGTTTAGTTTGGCCATTACCAATTAGTGTACAGACTGCACTTAAACAGTTTGTCCTTAGCCCATGTACTATGCGTAGACGAGTTTTGCTGCGACCGACGTTGATAGGGTTACCTCGAATCTTCTACAGCAATATTCTGCCGTATATTGCACTGGTCTAGCTTTGTACAATGTTTAAAGTACCAGAGTCAGGCCTGCAAAGTTTTACAAACTACTGGAGTAGCATGAGCTTTTTCGAAGCCATTATTAGAACCTTCTTTATTTAAAACGCTTTTATGGCACTTGCCTGCACTGTCTGTCATTTTCTAAAAAGGTTTTCGAGTAAAATCTTTCCGTTATTGGCTCGTCAACCTGTAATAATTCTGTAACTGCGTACTGAGTTACGTTTCCCATAATCCTAAGTAAATTCATTACATAAACTCTGGGGTACAAGGTTGCTTTCTAAAACCTACCTTCATAAAAGTAAGATAATGGTAAAGAACCTCTTTTTGTACTCTTGTAAAATGCTATATTTACGATAGCGCAATATAACTGTCGATTTATGTGTACGCAGTTTCGAGCGTAAGTTCGCGAACCTATCTGTTAGAAACATTGGCAATAAATAATAAAGTAGTAAATGTCAGGTATTCAAACGTGCTTGTATGAGGAGAAAATTGTACGACAGGGTTGTGTTCAAAATTCAAAAAACATTATTATAAAAGCATTCAAAATTATTGCCTAGAATGACATCAAGAGGTCTGAGTGAGATTTCTGCTATTAGTTACAGGTTTCTAACATATATCTTGTACCTTTTGTGAGTGTTGAGAGCCAGACTATAGTTGGGCCAGGGCTTCCGTTCAGATTAAAAACTTTAACAATTTCATTCACAACCTCGTCAAAAGTCAAGTGTCCTCTTGACAGGCTGTTCGATTTCTGTCCACTACAGAGGTCCGCAAGGACGAAGAAGCTTGTATACCACTGATACCACATGCTATAGTACAACACAAAGGCAAAGAGGGTTCAAAAATGGATCATTTTCGGTAGAAATTACCTAAGCTTCTCTTAACCAGGAATGAATAATAAAAAAAGAATACTGATTTTCTGGGTTTTCAAAATTTGCAGCCCCTCAAGAAGTCAATATTCCTCTAACTACATAAGTATACTTCCAACTTGAAAGTGAAGTATCTCTTTTGGTCCTCAACACGCTTTGAATTCACTATGAAGCTTCGGAGCGACTTATCAGATTAGATGCGACTGAGCGATTATAATGGATCAGGTGTATAACCAGTAACATTCACCTATACGTTGACAGTACTTTGATCTGTTGGAATTTTGTTCAATACAGTGATTGGCTGTGGCCCAAATTACGCTCACCAGAAGAAAAAAGAACCCACCTCAAAAATGTTCGCACCCTGGTATTGCAGATGTACATATTGCATAGGCGACGGTGACCATCTACCTACCAGGTGGGCCGTCTGCTTGATTACCACTCTTTGCGTAGCATTATCCCATTTTCTGAGGTCGGCAGTTCTCATCATTCTTCGCCACAGGTGTACAGGTGTCTTTTCTGGGTCGTCGATTACCACTAAATTAAGGAGGAAGTTCTAAATATCCTTTTTACGTCTGGACTATACATATATACCTCATCTCTCACCATCCTCCATGGCAGTCCATGGTTACCAATAAAGTCCTTCATAAAATAAAATCATTAACAAGTTTAGTATCAGCCCTGTTTGTCTGCGTATACCGTTACCGACGTATAAGCCAATATCTTGGAAACTGGTTCAATGCTAGCCGATCCTTGTTGGGATACTAAATCCATCACGATTGAATACAATGTGCTGTTATAACATAGGCGTAACTTAATGTATACGTAGATGGGATTTTTATTGGAATTGATGATGCTAGGAATAGACGATAGATGTGGAGGGAATAGCTAGGTAATACAGACGTAGGTTGATGATTTTAGTTTGATGTTCTACTCAGACCTAAAAAAAACCTCATGCATTCGAAGCGAATTTCGAAATTAAATAAAAAAAAACAATATCTCATTCATTTTTTTATCGGACTCTTTCGAAAAAAATCCGACCCTGGCAGGCTCTGGTCCTAACGGGCCCAGTCTACTAGTTCTTCTGTTGCGGCGGCTGGGGCGTGAGGTTTTCTTCACGCTGCCAGCCTCCTCCTTCACTAGCATTACTGCTTCGCAGAAAGAGGTGACGGCTTCCTATGCCTCTTGTTCTAACTGCCTAACGCCCGGTTTTTGAGGTTTTTATCGATCGTTTATTCGTCCATTAACCAATGGCGTTATGCAAATAGTGTAAACAGACAGATAAATGACCGATAAAAACCTCAGAAATTTCGGAATAAGTGTACAGCTCTATTCCCAATCACCACAGTTCTTTATACCCAGCAATAGGTTGACCGTATAAACCCAGGTGAATTGTAGAAACACTTACAAAATTTTAACACATCGTTTCTTTTTTTCCAGGCGTCTATGGACCTCCCACCGGATAAAGCGAAACTCCTGCGCAACTATGACCTGGAGAAGAAATGGGAGATCATCTGCGACCAGGACATGGTGCAGGCCAAAGACTCGCCAACACACTACCTCAACAAGCTCAGAACGTACCTCGATCCTAAGGCGTCCAGGAGTCACAGGGTATGTACAAACATACTGATATTTACAGCACAAACTATGCATTAGCAGTAAGGAATGTTTAAGGAGCAGTTTTTATTGAGAAGTTCGAGTTAGAACTCAATCTGATGGGAAAGCGATGAGTGCTTGCCTAGAAGTAACTCTTAAACTTTGAGACCTCCAGGTTGTAGCTATGAGAAAACTGACTCAGACAGAGAATTCCACCTCCTTTCTTAGCTGTACGATCAATGAAAGTATTCCTAAAGGAGTTCTGCTAGTAAGCTGCTTCACGCTTGCCTTACCGCCTACAGACTAACCATTAAATTTTTGAGAATCGGTGTTGACATGAATTCATTAATAAGGGAATTGATCCGTAGATGAAGTATAATTCATCTTAATTAGGAAAGTCGGTTGATTTATATTCTTAGATATGGTAAACCGCTACCGCCTGGTCTAATGCATTCAACTGGAGATCTTTTTACGATTTGCGAATTTGAGTACTATTCTTTACACGTCCAGCTTGTTGATCACTTTACGTTTGATTAAATTCTAGACTTTTATATCGCTTTATACCAAGATAATATCGTCACAGCTTACAAGACCACTACATTGTTCCTTCCACCGACAAAGGATACCATAGAAATGTTGGAACAAAGTTGCCAAGCTCGCCGTATTCGGCGATACCGTTACACGCTGTAAACAATGAGCGACTTAGTGAGCGATAGAGATCTGTGACCGCCGGCAATTTGTGGCTACGACACTATTGTGCACTGAAACTGACTTGGAAAGGACTGGGTTTTCCTGATGTCATGTTCAACGTCTTGTGTTTTTGCTCTACGATGCAATTTCTTTAACTTTTTTTCAATTCATTGGTCCTGATCATTTCTAATTTATTTGAAGTCTGTCTTATGAGCATGTTTTTTTTCTATTGTCTTCTCAATATTCATTTCATTTATCTTAAACCTGTTGTTGTTTATGTTTTTTATTTGACAGTCCACTACTGGACATTGGTCTTCAATATCCGGTTCTCCTTTCGCATCCAGCCGATCCCAGTCGCCTTTTTGGCTCTTATTATTTCCACCACATACATATTTGAAGGTATCGTTCAGTTTTGTCTTTCTTCCCATGTTTTACTAAAGTGCGTGTGAGGTCGTGTAACTTCCAACGTCAAAACACCATGTTTCCTACACGATAAACATAGAAAACCCCTCAAGCTCCCGGTCCCGTTACATGTCGCAAACAATGAGCAATACATCACGTTTTATCGATAGGGATCGCTGGCCAGCTTCAATTTGTGGGCAATCCCTTCAAGCTTCTGTTCAAGTGATCGTTACAACTAATGGCTTAAAGCCCTTTATGGTTTCTTTAATGGAATGCTCTGGGAATCTAAGAAAAACTCCGTTCGTATTAGGAATTCTGTTCACATTTTTATTGACTTTTCAATTGCGAGTTACTGATGTAGTTTAGAAGTTTAGCGTTATAAATGTCACCGTATGATTGCAAATTCCTTCTTCTTATAAATAATTTTTCGATATAATGTAATTTTGAATACAACAAATCCCATCTAAATCAATAGTTTCCAATATATCCGTGCCATGATAGATGAATTTACAATTTCACGCGGTTTTTTACAATCTCACTGCTTCTGCAATTTTTCGGTAAAATAATGTTTAGATACGAAAGCCAGACGTCATTTAGCCATCGTTTGATTCAGTTATCAGTGTCTGCTGTATGAAATTGGAAAGGGCACTGAGCATCAAAAATGAAATTGGAAAAGACGGTTGGGGTGATTTGATGTCATGTTTTATACCGTTTTATTACTATTTTTATGTCTGGTTCGCAAGAGTGCTTTAAGGCTGCGATTTATCCGACAAGTTGAAGGAAATCTGCATGATTTGCATACATATGTTACACTCACTGCAAAATTATTAAATCTAGATCGAAAAATACTTTTTATCAAATACAAAATTTTATCAAGCATTAAAGTTTGCATCAATGCACACTGTTAATAAGGAGCTCGTGGCTTAATAATTTCAGTCGCACGGGTCGATCTTCAAGGTTCAGCAACGCTTGCCGAGGTCGGTCTGTGGATGGGTGACCATCTTAACATATCGAGTTTCCTCCGTGCCTCGGAAAGCACGTTAAGCCGTTGGTCCCGGCTGTCATTTGTAGATCTTTGGCAGTCGTTACGGATTGTCAGAAGCCAGAAAAATCTGACTCGTCTTGCCAAGAAGTACCGTGTTACCCAGTTAATGGGTTGTGGAGGTCTGGTAGGCAGCCGCTCCACATAAAATACTGGTATTCCGCTGAATCCAGTTTGACTGGAAGCCAACCCCAATAAAGTTGGGAAAAGGCTAGGCAGATGATGAATGCACACTGTTGGAAATTTTCAAATACCTGATTGAAAACCTTTTTTTTATGGATGGGAAATCATCAAATGACTCCTTCTGCTCTGGGTGGAGTAGAAGGGAGTGTCAGACTGTTACTGACGAAAACCATCCGTGCTCCTCCTAGTGCCCTTTGCTTTCCAGGGCCGCGGTAACTCTTTCGAACAAAACTCCGCAACCTGATTGAAAACATTGCCACTTTACAATGAATCCACGTCATATTTGGCCCACTTTTAAACACTGAGTAAACTTGAACTATTACCACTATTAAGCCGGGTTTATTGATATGACCTCGAGATTTGGGACAAACAAATACACAGACTCCCGTTGCTGCAGCTACTAGCTAGTAACTACTACACTTGCGTGCAAAAAAGTTAGGTTTTTAAATCGTTTTTGTTGATTTTAACGGGCTTTAAAACAAAGTCAGTTGAAGTGAATTTTTATTTGTTTTTTTTTATTGCGTTATGAACAATTAAAACGAACGGAAAATGTCAAAAAAACTTCATTTTTGTATTGCCAACCTTTGCCTTTATTACAGGTTCCTCCTGTTTTTAATCGACTTAATTGATGTTTTTACGAATTCTTGTGGTATAGCAATGAATAGCCCTTTAGTTTTTGGAGTGTTTTTGCAGCCTGAGTTCTAAATATATTTTTTTGAGCATGGGAAATCATTACACACGAGAGTCAGACTCTTACTGACTAAAACCCATCCGTATTCCTCCTAATGCCCTCCAGCGTTCCAGGGCCGCGGTGACTCTTTCGAACAATTTCCGCAGCCCTGGGAATTCCGCAGCCCTAGAAATTCCGCAGTTCTGGGAGTTCTAACCCTTACGCGTATTTTGAGCTTATCCCATGGATGTTCATTTTGATTATGATAAGGGCTCCTTACTACGGGGTGGGCCGATTTTTTTTGCACACAAGTGTATTACAAGTATACAAAGCTAAGCGTAATGCTGTAGTAGATTTTATGGACACGTTCCATTACCATGTTTAGAGTTTTGTTTGTGAATAGCGGATTATTGTGTTTGTTTGTTGTCCGAAGATGTTGTTTGTCTTGTTCTGATGTAAGTGATTGGATTTTGAAGATATCATGGTTATTGTTTTGTTTTTACCCTTGGGCTGGGTAGGTACCTTCATGTGGCTTTCAAAATGCTGTGGGACACTACAGAGTGTCCCACAGCATTCGGACAAAACTTTTCTGTGGATCCACAGAAAAGTTTTGTGCCAGTCTTCTGTCAGAGGGCCAATTCCCGTAGTTTTTAATTAATGTTCGCATTGCGGACGCAATCTGACAAAATATAGGGTTTTAGATGTATTTTTGACAGGATTTAATTTAACTGACATACGAATGCGAACGCTCCATTATAAGTACGGGAATTGCCCTCAGATTTTTGTATTTTATAGAAACATCCATCTGTGCGTTTTCGTCTTTAAATAAAATGATGGTGTAAGTATTCAGCTCAAGGCTTGTAAAAGCAATAGTGCAAATAATGATAAGTTAGCTGTGTGAGCACGGTAACGACTCTTTTCCTATCATCAACTCGCAAAATCTCGCGGAAAAATCAAACGCTCAATTGAGTACTAATCGCGTAATCACACTACTGACTACCGCCATCGCAACCATGTATGGGAGGTCGAAGCATTTTAATGGAGGAAGTTATCTTTAAAGAATCTTTATTTCTCACAAGAATTAACTTCGGAGAGTGAGCGCAGGAACTCTACGATCTGATCCCACCATCGCCCTTTTACCACCGGAATACCAAACGTACTGCTGGGTACCATCCGCACTTGGTCGATTTCCCGACTAGTCGTACGCTTCTCCTCCACATTTATTATGCGCACATCCCAAGTATGGAACTCTGCTAGCGTCTTTGTTCCCTACCCCATTTAACCCGTCTGCCTTCAAAGCAAGAGTGAACAGGCATCTTCTGGGCACGCTCGCTCTATCATAGACCTCATCATCGCTTGAAAAATTCAACTTGTATAAAGTGTTAAATTTGTTGTCTTATTTCTGCCAATCACAAATAAATAATATTTCTTTCTTAAAAATGTCGTTCCCATATGATATTAAATTGCTACCAAGAACGATATTTTTAGCAAATCCGCGTGCAGTATGCAAGGTTTGGAAACACCTGTGCCGTGGTTTGGCAGCTTTTACGTAAATGTGGAGACGCAGGTGCTCGTAGCGGCTGTGTATCGAACAGTAAATACGATAATGTATGGGATCGATACGAACTGCTAGTGGTTATTGTAAAAAGTACAAAAGCATTTGCATTGTGACTTTTAGTACGAAACTAGTTCGTTTTAGATACTTATGTCACTGGAAAATTGCAAACGCCGTAAGATTGTAAACTATCGCGTGAAATGGTAAAATATGTTTTCTTAATAAGACACGGATATATTGGAAACTGTTGAATTCGGATGGGATTTGTTTTATTCAAAATGATATGCTCACATTACCTATACTTATCGAAAAAATATAATAAAAAAAAAATATTACAACCTTACGTTGTTTGCAATTATCCGGTGACAAAATTATACTTAAGTACCTGCCTACATAGTTTACATTTAACTGTGCCTAAAGGTGTAAAAGGTTTTTTTTTAATGCCACATTGCCTCGCTGATCCTTCAAACCGTTTAAGAATTTCACCAACCAGCTTACAAAGTTATCTTTCCACAAGGACCGCTTTTTACCTTAGTTACCTAGGACCAAATTAATTAAAAAAGCGAGCAGCTTGTTAAAAATATAAAACACTATTCTTTCAAGCTCGTAGAATTGTGAACCAGACACCTTTCATAATGCTTTCCAATTAAAACAACGTAGGGTTGACAAAAAAAACTTTACAATCAAAATGAAGTAAGTGTATTTTTATAGAGATACCGTTGCAACGGTGCTTCAATCATTTAGACCTGATTGATCCGTGTTTTACAAGCACTTGTATCAAGTACATCACATCAGTAACAGTAGTAAAAAACGTGTGGTGTTTGCATAGTTAAACGATTTTGGTCCTTGCCTAGTTGTGAATAAGTTTGGTTTACTATGTTGCTCTTGTCGGAAAATAGAACTCAATCATGTAATGAGGAGTTTTAGTTATTTTTTTCCGGAGTTTCCGACCTAATTAAATTACATTAATTAAATAATATGTTTGAGAATGTCTATATCTTTGAGCGTCCACGGAAGAAAACTTATTATATTACAGTTCTCGTCAAATAACTTTGCCCCTCTGAAGTTGTGTCCAGTGGCTGCGTAGTAGTCAAAATTACGAACACACTGCAACTGCGCATGCGTAAGAGACATGGGGGCGGGGCGCGATTTTATGTCTCAGTCGCTCGTTTACGTTCGATGCATGCTTGCGTCCCGTTTGCTCCAATGTACGTGACCTCACCTGCGCGATTTTTGCAAATGGCTAACTTCAGAGGGGCAAAGTTATTTGACGAGAACTGTATGTACTTATCTTAGTCGAGTAGCACCATGATCTTTTTTGTTTTATAAGGATGGGAAGTCATCAAATAATGACTCCTTCCGCTCTTAGCGTAACGAAAGGGAGTGTCACTGACTCTTACTGACTGAAAAACCATCAGTGTTCCTCCAAATACCCTTTGCGTTCCATCCAGGCCCGAGGTGACTCTTTCGAACAAATTCCGTAACCTAGCACATGGTCAAATTTTCCTTCCTCACAAGTATTCCAATCATTGTTTCCAATTAATGTCGTTTTCTTTGAATCAAGTTGTTGAAAGTTATGAAAAATGTTTTTCCTAAATCAGAATATATTTGTTAACAAAATCGTAAACACAGTGTAATGTGTGAATAGTGCTCGCATTTCATTTGCTAATGGCGTCAGAAACCCGAGCAACAGGCGCCATATTGTCGCTCTTTATTTACCCACATTTCTCACACTTCGCAGTGATTTGGACCCATCTAAGTTGGTACTTAACTACATACAACAAACATAGTTTCTGTCTTCTAGTAAAGATAGTATTCTGTTATTATTAGTCATTAGTATATCTATTTGCGATAGCCATTCACAGATTGGTGATATATTCTTATGTAAATTCGAGCAAACGGTATGTCTATTTCAGGACTTATTTAGTCCTACGTCCTTATTATATTATTATTATATCTAGCCTGAACAAGTCCCACTGCAGGGCAAAGTTTTTCCTCCGGGATCCATTCCTTCCATTGTTTCTGGTTCAGTGCCACTTCTTACTAATTTCTACGAAAGCCTTCAAAGTCGTCCCATCATCTCCTTCGTGATTGGTTCACTTACTATGGCCTTATCTTTTCAAAAATGTTGGTCCTTATATTTGACAGCTGAGTAGAGAGGGATAGAAGATTGCTTTACCAATATGTGCAAAAGAGATTTATTTCATGTCTATTTCATACTTACTAGTGAAGTGATGTTGTATCCTGCCGTCGGATGTTTGCTTATATGACATTTTAACCAGAGTTAGAACATGGCCTGCTGGATGGAAAATAGAATACTAACTAAAACTAGTAAGTATTTAAATAAATATTCTTATTTTTACTGTGATTGGTGTAGGTGGTGTGACTGCCTGATTGATCACGTTTGCGGGTCAAACTTTAAGATCACACAAGATAACGAATTAATGAGGTTGGAAGGAGAAAGGGGAGGGCCTTTGCCCCCAACAGTAGGACACAAATTAGGCTAGAGAAAAATAAAACATATTTTTTTACTATTGATACACACGCGTTTGACCAGTACCTCACCTGATGGTAAGCGATGATGTGGTCGAAGATGGAGCACGCCTCCCCAGAAGTAACCTATTCACTCTTGACTTATTTTTCTGAATCATTATTCCAACGACGAGAATCATGTAACTAATTCCAATTATGAAATAAAACTGCCGCTAAACCCTTCGACTCACACAGTTCAAGTTATCGATGAGTACGTGAGAAATGACAACGCTTTAGTAGGTACATAAATGTCTACACAGTAACGAGATATACAGTGTGCTGTGACAACACACTCGCGAGAACCAGCAATTGGTGCAATTGTAAAGTACTTCGGTTTTCTTGAATAAGTGAAACAGAGCGAACTTGAAGGAAGGTGACGTCAGATGCAGACGTAGGGTTATCGGAAGAGATTTTTATAGTTGTCTCTCCCATGAAAAGAAATCTAAAGGGCATCTTAAGCATGCAGATGAATAAAAACCTATGATCTCGGAAAAATTCGTAAATATGAAAACCACTGTTACAGGCGGAAACCCTGGTGGCCCAATAATAACAATCCCTTACACTTTGCAGATATGGTTTAACTGGCCTGATTAAATACCCAAATATCTAAAGTAATTGACTAAAATGTCAACCCTTCGCGGAACCCGTCAATCAGTAGCAAAGTACTCTTAATAAAAAAATATCACAGATGACTGCTGGCGGTGGAGTGGATAGTGAATATGGGGACCCTTTCTGGTGACACATACTACATAACAAATATAAATTTGACAAAATGATGAATTCTCCTACAACTTTCAGCTATTTATATTGCACTTCCATCAGGAACATATTTTCCACCACAAAACTAACGGGCAATTAAAAGCCAGCTTGTGTCTAACAGTAACCCCGGTTGAGATATAACAGCAGACCAGCGAGGCCACACAGAACACTCCACTTGACCTCGACTCCAAGATCACGAGACACGTGTCAAGTTATGTGTGGAGATAAGGAGGGTTCCTTTTGGAGACGAATGTAGCCTTGCGATGATGAAGGTTGTGTTTTGATAGAGTTATGAACAAATCAATTATTGTAGCCTTAAGAAATTCCTAGCCTATAGCGTGCTATGTTATAACAGTCTATGAATCAGTTATTATTATGGAAGACATTTTCTGGACACAACCAAATGTTACCGCTGAGATTGCTGAAACTTGCAAATTAAATTGTTGTTTCTTACATTGATCACTGCCAAAGAAATTATTCTGAAAACGTATTCATTCAGCCATCCAAACAGACATATTTTTCACCAGAACCAACAAGAACCTAACTGCATGTTCCTAACAGAGAGCCCCGATGAAATACAACAACAGATAGACGAGGCCACACAGAACACGCCACTTGACCTCGACTCCAAGATCACGAGACACAACTACACAAGTCATGTGTGGAGACGAGGAGGGTTTCTTTCGGAGACGGATGTGGAACCTTCTAATGGTAAAGGTTGTGCTTTGAATAGTTTTGTACTTGATGAATGCACTACAGTATGTGCCATTACATATCTCTATGAAGCAATTCGGTTTCTGGAAGAGCATCAGTCGATAAAGATGTTCCAAGTTGATCCAAATTAATTTGGAGCCGAATCGAGTATTCTGTAGATCATTTCAATACCGAATTGGTATGAAGATCACTGCGTTGTGTAATAAGTACCTACCTACACTTGAATATGTTTCTGCACGCCCTTTTCATGATGCAATCTTCCGGCATTACGATGCCTGAGAACCAGTTGGGTGGTCCTCCGTCACACGAGATGAAAACATAATTCTGATCTCCTGGTACTTTGTGAGTCTTTACCGCTCATGACCTAAATCAAAAAATATATTTTTTTTTTCAAAAATATACCTACCGACATCAACCATTTGGTTAACTGGAGCGAGGTGATAATCTCTGACCTGTTCCTTTATTTTAATTATTGAGGTCGCACGGCAATCGCGTCACATTACCGAAAAGGTCGCGTCTCCAACTGTAATCATGTCTGACTCACATATTGTAATGTCGTGCTTCTGATGGAGTTTGGTGGAAACGATGGGCAGAAGCTTTTAGAAATAATCCAGGGTATAAACTTCTTTGGAAGTACCACAGAAGGTGGCCTGGCGACCTAATGAAGGTTACGAAAACCTGTGGATATGGGCAGCGTAGGACCAATATTGTAGGAGTACTCTGAATCCACCATATGGGAGGCTGAAGCTTTGTCCATTGCTCAGTGTGGTCAATATGGTCAATGATCATTTTCAGTTACACTTTGAATAAAGATCATATTCCAATCGCTGTTACTCCTGTCTTGTGGCACACCGTCTTACAGAATGCAGATACAGTCGAGATGAATGCTAGCGCAACGTATATGGACGTAGTTTGTCTTATCTGTTCGTGATATACCTGAACTTTCGCCAGATTTGGAGCACTTGTGCTACGGTTCGTTAGGTTACTGAATACCTGGAAGTTGGGCTAACGTCTTGTATCGAGAGAATCGTTGTTTAATTAACTATGTCGCTTTTCAAAACGGAATATTTCATCACCTTCGTAGGCACTAAGAACTTTTTTACAGGCAGCCCCAGTCTTATAGTCTTTTGTATAAGAACCAATTGTTTCTTCTACTTTTCGTGTTGCATCCTCAAACTTCGATCGACCAGTATGAAGCCACTTGGAGCGCTCTTTCATTAGCCACGTTGTATTGTTGCATTAGTAGGTGTGGCATATCCTGCAAATTGCGGTGATTTCTACAATGGACACAAAAATAATAAGTATGAATAGCTTATACCTCATACCCGTAGATAATTATTAGCCCATCAAGTAGGTATGTCAAAGATAGCATGTTTATTGCCTAGAGCGTAATGAACGCCCATCATTCAAGAAATCGCAACTCTTAAACGCTATCTTATACGCCCTTAATAAAAGCATCTTGAAGAATATCGAGGCTATTTCTTCCCTGCCAGAGTCTGTGTTTCCTGATAGCTACAACCGGGGGGTCTTTAAGTCAAGTGTCAATAGGTTACTTCTAGGAAAACGTGCTCCATCGTCGACTTTATCATCGCTTTCAGGTGAGATAATGGTCAAACGCAAGCCTATAAGAACCACTCGCGCACGAAACGTTCCGTACCTATAAAAAAATGACAAAAAAAAATACGTTTGTTGTATGGGAGCCCCCACCTATATATTTATTTTATTCTGTTTTTAGTATTTGTTATTATAGCGGCAACAGAAACACATCATCTGTGAAAATTTCAACTGTCTAGCTGTCATGGTTCATGAGATACAGACTGGTGACGGACAGACGGACAGCGCAGTCTTAGTAATAGGGTCCCGTTTTCACCCTTTGGGTACGGAACCCTAAAAACTGTCCGCATATTTTTGAAGCTTTGGCAAACACAAGCAATTCCATACTGTCTCCCCATCGCCAACGTACGGTGCATGCCTGACCTTTCTCGATCCACATGATGTTAGTCGTAGCTCGTGAGTCGTGATCTACACATACAAACATATCTGCAGTCAGGTCTCAGGGTGCACGGGGAGGAGCATACTGCATAGTCGCCGGCTTTCTCCGTATGTTTAGCTTGTAAACTTCGTGATTAGCTGGCGGCGTTGTTATCTGTTTGAGCTTTGTTTATTAAATGTATCTAACTACTTGTGGAAGTATCCAGGGATTGGATCATGAAGGCTTTTGTGCGAGATTTTATACGTAGTCGATCGTGTTTACGTAAACATCAATTTGTATTGAAACTAACACGATCAAGTCATTAAACGATATTGAACAAAAGATGTCAATTAGGTCGCTGAAAAAGCGGCACATTTAAATGAAAAGGCTAGGCAACCAATTAAACGGCTGATTAAGCTAATTGGCTGCGACAGCATTTTTTTTGTATACAAATTGTCATAATGATTAAAGTAGGTATATTAAAAAACTCGCACTAAGGCTTAAGAGGGGTGCTTCTAAAATACTAAATTTGGCTCTTAATAATACCCTTATAGAGTCGATTGTTGTCGATTGAGTATCTTTTCCAGTTCAGACTGAAAACTGACTGACTGACTGTTGAGACTGTAGAGCTTAAGCCTTCGAAGATGTTGCGTCATTTAAAAGTAAAAATATAATCTTGTTTAATGCAGAGTCTGATCCCATTTAAATGAACGTTACATTTTTATATTTTCCAGAAAAGAAAGATGGTCGGCGACTCAACTTCGACGCAGGTCCTCAGGGACTTGGAGATCTCCTTACGAACAAACCACATAGAGTGAGTCCTTTATTGGAATATTTATCTTTAGAAAGAAAATTATAATATTTAAGTACTAGAATCAAAGCTCAGCGACTTCTGCTGATGTGTCCGTTGACTGTATAGTTGTTGATGATATACGAGTAATACATTATTATACCTACACAGGGTGAACTTTTCAAGATGGGTGGCCAAATCCTAAAGTAAAAGGAATAGCCGAAAATACTCAAAGGAATCTTGGGGCCGATTTTTTTCAGGAGTCAAACCCATTGATTTTGTAAAAATAACACAAGTATAGTGTATTAATAAACCATCCGATCGTGCTGCTTTGGTACAAATTCTGGGAAGTTTTGACATACGTCAAACTTCAGGGAAATATTGAATTTTAATACATTGATTAATATTTTAAAAATAGGTAATGAGGGACTTTGATTTTAAATTCACAAATAATTTTCCAAAAATCCGTATCGAGAAAAACTAAACGGCATCATTGATGCAGTTTGGTTTCCATCAAAATGGGGCCCGAGACTGCTGGGAGCATTTTTCGCTATTCCTAATAGTTTCGATTTGGCCATCCACGCCCAATTGGGTAAGGGAAAAGAAATGGCAAAAAATATGGCATGGCAATGGCAATAAAGCTGAAATGGTATCGTAACCATTACAAGCATGTAACTTACAGCCGATCGAGTCCTGGCACGGAATATAGTGCATTCCCATATCTGTCTGGACGGCAGCCAGGAAATTATGTACCGTTTAAGGATAGGCTCGCATATTTCTTCCTGACAGAGAGAACTGGGGCTGAATAAATTCATTTATAAGTTTTCGTATTGCAAGGAAATAGCTCCAGTTTGGCCGGAGGAAATATTAATGTAGGTACTCTACGAGTATCTTCGACATTTTCTCATCTTTCGAAATTCGAGTCGATGATTTCCTACTAAATAGGGTAGATAAGTAATCTAATTAGTCCGTCAGATAGATTTCCAAAAAATATTAGACATGTATTTTTCTTGTTCTGTAAAAAAAATGAAAACGATATAGAACGTTGGAAACTTGTGTGATCTCACGTGTAAGTACACTTTTTACATACACGTGACTCACAAGCCCGGACTCCTGATCTTTGATGCGATTATCTTCGTCTTTTTTTATTGATTTGATAAAGCAACAAATACGTGTCCAATATTTTTCGACAATCTAACTGACGGACTAAATAGAAGCATATTATTATATTGTTTAACCAGGAATCGTCCCTAATAAGACTAACGTCTTGAAATTCTCAAGAAAGAAACCATAGTTAAAATCCATCAACTACTTTATACGAACTAAGCGGCAACACAAAAAAATAACTTGCTCTGAATAGGTTTAGAAATTAAAATCCTCTCATTTCGGAGACAGAACACCAATCTAAATGCTCTCCGACTGTAAGGACTATGAAAGTGATGGAGTGCATCTGTGTTTGCGCATACACTGGTGCACTATAATACGAGTATGTCCCGCAGCCATGGCCGAAATCGACCGGGAGGACGAAGAGTATGGCAGTAAATAATAGGATGATAATAATGTTTCCAGATGGGTGCGCGAGTTCCTTAACGAACAGAACCAGGGTCTGGACGTGCTGATCGACTACCTGAGCTTCAGGCTCAGCATGATGCGCCACGAGCAGAGGATCGCGCTGGCCAGGAGCCAGTCCAGCGATGGCATCAACCAAGGTAACAATACCGACTTTAACCGACTTTGTATGTCATACAATACGATACGAGTGCCAGCTGTGCAAACTGAGCCCATTAAAAGAGATAGTCGGTTATCCGTGTGTTGCAGGAAAATAAGAGAATGAATATGGTGTCGTTATGCCAAAAACTCATTGTCAATAGAAAGTTATTTTTCCGAATGAAAACAGTGCTTTGGCACAATTGGCACTGATATTGAGAACTTCTAGTGCATCTTAAGTAAAAAGAAATGAGTTCATTAGAAGAAGCCCTTGGTTAAAATTGCACCAAGTTTTAATTAACTCAACTATCCATAACCATCATCTTAATACAAAGCGATTATCGCACGAAAGGCGCCGTGTCTCTGGTTTTTTTTTGTCTTAGACAACAAACGCCTATGACTTAGTTTACCTGCACAGATTTTTAGAGCAGATCATAAATAGACATAAACTCCAAGACTCCAAGTACACATCAAACACTCTTAAAAAACATTATCAGCAACGTAACCAGTTCCATCCACATTCCAGTAAACACCACCACATCAGAGTGCAGTGGGCCCACCGAGACGGGCTCCACCATGTCGGCCACGTGGCGGCGGCGCGCGCGCTCGGCCGACGCGGAGGGCGAGGGCGCCGCCAGCCCGGCCGTGGCGCGCAGGCGCAGCCGGCATGCCGCGCGGCTCAACATGGGCGCCTCCACCGACGACATACACGTGTGCATCATGTGCATGAGGGCTATCATGAATAATAAGGTATAGGATGGTGACTTAAGGGGGTCTACTCTCTAAGCCCAACTGTCAAATCGTGTTGTCATTCATTCATAGTTCGGGTTCGGGACTAATCGTAAGTCCGTTGGTGATACGGAGTAGAAAACGCCCGACACTAAGGCCGAAACTACGGACTTCGGGCATAGAGAGTAGACCCCCTGGAAAGCAAAGGGCACTAGGAGAAGCACGGATGGGGTTTATTCAATAAAAGTCTGACACTCCCTTCCGCTCTGGGCGGAGCGGAAGGGAGTGTCAGACTCAATTCCGACACTTAGGCCGGAACTACCGACTTCAGGCTTAGAGAGTAGACCCCAGATTCCGATCCAGAAATTTAAGTGTTTAACACACAAATATCGCATTTTTCTTCTGCATATTGCACCTACCACTTTTTGTCTCTTGCATCACCCGGTTGACTGGTAGAGAATGCCTATGGCATTAAGTCTACCACTGTTAATTTGTGTGTGTAAAGCGTTATGTAAAAATGTTTTTTTTTACCAACTTGACATAATGCATTGGTATTTTTAGTATTTTGAGCCTAAATAGTTCTCTCAAAGAACCAAATTAGTTTAATATAAGGAAAGTTCTGCAATCATAAACATTGAAAAATGCATCAAATCTTGGATCCGTTACTAAATCAGCTTTAACAGAATTGGAAATAACTTGCCATACAAATGGTCCAGATCCAGAGGCGACTGGGTGCGATCCAAATTGTACTAATGATAAGTACAGTATATGTTTCATTCAAATATAAATCTTATTCTTATGAAGTTACAACTAATTTTTTCACGCATCGCAAAATATTTTCACATCTCAAAGAAATGCGACCAAACTAATGTTCACCCTTTCCCTCAATTCCAGTATGGCTTCAACATGGTGATCCAGCATCGAGAAGCGATCAACAGCATAGCTCTCTCCCTAGTGCACCACTCGCTGCGCACGAAGGCGCTGGTGCTGGAGCTGCTGGCCGCCATCTGCCTGGTGAAGGGCGGCCACCAGATCATCCTGGGCGCCTTCGACAACTTCAAGGAGGTGGTGGGCGAGCCCAGGCGGTTTCACACGCTCATGGAGTACTTTATGAATTATGAAAATTTTCATATTGAGTTTATGGTGAGTTCATAACGTAAGCTTTTGTGTCTGAAATGAGTTTTATGATTATCTTTTATGTATAGTAACAGTTTAAAATAATCCTTTAATTATTATCATCACTATCACAGTTATCACTGACATTCGGTTGACTGTACTTCTGAAGGTCACACAGTAGCAAAATGGTGTTTATAAGCGTTCCCCGTTCTGCTTTGACACATAAAAAATCATGAAAAAGAAATATGGAACACAAGATGAAGACTTGGTGCAGTTTAAGCGTATCTATGCAAACTCTTTTCCATATTATTCATCCACATACTGTTATTTATAACTCTTTAAAGTTGGTACATATAAGTCTCTAATTCCCCACCAGGTGGCGTGCATGCAGTTCGTGAACATCATAGTGCACTCGGTGGAGGACATGAACTTCCGGGTGCACCTTCAGTACGAGTTCACGGCGCTCAAGCTAGACGACTATCTCGAGAGGCTGCGGTTGTGCGAGAGTGATGATTTACAGGTAAACATGAACCATCAAAACATTTTGATATAAATAAGTTTGTCCCTAAATCTGGCAGGCAGGCTCGATGAAATTACGCAATGATCTGCTACATTTTTCGCTCAGGCTTGTTTTCAGAACAAGAAAAAAATACTATTCAAAGCAATTTATTTGACAAGAACGTTTTGAATTTTTGAGTTCATAATAATTAATTATTATCTTGAATATTACTTACATTTTGGCAAATGATTAAGGCGCATTACAGCGGAAGGCAGAACAAGACCCAATCACGCACAGGGACGGTTCAGGGAGTAGCCTGGAGGACTTTGACTCACTGATTTGAGGGAATCCACATTTACATTTTGTACAGTTCTCGTCAAATAAATTTGCCCCTCTGAAGTTAGCCATTTGCAAAGATCGCTTGGTGCAGTCACGTAGCCGGGAGCAAGCGGGACGCAAGCATGCATCGAACGTAAACGTAAGACTGAGACATAAAATCGCGCCCCGCCCCCATGTCTCTTGCGCATGCGCAGTTGCAGTGTGTTCGTAATTTTGACTACTACGCAGCAACTCGACACAACTTCCAGAGGGGCAAAGTTATTTGACGAGAACTGTAAGAGTGTGTGTAAGCATGTCGCTATGATGTAAGATTCCGAGATGGGACGGCAGGAATGTTTTTTCTGATCAAAGACAGTGTATTCTGTTAATGTAGACCCTGATGTGTATCAAATATCAAATGCTTTTTTTAATTTGCTAGTAACAAAACATTGTCAATTGATTACAGGTTCAAATCTCAGCGTACTTGGACAACGTGTTCGACGTGGCCGCACTGATGGAGGACAGCGAGACCAAGACCGCCGCGCTCGAGAAGGTCAACGAGCTCGAAGATGAGTTGGGACATGTAAGTTTATTTATTCAAATTTCGGTCAGTCCAATAGACATAGGGTTCTAAATAGACTGCTTGGAGTACATAAAACTGGTAAATGGTGACATTGCTGGCCTGTTGGTCTAGTGGTTAGTGACCCTGACTGCTAGGACGGAGGTTGTGGGTTCGATTCCCACACAGGACAAATCTTTGTGCGATGAGTATGATTATTTGTTCTGTATCTGGGTGTGTAATTTATCTATAATATGTATGTTTTTAGAAATATATAAGTATGTTTATCAGTTGTCTGGTTGCCATAGTACAGGCTCTGCCTAGTTTGGGATCAGATGGCGGTGTGTTGGTTGTCCCAAGATATTATTATATTATTATTCTCTTTATTCACTTAATATACATATAATTTACATTTTTAAATATTTCTATAAAAATATAAAAAAAACATTTAAAAAAATAAAAAACAGTAGCCCACCGGTATCGGGAACAGAATCCAAGCTACCGGTGGTCAGGGCTCTTGAGAGAGGAACCTCCTAACGATACGCGCCGTGTCCAAGAGTACTGCTTTCTGGATCAAGCCCTTGATCCAGCTGCCCAACGAGAGCCTCTTGAGATGTTGGTCGAGGCTCTTGGCAATTACGCCATTGGCCGTGACGATTATCGGCACAATGACTGCTGTGTTCACATCCCACATGTCGACAACCTCGCGAGCCAAGTCAAGATACTTTGTTTGTTTATCTTTCTCAGACTTCACGAGGTTCTCGTCATGAGGGACTGCTATATCAACAATCATTGCGCGACGCTCTAGTCGGTCTATCACCACTATATCAGGCTTATTAGCCAAAATAGACCTGTCAGTGATGATAGACCGATCCCAATACAATGTGCAATTGCCATTTTCGAGAACTGGGTCGGGCACATACCTGTAGTACGGTACTTCCGATTCCACAAGATTGTATTGAAGAGCAAGTTGCTGATGGATAATCCTGGCTACAAGGTTGTGCCTGTGCAAATAGTCTCCGTTAGCCAGACTAGAACAACCGGAAATAATGTGGCGGATAGATTCCCCGGGCCGGTGACATGCCCGACATATGTCAACCGTACCGTCCTTCACAATGTATTTCCGGTAGTTGTTCGTCATCATAACTTCGTCCATAATCGCACAGACAAAACCTTCGGTTTCCCCGAAGAGGTCACCAAAACGCAGCCAGGCTACGGACGCTAAAAAGTCTACATCGGGCCCATGTAGGACCCGATAAAAACGCCCGTGAAGCTCCTTGCTCTGCCATACCTCCATGCGGTCATTAGTATCTAATACCACAGGTTTGCGCCAGTTCTCGTTAGCCAAGGAGAGCGCGGTAAGGCCTTTGTCCACCGCTACCACGTCCTGATGCATACCCACGTCGGCCTCTAGGAAATAGTCCCTAAGGCTGCATACCTCGCGGTTGTGTAGGGTCTTAGCATTTAAGAATCCACGACCCCCGCACTTCCGCGGGATATACAGCCTCATTATTATTATTATTATTATTGCTTGATTATTACTACACGTTGGATATTACCTTTTTGATTCGTTTCATCTTAAACGGGATGCACGTTAACCACAGAGAACCTACGTGCCAATGGAAAGAAATAATACGCTTTCCTATGTTCTTATCCATCTTTTGACGAGTTATTATTCATAGAGGCAGTTTCGCGTTTCACTTCGTTTCTTCATTATTGCAATGTTTTTAATTTACTTTGTCATTCTCTACCTTCGCTTTTGATAGAACGGTCGTAAAACACATTCCAATATTTTAATAAATACCAAACTCATAAATATAGTTTCCTTTGTAACATAATTACAGGCACACGAACGAATGGCGGCGTTGGAAAGAGAAGCGATAGCGAAGCTGGCGACGCTAGAGTCGGAACTGGCTGCCGTTAGAGCCGAGAGAGACCAGCTCGCTGAAGCCAGGAGACAAGTTGTTGAAGAGGTGAGAATTAACATATCCATACTGAAGAAGGAAGAGTACGGCTCATGAGAATGAATGCTTAAATCTTGGACTAATAAAAATGTTAAATACTAGACAAAGAACATGTTTTAGGTTATTATTAGTCGGCTAGCTTTTGGAATATTCAATTTAGATGCCGCGAAACGGAATGGAAGCGAATTTTCGTAACGAAATTGGACTTAGTATAATGATTTTTATGTTAGCCAAAAAGAGGTTGTGCGTCTTCCGGGGCGTTCTCGAGGATTCGCGGAGCTATCGTCGCCTCCGTCTGTGGCTCCGGGGGAAGTGGAGTGAAGAGAGAGAAGAAGTAAACGATCTAGACTAAACTGAATGTTCTCTATGGCCTCAAGGTGCAGTCGAGACAATAGGGAATATGCATGCATTTTTTTTTATTCACAAAATGAAATACTTATTAGCTTTACAAAACCACTTATGAAATAATTTTTAAAATAAATAACTTCAACAGCGATGAAGTTACAAAGCTTCAAAGACCGATATGGACTTCGACGTCAAAGTCCATGACGCCTATACAGCTGCCATACAAAACAGAGTTTTCGCGAGAGGGACAGACATATTTGCTTAAAATAGTTATATCTCGGGTTTTTCGATCAATTTTGATTCTATTTTCACTGTTAGCATTATGTTTTTGTATATTTTGAGATAAACTGTGTAGTTAACAAATAGAGAGGCGCAATTGACGCTTCCCTTCCATTCCGTTGCGCAGCAATGTAAATTGAGCCCAAGAGCATCATGGAACAACGAGGCTAGGCTTACAGTCTTTATTCTGGGATAATCTACACTACAATCTGGTTAATTTGCTCAACGCAGGCGGAAGGACCAGTTATGGTGGTGTTTGGGCCCGACCTACGTTTAGCTGTAGTCTTTTTTAGCCCAAGATATGATCATACAATCAAACGACAGCTACTTGTTTATCATAGTTACTGCCAAACGATATTAGACTTTGTCAGTATTCAGTTATGAACGTATTTCAAATGTTTAATGGTTTTTCCCAAGGTATCGACGTTACGTCGCGCGCAGCAGGACTCGCGCAACCGCCAGTCGATGTTGGAGTCCAAGGTGCAGGAGCTGGAGTCTCTCACCAAGTCGCTGCCCCGGGGAGCCTCCAGTGAGTATCAGAACCTGTTGTTTGGCAATATTATACAACGTGTAACAGAATAAACGCAATATCTCTTAAGGGGTCATTTTGTCGAGTTATGCTCACAGAAATGTATGGGGCAGTCGATTTTTTTTTCGCGATTTCAGTGTTGGTCCCATAGTGAAAGTTGTTCATAATGATGAGTACAATGACCCCTTAAGAGGTATTGCGTTTATTCTGTAACACGTTGTATAGGCATTCTGTGACTTTACTGCTTGATAATGTAACTTTTACGTGAAAAAAAATTGTATTTATATAAAATAAGTTAACAAGTCACTGTTGGCACTTGTGGTTCATTACACTGTGAACCGGTTAATAAATGCATAGGTTCATGCTTGCGTTTTCCTAATGTGTACGCCGCTTATACGATTAACGTTAAAAGGTCTTATAGAGGTATGTGGAACAGAGAGTAAAGTCCCGCATACCTCCGTTGGAAAGGGAGGATCCTCCTACCGAACGGTTGTTGTGTCCGGTGGGCAACTGCCCGAAAGCTGATATTCGGACTGTTGTATCCGTTTAAATTGCACGGTATACTTTGATATCGCGATTCAGGATTTTGTTAAGGTAGTTCGCGGCTGTTGGGACAGATGGCGCTGCGAGTCTCATTGTTGCCCGTAGATTCTACTACGTTGATTTTTGTGGCGGTATTAATGCCGCTACATCACTCCTCTCCGGAGACCGGAGGTCGATAGTGGATGAGTCGTTCATACATCTTGAGATGCTTGCCAGGCCAGTGGAAGGTTGTTTCCAGTGAGTCGGAACCGGAAGTCGCAGAGTTCACGGTAAATCGGAACTGTCTGCGGTGCCCCAGTGGGTCGGAGCGGTGGTGTGACGTGACTGCTGGGGTCGACCAGGAGAGGTTCTTCAAGGCTTTTCATGTTACTGGCCGAAGGTGCAGTGTGTTTGCCAAGGTCGCTGATGAGGTTGAGGGTGCTGACCAGGAATGCGCGTCCGCTGCATGCTGGTGGTCAGGATGCCGTAGAAGCCGAGGATTCTGGCTGGTTGTATGACCCGCTGCTTGAGAGCTTGAGGTCACGATGAGGAGTGATGATGACGTCACGATGTAGTAGTAGCACGAAGGCTGCGCTGATGTTCAATGTCGAGGGTCACCAGTTTAGAGGGTATGCGGTACAGAGAGTAAAGTCCCGCATACCTTCATTGAAAAGGGAGGATCCTCCGACCGGACGGTTGTTGTGTCCGGTGGGCAACTGCCCGATAGTTGATATTCGGGCTGTACATCTGCTCGAATCGCACGGTAAACTCTGATATCGCGATATAGGATTTCGTTGTTAGTTCGCAGCTGTCGAGATAGATGGCGCTGCGAGTCTCATTGTTGCGATGACGATTCTGCTACGTTGATTTTAGTGGCGGTATTTATGCTGCTACAGTCAATAATGAATACTGTTTTATATCAACTTTCCAGTGGGTGCCATCTCCACACACGCGCTCTGCAACGGCACAGCGAACGGCCACCTCCCTCCCCCCCCACTAGCTGTAGGCGCCGCGGCCCCGTGCCGCTCCCCCCCGGCGCCGCCCCCTCCCCCCCCTCCCGCGCCGCCCTGCCCCGCGCCGCCCCCCGCGGCCCCGTGCCCGCCCCCCCCTCCGCCGCCCCCGCAGCTGGCCCCCGCGCCGCCCCCCGCGCCGCCCGCCCCGGGCATGATGCCGCCCCCCATGCACACGGACGCCATGACCATCAAGAGGAAGGTGGACACTAAGTATAAGCTGCCTACGCTCAACTGGATCGCGCTCAAGCCTAATCAGGTGAGTTTTATGTTCTTGTTTAACAGTGTCAAGATTTTGAGTTGTGAGAGAGTTAGGTGTCAAAGCTTTTATGGTCATAAAGTTGGATTTGATTTGCCTTAAAACCCAGAAAACGCAAGACATAATTGAGATAACAGAACTTTGGGACCAACCCTGAAATATCAAAAACATTTCATAACTTTATCTAAACATTTATCCTCCCAAATAAAAAACTATTAATCACTGCAAAGAAGCATACATACTAAAAATGACACTAAAACAATCTCCACTCACAGGTCCGAGGAACAATCTTCAACGAGCTCGACGAAGAACGACCCCGAAGAAGGATAAACTTCACAGAGTTCGAAGAGAAGTTCCGCATCGGAGGCGCGTGTCCGCAGATGGACACGGACACCGACACGCTCGCCTCCTTCCCCAGCAAGCGCTTCCGCAAGCCCGACACCGTGTCGCTGCTGGAACACACTAGGCTCAGGAATATAGGTCGGTGAAACTCGTTATTACTGCTCCAATAAGAGATGCAGAGCTCTCGTAGAAAATCATTCTCTTCGGGGATCATCGTCCAGCGTCGGAAACATGAACGCGCCATAATGAGATGCATTTGCCAAACTATTAGACATTCGGTCTTCGACCGGATTATGTAACTCGATCGAGTAAAAATTTATATAAACGCACTCCACACTGTAGATGCGATTAGCACAAAACTTGACAGATTTGTTTCTTATGGGTGGTGTGATATTCGTGCTTACTCGGAATTAACAAATATAACCGAAACTTAAACATTTTCTGGTGTGCCTGTACACCACAGGCACACCAGAAAATGTATGAGGTTCGGTTAAGTAGTAAGAACAAATATACAAAAAAAAAACAACATTCATTCGAATTGAGTTCCTTCTCCTTTTCATGAAGTCGGTTAAACACAAACAGCACTAACCAAGTATTTTGTTTCACAGCAATATCAAGAAGAAAACTCGACACGGCCGTAGAAAAAGTGATGGCAGCAGTAAACAACTTAGACCTCAAACAATTGCCCTTAGAAAGCGTCGAGATCCTACAACGAATGGTGCCCACAGAGGCTGAACAAAAGGCCTACAAAGAATACGTCGCAGAAAAGAAACCGATCAATCAACTCACTGAAGAAGACAAATTCTTGATGCAACTAGCCAAAGTAGAACGAATTTCAGCGAAGCTCTCCATTATGAGTTACATGGGGAACTTCTTCGACAATATTCACCTAATAACGCCTCAAATACATGCCATTATTTCTGGCTCATCCTCTGTTAAGTCTTCTACCAAACTACGCAATGTATTGGAAATTATTCTGGCGTTCGGTAACTACTTGAACAGTAGTAAGAGGGGGCCCGCGTATGGGTTTAAGTTGCAGAGTTTGGATACTCTTATGGATACCAAGTCAACTGATAAGAGGATATCGCTGCTGCATTATATTGTGGCCACGATAAGACAGAACTTCCCTGAGTTGATGAATTTTGATACGGAGCTGTTGTATATTGATAAGGCTGCTCAAGGTGAGTTTTAATAATCTAAAAAGCTTCATTTCAATCAAAAGAAGTAAAGTATTTGTTTTTATATTGGTTGGACTGTGTACTGACTCTTGAGTTATACCAAGACTTACTACTAGGTAACAGTCTACTACTTCGTATTTTCAATTCCTACTAATATTATAAATGCGAAAGTAACTCTGTCCGTCTGTTTGTCTGTCTGTCTGTTACGCTTTTACGCTAAAACGGCTGAGCGGATCGTCATGAAATTTGGCAGATATATAGCCTGGGATATGAAGAAGGACATAGGCTTTTTTACGCGACAACCGACATCCACGCGAGCGGAGTCGCGGGCAAAAGCTAGGATCTATAATAAAATAAAAAGTGTCTCCAAGTTGATTTCCTCTATGTGCTTGCCACAAAGCCAGTGCATGCATACCACGCTTTACGGGACTGAAAAATGCAAAAAATAAGTCAGTCTTTGCTTTACTCGTGTGACAAGCGATTCTGACGAAGGGTTTCATGCAAATCGAATATGAATCATATTTGTTTTAGAATATAGTTTATATTCGTATGAAACGCTAATTTAAGTTAACCAAAGTGAAGTCAATCAAGGGCGGTCTGTGAATCTTGCTCTAAAGGAGGATCGATTTGCATACTGCATTTGAATGTAACCTTTATTGAGCATAGCAAAAGCTTCAAAACTAAACTATTTTCATTATTACCTTTCAGTATCACTAGAGAACGTAGCAGGAGATGTGTGCGAGTTAGAGCGAGGCATGGAGGCTGTGAGGAAGGAGGCGGAGGCCCGGGACGGCCTGCGGGCGTCCCCGCACGTGCTGCGGGACTTCCTCGCCAACGCCGCCGACAAGCTGCGGAGGCTGAGGGCTGAGACTAAACATGCGCAGGTATTTGTTGTTACCAGTATCTATGAAGAGGTATGTAAGCAGCTGTTGTAGTGAGGTGTCAAGCGATATTGAGCGTTATGGTAATTGGTGGAAAGTCAATTTTACTGTGCACTACATAAAAAGCCGGAAACAAAATGGAGTGACTTTATTTTATTACTTTACACAATTGAGTTTATTATTACTTAACACTAAGAATCTAAATATACTTTGTGCCAGATAAACTTGCAATAAAGTACATTGATCTTTCCCTAATATCCCTTCGTAGATACCCGAACAATACATTATGAACCATTTTACATTACTAGAGAACATAAAGGATCACGATAGAAGTAGATTCAGGACTGCTCTAAGTCTTTATTTCTGTTTTTGATTTTAAGAAAGTCAATAAATGTATGTGGGTCAATGACCGTTATTGCACATTTATCTGGAATCTACTATAGAAATAACAATATTGATGAAAAACTATAGCGAGCAGGAATGGGGTATAAAGTTAAATAACAATACGCGTGCGCAAGTCGAAGATCAACGGAACAGTGTCAGCCGGCCAGCCACCTGTGTTGATCAGCTTGATCTGTTGGCTCGTCCGGAACATTCTCGAAGGAAGGCGGAGCTTGCGCGACAACACAAAGGGTCACGCGATCTGACGTCACATGTAGGACGCGCTCCAAGATTCATAAGCGGAGCGGAATACGTAGGGGTCGATGGTCACTACATTTACTTGGAGCGACTGCTTATCAAGCTTCCATAATCCATTTACTAGGTAGCACAATCATCATCTGCCTAGCCTTTGCCCAAATTTTATTGGGATCGGCTTCCAGTCAAACTGGATTCAACTGAATACCAGTATTTTACTGGGTAGCACGATATCCCTTGGTAAATTGGCTGTCAGACTTTCGCGCTTACTGCCCGTAACGGCTGTGAAAGTTTATAGTTCGGACCGGCGGGTGCTAACCCGGTTTTGATTAATGCACTTTTTCCTTCATATCAAATATGAAATGAATGTTTTTTTTTTACCAGCCTATATTGTCCCAATACTGGGGAAAGGTCTCCCCCAAATCATTCCAGGGCCTAAACCACCAACTCTTAAAGCAGTATTACTTTAATATTACTTCCAGTGGGAAAGAGACGGAGTTATACAGGACGTATAGCTCTGTCTCTATCCCACTGGAAGTAATATTGAAGTAATACTGCTTTAAGAGTTGGTGGTTAGGCCCCTGGTATTCTTATCTCGAGCCACCTCGAACATCGCAGTAGGTGTCTAGTGGGCGCTTTCTATAATATATCTCAATCCCAATCTTGATCCCGATCCTTGTCTGTAACCAATCAAAGGTGAGGATTGTGTGGTGAACGACACAAACTCGGCCGTTGATTGGTTACAGACAAGGATCGGGATCAAGATTGGGATTGAGATATATTATAGAAAGCGGCCGTTAGTCGTCTGTCCACCTATCCCTAACGCCGTCCATGTTCAGACAGGCACGCATGCGGCTGTCGTGACTCACCCAATCCTATCTCAAGCCAGTACCTCATTTTGAAACCACCCGTGTGTCTGCAGGACTCGTTTGCGTCGTGCGTGGAGTACTTCGGCGAGGCGCCGCGCGGCTGCGACGCCAACGCTTTCTTCTCGCTGCTCGTCAGGTTCACGAGGGCGTTCAAGGTAACAACACGTCATTATATTTTAACATACTTAATCATTTTCATGAGGTCAAGTTACGTTAGCAAGCGAAAAAGACCGTGCTATGAAAGTCAAAGTCAAAGCATTTATTTCAATTAGGCCATTTACAGGCACTTTTGAATTGTCAAGGTCGGTCGGTCAAAAAGATGAAGCTATCTGCACGTTCCAAAGCGTAGATCTCTATGGAGAAGAACGTTCAACAAAGCTCACCATCATCTCTTTTAAATACACTGAAATTCTCGAAGATCCGGTTCTATTATTTTGAAAGTTACCTAATCACCAAACGTAAAGTGCGGGGAAAAAAGTCAAACCAATGATACTTTTGGCTACAAACAATAGACATTCTAACTCTGCCGAAAGTCTACTCATACCCTTCCTTTTAATTGATGTTATTTTCCCTTCGTAAATATCAACTGTATGAGATTGTAGATTATGTTGATTCCAGAATGATTTAAAGTTTTAACGTGAACTGACTTTTATGTGCGGGTGTTAAAGTTGTATTTTACATATTTGGAGACTACCACACATCTGCTCTTTTCTTCACATATGTTTGTTTATCATGATGAGGAAATCTTCAAGGACGCCGCGACTATGAGACAGTCCAGTTGTGGCAAAGCTGGACTCAAACCAGCTAGATTAGGTACACTCGAGCACTGTCGGCACACCGGTGTGCCGCGAATTTAATGTTTATTTACTATTACGTAAGATTCATTTTTTATTTGGGAACTTTCACGTGTCAGTGCTAATCGTGAACGTAATATACCAGAGTAACCTCAAAAATAACCAATGAACCCTTCCAGCAAGCAGACGGCGAAAACGAACAACGTCGCAGGCTGGAGCAGGCGGCGCAGCAGGCCGAGCACGTCGACCCCAACAAGACCAAGATCATGCAGAAGAAACAACAGGTACGCCACTGTGGACCTTGTGTGTGTGGCTGTATGGACGGTTGTCGCGTGGACGGAGGTGTACTGGGGTTGAGCGCTGTTTAGGAGATCTTGGAGTTAGTTTTGGTACTTGTTGGGTTCGTTGTTTTTGTATTTTGGGTGGAATTAATTAATCTTGGATATGTAATTGAAATTCTTCTAAGCCAATAGCAGTCGATTTTGGTTTTATTATTTTGGACATCTTTCAAACAGGATGATAAACCCGAAAGTATATATAACGTGTACCATGTAATCTTAAAAGGGGTCATTGTACTCATGATTATAAACAACTTTCACTATGTAACTAACTAGGATATCGTGTGGCTGCAATAGAGTACACGTCGTATAACATGGTGACACAAAATTGATTACCAAGGGCGAAATACTGAAATAAAAATGCGATTGCTAGTGTTTTTCGCAATTATAAGTTCAAGACTATTTACAGCTTGTGTAAATAAAATTCTTCTATTGTAATTATTCTAACTGGGCAAACCTAAACAGTGCTTAACTTCTATAAATCGATGTCGCATTCATTGTTAGATCGCTTCGATGGCTCTACATAACGCTTCCGAGGTGAATGGACAGTAATTTGTCGTAGAGTTCCACGCCAAGTGCACTTTGATTGGAGCAAGTTAAATCTGCGTATTATTACATCAACAAAATTGTATGGAGAACTTTATTAAAAAGTTATGATAAAAATGTTGTTGTGTAGTGTTTTATGTGAACAATGGGCTTGATTTCGTTTTGTTTCAAATGCGCCTGAATCACATGCGTGTCACTCAAACGCATAAAAAAATCAAATTTATTGAGCATTATTCAAATAATCATTGCTCAATTGGGCATAACTCAAATGCGTAATACTCAAATGCGCATTGGTAGTTGAAATACCAAAAAGCTTCAAATGTGTAACCACTATGAGCTGTTATTTAAATCCAACTAATATTATAAATGTGGAAGTTTGTATGTTTGTGCAACAATCACGCAAAAACGGCTGAAGGGATTTAGATGAAATTTGGCACACATGTAGTTCATATCCTGGAATAATAAAATAAATCTTTCTGAAAAGAAATAACAAAAAGAAGATAGTCATTTATGTATATTTATTTCACTGTTTATAATAGAATAGTGTTCAAATTGCATTGAAAGTTTCGCTGCAAATTAAGCTAGCAGCGTAGCATTGAAAAGTTGCAATAATCAAAGTGTTTGCGGCTTATATTGATGCATTCTGTCTCCAGTAGCCGTGACTCGACTGTTTCTATATAATGTACTCATATTTTCCACTAATTTTGTTTTTATTTTTTACTTTTTGAGTTTTCTTAATCACCTTTAGGTTATATCGCTTTTTGTGTTAGTAAACGTAAACTTTTAGAAATAGTGTTATTGTAAATAACCCGTTAAATGTGTCAAGATTTTGAAAATAATAGTAGCTCTGCATACATATTTTTACTCAACTGCGGTTGAGCTTAAAAGGAGGGTTCTTATTTGCTAACTAGACTTGAATTTAAAAGGTGATTAAGGAAGCCAGTTTGATTTGATTTCACTTACAATCTGTTACTTAAAGATGTGAGTGAGTATGTGCATTAATATTTTATTTGAGGTGACAGGTAGACAACATACATTGAAACACATGATATAACATGCTACTTAGTGGTGGTGGTGGTGCGTTACATTTAAAGGTTCATGTGACAACTTGGTAGAAATTACATACTTTCGTAACACAAATGACGTAAAAACAGGCTTTTAAAGTTAAAATTACTAAAATTATTGATCTAATCAATTTTAAAATCAAGCTCACCAGAATTCTAATTTTAAATTACTTCACTCGCTACCAGTGTTGCCACATAACCGAACATAAAAAACTACCAAAAAATAAATCGTAGTAGGTGATGGTAACACCGTAAACTTTCTCACAGAGGTTTAACTACGCGGCCGTCAGCGCAGGCCTATTGCAGCAACACTTGTCACAGTTGAGACACAGTCTTGAGCCCGTATAGGCCTCCCGGGGCCCAGGCTAAAGGCCTAACTATAGGAGTAAGTCCAGTTCACACTGACGGGGAACACTTGAGTGTGCGTGTGTACTAACCACAGTGGGTGGGGTTGGTTGGTGTGTAATGGATGTAGACCGCTAGTAAAATGGTTCACAAAGATATTCCCGATACAATTAAGACGGATAAAAAAATATTATTCTAAAACTGATAATGTTGGTACTAAAAATGTATAGGTATCTAAGAATTTCTTATTATGAGCCAGATCCTCTCAAACAGAAACACTAAGTGAAACTAATTTTGTTTTTTGAAGACCTGAAATAACATTAAAATAAAAGCACGTAAAACGAACACCCTAATGCTATCTTTTCTCAAGATATCGACGATTAACTTGCTCACATTTTAACAACATAATAATGTAGGCCTGTTTCGCTTCTATCACTATCAAAGACCACCTTCATTGAGGACCTAATGAATGCCACTGATGCCGCTATAAACGTGATCATCTACTGCGCACAAAATGTTCAAGGGTCACCTTCGTCTCGAAAAGAAGAAAAACCACTTACCAGCTAAACGAAACACAAAGTACAGGATTTGTACAAAAAAAAAATGACAGAAAATTATTAACAGAAAGGTGGTGAAACAGGCCATAACATTTCAAAGCCTCTACTGCTATTACACACCAATACTGGACCAAAGAGTGACTAATGACCATGAGAAAGAGACAGCATGTGTTTGGGGCAGGTCTGGACTGGTTGATAACCCCACGCGCCTAGCATGCACACGACCATATAGTAACCCTCACCGGGGCAGGGTTGGGTCTAGAGATCTAGTTCTATGGGGTAGCGGTGTGCCTATGCACGGGTTGGGGTGTTCTCTTGTTTGGTTGGGAATTGTTTGAGGTCAAACGAAACTTATGTCTCGAATTTATCGTTTTGGGTCACTTTAGGACCACAAGAACACTAAATGTAAGTATTAAATGATAAACGTATTTATAACATCGCACTGTCTCGGTAATCTTCAAAAGATTGACAGAAATATAATGATGATATAAATTCAAGTACAGTTCTCGTCAAATAACTTTGCCCCTCTGAAGTTAGCCATTTGCAAAGATCGCGCAGGTGCAGTCACGTAGCCGGGAGCAAGCGGGACGCAAGCATGCATCGAACGTAAACGAGCGACTGAGACATAAAATCGCGCCGCCATAATCCCCACCCCCATGTCTCTTGCGCATGCGCAGTTGCAGTTTGTTCGTAATTTTGACTGCTACGCAGCCACTCGTAGCCTACTTCAAAGGGGCAAAGTTATTTGACAAGAACTGTAGGTACCACTAAATGCATTTAGCGATTTGTGGAGTAAGTGATAATAAAGCTATTGTTCAAATATTATAAAAAAAACTGAAATAGAAAAAAAAAATGTTCAGTGATGATAAGACTGCACCAACAATTTAGTTTCCACAAAATATCGAGGTTATTATATGAATAATTGCTCTCTATTACAAAGTGATGATCTCAATAAACGTGGTTTTCTTTCGTGAGTTTCTTTTGACTTCAAAACGTAAATAACAAGAGTAAACCCTAAAATAGAAGTGTGATATTGGAGTTGGAAGTTGTTGTATCGTTAAACATGTTTGAAGGGTAGCAAGGTATTAACACATCGCACAATACACTCTTAACACAAGTACGTCATCTCAGTGCATGCCTCCATTTTGTTATTATTATTTATATGAAAACATGCGCCAAAGAAGTAAGTCGGTTACATTAGGGTATGTTTTGTGATATGGTGCATGGAATGAGCGTTATTTTAATATAGCCACTATGGATATTATACACCCTTATTATTTGAGAAAAATATAGGAAAAGGAGCTTTTTTCTACTGAATGTTTAACTCGAAGCAAAGGTGTGAGCGAGACATCTTCTAGTCTTTCTCTTCGTTGATGTTGGAAGGTAAACAAGACTGACTCCAGTTGTGACGTCATTATGATATAATAGACTTTCATAGAATAATAGGATCTTAGAACTCACTAGCAATAAAGAAAATTAAGAAGACATTTGCGTTTCAGTATAAGAATACACACATTTTAGTTAGAATATAATATTCGACTCATGAAGAAATAATAATTATATTATTAGAACTATATAATACAGCCAAGAATTTATTTATTTTAGCTTTTAAAGTTTGATATTTTAGTTAATTGAGTTTTCATGCATATTCATAGTTTGTATTTGCATAAAATGCGTGTCAGACAAAAGCTGAAAGCAAAGCCTGGCACGCTGTACACGGAGTGGAAACTGGAAAGCGGTTTTTATATTCTATGTATATTGTATATCTTGCATGTTAAAAACGACAACGCTTTCCTCGACCTATCCTTTTGTTTGACACGTATTTTCTATAATATATGTATATCAAAATGATTGGTAAACTTTATTTCGTCTGGCAACTCTTGCGAGTTCAATGACTGTTCAAAATAAATTAAGTGTAAATATGTGTTTTGTCTTAACGCTGCACTTGCATGGACTTAACAGGGAATGTATTTACTTACTAAGCTATTTAATTATGTTTTTGATAATAATTATAATAGACTAGAAAGCCTCTTTTAAAATTATTATTATTATTTAGTGCTACAAATCTATTCGCTCCTTGAATAGTAAAACTTGCCATTTCTTGTTACCTATTTAGAATTTGTTAATGAATTCTTAATTTAAAATATCCTTGGTTCTGGTTTAAACGCTGTTAAAGTAGATAGAAAACCCATAAGCCGTAAAACCAACTTTATCACCTCTAAATTGAACCTCATTTCCCTTGGCTTGATCCCATGTAGAATAGGTTTTATTGACTATGAAATAGTGGCAGTACTAAGCATGTTTTTGTTACCCGATATTTTTACCGTAGCAAAATTTTTACAATCCCAATATCAATACACCAAGAACAACAACAAAATATTAATGATCCCTCTGTCAACAGGAGGCTGTAATCAACGAATTAAAAACGAAATCTCAGGCCGTCGGCGAAAAGAAGCTGCTTCACCAAGACGAGGTGTACAACGGAGCGCTGGAGGACATCCTGCACGGCTTGCGGAGCGAGCCCTACCGCCGCGCTGACGCCGTGCGGCGCTCGCACCGCCGCCGCATCAACTCGCACCGCCTGTCCAAGGGGCTGGAGGACCTGGACGTATGATACGAGCCTCCCTCCAGTCACGAACTGGACTCCCCCGTGCAAAACGCCGTCAACTCCATCAACGCCAGGTGCAAACGCCGCAAAGACCTCGACATGGTCCAAAAACGACCAATCACTATCTACAATATCGAAGATAACGTGACCGAGTTCCCAGAGAGTCAAAGAGACAGGAAGAAGTCGACGTACAGAGTGGCGCCCGCGCCGACGGACTGCGAGGTTGACGAACGCTGCGAGCTCATCAAGTCTACTTACGAAGTCATCTCGAAGTACACCCGAGCCATGTTCGACAAGCAAAACGAAACCGTCGTATGAACGATGTGCCTATTTTGTATTGCGCGTATATTGCATTAATTAAAAACGTTTTTTAAATATATTCAATGTTATTGGCTTGTAGTGTTATTGGCCTAAAAGGTGCGGAGTTATAAACGTCCAGTAAGACAGACATTTTCGAATTTCGAAGCCGTTAAAAGTGTTGCCATTAATAAATAATTACCCCGTGATCTGGGTGCAATGTATGTAAGAGTATACTAACTTTGATACGCCTACGATTCATTCCATTCCACGCGCGACAGCGATAACCAGTATTTTGCTACGATACCATTTACACGAATTTTTAATTTTCTACACGGAAGCTTAGCTTTTAGTATTGTTTACATGCCCATAGCTGGACCCTTAATACTTGTGATTTTTTTTTTTAATAGAAGTGAGTCGTGAATCTCAAGCACAAATAAATCGAAGAATAGGACCAAGAACACCAGAATTTCATAGTGAAATAGTTCACAAAGCTATGGGCAGATAGTCCCGCTAGATCAAAAATGGCCTTTAAAATAAACGCACAGGTTTTGTACCGCGATTTTTTCGATTTAAATATAGACTAAGTAAGTTAACAGTGTCCTTATATATATGTACACATACGTGAATACGAACCAATAAACGATTTTTAGTAATATTTAATATTATAGTATGGAACATACGCATTTATAAATATAGCATTTTTTACCTACTTGTGATAGTTCAAATTTTTTTACTGCACGATACGACTATCGGCTGCCTAGTTTTATTATTACATTTTTATAAATACCCCTAACAGTATATTGCCTTCTGTATTACATGCCTAAAAGGAAAATGAACTTTATTTCGCTGTCATAGGGTTCAAATTCCTACCTTGTGGCAGTTCGATTTCGTTTCTGCTGACGCGCATGAAAGTCGCTAGATGTCGTATTGCCACAAACGGCCCCTATTATGTATCCTGATATTAATCCTAACATGACACTATAGCTGTAATTATTTATATCATTCTATTCCATGTAGATTAAGTTTTGTATACAAACTTTGCCCAATAAAATAATTATAATTTTTTTGGATCTGGTAATAATCTGATTGAATTTACGATTAAGTTATTTTAATTATTGTAAATATAGTTTTTTTTTGCCTGTGAAAGTTCCAATTTCAGAACTGTATTCGCGTAAAATAGAAAATGTAAATATTGTATTTTTTATAATATTATGTATTAACTCAAGTTACTTGAGAATGTAAGCGGGCAATATAATTTTTAGGGTACCTTTATATTTAATATTATGCCTGAAATCGGTACTTTTACATTGTAGTTTCGAATAAATAAGTTAAATAATTTAATTGATCCAGTGAATATTTAATATATTGTTGCTTGAGCACTTACCTTAGCGCGTAACTATTATTATTATTATTACAACGCATTTTAAAATATGTTATACAATGAAATTACATCCATGATTAGAATTTACGTTGAAAAGAAGACTTTTTATGAATAAAAAAGACTTCAAATTTCAATAAGAAAATATGATTCTGCACTTAATGATCTAATAAAAAGATCTTTATTTAAGTATGATTTGAAATAATTTAAATAGCTACGCACTCGGGCTTACGTTATGAAATATAGGTGCTTATCCGCACACTAGCTTTTAATATTCCTTTCGCTAAGTCATGACAAAGTGGTTCAAATTCGATTGAATTGTATAAAATATACAGGGTTATGTTTAATAACAAGTATACATGCACAAATGTAGCTGCAGTTCGGTTATGCGGTCATCTTGTAAAATAATCTTATTTGGGAGTAAAAGAAAAATAAATATACAGTCTTGAAACCACATATAGCTTTGATATGTTGGATAGAAAGACACAAAATTGCGGATCATCGATCGACTATTTGACGCGATGCTCATACATGTATTCAGGTTTTACTTGGTGGCTGCCAAATGTCGTGAACACTTTCATTTGCTCACAAATAAATGAATCTCCACAAAAACGCGAAAATCGCACAAAAATATTCTTAATTCACGAGATGACCGGGAAAGTGGACTACAGCTGTTATATAGTGAATCTTATTATTAATGTTTGGTATTATTGTCGATACCTACGGTTTCTAAAGTTATACATTTTGAATATTATTACCTACTTCCCGAATACAAATGACAGTGTTTTTAAAATAGGTAAACTTTGCCCACCATAGAGGTAAAATATTCCATAGATCGCTTCAATGTTGCCAGGAAATAACTGCGAAGTTTTTGATGAGTTTTTTTTATCCCTTTTTAGGATATGGATTTAATATTAATTTATTATAGTAGGGGGTTTTGTTTTTTTTTGTAATTGTTATTTCTTGGCAGTAGTTTAGCGGTTTACTTCTCTTTACATACCTTCATTAAGCTGTATTTATTCATAGTATTTCTGAGTTATTTAGTGTAATATAAACAGTATGTGCCTATTCAAGATATAACGATGCTGTCCATTGTAGGATACGCAATGTTAAATACTATTTTATTCTTCTATAAGTAATAATAACATATTATTTTTACTAGTGTTTTGTATCATAACCTGTCTTTAATATTCCAAGTGCTATAATCATATAAAAATACATAGTAATTATGAACACTATTTTAATACTTTCGAGTCTTTCCAATTATATTAAGTCTTGATATCGCCTATATATTTGTTCCTCCACTATTTTCTCGAGTTTATAATATAATTAATTTAAACTTTCATGTGTATTCGGGAACTATTTAAGTTTTAGTAGAAATTTATAGAAATGTTTTGTGTATAGTTGTCGTATGTTTGTACTCGATTTCTGATTTTTGTTAGTATTGCATGTACGCTAGCATTAGTAACAGTATTCAGATGCAATAAATAAAACATACATTTAATTAACAGTGATTTTATTTAACTTTGAAAATAATAAAGATTTTTGTCATTTAGTAGCACCTTAAATCTATCTTATTGATGGGAATTACATACAATCACACCTTTGCGTTTATATATTTTAACAAACAGCTTGGCTAGCGCAAACTTGCGAGTGCAGTGGGGTGTCTAGGCTTAATTTTCTAGCAAAATAATTGACTTTGAGAGATCAGAGGACTGTTTACCGTAAAACGGGAAAGATGAAATGCAAGGGTTTCGTTTTTATTCATCCCCGTCATCATCTCTATCAACCCCGTTTTACACGGTATAGAAGTAAAGATAAAACGTATGAAATAGGAACATTTAACTTATAATTTAGACAAAAATGATGTTATTTTTTTCAGATAATTCCTTTGGTGATTGATTGATGAGCTCATAAGCTCAATTAGCTGTGTCGGATTGTTGCAAATTTACGACAACTCATCCGGTTGAAATTCCTGCTTTTGTGTAAATTTTGATAATCTTGCGTTAAACATGTTACAACAATCAAATCAATGGTGTGCTAAATCAATTTTTAACATAAAGATCTTCATTTCCCTTCGTTGTGTATAATAGTAGATGTGATAAGTAAAAACTACAAACTAAATAAGCATAAAACATTATAAAATAATTACATTACTGTATGCATTGTCAAAAAGTAAAGTTTAATTTTCTGTCCCACACCATAACAATATAATCTTATACCTAGTAGACCATAAAGTAAATTATAAGTAATATAAAAAGTATAAGTATAAAAGGTCTTATCCAAAATTAAACTAAAACAATTTGATCTTAGCTCTTTGGTCCTAAATTTTGTACAGCTCAGAAAGCTTCTAAGGCGCCATCACCACGAATGAGTGTATCGTGGCGATATTATCGACCTGCCACTTCATTCTATAACAATCTCATCATTCTTTAAATGTCTCTGTCGGAGCCAAGTACCTTATCAGCCGTTTAATTGGCGGCCTAGCTTATCATTGAACGGCGCCGTTTATACAGCGGTCTAAGTGAATTTAATTTGAACAGTTGGGCAAATGAATTGGTTCAATCGTTTCGTTTAATGACTTGCCTAGCCAAATAGCGAAACATAGGGCACAGGGAGCTTGCGGCACCCCGACACGGATAGGGTAAGTTCGAATGGTATGACAAGAGCTAGAGTATGCGAGCGAGGCGAGCGAACTTGGTTCCCGTCATGCCATTCGTTAGTCATGTTAGGTTCTTTGAAACCCTTTATACAGAAAACGGAGCCCCGCACAGTGGGGCTCCGTCGTCGATTTTAGAATGTTGGACGGTTACCCTATCCTATGAAAGGCCTAAGCATCCGCCAGCTCGTTCATTATATGTTGTATTAGAGCTCTTACACACGAGCGGCATGTTGCCAACGGCAGAAGTAATTGCTGCCGTCGATACGTGTCGGCTGTAGCTGTCGACCAATAGCGACACTTGCAGTTGTAGCGTGCCGCGGCCGAATTTTGAAGTTGGCATGTCAACGGCTGCCGTTACTTCTGCCGTTGGCAACATGCCGCTCGTGTGTAAGAGCTCTTAGACGCATTGGCTGGATGTAATTTAGGCCGCTGATTAAACGGCACCGTTGAATGAAAAGGCTAGGCAGCCAATTAAAGGACCGATCAAGCCAATTGGCTGCGCATGTCCACTCTTCTGACGGCCGCCTTGGCCACCATAAAGACTAAGTGCGGCAACAAAACAATAGAAGTGTCTCTACACGTTGATACATTCAGCATCAAGCAGTGATGCGACATTTATGATCAAGACTAGCGAGCTCCGGCCTCAAGACGCGACCAATTCGTAGCGCACCAAAGACTACAATAGCGCACTCGCTACTATTTCAACGAATTGTTGTAGACACGAATCACAATCATTCTTTCGAAAATCACGACGAGTCGTTGCGGCCACGCGGGGATCCGTCGGGTGTTGCAACGATACGCAGGCGAAAGAATAATCATCTCGTGGAGATCACCCGACGATACCAGGGCGCGGGCGTGAAAAATGTGAAAATGTACGAGCAGCACACATGAACTGAACTGTCATACCTCATAATGCTAAGAGTTGACAGCTCATTTCACATACAGTCCAGGATAAACTTGCTCGTCGAGGCGGCGCCTACAATACTATAAAATGGAATATTAGCCTTTTGATCACACGCAGTGATTAATGTAATAAGTCATAGCTCAATCAAAATAATAAGAAAAACTCACAACTCAGCCTCTTGCTTTACATAGGAGGCAGGTAGCATTGTCAATAGTTATTGTAATAATAATAGAAATCACAAGTTACTGAAATGTTAGTGATATTATAACTTAAATTAATTACAAGCATGAAATATAAACAGTAGTAAAAAAAAGTATCTCAAAATAATCTAAGTATCAGAAGTACAAAAGTGACATATTTTTGTTGCTTTTCAATGGCATGTATTTAAATCGATATCTGTATATTCCCTTTTTTCGATCAAAATATTTCAAAGTTAAACCAAAAATACTGACTTGCACTCAAATTATGCACACTAAATAAATCAAATTCGATATACTGTTTAATGGTATTTGCAGAACTGTTTTACTGAACGAATATTTGGCTAATGATATTTCTGGGTGGTTTAAAAAAAAATTACCACGAAGGGGATGGCGGGGTCTGTTCGCTCGCTTCGCTCGCTCACTTGACCCCGCCATCCCCTTCTAACCTAACCTGTCCGAGTCGGGGTGCCCAATGACCGGCTACTATTGTAACCATGATAACCACCTGCTATTTCAGGGAAGTGCAATTTAGAGTGCAAGTTAGTATTTTTGATAAACAATTCGTATTTTTGTTTTATAAATCATAAATCCGATGTATGAACCACATTTTTGGTGTGAATTCGATAAAAAGGTCAAGGATGATTTTTTTAGTTTTTTTTGTAAGACATGTTTTCTAATCAATTGGGATTTTTTGCACAGCATTATTTTTTCTGGTATGCATTAAAATTATACAGATGTGCATTTAAAAATATCCCCTTTTCAATGCGTTTATTTCAAACTCGCTATTATAGATGAATGCAATAAATTATTTCATTGACTAAGCCCCACTGTATCCAAAACTAGCTCTGGCCTAGAAAGCCCTACAAGCATTAATAAGTGGCAGTCAAAATATTTAACAAAATACATACTTTAAAACCACTACAATATTGCAAGCACAACATAAACAAATTAGAAAAAATTTCAATCAAATGTCACATTAAATTTCTCATTGGCAATACTTTTAATTTTCTCCACTATGGATTCAACTTCAGCCATTGCTCCAATACCAGTGTCACCACACATTAGTTTCTTACTAATCGGTGGTATTTCTATGTGGCCCCAGCTTTTGAGCGTGGCTACCTGCTGTGATGTGATGGGGTGCTCCCACATCCTTGTGTTCATTGCGGGACAGAAGATCAGTGGTTTTGAGATGTCCCAAGCTCGGGTTGTGCAGGTTAGCAGGTTGTCACATAGGCCCTAGAATTGTATGTAAGTAATGATTTATTGTATGTATTGGTTATGGATAGACTGATAAAAACATTAAAATAGGTCCTCATCTTGATTGTTTCAATATTACAGGTCATTTTAAGTTCTAATTAAACCTTGAGTATATTATAAAAAAACATTATAGTAATGTCAATAGAAGCCAATTGTGGACTTTGTTAAAGATATTGATTTTATAAGTTATGATTATGACTTATTACTGTTTATAAGACCACTATAAGGAGGTCCCTGCCCACTTACTTGGGACATTTTCGCCAGCGTGTTGGCGTCCAGAGGAGCTATGACCATGATGTCAGCCATCTTTCCGAGCTCTATGTGCAGCACAGGGTCACCCCTCTGCTTCCAGGCTTGCCACTCCAGGATATCGTCGTAAATCTTCACGTCTGACGGAAGTTCCGACATTTTGAAGAAATGCTTCGCATGTTTTGTGACTATCAGGTGCACCTACAATATGTAACGGTCATTTTAACCACATTTTTGTCCATTTTCCTCAAAAAGTTAAATGTTATATGTAAACATAACCTCAAAAATATAAGTCAATTCGTCCTCGGGGATTTCTAATAGAGATTTTATTAGAATCGGTATTTTCAAGGCAGCTACGCTACCTGTTGCTGCAATCAACAGTTTGCAAGATCGTTTATCCATTTTAACTTATTTGTAAAAATCTAAATATTTACAGTATAAAGATGACATTAGAAGACGACAGTCATGACATGTGTGACACTTGCATTATTCGTTCAGAAACCAAAAGAAAAGAACAAATAACTCCTTGCTTTGTTTTCTCGGCATTGATAATCATATTCTAGAATAGTAATTAATTTAAGGAGTCAATCAGTACTTATTAACTATGTTGTTCCATTATATATTACTCAGTTTCAATAATACATCCACTGAATTTACTTAAAAGACGGATAATTTAAGTTTTATTACTGGCAGCACTGAACTGAAACGTCATTTTATTATCAACAAAATAACCACAATAAAATTACGTCAGTCGATTATTTTACGCGGAAGGAGTGGGTGTATCAATTAGTGCGTGAAAACGTTTCTTATTTACGTTAATGAAAATTATGTCAGTGTGTAACTTTACTTGTGAAAAGTTTTAGCGTATGTGTGTTTATTTGTGAAATGTTAAAGTGTAAATAGAAATATGTGAGCGATGTGTTGATTGAAATTTATTTGTTTACGATGGATGGTAAAGTGAAGTATTACGAAGGTTGTGGACAGGAAGGGCCGATTCGTTGTATATTTTTGTGTGAATTCCATCCGACCGCTGGGCCGAAGATAACATGCCAAGTGCCAGAAAATTATATATCGAAAGATATTTTTGATACCGTTAGTCATTATATCATACCAAAAGTACAACTTCAGAGATGCACTTTGACAGTGTAAGTATTTTTGCGGGTAGTTGCAAAATTGTTAAATTATGACATAAAACTGCAATGTTTGTAAACATATCATAGAAACTTGTTAAAAACTTTCGATAAAACTTCTATATTTGTGTAGAAATGAAAGGAACTCTGATATTTTTAGCTGCTTATTTTCTCGTTCATATTGCACCTAGCGTTGACAAAGCTTGTAATTTCACTGGTCATACTTAAAGAAAGAGCGTGTTCAATTGTTTTCATGCGCTACTGATTTTCCATAGGTACATATTTACTTGTCGCTGCTCATTTGAATTTTATTTTAAAATAAACACCTAGCACACCTTAGGTACCTACTGAGACTCACTTTGAGAAACAACAGTGAAACAATTAACCTTCAAATAGTTAACCTATATTTTTTCTGTATTTAGGTACAAAAATAATTTATTTAAAAAAAAGTAGGTATAATTTCTTTCTATGTTAACTTTATTTATGTAAACACCAAATTAGATACTTATAAATAAAAAACCTAGATTTTTTTTTAAACTTTCTAAAGACCCGTTTTAATTAGCTAACAACTTAGGTACCTTAAGTAGGTAGGTATGCGCTTTTATTGATCAAGTAAAGCACATAAAAATAAGAAAAAAATATTACCATCCGTATTTTCTAGTTAATAAAGTGCTTTCGTATGCATAACACAAGTCTATAACCTTGATACTATTCGATAATTTAAGAACGGTATTAATGCACGCGCTAATAATGGTAACTGTTCCGTTTAGGTTCGCTGGATTCCGTGCATAGAAACAACTAGCTAGATAGACATCACCAATTCAAGATCACCGTCTCATTTCTTGGACTGAGCACAATAGTAAAAAGATAATATGCTTGATTAAGGTTTCCTGTAGCTTTGTGTGCGTAGATTCCATCGTAACTTCAATTATCAGTATTAGTATCATACGTGGGTAGGTTCTTCAGAAGGCACTTCTGTTAATTTCTTTATCAAAGATTTGATTCTGATTTTGATTAGCTTTCCGAATTGATGTGGTAATTCTGTACAACTACCAAGTCTTTTTTTTCAAACTTTCGCTTTCCATACTTATGTAGTCTACAAACGTCTTAACTATAATTTCTATCCCCAGAACTCTCCTTGGCTCGAAGATCCTGGGCTTCCCTGTGCGGATAGACAACAAGAAGTATGCTCGCAACGCTTACTACTTCAACCTCTGCTTTGTATGCGATGCCTGGGCCAGGACAGTGCATCTCGAGCCTCTCGTCAAGAAGCTTACAGAATACCTGGTTAGTAGAAGTCGACCATATACTTTGGTTTTAACTAAGTCAATAAGCTGTGTCATCAAAAAGACGCACAATATATCCAACTTCGTAAAGGGGTAACCAGTACCAGGGCTAACTTCCCTCTCTTTTTGGAATTTGTTCTATAACGATTATGTACCTTGCCACAAAAAGATAACAGTTTTGGTAAGTAAAAACACTTTTTCAAATTAAGCGTAAGTGGTCTGTGTAGAAACGCTGTGGGGAGTCCTATATCCGCGAACGTCATTCGGCGGTAAATAATGATGATAATTTTCAAACTACCAAACCAAATCAGCAAGAAGAAAACGACATAATCTTACCACGTCTTCGTAGAGTAAGACAAGGCTGAGAAAGGTTTAATATTTATTTAGTTATTTATAAGGATAACAGTTTCCTAATGACCCTCAATGGATATGGCGCCACGATTCTAACTTACCTACCTACATAAGATCCAATTGACCTTTCACCGACTGACCCGACTAGAAACATGATAAAATCGTACTTCTCAATGACAATATACATAAGTGGTATTCTGATTTTACTTACAAACCAGCTAAAAGGATAAGAATGAATAATTGTACAGGTATTTGAAATTTTATGTCGCATAACGGATTCATCCTGTGGGAGTACTCGTTTTGTTTTACAACATAATATATTCTCTATGACCTTTATAGACAATATAAATCAACATTTCCATTATTCATAAATTCTCTAAAGTCTAACGCAATCCTCTACTATTATAATGGAGGAAGTTAGAAATGGGAACATATTTTGAATAAATTGCTAAGCCAGAAACAAAGATCTGCTTTTGAAATGAGATTCAGAATTCCCTGTTTAGACTCCAACGAAGTTTACGCATAGAAGTTCCGCATCCAATCTTGAAGCCTGTAAACCTGACAAATAAAAAAAATCATAATCGTGATGACTTTAATGTGATAATGTTTTTGTACAGTTATCGATGGAGCTAGAGACAGAATGGCTGTCGAAGCAGTCGATTTCTGGCGAAGCGAAGGCACTCAGCGGCGTGATGCGACAAGTGATGCAGGACATCAACAGCCGGAGGATGTGCACACTTACTGGTAAATGAATATTAATACTTTAGTTACACACCTCGGCTCGTGGTTAAATCATAACAGCCGCTCGGATTGATTGAAGGTTAGGGTTACGTTTGCTGAAGTCGGTCCGTTGACGGGCCATCCATTACATAATTATCAAGAATCCTCCGTGTCTCGGCAAGCACGTTAGCATTTACTCCTGGCTGTCATCTGCTGGCTAGACTTGCAGTCGAAACAAACATAGTTGGTTAAAGGAACCTAGAATAAATAGATTGAAAGATCGATTCATTAGAAATTCAAGATTATGTGCTTAAAAGTAGCATTTTGCATGTATTCCCGCTTTCAATCATCTTGTGAGTGACTGACGGGCATCGACCAAACGTTGCGTCAGAATATAATCATGGTATCATCATCCGTTGGTGCCCGCGTCACTCTCATAAATTAACTTCACTTTGATTTTCTATGCTTTGCTGAGACTTTGTTTTGCGAACTTTGCTAAACTATGCTCAAATGGCTGAATACCTTGTTGACAGCTGATGCTATTAGTGGACTTGGAAAAACCTTACTTCAAATTAGCATTCAATTCATAAACATTAAACATTTTATTTTTTAACACGTACATAATAATACGTAGTAGGGTAGCAGCTGTCAGCACCCATATTAGCTTCGATTGAAGTTGCTTCAGAACAATTGAATCAAAAGAAGTAGAAGATCAAACAGAGTTTGACTTTGTTGTTTTGCCGAGATTTATATTTATTATTAAAATTACAATGAAATGGTGATGCTTGAGAAACTTAAAGATGAATAAATTGACCTTTAAGTAGAATGAAACAATGCTTAGTACATACGTACTATTTATTTGTGGTTTACTTTACCACAAAAACCCATATCAGTGCTTTGACTTTGAATCAAAGTATCCAAAAGGAACCTGTTCCAAATTAAAATACAGTAAACGTTCTGAGTTGATAAGTACCTATTTACCCGCAAAAGTTTCCTCAGATACGCAACAACAGGTATTAATAATAGTCAATACTTGTTTGTCATACTGATAATAATTTACATAGAACGTAATACAATATTCATAAGCAAAATATTTTATGTCTTAAAAATATAAAAAAGAAACTCATCAGCACTGTTTTGATACTCACTGTCGTTACGCTACCTCATAAATTTTAATATTATTTCTGCAACCACATTCTTTATTATAAATAAATATTCTCATGTTTTATCCAAAACGAACGGGTTTAGTCACATACTAAAACTCCACAAGTGAATTAAGTTTTTATCAAAGCGATGTTGCCATCTAAAAACTTACCCTATATTAGTGCAAATATAAATTTACAATGTTTTTTACCGTTTTGAATAAAAAAAAACATTGTTGGTCGTTCATTGATATCATTTATTTTATGGATTGTCGCCAGAAATCTATAGGCAGACGACAAAATGAATATGTATCTGCAATTAATTACTGCCCACACATCGAACGGTAGGTACCTCAAAATAGATATTTCCGTTCGTTCAAATTGAATACATACACAACATAAACCGTGTTTCTCAAAGCTTTTGTCTTGTCGATAGCTAGAGCCCGGTTAAGAACCAGCAGACGGCATTGAAAACAAGTCTCTATTTTTATTGTGATAAAAATCATGCTACATTGGACAAATAACAATGGGATGTCATGTCATAAATGTCAACTTTTACTTATGTACCTATTTTAATCAACTGTTATTGCTTTTTTAGACATTTTCTGATGTAAGGCCGCTATCCCACTGGCGTTTTACGAGCGTCGTCGGCGTCTCTCGAACGTCTGCGCAGCGTCAACGTTGCGCAGACGCGACGTTGACGTCGCGTCGTCGCGTGACAAGCATTAACGTCCGCTGAACGCGACGATAACGTCGCGTCTGCGCAACGTTAACGTCGCGTTTGTTGGCCATCCATGCATAGTTCTTAATAAGCAAAAGTCGGACACTATTTTGAAACTAAAATATTCTCGAGTTCTGGACCCTTTCTCAGTAAAGATAGGCATATTACTAAAATTATCTAGATTTTACTAAACTTTGAACTTTCGTGGCCCTGAAGGAAGGATGTAAGTAGAGTATTCCTTATACTCGTACGTCATTTGAAACTTATATTAACTACCTTGCTTCAAGTATAGTCAAACGAATATCAGAAAACTAAGTAAATCCTCGGAACCATTAAGGGTACTACATTTTTTAGGGATGGGAAATCATCAAATAATTTATCTTTCCTCTGGGTGGAACGGAGGGGAGTGTCAGACTCCTACTGACTAAAACCCATCTGTGTTACTCCTAATACCCTTTGCGTTCCTGGGCCGCGGTGACTTACGAACAAATTCCGCAACCCTGGCACATTATGGGTACGTTAGTTTAGTTATTTATGAGGCACATTAGGTTTTTCTTCATTGTACTACAGAAAGATTACTTGCCTACTCAGATACCCGCAGTAAAGCTTATGTAAACACACAAAAGTGCTAATATCTCGATGTTAGTGCTGACACAAGTGCCGAAACTCGCGTTTTGTAGATTTGAGCGTTTTATTATCGTGATTAGTATGTGCTTGTTTGCGGATGTTACCAATACACACACATACTTGCACAACACTCAAGGAAAAAATAATTTATTTGAAATCTACTATAATAGTTTAAAAAAAATGTTTTGTAGTTTGTAAGTACCTTTTATATTTGTGTCCACAGGGTGTCAGTGAGCACATAATATTCAAAATTAATTTAAATTACGCGTTCGTGTTCGGGTCACAGAAGTTTAGATAAACTCTCCTAAAATTGATTCATCATCATCATCATATCAGCCGAAAGACTACCACTGTTGGACATAAGCCTCACCCACAGGGGGATTTTCCATAATCGCCACGCTTAGCAGGCGGGTCGGCGATCGCAGTGTAGCTGTAGCAATGTACCTAAAGAGAATGCTGCTGCCCATACTCTGGTGAGTCCCTTAGTCGCCTCTTACGACACCCACGGGAAGTGATGGAATGGTGCTATTCTTTTACGTCCGACATAATACGGAACACAATTGATTAGCCTCAGTGAATTCAGAGCAAACTAGTTTTCACTTTTGGAAAATGGACAGAAAAACACACCAGTAATCAATTAATCATACAGTTATGGGTATCGTCTCTTCATTAGAACGTACGGAACCCTAAAAAAAAACAAATAGAAAAGTATTCATTATTTAATGTTCCGTGTTGCTACCGGCGCGCTCTCCATGTGTAAAACTGTAAATGTGTGCAACTGTAGTGTTAATAAATTACAGTCAGCACGCAATTGCTCATCCTCGTATTAATTTAATTTGCATACAAATGCGAAACTAAGTTTATTGTTAAATGTTCCGGGTGTAGGCAATCGTTGCCATATTACCACGTGTTTATTTTATCGTTTAATTCAGCTTTGTCCTTATTAACGGCTAATATTATGGTTTTTGTTCTAGGTTGATATTAATATTGTGGTCCCACGTGTAAATAATATACCTAATAATAATATGTATAGCTATTTATAATTACATTCATATATTGTATGTGACATTTCTAGTTTCCTGTTGAAGTAGACAGGAACTTCAGAACGCCATACTCATAAATGCCATACGTACCATACATAGTGATTAGTTTCGTTAGAAAACGTATTACTTTACATTTGCAGATCATAAATCATGATTTTAAAATGTAGGCTATCATGCAGACGTTGTTTATTAATTAATATTTGTCTAGACTTTGGTTAGGAGACACTTGCTAACTATAAATCATAAACACTATCAATACCGACACACACTAGTGCAATGTTCGGCTGATTAATTGAAAAGTGCACTGATTTTATTTAGACTTATCAAAGGCATTTGACTATGCCGTCTAGGAGATCCTAATACTTTGTTTAGCAATTAGTTGAAGTGTCCCGTAAGTCTATAAATAGGTCATTAATTAAAGGTCTATTTTAATTTGCTACCAACATTGGCAGTAATTATTACCCTTTGCAGCAATTGGTGTCCCCCAGGGAGCTGCTCTTGGCCCATTATTAAATAGTTTCTAATGAAGCAGGAAACTTCAGTTAATTTATTTTGTACAAATTAAGTCGAAAGCGTCTCAGTCATTTGTCTGAACAATGAAAATGTATTGACAAAGGCGCATGTAAATTAATTCATAGACACCTTCAAGAATCTTCATTTACATACATTAAAACAAACGATATATTATGTACATACTTATATGCAAGCGTCTTTGCTTGTTATGGAAAGTCTTGTCACGGAGGAATACTTGTCATATTTAGTAAGTAGACATGTGCACTTAAGTGACTTAACGAAATAAAATCATGGCTGAATAGTGTTCTCTGGAGGATTAAGCAGAGGATACTCACATTTCTACACGGAATCAATAGTAGATCTATGCGTTGCGGTCCTGCCGCGAACCTTAGAATTGAAAGTTAAAGTCTTCAACGTTTGCTGGAACAAAAGACAATCAATTATGTCACATGGAATACAGGAAGTAAGTCAAAAACTCTTTACCAAACTCGTTGAAGATAACATAAAAAATCTGTCAGAGTTAATTACTAATGAAACATCGTAATCAGTATAGCGATAACCCGTAATCTGGCACGAGATAACACGTTTTTTATTATGTTGTATAATAATATTGTAATCACAAAACATATAGATGCAGTACCTATACCTATCATACGGAGTTTGATTAAAATGAAAGGTTTACTTACACGTGTTTGTAAGTAAGTAGTCTTTGTTTGTGGCTTCGTTCGCGTCAGAATAGATTTAAAGTAAAAGCACACAACAAACTCAGTTTCGTATTTATAATATTAGTTAGGATTACATTAACATGTTTTAATCAATGTATCAATTAGCCTGACTTTTCTCATTAAGTTGATACACACACAAGAAAAACGCCTCACGGCTTTTCCCAAGACTAAGGATAAATAGTAATAATGATGGTAGTCCAAGTGTAAAATTAGATCTCAGGATGACAGCATCTTGAACTAACAGTATTTGATACTATAAACAAGCTGCCAGCGAGCTGATCTTCCTACATGGTGATCCTAGATCTGCCATATCGCTCGGGAACAATGATAATATCTTGGTTTGTATTTCACAAAAGTAAAACAAATTGGGCCAAACGTGGGATCCTTGGCGCCCAACGTGGGACCCATGGCGCCCAACGTGGGACCCATGGCGCCCAACGTGGGACCCATGACACCCAACATTTTAAATAGCATCAGCCATTACATCTTTTTCTTGTTTATTTTGTGCTCAGCATGGACTGTTTTTCTGTAGCAACTTCTGACATATTTAATTCAGTCCAACCGGAAGTTGGCTGGTAATCGCTATCAAATCGCCATTGCACCCATAGATTTAGTCAAAGTGAAAGTCAAAGTCAAAGCATTTATTTCAATTAGACCATTTACAGGTACTTTTGAATTGTCAAGGTCGGTCGGTCAAAAAGATGAAGCTATATGCACGTAGTAATTTTGTAAAATAATTGTTTTAATCTTGGCATGCCATTAAGTATATTCCATCTACTTATTGTGTCGTTCTATGACTAATGCTGCATTCATAAAATCCTTATCAGGTATTTTGTGAAGTACTTACATGTTCTATAGCTTTTTATTTTGCGATTACACAGTGTAATCACTCGACCGGCTGTTATCGGTTATCAACGTAGGTACAGACTATTTCGATGGATCTGCAAACATTGATCAAACTCAAAAGCTTTGAGCGACAGTCGGCTAATATTTGGTTTAAACCTTGCATCGAGTTTTGATATGACTTCTTCAAACATATTATATATAAGTACAACGTGTCCCAGAACTCAACGTCAAACCGAAAACGGTCAATAGGCCAAGTCGTGACAGTTATTAGAAAAATATAAAAAAAATCTTGGTCATGTACTTTTCAAATATGGATTCAAAAATAAATCTCAAAAAGTGACATCCTGTGATGATCTTTCAAGTCCTGTGACTACAAATATTAACTTGTCGTCAGTTTTTTTTCCTGCGACGTAACCATGAATTTGAAATTTAAAACATAACTACCTCAGTTTTAAATAAAATGTTAGATTTTTGCCCAACATGGAATTCAAAATTACAACATCACACAACTTTAACCGCGTGTGGTGTAAAAAAAAAGTACTACACTATTTTAGCCAGTAACTTTAAAAGATGGCGTGTTTATTACATAACATATACAATCGTACTACATCGTACATACATTCGAACATAGGTAGAACCTCCTCCTTTTTGAATTTATTTATTTATTTATTATTTATAATAATTAAAAGCTTTCACCCTTCAATATACAACATGTAACAGTATAAACGCAATACCTCTTAAGGGGTCATTGTACTCATCCTTATGAACCACAGCTTTTACTATGGGACCAATACTGAAATCGCAAAAAAAAGTCGACTGCTCCATACATTTCTGCCATGTGCGTATACGAGTAACTCGACAAAATGTACCGAACAGTATGTATGAATGTACCCTTAAATAGATTTTCTTTCATAATTTTATTTTTGAAACGTACCTAGTGTTTTTCCAGGGATTTATAATTTATCGTACCAACGTCGTCTCTGAAAGATATCTAAGTATCCTATTTAATAGCTGGAGCGTTATTTAACTCATTTATTGGGTTTGATCAATATTTTGTGAAGATGACTGTACCTACCTAGCTTAGCTTATGCTAAGTAAAGTTACATCAGACTGATAATGTATACGAGCATCTTCGCAATCGTTAAGCCAGTTGCATCATTAACTGATACTGGCACGGAAACGTTAAACGCTGCGATGCATATAGGGTCATAACTTTACCATTACTGTCAGAAGTTTAATTCACTAAATGACTGTAAATTTCGTACCACGTAAATTGATTTGAAGTTTGAACGAAATTAAAAAAATATATATAATCGATCGGGCTATTTTCAAGTTTCGGCGAGACTAAAGCACGGCAATTGATTTTTATAAATACCTATACATAGATATAAATAAAATAAAAAAATAAAAAGCCTTTTATTTCTTGAAATCACAATTACAGATACATTCTTATCATTTTTATGGTTTGATTCAATCAGTATCCTCTATTATTGTTTTTGTTTCTAATTTATTATTCTTAATTATTAGTTTATTTATATTAATTAATACGATTTATTATTATTACTATTGATTGTTAATAAATTATCTATAATATTACACTCTCTAATATTATGAAATTATTAATATAATACATAGATATACCTAGATATATTTAAAAACGAAAGTTTCTTACAAATAGGTAAGCGCAGACGCTTAGAAATAATTTGAGATTGATTGATAACATAAATTATAATTAAACCTTATAGTCTTATCTACACTGAAGCCCTGAAGGTCATATAACAAGATATAGAAGATAGAAAATTACATATAATATGGAAAGTACGCATGGCGATTATGTCAACCCCCCTTTGGGGGAGGTCTATAGTCCAGCAGTGGACTTCTTTCGACTGGTATGACGATACTGATGATGGAAGGTAAAATTTATTGCTGATATCCACGAGATTTGGTTTAGTATTTTTAGAGTCAACAAGTCCCTTGAATGTATTATTTTTCTCTCTGTTTGTCTTTCTTTCCTTTGTTGCACCTGCCATGTTGTCTCAGCAGAACCCTAAGGTCGAAAATGCCTTAAGCATTATTAAGTCCGTCTTTGTACAGTTTTTTTACTTGTGCTTAATGTTTTAGTAAATAAATAAATACAATCCTCCAATATCCTTGGATACTTACCTTGATAAAGTTTAATTGATTTTTTTCATTTGCTAGTTAATGATACAGGAATATTATGGATTGATTCTAGAATGTAGATGTCGCAGCCAATTAGCTTAATCAGCCGTTTAATTGGTTGCCTAGACTTTTCATTTAAATGTGCCGATTTTTTAGCGACTTAAGTGACATCTTTTGTTCAATATCGTTTAATGACTTGCCCATGACACTTATGTCGCTGATGAAACGGCACAGTTCAATGAAAACGCTAGACTTTTAATGAAACGACTGATTCAACTACTAGATGGCTGCGACATAGATACAAAATTTTAATAGGACACCATACTCCACTATCTTGATATCTTCATTCGCTTGCCCCTATCACAATTTATTTGGGGTCTGCGCAACATGTTTCCTTTTTCTATACTTCTCTTTTTACCGTCATCTCAGCTCAGCAGTCATCATTTTCTTAGCCCTAACATCTTTCTGCTCATAAACGTGGTAGGGCAAAGGAAGAAAAAAATTTGAACTTCCCATACAAAATTGTCATCAACTGACCACAATTTTTATGGGAGACTCAATTTTTTTTTTAGGAATTGACTATGGCTTTCTTGGGGAAAGTTGTTCATTTACATGGGCAGAAGTGGTTTTTAAAGTTTGCGCACTGGAAAAAAAATTACCCAGTATATCAGCCCATTTTCGACCCCCCCATAACTCAATAAATATGTATAATACTTGGGTAGGTACCTACCTACCTAAGTATTATACATATTTATTGAGTTCCAGAAGAGAACCTGCCTAGGTTCTCTTATGTGCCTTATCGAGATATCTCGCAAGCCATGTATTTACTTGTCTCATTATGTAATGTACTGTTAACAGCTGTTATGTATAAACAAACATTACTGTGATGATAACGAATCATTATGACTGGAAAGACATTTGACTTTGAAAATATTCCGTATGACCATGTAAATATGTACAGTATTTTACTTATGTAGCTGTATACTAAATCAATATGTCATTGTATTTCCCTACTATCATTGGATTGCCTTCCAGTCTATCCGTCCGTATGGTCAAGTCACGAGTGGTTTAGGCGTTTGCCTTGTGACAGTGATCGTGGGTTCGATTCCCACGGGAAGCATACTTTGTAAAGTTATTTTCCAGTTTAACTAGGACATTGCAGGCTTGAATCACCTAATTTTCTGATATAAAGATGGTTCCGTGCTTCGGAAGGCACGTATAAGCCGGTGGTCCTGGCTGTTATTTGGAGATATTTGGCAGCCCTTACGGATTGTCAGAAGCCAGTAAATCTGACTCCAGTCTTGCTAAGAAGTACCGTATTACCCAGTTAATGGGAGTCTGGTTGCGGAGGTCTGGCATGCAGCCGCTCCACTTAAAATACAGGTACCTATTCAGCTGAATCCGGTTTGACTGGGAGCCGACCTCAATATAGTTGGGAAAAGGCTAGGCAAATGACATCAGTATCCGTGAAATTTGTGAATTTCACCTCTTGTCAAACATGTCTATAATGTTTTTCTCCATGCCAAACATTATGCTATGTACTTAGATCGGTGAACTCGATCAATTAATTTGGATTTGTAATCGCTGATCGCATTACTATGGTATGGGTAATCCCTAACGAATCCACGGCTAATTCGTAATTAAATTAAGTACTTAAATAGATATTGTATATATGTACCTTGATTAATCGGATTCCTCCCATCTTAAAATCTACAAATACATTTTCATTGTTTTATTTCTTTCCTCAAAGCTTTGTAGTTTCCGACCCACCAGCTATCAATGGATGAGGTACTGGTACCGTCAAAAATGACGACTTTCCATACAAACGGCGTTTTTTTTACTCTTCCCTCTCTCTTTCTTCCTTCACTGTCTCTCCTGATGGTAAGCGATGATGTGGTCGAAGATGGAGCACGCTTGCCTAGAAGTAACCTATTCACTCTTGACTTCAAGACTCCCAGGTCGTAGCTATCAGGAAACAGACTGGCAGGGAATTCCACTCCTCTGTATGCAACCGTGTTTTTTTTTTATTATTGATAGGCACGCGCTTGATCGCTATCTCACCTGATGGTAAGCGATGATGTGGTCGAAGACTGAGCACGCTTGCCTAGAAGCACATTGTGCTGACTGGTATTCGATTCGTAGTGGTCAAAGTCTTATCTCTTTTAATGTGAGAACCATGTTGGTTTAAGTCTAAAGGTGGGTACTGACCGGTGTTACAGAGCGAAAGTACCATTGGTAGCGAGCATAATATGTTACTATACGCCATCTCCTAAAATCCGAGCAACATGCTCGTGTTCGTGCTCGTTTCCACGTACTGACTGCACGAATGCTCGCTGTGTAACATGTTACATATCGTAACACCAGTCAGTACAGTTCTCGTCAAATAACTGTGCCCCTCTGAAGTTGGCTACGAGAGGCTGCTTAGTAGTCAAAATTACGAACAAACTGCAACTGCGCATGCACAAGAGACATGGGGGCGGGGATTATTGCGGCGCGATTTTATGTCTCAGTCGCTCGTTTACGTTCGATGCATGCTTGCGTCCCGCTTGCTCCCGTCTACGTGACTGCACCTGCGCGATCTTTGCAAATGGCTAACTTCAGAGGGGCACAGTTATTTGGGTGTTCTTTCTGTATAAAACCGGCTTTTATCTTCTACTCGACTAAGATTTGCTCCAAATTGGATAAATTAAAAGCTATAATTCGTATGTAAGTAAATATGCAGCCACCCTCCGACTTATACTATCTAGCGGTGCAGCCAGTAGCTACACGTGGAAAATTATAGTGATTACGTTATCAACAGTTATCATTATCAATGGCTATAATTATCATGAAAACATTCGCTTCCTGATGCAGCCGCTACCTTAGCTCTAGTTAGATTGTGGACCACTTAAGTTTGTAGTTACTAATACCATCTTATATACACCGGCGGCAAAATATTAATTTTGGTATTAGAAAGAGGATATCTGTCTTGTATTTAGCCTAGAAGATTAGATGTTTTGGTCTTACCAATGAAATTCACCTCAACAGCTGAACATATTTGGATGGAATTCGGTCTCGTTTAGAACAAATATTAGTACCTATATCTTTGACAATTTTCGTCTTTCACGCGGGAGAAGCTGTTGCTAGAACAAACTTTTTTATTTATTCAAAATTAGGAAGGAACAGTGAGATAACTTTCATACAAAAGTGTAATAAATAGGCGCACTACTAACTACTGCAAAGTGTGGCAGTATGAAAAAAGTTTTGACCTCTGGTAATTTACTCTGTAGGTAGTACCTACTAATTCGAGCTAAGGAATGGAACCCTGCCTGTGTCTGTGTTTCCTGATAGCTGTAACCTGCTTTAAGTCAAGAGTGAATAGGTTACTTCTGGGCAAGCGTGCTCCATCTTCGACCACATCATCACTTTCCATGGTCAAATTCGACCGTCTCAATAATTAAAAAAAAACCGGCCCTGTGCGAGTCGGATTCGCGCACGAGGGTTCCGTACCAATATCTTTAAAAATTGTATGAAAACCCCAGTTAAATATATGAGTATTTTATTCTGTTTTTAGTATTTGTTGATATAGCAGCAACAACAGAAATACATCATCTGTGAAAATTTCAACTGTCTAGCTATCACGGTTCATGAGATACAATACAGCCGGCAGACAGACAGACAGACGGACAGCGGAGTCTTAGTAATAGGGTCCCGTTTTTACCCTTTGGGGACGGAAGCCTAAAAACATTCCGACGAATTGAGAACCTCCTCCTTTTTTGAAGTCGGTTAAAAATTACATTTTACTAAAGCAGGCTGCTAGACCCATATCTGTCTACTTACTTATCTAAATATTCAGGCCAGATTGATAATACTCGAGTTAAACTAGTTATATCAGTAGCCTAGTCGCTAAGTGCTATGTCGGAATTAATCTGCCCGCATTATTCTTGTGCTATAAGTACCTACGCACTCATAGAGCAATATAGAGCAATGTGTGGCCTCGGGGTGCAACGACCAGAGGCGCCATCTAGTTACATGTCTATATTCGAAATTTATAGATTGAAGAGTTTATTCTTGAGGTTACGTTGAAAAACGTAACTTACGTAACTAACACTCGTGTCGTGTGTCTACCTGTCTGTCGATCAGTCTGTTTGTCCGTACCTATGTTACTGCCAATTTTCTCTTAATGTACTGAACTGCTGCAGTTGAAACTTGGTACTCAAATTAACCTCTGTGACCCGGAGAGAGAGACAGACTCGGATTTTGAATATGGGACAATTTTTTTGGGTTTTTTTTTTCAAACTGCCCCGTGCGACATATCAAATAAAAGGTCTGATTATGAGGGTACGTAAATATATTTTTTATAATTTTGAAATAATGTTAGGTGCGTTAAGAAAATAGATGACAATTTACTATTTTATAACTTTAGGCTTAGTAGTTTCGAAGATATTGTACAAAAATAGACACAAGAAAATACTCTATTGTCTGTCATAAACCGTCAATTTTTAATAGTAAACAGGGACATTCTGTGACACCCTCGGTTTGTATGCGATTTTTTTATTTCACTATCTCTAGCAATGGCCACACTGGCCAATCGCGGGCGGATCTAGGGTAGCAAATTTAACAATAACAAAAAGGCACGTAACATTTTATTTTGCAAGCCTCCATGGATTACTTTTCGTAAATTGCTCAATGACTTCGTTAGGTTGTAGACTACCAAAACATCTGGGTCTTTTGGCTTGAGAGCCTTAGAATTGGCGGATCCACGGAGGTGGGGGGGGCTGGATCCGCCAGTGCTGGCTGGTAAATGAAGTCCAACAATAAAATTGTGTTAATATGCTCTGATAAAAAAAACATTAAGTACCTAGGCAATTTTATCTCCACTATAAGTAGATTAGGGTACTTACTCTCCTAGATTACAGTTTGAGACTGCTTCTTAAAAATACGAGAATGGCCCTTCTCTTAAGTAGGTAGAGGATTTTTTAAAACTGGCGACACTGCCATTTTAATAAGAGGATCTCAACTGGTAACACTAATGCCATTATACACTCACTAAGCTGATGAAAATTTATAGAATGGATCCCTTATGTATGTGAAGTTTCTCCAGCTAATTTAGTTTGATTTTCGTATTTAATCAAATTCATAACCCTTCTTTTTGCTTCGCCGTAGTCGGGTCAAATTAAGGAAGAAGTTGGTTGCATTTAGCCAGGACTTTAGTTTCTCTCCTTAACTTTTTTTTCCGGGGGTCGCCATTGTTGATCTTGAATCTGCCTTGCCGGAACTGCATTAACTGGGAAGAGTATGAATGGCTGATACCATCAAAATTATTGTTAGACTGAAAAAAAGCAAAGCAAGGAAAGAAAATCCGTTAGCACGCAATAATGCCAAAAAAATAGCATCTTAACAAGTATCATTCAAAGAAAAGCGTGTAAAATTAAAACTCACAATTTCTTTTCTTCCTCGTCTTCTCGTCTTCTAATGACAATTCAATAGGATTAAAAGTGATTCGTAGACATGCTAGATGACTGTGTTGTATAGCAAGTCCACTTTCCACTTATATTCACTACAATCTGTTAGTTTTTGTGATGTTACATTGTCTGTCATTTATGTGCGTTACTGTTATAAATTTACGATGTTCACAAAGATACAGGAAAGCTGTAGGGAAACCAGCACCCTTAGAATAAACAGATACAGACCGCGTTCCGTATACCGACCTCGCCGCCGAGGTCCGTCGCGACGACCCACTCAAAACCCTCCCCGACTTTTGCAAACGAGCCAGCCCGCGCCGCTGAGCCTTTAGCTTTAATAACCCCTAAATAATAAAACGACCCAGCCTGATTGTCCCTTGCTGTCCCTAACTGACGCCGCTAAGCCGAGGTCGTATTCCACAGGGAATGCCCTTAGTGAGCGGTCAGTAGTTTTTAGGTTGTAGCTAGTTTTGTTGCCTTGGCTGGGGGCCTTAAATTCATTGGAGGCCACCACAGGTTAGTCCGGTTAAGCAGTTGATATCCCAAGTGTGTTAACTTGATAGTGGTCATACCTAAAAAAAAAAAAAAATTTACGATGTCTTGTGAGACACTTTGATTTACTATCTGTATCTTTCAAATTACACAACAAGGAAATAATGAAGAGAGAAGATAAAAAAGCTGCCACAGCGTAGGCGTGCATCGCATCGGTATCTATAAGTGATAAACTTTTAAGCTATATTTTTTTAAATGTAGACATAATTACAAACAAAACTCCATTTAAAAAGTTGACAACATTTTCCTAGATCCGTAGTGAAATCAAAGATTATTTATTTGATTTAATAACGAATAAGAGAATGTTGATGAGAGTGTCAATACCTGTCGCAAGGCGCCACTAGTCTTCGTCTATAAATAGAAGTGCACGCTACTCAAACAATGGCCGATCTTAAATGTGAGAAAAGCGAGCAAACCCGTCTAGACGCATCGCTGTAATTGTTCGCGAGAAAGAAGTTTCTCAACACACTTGTACTATTACCAACTGCTTTTCATCGATAGTCAATAGGCTGGAAATAGTGATGGGACACCCGTAATTTAAAATTTCAATTTTGTGGACACAGATGCAAAAAGTATTTGGAAAGTTTAGTTTATTTTCTTTACTTGACTGAAACATCGACCTACAATACAACCTTATTTATAAAAAAAACTAAAACCTGTGGGCCAATCTTAACCACTTATTAAATTATGATTTGTTTAAAAATACTGATTAGCAGATTTTAATATTACGTTTATAAGTTTTACAAAATTCTAAAACTTTGTAACGTCGATATTTTGTTACACTATTTTCATAAACAAAGAAATTGCATTCGTCACGGTCATTCTCCTTACTCCGCATTCCGCAAGCAGTTAGCAACCGTAACGTTATCGCGATAACCTTCATTTTCCTTTACTACTACTTGGGATTTTATGTCTGTTAGGCTAGGTTAGGTTCTATAAGCGTTCATTACCTATTATTTCAGAAAAAAAAACATAAAATTCAATTTTAAATCTTATTTATTTGTTGTACACCTACCACAGTGTAGTCTTTTTAACCCAAAGGTTAACTGGTAGAGAATGCCATGTTGCATTAAGTCCGCCCATGTACCACTATTGTACATAAAGTTTAAATAAATATGCTTTGTACAAATGTACACAGGGAATGTGCACATGTGATGGTGATCGAATAATTCATCCACATAAACAGTCAATGGGAAAAGTACTCAAAAGACTGGCAGCATTTTCCACGCTGAATGGACTGGATTCGCGTTATAAAAAAAAATTGTTCAAAATTTAATTTGTGGCTGAATTTCAGAGACAAGATTGATGAATTTGAACGTTTTTAGCACGAGAATCGATGTCAGGTATGAAGTATGATCGGTACCTTAGATTATATATATAATCTGAGATCGGTACTATTACTACCATTTCTACTCTTTTTCTGCTGGAAATTAAACAATACAGGAGTTTCGTCCAATGACGCATAATATGATGTAATGATGCATAGTTTTTACAAGTGCAATAACATTTTAACAAATTCTCCACCTCAGTCAATATTTCGGCAACTGGACAGCACCTGTGATCACAAATGACAAATGACAAAACGTCTGGAAATGCGACAGACAGGCTTTAAAATTTCACCTCAACTCAGGTGGGCAGTGAGCTTGAAGAGAACTGACATTCCAGCTTGATTGGACGGATTGACGGCGCACTTTATTTATTTATTATTATATTATTATATGAGCTGTCATTTTAATTGCAAGATATGCACATCTCACATCGATCATGGTTTCACTGTCAGGTTTAACAGAATCATCATCTGCCTTTTCCCAACTATATTGAGGTCAGCTTCCTGTCAAACCGGATTCAGCTGAATACGAGTATTTTACGTGGAGCGGCTGCCTACCAGACTTTTACAACCCATTCACTGCGTAACACGGTACTTCTTGGCAAGACTGGAGTCAGATTTACTGGCTTCTGCCAATCCGTAACGACTCCCAAAGATACTCTACAAATGACAGCCGTGACCAACGGCTTAACGTGCTTACCGAGGAGGAGTCTCGGTATATCAAGATGGTCAGTCATCCACAGACCGACCTTGGCAAGCGTTGCTTAACCTTGAAGATCGACCCGTGCGGCTATTATTATTTAGCCACGAGCTCCTTAGGTTTAACAGGGTATGGAACAAAGAAAAAATCAAATATAATATTTATCGATGTTTTAATCGATTGCACGCATTCGCTTCACTACTTCGAGTGCACTTAGCAACGCTCGATATAAACTTTTTCCTCCACATTGTGCTCAGTTGTATACGCACGCAACCATAGATAATTTCTATGCACGCAACCATTTTAAATTAAAGAATAGTGTTTGTTTTTATGTCTCTTGGTTTCCCAGTAAATATTTTTAAAACAGAGCTCAGACCAACAAAAAAAGGTAGATAGCGCTCCGCGAACATCAAAAGTGAAGCCACAAAACCGTGCTCCTTCAAGTAAATACACAAGCTCACCCACACACCTACACTAAAACCAAGCTCATCGCTCTTAGTACGTCACGAGCCGTCGTCTAGAAAACATTAATAGAAAAATATAATTATGCCTTCCTGTGTAGTAAAAATTTGTAAAAACAATAGCAAATCACATAAAATGTCTCACAGAATCACTTTTCACTTGTGAGTACTTGAAATAACATCGTTTTTATTATAAATTAACTATGAATTTTAGGTTACTTGGAACAAAAACGTCAACAAACGAAAGCAGTGACATTAAGTGTGAGGGTTGCCATAATACGATTTAATATTTCCCCATTCGATTAAACAAATATGTATGATTTCTTTCTTCGAGTTTTATTCTTATTTTCTTTTTTTTTAATGTATAAAATATTTTAGATTTGTAGTTTTTCAACACATTTGCGAGAAAACAGTACAATAAGTAATGAAAAAAACTTTTTGTTTTAGATAGTCGGAAAGTCGCAACAATGTTTGACGTTTGTAGTATGAAAATAGCGCGAATTTGGAAATGGAACTACATCTTTCGTCTCTTTTCCTCTCATTAAATTGAGATGAAAGTATTGTGCAAAAGCGCTTCCAAGTAGGTTCAATCATTCAGCTTATATTTTATTCTCGTACTTATTTATACTCCTATAAGTAAATTAAAAAAAAACTGTAAAGGATACGTAGAACAATGACGTGTAAATGTTAAACAACATTTACACGTCATTGTTCTGTTGTTATGTTTTATCTTGATATTACCTACTTTTTCTTTAGTCAGTGATTTTGTTATGGTGGTCTTTTTTAATATATTAAAGTTGATTAAAAATATGATTACCTATATTATTTTAAAACAATTTACATAATGACTTACGCTTGTTACGCTTCGACAACCTTTTATAACTTATCTTACATAATTGAATGTAGGCATGTGATGTAAAAAATTGTTTTTTAGGTATAGATCTTTCTAAAAAATTAAGTTACAATACCATACTCAACAATATCTTACTTGTGCTGACTTGCACAACATTAGCTTACCCATAAAATATTATTTCCCATGTTATAGGGAAAAAAAATAAAAAATGGCAACCCTTTGAGACACACATAGATAAAAAGATGGCTTCATCTTTGATGTTCGCAGTGCGCCGTCTACCTTTTTTTGTTGGTCTGAGAAACAGAGTAAATCGGAGCATCATCTGCCTAGCCTTTTCCCAACTTGGCGTCAGCTCCCAGTCAAACCGGATTCAGCTGAATACGAGCATTTTACGTAGAGCTACTGCCTGACCTCCACAACCCAATAACTAACGGTACTTTTTGCAAGATTGGTGATAGATTTTCTGACTTCTGATAATCCGTAACGACTGCTAAAGATCTACAAAATGGCATCCTGGGGGCCTAGACAAAAAAACTTTTCTGTAGCGGTAACCTCAGACGCTGACGAAAAAATGTATGGGAATGACATTAGGTGTGGAAAGAAAACGTCATCACCTAATGTCATTTCCTATACATTTTGTCGCTACAGAGAAGTTTTTGTCTAGATATGCGGGACGGCTTACGTACGTATGAACATAAAGACTTTTCGAGGCTCGGAGGAGTCTCGGTTTGCTAAGATGGTCACCCATCCACAGGCTGACCTCAGCAAGCGTTACTTAACCTTGAAGATCGACCCGTGCGGCTCTGTTATAGCCACGACCTCCTCATTCAGATGATTTTAAATTTAAGAATAGTGTTTTATGTGTCTCGGTTTCCCAGTAGGTAACTACCTAAGTATTTATTTTTGAACCAGAGAGAATCGGCTATTATTTTGTTAGACAGTTAATGACCACATTAGCTACACGTTCTTTAAGTGCATTTTACAATTAGTGGCTAAGTGCACTTGGAAAAATGTATTGCGTGAATTATTTATGTCCTTCCTCACAGCTGTTGAATAAATGCTTAATTCTTTTTGTAAACAATAGGTATATATGTCGCAGCCAACTACTTTAATCGGCCGTTTAATTGGTGGCCTAGCCTTTTCATTTAACTGCGCCGATTTTTCAGCGACCTAAGCACAGTATAAATATCGTTTATTGACTTGCCCATGTCACTTACAGTTCTCGTCAAATAACTTTGCCCCTCTGAAGTTGTGTCGAGTGGCTGCGCAATAGTCAAAATTACGAACACACTGCAACTGCGCATGCGTAAGAGACATGGGGGCGGGGCGCGATTTTATGTCTCAGTCTTACGTTTACGTTCGATGCATGCTTGCGTCCCGCTTGCTCCCGTGTACGTGACTGCACCTGCGCGATCTTTGCAAATGGCTAACTTCAGAGGGGCAAAGTTTTTTGTCGAGAACTGTATGTCGCTGATTAAACGGCGCAGTTAAAAAAAAAGGCTTTTAGTGAAACGTAACTCCTAGCTAAGTTACTGTTAAGCGGTCGATAACTCCTAAGGTGGCCCGTACACAGTCAATTATGAACGCGATCCACGGATGGATCATTGATTTTGGTCGTGGATCGCGTTCAAGATTGACCGTGTACGGGTGGCCTCAGGACTTAACGACAAAATTCGGTCGGTAGGCGATCGTTACCTGTCGAGACTGCAGGCCCATAATTCACTTATTAACAAGTGCCGAGTCATCCTAGGTATCCTCTGAAAAAATGAGTATGAAGCAAACCTACAACATTCACTTATAAACCAAATTCTCCCTTGTCCACAGTTGGAACCACAACCACCCATCTGACAGTGGTCAGGGTGAACAGTGATCCTACTCCCGTCAAAGACCACCAGGTCCCGGTCTTTCTGTACAGCAGGCAGTCCTTTGTGGCTGACCAGTGGGACCTGACTACCAACCAGGTAAGATAGACTAGTTTTGATTGTCAAACGCTCTAGGATATCCAGTAGTTGCGAAATTTGTTCGGAAGAGTCACCGCGGCCCTGGAACGCAAAGGGCATTTGGAGGAACACGGATGGGTTTTAGTCAGTAAGAGCCTGATACTCCCTTTTGCTCCACCCAGAGCGGAAGAAGTCATTGAATGTTTTCCCATCCATAAATAAAAGGATATCCAGTTGGGGTAATAGATTGAAGGACTGTCATCTGATGACTCTCATTGGTGTTTGGACTAATCTTATATGTCTAGATGGTTACTAACTTTACCACAGGAATCGTTATTTTGTCCGACATAAATCGCTCATTTGCTATAACGTTGACATATCTCAAAATTTATCTCTTGAAAAAATTGCGCTCCGTTTACTGTAAGCAGCCCTTTCACGTGTAACTTACGTACTGAGCGGCCGTAGGTAATTATTTCAAGGCCAGGGCTGAGTCACAATACTATAATAATAATAATAATCTTTATTGCATGAACATGAGACAACCATACATAGCAACTTAATAAAACACTTATTAGACAAAACTCGTGATAAGTAATTTTGACAGTAAAATTTAGGCAGGTCATACAGTTGGACAATGTGAAATGTTATACTTATAAATATAATAAAGATGGTTTGGTTGTCTTTAGACTGATTCGCCCTATCCCCTCGTACTAGTATAAAACTGTATCACGAGCGGATAGTCTTCCTCAACCTTAGAAACAACAGATTCCCACTAGGAAACAACAGATTCCAGTTACAAGTCACACATTTAACTAGATTGATTACTTACTGTATGGTTATAAATCATAGTACAATTAGGTATATTAATTAAGTTACATTATTGAAATTATCAGTGTTGAATTGTGTTTGGGTATATTTAGAGTTATATAATATTATGTATTATGTATATATGTATATGTTTTATTTATGTTTCTGTGCATGTACAGTTATGTGTGCTTTATAATTATAATTATAATTATAATTATGCGCCTTGTTAATAGCATCTTTTCAGTAGATTTTCAGTGTTGGTGTAGTCTAGTGTTTTCAAATATTTAACCATAGTTTTCATGCATGTTTGGCTATCAAGATTTTATACTGGTAGATATTTATACTGTGGCGCGGCCAAATCGGAGCCAATTAGCACGACGCCTAAGGGTTAGAGAACAGGGTTATCGGGTGTAACATTAGAAGAGACTGAAGTTGTCAAAAGCTTTTCTTTGGAATTACTTTTGCCTTTGTAACTGTTTGTTCGGCTTATTTGATCAAGCCATTCAAGCCTAACGCTTTGAGTTAATTCATGATCAAAGCAATACGTTTTTTTATGAGTTTTATCGTCCGCTCGAGCACTGCCGGGCACACCGGGGTGTGCCGCGAGATTTTCGCGATTTTAATGTTTATTATTACTATTACGTAAGATTTATTTTTTATTTTGGAATTTTCACATGTCAGTGCTAACAGATTTTTCCATAGTCAGATAACTTTTGCCTTTAAAATAAATACTAATGGCGATTTGACATTATTTTCTATAGGTAAAACGCCATTTTTATTCTTCAGGGTAAGATAGCTGACGAAAAATCAACCCATTGAGATTAAAGTGTAATCTTTAAAGGCCTAAACAAACTTACCTGGGGAAGATAACTTATCGTTTCGCCAAATCACCATGCGGAACCGCACGTTTTACTAATTATACAAATAACTCAACTTGATTATCGGCAGCGGATTGAACTAGGGGTGACGTCATAAAACTTTGTAGGTCATTCATTGATGTAGGTTAGTTTTGTGCTAATAAAAAGTTTTTACTTACTTACAAACATAAATACCTACACTATTTATTTAAATGTAAAATTGTTGGGGATCACCAAGTCAATTAGGTGGACATGAGTAATTTAACGATTACTGTAGTTTGTGTGTGTGTGTGTCTATGGCTAGTGCGTGTTGCCAGTGATGAATTATGGAATCGAAACGTGGTCGCTCACAATGGGCCTCAGCAGAAGGCTTAGAGTCACCCAAAGGGCAATGGAGAGAGCAATGCTCGGAGTTTCTATGCGTGAACGAATCAGGAATGATGATATCCGCAAGAGATCCAAGGTTGCCGACATAGCCCGAAGGATCGCCAAGCTGAAGTAGCAGTGCGCACACAGACACATTGCTAGCAGAACAGAAGGTCGATGGCGCCGAAAAGTTCTGGAGCGGCGACCGCGTACCGGAAGACGCAGCGTGTGAAGGCCTGCCACAAGGTGGACCGATGACTTGGTGAGGGTCGCGGGTAGCTGATGGATGCGAGACGCACAGGGCCGATTTTTGTAGGCAAGAAATCATCTGCCTTGGCTAGTCCCAACTATATTGTCGGTTTCAGTCTATCTGGGTGCAGCTGGTGCAGCTGCTGGTGCTGGTTGCAGCCGTCCACAACCCAGTAACTGGGCGATGCGATACACCTTAGCAAGACTGGCATCTGATGTTCGGCTTTTGACTAGGTACCGACTGCTAACCCCTAGAAAGGAGTTGACTAATGGAATGACGGAAAATATGTAATGAAGTACCTATGGAAGAAAATGACATGCTACACCGATCCTAAATGAGTTGGGATATGGACTTCTCACGATCTTCTATTTCATTCGAACGCTGCGCTGTTGGAGGCATCTGCATGTACCGAGCGGTCCACACTGCAGAAGATTGCAAGACTTGGAGACCCATATGGTAGTGCCAAAAAAACTTGCAATAAAGTACATTGACCTTTCCCTAATATCCCTTCGTTCGTAGAAACCAGAACAAAAAAATAAGAACAGTTTTTCATTACAAGAGACCGTAAAGGATTACGATAGACGTTGATTCAGGACAACTTCATGTCTTTACATGTCTTTATTTCTGTTTCTGATATTGAGAAAGTCAATAAATGTACCATCGGTCAATGACCGTTAGATACTGCAAATTTATCTGGTGTCTACCATACCATAGTATGTGGTCACGATCTTCGGAAGTGAGGGAATGGCAAAGAAGAAGTAGATGTGGATGTTGAAATATGCGCGAGCGCAGACTAAACAAATCTATCTACCTACTCGATTCATTACTGGAACTGCGGAACCGAATGATAAAAGCTGGCTAGCTCGAAAATATTTACAAACAAAACAATAAACAAATTTGTTTATCTCGTCCCAATTAGTGTCCATTACTAAAAACGATAATTAATGTTTCTTCAAAATACAAACCGTGCTCGTTAATTAATGATTAATCAACATCATTTACGTGTTTGAGCCTAGAGCCAAACAGAGGTTTTGAAATAATCGTTTGACTTTTCTTAAATTATTGACAGGCTCGTTTGACCCACAATCTCACCTGACAGAAAGAGATGATGATACCATGCTTGCTTAGGCTCTAGACAGACGGACCGCATTTCAACTGCAATCCAACCGCAAATTGCAGTCCGGATGCAGTTTGAATGCAGTTGACACGACTGCAATAGAACTGCACCATACCCACCCGCCCGCACTACTTTAACGCTCCGCCCCCCCCCCCCCCCCCCCCCGCGCATAGAATCAGTAGTAGAAACAAGGTTAGAGTGAGCACACGCGTTGGTCTATCCGTAAATAAAACAAATATGTCGAGCAACAAGGTTATAAGATTTGACGAAGCTTTACTGCTACTTTTACGTCATTGCAGTCGGTGTGCAGTTCACACGATTGCACGCCAACTGCAATCGGACTGCACGTTTGGTTTGCAGTTCTATTGCAGTCGTGTCAACTGCATTCAAACTGCATCCGGACTGCAATTTGCGGTTGGATTGCAGTTGAAATGCGGTCCGTCTGTCTAGAGCCTTAGAAGTAATGTATTAACTCTTCTTGCTCACGGTAGGTACGCGTCGAGGTCCTGTCGCCACCTCTTCCTGGGCCGTGCTCGGTAGAACTGTCCATCTTCAGGCATACATTGTGTGGAGATTTACCCAGAGGTCACTGTCACTTTTTAGGGTTCCGTACCCAAAGGGTAAACGGGACCCTAGCTATTACTAAGGCTCCGCTGTCCGTGCGTCCGTCCGTCCGTCTGTCACCAGGCTGTATCTCATGAACCGTGTTAGTTAGACAGTTGAAATTTTCACAGATAATGTATTTCTGTTGCCACTATAACAACAAACACTAAAAAACAGAATAAAATACATATTTAAGGGGGCTCCCATACAACAAACATGATTTTTTTTGCTCGAAATTGATAACGGCTACAGGCAGACGCTTGAAATATTAACAGAATATTTAGTTATATATTCACTTCAAAAATAAACAATAAAATAAAATAAATATTTAAGGGGGCTCCTATGCAACAAACGTGTTTTTTTTGCCGTTTCTTTTTTTATAGATAATGGTACGGAACCCTTCGTGCGCGAGTCCGACTCGCACTTGGCCGGTTTTTTAAATGCTCTTTTTACATACCTACCTAAGAACATTCGACTCTGTTCTCCCTCGAGTCCCCCAAAGTTCAGGTGTATGACAATGTTTGTCCACTTGAGGCACTCCAACGTGTGCCCCATATTCCGTTTACTCTTTTAATCAACACGGGAAAAACGGAGGTATTTGTAGGATACAAATAAAATGTTGATTTAAAGTACCTATAGTAAAATGATCATAGTATTCACTGCTCACTGCTTACAATCTTGCGCAAGTTTTAGTCAATTATGGTAAAACGAGTTGTTTTGGTCATCACAGCAGGCTCGACCACCGACCACATCTGTCAATATTTGCGTACTATCCGAATTCTTTACAGTAAATTGTAAATATCTGCGGAACTTGACGCACTCAGTATTGGCAACGTTTAAATTATTTTCTCAAAAAAAAACACTAAAGCATGACTAAGTATTTGCAGTGTGTTCAGACTGCCAGTTTGGTTTTAGTTTTCATATTATGCAGAAAATAATCGTTTATTTTCGAATAAGACAACTATTTTAAAAATTTCAAATGTGATAACAAAAACTCGGCGAAAAAGTTGTCATAGTAATCATGCAAGTAATTTAAAATACGGACGTAAAATGATGAAATTGATTTTAGACAATTTTACGTGTTTTTCCCATGGGAGTGGATTTTAAATATTTTAGTAGATATCTACAAAGAAAACAGTAAAGTAAAATGTTACCAATTAAAAAAAAAATATTTATGGTACATGATAGATAATGCTTCATCAAATAATAGAAACAGTCCATCTATTCGTAACAATCGCTCGATCGCTAGTTAATTTAATACTTAACTAAAACAACATTATCAAAGTATCTCAGCTCCAATGCAACACAATCATTTTAAATTGTTCGGAGTTAAAACAGATGTGTCCCATTTGTTTTGTTCACAATATAATAATTATTATCATTCGCGCCGTATTGCAGTCAAATTTATTTTAGTTTCGTGGAACAATACGATAGTTTCAATAAAGTGTTATTTATTCAACATTATATATAATATATGAACAACAAAATTGTACCACGACACTAAAATTATCAGTCTATGGCGACACTTGTGCCAATATATTGAGCGGGAGGTCATTGCACTCGCTGCGTACACTATGAATATATTTCCCGACTAATTTTATCAGGATAATAATGTTAGGTACCTATTAATTACGAATACAATGACATATTAGTAGCACTGTACGCTCGCTTAAGGCCAGGTTTTCCGGAAAAACGTTGTTTTGCATTGTGTAAAATTGTGTTTTATTCGTAAACAACACGGATTTAAATTTTGAAAAAAATATATTACATATTTCACACTTCGATCTTGCGATTTCGGCCGTGCGATACACGATTACTTGCACTTTACTGCATCCAATTAAATCGCAAAGACAAGTCAAAATCAAGATGTAATTATCATTTCATTTGAGTTATATAAAGTTTTGAGTAATAAAACTTATACCACAATAAAGGTCGTAAAAAATGTGATATAAATCGGCCGTCATAATGTGAAATATGAAAATACGTATCCCACTAATTCCAAAATCAAGTGATTTTGTCGTTTCATGAGCGCGCCCCGTGTCATTTAGTCCCGAGCGGAACGTGTTGGAGGTCGGACGTGTGCCAAATTTTTGCGATCCCGCCACCCCCGCTAAGTTCTGTTACTGGCTAAGCCTAAATTGATTACCGCTCTAGCACTGCCGGCACACCAGTGTGCCGCGAATTTAATGTTTATGTTTATTTACGTAAGATTTATTTTTTATTTTGGAATTTTCACGTGTCGAGTGGTTAAATAATAATACTTGTATACAATTTAGTGTTCAAACAGTTGTAATATAGTTAGTTTTTATTAGATGTAGCTATAATTTTGTAAAAAAAAATTGGGGGAAAAAAAGTTGTCACGGCTCTTCGTTGCAGCGGTGACTACTTTTTTTTTATAAACTTTGGCTGAATAAACAAAAAGGTATATAGGTATATACATAATTTACTTTACTAACTAGGTAAGTACCGACACGAAACAGATAAATTTCCACACCGCAAACATGTGTGTAAACAGTTTAATTTAAACCTTATTTCAGTACGCATAAAGACGTGCGCTTTAGTGGTTTAGTTTTCGCGCGGAATAGATTTACCAACCGCATCGAGTATGTAAAACAATTGAATTTGAACCCTATTTCAGAGTGCATAAAGCCACCTCGCGCGCACATGATACAATGATTTACTGTTTTCAAATGTCAAATAGGTAGTTCACCCCGCTACGTTAGTCTTGATGGTTTCGGAGAGTTTGTATAAGTCTTATAATATTTGTTATTTATTAGAAATGTCCGTTTTCACTTATCTTACTCCTAAACAAATGCAAAAATAATAGCTCGTATTTCCTACATGAGAGTTGAATATCGGTGCAATAATGTTGTGGTGTTCATGTAGAGAAGAAATATAAGTGTAGTTATACGCTAGGTGGGTACCTACTCACAGCCACCACAACACAACAAATAATAATATTTATGGTGTCCGCAACGTTTGTGTAGGTCTCGTCTATGCCAAACAATACGCGCAGCGCACTCGTGAGTCGCGTGCCATAGTGTAAAAGTGTTACAGTATGACCATTTCCTATGAAAATATTATAATAACATACTTTTGGTAACGTTTAGGCTACCGGACCAGCTCATTTATGCGCTGTACACTAGAGTCCATCCTCTTACTAATTACTAACAATGTATCAAGTTATGACAAGACATACAAAAAACTATGTGGTCAGTTTGGATAGTTTTTCCAATCCAATGCGTTACTTTATCGGTGTTTATTGGCAAGAGGAAAAATGTATAGAAATTATAAATTACATACACTAAACTGTTTTTAATTGACTATTGTATTGTATATTATTAACCGACTTCCAAAAAAGAAGAGGTTCTCAAATCGACTGTTTTTTTTTGTTGTATGTTTGCTCAGCGATATTTTCGCCAATTGTCAATCGATTTTGATGATTCTATTTTTTTTGGAAGTGTATCTTCCCGGACTGATCCCATTTCAATTTGGTGAAGATCTGATGAAGAACTTCGGAGACAGGTAACGGAACTCTTCATTCCCGTAGGAATTCCCGTTCCCGTATAGCCGTACAGCCTTCCCCATGAATGTAACTATCATAAATTCATAATCATAATACAAAAAAGAATTTCTTGCACCGCGTCGCACGCAGTCACGCAGGCTCGACGCGTTCTCGTTTGGTGGCCGCGTCTTGCGCACCGCCCGTTCGATTTAAAAATATTGTTGAATTATTTTAATTTTACATTATCTCCTATACGGTGAGTTCAAATAACATGCTGTAAAAGACAAAGTTTATCTTCATAAAATTATCTTGATGATGAAGATGAAATTACAAAGTAATATTAAAATAATATTGTTTTAAGAGGTTGTGGTAGGCCCCCTGGTCCAAGCAAATCCAAGGACCATATTCCGTGTCAATCTACTCAGCTAGGTCCATGCAAACCGAGACAGCTACAGTTCAACGAATTTTAGCCAGTTGCATTGGTAACTTTTATTATGTTAACTATTTGATTAAAAAATATAAAAACGTTTTTGTGTTTTTTTTAAATAGCATCTAGGCAAATTCCAAACCATTTATACTTCTAAGCTTTCTTGAATTATAATATTCAAGAATTGTAACATAATTTTCCTAAAGTAAGTGTGCCTACCTACTACTTGATTTTTACGAAGGTATCGCACCAAAGCCAAATAGCGCGCGACGCGTATTTTTGTATCGTACTCGTATTCATAATTTTCGTGTCAGTCAGATTTTAAATCCACCATATACTCTAAAATAAATAAGTATTATTACTGATTTTTAATGATTAGTAATTGGATTCAAGTTTGTACAATACGTACTTAATCCATCTATAACCTTAAAAAATACTTAATAGAAAAATAACACAAAATAAACTTATACTAATCAATTCAAGTTGATCTACTGCATTACTTTATCCTGTGACGGAACTTAGTACCTACCCGAGTCCGTGAACTCATGAGCGAGCGGTGCGCTTGGTGCCCGCGTCTCCCGCGCATCGTAACTTATTACGTATTGCTACTCCTTGCGGGGCCTGGGGTAAGCGTTAGATGCCTACGCGCTCAAGTCAGGCTCGCCTTAAATATCGTAGGTACTGCTGCCCGAAGAACTCAGTTGGACAAAATTGATAGGAAAAACTTAATTTGGTTTTTGTTCTGATCCGTAATAACAAGCGATTAATCGATTTTAATATTTCAATTTCTTACAATAAATACCTACCTACTTATATGATTAATATTTTATTCCGGCTACTCTTAGATTTTCGCAAGAAAAGAAGCTACTTGTATCTATCTAACTCTAAATTCAAATTCAAATTCAAATTCAAATTCAAATTCAAATTATTTATTTCAAATAAACCATTCACAGGCACTTTTGAATTGTCAAGGTCGGTCAGTCAAAAAGATGAAGCTATTTGCACGTTCCAAAGCGTAGATCTCTATGGAGAAGAACGTGCAAGAAACTCCACGGACACTCTTTTAAATTATTTTTCTTTACAATTTTATGGTTACATCATTCCTGTTGAAATTATACAAACATATATGTGAGAACGATGTAAAAAGAAATGCACGTTAAAGTATCCGGAGTAAAAAATAAAAATCAACAACAAATTAAAATAACAAATCATTAAAATAAACCGTGGCAGCCGAGAGATGACCAGTCCAAACTGACGGCGTCCGTTCACGAACATGACGCACGCGCTAGCACCATTCGGCTCAACCATATTTAAGGGAGCCAAATGACCCAACACATGCGCCACCATCAGGTAGACTTTTGAGTGAGCATGACACTCCCAACCGCCAGGGCAGTCAAGTCAATTAAAAAATAAATAAAAGTAGTATAAGGTTCACAGTACTCACACATGTGCCGTTAATTAATGAATTTATACAATGCTAATTACATTGAGTCTATACAATGAAAATATAATGTTTTACAGTCTTCAACGGGTCCAACAATATTTATAAATGCCAAAAGACTAGTTTGTGCGGCCTAGTAACTGTGGAGCTGGACCGGCATTGAGCCAAGCATTATTATCTTCAATATAATCCCCCAACTTATAATATGCTTTCTTGCATAGTGTGCGTTTGATACAAGATTTAAATTTTGTTTCATTCAGTTCTAATATATTAGGAGGTATTTTATTATAACATTTTAAACAGTACCCCATGAAAGATGAGGCTACTTTAGCTAGTCTGAAACTTGGTTGAACTAGTTGATCCCTATTTCTAGTAATATAATTATGTCTGTCGCCTCGTCTACTAAAAAGATGGAGATTCTTTCTAACGTACATAATGTTTTCATATATATATTGACAGGGTACCGTCATGATGTTAATATCCTTAAACAGTTCCCTTAGAGAATCACGTCGGCGGAGATTGTATATCGCTCTTATAGCTCTTTTCTGCAGAAAAGAAAAGGTACCTACCTACCAAATTCGTCAAAATCGGTTCAGTGTTTTAATGTATACGACGATAAAATGTACTTTACAAACAAACTAATTTTGGCATCTATTTAATATTAGTTGGGATTCCCAGTGATATTTAAACTAAGGGTGCTAATTAAACAGACATCTTTTTAATAGCATTATTTGCCTCTAAAAATCTACATTGCCTTCTAAATTACTAAGTCAGCCACAATTAACGAACGTCTGAATGATACTATCTTAGCCACTAGTTATCTTCTATGCAAGCCACTCTAAATACAACAGACTCAGCATGGTGGTTATTTTTCAGCATCTAAATTTGTGACACGCATTCAAGCAGTAAACTTCTAAAATACTATTAAATGACATCAAAAAATATATTCTATTAGCTTCTATTTCATTAGTATCATAAAAAAAAATAATCACGAAGGGGATGGCGGGGTCTGTTCGCTCGCTTCGCTCGCTCACTTGACCCCGCCATCCCCTTCTAACCTAACCTGTCCGAGTCGGGGTGCCCCAAATCCCGAACTCGCTGTAAAATGGTGATGTGATATAAATTCCGTGGCTGAGTTAGTAATTAGGTGGCAATAAATAAAAAGGACAAGTTAATATAATTGTTGATCTTTACTTGACGTTTTCCTTAGAATATTTAGTTGGCGTTGTAAAAAAGACGTTTATTTAAAAAGAAGTTTATTAGAGGCTATCACATTTTCCCGTTGCTTAGTTATAAAATGAGAAGTTTGATCACGTGGCTAATAAAATAAAAGTGTGGCTAGACTTATTATTTCTCTTAAACTAATACCTACGTCATTGAATATTCAAGGTTATATTTATGAAAAAATAAAGATTACTAATATTTATAAATAATCCTGAACAAACAGTTATTACTTACCGTAAGGGTTTTCATGTCATTTTTTTATTAAATAAGAACCGGTCATTAAGTAGGTCGCAATGCACTTTATCTTCCGAGAATCGGAAAAAAAGTACCGAAGATCATAAATTGGATACGTGCAATAAACTTTTTTCGTTCTGTGGCGCGTGACATTTTGAATGAGCCGGTTGGAATTAAATTTCTTTTTGGTACTGGCAATAAAAAAATCGTTACTCCGTTATGTTATGTATAAGACATTTTAGTCGATTCTCGATTAGTATATTTTAGAATCGAATAAGAAATGGGAGGATGTGCCTACCATACCTCAAATATGTATCTTTTTTTTCCTAGGTAAAATATTTTGATGTCTTGGAATAGGCAGATAAATTTATTCACCACATTATCCAGTGGCTTATCGAAACAGTGTCTCATGAAATTAATATTTATTGATCAGTGTTACTTCACAGTACCAACTTGCTTACCATAATAATGCTTTGATTTTAATAATTTTGTATGTAAATCTATAGTTCGGTAGTACCTATCAGTTGAACGCAGAGTACAATGTGTTCAGTTCAATAACCGTTACTTTATGATTATGAAATATTGTTACGTAATAAGTTGCAAATTAATATGTTTTTTTTTTTTACGAAACTTTGCCCCACACTAGGAATTTCTCCTGTTTCGTGGGTGCGTTTACAAACATACAAACTCGCATGCACAAACAGCCAGACCCGGAACAACTATCTGTAGGCCATACAAATATTTGTTCCGTGCGGGAATTGAACCCGCGACACGCAGCGCAGCAGCCAATCGCTCAACCACTGCGTCAACCGTGTCGTCAAATGTGGCATAAGCACCTAGCATAATTATATCAACAGTTACGGCTAGGTAGGTTGCAGCTTGCAGCCCCAGCTGCAACACGCAGAGGTTCGTTTTTGAGAGGTAACGGGTTTCCATGGTGATCACCAGGGTGGTTTTAGTGATGCAAAATCCCACACTCCCTGATCCATACCCCAGAAGTTAGGCCAAGGCAATTGGTAAGTCAGTGGTACATTTTGTGTTTTTGCACTACGTTATACTGGTGATGTGGTCCTAGAAGAAAGTGCGTTATAAAATTAGCATATGTATAAGTAATTAGAACACGTAAAATATCACGTGTTGGACATTATATTCTTGCTAGAATTCCACATTGTAAATATGTCTAGAAAACAGAACATTGTCGCCACTATTTCCCTGAAGATTGCATTATTATTAACATTGACGCATGCGATAAAGTCTCCGATTTAAAGACCACCACGCAGGAGAAGCGACAGGCTAATAAAAGTATATCAATGACACGGTAACTAATTTACAAATTAGAGTTTTCCCGCGGCTTTGCTCGTTTGGCATGCCCACAGGAACCGTTAATTTTCTCGGCATTTAAAGCATAATTATGGCACTCAATAATATCTACTGTAGAATTCTCGTAATCCAATCAGTTCTTCCCGAGATTAATTCATTACTTATTATTCCTACAAAAAAAAAATTACCTTTAAAAAATTTAGGTGCACCATACATTGTGATTTTTTATCACTATATCCAGACAATCTGCTGTTTTTTTCTTATGCCTAAATTGTGTGTATGATTGATATCTAATGACTGGATCTACGTAAATAATATACTTACTTTTGTTTTATATTTTTTTGGTTATTAGAGAATTCCTACTTAAGGCGTTTAGTACGCCTTTGTATTGCAAGCTTTGTGTTGCATGAAGTTTTAATAAATCAAATCAAAATCAAGCAGAATAAGTTTAGATTGAATCATTAAATTCATACCTACATGAAGTCAGCATAAATTTAGTATATTAGCGGTACAAACGTAGCGTGCAGATAAAGAGTGCGTCGAACCCGCTGATATTGTACACAGAATATTTCGGGACGCGTGCGGCAGTGCGCCTGCGCCAGGGATGCCAAACACTGTGTTTACAGGAAAACGACGCAAAACACTAGACTAGCACATAATCAGTATCTAAGTAGGTAAGTAATTTGTGACGACTACGAAGTAGGAGCAATTGTGCTTGGCTTCTAACTTGGGATTCTGAAACTAACTGTACGGTCACAGATAATATAATACTAGCTTATAATAAGGGGCAATAAAGCCAGTTATCGAGCGTGTTTAAAATTTGGGCATTTGTCATTGTAGTGTGTCAGCTCCATAACGGTTTCACGTTTGGCTTTGGGCGTCTATTCCGCCTTGTGTGCAATGACAAAGTTGGCTCACTTGCATCGAAATCACTTTTGTATAATACCTCCCTTGATGGTTAGCGATGTGCACTTTTTCCTAGAAGTAAAATATTCAATCTTATCAATCTTACCCCCCAGGTTATAGCTACCAGGAAAAATAGACTCAATTTTATGCTTAATAATAAGCTGAGCATAGAGTATATAATAGTCATTGACCGTTAGTCTATACGAAAAATGGATTCCATCATAAAAAATCCACCAATCGCTTTTTCTGAACGCCTATTCTTAAGCCTGCCCTTTTCTCTCAGGAGATAAGTTCTTCTTCACACACCATCTATCCTCCAATTTCTTGATCGCAGTCGCCAACACATTCCTCTGTTGGAAACATTTTTATCAAAATAGTCTCCAAGTAAACAAAAATAAAACATGTTTTTTTCTTTTTCATTCTTAAAACTCACGATCTCCGAAGCTTTCATTCGAAATTCGAATTTCAGACATTCGAAAACCAAAATAAAAAGCATAAATGAAACGCAAGCAATAGACAAAACGGCCATGACACCGGCATTGTCGGCAGCCCTAAACCACGTTTAGAAAACAAAACCAAAAAGTTGTCAGTCCATGCGTTTTATTTTCAGTGCGTTTCGAAATCCAACTAGTTTTTAACGGAATCCACGATACAGCTGTTGATTTATAAAGTATTAGGTGTGTAAACGAATAATGTCGATGGATAGACGATTTGTTAAAACAACACTCGTTCTAGTGGTGATTTCATCGATATTTCTGTTGTTTTATAGCTATTGAATGTTGCCAGCGTGCTATAAAATGGGAAAAGTGGCATGATGCTCGATGAAATCACTTTTCTTTTTATTTTATAGGTCAAGAAGGAAGGTAGGCTGCCTGAATAACAAAGTAGAATCTTCTATCAATCGGTCTTCCTTTTTCTTCAGTATTTTAAATGTAGTGATTCACTGCCCGCCATAACTCAGAAACTGGGGCGATACTATACCCATTGGCAAGACTGGTATCAGATTTTCTGGCTTCTGACTACCAGTAACGCCAGCCAAAGATCTACAAATGACAGCCGGGACCGCTTAACGTATGAAGACTAGATGCTCGGAGGAGTCTCGGTATGTTAAGATGGTCACCCATCCACAGGCTGACCTCAGCAAGCGTTATCTCGAAAGTAAATGATAGCTCGAAAGCACTGATTTCACCGCCCACACCGCGCGGTCCCCGCATGCTTCCACGTCGAAAGTTTGAAATACCGATCCTAGCGCCACAACATCAAATTAATTCAATACGCCAACTGATTCAGTTTTTTTTAAACGTTAAAGTGTGGGGCACACTAGGAATTTCTCCTGTATCGTGGTGGTGCGTTTATAAACATACAATCTCACATACACAAACAGCCAGATCAGGAACAACTATCTGTAGGCCATTAAAATATTTGTTCCATGTGGGAATCGAACTCGCGACACGCAGCCTGCTGCGCTGCGTGTACAAACATTTTAATGGCCTACAGATAGTTGTTCCTGGTCTGGCTGTTCGATTCCAATCGCTCAACCACTGCGCCAACCGTGTCGTCAAACGTAGAAAAAATACGCACGGAGCCGTGCCAGGACCAACGGCTTATCGCGTTTTCCGAAGCACGGAAGAGTCAAAAAACATTTTTTCGAGACAATCACCTCACCACAACAACAACACACTTGTAAAAGACAAGAATATGTCTGATGTAGTGATGTCACACGATGAAGTCCGCAGGCGACTGTTTGCAAACAATAAGCGCCACATAGTGGCAGTCAAACTTGTCAGACTACTGTTCAAATCGATTACGCAGCAGAACATCTAATTGCTACCTTATCTCAAACATGTTTATAAGACCTAATGACACATGACATAACTAATATATACAGGGTGTTAGGGACATCGTAACGCAAATCACGAAAAGGCTACACTTAATGCCATTAACCAAATTGTAGAAGTCATTAACTCACTAATGATCGGTTTACAGACCACACATGAAAAATGTCTTTTCTAGACGGTATGTTAGACGCTACACACACATGGGTTAGTCAGTGTTTTGCTATTAGGCAGGATGCGTTGACCTTTTGCAACAAAACAGCTGAGCAGATGCCTAATTCTAGTTTTGCATTGCTTTTTTTTAGTGAAAGTAGTGATTTAATTATTTTTTTATAAAAAATCACATTGGGTTGGGTAAGAATAACGATTATGAACAGTCTAAAGTAAAAAAAAACGCCTGAAAAAAAGGAAAAAATGAGGAAAAAGCCGACGAAAAATTCCAACGCGGGGGGGTCTAGAATCATGTCCTGGATCCATGGTATTCGTTTGTGCGTCGATGTCCCTTACACGCTGTATAGACAAATTCGTAGTAGTCGTGTGTGAAACTCTGAAGCAAGTTAGGAAGACCACTCGGGTCCACTCGGTCTATTCTGTTACATCTCACCGAGTAAACTTAGGTTGAATGAGCATGTAGTCAGACCATAGAAACAAGATTTATTTATTTATTTATTTACACACATATATTTCACAGATCAGGATGGTCGGTGACCCCCAAACTAGACATTATTTGCCTGTATCTTGAGGGTCAGAATTGCCACATTTTAGATTTGACGACCTGGTTAAAAATTAAAAACATAATTAAAGTTAGTTAATATTAAAAAAAGATAATCTAATTAACCCAAAACAGCCTTGAACTTGGGAACGATTAATACAAAAATATAATATACCTACTACCGACTAACAATTTTTATTAGTGCAAATAATAATTTGTGAGATCAGCAGTGCGATTCAGCAGTGCGATTCTGTAAACATGTCGAAGTGAACACTTGGGCGGAGTGCCCGACGGGTGAGTTGTCAAACCATACAAATAAGATGGAATGACAGCTCAGCAGTGCGATTCTGTAAACATGTCGAAGTGAACACTTGGGCGGAGTGCACGACGGGTGAGTTGTCAAACCATCAAGATGGAATAACAGCTCTATTGTCGTTCACTCCGCCAAGGTGAACACCGTGAGATGTCGACAGAATCGACCGGCTGTAAACATGTCGAAGTGAACACTTGGGCGGGGCGCACGACAGGTGAGTTGTCAAACTATACAAATAAGATGGAATGACAGCTCTATTGTCGTTCACTCCGCCAAGGTGAACACCGTGAGATGTCGACAGAATCGACCGGCTGGAGATCCATAAATAGATGGAATGACAGTTCACTTCATCTAAGTTTACTCGGTGAGATTTGATGATTAACAGAACAGACCGGCAAATTAAATCGTGGTTGCCTTGACGGCCATTTTAATTTTTAACCGACTTCAAAAAAGGAGGAGGTTCTCAATTCGATAGTATTTTTTTTTTGTTATTATAACCTCATGTCTCCGTCATTTATGAACCGATTTGAAAAATTCTTGTTTTATTTGAAAGGATTTTCGATTGGTCCCATTTTTTAGCCAAATAGCTGGACAAATCATCCATGTATACGAAATTGCGTATTCTTTCCTGTGACTTTCCAGTGCTGTTGTTAGGAGTGGGTACCACTAAAAATTTAAAAATAAAAAACTTTTTTACAAAAAAAAGAAATGACCAAAAAAAACACTACAAATTACAAAATAACTTTAATTTCCGAAGTTGGTGTTAAATTACCAAGAAACAATCAAAAACACCGACTTTCGAAATTAAAGTTTTTAATTTTTACGGCAGCAGATGATCGGAATAACTTTAAATTTAAAGTAAGTATAATGAAAACAAAACACTGACTGCGGTTCTCTAAATTAATTCGTTGTTTGCTTTGCGGTATTTGCCTGCAAATGTTGAGAAACAGGTTTTAGCTAACCCAATTTGTATAACCAATACATTATTCTCACTAAACTATAAATTTAATTGATTTCACTGTTCCATTCTATGACATGCAATCTCAGAGGATGTCAGTATCAATCAACACGATAAATGAAAAGAGAAATGGCCGCAATTCCGCAGTTTCAACTCGCTTCTGTGCGTTTCTCAACACTGTTATCCCAAAAATCATCACCATCATTAATCACTTTTAACTCTTCAGTAAATTACGCTAACGACTTTATTAATATCTGTATAATACATTTATCATTGCCCATTGTTTTATAATTCGAATACTAAGCTCCCGATAAACTGTAGTTACCAGAACATGGCCCGGGGCTATATCTCGTCAAATTAATAGCTCTGTACTATATCGAGGTCAATAGGCGCCGGCGCATAATATACACGAATGAATTAAGTCGAGTTTACTGTTCTTCTAAATATGGTAACCTCTATTTAGTTGACTTTTCGTTACCGAAATTAGAATCGACTAATTTTGAGTTGTTGCACATCACTATAGCTATAAAATTTGGTCACATGTCAGTTAGAATTTTGTGCCGAGGTATATTTTGGAGGCCTTAAATTCATTTGAAGTCAACACAGGATAGTTCGGTTAAGCAGTTGACAGCCCTGGCATGCTGAATCTGCGAGTGGCCACGTCCAAAATAAAAATTATAGTTTGATAGATTCAGGTTAGAATGGAATCAAACCCAATCTCACCTGAGAAGGTAAGCAATGATGTAGGCGGCGAAGGAGCATGCTTGCCTAGAAGTAACTACTCTTGGCTTAAATAGCTTCAGTTTGTTGCTTTCAGGAATATAAATATCCGTACCAAGACAGTTATTTTGAAGATTTAGCACAAGCTTTAAATTAACAAAATCATATGTTTAGGAAGGTTTTTGTGTTTCTTGATCTCGTTACGAACCCTTCTATTTTCTGACTTAAATAACTTGTTTCTTTCATGTCATGTCAAGATGTTAAATTGTTGATCCAATATTTGGGACGAGATTGTCGATGACGGCCGAGCTTATTTTTATCACCCACGTAGAGATAAATATGGATAAAAAACAAAACAACTTGATCTTTAACGTAATATATATTTTTTTTTTACGTTTCGTGCCGTCATTCTGGCCAGATTTGTATTTCGTTGCCGATTTTTTATCTTGAGTAGTATTCTAGTTTCTTGGATGGAACTTTTTATGAGTTTCTGTTTTAGTTTTGACAAAAAATTGTATTGTTAGCTTAATTTAACGCAAAAAACAATGTTTTTGATTAAAACTCTGCTTATCAGAGCTAGAGTTTTAGGTCTTAGATGTGACACAAACACCTACAAAGCCAGCATTCACAACACAATGCACCTGTAAACAAAAAACTAAACGCATGTCAAAACGTTGCAGCAACGATACAAAATAATGTTCTAAACACAGCCGGTTTATAATGCGAGATATAAAAAGATAATTTATATGTCGAGCGTGTCGCGCAAGATAAATATGGCTGTTGCTATGTGTCGTAATGAGCCGTTGCTCGTGCTTAACCTAAATTTGGAATTGCTTAGCACAAACGAGCAACTTTTAAACTGCAACAGATGCAACAAAACAGATGCTATTGTGTGGGCTCTCGTTCAAAATAAGTTGGAGTCTATCTCAGTAGACTACTTCTATGGCCTGAGTGTATTGAGAGATTTGATGTCCCTACATATTTCCCCTTATTATTGTATTGTATTGTATTATGTATTGTACTCACGGTTCTTCTGAGACTTTTTAGCAGTTGATTCTTAGACAGACATGATTAATAGGGTTTCTTATGCGCTCCTAAAATCAGACCTAATTAATCGAATTTAAACATTGTGACATTTAATCGCAATTACCAACAGGTGCCTTTCATATCTGGAACCACTTAATTTATGTTTTTACTGAACCCTCATTCGCAGAACAGTGGTGCGACCTTCGTATAATACTTACATTGTGCAGTCTAGACTGACTGGTATATTTTTATCTGCTATCTTATCAATATAAACTGTATCAATATTTTACATGTCGTTATCTGTAAACATGTTAATAATATGGAATATCATTGGAATATTTGCATATAGATAGATATATGTGTTATTCTTGGCCATGATCATTTTAGAGTAGATTCAGTTCCCCATGGATACTCACTGCTTAGCATTGACTGCCTACGACCTTGGGGGCCTTATCACGTCTTGATTGCTAAAGAATCTTCGAAGTGATGCTACGTTGTGGTGTCTGCTCGCGGTGGTGCAACTGTTGCTCTGAAGTTGCCCGTTTGCACCCTGTTGACCATTTAGGAAGCTATATTCTCGTCTGTAAAGTGACATCATGAAACGTGTTTATTAGGAGCTAGTTTGCGTTGATAGTCTAATTTGAATTTATATGTAAAGCAATGTCTCTAGCCAGACGTTCCTAAGTTGGTCTAGTTTTATTTGTCACCTACGCATTCACATTCTGTCCTTTTATGTAGACTAGCTATTGTTTGGCATACAAAGTTAATGCTTGCACAAAATGTATTATAAGTAGTAAAAAAATCAAGGATTTAGTCGAATAGTCGTTTATTATCTACAACAGAGCAGGTAGGAACACCACTAGAAAAAAAGGCCTTGGTCCTTTAGAGTCCCCATACAGCGATGGTCAATAGCTATTTCTGACAATGAGATCGATAAAATAAATTTACGGTTTAATATCGATCGAGGATTGTTTAAAATCGACGAAATTGGTAGGCAACAGGCGTGCTCTTAGGATTGTTTTAGAAACTTAAAATTCTACTCCTTGATTTAGTCGTTAAGATTTTGTATTTTAGCTAAACTGTCTAGACACGAATTAAATAATAAATCATAATAAAATTACAACGATTTCAGTTTTGTTCTAATGCTTTATCTAGTTAATTTGAAGCTTTGTCTATTTATATTCTGTTAACAAAGTCTTTTTAAGAACGAATAATAAATACTTAAGTAGTTAAAAATTCTTCTTTCGTTTAGTTTAAACGCTTACTTACCCCCTTATTAATATAAACTTTTTAACCAATACATACTTAAAATATTGTTTACGACATTCTAAATTCAAATTTTCCATAGAATTTTTTTAATAAAGAGTCTGCTTATCAGTATTTTAGCTAAGTAATGGTTATATTTTTTATGAATAAATCTGTTAGAGCGTTACTCTAACGGTTTTTTAATTGTTTTTTTTATTTATTAATATGTAGATGCGTTCAATCTCAGTCACGCGTTGTATTCTTAACAGACACGATTTAATTGTTTTTATAGATCAACCAAGTAGATAAACGAAGAATAACAATTTAATTTTAACTTATTTACCAGTTTTATTACTTGTTTACGGATTAAATGAACAAGTTTCAGCTAATAATACTTATTCATAACTACTGTTTCAAGGCCGCCATACTTTTAAAAATAGGTATACTGAATACTGATACAAAAACACTTGTAAAAGTAAATACGTCCATAGTAAATAAACGTTTCACCCAAAACAATGTGTTTATGAGATCATCGCCCGCGAAAAATACCTACTTTAATAGAAACTTGTTAAAAATAATGTTAAAAACCGATGAAACGATAAAATTGTGTTTTAAAAAATCGTAAAACTGTCTGGTGATGGAGAAATAAATACCTTTTGCATTCCCGCGCAAATCTTAGTCATCCGAAATGTTTTTGTTCTATTAATCTAAAATCTTTGTAGATCTAGAAATTACTATTAGGCACTTGCTCACAAGAAAAAAACTCCCACGTAAGTAAAAATAGGACTTCTAGTCTAGTTTATTGTAGCGCAATCACCGTAATGTCTTTAAGAGACGTCGTCAGTTGTTAGTTCCTATTAAATCTCTCTAAATAACAGAAGGAATTCTTAATTCCACAAGACAAGTCAACTCTACTTACTCTCAACCATTGCAACTCCTGAGAGCCAAAATCAACAGTGGCGACCACCAGAAAACGCCGAGTCAACGAAGCTCGGCAAGTCCCGGAGAAAAGATTCAACTGTCTTTGATTTCGCACAGCGGAGGAATGCGAAAAACATTCAACCTTAAACACCTGAAGACCTTCAACAAATTACACGCATAATAAACCTGTGTCGGTATTTACGATCAAAAGGAAATCTATAAAAGAATATTAATTGCAATTATTATCATACAACCAGTAATTACGGTTCTTTGTTATTAATTGCTTGATAATCGACCAATAAACGGTAGCGAGTGAGTTAGTCGATTATGTAAATAGTGCAGGCGCAGCACTAGCGCCGGCGCTATTCGGAATTCGAATACTTTCTTACTACTATTATTATAAATACGAAAGTTTGGACGAATGATGGGCAGGACAGCTGAACGAATCTAGATAAAATTTACCACGGAGATAGACTGGAATAGCAGATAGAGTTTTCGTCCCTGGAGCATGTTCCCTTGGGATAATTTTCGACAAATACGCAGGCGGATCTGGTGGCAGGAGTTAGTTTTGTATAATTTTGATTGCCTTCTTTAGTGCAGGCCACGTTTGGACACTAGGCTTGGAATTAGTAAATTAAATATAACAGAATTATTTTGAACGGGTTTTGGTCGGGTGTAGCTTAGTATGAAATTAATTGAAATAGTAAGCGGCCAATTTAGAATGAGTTTTTAATTTATTAAAAGTACCAATTCAAATAAAATTTATAACATATTTTAATGAGTAGGTATGTATTTAGACTCTTTATAAGATCTTCATTCCTGGTGATATTAAAAATATTAAGCCAGGTTCTTTGTCAAAATGAAACTTAATTTAATAACTAGTTGTTTCCTAGAAGGAAGTCTTAAATCATAATATAGTTGGCAGCTAATTATAACAATTTACAGAACAACCTAGTTTCCCCAATTGGATTTAATATCTTTTTTTTCTGGCCTCCTATTGCACATTTAGGCAAACCGTACATTCTAAAGTGATGAAAGAGTGTACCTATGCTTCAAAACATTAGAAAAAAAATGCTGCAGAGCGATTCTTGTCGTTGGACAATCGCTCGATTCGAAACTAGAATGCCAGACGAGCTAGAATGCCTCAGTAATCCCATAAAACATAATATAAGGTGCAAGTTATCTTTCACTCCTAATTTAGTTTATTATAATATTTAAACGAAAAATGAAATATGAAAAATGAGGACAAAATATATCAAAGGTTTTTTTAACGCGGAAATGTTATTTTTAAACGATTTTATAAATTTTTATTTTTTTTTTTTTTTTTTTTTATTTATGAATGAGCTAGCTCTTGACCTCGATCACGCCTGATGGAAAGCGATAGATGAGGTCCATGATGAAAGCGAGCGTGCCCAGAAGATGCCCTGAGGCACTGGTACTTCCACGCGTCGACGAAACACAGCAGGCTGCTTGACGCCGAACTCCGGTGGGAGGGTGGTCGCGAACCAGGCGGGCGTTAGCCCTACCACCGCAAGGGAAGGATTGGTCAGTCTTATAAGGTGTTAGGTGAGACTGTCCAGGATGCGCCGAGCGCTCGGTTCAGTTGAGTGTCTGATGGAACAAATTGCGCTACTCGAGGAGGCTCCTTCATGCATCCCAAAAAATATTTTTATGACTTTATGACTCCATTCAGTGGCCATTGGTTGATCGTGGCGTGGAAATTTTATGGGCTCGTTAAATTCCAAGATGGCGGATGCTTTTAATGCGCTGCTATTTGATGGAGAATCTAAAAAATTACTTGTTTGTAAGAAAAAATATTCTGTATTGGATCATGGATGGATCTATATTATTCGAAAGTAGAAGCAACCTTCTTTTGATCTTTGTTTCTTGAAATACAGGGCTAGTTTTCAATGATCAGCCATTTTTTTCAACCAAAGACACGATTTATGCAAAAATACACTGACAAAAATGTAATGAATAGGATAATACGTGTTTTCTGATGCCTGGAAAAGATTAGGCTGGTCATTGAAATATTCAATTAACTATAGCTATACAGGTACAGTAGCGATGGGTATGATATCTAACAAATAGTATGCCGATAATCGTAAAAAATCGATACCCAATACGTCTGCGATTGTTCATTTACTTTAACCTTATAAATGGGGTTAATTAAATTATCTGGACAAACTTCATAAACCATGTGATAACAAAACAAAAAAAAAATATTTTCGTCAAGTCCATCTTAATGATTTCCCCCATAAGCTGTGATTAGTATCTTGGATTAACTAGTTTTCTTATTACCCTGGCTGATATAATGATTCGATTTCCCTAAACTAGCCTAGGAATTCAGTAGCTACCTAGGTCAGTTGCTCCTAGGATTTTATAAAAGCGTCAATTATAGTAACTATGTACGTGTACGAGCAATACCAACAAAATACATATTATTTATCTCGCTTAGATGCGTTCCCTTCGAGCTATTCGATTGCCAGTCCCTTTCCAAGGTCGGCTGGGCAAGTATAACCAATGATGGTTGAGGCCCTACACCAGTTAGCCGAAGGTCGACATTCAACTGTTTATTACGAAATAGGAAGCAGCATAGCTGTGGGGCAATTCTATTAATTTTTAATTTCAATTTCCATACCTACGTATTTGACAGATTGCGAGTCGACTGAAATGTGAATTAGAACGTTTGCTTAAAAATTTGCAGAATTGGCACTCAGGTTTTTGGCTGTTGTGAATTGTTACACTCAAGACTCAGCCCGTAGCTTATACCACAGGCATCGTGAATTCTCCGGGATTAATGTCTGTGACACTCGGAGTTTCTTTTTTTACTCCGCTCTGAGTGGAGCGAAAGTGTCAGACTCTTACTGACTAAAACCCATCCTTGTTCCTCCAGCAATGTTCGCATCTCAGTAGCAATCTGTCTAAGCCTTTTTTTGAATTGTGAATGAGAACGTTTTTTAAAAATTAGTAGAATTGGCCCACAGAAACTAAGAAGAAATTAAACTTATCATATCTAAGATATATTCAAAACTTGTAGCTAGTGTAAGGTAACTATTCTTGGAAATCAAAAGTAAAGAGCTGTGTCATAGAAAACACAACATTTCTAATAGAAACTTATAATCAGTTCGGATCAATAGCATTTTTTAGGTGAGAAGATTAAAATTTTAAACCTTTCGCGGACCCTATTTTGACCCTTGCGGACCACAGGTTGGGAACCACTGCTCTAGAGCCTGGTCACAGTGTAATTTTCTCTAAGTAAAAAACATTTTGTAGGTAATTGAATCAGTACTTTCAGGGATATTTCTTTCTTCCTTTTGAACAACAAAGAAACAGTATTTTATAAACTATTAGTAAATTTTTATTAGATGATGGTTTTGGCCTTGAGGCCCTTTACGTCCAGTTGACTAAAGGTCGGCAATCAATTGTTTTTTTGTAGGAAGCAAATTTTCATTTTGTTTTGATGGTGACGCATCAAACTCTTTATATTTATGTACTAGAGCACTATGTTGCTCCTACAGATGATGTTATTTGCGTTGGGTGTGTTGATGTTGGCAAAATAGAGTGGTAAACACGCGAATCTTATAAATGTTATACAAAATAGCTCTGGATCAAAGGAATGGGAAATTTTGTACTATGTTTGTATTTTATATTATTTTGTATTAAGTATATTCAATTTATGTTAGTTAATGATATCTTATACATATACACTCGCGTGCAATAAACTGGAATCACTTCCTCCCGCGGTGCTCAAACAATTTTTTTCAATTTTTATGAAATGGTCTATGGATTGTGGTGTTTCATTTGAAAGGTAATTTTGTAAGCTTTGAAGTCATATCAAAAATATTCATAATTAATTTAATTTTATACCTAAATTTAGGGAATTATTGCAATAGGTCGAAGTTGTGGGACGTCTAAATGAGTTGGATTTGGAAGTAAATGTGAAAGGATATTTTTTATAATTTATGTTATTTACCCCTCAATATTTTGTGTTACTCTACCCCTAATGACTGCCTGTAAACGGTTTTTGTATTTTTGGAATGGTATTTTAACATTTGAAATAGGTACCTACTTATTTGCGAAGTAAAAAATTTTCGTCAAACATAAGTGAACTAAATAACAAACATAAAACAAAGTTGTCAACATAATCATAACTTAGCACGTAGTAACTATTCAGTAATCTGTGACTTAGCGAAGTAAGTAGGTATCTCTAAAAAACACTTAAAATTTCAGCATAGCAACTATCTTACGTCTACTATCGCCAAGCCGTTACATGTCAAAGGGTCACTAACCCCTATCAGAAATCCGGTATCTACCCAGATAATGAATATTTATTTAGCACCAAATCTTTATCGCCCAGCCTTCTACTTCGATTAGATACAAAGTGAAAATGTTCCGAAATGCATACTTACTGTTTTGATAACCATATCGGTGAGCAAATAGTCTTATGTTATGGTATCGTCAAGCAGTCTAGATCAGCCAGATTTGCGGAAATTGTTCGAAAGAGTCATCGCGGCCCTGGAACGCAAAGAGCAGGAGGAACACGGATGGGTTTTAGTCAGTAAGAGTCTGACACTCCTATCCGCTACGCCTAGAGCGGAAGAAGTCATTTGATAATTTCCCATCCATAAAAAAAAGCTGATAGATTTTTCCATGAATGATAGACGAATTTGACGCATTTAAAATTCTATGTATGTTATACTTTTAATCAGTTCGGGTGACGGTGACGGTTTAATTTCAGCTCTTGGAGCTATGTCCCTCATATTGCAACTGTATTCTGAGCTTTTTGTGGTTATCAGGCATAATACTCATCTACCTATTGCAAATTTCTCTATGCAAAGATAACGTAGCGGTAGTGAAAACACTGCGCGTACCCTAAATAAAATTGGATCATCATCTACCTAGCCTTTTCCCAACTATATTGGGGTCGGCTCCCAGTCAAACCGGATTCAGCTGAATACCGGCTGCTTACCAGACCTCCACAACCCATTAAATGGGTAACACGATACTCCTTAGTCCTTGGCAAGACTGTCAGATTATCTGGCTTCATAAGTTGGTGTGGTCACCAACTTATGAAGCCAGATAATCTGCCATCAACCATCAACCATGCCATTAACCATCTGGTGATGGTTCTGATGCCTATTTAAAATAACCAACATAGTGGCATAATATGAGAAGCTTACAATCCTACAATTTTGTAACTTTCTTTCATACGTTTTCTGCCATAGTTATATAAAAAGAAACCGTCACGACTCACGAAAATCTGACAAATATCTAGGTATTTTATAATGATGTGTCCGTCGAACGCCCACTGTTTTCCGAATTTGGGAAAACATTATAATGGGCATGGCCTACTGAGCTAAACTTGGAGCTTGTGCTGTTATTGTCTACTAACCTTTTGTGGGTATCATGACGTTCTACCATAGATCACCATAATAAATAGTCAGCCTTCTCTCAGACGTGGATTGTTTATAATGTATATTTATAAACATCTTTTTCATAATAATACAAGGTGTAACCCGTGTACTTAATTGAAAAGTTTTGTCGTGATATAAAACTACTGTTGCATGCACACTTAACAACTTTCTTCAAGGATGTCATGTCAGCTCCCAAAAAAAAAATAAAGTCCGATAATAATGATGTTAGTCATCCATAATAGCTCAATTCTATATTAACAAAAATAATAGCTCAATTCTATAATTAACAAAAATTACTTCAACTTTAATTCAATGAAAGACCTTTTTGTAACACACACATAATTGGGTCACATTTGTACCGTATATCAACCATAGGTACCTACTTGAAAAATCAGACCAAAGTCTACGATAGCCGATATACTCCCATATCAAAACAAACCAGTTACCAACCGTTTGGTATAATCCTGCTAAATAGAGAAGTGGTCTCTAAATATGACATGGTAGTGTGATCGGCCCCTATATTTATAGAATTGTGTAAACTTTGCTTGACGACAGCGCAGTCGCGAGTTGCGAGACGTAGCAGAGGTGCTCAACCTGTCTAAACTAATATTACAAATGCTAAATGTATTTTGCGCAATTTAAAAGTAAATAAACAATACCTAATGATATAAAAAATTAAAAAAATAAAAAAAATATTAGGATGTGAAATTGAATGTTTTTAAACAAAGAACCGACGAATCGTCAAACCTAAGTGTCGTCAAACCTAAGTGTCAAGTGTTAGTTGGCAGGGCACATTAGCTCTCAAAGCAGAAATAATGATGATGATAGTAAAGGGTAGAGTTGTTATTTTATGCAATTGTACCAAGTACTTATACGTATTTTATAGAAAAATTATATAGTACCTACGTAAAATACTATATTTTCAGCGCCAACTCAAATACTAAGGAGTTTTTTTTATAAAATATCATACAAGGCCGAAATACATTAATAGCTAACCTGCCGCCGGAATCCGGTAGATGCGAAAAAGTGTTAAAATCATCGTTATTTGTTCGTGTCCTGTTTTATTGAAATCTTCCTGTCGTTAATATGTTGGTAGGAGTTCTATTGTTTCGCGTTTACATATTCATGTGGCAATATTTTGTCAATCAAATCAAGGTTACCGAAAAATCCGAGATATGAAAATGGGCAAAGATAATGTTTGAAGTTTATTTATGGATGACTGGTGAGTCCATTAAGAATGAAAGGGGAAGGGGGGGTTAGTTTGCTTATAAAAAAAGAAGAAACTAGACTAAAATTATTTAGACTGTCTTGAGCTACATATGGCCAAATTGCCGCCCAGTATGTTGCAGCTAATTTTGGCAACAATCCTTCTTGCTATAGATTGGACCTTATTTGTCAAGAACACAGATTTGTGATATAAGTTATTTGAAATTCGAATGCTAAGTAGCTCGACGCTCTTAAGACTATTATGTTGTTGCAGCCTTATTTAGTTTCTGATTGTAGCTTGATTTCTCCTAAGATTGTATGCGATTTTTATCCACTCCTAAGTATTTCTACGTCCAACCACAGTCCAACTCCCACTATCATCATGTGATTTTTTAACGATCAAAATTAAACGTATTTATGTGGCGTAACCTTGTTTTTCTTTTTTTTTGCTACAATGTGTCTTAGTTCCATTTTTATGTACTTTGTTATTTTTTTAATATTTTTATGGTGCAGGCCGTATCGTATAAAATAAATAGATAAATAAACAATTGGACAAGTTTGACAGCTTTCCTGAAAGCCTGATCTAGCCACTAGCATTGCAGGCCTGTAGGTAAACTTACATAACAAACACAAAAGTTTCCAGTAATTAGGCCTAATCAGTGATCAAGCATTAATGTAATATTAATAAATATTGTGTAATAAATTTTAAAGGGTGTTTCAGAATTGCGTGGTCATATTTCAGGGTTACGTTCTGAATTTGATTTAAAGTAAAGAAACACTATCAAAAAAAAAATCTTCTGTTTCAAAAATCCCGACCGCCCAAAAAAACACTAAACATTTTCAAACAAATCGCTTTGCAATCTCTGTGATTAAACTCAAATAGATACCATCAATTGCATGAAACTGTTTGTTAAGACATTTTTTCGGAACATAATACTTAATATTTTTTTTGAGGTCGAGTTCAAAAAAAGAAGTCAAAACTTTGTTTTTTTACTGTATTTAAGATACAGAACGTGATCCTTTAATATGACCACATAGTTCTGAATCAGTGCTGAAACACCCTGTATGTATACATAGGAAACACGTGTTTTCATAGGTTTATTCCATAGACCATTTAATTTCGATTCTTCCTGTTACATTAACACTTTTATAGCAAGTCATGTATTTTATATTTACCTACTTACATTTTTTGCGAACGCACAAAAAATACGCGATTGATACTGACCTAGACAATTATTGACATTGCGTAGCTTCAAAACAACATAATACACGGTTTATGAATGATATTGCGGATGTAGATATTATTATGTGTAATGTATGTGAGCACGTGTGTAAACTAATAATCATATTTCATTAGATTAGGGTTATTTATCTGATAAAAATCTAATATAAAATTTTCGTCACCCATATTCTTTATCAAGTCGTTATTGCAATGTTTGACAACGATTTTTGAAGTGTATTATATTTGCTTTATAAAAAAAAAACTAACTGCGTTAACAGTCTAAAGTTATTACGACATCGAAGGGATTATTGGTCGCGCAGTTTTATTGGATGTTTGTATCTTGTAATTTCTCAGAAACAGTACCCTAAATTGAAGACTCGCCCCTACTCCGTGAGACTAAACTGGCGATATGTGGGTGTATTTACAAATACATTATTATCTGCCTTACCTTTCGAGAAATACAGGCGAGATATTATGTTGTGTAACTTAGTAACAAATTTAACAATATCTACGACATACTTGCTAGTGCTCACAAGCAAGCGTGTTTCCTCGTCAACCACATCATCGCTTTCCATCAGGTGAAATTGTCAAACGCGAATCAGTCAAATTATAAAAAAACCGACTTTCAAAAAAAAAAACACTACCAAACCAAGTACACCGAATATAACCAAAATAACTTTAATTTCGGAATTCGGTGTTAAATTACGAAGAAACAACCAAAAACACCGACTTCCGAAATTAAAGTTATTTTGTACTACCTACTTACTACTTTGTAGTTTTTTTTGGAAGTCGGTTTTTTTTGTGAAAAAGTTTTTATTTTTCACTTTTAAGTGGTAACACCTAACAACACCAATGGAAAGTCACGGGAAAGCAGAATACGCAATTTCGTATACATGGATGATTTTTCCAAATATATTTTCCAGCTACTATGATTTAAAACCAAACTGCTGAATGGATTTTGATAAAAAGAAGAAAGAAATTTTCAAATCGGTTCATAAACGACGGAGATATGAGGTAACAAACATTGAAAAAAAAATACAACCGAATTAAAAACCTCCTACTTTTTTTGAAGTCGGTTCACAAGACTGTTTATTTCCGCTGTCATCAATAAGGTACGTATTGTTTCGGGCTTTGTTCTAGTTATTTCATATTCTGTTTGATTTTACCAAGTGGAATAATGTTGTTCAAACTCTTTTGAAGCGCTATTTATTTTTAATTTATTTTTCTTTACGGTGGGTTGAACTAAGCACTAAACAAAAGAGTCTGGTATGTGTTAGAACTTCATTTGTTTCATGTTTTATTAAAACATTTAGATAGGTAATTAATAATGAAAGACAAAAGAAAACGAAAAATAAAGCGTTGTGGGGCTTATTGTGTTTTGTATTTATTTGTATACTTATAAATATTATTTTATTAATACCTACTTATGAAGATATTTAGCTCTACCAGTATTACATGCCTCTTACTGAAAAACATATTTACCGTAGTTTGTACTATTATTAAAAATTAAAACCTCTTTATTATGTATTTTTTTAAATAAAAGTATTAAAAACCTAATTAAAAACACGCCTAATGCAGTCACTCCCGTTCAGTTCCCACTTTTATTCTGACATCCTGTGTACTAAAATCGTAACTTACGATCAAGCGGCCTGCCTACCCCACCTACCGTTCGTCAGGATTATGGTCTTCACGCAGTCACGGTTGGGTTGACAACATCAGATAATTAAAAATTATTCACCGGGCCCTGCCGCGCGTAAAATGGGATTAATCCAATGACGTATTATTATCACGGGCTTAATCCTTTTCTGTCAACGAAACATTTCAAAATTAAACGTTAATAAATTCAGATTATAGTTAGGAGTTATCGTCAAAGGTAAAACCACCCGGTTGTATATAGTAAAAATAGAATTTACCTATTTGTATATTTAAGCTTTAGCTAGCAACGTAACATAACGTAGTACCTCAATCTTTTCTGAAATATTCTTTGTAAAAGGCTTAGTAAAGAAAACTCACTCATTTTGAAACATGAGTAGTCAAAGGATCTCGCATCTCGCTGTCTGTTCTGAAATTACTCTGTACCTTCAGACAGGTTTTTCTTTAAGAAGAAAATACATCTTTATTTATCGTGGAATAGAATTAGTTTCACCTTGTTTAAAAATCGCACTTTGCTTCGCAAATCTTCATATACGAAACTTCAAAATCTTAGCTAGGCTTTAAATCAAGAGTGAATTCCGGTAAGCTTGCTCTATCTTCGACCACATCATCGCTTACCATCATGTGAAGTAGCGGCTAAACGCGCGAAAACTACTAATAAAAAAAAACAAAATGAAGCGTATCTAGAATCGTCAAAAACGTTGAGTACCCCTGCACTGCGCTACTCTGTCATGGAATTAATAAACAATAAATATGCATATAATTACATTAGGGATGTGAAGGCCACTTCGTCGCTCTGTTGTATCGTTGTATCGCTATCGCCGTTTCGCTAAGGAATTCGATTCAATCCAATATGTGCCGATAAATCTTGAAATACTCGTATTTACGGATAACTTTAAGTACATATTCTATAACTATAGGTAAAGTTATATCGAATATTTCTGCACTAAAAGTGTGGTCAAAGTAAGAATTAAGGCATAGTTTCAGCGATGAAAGTAGATAGATGTCTACATGTAGGTCACATCTTTATATTATATTTATAATTCATTTTATGATTTTTTTAAACTTTCCTTGGATGATTGAGATTCATAAATTTGAGCTGGTAGACCAGGTGGCGCTGCAATCAGACTTTTTTTTTGTACGAAAAGCCAACGTTCCGGCTGAACAAAGTCTCCTTAAAGCGTGGTCACCAACAACACAACACAACAGGAAGTTAAGTTCACGATGCAACTTACTAAACCAGATACTATCATAAACCTTACAAGGTTAATTTTACGCTCAAGTGACCTTCAATACGGTATTTTATAGTTCCGTCAAGCTCTACTAAGTTTTTACGAGTGAAGTGAATAAATGCTTAGTTCGCACCTAAAGATTTCGTTCAGTGTTGCCAACTTAGCGGAATTTCCACTAAACTTGGCGCTTTGTATACCCTCTGCCACTATCTGGCGTAGAAATTTGACTTTTTCTGGCTGGTATTTTTTTTTCTTGTTTATAAAAAGGAAATAAAGCACCAATTTAATTGATTTCTGGTGGTTTGAAAAACCGCCGGTCGGGCTCGTGAATGTTTTCTTGGGCCTATTGGATATTTCATGGCCCTCAATTCGAAGAATTCTCGTTATTTTTAAACTGATAGTTAACCTTTTAAATTGCCCTTTATATATTGGTACATTGCGGACAAACGTCACGCGAGTGGGCAGTTTAAATCGGGATTTGACCTTAAACCCTATTTCAAATAAAAACTAAAATACATACTTCGTTGAGTTTGTGGTTAAAAATAATACCTATTCGCGTCATCAATGTCAAGAATCATTCATTTTGAAAGAAAGGAACATATTTTTGATTAAACAAATAACACAAAAATAACTGTTTTGCGACCAATTTTTACTTCATGTCTTTGTTAAAAGCTGCTTTTATATTGATACAAACGATTCAAATATGGAACATGAAAATACCATTACGGACGGATACTCGATCCTTTTATTTAATGATTGCTGAAAGTTCAACTCTTTGATGTCACAGAATAAATAATGGTTGATATCTTCAAAAATTATGGAGCAAAATGAAATTTGGTCCTTTTACATGGAAATTAAAACAGAATAGAAACAATAATACCTACTAGTAAGTTTTTTTTTTCACTAATATTACTTATTGGGAATAAAAACAAAAGAAAACATTGAGAATAAAATATTAGCACACTGATTTCACATCAATAAGAAATTATTGCCTTTCTTATTGATGTGATATCATTTTTCATTCACAATTAAAACATAATACAAAAAACCAAACACGTTGTCGTATCAAAAATTCTTAAGTAACAATAAAAACACACACAATACGAATGTGAATGTGACTGTAATAGTTATTTATGATATTAGTGCGGTAAGTTGGTTTTTACAAACGAGTAGATGAATGTAAGCCCGAGACGAAGTCGAGGGCTAACCATAGTTACGAGTTTGTAAAAACCAATTTCTGCACGTATATCATACAACGTTTTTCAATACATTTGCGAGAAAACAGTACAATAGATAATGAAACAAACTTTTTGTTTTTCGATATCAGTCGGAAAGTTGCAACAATCTTTGACATTTCTAATAGGAAAATGGCGCGAATTTGCAAATGGCGCCACAATCGCATGGTGAAAATAAGAACTACATCTTTAACTTGTTTATTTTATTATTCTTTTCTCATTTTTTCTTTAGTATTAAAGTGAGACAAATGTATTGAGCAAATGCGCTTCCAAGGAGGTTCGATCATTCAGCTTATTTATTCTTGGATTGTGAAACTCCTTGGTGATATTCTTATTTATTTTTTTATGGAAATTAAAAGAAAAAACCGTAAAGAATACCTAAGTACATATTTTACCGCACGGCGCTATACAATAGCACCGTGCGGTAATATATGTACTTAGGTGAGAGTACCTATTTTACCGCACATTCCATGGTGTGGTGTGTAAAATTTAACTTTCGAACAATGTGTACAGGCTTCGTAAATGCATTTTTTGAGCAAATGTGTTGAAAACAAAATTCTATACTTTTATCAAACACCAGTGTATTTTGACACCTGTCAGAAATCAGTGTGTTCAGCTACGCGTGTCTTTTATTTTTGGTTATTGGCAGTTTTATTGGTGGGGATTGTTTTTTACTGTACTTACTGTGATTTTGTTGAAAAAAATAATTGCAGTTTCAAGGTTGCCTAGTTTAGGAGTTATGCATTGTTGTCCGATTAGAGCCAGCCACGCTATGTAGGTATTTTGATAAAGTAGGGACTTTTACATTATTTTATGATTCCGACCAGTACATTTTCTATACCTACCTATTGTTTCTTTTCGTAACTCCATATTATGAGATCAAATTAAATTAGGTTTTCACCTCCGATAGGTTTGTTTTTTTTAAAAAGAAATCACTTTTTAACCGACTTCAAAAAAAGGAGGATGTTCTCAATTCGGTTGTATTTTTTTATGTTTGTTACCTCATAACTCCGTCATTTAAAATCGGTTCTTAAATGACAGAGTTGAAAAATTATTGTTTTGAAAGAATATACTTCTCGATTGGTCCCATTTAAATTTTATCAAAGTCGGTTCAGTAGTTTGGTTTTTAAATCCAAATAGCTGGAAGAAATATATGTGGAAAAAATATCAGTACCTAGGTACTGCTTTTAAGAAGCCTTAGTTAAAAATCATCATGATGGTTGCCGAAATAACGTAGGTAGGTAAATAATGTAGGTACCTACTTACCTAACATTATATGTTACTTATGTCACCCGTTCCGGGGTGTGACAACCACCTCCCCTCAGCTACGCTACTGGTTAGATTTCCTTTCAGATTCAGATTCATTTATTTATTGTAAAACATAGGTACATTATAAGTTCTTTTGGCAATACATTGAGAGCGCTTGTTTTGCCTCTAGGGCGCGGGCGTACAAAAGTAGTCATACATGAAATTCGAATATAATTAAAACAAGAAATTAATATAGAAATAGGAACCACCTTATCCACTTCCACTAACACTTAACCACCACAAATAAACAAGTAAAAAATAAAAATAAAAATTGGTCATCTGTCTCATTACGATACTCCTTTTGTGATCTGTATTTAGCACTTTCTGGCATCCAAGCTATTCACAGGAACCACCCGCCATCCCACTAACCCAAGCTTTACCTCGTCAGATTTGGTGACGTTAAGTAGGCGAACTCTTCGATTCGATTTCTTGTTTGCATTTTAACCGGTTGGGCAGGTTGTGCAGGCTCACTGGCCTACGTAATGCTTTCTGATTGTCCATCGTCTTTACGAAGCCCAGTTGCTTTAAACTGAAATCATTTATTTCAACTAAACAAAATCAAGATCTAGTAATTTTTTTTTCACTCCTTGGACACTCTTTTAAATCAGTAAATACTTAGGTACAAATAATGGTTCCATATTGAAATTATTCTTTCATAAAAAATATAAAGAGACTTAATCTGTACAATGCAATTAATTTAAAATAATAATGTGTCCTGTCCGGCCCCGGCGACACACCATCAATTACCTATTACATAAGATTTACTTTATATTAGGGAATTTTCACATGTTGGGCCTGAGCGGTTAATAAGTGTATCTAGGGTACCTACTTAGGTATACAAAAAATGGTAAAAATGACAACATTTACTGTGCTTATTTGATTTGATTGGAGTAGCTCAATCCCAAGCGTGTCTTCAAGATAATATTTATATAATATTATTACACCCATCACATGGATACTATTGTACCTATCCTTTTCTGAGTTATTACCTTATTACGCATCTCCGTTATTATCGAAGCAACTTTTAAGTAAGTACAAAAGTTCTTCTTCCGCTTTTTGACTTTGTTATCTTAAAACTTATTGTTGGTTACAATTTATTAAGGTAGATAAACGTTTCTGCGATTTACATCTTTCCTACTGAGATACATTTTCCTTGGTAACTGTGGCCTTAGTGTGTGAGTTTTTTAATGTTCTAGATCGCGTTAGCGTAAACGTCAATTTGTATTGAAACTGAATAAGCGCCGTCTGGTGACACTCACGGACAACCTGTTTTTTTCTATACAATTTGACATAAGCGAACGTTTACGTTAACACGATCGAGTACGTTAAAAAACTCACACTAACCGATACGACTGGCATTCTTCCCTTCCCTGTCTTGTTTGTGCCATTTTATCCAATGATCCTTTAACTATTTCCACAAAATTGGCTCTCGAATATGACACCTAGCCTAGGTATACAAGGTGTGCCAGAAGTGCGTGCTCATATTTAAGGCTGGTGTTTTGTATCTGCTATAGGTACAGGTAAGAAAAAATATCAAAATAAAAAACTATGGCTTTTTTTCAATAAAAATCACTTTTTTTTCAAGCAGTCTGATGCAGTGGTGGCATTTACTTTAGTTCAATCCCAGATTTGACATCACTCTTTTTTTGAAGTGAAAACTTATTAAGCGGCGTTGTGCACTTATTGGGATGGGTAAAAAATGTTAAACTCGCGTCAGGACACGTGACCGTCAGGACAGGACAGGACAGGATTGTTTAGGCACGCGTTGGACCACTATCTCACGTGATGGTAAGCGATGATGTGGTCGAAGATGGAGCACGCTTCCCCAGAAGTAACCTATTCACTCTTTGACTTAAAAGACTCCTAGGTTATAGCTATAAGGAAATACAGACTCTGGCAGTGAATTCCAATCTTTAGCTGTACGCACAATGATCGTGTTCCCAAAACGTGTTGTGCGCGGGGGGGAGGTCCACCATGATAAAGCTCTTGATCTTCTTTACGACACACCTATTTTCAGAATTAAAGGCGCCCGAATTCCCGAAATTAAACACCTAATCTGAGCCTACAAATTACAATATCCAAATACCCACATATATCATCTCCAATTACTACAATCTCATTTTCAATACTCAACGCCCACCAGTTCCCCAGCTGTATCGGTTTCTATATATGATATCTCCCACGTGGCGGGTGATTATAGTCTAAGATCCCAGAGCTCCCATGCGTCAGTTATTCTCTGAGTAACAAAATGTGTTGGGTGGAGTAGCGTTAGTATTTACTTTCAACGTACACATTACCTGTTAGCTTGGGCCGACGGCCATTTCTTTATTTTAATGATGTACAATAGTTATTTATGATATTAGTGCGGTAAGTTGGTTTTTACAAACGAGTAGACGAATGTAAGCACGAGACGAAGTCGAGGGCTTACCATAGTCACGAGTTTGTAAAAACCAAATCCGCACGTGTGTCATACAACGTTTTTCGACACATTTGCGAGAAAACATTACAATAAGTAATGAAACAAACTTTTTGTCTCTAGAAATCAGTCAGAAAGTCGCAACAATCTTTGACGTTTCTAATATGAAAATGGCGCGAATTTGCAAAGGGCGCCACATGCGCGTGGTGAAAATTAGAACCACATACTTTATTTTTTTTATTTATCTTCTCTCATTTTCTCTATAATATTAAAATGAGACAAACGTATACAGCAAAAGCGCTTCCAAGGAGGTTCGATTATTCAGCTTATTTATTCTCGTGATGTGAAACTCCTTGGTGGAATTCTTATTAATTTTTATGGAAATTAAAAAAAAACCGTAAAGAATACGCACGGCGCTATACAACGGAGTTTGCGGTAAAATATGTACTTAGGTGAGAGTACCTACTTTGCCGCACGCTCCAATGTGTGGTGCATAATTTTTAACTTTCGAACAATGCATACAGGCTTCGTAAATGCATTTTTTGAGCAAATGTGTTGAAAAATATATTTCAAAAGTCAAGGAGGTAGTTTTGCAACCTTCCAAATCAAATCCTGGCGGACTTAAATTTTCTATATTTACATCTAGTGAATAAACAGCTGTACCTAAATTAACTTAATTAACAATATTCTGTAAAAGATACCTACACAAAAATCATCACATTTGAAGAAAGTGATTTTTATAATTATTATATTCTATTATAACCACACAATTTGTAATTGAGAAATTAAGTTAGGTCTGGGGGCTCTGGGATCTTGCTCTATAAGTCAGCGACGACTCGTTGACGGCAGGACGTCGATCGTGTCGGAGTTAACGAGCGGTTACGTGACCAGGAATCAGGAAGTGCAATGATCAGGATGGTTTTTATACGAGGAACCTGGGCGGGAAGTCTAGATATAGTTAAAGATCGCATAACGACCGAATTCAGTCGTTAAGTCCTAAGCCACAGGTACACAGTCAATCTTGAACGCGATCTACGATCAAAATCAATGATCCATCCGTGGATCGCGTTCATAATTGACTGTGTACGGACCGCCTTAGGAGTTATCGACCGAATTCGGTCGATAAGCGATCGTTAACTATTTCGAGACTTCCCACACTGGTTTCAACTTGGACTTGGCTTAATGCTGTAGGATTTAGAAGGATATTGGCCATACGGTAACGGGAAAAAACGGAACATGCGTGTATGAAGTCGCAGGCAAAAGCTAGTAGATAATAATAGTTCACGTGCTCATATCATATTATTTTCAATACGTTGAAGAGGACCTTGTTTGAAGAGCTCACATGACAACTTGAGTGATTTATTAAATCCAAACAAATCATGATACTATTCTGTTATTCGATAGCCAGCGAGAGATACTCATAGGGTGTAGTATGAGAGCGTACAGCGATTTATTCGTAGTAGAATACAATTTTTCTTAAAGAAAAATTGACTACGAACAAATAATAATAATAAATATCTTGGGACAACTCACACACGGCCATCTGATCCCAAGCTAAGCAGAGCTTGTGTTATGGTAACCAGACAACTGATATACATACTTATATAATTTATAAATACATACATATTATAGATAAATTACACCCAGACACAGAACAAACAATTATGCTCATCACACAAAGTTTGTCCTGAGTGGGAATCGAACCCACAACCTCCGGCTTTGCAGACAGGGTCACTAACCACTAGACCAACAGGCCTGTCTTGACAAATGACTTTTGCTTGCAATTTGTTACAGTTGGTAACATTTACTTGAGTTCGTTCAATTATAGGTATATCAGCTACCCAACATCGCCCTTAAATATGCACTGCTGGAACACCCTGAATAATATCTTAGTAGGAACTCCAACAATAAACTAGGTTTGATTATTCATGAGTAGGTAAAAAGTGTTGAGGATCACAATAGTTGTCGATTCAGGAATCAATTTAGGTGGGTGCGATGTGGGGGTTGGCTTCAAGTCTAACTGGCTGCATCGGATTTCATGGAGCGACTGCCTACCTGTACTCCCTATCCTACCCTATCTGTACTCCATAACCCAGTAACTGGATGATTAGGTGGGTCAACTCATTACTAAACTGCAACAACTGTAGTAAAACCACGGAATAATCTTTAAAGGCATCCTTTGTCATGACTTTATGCCCCATATTCCAAAACGTAAACTCCAACTCCAACATGACCACGAAAATGTCAAATAAAGCTTGTCTAATTGACGTTTTCGTACTCGAGAGATGAGCAAACAAATGCAAAATCTTCAATTTATGACAAGTAGTTCGAGTTGAGTTGGAGTTTACGTTTTGGAGTATGGACCTGTGCTATGAGTCAAAAGATGGCTTAAATTTTCCACTAACAACATGCATGATATTCTTATCCAACCACAAGCTCGGATGCAAATCTAATTGACTATAAAACGAACATGAATTAATTTAAACCGGCAAATAAATCACTGCACTGTGTTGACTGCATAAATAGATGCACTGATTCCAAGTTTACACGTGGCTGTATATACAAGGTCAGTGAAATATAATATGATTATTGTTTTTCACGAACAAAGATTATTATGTTGGCCACATTGCGGTGTTCACTACGTTCTTTATACCAAAGAGGTTTGTTGTTCGCTCGTATATAACTTTCAATGGATGCTGTAAAATGGCCAATGGCCAGTGTTGGTCTATGTTATGTGCAGGAATGGAATTTGATTTTGGTTTCGCATTTCGTTTCCGGGTAAATGTGGTATGATCAACAGCTGTGTATTCAGTTTCAGTTTACAGGTGGTATGTTTTGTATTGTGTTTAGTAAATAAGGATAGGTTCGTGTACTCGTGTAAGTATGGTTTACGGTTTCAATTTCAAAGGTTTTCTTTGTTGTTCCTCATAAGTTGGTTATGAGTTTTTAAACCTTACCTAAAGAGTGTTTTATATTTAGTATTAATTACTTTTAATTGTTCCTAGCTTGTAAGCTTGTAAGCAGTAATTAAAAAACATAAATACGGAACTAGATTTTTTTTTTTTTTGGTTTAAGTTGTAAATTCTTTCACACGGAATTTTTAGCCAGTATTTTTATGCAGATAAAATATTTGAACCGTTAATTACATAGCACTAAGTAAAACCAAACAGCGCCTGTTTTTTATTATTGATAGGCACGCGCTTGACCACTATCTCACCTGATGGTAAGCGATGATGTGGTCGAAGATGGAGCACGCTTGCCTAGAAGTAACCTATTCACTCTTGACTTAAAGACTCTTAGGTTGTAGTTATCAGGAAAAACGTTGGCAGGTTTAAATTCAATTTACTAAACTAAAAGTATCCGTCATAAATAATTCTACCACGTTTCCTCATCAAACGATCAATTTCCTAGTCATTAAATTGCCTACTATCCCATATTATAATCTATAGACTAGGATATAAATACTGATGATAACAATGCGATAATAAATAAATAAAGCCGTTAATTGCATTCGACGCACGCGCACACATAGTTATGGCGAGCTGACCGCTCCACGTGTAGGGCGTGCGGTGCAAAATGTAAGCGACAGCGGGTAGCGAAGTAGCGAGTTTTACGAAAACAATATTATTATTAATCTGGAAAATATAGATAAAGTTAAAGCTAATTCAAATACCTAAAATATAATTAGTAGTACGATAACTATAGAAAAACAATTAATTTTCGAACAAAACAACGCTTTTCGTATGATTTTTGTACCGCGTAGTTCAAAGAATTCAAGAATACGTGTTGGAATTAAACCTGAATTTCACCGTAACCGCGTTGTACCGCATCTCATAAAACTGCGAAATAAGGTGCGTAAATTAGCTTACTCAGCTCTAAGAGAGTTAATGATGAAAGAACAAATTTCATAATATCAAAACGCTTTTTCCCCGATTTCCTTAGATTTCTCTAACACAAAAGTAATAAAAAAGCTAATAAGCTTTTTCGACCCGCCCCGGCTTTGAAGTTTTCATTTATCTCTCTTTCTATGGGTGAAAAGCTTATTAAAATCCGTTGCGAAGATGAAAGCGGAGTAACATATTGAGGCAGACAGCGACTTTCTTTTAAACTATTTTCAACTGAAGAATCATCACATCATCATCATCATATCAGCCATAGCCGCCCCCAAGTGTCGCTACAACAACCAGTCCTGTGCGTCTCCCATCCATCGGCTACCAGCGACCCACTCCAAGTCATCGGTCCACTTTGTGGGAGGATTTCCAACGCAGCGTCTTCCGGTATGCGGTCGCCACTCCAGAACTTTTCGGCCCAATCGACCATCTGTTCTGCGAGCAATGTGAACTTAAGAATAATAGAACTGAATACCATGTTTTCTATAGAAAAACTGTCAAATCGCCATTTTTGTACTCCTCAGGTAAAAGTTATCTGATTATTAAAAATCGGCTCTCAGAGATAGAGTTGTATAAGCGATTTCCGCTTGGACCATACGTAATCGTTATGACATGGGAATTCGTTATCTGTCTCTTATTTTGATGAAGTCACTACTTGCTGCCACTGCTCGAGTTTATCACAAACAACCTAACTACTTCAGACTACTGTTTAATCAATATTTCTTGGAAAATATGGAACAGTTCACTGTAACTTGCCACTTCAAGCCGAAATTGAAGATAAGATATGTAGGTAATCCCTGTAGTGAAGGATATGAAACTACAGATAAACGCATGTGATTTTGTTGTTAGCGCAGATGCTCTCTTGTTTGGAATAAATTTGGGGACTTTAGAACCGGGGAACTTACCCAGCATGTTGATTCATAGTACTAGATAGAGTACCAAAGGTATCCTTACCTAATTGAAAGTGTCATCTAATCGATAAAGGTAAATCTAAATAAATAAATCTTATCGTAAATGATCCAAGAAAATAGTCATGGATACAGGACTTCTACCGTGCCTCACCTATGGATGCCAAACTTGGACCTTCGATCTCAAAACCAGGAACAAAATTCAGACTACCCAGAGAAGAATGGAAAGAAGTTGCCTAGGTATAAAATTGAAGGATAAGGTGAAAAACGTTGACATTCGAAAGAAGACAAAAGTATGCGATGCCTTTGCAATGAAGGCTAAATGGAAGTGGGCGGGTCACGTAGCCCGTTACAAGGACGATAGGTGGACTCTACGGTCAGTAAAGTGGCCTGGGCCAAAAGGCACCAGACCAAGAGGTCGACCAAAGGCCAGATGGGCAGACGAAATTATAGCGTGCGCGGGTGGAAGATGGCTAGTCAGAGCTAATGACAGGGAAGGATGGCATTCCTTGGGGGAGGCTTTTACCCGACCGGGGTTCATGCATTAAATAATTAGGTAGTTGATAATTAGAGCAAATACTAATTAATTACAAAATTGAATTTATAATTAGAAATCAAATTCATTCCAAGACTAACCAATATAATTGAATTTTATAGGCTAATAAGTTACCAATTGTTATCGTTTTAATATGTAATATGCATGGAATTAAATAAAGCTTTATTATTATTATTGTCTTTATTTATTGGCATACACATACATTTTACATTTTTAAATATTTCTATAAAAACAATTAAAAAAAAACATTTAAAAATATAAAAAATAGTAGTCCGCCGGTGTCGGGAGCGAGGTCCAAGCTACCGGTGGTTAGAGCTCCAGAGAAAGGAACCTCCTCACAATACGAGCCGTATCGAGGAGTACTGCCTTCTGTATCAGGCCCTTTACCCAACTGCGTAACGCCAGCTTCGACAGGTGGTCGTCGAAGCTTTTGGCTATCAAGCCATTGGCCGTAACGACTATCGGCACAATGACAGCCGAGTCCACATTCCACATGTCGACAACCTCGTGTGCTAAGTCAAGATACTTGATTTGTTTCTCTTTCTCAGCTTTCACGAGGTTCTCGTCATGTGGAATGGTAACATCGATTATCATTGTGCGGCGCGCTAATCGGTCTATCACCACTATATCGGGCTTGTTAGCTATGATAGTCCTATCAGTGATGATAGACCGATCCCAGTACAACGTGACATGGTCATTTTCGAGAACTGGGTCGGGCACATACTTGTAATACGGTACCTCAGAATCCACAAGTTTGTATTTCAAAGCAAGTTGCTGGTGAATAATCCTAGCCACTTGGTTATGCCTGTGCAAGTACTCGCCGTTAGCCAGACGAGAACAACCAGAGATAATATGTCTGATGGACTCACCCGGACGGTGACATGCCCGACACACGTCAACAGTCCCGTCCTTCATAATATGCCTCCGGTAGTTGTTCGTCAAGATAACTTCGTCCATAATTGCACAAACAAAACCTTCAGTTTCTCCGAAGAGATCACCGAAACGTAGCCAGGCCACGGACGCTGAGAAATCTACATCGGACCCATAGAGAGCCCGATAGAAGCGCCCGTGAAGCTCCTTGCCTTTCCATACCTCCTTGCGGTCATCTGTAGTAAGTATCACAGGTTTGCGCCAGTTCTCTTTAGCCATGGACAACGGGGTGAGTCCCTTGTCCACTGCGACCACATCTCGGTGCATACCCACATCGACTTTGAGAAAATATTCTCTGAGACTGCACATCTCGCGGTTGTGGAGAGTCTTAGCATTTAAAAAGCCTCGACCTCCACACTTCCGCGGGATGTACAGTCTCATCACCGACGATCGTGGGTGATGCATCCGGTTTGCAGTCAGCAGTGTACGGACCCTCCTATCCAGGGCGTCGAGTTCAGTTTGAGTCCATTTGAGTATGCCGAAAGAGTACATTAATACCGGCATGACCCAACCGTTGAAGGCGCGTACCTTATTTCCGCCCGACAAAAGGCTGTTTAAAACCTTTTTTAGGCGGCCAAAGAAGCGCTCCTTCAGCGATTGTTTCATGTCAGTACCGTTAATGCCCAACGCTTCCGACATACCCAAATACTTATAGGTTTCGGTCGAGCTGAGGGATCTAACCTGTATGGAATCCGAGAGTTGAATTCCCTCAGATTCCATAATCTCCCCTTTCTTTACATGCATGACTGCACATTTGTCCACACCAAATTCCATCCTGATGGCGCTACTGAAAGTTTCAGTTACCTTCAGTAGCTCCATCAGTCGCAAATTGTTGGGGGCAAAGAGTTTCAAGTCATCCATGTAAAGAAGGTGAGATATGGTTTGACCACCTCTTCTCAACCGATAGCCTAGACCTGAATCCCCCAGCAGTGTGCTAAGAGGATTCAGAGCTAAGCAGAACCAAAGTGGACTCAAACTGTCGCCCTGAAATATTCCCCGTTTAATCCCTATAGGCTCATCGTTCCCTTGAATCGGTCGACATCCTGGATAGCGAAGGACCGTTTTCCAATGCCTCATACATGACTCAAGAAAGGTGCGTAGAGTTGCATCTATTTTGTACAACTCCAGCACCCTCATGAGCCATGTATGTGGCACAGAGTCATAGGCCTTCTTGTAATCTATCCAACATGTCGACAGATCCTTGCGGGATCGACGAACCTGTTGGCTTATGGCCATGTCTATGAGGAGTAGCTCCTTAGTGCCGCGGGACCCCTTCCTACATCCATTCTGAGAGGCGGACATGATTGAATTAGTGTCAATGTGATCATTAATTTTCACTCTCAGAATGGATGTAAGAAGTTTACAGACCGTCGACAAACAAGTAATCGGTCTATAATTCTTGGGTTCCGCGGGACTACCAGTCTTATGGAGCAGGTGGGTAACGCCAGTTGTTAGAAACTGTGGTAGCGACCCAGACTCCAAGGATGACTGGAATTGAGATGCCAGGAGCGCGTGTGAGCTGCTATACCACTTAAGCCAGAAGTTGTGCAGTCCGTCCGGGCCTGGAGATTTCCAGTTCGGTAATGGACGGACTGCTGTGGCTACATCTAATGGTGTGATGGAAATAGCTTCCATTTGTGGTATAGCTTCACACACGCGCTCGACATCGCGCATCCAGTCACCCTCGGCATGACAGACGGGCACCGACCAGATGTTTCGCCAGAATGTACTCGTGGCGATATCATCCGGTCGGCACACGTCCGTCACACTTTGTTCAGGTCGCTCCCAAGCTCTGTATACCCACCTTTCATCGCTCTGGAACATGCGATTCTGCGAGTATCGATCAACCCGCCGCTTATACCGCCGAATACGGTTTGCCCATGCACAAACTTTCTGCTTCAGGAAGTCGATACGCTCTGTGACACGGGACGTGTATTCTCGAGGGCTGATTCCAGTCCCCGAAAACGCCCGCCTCACAAAGCGCATCACACGTGGTCTTGTATTGCCCTCCCTGAAGCAGTATAGTTTACCGATGAGTGCCCTAGCCTCATCGATACGCCGCTCGATCCTGCACTGCCAGGCTGGTACAGCAGATTTTGGTCGTATAGCCTCGTCACAATTTGGAAACTTGACGTTTGCTATACGACATGCCGCAACAGCCCCGCAGTACAGGATTGAATGCGTATCAACGAGGTTCTCGCTGCTTTCGAAGATGTTCTGCAGCAGCGAGTCTAAGGCACACACCAGCGCCCTATTCTTTCTGTGCATAGGTAACCGTGGTAATCGGGGCCTAAGATCGGTAGGAGTCGATCTATACTCGCGAAGCGCATCCTCCAGCGCGCTCCTCAGTCGATCGTTGCACTGGCTACTTACCGTGACAACCCTATCATCTACCTCATCATTATTATTATTGGGCCGCGGTATGATTGCGCCACTAGTTGGCGCCGGTACCACGGCCTGTGTCGGGGTCGAGATGATAAGGTTGTTTAGTACCTCTGAGCGCAGCCTATCAAGTGCGGCATCGTCCAACTTGTGACTACGTTGGATGACTCGCACCTGATCCGACAATCGTTGGGCCGAGACGTTCACAGCCGGTTCCAGGTCCTGAAACAGAGACAGCATCCTGACACGGTACGCAGTGAGGTTAGTTCCCCCCTCTGTAGACCCGTAATATGCGCGCATGACGTTCTCGTTCATGGACTGAGTCCATCTCATGCGCTGCACACAACCACCGGTAGCGGGGACCCGGCTCGGGGCCGGTTGGCCCCTAGGTCCCAAGCCTCTCGGTGGCCGGCCTCTCCCCTGCCGACGCACAGTTGTTGGCGACGTCGGCGGAGAGAAATACTCGTCGCTCGAGCTCGACGCGACTGCAGCCGCCGATGACACCACTGGTGACCCGATGTCTGGCGGCGGCGAGGCGGAGCTGAGCGACGAGTCCGGGGGTGGTGAGCGTGCGCGTCGCGATGCTGCTCTTGTAATCATCATCCAATAATTTCAATTTCGTTCATTATCATTTTGTTATTCCTTACATGACATTATGACATATGTCATCGGTCGGTCGTTTTATTATTATTATTATTATCGTAAATGTTTTGGGCACACTTCCAATAGACAGCGATGCGGATGAATTTGTTGACGCCATATTTTAGGGTTAACTTAGTTGGGATTTTTTTTATTTTTAGTTAGTCAGGTAAGTATTTCCTTATAAAAGTTTATTCTAGTAAAAAAAAGGAAAAACCGATTGTTCGTTTATTTGTGGGAGGTAATCTCTGGTATTTCTAATTGGACACGAGAATTCATTCACTGACACAAACCTACACAATCGAATGAACTGTAAAAACCGTAATTTTGTTCGGCTAAGGCAGCCTACCACGCTTGCCTTAGCCGAACAAAATTACGGTTTTTGTAAGGCACGGGAGCGTAGCGACTTTACGGAAATATTAAATCACAATCGACTGTACACTTTGAATTATTGTGAGTATTCAAATACCATATTGAAAGATAAAACCAAGAACTCATACCAAAGGCAAAACATCATTGCCAAACATTAAAAAAAAACCGGCCAAGTGCGAGTCGGACTCGCGCACGAAGGGTTCCGTACCATTTTATCTATAAAAAAACGGCAGAAAAATCACATTTTTTGTGTGTTTTTTTATTCTATTCTGTTTTCATTATTTGTTATAGCGGCAACAGAAATACATCATCTGTGACAATTTCAACTGTCTAGCTATCGCGGTTCTTCAGATACAGGCTGGTGACAGACAGACGGACAACGGAGTCTCGTTTTTTACCCTTTGGGTACGGAACGTAAAGATCAAAGAATCGGTTCTATCCTAGTGGTCACTGGACCCTTACGTGACAAATAATCTTACTGACGAAACGAACGGGCTGTACCAACTGAGTTCTCATTCGGATAGGTCGGCCATTGTATGATGATAACCCACACTCTATTATTGGAACCACAGGTCATCGCAGTCAAGGTTTTATACTCACTAGTTTAGGTAAACATCGTTAATTTACGTATTGTTTGCCAAATAAGGAAATGTTTTGTGTTATTTAATGTACCTATTCTGTTTTTATCTAATCACTCTGTACATATGTTAATAATAAGCAGGTAAACGTAAGAAATATTTCGGAAGAAAAAATACAGTTGGAACAACGCTAAGTAAATGATACACGTGGTTGTGAAAGTAACCAATCAGTAAGACAAAAAAGGAAAATAATGGTTTCCTTTCTAGAAAGATACACAGAAATTGAGCTGTGTTATTTATTGATCGCCGTTACCTAAGAAACGATTTCAGATTTGGGAAAAGTGGTTTATGTTGAGCAGTTTTGGCCAACTTCCCAAAACTTGTACAAAGCAGAGATGTCCTTTGCTGCGGTTTGGTCTATTGCCGACATACTTACAAACACGTAGCTAATAGCTATTCATTTCCACTTTATTGAAGTAGGTGTTTTTCATTCTGATTCATGCATAAACATCAGCGGTCTGCAACATTGCCTTACTGTATGGGTCAAATATTGCTGAACTGAATTGGATCGGTACTTTCCTGTAAAAATCTCTTATTTTCTTCAAAAAAACTTCCTCCGACTGTCTTTTGTTTTTCAGTATGCAGCCGTTGAAATCTTGAGTATTCTGCCTGCTCCTCACTTAATTTTACTATCAATATTACCCCCAATTCGCCTCACAACACCACAGTGGCCCATTTTCCATACGATTGCCGGAAAAATACTAAATCGTCTCTATTGTAAACAAACCAATCCTTCAGTCAATGCTTACCTACTCATTGAAACTTGAATCAACAAAAGTGACCTTTGCCAAAATATGACCTTAGGGCGCTGTGATCAGTAAAAAAACGGTCTCTCTCGGACAGCATAGAAAAGAAAGAGAAGCGCGATGACACAATATTGCCAACTATGAAGCATTTTATCGATTTAAGTACTAAAAACTTAGTTAAACTACTTATTATAAATCTAAAACAACAATGTTTTGCATTAAGATTCGATTCATTATTTGGTATTAATTTTACCCGGCTATGTAGGCTAGTATAGTAATACGGGATTTTTTTTGTTAGGTCAAAGTTAGAGGTATCTTGGACGATCATTTTTATCGAGTGCTCTTTGAAATATAATTAAAATTAACATATATTTTTTCTTCATCTTGAAACTAAACAGATTTGGCTAAAATTGCGTTATAAAACCAGCAATGTTGCTGTTCACAGCGCCTTTGTGTGGTAAACAGACCTCGCAAACCCGAAACTAGAAGCATAGACAATATTGTTCATGCTAAGAGTGTACATATAAGATAGAGAAGCGGTACCGAGATTGTTCGGATTCCTTTCAATCACTTAGTTTCACTCAGCATTTGACCTTCGAGACCTGTCTCTATGTGTTTTGGGACTAGTAAAATTGTATAAATAGGAAAGACGTGTCACAACAGGTCGCTTTAATATGTGGGAACGAAGGTACCTACGTGGTACTTTCTTTCTTTTCTATAATCTTATTTATTTGTAAAAGGTAATCTCTGAGAGTGTTGATCCAATTACGATAATTATTTTTTTTGAGTCGATGGTTAGCTCTTTATATTTTTTGGCCACGTTAAGGCTCTGCAGGAGCGGCCCGTCGGCCTTTCATAGCTCCCCTCTAGCCGCTACCCCTCATATTCAGCACGTCGTCGTCGCATATATAGGATTCCCAAACAAGCTGTCCAAGCTTACAGGAGCGCAAAAACCCAGGTATGTTTGGATAAAAACTGTTATAAAACCAAAATTACATCAAAATGTTTACTTTTTTTGACAAAATGCTTAAGTTCATTAAATTCCATAATGAATAGTTATAAAAAATATTATAGGTACGGTACCTGGTTACTTACCACTCAAAATCTTGAGCATTTCGTGACTAAAAATTGTACTATGGGTTTCTCTTGTGACGTCTTTTTTTTCAATATTCTAGAGTAGACTATTTCTAATTAATATCTGATCTACCTAAAATGCTTTACTTTAAAGACTTGGCTATAAACTGCACTTTTTTCCGCTAGAAAATGTATTGAATTGGCCTTATGGAGATCTGTGCGACGAAAAAATTTGCATTTTTCGGTGCTCTGCGTTTGCACAGCCCCTTAATAGTAGCATCGGTGGCATTCAGATTCATTAAATCCTCCAAATTACAGGTGAATGGGCACTTAGCACAAACGATTTAGCGCTTTCCAAATAGGCCTTTGCAATTTTTTTCACTGATATAAACTAAACAATACAGCTGAGCGTCGTATGGCTATTCCTTTATCGGGGATATCTTCGATATTCCTGATCAAAGGGGATTATACAAGGTTTCCTTAGGATTGGTAACGAGAGCCAAACCGCGGGAAAAAGTTGACTAGGTGGTAGATTTTTTAATATAAACACCAATGCCGAGAATGAACATCTTTTACAGAACCTTTGTTTCTTATTAAAACAACTTCGTCCATCCCAGTTTTAGTGAAAATTACCCAGTAGCGCTGGAAAATGTCTCAATTTCCGTACCCTTACTCATTACCGTATTTTAGGATTTAGTATAAATTCATGTTTACGATATCAGTACCTACGTGACGTCCACTCATTTCTACACACCTACTGACCTACCTGTTTATCCACAAAACGTGAGAATTTACGACTGAAACCCTAAACTAAAGACGTAATTGAAATGTATCGTTTACAACTGAATGCGTTCTGAGAAACCAACTCGATGCACTGTAAGGGGCATGTAGGGCAGCCGGATATCCGAATTATCTGATATCCGGCAAATTTAGTATCCGGATATTAGTACTTCTACATTGTATCCGGATAGTTTGTCCCAAGTATTGTGGTACTAACAATGCATCAAATGTTAGGTAAAACATGGATTCTCTTCCCAAAGATTACGTTGTGGCCATACAGCCGCGATCAGGCCCATGCTGGCCTATATCACTTTATTTTTGTGGACGAGGACAGCTCACTCAAATACCAGAGATTTAGAACAACGGTTCCAAAGACTAGCCTGCTCCGATTTCACTGGCTGCTTGAGAATGCAAATAATTTCCCTTCACTTACACATTTAGTAGGAGGCAGCATTAGCTGCCATCAGGCTAATGCACCTAGGCATATGGGGCAAGAACCATACTAGGGCCTTCGACTACTACAACTACTACTAACATGTTCGAAATTTTCTTACGTTTTAATATCCAACTATTAATTTAATTCATACCATGGATATAATGTTTTCATAAACTATTTCATGAAAACATTGTGACAATGATATGAATTTATTCGTATTATAAATAATTGAAATTGAACTAAAAATTACTGATTGATTACATTCGTTTAATTTACTTTTTAAGATGATATCCATAATATCTGGATAAATCCGGATAGTGTTTTGGTAGTATCCGGATTATTCGGATATTAAAATGGGACGGATAATAATTGTATGGCCTAGGTGCATGTTTTGTATTATTATGATTAACTGGCCATAAATTAGATTGATACCAGAGGAAACTGCTTCATATATGATTAATAGATTTGTTTTGCTACTGTTGGTTATCGGCCTTTCGAATCGTATTTCGGGATGGACTGCATCAAAAGAGTAACCGTTGAGTTTCTTGCCGGTTCTTCTCCATTTAGGAAACTACTTATACGAACTGTATCTACACTATGCCTTTATAGTCCTATTTAATTGTTTGTTTCTTACTAAGTTTCTTATTAATAACAGCTGCACGGGTCGATCTTCAAGGTTAAGCAACGCATGCCGGCCGGGGTCGGTCTGTGGATGAGTGACCATCTTAACTCACCGAGATTCCTCCGTGCCTCGGAAAGCACGTTAAGCCGTTGGTCCCGTCTGTTATTTGTACACCTTTGTCAGTCGTTACGGATTGTCAGAAGCCAGAAAATCTGACTTGCCGAGAAGTACCGTGTTACCCGTTAATAGGTTGTGGAGGTCTGGTAGGCAGTCGACGGTAAAGGCTTGATGTATTTAAACCTATTGTCTGTAAACAACTAACAACCAACCAATTAAACATTCAAGTCATATCAATCTCACAAAATAAACAGCCGTATAGCTCACGTTGCGCGACCGCCGCCGCCGGCTGCACTTACTGTTGCCATGCACTATCTTGTAGCACGGCAACTAATCAGGCGCATCTCTGAGTCTGTGCATCATTAGCTACGGGATCGCTATCAAGAAATGACAAAACACATCAAGCATAAGATGTAGGTACACTTAAGGTCGAGATAAACTGATATCTACTAACTACTGATGCAACGTATGATGCATTTTAAAGATGCTTGTTTGCATTATCTACCTACGTGTAAAAATATTTTGCATTTATCATGGTCGACTCGACTTCAATCTCTAACTTGCTGACCCAGTGCTTGTTGATCAAATTCTGAAGACAAAGATTCTAACTGACAGAAAATTCCTCGTTCCCTGTGGAACCATAAGCACGACAATTATAGAGCAATTTTAATCGACTTCAATAAAAAGGACGAGGTTTTTAAATTCGCCTGTTTTATTTTCGTGTTTTGAAATGGAAATGAAAAACTTCTTTTAATTACCAATTTGGGACAAAATTGCCACACTATTCTTGAATTGAAGAAATGACAAGCAATGAAATCTCCACTTCGTTATTGATGAAAATACTTACCTATTTCTATTCCAAAACAATTTCCGTAGTGCTATTCTATAAAAAAAACACTGAAAACTTAAGTGAATGAATGAACGATATATTTATTGGAGAGAACATAGGTAGCTAGCATAGGTTCTTAAGATCTATGGGTTTCACTAAATTCGGCATTTCAGCCGTACAAATATTTAGTCTTTACATCTTGGTTATACTTACAGCATGTAGTACCTACACATTAACAGCCATATTCATAAAAACTTTAAATAACCATTATTTTGCTAAAAACCGACTTCCAAAAAACACTACAAAGTTCAAAATAACTTTAATTTCGGAAGTCGGTGTCAAATAACGAAGAAGCAACTAAAAACACCGACTACCGAAATTTATTTTTTTTGTGAAGAAGTTTTGTATTTTTCACTTTTTAGTGGTACCCCACACCACACCTAACAACACCACTGGAAAGCCACAGGAAAGCAAAAATACGCAATTTCGTATACATGGATGATTTTTCCACATATTTTTTCCAGCTATTTGGATTTAAAAACCAAACTACTGAACCGATTTTGATAAAATTTCAATGGGAATGAAAAGTATACCCTTTCCAACAAAGAATTTTTCAAATCGGTTGGCAAGCGACGGTTAAGTTATGCGCGAACAAACATAAAAAAGGAGGAGGTTCTCAATTCGGATGTTTGTATTTTTAAACAAACATTCGAATTGAGAACCTCCTCCTTTTTTAGAAGTCGGTTAAAAATACTGATAAGCAGATTCTTTATTCAAAACTCTCTATGGAGGATTTTAATTTAGAATCTCTCCATTAGTACTTAGACTATGTAATGGTTAAAAAGTTTTTATGAATAAGCCTGTTAGTAATTAGCAATAATTAAAAATACTAATAACAAATAAAAGGATTAAAGGCAAGATTCAAGGACAATTAACCCCAAATGTGTTCTCAGTTCAGTTCAGGTGTGATGTTTACAGAATTGACCGGCTGTTTGCATAGTATCAAAGTTATCCAGATGTTAAAACAAATCCCATTTCAAACGGTATCTTAATCAGTCTTCACCTCAACTGCGCTCCGTCCGTTCCGTTGCACAGATGCACACTGTTGCTATGCACGAAATTAGGGTTGCCCTGCTCTTAGAACCGGAACTCCGGAAAGACGGACCTGCCAGTTTGAAAAAGACCAGACATCATTAAATTAACAAAGGACGTCTTATTACATCTTAATTCTGAGATGAAAAGAAAATTTTGTTGTATGTTCTGGTATCATGATCCTTTATCATATTATGACTGTCTTAAATTCCAAAGAAATAAAATCATAATTGATGCATCCAAAAAGCCAAACTTTGAACGCCAGTAACGCCACCGATGATGTACAAACTGGCGACCACGTATCTATAAACGTAAGGTGAGAATCCCTCAGGCTAGGTTCAGCGACGATCGGCTGGTGGTAGCAGCTGAATGAGAGTTTCTGAAAATCAAGATGAATTGTGTGCGGTTGGAGGGTCTATGCCCAACAATGGACTGCTTGCTGTAAGCTGATGATGATGATTAAACTCAATGGGAGGAAGTATAATTATGTTCTTTTACTCCTCCGCTTTTTTTTTCCGATTCATTTCGTTGCGGGATCCAAGATAGTTGAACCGTTTCGCCGGGATTGTCGAGCTTTAGTGACTCAGCGTTTTTGTCTTGGTCTTCATCGTTGATTTTGGCAATCAAGAGTTGCAAGTGGTTGGAATAATGTGGCGGGAATTCATAATTACATTCCGTACGTTCGGCAGCCCTATCTGCACAGATGCACTGTTGCTATGCTCGAACGGGGCCTCTTGCTAATCAGATGCACTATTAGTGTCATTACTATGCGGTTATTAAGCTGTTGCTAAGTGCGCACGCAGATACGTGATTCACATGGACAGGCGTATTGGCGTACGTGACTAGTGTCTATGTCGTGGTTACAGTTTCATTTTTGAGTTATTGAGTCTGTTTTCCGAATAGCGACTACTTAATGAATATATATTCAATAATAGAACGAAATGCCTGTGAAATTATTTCCTAACTTAATTGTGGGTGTGGGTGGTGAAACAGGCCCATTACAACTTTATTAGGTACGGACCGGTACGGTCATTCAGTATATTCGGTTTTTATCAAGTACCTATAGGAAAGGAACAGAAAAAAAACTTTACGCGCCCATGTTTGGGTCACAGAAGTTCATATGTGTAGGTATCAATTTTTAAATGAATCGGTCCACTAGAATTGGAGAAAATTGGCTGTGACAAAGGGGCAGATACGAGCTACCGTTCCGTTCTTCCAAACGGACGTTTTGGACCCTAAAAAAGTAATTCAATTCTTGACATAGGTATTCGATTGCGGCTGGATTGAACCGCCGTAACAATGACGAATGCCAAGCACATTGCTGCCCCGCTACGCTGTTGTGCCTTAGGCCAAAGCCCTAAAATAACCTCTAAAAGCTTTTCTCTTCACACATTGCACAACTTTCGAAGTGACCATTTCATCACAATACAACATGCCAAAATCAACACAAAAACTTTTCGAAACCTTCGTTCGAAACGAAATTACTGAAATCTTCCTATAAAATATATCTAGCTCATGCCCGCGGCTTCACTCTCTCGTCCTATCCCACAGGACCCATCCATAATTAAGGTTCCGTACTCGAAGGGTAACCAACCCTTATATGTATAGTGCTAACACCAAATAACAAAAACTGAACAGTTGTGAATTAGACACACACTCCAAAGGTGTTATCGATACTCGCAAAACCCATAGGGTACTTGCCGATGACCTTATATTCTTGAAATTTCGCAAGGAGCAAGGTTCCCGGTACGCAACCACTCGTATGCGAGTCCGACTCGCACTTGACCGGTTTTTTTTTCGGAAAAAAATGTGCGTATGTTCTGTAGCTTTCTATCAGTGAAATTAAATAATTTACGTATGACATAAGTGTTTTATAAGATTAAATCCGCTCAAATGCTTATTTTCATCTCTTATTGCTCAACGATTGTGACGATAAATAGTGCACATTTCTTCACATCATGCCCCAATTTCTTACCACTCATTGTACTAAAAAGTTGATCGTAATTTTACATCTCGCGATCCGAAGCGGGTAAGCGGGTTAAACAAACATTACAACTATTTGTTATAACAGCTCCTCTGGACTGACTGGACCCTCGCCAAATTTAAGGAATACCTCTTATGAAGATTAGGCACATTGTAAGATTAAATAGAAGTAGCACAGAAATTCCATTCCTACCAAACCTCAGATTATCAGAACGATAGTTTAAATCCGCACACTGTAACGAAGATGTCGTTACACCGTGCGGATTTAGATTTTCTTTTCGAGTGAATTTGTGTGTGTCTTTATTGGATTGCACATTTACGTCCTAGGTACAGCAGTCTACAATTTCCAGTCTCAGTATGTCCAGGAAGCTGCCTCTGCAAGCACAATCCATTACCTAATCACGATTCTAGTCATGGCATCCAGCTTCGGAGATCTTCGCTACGTTCGACGGTTTCCCACCATACGTTTGCAGATTGGACGTTCAGTTTAATCCTGAAAAGTTTGTACTTTCAAATGTCTGCAATTGTCAATTATAGTGTCATTAGGACGCATAGGACGTGCCAAACTTCCTTGAAGTTAGCAAGTATTCCTCTTTTTATTTTTTATGTGAATTGGAAATCATCAAATAACTTCTCCCACTCTGGGCGGAGCGAAAGAGAGTGTCAGACGTTAACTTGCTAAAATCTCTCGTGTTCCTTCAATTGCCCTTTGCGTTTCAGGGCCCTGGAAAATCTTTCGAAAAAAAGCTCCAATCCAAAAGCTAGCAATAAAATTGATAGCAAAATAGAGGAGCTAGGTACAAGCTTTTGAAATTATTCTTCTATCCTTGTCATGCAAAATGTCTTTTGAACTGGATGGCGCGAATTCACAATGGCGATGCTAGTGAGTGACGACATCGGTTTATCTAATTTTAAAACACTTACAACTCTGTTTTTTTTTTTCCGGCTTTTGGTTTTGAGAAATTTACTAAAAAAAAAACAGTCAAATACACTATGCCGTAACTCTGGTAGCAAGTTTTCCCTGGCAATGAGACTTATACCACAGTATTATATTTTACCGTGCTAATACGCTCTAGGTTCATAATTTTCTAACCGGCTTATTACGAACCGTTTGGCAACCACTCTTACTTCTTAACATGGTGGATTTTGTAGACCTTTTGTATTTTTACTGAGCGGTGTGGGTTACATAGTTTGACCCATTTATCATTCGATTGTACAAATAAATGTTTGTCACATTTAATCAGAATAGACTCCCAAGGCCAAGTTCAAAGTTTGTACACAAAAATAGTGTCGGAATATTCCATGATTTATTGTGACAACCAGCTAAATTGGGATGCGGTGCCTCTTCCTGGTTACTCGTTTTATTTATGCTGAAACAGCGGCTAAATGGTGCTGCCATCGCTGAAAATAAGGAGTTCCTAATAGACGGTCATTCAAACAAAGATGATGGAACGAACACGTGCTTAATTAGCATAGTTTTAAATAGTAAAGATTGGGCTGTTCGAAAGTTGTTCATAAAAACGCGGCGAAAAACCCCAAAATCGCGGAAAAAAAAACTTTTCAGTACCTACATTTTGTTGAGCTATGCGCAGATAACGTATAGGATTTTTTCGCGATTTTGGGGTTGGTCCTATAGTAAAAGTTATCATATTGATCAGTACATTATGATACCCCTTTTTCAATGTGAATTTGGCCGATGCCTACCTACTTCGCTAAGGACATCCAATTACCATACTTATCTAGCTGAAGAAACAATACTGCGTTCATAATCTTGACAAAATTTGTTACGATTACGACTAGGGCATGCTACCGGATATCCGAATTATCCGTCTAATTAGAAACCCGGATATCGTATATACTACTATCCGGATTATTTGGATAATCCGTATCATCCAAAATACTCAGTAAGCAGTATTTGAATAAATTACTATTTTCTTAAATTATAATGAACAAAATACTAGAATAAGTACCTATAACGTTGTTGGACATTTTCTTTTAATTAAATAAATATTGTTAGTTAAGTATTAAAAGATTATTAAGATTATTAATATTGCATATTCGAAAGTTTATGTAAATAAAAATGTTTTCACTTATATTCGTTCGATTTACTTTTTGACAGTGATACTCGAAACATCCCTACTATCCGGATTATCCGAATACTTCGAAAATGAGCACAATATATTATATTGCATCATGCATGCCCTAGTTATGACACAGCTCCCAGGAAATCAAAAGGGCTGTTCTATCGTTTTTCATCCGGTCATTCCATTAACGTAATTGAGTAGGAAACCTTAGGAACCAAAGGAAATCAGTTTAGTGATCGTGTTTAGTAGAAAGCCAATTTATTGGTCTACCTTGACTGATGGCCAAATCACTTTACCGATAATTGAAGTATCTTTGAAGTTCTATTAGGTATAAATCTTTTTGAGATTCAAGCGATGTATTTTTGTACCTCAGTAAAAGCAAAACTATTTTAATTTTTTTTTATTGGCAAATCGGAAAAACAAAATTCAAAAAAGTTCAAATAGTATGGAGAAGGCGTTAGACAGGACATGCTGAGGGAAATACGAAGGACAGTTCCCCAAAAAATCTGTCTGTTAAATCAGAACTTGATTGTATGCGAATAAGTACAAACACTGGCTAAAATGATCGTCCAATTGTTCCAGATCCTGCCCTACATAGACGGGTTCAACCATGTGTCGAAGATCGCAGCCCTGACCGATGTGGAGATCAGCTTGGTGCGCGCGTGTGTCCAGAATCTAGTCTACTACGGAGTGGTGACCTTGGTGCCCATCTTCCAGTACTGTGCTGTAAGTATCTCCTACTTCACATATCAACTACCTCGTTGTTCTCATGGTGGCGCGACTGTTGAACGTGTCGTCCTGGGTTCGATTTCTTTGTCGGGCAGAGTGCTGTTGGGGGTCTTCTATTAGGAAATTTCACCTTAGCAACGTCGAGTTGAGTTTGAGCTTGTATTTGAGCTATAATATTTATTCTGCTTTAATGAGTACAACGTACCTACTTGATTAATCTCGTGTGATATTTTTGTTTTACTAAAATCTTGGCGCCACCGAGGCAGGCCCAGAAAGAGGTAGCGAGACGACCAGCGGCCCTACCATGACGTGTTAAAGCGTGAGTCGTTCGAGCGAGAAGGAGGGATGGAGCTATATAGGGTGTATAGCTCCGTACCTCCGTCTCGCTCGAACGACTCACGCTTTAACACGTCATGGTAGGGCCGCTGGACGCGTACTATGAGGGCTGGTACGAGGTGACACGTGAAAAGAATTCTTGGAAGGTCTTGGGGGTGGCCTTTGCCCAGCTAAGGGACAGTATGGGCTAAATAAAAAAAAAACCACAGGGTCTTGTGAAACCAGAACTCGAATCCAATCTGTGGAACGCCTTTCGCGCCATTTATCCTTAGAGGTGTTGACTTAGGTAGACCTGTAGCTAGGGCTTAGGTATTCAAAATGCAAGATGGTTTTTTTTGAGGAAAACCTAGATATAATCAAAGTCGTAATCATTGGTTATAATTGTAGTTCTTGTTAATTTCCAGGTGTACAGTGCTACCCCTAAGTTAAGACAGCTGACGCGATGCGCAGGCCTGCAGCGACAATGTGTGGACTTCTGCGCAAGATCTCGTAAGTAACGTACTTAGTTTGTATTTCAATATGTCACTTTCTTTATTTTTTTTTTCTTCTTTAGAATAGAATAGAATATTTACCTATTTGCGTAAAACATGGTAAGTATACAAGGGTGTTAAATACAAATTGAGGCACAAGCATGTTTAGCTAGGATAAAACATAGCATGCAAAATATTATAGACATGTTTAGTAACAACAATCTTTTTTTTGTCCATAAATTATTTTAAACTAACTACCTACACTCGAGTAACCACTTATGAAATTTAATTTTAAATAATTTTGTATTTTGACATCTGAGCCGATGTTGACTATTCTGCCAGCGTCATGAGATGAGGGCATCGCGGTGAGTTGAGCCGTCGAACTCTGCAGTTTGTGGTAGATTTACAATGTTAGGAGCTGTAAGGATAATACCTACAATTTTTAGTTAGTTACAGTACATTTGAATGTTGCCAATTGAATGTGTTTTAGTTGAAGGTTTCTTTTATGTATTTTTAATTTGGTGTACAATAAATTAAATAATTATGTATAAATAAATAAGGGTTGGTCCGAGGTGGCTCGGGACAAAAAGATCTTGAAGGAGTTGGGGGAGGCCTTTGCTCAGCAGTGGGACAGAGTAGGCTGTTAAAAAAAAAAAAAGTTAAAAGTATTAATTAAGTACATCACTACTATTTAATATCGTTTTTTTGCTGTTGCTGTATCTCCATATCCTGTTCGATTTCCAGGCATCTATCACCATTTTTAATTAGGTTTTTCCAGGCGAGACATTGCAATAGGTTTCTTCAGACTAGGTAAATGCGGATAGGTTATATTAAGTATACATAATGTATTTTCCTAACAATTAATCATTTATAGGAACCTTTTACAAGAAGAACTATGACCATCATTGTAATGACAAAACTTGGTACCTACTTCTAGTCCAACCGAATGCAGCGTAATACCAGTATTTTTGGGATCCATGAAGGAGCCTCCTCGTGTAGCGCAATTTGTTCTATCAGGCACTCAACTGAACTGAGCGCTCGGCGCATCCTGGACAGTCTCACCTAACACCCTATAAGACTGGCCAATCCTTGTCTTGCGGTGGTAGGGGTAACGTCCGCCTGGTTCGCGACCACTCTCCCACCGAATTCGTCGGATTCCGGTGGGATAGTGATCGTGGTTCGACAACGAAACTCTGCACCTTTTTTATAGCATAGCTTCTCATAGCACTTTTTTATTATTCCAGCCCGTCAACTGCCCAAAGTCAGCGACATATTCCGCATGTACGCGGGCATGTCATACGGTAGCACCATCAGGGACCTCTGCCGACGGATGAAGCCTCAGGAGCTGGCCATCAACGAGAGGAAACTGGTGCTGTTCGGAGTACTGGAGGGGCTTATTAGAAGGGTTTATAAGGTGAGCAGGGTCTCATACAATTAGGAGTCATCTGGGTCTTTACTTGTCGGAGAGCTGGGTCCAAACATATATACCTAGTGATATTTGACAGCTGTTGTTCAGGAAATTATGGGAATTAATCTTTTCTTACTACTCTCTAACTGTTCTTTTCCGATATGTTAGTGGCGGGATCGAACACAGTTGAATCGTTTTAAAGCGTCGAATTCCATTGATTCGGCGCTTATCTGGCTGATCATCGCTATTGATTCTGGCTTTCCGGAGTTGCAGCGATTGGGAATAGTCTTTTTGGGACAAGCCCACCACACCACATTCCCAAGCCACTGCAACTTCTCGAATCAACACTGGCGATCTCCAGAAAAAACGCCGAGTCAATGAAGCTCGACGAGTCCCAGAGAAATGATTCAACTGTCTTGGATCCCGCAACGAAATCAATCAGAAAATAACAGCGGAGGAGTAGGAAAAAAAAAATATAATTTCCACTATATAGGGAATAGTCTGCCAGAATTATCCCAAGGAAAAAAGATAAGCCTAGATGTGGTTAGGCATAATATACACAACATAAATCAGTTATATAATGTTCATATAATGTTCTTCCCACTGCTAGTGCACAGTCGCCAGTCGAATTTTAGGTTCTTGAACATACCTACCGGGCATACCGGCTCACGGTATTTGTCCTTCTTGTTTTTAATTGATACAAGAGGAACTAGGACGATCGATTTGGCTGGAAGACGCTTGAAGGAGACCTTAGTCAAACTCAACGTCTTTCGGCTGAAATGATAATGAAGAGACTTATAAAGAAATTTCGACCTTCCAGTTCCCAATAACGCTACACAACGACGACACAGCCTCAATCCTGAGCGACCACAGCCAGCCGCTGGTGAGGACGTACAACGGTCTGGTCTGTCTCGACGAACTGTGCTGTCAGAGCGGGCTGTCAGCCTTGCAGATAGAAGAGCAGCTAGAAAGAGACAGCAATGTCGTGTTTATCGTCAAATGAGAGGGATGCAGCATCAGGTTCAAAAGCTTTTGTCTGTTGAAGAGGATATTTTAAGGTTAAGGACGGCTTTTTCGAGGACAAGAAAAGGCCTTATGTTTTTGTGGAAAGAAGTCACGGAAAAGTGGATCAATTAATGGTTCTTTGGCTACAATTTTCAACTGCTACAAAGAAAGAAGGTCTTCATTTCCTTTAATAAGGGAATGTATAAAATATTAAAGAATTCTTTGCAAGCTACTCTTAAAAAGAGTGTTCATTACTAAATCCAGGGTTATTCTAGAACTTTTTGATACAATGACTGCACGATACGTATAACGTTTGTGTGACATAGTACTGGTAGGTACCCAAAAACTTTGCACAAACTGAAAAAGGAGGGAGATTTAGCCCATCTTATATTACAATAGCTTGACTGAAAGGTGCCAAATTATATTATATTTTATAATGTCCATTGCTCTTCTCTTCAATAGCTGATTCTTGTCCAATACTCGTCCAAAACTTGAAGAATTCAAACTTGTAAATTTCACTTTCACCAATATTGGGTGTCATAGTTACATTCAATTGGCAGGCACAATTAAATTTAAACAAATTTTTAATCTTTCGTTGTTATTTGAAAATAAACTCAATGTCAACGGAAATATAGTTCAAAATAGCATGCCTAAGATGGAGCGTGTGTTTGAACATGATCTCGTATATTTTATCTTTTTGAAGCTCAGTCTGCGCTGACCTTAACACAGAATGGCATGATTCACAGACACGTATTTAACTTTATTTTGCTAAGTACTCGTTCCAGATGAATCTGAATATTATTTAAAGAACTTTAAAGTTCATTTTCGTTTACAACGATTGATCTCCTTTACTTATACGAATATGAACATTATCCACATAAAGGTAAGGTTCACATTCCTGTGAATCGTTTACTTAACAAAAAATAGTCAAAGAGGTTTCTGTGAATCTTTCCCTTGATCTTGTATAAATTTCTTTAAATGTAACAACCGGTTTCTGAAAGTCAAATTACATGAAAAGCAATTGTATGAGTTTGGCTTTTAAAAACTAGGAGTAAAAATAAGTGTATTTAAGTATGAAAGATGCATAGATTTAAAAGCTTTTTATACTGTAAATAAACTAAGAGAACAACGAAGTTGTGTTTATAGTATCTCTTTATAATATATCCTTTTTTATGGATTGGAAATCATCAAATGACTCCTTTCGTTCTGGGTGGAGGCGATGCGTTCCAGGGCCGCGGTGTTTCTTTCGAACAAAATCCGCAACCCTGGCAGGCTATAATACCTATATCCCACGTAGTTATGTGTTAAGAATGAATTACTGAAGTACCTTGTATGTTACATACAGAGTAAAATTAAATTAGTTCGAGCGAAACTTCGTAACCGTGATCTTAAACATTATAAAAACAAAAGATCCTTTGTTTTGTGTACCTAGTCGTTTTGTGTGTCCAACGGTCTAGTGCAGAAAATCTGACACCAGTCTTGCCAAGAAGTACCGTGTTACCCAGTTAATGGTTTGTGGAGTGGAGGTCTGGTAGGCAGCAAGGGATAACGTTATGCGCCTTGTATAGCTCCGTTTCCCTCTCACACCGAAATCATTATGTTTCTCTTTCAGTCATACTTTTACATAAATAAGAAAAACATCAGTTTGTTCATACTCATAACTCTCTAGAGATCTCTCTAATACTCATAGAGAATAAAGTCTTTGTTCATAGTGGTAATAGTTATGGTCAACAGATTGTAAAAAAATACATTTTGAGCATTTTTTGGGAAAAGCTTTACAAGAAAATGGTGGTCAGTACGATGACCACATTTTGGTTTTAAGTAAACAAAACTAAATTGCAATACAGCAAGATGCCTATTAACTCGGCTATTCCACAATTTTCCGCTAAATCACATAAAAATATACCTAGGTACCCTACCCAGATTTTCTTAACTTATATTTCATGGTTTGTCTGCATCTTTTGAGTTTACATATCCATCAAGGCAGCGAAGTTTCGCTACCCAATTTAAAATGATTCTGAATTTTGTGTTCATGTGTAAAACGTCAATGTCAATTTATAATCTTGTACACTATGTTAAGGCGACTAAGGGACTCACCAGAGTATGGGCAGCAGCATTCTCTGTAGGTACAGTTCTCGTCAAATAACTTTGCCCCTCTGAAGTTAGCCATTTGCAAAGTTCGTTTGGTGTAGTCACGTAGAGGGAGCAAGCGGGACGCAAGCATGCATCGAACGTAAACGAGCGACTGAGACATAAAATCGCGTCGCCATAATCCCCGCCCTGCGCATGCGCAGTTGCAGATTGTTCGTAATTTTGACTACTACGTAGCCACTCGTAGCCAACTTCAGAGGGGCAAAATTATTTGACGAGAACTGTACATTGCTACAGCTACACTGCGATCGCCAACCCGCCTGCCAAACGTGGCGATTTTGGCAAATCCCCCCATTTGGGGGAGGCCTATGTCCAGCAGTGGACGTTTTTGGCTGATATGATGATGATGACACTATATTAAAATTACGAATAAAGTACATTGCTATAAGGATCACCAATATTTCTATAATAGTTTGTTGTATTTTTGTAAATATTGTATAATTTGTAGGTATAACATCGATTCTCTTCTTACTAACACTGTACGTTGTATGCAAAGAATCGATCCTAACATAAAAAAAAACTATATTTCGATAAAAATATGCAATTTTAATCTTAATAACTAGGGACTTATATTCTTTGAAAAGCCATAAAAATACTACTACTAAATAAAACTACCCTACCCATTTAGAGAGCTAGATTTTATATTTTGAGACTACGATGTAACTTTTATACTGCATTATACAGGGTGATTTTTTATCACAAAGAATAAATATCTGTTCAGCACATTTTTCTTCGCATAATGTATGAAACAGATGTTTTTTCTTTTTTAATGAGTTGTTTTTTGTATAAATGGAGTCTTCGATTGACACGTAATTCCTGAAAAAGTTTTGGTTATTGATAAAAAATCATGTTGTATACTGAATTATATTAAATAACACCATTTTACTATATTTCCCTAAGCATAAGGCGAGTGCGCCATAACTTAGTTTTGCAAGTTCAAAAACTGCTCAATCTTCTTAGTTTTAACATATTTTTATAAATGTTTTTTTTTTAAGATTTTACTAAATGTACATATTGACCGGAAAATCCGTAAAGGTGCTAAATGTGTTTCTTTATTATAATATATAACATGGATGCAAGAGTGTAATAAATATGTTGTTAAATAAGAAAACCAAAGAAAAATACTACGTATGTTGCAGTTGAAAAAAAAAAAAGATAATTTTAAACACAGTTTCTTATTAAGACACAGATTTTTAATATAATATGTACCGTTGTTGTTTTAGTTTATTCCTAAAAGTAGGTAAATCTTTTGAAAAAAAAAAACAAAGTTTTGAAAAGTAACGAAACAATCTTTAAAAAAGTTTGATATTGTACCATGCCTACATACAGGTAATTTAACGGAAACAACAACATGTATAATTTGAAATTGAGAACCCACCGATTATGTTTGACTCACTTACTAAAATAACGCAAAGACATCAGAGAATTGAGCACAATTAATTAAAGATGTAAGGTCCAAATTACTTTGGCTCTGGGGTTTAATTTTACCCCTAACTCATTGACCAAGGAACGTAGCACTGTGTTTACTGTATTCCTATTGATTAATGAGTTTGTGTATACCAGACCACCCCGCCTATAGTAGGCGCCAGATAAATGAAGAATTGACCTTTCCTTAATATCCCTTCGTAGGTACCCGGACAGTAAATTATGAATCGTTTTTAATTACTAGAACAGTAAGGATCACAATAGATGTCGATTCAGGACAGCTTTATGTCATTATTTGTTTTTGAAATTAAGTGTGTCAATAAATGTAGTTGGGTCAATGACCGTTATTCTTCATTTATCTGGCGCATACCATAGACAAAAAACTTTTCTGTAGCGTAAACGTCAGAGTACGCTGACGACAAAATGTATGGGAATGACATTAGGTGTGGAAAGCAATTGTTATCACCTTATGTCATTTCCATACATTTTGTCGTGAGCGTCTGACGTTAACGCTACAGAAAAGTTTTTAGTCTAGGCCTGCTGGGCGGAAAGTCTCGACATAGTTACCGATCGCCTACCGACAGCCCGCCCGTACACTGTCAATCTTGAATGCGATCCACAGATCAGATCATTGATTTTGATCGTGGATCGCGTACAAGATTGCCTGTGTACGGCCGGCATTAGGACTTAATGACTGAATTCGGAACTTCCCGCCCAGGGCCAAAGTATTACGATCTTAGGTACTTTATTCAAAACAATGTGAATTTGTGGAATTTTACATTAGTGGTGTCTAGTCGTGTTTTGTAAAATAATCTGTGTATTTTGATGTATGTATGTTTTAAGTTTTAATGTATAGACTTTTGGCCGGCTATAGTCAGCGTTTTCCGGTAACTTTTATTATTATCCAAATATTATTATTTTCTCGTCAGCTTACTTTTTTTTTTGTGAATTATTAAGGCGTGTTCAGACTTGTAACTGACACACAGTAGGTAAGTATGCTATTAAAATATGCAGCCTATGGTAGGCGTCAGATAATCTTGCAATTTATAGTGCATTCACATTTCTCTAATATTGCACATTATCTGGCGTCTACCCTTATTATCACATATTTATGTGGTAACATTGAATCATATTCTATGACTATTCAAAAGCCTTTTGTTTGCACTATAGGGTTGTTGCGTATACAAGGTCATATTTAATTAAGTAGTTAGCAAAACTCCGCAGACCTTAGCTAGACATAATAATTTCAAGTACCTAACTACAGCTACGAGGTCAACGACCGTGGGTTAGATGCTCGAAATTATGTTATCAGTAAAAAATCCTTTTAGTGTCGTTCGGCATCGAGGCTATAGAATGCCGCTGAATAATTTGATGTGTCCTTCTTATAGCGTTGAATTACCTAAGTACAGTTCGCGTCAAATAACTGTACCCCTCTGAAGTTAGCCATTTGCAAAGATCGCTTGGTGCAGTCACGTAGAGGGAGCAAGCGGGACGCAAGCATGCATCGAACGTAAACGTAAGACTGAGACATAAAATCGCGCCGCCATAATCCCCGCCCCGCGCATGCGCAGTTGCAGTTTGTTCGTAATTTTGACTACTACGCAGCCACTTGTAGCCAACTTCAGAGGGGCACAGTTATTTGACGCGAACTGTAACTCCTTTTTTATTATAAAAAATCTATTTCTGCCATGTAGCAGTCACGCGAATACCCTCAATACAGTCTTCTGAACACGCCAAAACTAGTCAGGATTATTTTGTGCCTTATTTCTTGTATATTTGAAATTACGTTGTAATCAATGCATAATGCTAGTTGTTATTGGATATTAATCGTTGTTTTAAGTAATTATCACCACTCGCTGTTGTCATCTTGTTTATTACAAGGTGTAACAGAAATAACGCAAAAATTGCAAAGGGTTTACCTAATGGAACTATCCATAAAATTACGAAAAAAATCAGCTGTTCAGTACTTTATGTCGAGATATACAAACCGTTGGGTCCCATAGTAAAAATTGTTTCGTAATGTTGAGTACAATGACATCTTAACATAGGTACCGAGACTTCTCCGTGCCTCGGAACGCACGTTAAGCCGTTGGTCCCGTCATTTTTTGATCTTTGGCAGTCGTTAAGGATTGTAAGAAACCAGAAAATCTGACTCTAGTCTTGCCAAGTACTGTGTTATCCAGTTAATGGGTTGTGGAGGTCTGGTAGGCAGCCGCTCCACGTAAAATAGAGGTATTCAGCTGAATCCGGTTTGACTGGAAGCCGACCCCAATAGTTGGGAATAGGCTAGACAGATGATGATGAATGTTGTGTACTATGACCCCTTCTCAAGTTTTGCGTAATTTCTGTTACACTCTGAATAAGTTCGTTTCATTTATGTGGTGAAAAAATATATTAGTAGGTTACCTAATTAAATTGTTTTTTACATTGTCAAATATTAAACTGGGATAGGACACAATAGCGTAGATGACTAAAAAATCTAATTAGTCCGTCTGGTACATTTTCAAAAAATATTAGACACGTATTTTTTCTTTTTTCATGTAAACAAAAAACGAAGACGGTACAGTGCGTTGAAAACTCGTGTGACGTCACTTGTAAGTACACTTTCTACGTACCTACACGTGACGTCAGAACCCCTCACTCCTGATATTTGATGCGTTTTATCTTCACCTTTTTTTTATTGATTTGATAAAATAAAAAATACGTCTCCTATATTTTTCGATAATCTAACTGACGGACTAAATAGAATCATATATTTTTTTAACCAGCAATCATCCCTATTAGAGGGTGTAATTTTGTTGTTGTGGCGACACTTGGTTGGAGGCCTATGTCCAGCAGTGGACGTCTTTCAGCTGAGATAATGATGATGAATTTTGTAAAATCGTTTATAATGTTTGACAATGCAAGTTATAAAAACCTATATGATGTTGTTTTTGAACTTCCATTTATTAATGATTCTTTTTAATTAGTGTTTTGGATACATGTGTAAGTACATAAATGTTAATTTTTATATGTTATCTACATGTAATACGACTCATTAAAATTGATTATTTTTATACATCCGATTTTGATTCCAAGTGTAACCTAACCTGCGGCGAGGCGGTGAGCCACTTTGCCGGATTGCCCCCATGGGATCTTGGAGGCGAGAGCTCTTGCGCATGTCCACGCACGGCGCGTGGAGTCGCTACGCCGCCGCCGGGGCGAAACTCCGCTTCCGCGGCAAATTGCAGCGTGGCGGACGGAGCTCCGGCAAAATACCATGGGAATGGAGACAGCGACTATCGCAACCCAGTGCTGGACACGCCACAATTGCGGCGATATTGCCCCTCTTCGAGGAGTAGCTTGAGAAGTGCCACGGCATCCTCACCTTCCGCCTGACGCAGGTACTCACCGGACACGGTTGTACTCCACACACGGTTGTACCACGGGAAGTACCTGTTTTGGATTCGGCGGGGATGAAACGATCGGGTGTTTTCATTGTGATGATCGCCCGGAGGACACGGTGGAGGTCTGCCCTACTTGGGCGGAGCACGGCCTTGTCCTCATCGAGGCGATCGGCGGCAAGCAGCCACCGCAACATAGGGAGACGCGTCGGGAGTCGCAGGGCGATTCCCGGCCACCGTAAGCGCGCGTCTGCGGACGGCTCACGTTGGGTGGCTCGCCGTCCGATCAAAGCCAGGCCCGGGTTGACGGCGCGTTGTGTTCCACGCGCGCCTCAAAAAGTTGTCAGCAAAATAGACGGGGCCCGTAGGGCCAGAGCCTGACAGGGTTGCGGATTCTGTTTGAAAGAGTTACCGCGGCCCTGGAAAGCAAAGGGCACTAGGAAGAGCACGGATGGGTTTTAGTCAGTAGAGTCTGAGACTCCCGTCCAGAGGGAGTCCGTCCGGAAGGAGTCATTTGATGATTTCCCATCCATAAAAAAGGTACCTAACCTGAACAAGTAATTTTTAAAATATAGTTAAGCAACAATTGCCGAGGTCGGTCTGTGGATGGGTGACCATGTTAACATACCGAGACTCGTCCGTGCCTCGAAAAGTACGTGCCGTTACGGATTGTCAGCAGCCAGAAAATCTGACTCGTCTGCAATAAGTACCGTGTTACCCAGTTACTGGGTTGTGGAGGTCAGATAAGCAGTCGCTCCAAGTAAAATACTGATATTCAGCTGAATCCAGTTCACTGGGAGCCGACCCCAATATAGTTGGGAAAAGGCTAGGCAGATGATGATTTGTACTTAATCTTATGTCAGCAACTACAGTTCGCGTCAAATAACTGAGCCCCTCTGAAGTTGGCTACGAGTGGCTGCGTAGTAGTCACAATTACGAACAAACTGCAACTGTGCATGCGCAAGAGACATGGGGGCGGGGATTATGGCGGCGCGATTTTATGTCTCAGTCTTACGTTTACGTTCGATACATGCTTGTGTCCCGCTTGCTCCCTCTACGTGACTGCACCAAGCGATCTTTGCAAATGGCTAACTTCACAGGGGCAAAGTTATTTGACGCGAACTGTAACTCGGAATTGAAGATAATTCTGGGTTGTTCAAGCGGTCCTTAGTCTCGAGTTTACTGGGTTGTCGCTGCATGTCGTATATTATTCATTGCATCTGGTTAGACTGGTAATGATTAAGTGTTGCAAGAAAAGTTTAAATGAAAAACACCAATTCAAATACAGTAGTGATTTATTCTTATATAACACATAAGTTACAAAATACATAAACAGATATATAAGGTAACAAAAAACGTGACTAGCGTTACAGACACGAGCGTACGAGTCGACGTGAAGGACATTGTGTGACACTGTGGCGTTTCAACTAAAACTTACTAAAGCCATACCTACATAAATTGATCAAACGAACCTGAGTGCTAATTCTACAACTGTTTAAGCAGCGTTCACATTTGTTCAAAAAAACCCCAATGTTCATACATTTTTGACCAATTGAGACTGATATAAAAATGCGAACGCTGTTTAAAAATTGACCCTCTAGCTTCAGTTTCGCCTGACCACACACTTTTAAACTTAAGTCTACCATACATGAACAAATGAACCTTCAGCTGGTTGATTCTGGAAAAAAACTCGCCGTGAAAAGTTAGGTGATGTGAGTTGTCATTCCAATGAGGGTTTCCAGGAGAATTTACGCCAAGTCGAGAGGTCCTCTTCCTTGAAAAAATGACTGACGTAATGAGCATTGAACATTGGACCTGGCGACTGCGTGCCGCCACCTGGTGTACGTCATTTCTGTGTTTATTTTTATTTTCCATATTGCACCTACCACTATTCTCTGCATCACCCAAAGGTTGACTGGTAGAGAATGCCTATGGCCATGCTACCTGCATCAGGTGATGAAAGAAAGCTTCTGGCCACAGGATGTGGTATTCCGCCGCTTTCACGGACAAATGACACCGGAATGCATAAAGACTTGGTGCTACTAAGTGATACTAACAAACACGTCTTAAATTTTATTGTTACTAACACAATTGTTATATGTATAGGTACTTCGGTTAACAAATGGCTTATTATTATGTCCGCCTCTAAATAAATAAATTTCAGGAAACCCTCTTTGATGCAAGGTATTGACAGCTCACTTAAGCTAAGTTATCATGGTGAGTTTGTGACAGAATAGATACCTTTTGTACTGACAATAGACTTGCACAAAACAGAGAAACTGTTTTATATAAATTCCTGATAAACCCGAGGGCCTAGCATGAATTTTTTGACGTAACGTAAAATTTTACTATAACTATAATACTAATTTCGCACATGAATTGTCATATATTCATATTTTTGTAAGATACAAATTGTGTATGTCGCATATAATTAAACCAAAATACTATGGGGTTGTAGTTTTTTATATTCAAAATGCACTAACGTAACGTGAAAACATTCGTGCTAAAGTCCGGTCGCGGAGCAGAAACAATTTCGTACAATGACCTCTTATTACCTGTCTCCTTCACTCCCACGTCAATATAATGCGTCGCGCTCGCACAGATGCAACGACGGCCGTCCTCAGGGATTGTAAACCTTTTACCGTAACTAAGGTTTGTTCTTGTTTGCATGTGGTTTTAGTTGGCCTTGAGTTACAACAAAAACCCACGGCTTGCTTGACATCTATGCTAATATTATAAAGAGGAAAGATTTGTACGTATGTATGTTTGTAATTAATAAACTCAAAAACTACTGAGCCGATTTCAAAAATTCTTTCACCAATGGAAAGCTACATTATTAGGAAGTAACATAGTCTATATTTTATCCACGTATTCCCACGGGAACGGGAACTACGCGGGTGAAACTGAGGCGTGCTGCTAGTAGTTAATATTTTTTAAATAACGCACCAACGACATTCCATCATGGGATGCGTTACTGATCGCTCAGTTTTCGGACACAGCTATACTAAAATGACGTGATTATTTACGAACAATTTAGTACCAATAATAAATCATTTAGTTCTTTGTGACCACTGTCAGTAGGCAAAGAGGTCATTGTACGAAATTCTTCCTGCGCGACCGGACTTTAGGCCCTCTCGTTTCGTCCTCTTTAGTAAGTGATGGTAAGTTTGTTAAGTTTCAAAGATTTCTGTCAAGTTATGGTCGCACCAGCCGCGTGTCATTTGACAATTTTAAACGACACTTAAGAGTCGTGTATGGTAGGCTCATCAACTGATACAAAAAAATGTGATTCGTTGAAGTTAAAACATCTACTACACAAATAAGGCGACATTTATGAATGTGTAAAGTGGTCCAATGCTCAATCTATGAAGCATTTAGTGCAAGTGAATGAAGCCTACTACTAGGCCAAGCTTCCACCTTCAATCAACTCGTATGCAGGTAATTACATTGCGAGGTACGATCGAGTGATTCATCACAGTATTCCTTGATAGCCCGCAATGTCGTGCAACATGCATCAGAGCTGGTTGCAGTTGGAAACGTGCCTTTATATCTTAAATAACTTCCTGACACCCTGTTTCTGCAACGAAAACATCGAGGCGTCAAAAATTAAACGCGTCAATTGATGCGAATGACGTTTTGTGAAATTAATTTTGCGATGATATTTTCGTTCCAGAACTGGGACTTTAATTCGTTATAAACCGTTCATGATTGTGAGGCCCATTTATTAGGTTACCTTTTTCGCAAAATGGGTATGTTTTTCGATAGCCAAAAGAACTTACATACTCCAGCCAGACACAACTTTTCTTTTTTTTTGATATTACAAGGTATCATAATATATCCTCGGTACCCATGACAAAATGATAATGGGAGGATTTGAGTCAACATATTGAAGATTCTCTTAACGCCACAGTTTAAGAAACAATTTGAACACTAGATGCCCTATTATACTGACAATCTTGTAAACTAAATTAATAAAAAAAAAAACCCTCGATGGGATAGGTACATTTTTTAATTATTACATTCTGAGACCTAAAGGTATAAATAAACTGTAAATAAATGTAAAAATCAGGTTTGATTGAAAATAAACTAGTTTATAAATGGGTAAAGTTGATAATGTGCTGTCAGCATTGACTGGGCAAAACTGAAATACGTACTAGACCTGTTTTTTTATCGGCAAACAATTTGATACTAAAATAAAGGCATTTGAGCACTACTGACTATTCTATTCCCTTAAAATGTATAGCAAGGTACGAAAAGCAAGCATATGTGTCCTTCGCAGCTATAATTGAGAAGTCACCTACAGAAGTGCTAACATTGCCCGGTCATTGTCAACCAATGCATTTCCAACTTTACCAAAGGGATATATTTTGGCACTGCACATAGTGTAGAAAATTAGAACGCTTCTTTATATTACATTATTCTTATAATACTCGATTAATGTTCATTATTGTAGAAAATAAACCCTTATAATTTATTTTTCGATTGTTGTTAGGTACTAGACTGTGTGAGTGTTCTTAGGTTATCATGCAGTCGCGAGATACGATATTTTTTTCCAAAAAGTTTATTTTATGTCAATGGTCCAAATATACAGAGATAGCAAAAATTCTACACTTGTACAGCCAGGTCAGATCGTAAGCAGATTGACACACAATGTCAACTTGCAGTGTGTGTACATATTTAAGCTTGCCACAAGCAACCAAGTGGGCACAGCACCTATTTTTATCTCGAATAATAAGAAAGAACACTCAAAGAATCCACACAGTCAAATACATGCTTATTACAAAATAATTTGATTTCTATTTCTGTATTAAATAAGATGAAAAGAACCATGTTTTTTTCACATAATTACATTTAACCTTACGAGCTATTTGCTAACTTATAATATTTCGCTTTATATTTTGTATAATACACACTCCAGGCACGCTGTGTTCTGAATTATACCATTTAAAAAAAGCAAAACAAATATGGCAAATATAGAAATATTTGAATTCACAACGCTGATTGGTCAATAGTTCGCGAGAAGCGAAAACGCCCGAAGACAAGCGAATTGGATGTATGTACAAAGAGGTCCATATAGCTAAACCTTATACAGAAATCACTATTTATTTTACACATTTTGCTTATAAATCGTCAGTTACTTATTTAATATTAACTTTAGGCTGATTTGAAAACTATGTCAGCATTTGATATTTTGGCTTAATTCAGAACGCACATCCATACTCCGTAATTCACTCATAAATAATGAATATATCTAACACTGTGTTTCTATACATAGCATTTTAAGGAATGGCCTAATTTTTAGGGATATGGGTGTACATGATTGGCTGAAAAACTTTACAGTAAAGCGAGTGAAGCGGGAAAATGAGCCTGCAAGAATGCCCGCGGGAAAAACCATTTAGTAAAACGGTTTTGCCCGCGGGCATTCTTGCAGGCTATTTTCGATGGACTTCACTGCAATAGGTCGGTGTAGTTTGTATAAGTGTGTGAGGCCCACTTGCACCAACTAGAGTTATTTTTAACTGCGAGTTACTTGCTAACCTGGGGCCATTATGTTTTTAAACCTCGTTTTAGGACCTAAGTGAGATTAACTAACTCGGTTTGTGCAAGTGGCCCTGTCTGTTGCAAACAGGCCTATATTGGTGATTCCCGCTTATAAAAATACTGATTAGCAGACACACATCTTCGAGAATTGCTTCGCATTGTGATAAAACTTAACTTGCATTATAATTTAAATAATTTGAGACACTTACAAAAGCCATAAACTTGGGCACTTAAACTAGGTGCTTTCGATAACGACAGTGCGATGCGAAACAATTCACAATCGTGTGACGAGCCCTTAATATTTAAAAAAAATGTGGTAAAAACATCATTGATGTTATTTATTTAAAAAACTAAACAGATATTTCCTGTTTATATTTATTTTACCACCCTTTGAAACAAAAAGTAAATAAATAAGTTAAGCTCCAGTTTAGCTAAAATAATAAATGTTTCTTTTTAGATTTGAAAAATCAGTCAATTTTTTATTATGCTTTTTTTGCACAAAGTGTTTGTCAAAATGATTGGATATATTACTATACATATAAGCGAAGTCAAACATTCACTGTTTTCAATTCATAGGAACAAAATAAATACACATAGGTGCACATTATGGTGTACGCTATAGTGGTCATTTTAGCAACATCATCAGAAACAAAAATAGTTGCATGACTGACATGAAGTGACGTCATACTCACAGGACAGAAAAATATTTTAAAATGAAACATTTTTTAATTTCAAATTCAGAATCTTTCAGTCTTTTGGAGTAGATGAAAATGCAATAATAGGCTTGCTTAGCATCAAGAGCCTAGCCAGTCGTTTTTTGTCTGAAATCTGTAACACAAAATAAAGATGGCGGAAATGTCAAATGACGTCATCCTATCAGCCATTGCTATTTTAGTCCTAACGCAGCCATTCAGTACTCCCAAAAAGAAGGAAATATTTTATAGGTAGTGATTGAAATCATAAATATTTGTATATCCTATACTAATTCTAGATATCGAACGAATATTAGGCTTATGACACAGCTAAAACGGCTTTTCTACTAGGAATATCTTTTTTAGGACACTATACATGGTATTTAGTAATGTTTAATTTAGTTTATTTTACATAGCTGCCTCTATGAAAATTAAGTATTAACTTAACCGCTCCAGTCCTGACATGTGAAAATACCCAAATAAAAAATAAATCTATGTAATTGGTAAATAAACATTAAATTCGCGATTAATTCGGCGCACACCGGTGTGTTGCCGGTGCTTGAGCGGTACAAATGCTACTATGATGTAGTACGATATTTAAGTATTATCATTAAGTATTTACCCCTCCACACTTCATCACCCCTGCAGAACATCTACTGGATGTGAACTGCAGTGGCTAATCAAGAAATCTTTTAACCAATTAAGGACCCAGGTTGGCCGCTGTAAAACTAATTTGTTCAAATGGGGCATTCTTCACCCATCCCAAAAGCGGTACTGTGTGGGGCACCATCAGAGGGCATGCGTCACCTCCCTAGTTGCCCGTCGTGCACAACCACCACCATCCGAGATCTAAACGAGGCCAATGATAGAGCTGTACAAGTTGCACAATACTGGCCGGACAGAAACTAATACGAATCAATCGACACGAAAAGAAGATTAAGTACCTATTATAGTTTCTAATATGAACGTACACGAAGTAAAAGGAGTATGACTGTTAGGATCTTAGGGTTGGCGTTCTGTAGTTTTTGCCTCCTTAAAAGACATGCGTGGTCTAAATACTTTTTATTTCGCATTTTAAAATTCTTTATAGAATCGCGTTCGCCCTAAATTTCACCGGCTGGAATGCGATGATGTGATCGACGATGGAGCAAGCTTACCCAGAAGTAACCTATACCAGGTCGTAGTTATCAGGAAAAACCGACTTTACGTGCTTTATAAACTAAATTAAACATTACTGAACAAGCATTACAACTCATTACAGTATTTAAAGTCGAGAAGGATTAGTTTATTTTTACATTAGATGCATCGTAGTCTAAACAAGACTTGTTTAACATCAATTAATGAAATTAATGTCGGGAATTTTACAATTTTGGTGCGATCGTCTTCCTCATCCATCAGCTAGGCTGCCATATACACATTTATTTATAATTTACAGATATATTTTTTGTCGTAGCGAAAAAACATAATTTAACTATGATTTTTTTTTATTTATAAGAACGAGGTCAATAGAAATCATTCTTTAAACAATTGCGAAGAAAATACAGAAGTATCGTCAAAAATCTGTAAATTCGCTATAGTGGCCTGACACCCACTTTCTTGAGTTGACAGTAATTATAAACGCATCATAAATTAAGTGTTACGATTTGGCTGTTTAAAATTCATTTGACCAATAACAACAGCTTACGGCCGCTTCACAATTCATCACATTCATTTTGTGAAAATTTCCATTAAAGAAATTGGGCCTGAGATTTCTGAGTACTCCTAAGATGGATGTTTGTGGATAGCAAAACTAAATTATTTACCGGGTAAAGTCGGTGTACTTTGGCCTTATTTACCAGGCAAAGTCGAGGTACTTTAGCCTTATTTACCGGGCAAGGACCGGTTGTTGTGGCGACACTTGGTCCCAGGCCTATGTCCAACAGTGGACGTCTTTCGGCTGTTATGATGACCGGGCAAAGTCGAGGTACTTTGGCCTTATATACCGGGCAAAGTCGAGGTACTTTGGCCTTATTTACCGGGCAAAGTCGAGGTACTTTGGCCTTATTTACCGGGCAAAGTCGAGGTACTTTCGCCTTATTTACCGGGCAAAGTCGAGGTACTTTGGCCCTAACTCGTTAACCAATAGGAACACAGCACACTACGTTTACTGTATTCCTATTGGTTAATAGTTTGGGCCAAAGTTGTACTCCAGAGCTAAAGTAACCCGACTTTACGGTACTGAAAAATGTAATTAAAACGACCGCACCATACCTATCGACTCGTTAAACAGAGATTCACGTAAAATAATGCACTATTCGATTTAAGGCAGATGTCTATTAAGTTTGAGACTCGCAGGCGCCGCATTACACTGTACATACAACTATACTAATGTACAGCCAGAGAAGTTTATTGTTTATCACTTTAAGGTTGAATGTCGCTTGCACGTCATAAAGCGTCAAGGTATATTCTGCCGTACAAAGAAATAAATACCGGCCAAGTGCGATCCGGACTCGCACACAAAGAGTTCAGTACCATAAACCGAAAAATCATGTTTCTCGTAGGGCAATAATGTCACTGCGGCAATAAAATGCCTTCTTAAAAAAATCAACTGTCTAGAGTAGACGCCAGATATATTTGCAATAAAGTACATTGACCTTTGCATAATATCCCTTAGTAGATACCCGAACAATAATTTATTAACCGTTTCTTATTCCTAGAGAACGTTAAGGATTCCCACAAGGTGGACCGATGACCTGGTGAGGGTCGCGAGCAACCGATGGATGCGAGACGCACAGGACCGGTTGTTGTGGCGACACTTGGGGGAGGCCTATGTCCAGCAGTGGACGTCTTTCGGCTGATATGATGATGTTAAGGATTATGATTGAAGTCGATTCAGGACAGCTTTGTCTTATTTTCTGTTTTTGATATAAAGATAAGACAATCAATAAATGTAGGCGGGTCAATGACCGTTATTGCACATATCTGGAGCCTACCATACCTATTACGATTCATGAGGTACAGCCCGCTGAGAGACAAAAGGATTTACGAAAACAATCGAGGAACACATAGTGAAAGGTTTTTCCTGTTTTATTTTTTCTTAATCGCACTTATATGAAGGCAGTTATTTGTTTATACGACAGTCAGATTCAACCCCAGTTAATTTTCGATTCACTGGATTACTATGAAAACTGATAAACAATGAATTTCTCTGACTTTATATTTATATACGGTCTAGTCGGCGTGCGTTATAAACTGTATATATAACATAATTACACCTATACTTATCGCAGTTAGCCGGAACACATCTCTGAGTGCTCGTCCCATGCTGCTACCTGAAAGATAATGAAATGATGTTAGTGGCTAAATGCAGTGATTTAATTAAAATTATGGACGTTTGTTACTGATATTCGAAAAATGCGATGGTGTATAGAACTCTCAATAGACGGCTGAAGCGAAATCTCTTTGCAACAATTCTATACTGTTTTTCTGAGTATCTACGCTAATATTATAAAGAGGAAAGATTTGTTTGTTTGAAATGAATAGGCTCCGAAACAACTGGACCGATTTGAAAAAATCTTTGACCAGTAGAATCCTACATTATCCGCGATGGACCTATGGCTATAGAATATTTACAAAAAGTTAGGGATCCGTATGAAAACTTCGATAATGTAACCCAAGGTGTGAAAAAAATACCAAAAAAAATCCTTATATCGCGTAAGAGCAAAGTGATGTACTACAGTTTTATAGAGGTCATCAATATCTACAGAAAAGTCCGAGACATAATATGTCTAACTATTATGCTTAAGTCACCATGACCGCTTTTTGTTCAAATTATTCAAGCAAATTCCGGGTGAAATGGAAAAATGGTGATTTTGGTAACACGATATTAATCCTTATCCATTTAAATGGTTTGACAATTAAGGTTGATTATGACCGTATAATCAATACACAGCATAACACGAACTGCGCGTCTCTCCGCCGGCAGCCCACAGCGCCACGTTGCTACTCTCACCTGACAGTCGCGGCTGCAGTACCACTGGTTGGCGCAGCCGGCACACACGAACTGCGCGTCTCTCCGCCGACAGCCCTGGCACAGCGGCGCGTCGTCGTTCGTGTCGGGCTGCTCGGCGCTGCCCTCTGCCGGCGCTTCGGTGCCGCCCTCGTCGATCACGAGCCGGCCCGAGCCGGAGCCCGCGGGAGACCCTGAGGCTTCGCCTTCGGAGGCAGGACTTTCTTCGTCGTCCTGGAAAAGGATGGGAGTTGGTTAGAATATGCTGTTTAGAATGGACATGTGTTGGCGCAACACATACGTGCGGGGGAAGCGGGGGCGCCGGGGGTATCGACACCACCGCGAGAGCGACTGCGCGCCCGCCACTCACTCAGCTCATAGACGCCGCCACGGTCATTTCTTGTATCTTTTCGGCTGATGGTGTAAATTATAGCAATACAACCATATTTATACAGTCCACTCTTTTATTATAAATTCACCACTGAGCCCATTCACATGTTTTTTACAAAGAGCTTTGGCCGTGATTTCTGTTGCATAGATTTTAGACTTTTTCGTACTTTTAACTTCTCATAACACCATTCTATAGGAATACGCAATTACTTATGTCGTCTATTTGTTATTCTAATGAAAATATGACAAAGAGAAGAGAGAGCGCAACACTTTGGCATTTATAACATTACATTAGTACGAAGTAATTCCCCTTCGTTCCATCGATTTATGTCAACGAGTAATTTAAATTTAACCTGATACACTTCAAGGTTCTCTCAAGGCTACTCGCCAGCTGCATCACCTTCTCAGGTTTCTCAGGCTTTTGAAATGTCACCGGGTTATTGGAAACACTCAAGTTTACAATAAATCGCGCGAGATCTTGAAATCTTTCTTTGCACAACACACGGATGTATTGAAATAGGATAGTATTTAGTGTATTTAAAATTATATGTTCTCATTATATCGAGAGTTTATAACCGAATAAAGGTTTATTACAATCTTACGGTGTTTTCAATATCTTCCGATCTTCAAGGTTAAGCAACGCTTGCCGAGGTTGGTCTGTGGATGGGAGACCATCTTAACATACCGAGACTCCTCCGTGCCTCGGAAAGCACGTTAAGCCGAACCCCAATGTTGTTGGGAAAAGGCTAGGCAGATGATGACGGTGTTTTCAATAATCCGGAGACCAATACACTAACATAACACGTATAAAACAAGACAAGCGTGGTTATCAATGCTTATCCTTTTTAACCGACTTCCCAAAAAGGAGGAGGTTCTCAATTCGACTGTATTTTTTTTTTTGTGTTTGTTACCTCATATCTAGGTACGTCATTTATGAACCGATTTGAAAAATTCTTATTTTATGTGAAAGGATATACTTCTCGATTGGTCCCATTTAAATTTTATCAAAATCGGTTCAGCAGTTTGGTTTTTAAATCCAAATTGCTGGAAAAAATATGAGGCAAAATCATACGAAATTGCATATTTTTGCTTTCCTGTGACTTTTCAGTGGTGTTTTAGGTTTGGGGTACCACTAAAAAGTGAAAAATAAAAAGTTTTTTATTAGGGTTCTGTACACGAAGGGTAACCAACGGAACCCTATTACTAACCCTCCGTTGTCCGTCCGTCCTTCTGTCTGTCAAAATCCGGGGGGGGGGGGGTTATGGGGCTCCCATACAACATATGTTTCTTCTCATTTCATATTTGGTTAAAATGCGTAACCTGTTTGTGTCCATGTGTACTTTCATACCCCGAAAATATTGGTAATGAGTTTAAAATTACCCTTAGCTAATAACCATGTTTATGTCGCAGCTAATTAGCTTTATCAGCCCTTTAATTGGTGGCCTAGCCTTTTCATTTAAATGCTCCGATTTTTCAGCGACCTAGGTTTTGTTAAACCTGGCATCTACACTTGCCCCTAAAGTTTTGAGGATTTTCTTCGAAAGAGTCACCGCGACCCCGGGACGCAAAGGACAATACGAGGAAGGAGCACGGATGGGTTTTAGTCGGTAAGAGTTTGGCACTCCGTCATTTGATGATTTCCCATAAATAAAAAAAACCCCTAAAGTTATTGATAAAAGAGGAGTTAATAAGGGTTATCGTCCAAGATGCTAAAGCCCCCATACGTCGACAAAAATTGGTCGCTGGCCCAAGGTAGCAGGTACCAGCGTACCTTCAAAGTATATACTAACACTACTCTCACCCACACATTTTATTACTACGAAAATAAAAAGGGACTTGGGATCTTGCGCTATTACTGCCGTTGATGGCCAAAAACCGGTCTTTCAAAATTTTCGAATATTTTGTATTTTTTTCATCGGAATGCACACTACACTGCACTTTTGAAAGCCTAGGAACAAAACAAAACACTATCTTTACTTGTTTGATAAATGCGAAAATAACTCAGTTTGTTTGTAAAGTTTGTATGTCTAAGACGCTAAACCAACCTTAATGAATTTTATCATACATATAGACTAGGACCTAGAGGACCTAAAATACTTTGTATCAACATTCTACATAGACAAATCCGCATGCAGTAGCTTGTTTAAAGCACGTGCCACAAAGATGAAGAGAATATTTTTATACAAAATCGGTTTTCGTTTTTTCTCAAAACTTTGATTGAGTTTCCGCTTTTTGGCTGCTTAGGGCAAATAAGAAACATAGTCAAGGTTACTCACTAGCTGCACAACTTCTTCAGGTTTCTCAGGCTGCGACTCTGGCGGCGGGGTTGGTTGAACCGGGGTTATAGTGATCTCTCCGCAGTTCTACAACGATACCCGGGATACAAGTTAGTCATTTTGTTAGGAAATCATCAAAGTTGCATATGGTTGGTGCCGGATAAATTGGCAATAAAGGACATTGACCTTTCCCTTATATCTCTTCATAGGTACCCGAAAAATAAATTGTGAATGGTTTTTCATTACTAGAAAATGTAAAGGATCTCGATAGATGTAGATTCAGGACAGCTTTATGTCTTTTTTTCTGATTTTGAAATTAAGAATGTCAAAAAATGTAGGGAGGTCAATGGCCGCTATTGCAACCTCATTTGGCGCCAACTATAGTTATATAGTTTTAAAAAAATACAATATATCCTTAAAATAATTATAATTTTATGTTTATTTTTGCGGTTTTTCCAATTACGAACAGTTTATTTCGTATGTAAAAGCTTAGGGCACATTGGTTTTTATGATTTTGTTAAACAGGGAGTTGGGTAGAACTTTTACTGTCTAATTTTGTTTCACTGCTATGCCTATTGGAAAAAAGTAAATTAATCTTCACAATAAGACCCTGTTGCATCACAAATCTGTAAATTTATTCAACAGTAAACGTTTTTAAACCAACATTTTGTCTCTCGTCTTTCAACGATGGACTTCATATATCTTTCACTAGAACGATGATTTAAATTTGTTTATCATAAAATGCATTTAAGAATTTGTCGTGCCGAGGGCATAAAAATCGAAAGAACCCAGGTGTTTTAGATTGCCATGCAATTTTGACCCTTTTGGTAAGTTATTTTGAAGATACACCCATCGCATGCTTGATTTATTACGTTCAATGACTGGACACTTGACAGTACAGAAACAAAGACATTAACCCAATAAATACTAGTATTGATATTGTGACCGGATAATTGCAACACCGTAAGATTGTAATAAATCTAGATTATAAATTGTCTATACAATGTGTGGCAAAATAAAAGAAATACCTCTTAAGGGCTAACAATTTTCACTATGGGACCAACACTGAAAATCGCTATTCTGTACATATAACTCGACAAAATGTAAAAAACATCTGATTATATTTTCACACATGGATATCCGTGTTTTATTGAGAAGAGCGAGTTTATAATCTTACGTGATTTATTATAAACTTACGGTGTTCGCAATAATCCGGTAACAATATCATTCAATACTTTTATATACCCTGTTAGTAAATACCTCGTTTAAGTATCAGATCATTTATAATGGTTGTGCACCCTAAGCCAATGCATATTATACGTTTATGCCAATACATAGACATCGCACTGGGAACTGTTGGGCGCAGCCAATCGTGTTAGCCAATCAGACGACCGCTGCCCGAGTGCGTTGGGGACTAAACACATTTGCACAGACAGGCGACTAATAAAAATAATCTTAATTTTATAGCAAAATATTTCGTATATTTACTACCGCAAAAGTACCCCGTAGAACACTTTTCGACATTATGAACAAAAAACAACGTTGAATTATGGTCTGGGATTTTTACCCCTATTATATCAGCCAATAGGGAATATGCATGCTTTTTTTTTATTTTCTAAATTAAATACTTATTATTAGCTCTAGTAACCAATTCTCAAATATTTTTTAAAATACCGTCATCAGCGGTAGTTTTTTTTTTAATTTGGTAAATTAAATAATTATTAAGGTAGTACTTATACTAAAAATATTTCAGAATTGTTTATATTTTTTATATTTTTGCATATTCCCTATTGTTTTATGAAACATTATCTTATATGCCTCTCTGTTCAAATGAGAATAATCACCAATGCAATTTACATTGATAACGTCAAAACAGCCAATTACCCAAGACGCTTTAAAAAAATATAAATAATCTGGAGAGTAGGTTTTTTTGTAAAATATATTTTTTTAATTTTCATGTTTTTTTTTCATGCCAAAAAGCTAGACCAAAAAGCCTATAAAGTAAATAAACATTATTTTAAATATTTAAGTAAGTATATAATTTCAATTACGATAGGTACATGATTATATTTTTTTTATGTATCTAAATAGATGTGGGTCCAAAATAAATATTTGCCTACAGGAATATAGGATTTTTATTTGATAAATACTTATCATATTGCTCAATTATATTAATGTTTTCTTGATATTATGGTTTATGATTATGAGGTGGCATTTATCTAATGAGCATTGCCAGACTCTCAAAAATCAGATCAATTATATTGAATATTAATTAAACAGTTGGAGCTTCATTTTTAAAATATGGTGAAAAAGAAAAGTAACTTTTATTTCCGTAATCAACAATTCAGACCTTATTTTTTGGCATGGATTGCCCTTAGTAATTTAAACAGTAGATAGTAATTAGAGTTTTGGCACATTTTAATAGCAAAAAATTCCAATGATCAAATACTATTTCCAAGACTAGATTTCGAATCTAAGTTTTTTTTGTTTTTTCTAACTTTAGAGCAAAATACATGTGCCAGATCCCTAAAGACCACAGCTCCAACTCTTTAAAAACCATAACATAACTTAAAAACTAAATTTTGAATTTGGAATGATCAAGGCCAATCAGCACACCAATTGTTATAATGTCGTACATTAGTGGTACCTTGGCCTGACCGAAAGTTGGTAACGTTGGCGCACTCTGTTTCCGATCCGGCGACATGAGGAGTTTAGCCAACGTCGGGGAGTAACTCTGAGACGCAGGTAACGCCTGCTGGAAGGTTGGCAACACTCATTTCAAGCTAGTTTGCAAGCATTATTGCCATATACAAAAAAAAGAAAATATTAATGGAAGCTGGGACATGAGTATTTCTACAAGCCATAAAATGATATGTTTGAAATAAAATAGTTACCTTTGTGAGGATACCATGTAGTAAGGAGTTTTGTTGAGTTGATTCTTGGCTTGTGGTGACAGGTAGTAAGGATATTTCAGGATATGGCGGAGGTGGTGGTAACCTAGGGCTTGGGGAGGCAAGTCTTTCCGTTTGCTTCATAGAAACATGGACTTCCTCATGATTCCTCTCGTGTCTCCTTCTCCCTTCAGGTCTTATATGGTGTTCAGGTCTATTGGTGATGGTCTCTGGTGGTCTGTTTGGTATGAGGCCTGTGTTGGCTTGCTGCATGTTGGCGAATTGGACCAGAACGTCTTTGAACGATAGCCCGTTTGGTAGACTACCAGCTTGGATTTGTTGAAGACGTTCTAGCATCGCTTTTTGATTCTGAAATTAACATAAAAATATATTGAAACATGTTTAAAGCATGTAAAATTTTGTAATAACAGCCAGGCAAATATCCTTTCCTTCAGTTGTCCTGTTTTCGGCAGATACAGTCGAGCTTACTAAGTTTCTAAAAGTTTCTAAATATGTGTAATATCTTTATTTGTCTGTACTTGTATCAATGTGTGAGCAAGTGTCCAAGAATGCGCTTCTACTCGAAAAACTCGAAAAATTACTCATTACTAAGAATGGTGAAACTAAGAACAATAGATGCGCATTGTATAGGTCAAAATGTCGGTAATTTATTAAGAAACGCAGACTGCACTTATTTGTTTTACAATATAACGCTACATCAGCTAATACTTCTGTATAAGGTTAAAATCGTGATATGATCCACCTCTGAATAATCATATCTTACAAAGAATATGAACCAATTTACTAGCACTTCGTATGACAATACTTATATTCTAACTAGCTTTTGCCCGCGACTTCGTACGCGAATATCCCATTTTTATTCCCGTTCCCGTAGGAATCACGGGACGAATCATACAAATCAACCTTCCTTTTGAATTGGTCTATTGATGAAAACCGCATTAAAATCCGTTGCGTAGTTTAAAAGATATAAGCGTACAGACGGCGAAAGCGACTTTATTTTATACTATCTATACTTAATGCAGTAAAGCTGAAGAGTTTGTTTTTTTTAACGAAAAGTGGCAAAGAATGGACAATTTTGTCACTCGATCGGTGACATGACATTACACTCAGGCCGAAACTACGGACTTCAGGCTTAGAGACTAGACCCCCTGCTTCCGTATTATTATATACTTTATTGCACACCTCATAATAAGAACAGGACAAATATTTATAAAAACAAGTGTGCAATGGGATTTTAATCACAATCCAGAGGATTTTAGAAAGAGTTCATAATATATTGGTTTATAAACAGTTAAAAAAATCGCCTACTCAAATGTTGTCAAAATGAATGGCATTGTCATTGTAAATACGATATTTTTAAAAGCTTTTATTTAACTTGACTTGTATGTATGTTTACAAATCTTGCAAGTTTAATTTGACCCACTTCCCGGTATCCGATTGAGCTGAAATTTTGCATGCTGGTCCAGAACCGATGACAATGCATGTTAATCATAAACGTGACCTGATGCTGCTGCCAGGATCGGCTCCGTACGAGAGATCTCTTCAGCGGTAAATAGCAGGGATACGAAATTTTGTATACGCATTCGTTTATGATAGGCAGTTGGTAAGCCCAACATGAAATAGATGCCACATCCAGGGTAGTCTTCGAACTATGGAACTCCTCAATAATCAACTGCTGGGACTTGAAATTTTGAATACGCATTCGTTTATGATAGCCAGTTGGTAGGTCCACCATGAAATAGATACCACGTTCAGGGTTGTCTTCGAACTATGGAACTCCTCAATATTCAATTGCTGGGACTTGAAATTTTGTATATGCATTCGTTTATGATAGGCAGTTTGTAAGCCCACCATGAAATAGATGCCACATCGAGGGGTAGTAGTTTTCTCCGTTCCTTAAGTTTTTACCTACTATAGGTGCAAGTCCATTTATATTAGAAATTGCTTTGCTTTGTAAAGTTCTTTCCAGTTTGGCTAGGAAATTGCAGGCTTCAATCACTTGACTGTCTGATAAAAAGATGATTCCGTGCTTTGGTAGGCATGTATAAGCCGGTGGTTCCGGCCACCAAATGGCGGTCGTCAAATAAACCATGTCAGAGGCCCGTGAGGCGGTTTAGAAACTCTGACACTAAGGTGTGTGGGGTCGTTAGACCTTACTGCCCACACGATAAGAAGACTAGAAATTGCTAATAAAAACATTTTACCAACAATTCCTGAAAACCTGTAAAACTTTAGCATTAAAGTCAATCTTCTCAACTCTAAATTCTCAATTCAGAAACCGGCTATCAGTCTCACAGAAGTAATTTCTACACCAAGTAGGTACACCATTAAAATAAGTCTAATAAATTAATAGTCAGCGACTAGTTCGTTGATCGAAGGCCGTAAAAATCCTAGCGCAACAGATATTGGGTCAAGGTGATTCTCTGTTACTTACCTTATAGACATTCGTGTTGAAAAGGTTAATATATATTTCTAGGCTTTTATGACGGTAGGAAAAAGAGGAGCTCGTGGCTAAATTATAACAGCCGCACGGTCCAATCTTCAAGGTTAAGCAACGCTTGCCGAGGTTGGTCTGTGGATGGGTGACCATATTAACATACCGAGACTCCTCCGTGCCTCGGAAAGCACGTTAAGCCGTTGGTCCCGACTGTCATTAGTAGATCTTTGGCAGTCGTTACGGATTGCCAGAAGCCAGAAAATCTGACACCAGTCTTGCCAAGAAGTACCGTGTTACCCAGTTAATGGGTTGTGGAGGTCTGGTAGGCAGCCGCTCCACGTAAAAAACTGGTATTCAGCTGAATCCGGTTTGACTGGGAGCCGACCCCATATATTTGGGAAAAGGCTAGGCAGATGATATGTCGGTAGGAAACGTAGGTACTAGGTATTGACGAACTTGAGTTGTGTAATTGAAATAAATAGTTTGAGTTTGTGTGTTGAGTGATGTATCAGGTCAGGTATGAGAGTTTAGATACTTTAAATTACAGAAAATATTAAAACAACTGCATCAAATCCTGAAAACAATGCCCTAGTAAGCGGAGATTTCATTATTCAAGAATTGTGTAGAATTTAAAGGGTTCCGCAAACAGGCGCGACGCGACAACCTTTTTATATAAAATCTTGGGTATTGTAGTTTGCGGAATTGTTCGAAAGAAACACCGCGGCCCTGTTGAAAATATTCCTCAATATTAAAATTCTTCATTTTTAGGAAACCCCAGTGAATCTAAACACACGGAACTCAAAAATATAGTCTCTTATAAACAATTATGTAAAAACGTTTCACGTGAACATACAATAACTTATGCCACAAATCGATCGACGAATGAAAAAACGTCCTCATTTCCTTGTAAAATTGCCCGCTTGGACAGACATACGTCGTTAACTGTTTCATTATTAAAGCCTCAAGACTCCATGCAGGACACTGACCCGACCCGGCCCTCTAGTCTACTCTATGGTGCGATACGCGCCATTCGCGGAAAAGGGGTTTAATTTATAATGTCTATCGATTAACGATTGACTATCGCTGCATGGGTTTACATTTGGATGGCGAGCGTTTACGCAAACTTTCAAGTCCTTATTTTTCGAAATGAACGAACCGATTTAAACTTGGTATGCTTTAGATATCCAGGTCTAAATAGTTAGTAGAGAACATTTTCGAAAAAGAGTTTAAAAGGGAGAGAGAGAGCGATTTTAAGTTTTCTAGAAGCTAAGAGGCTCATCGGTGACGCAAAACTGGTGGATGCCAAGCTACATAGCTTGGCTTATCGCCGTAAGGTTGCCTGCTTATCGGTCTTCTACAGATTGTACATCGGTGAGTGTGGCCAAGAACTCCACGACCTCATCCCACCGGCCCCCTTCTACCATCGGACATCCAGACGCACTGCATCTTACCATCCCTACCTTGTAGCTATTCCACCAATTCGCACTAAGCGTTTCCAAACGTCTTTTATAATGCGCACAGCAAAGGAGTGGAACTCTCTGCCTGCGTCTGTTTCCAAAAGCTTACAGCCCTAATCTCTTCGAAGTTAGAGTGAACAGGCTCCTTCTGGGTAAGCTCGCTCCATCGTAGACTTTGTCTCTGTCATATCTGACATTGACTAGAGTCAAGAGCAAACCCATCACTAATAAAAAAAAAAAAAATTCTACAGAAAGTGAAAAATCACTATATCTTTCTTTCTTAACTCTTTTTAGAAAATATTCTCTAATCATATACAGAATTTTCCAAATCCGACTGGTAGTTCCAGAAGTTAGCGCGTTCAAACAAACAAACTCTTCATCTTTATTACATTAGTATACAATTTGTGGATATCGCTTTAACTAACACGAAACATAGCAAGTAAAGACATCAAACATAATAAATATTACGTAATGCCTTCATTACTTTAGTACCCATAACATTTACTGAACTTGCTTCTACTGCCAGTCTGCTCGTAGCTTCGCTCGCATGAAAAAGTAGCCTATAACCTGCTCCAAGATCCCATCTATCTCCACACCAAACCTCATCAACATCGGTTCAGCGATTTAGCCGTTAGGGTGTAATAAACAAACTCCCTTTCGCATTTATTATAATTACGATATGGATACTTATTGCTTAAACCCCTGCATATCGCAAAATATCCGTGAAAGCGTGAACATGCTAACCATCATCCCTCGAACGGTACAAAGACATCCAACCGCCATTTCATGTGGGCTAGTACTGTTCTATGCCACGGACAGTCATTGACGATTGAGGTCAAGGAACACAATTACAAATTAGATTATTGACTCGCTAGTAAGTTCTATAACGATAGACTATGTTAGGTTCGAACGATGATGTTGTTAGATAAACTTGTAAAAATAATTCAAGCAGAGTTATATTTGTGTGTGTATGTGTGGCTATCATATACAAAATAATTTTTCAAATGCGATTGGTATTTTCAGAGATCAGCGCGTTCAAACAAAACAAACAAATTCTTCAGCTTCATTATATTAGTATAGTATATAGGTTTCTGTTTTTGATTATGAAAGTCAATCAAAGTATATGGGGTCAATGACCATTATTGCACATTTATCCCGCGGCTACCATAGATATTGGAAAGAATCAAAATAACTGATGGATATTCTGATTAGCACCACTACTTATTCTTTTAGTTTGACGTTTTATAAAACCAGAAAATTTTGCATGAAAACGTGAGCCCTTTTTTTTTAAGGATGGGAAATCATCAAAAGACCTCTTCCGCTCTGGGTGGAGCGGCAGGGAGTGTCAGAATTTTACTGACTAAAACCCATCCATGCTCCTCCTAGTGCCTTTTACGTTCCAGGGCCGCGGTAACTCTTTCAAACAAAATCCGCAACCCTGGCAGGCACTGGCCCTAACGGGCCCCTTAAACGTGAGCCCTTACGAAAGGAATAGCATTTTGTAAGAGAAGAATTTTTGTATGATTTCATTTCAGCTTTAAGAGCGTTTACGCGGTACGGCTTTTCATACAAACTTTCAAATCGTTATTCTTCAAAATGAATGAACCGATTTTAACGAAACTTGGTATGCATACGCTAGATATCCAGGTCTAAATAGTTATCAGAAAACATTTTTTAAAAAGATTTCAGAGGGAGAGAGAGAGCGATTTTAAGTTTTCTATAGAAAGTGAAAAATCACTATACCCTTCCCCCTGAACTCTTTTTCAAAAATGTTTTCTGATAACTATTTAGACCTGGATATCTAGCGTATGCATACCAAGTTTCGTTAAAATCGGTTCATTCATTTTGAAGAACAAGGACTTGAAAGTTTGTATAATATGACATACGGCGTACACGCTCCCTGTCCGGCCCCGGCGACACACCGGTGTGTCGCGAATTAATCGCGAATTTAATGTTTATTTACATATACATAAGATTTACTTTATATTAGGGAATTTTCACATGTTGGGCCCGAGTGGTTAAGGAAAACAAAAAGGTAATGAATCGACATTTTAGAAAAAGTCAAAGTTTAAATGGTGAAATTGTTTGAATGCTTTTGTATGTCTTCTCTTTGTGATAAAAAACAAAGGTTGAGAAGTGAAAAGAATTGCCTTGAAATTAAGGTTCTTGTTATTTGTACCCGAATACCGCAGAAAGAGGGTAATGTTTTCTTTTGTATTGTTTATATTTTGCTAAAACCTACAGACAAATATTTGGTACTAGAAGATACTGTAAAATTGGTGCCTAAGTGCAATACTGAATTTTTAACATAGAAACCGTTCATGGCTGTTCATAAATCGTTATACTATCTTCATTTACAAATTACTCATTTCCCCCATTGACAACATAAAATTGCTCCAAAAGCACTGCATTGCACTTGAAATTCCTACTTCCCTACTAATATTATAAATGCTAAAGTAACTCTGTCTGTCTGTCTGTCTGTCTGTCTGTCTGTTACGCTTTCACGCTAAAACGGCTGAACGGATCGTCATGAAATTTGGTAGATATGTCGTAGCCAAATAGCTTCACCAGCCATTTAGTTAGCTGCCTAGCCGTTTCATTAAACGGCGCCGAATAACTAGCTGCCTAAATGACATCCAGCCAACTTGTCTAATACAACATTTAATTAAATGGCTTAGCACATCCTTAGGCCGTCACAAAACACATCTATTTTAAAATAATAACAGTACTTTATATACGAATATATAGCCTGGGATATGGAGAAAGACATACTTTTTTACGCGATAGCCGACATCCACGCGAGCGGAGTCGCGGTCAAAACCTAGTTTAAAATAAAAAGCAATAAAATCACTTACCATATCTAGATTATTGAACAGCATATTAAGACTGTTTAAATTGCTCATACCATCAAGTTTCGGTGCTATAGGTCGCGGAGCATTCATCATGTTAGGATTCAGTATAGACTTCATTCTACGACCCCTTCTAGGCGTCACTTCTGGGTTCCGTTGCCTATAATCTGCTATGATAGACTTGACGTCTTTTGTCGGACCTTGACGACCCATAGGAAGGCCAAAACTCGATGGTAGTTGGCCATTCATGTCTCTAGGGAACCCAGTCAGGTGACCAGGCATCATCATTTGCTGAGGGAATACTGGTTTCGGCATCGACATGTGCGCTTTGTCGTAAGGCGGTGGTAGCCCCGCCATGGGGTTGAAATGAGAGGTAACTGGCATCATTGGGGCTTGCATCATCGGGTTCATGGTTGAGCCAGGTTGTTTGAGCGCTAGTCCTGAGATCTCGTCGCTTTTATCTATGGCTAAGTTTTTAGCTTGGTTGAGATAGTCGAATGGATCTCGATCTCGCTCTGCACCATTGATTTCTGCTGACTTTTCGAACGATAAGACCTGTTTTCGTCTTAAAAGTCGCAGTAAAATCTCCTCTTTGACTTTTTTCAGGTGTAGAATATTGTTCCATTCATGTTCTTTCTTCTGAGCGAGTTCTCTTAGTGTCTGTATCTCAGACAATAGCTGTTCCGTATGCCTCTGTATTTCGTCTACGCTGTTTTTCGTGGCTGTCTGAATGTAATCGTTGATCATGGTGTCGTGTTGGGGAAACGTCTTCTCTACTTCGATACAGAGCCTCTTCAGTGGAGACTCTGTGTCAACTTCTTCACTTGAACGTCTTTTTGTACCTTGTTCCTCCTAGAAAGAAGAGAAATATTAACAGGTTGTTTATGACATTATCAACAGGCATTCATCCAAATCAGGCTGAGTTGAAGACAATCCCCTAAAACGCCCGCCCGTCACCACTTCCTAGTGTTTTGCTGGGAAGAAAAAATGGGGTCACAAACTCCCCAGGAACACATCTGTCTGTTAAGGACGCGTATACAAATGGGTAGTCAAATCATTACTTTTGTGTAAAAAAGTAATGATTTGACTATCCATTTGTAAACGCGTCCTTAAGTTGGAAGAACTTGTTTTAATAGTCTGCATAATCGTTACATAACATTCCTATTGGTAGGATACAGGAATCTCTGTGAGTGTTACCACACCAATCGATCAACGTCGATCGATGGCATCAATCGACAATCGATTCGATATTCGATCGATTGGTATCGTAACACCCTGTGAGAGGGTGTGAGCCATAATCCACCACGCGGGCCCAGTGCGGTTTAGGTCAGTCATGTATTCGATTTTTTTTGGGCCCTAGCCCCCTAGGACAGACATCCCGGTGTCCCTACGATCGTGGCCTCCGCCGTATTAAGATAATTGAATTTGATGTATGAAGCTGTTTTCCAATTGACAGAGAAGCACGGCACAAAGGCCCTACCTTAGGCCCTACAGAAGGTTCAGGAAAGAAGTGATTGAAATCAAATACAAAAAAAAAATAAGGACGACGCGGCGACTCGACATTTTGAGCCAAAAGGCAATCTTTTTCCCAAAGATTCGAGAAGTTGCAACACGTTACCTAAATTTGTTTTCATCGAGATATCTATGCGTCTTCAAAAACGATGGTGCACGGCAAGACATGCTTTGCCAAAAGGTCCCATAGGGAGCTAAACCAATGATAAACAAAATTATTCCCTAAGAAAAAGTAGAGCTCCGTTGGGAAAAATATTTCTTAGATCTAAACTTACCAAATCTCACAGAGGGGGTTGAAGATTGAACAAAAATATTTTTATTATTATGACGAAGTTACGGTACAACAGTTAATAAGTACATACAATAACATAATCAGTCATTACATTCTTGACACAGCTGTAATTTGCGTTACGCAGTACTTTCATTCGGAGTGGACTTTGCATTGTGCAGATGTTTCAAACACATCTCCAGAAATACTATTAATTGTGCTTGATAGTTAGCTAAGAGGCGGGTTTTTCCTATGTCTGGTAGCGAAATTAGCCATAGATGTGTTATATGACTGTGTCACCGGAAAGTTGTCTCCGTAAGATTATAATTAATCTTTGTTAGATTATAATTACTCGATATATTGTGAAAAAATCGCTTTTATATACAATAAATCCCATCCAAATTCATTAGTACCTATCTATCCGTCTTATTAAAAAAAAAATTGTTTGCAATTTCATGCGATATCTTACAATCTTACGGCGTTTGCAATTTTCCGGATGCATTAACGATTTCGCTTCTAGACTACAAAGGCTACACTACGCTAACATCTGGATAAGGGCCACCCTATGAATGGTGGCGGGGACCATCACCGGACACTGCTCACTGAACAAACATTACCACACGATAGGTATAACGGACTGTCCTCTATGCAGAGCATGCATGGAGGAGGAGGAAACGGTAGCTCACGTGCTCCTTGAATGCACAGGCGTCACCGAAGTACGGAGGCAAACAATAGGGACACCTAATTCACTCAGAGATATCCTGAACACACTGAGAGCACTGATCTGCTTCTGGAGGGAGGTTGGCTGGTTGGAATTACGGCCGCCATGGCCCACGCACAATGGTCCACAGCAGGACTTAGTGCGGAAACCATACCCAATAGATACATAGATAGACGCTAATATCTGCCAGCGGCTCCGCAAACACAAAAGTCCAAAACTATCCCAAAATCGTACACCAAGGATAAAAATATAGTATCCAAGGCCTAATCGGTCTCTAGACCAGTTAAAATTGGTATGAAGCGATCCGCTCAAGCACCGGCAGCACACCGGTGTGCGCCAAATTAATCGCGAATTTAGTGTTTATTTACCAATTACATAAGATTAGTTTTTATTTGGGAATTTTCACATGTCGGGAGTGGAGCGGTTAAGCGATGATAATGTAACAAGCAGAATTACTTTGAGCGGTTTAGGCGTTTGCCTTGTGACCCGGTGGTCGTAGATTCGATTCCCACGGGAAGCATACTTTGTAAAGTTGTTTCCAGTTTGGCTTGGACATTGCAGGCTTAAATCACCTGATTGTCTGATAAAAAAAACGGCAAAAAAATCACGTTTGTTGTATAGGAGCCCCACATAAATATTTATTTTATTGGTGTTTAGAATTTGTTATTATAGCGGCAACAGAAATACATACTCTGTGAATATTTCAACTATCTAGCTATCACGGTTCATGAGATACAGCCTGGTGACAGACAGACGGACAGCGGAGTCTTAGTAATAGGGTCCCGTTTTTACCCTTTGGGTACGGAACCCTAAAAACAGTTCGGATTATAATTAATTATCTACAAAAAAAAAACTGCTAGCTTGCCGAAGTATGAGGAAACAGGGTCATACATTTCGATTGGCTCTGAATGTTGCTTGACCAAACTACACAAATACGCGACCCTTATGGTAGGCACCAAATAAATGCGCAATAACTGGATTTGTTCCGTAAGTTTTCGGACGTAAAAGAATAGCACCATCCCATCACTTCCCGTGGGTGTCGTAAGAGGCGACTAAGGGACTAACCAGAGAATGGGCAGCAGCATTATCTGTAGGTACATTGCTACAGCTACAATGCGATCACCAATCCGCCTGCCAAGCGTGGCGATTATGGCAAACCATTTGGGGGAGGCCCATGTTCAACAGTGGACGTCTTTCGGCTGATATGATGAACGGTATTTGACCCCCACATACATTTATTGACTTTCTTAATATCAAAAACAGAAAGAAATACACAAAGCTGTCCTGAATCGCCTTCTATCGTGATACTTTAGTAAAGAAAAACGGTTCATAATTTATTGTTCGGGTATCTACGAAGGGATATTAGGGAAAGGTCGAAAGGTCAATGTACTTTTTTTTTGCAACTTTATCTGGCGCCTTCCATAAACTACGTTCTGTGGGAGAAATTCATGGACTGTTATTCGGCGTCTGGAGAATAACTCGATACATATATAGTTTTCTTTTATTTCCATATTGCTTATATGCTTTTTGTCAAATATCAATAATAAGGGTCTTAAATTGCGACATAATAAAACAAAACTATTTTTATCTACACTCACAACGTAATGTTCCAAATATGAGTTCAAAAACGAATGCATAAATGCATACTTTTTTTTCGTGGATAGGTAAAATTTAAAAAAAAAAACCATTACAGTTCAAAATTTTCCTTCGATTTTTAAACAACTGCATCATAAAATAACTTTTTAATTTTTATAGCACACTTTTTCTTTTTAATTTTTGGCGCGGGCTCATTGACTTAAGTCAATGAGCCAGCTTTTATCTTTGTCTATGTTTGAGCGCGCTGCGCAGTCATTCGAATACGCAATGAGAATATCCGCCATATTGGAATTAACTATTTTGTCAATTATTTTATTTCAACTGTATGAGTGAAGATAAAATAGTGTATGCAACGGCATATAATTAGGTATTAAAACACTCGTGTGATGCTATTATCACACTCGGCTACGCCTCGTGTGATAAACCCACACTCGTGTTTTAATAACCCTTTTTATATGGTCGTTGCATAAACTACTATTTTGTATCATTTCAGGCAGTTATAAAGTGCCATGACCTTAATTGCCATGACCCATAGAATTTAATACTTATGCAAATTTAAGATACCTCTACTAGCTACAAAAATAAATAAGAAAATGTAGATATTGGTGCACCGAATGCGCTAGCGAGCCTCGGGCTTTCGGCGCAAGAGCATTTACGGGGCCACGCCCTTTTTTAGGGTTCCGTACCCAAAGGGAAAGACGGGACCCTATTACTAAAACTCCGCTGTCCGTCGGTCTGTCACCAGGCTGTATATCATGCACCCGTCATCGCTAGACAGTTGAAATATTCACAGATGTATTTCTGTTGAAGTTTTAACAACCAGTTAAACACCTAAAAACAGAATAAAATAAATATTTAAGTGGGGCTCCCATACAACAAACGTGAATTTTTTGCCGTTTTTTTTTTTATAGATAATGGTACGGAACCCTTCGTGCTCGATTCAGACTCGCACATGCCCGTTTTTTTTTATAGGACCGCTTTGGTAGCCGCGCTTTGTGAGAAAATACTGTTTACCTACTATTATATAATTATATCAAAGTTATCCAACGGAACCAGGCATAATAATCCAACTAAGGAGTGGATTCTCTGCTAAAGTCTATTTCCTGATAGCAACCACCTCGGGGTCTCTAAGTCAAGAGTGAATGAAACTTCTCGACAAGCTTGTTCCATCTTCGACCAAATCAAGGCTTACGAAGAGGTGTGATATTGGTCTAACGTGTGCCTAATAATAAAAAAAATGCCTGGTTCCTAATCCAGGCAATGGCCTACCCGTATTCGAAATTTCATCCAAATCCGTTCAGTCGGCTTGATTGATGAACAACAGAACGAACATCCTAAAAGAACTTTAAATTTAATAAACAATATAACCGACCTTCGTCAGATCTTTACGTTATTTAAATGGGACCATTTTGGAACAAACCTCTTTCGAAAAAATAACAATTATGCAAATCCGTCTATTAAATGACCGAAAATACAGAAGTTCACATAAATAAATACAGAAGTTTGTATTCATTGAAATGTGGTACAATAATTTTTAGCGTTCTGAACCTCCGTATGAAAAAAAAACAAACGGAACCCTTACTTGTAGGATCACTTGCGTGTTAGTGCAGTTCTCGTCAAATAACTTTGCCCCTCTGAAGTTAGCCATTTGCAAAAATCGCGCAGGTGCAGTCACGTAGACGGGAGCAAGCGGGACGCAAGCATGCATCGAACGTAAGCGAGCGACTGAGACATAAAATTAATCCCCGCCCCCATGTCTCTTGCGCATGCGCAGTTGCAGTTTGTTCGTATGTTGTGTACTACGCAGCCACTCGTAGCCAACTTCAGAGGGGCAAAGTTATTTGACTAGAACTGTCAGTCTGTCTGTCCGTATGTTCCACATCTACTGTGACTCAATCATACGCGAAGAAGTAAGCCCGAGAACGATTGAAAAAATAATATTATATTATATCTAGCCCAAACTGTCCCACTGCTGGGCAAAAGCCTCCCTCCATTCTTTTCACCGTTCCCGGTTTTGTGCTCTTCTTACCAATTCCCAAGACATCCAAGCCGTCCCGCCATCTCCTTCGTGGTCTGCCGCGGCCCCATCTCGCGATTTCAGGGCACTAATTTTGTGTTTTGTGGGCCCACCGCTCGATAGGCCTGCGGCAGACATGTCCAACCCAATCCCATTTAAGCTGGGCAGCCTTCTGAGCCACGTCAACGATCCGTGTTTTGGAGCGCAGTATATTGTTTCTAACGCGATCCGTTAATTTAACACCAAGTATACTGCGCTCCCTATCACGAAGAAATACTAGTAACATCAAAATCTCTTCTTCCACATCATCATCTCAAAAACATCCTAAATCATAATCAGTGTTGACCTACAGTTCAGCCAGTTCAGTATAAATAATAAATTTGTATTATTCCTTCGCTGCCATCGACGACGAAGCACAATAACGCCATATTGTTCAATTTTGCCAACAGCTCCGTAACATGACCTTGGCTGAGATCAAGTGTCACGGAAGGTCGTTTTGCAACGAGTTTTTATGCGCTTACGCTTGGGTCAAATGCAGAGCTAAGTTTCGCTTTATCGATAAACGTTATATCGTTACTTTCTGGGCCCTATTTAATTAAACTGACTATGCGAGATTTTGTCAAAAGTTAATATAATTTTGACGACAGGTGCTTTTATAAAAAGAAAATTTACCTATGGAAAAACTTACAATATTTTCGAATCGCCATGTCCTATCGCTTGTTGGTTTTAATAAATGAATCCATGCTTACAAAATTCTGAAATTTAAAGAATTCTGCATTCCCGATCCTATAATACATTTCAGTCTGTTCATAGACCAAAATTATGCGCATGGTAGAGGAAATTAAATATACGACTCATATTATGTTGTTACACGAAATCGGGCTGAGAGTGCCGTCTGTGTTTTTACGCAGATCTCATTTATTGCACACCCCAGTGGTAGCCACTACGTACATGGTGAGATCAAGTCATATGTAACTACGCAACCTGCCAGGAAGCTGATATCGATATTTTCAATACGTGTTGTATTGCTAAATTAAAGAAAGTTTTATCTAATAAGCTTCTTCGAACGTAAATAGTCAATTTTCTGTTTCATATGATTTATATATAAGTAACATTTGGACACTTGTAGTTGGCTATATTTTGTTTAAACTATTACTTACTGCATCTGTTTAGCTGCGAATTTTCCTAAGATAAATAAATATATGTGGAGTCTTGGTTGAGTCAAACTTAAGGATGGCGCCTTTTATTACTTGTCTGTGCAGTTTGCTTCTCGCAATACCCCACCCTTCACTCAAGGTAACCCATGAATTTGCTACTGCGCAGCGAATCGCGGTGTTTTCCGACCGCCATAATCTACCTACACATTGGTACATTCGCCACTCATGAAGGTTTATTTAATTGCCCGATAATCAAGCAAAGTCGTCCACATTAGCTTTTTATCTCTTACGAACCCGCCTTTAACTTCGATGTCGCCGGATAGTAAGCGTTGGATGAGTTCTACGAATTCTACGATGGATCTAGCGACCACAGGGTCATAGATAAGTAGGCAGTCTGATGCTGGCCGGGATTCATATTTCGGTTGTGCGTATAATAACTGTGGAGTGAAACTAATCGGGATGAGTATATCACTAAGTGCGGATGGATCCCTGAAGCCGTATTGTGACGTGTCAACGCTATCATGATTCCGTTGCGAAAAAGGGATGCTTCTATTTGTCTTGTATAGATCTGTCTCTCTCTCGCTCTAGTCTAGACCCTTTTTTATGGATGGGAAATCATCAAATGACTCCTGTAGCTCTGGGTGAGGCGGGAGGGAGTGTCAGACTCTTACTGACTCCATCTGTGCTCCTCATAGTGCCTTTTGCTTTCCAGGGCCGCGGTAACTCTTTCGAACAAAATCCGCAACCCTGGCTGGCTCTGGCCCTTAAGGGCCCCTTCTCCTATGCTGAAATCTCTTTGAGGCGCGCGTGGACACAACGCGCCGCCGACCCGGACCTGGCTTTGATCGGACGGCGAGCCCTACATATAATAATACATATTTGGGTATCTCAACAAGGAGGGCAATAGTATATTTCTGTTTATCCAATATTGTGATCACTTAAGGAGCCCACTCAGCAGTAAATGTAGAGAGAGAGTTAAGAAGTAAAATGGAATGAGGGCAGGAAGATGATGAATTGAGCTCACTTCACTTGGTCAATACTGCTTATAACGCCCACTCTATTGAATACAACTTCGCAACTTATTTATTCATCAAAAAAACAACAGACACCAGTTTCTAGAAAAAAATAAGTACCTTTTGAATCACTCACCTTAGTAACATCCCCATTCATCGGCTTTGGTTTAGGTTTCTCCACTTTAAGTTTCACCTTCTCTTCAACCGTAACCACTTTGGTCATGTCCGCATCAGCTTCAGGTTCAAACTTCTTTGGTTCCTCAACAACCATAAGATCCTCTTTCACAGGACTAGGTTCCTTTTTCGGGACCACAATGTCTACAACCGCATTTTCTGAAGCAACCGGTTTCTCAACTACTTCTGGTACCGGGACTGGTTCAGTAGCGGTTACAGGATCATTGTCTGTTTGGTTTGTCGGTATTGGGGAAAGGGGTTCCGCAACCACAGCAGGAGTGTTCTCTTCTTTGATCAATTCCTCTAAAAGATTTTAAGGGTTTTAGACATACAATATTGGTTGTTCTACTGCTTTGTCCATGCATGTATCCATATGTATATGTCGCAGCCAACTAACTAAATCAGTCATTTCATTAAAACTCTAGACTTTTCACTGAACTGTGCCGTTTAATCAGCGACCTAAGTGACATGGGCAAGTCATTATACGATATTGAACAAAAGATGTCACTTAAGTCGCTGAAAAATTGTCACATTTAAATGAAAAGGCTAGGCAACCAATTAAACGACCGATTAAGCTAATTGGCTGCGACATATATACTATAATAATTTTGGCAAGCCAATCTATGAGTTCATTATTTCATAACAAATATTTTTTCCGTAAAGTATTTCATGATCTCTTTGGAGTAAATTAAGGTTCTTTCTGACTGACACATGATACACGACTGATATTGATTGATACTCAATAATTTATTCATGTGTTTTTCGTAGTTTACGCTGGGCAAAAAATATCAGAGGCAGTAGTACTGTTGGAGACATTAAGTAAAAGGATTAATAATTATGACAAAATTTAAATTATTTCAATTATTTACTGGATTATGGAGGTCAGACAGGCAGTCACTTAAAATACTGGTATTCAGCTGCATGCGATTAGGTTAGAAGCCGACCCCATGCCTAAGCAAAAGGCTAGGCAGATTGATATGAGTGGATATGGATCTTTATAGGCTATTACAAAATTATAATGGTACCTGTAGTTCATGTAAGGAACATTTACCCAAAATGCCAAAATTTACCTTATAGCAATTAACATAAGTGGCATTTACCAATAATGCAGAAACATCCCTTACAATCATTGATACTTCTGGCATTGGTTATGTCTCGGTGGATCATCTGCCTAGCCCTATGCCTACTTTATTGAGGACAGTTTCCAGTCTCACATGGAACTTTTAATTTTTTTTATTTATGAATGGGCTAGCTCTTGTCCTTGATCACGCCTGATGGAAAGCGATAGATGAGGTCCATGATGAAGCGAGCATGCCTTGAGGTACTGGTACTCCCAGGCGTCAACGAAACACAACAGGCTGCTTGACACCGAACTTCGGTGGAAGGATGGTCGCAAACCAGGTAGGTGTTAGCCCTACCACCGTAAGGGAAGGATTGGCCAGTCTTATAAGGTGTTAGGTGTCCAGGATGCAGGTGCAGTGTCTGATGGAACAAATTGCACTACACGAGGAGGCTCCTTCATGCATCCCAAAAAATTTACATGGAGTGACTGCCTCTCTGCCATCAACAATCGACTTACAGGGCAACATGAGAATTAGCCAGCAAAAATAAGAACAGTTATCTGACTTTTGGGCTTCGGGATATTTAGTTTGAAACAATTTTTTTTTTGCTTGTTATTACAGTGTGTTTCAAATATTTATTCCTTATAAATTACTATGATTGCCACCTTGGTTTCCTGCAATACTGTACGCTAGCATATGGTACTATAACAATGCAACAAATAAAAACTAAAGCCAGTAGACATCCTTCTAAATATAAATGCCTCCAATTGAGTCTACTTGACCTCTGCCCTGAGTGCCCTGTTGTCTAGCATTGTATAACTTTTTTATGGTAGTGAAGTGCAGTAGGTATCTTTTAATGCAGTAGCTAAAAACGTGAAACAGCTCAAATGGAACAAATTATCACAATAGATGTATTGAGCATGCAATCAATGACATTCTTCAGATGCTTTTAGTGGTATACTACAACCTACTGACTGGTAATTTTATTTTTTACAAAGTGTAAAAATTATAAAGACGCAGCGTTGGAAGGCCTCCCACAAGGTGGACCGATGATCTGGTGAGGGTCGCGGGTAACCGATGGATGCAAGACGCACAGGACCGGTTGTTGTGGCGACACTTGGGGGAGGCCTATGTCCAGCAGTGGACGTCTTTCGGCTGATATGATGATGATGATGATGATGTAAAAATTATGATTCTGTGTGAAAGATACAATATTCTTGCTGTTGCAAGCTGTGTATGAATATTGAATATTTTGGCACAAAACTGCATTACCTTTCGCATTCTCAGACTGGACATTTACGAAACTATCACTACTTCCTTTCTGGCTTTCACTTATCACTTTTTCTTTGGCATTATCATCACAGTTTCCCGCCTTTTCTTCGTCAACTTTCTCAAGCGCCGCTTCCTGCGACACCGGCTCCTTGGCTCCGTCAACCTCGGCCTCGTCTAAAGCCAGCGGATCAACTTCATTCTCGGCACTAGCATCCCCCGACGGGGACACATCAACACCACCGTGGCTCTTCGGAGATTCCACTATTTTTAAGCTTATATCGTTCATGTTTATTTACATATTTCCGATTCACAAGTCACTGCTTATAGTGTCACCACGCCGCGCATAGGTTCAATGACTTTAAAATGACCATTTGTAACCATAATATAATATTCTGATCTATATCCAACTAGCAAAGGTTCGGAGATGTTGCACAAAACTAAATAAATTAAATAAACAACACTAATTGCTAAATTGTTTGTAATTTCTTTCCCATATTGGGTAATATCACAATGTACTAGCCATAGCAGCCGTGAACTCAGGGGTCATTGTGACTAATTTCGTGACAATACTATCTTATAAGCTATCTTAATAAATCACTACACATTCTATTTATCATAAATTAGTTTTTTTTAATATTATTCTTGTATTCTCTAAAATAATCAGCAAAATAATGCTACACCACTAGGACGCAAATCGCACGCGAACTATATAGAATTGCCATATAAATGAGTTATTTTTTTTCATTTATGACATGGACTTGTACCTATATCAAATTCTCTGTAGTCTAATATAAAAATGAGTATGATTTGATTACTTCAATGGATGATAGATGGACAGGAACCGATGCCAAGTAACGTTAAATGCAACAATATAGTTTTAAACTAAAATTATTTCTACCATATTGACATATTTTTTTTAAATGGTAAGTTAATCAGTGCTTTGTTTCGTTTATCGCAGCACCATCTTCGTCGAAAATTAATGATTCTTGTATAATTTATCCAAACTTTAATAAACTGACTAATGTAATATTTTGTTGATATTGGTTATTTTGCAGAAATTTAAATAAATCCATATTTCAAACCTTGACAAAGTTTTATTTTAAAAATTTCATTCAAACAAGGATTGTTTGAGAAACGGGAAGCAAAATATCCGGCGGATGAACGTAAAAAATTTACTCATTATTATTTACTTTTTCTTATCTATTAATTACACTTCTAAATGGATAAAAAATTATTGAAATTTATTAAAATATTTAATAGTTTTGCAAAAATGGCTCCAAACAAATGGTACCCGTTAATTGATTTTGCATTTGATGGATTTCGAATTTTCCGCCAACACAAGCCAAATTTAATAGTGTTGTGAAAGCACATAGATGATAGGTGATAACCATCACTTCAGTATCGATTTACTATTTTGGGAACAAACCTGTCACGCCATTAACAAGTGCCATGCCATGTGCCCATACACCTGTAAGTGTACATTGGGGGATGTCTGCAATTAACGAAGTCTAGACTTAAACAATCTGAGTTTACCAACGACTCCAAAAAAGAACAAAAACGTGTAACCAAAAAGTTTCGTTGGAACTTACTTTTTCCTGAAACAATTTAATTTACAGTACCTGCAATGTGTAGAAATTTTTCGACGCCGTATTTTAGATTATTTTTAATTTTAGTTGGTGAAGAGTTTTTTTATTTAAGTGTCTACATAGTAATATTAATTAGTTGTACATTTATAGATAACAAAGTTTGTAATTAATTTTCTATTTACAGTGTATTGGAAAATTCCTTCGAAATGTAAGTGCAGCATTCTGCAAGTAATAATACGCCATATGCATTAAACGATTAACAGCATAAAATACGCAATTGAAATATTCTTAAATCGATTTTAAATAAATTTCAAATCAATCCAATCATTTTAATCGAGTTTGAGTTGCTGCCAACATAACCACAAAGTTCAAATGAGCACAACACTAAACGATGATGAAAGAAAATGAATGAAAAAAAGCAAATGGCTGACTAAATTCGACGTTCTTGGTCCTAATATAAATCCGATGTAATTACATGAATTATGCGCTCTTCATGATTATGATTAGCGAAATAAGATAATATAAAAAGTAAAGAACTAAGATTACTATATATTACGGGCAGAAAGCCTGCTGAAACTAAAAACTATACGAGAAACTAATACCGTAGCTTACACAATTCGTAATAAATTGCAAAAGTATTTATCGTGCGTGTGACGGACGCACGTCCGTTTATTACTCAGGTAAGTCCTTTATTCTACATTCTTAATGCATGTGCTTGTGCAGTGCCGTGATTTGTTTATAATTTTTTAGAATTATTATCAAAAATCGCGAGTGCTTACGAGTGTTTTATTTTTAGATTTTGCTATTTTGTGAGTAATTAATTTTCTCAGTAACCATTATTGTTGTGTAGTAAAATAAGTGGTGTCTATTTTGATGGTGTATCTCCTGAATTTTTGTTTGTGTACCTTCATAATTTTTGTCTACGTGCTTAGATTTTTATGCGGGTATAGTCAACCATTTAGTACTGCTTGACAATCACCGATCATGTACTTTTATTTACATCAACTTTGTGAAGTTTTGTAGGTATGTAATAACCATTCATTTTAATTTTTTGTGTTATTTTGTACGATAAGATGAACTTTGTACAGCTTATTGCTTATCATTTCAAAATAATAATTACTTAGTAGGTATGCTTTTAAACAGTACAAACAAAATAAGATTTGTAAGAAAAAATGTTTTGTCTGTTTCAGTTGAAGTGATGTGAAGAGTCGTCACAGGGCGGGGGCGCCGCCCCAGTGGGCCATGGACCGAGGCTACGATAAGAGGCACACTAAGCACCACAAGGAGAAGCATAAGAAACGAGCTCACAAGAAACACAAGTCATATTCAGGTAGTTCCCATGAACAATCTTATGCTACAGTAAATTCTCTCAAACCTCTTGTTGAGTATTCTGATGTCAGTTCGGAGGCGTTATCAGCCCCAGAGGCTGGTGAGATTGACAGTGAAACAAGCTCAATCAGCAGGCATATTGCTGATGACCTTGATCGGACTAGGAAGTCCCATTCCATCCGTACATTTGTAGATAACAAGACAATCTCAGTGACAACAACGAGTCGGCGAGCTGCAGAGGAGTATGCTTTGAGGGATTCATCTGTGCCGAGGAAGAGACGCGCAGAATATGAGGAACGGGAGCCAGAATTTGATGACCATGGTAGTTTTAAGAAAAAGAAAGACAAGCGGAAAAAAGACAAGAAAAAGAAGAAGAAGAAGTCAAAGAATCGGTCAAGATCAGCGAGTTTGGAGAGTGTGTCTCCAGATGACAACATGCCTGAGGAGCCTCTGATGAGGCCTGCAAGTCCTCAGAGATACCAGCAGGTGCCTGTGAGCGAGTGGGAGAAGGGCTCGTCTCCGCTGAGAAATGGTGGGTCCTGTTCGCCGGTGTCGCCGTCGACGACGCCGCTGATGCGCCACGAGTCGCCGCGCCACCGGCCCGTGTTCGTGCGGGAGGCGTCGCTGCACCACCCCATGGCCATGCCTTACTCGCCACACCGGGACAGATCTCCAGCCATCAGGTGAGAAATTTACCTTTCTTTTTAACTAACCACTAGGCTGCTCGCTCACTGCACATGCTGAAGTCTAAAAACTAATTTCATAAATGCAGCTAAATTGCCAGCTAGTCTAGTGTGTTCAGTCAAGGTCAAAGAAATACAAACAGTTACAAAATTCAAAAGCAACTTTCTTGTACAGTAATGTAAAAAGATGGCATAATAATAATCCTAAACTCTATACAATTTTCTCTGACAGATTTCTGTCCTTGACTGTACTTGTCATTTTGTATAACCACAGAGGAGTAAGCCAAAGGAGTTATAATGCGTCGCCGTGACTACGCCGAATATCGAACTAAAGTAGGCACCGGGGCTCGATTCTGCTATTGCAATTGTGTCTCAATGACCGGTCAGTGATCGAATATTTGACAACTTTGACAGTTTTTGTATGGGAAATGTGTCAAAAGTTTGACGTTATACGTCAAAAAAATCGATCATTGACCGGTCATTGAGACACGATTGCAATAGCAGAATCGACCCCCAGATAAATTTGCAATAAAGTACATTGACCTTTTCCTAATATCTCTTCGTAGATACCCTCACAATAAGTTATGAACCGTATTTCATTACTAGAGAATGTAAAGGATCTCGATAGAAGTCGATTCAGGACAGCTTTATGTTTTTATTTTTGTCTTTGATATTGAGAAAGTCAATAAATCTATGTAGGTAGGTCAATGACCAATATTGCACATTTATCCGGTGTCTACCATAAAGCTTCCTTCGCTCTCCCTGTAACTTTTAATCACGATGGGTTCAGCCTTTTGAATCTTTCTGTAACTCACTAAAATAATCACAATCTGTTGTTTAATTGATGAGGTAAATTGAATTATCTAGCGAAACTTCATAGATGTGATGACTTGATAAGTAACAGCAATTGAAAGCGATCATCGTTTGATTTCTTCGGTTTAGGCTATGGAATCCTAAAACCTTCGTATGCGAATCCTACTTGCACTTAGCCGGTTATTTTTATTTACGAATTTTCGCTATTTATTTTAATTTCAACCCATTTTCTCATTTCATGTTTCATTTAACAAGTAATGTGATTTGCATTCTAGAATACTAAACAATTGAGTTAGCACTCCATTTTCTAACTAATCCATGTTTGCTACTATTTAGGACTAACCTCTCAGTATTGACAATGTATTGGTTGTCATGTGTTGACATAATTATTCTAATATTAACCAAGGGTATGGTTGCTATGGTTTCTAGCCTCGCCTGGTTGCCGGTCCATCACATAGGAACATATCCTACTATACACGTTAATTGTGATTTGTGAGTGACATTTTTATAGAGCATGCACTTATGTGTTGTAGATACAATGTGTGTAACAATAGATAGAGATTAGCTTATGTTAATGATAATGACGAGAATTATGTGATTTTAAGTTTCGTGCCAGCAAGTATCGTGGGGACGCGAGTTTTTTTTTATGACCGGCTTGTAATTTATGTTTTTTACACTTTTGCTTATTGATTTGATAATGTCCAGCTCCTGAAGTCTTGTTTAAATTTATAATGCTATTCTTTGAAATCTTGTTTCTGGGTTCTGAATCATTAAAGGTTGTGATCATAAACTTCAAGTTCAATCTCTCAAATTAGTCCATTAGATGGATTTCCAAAATAGTGAAGACAATACAGTGCGTTGAAAACACGCGTGACGTCATGTCGCTGGTAAAAATTGTACCATCAGTGACGTCACTGGAGAGAACTTATAACTTTGACCCATGGCACTTTTATTAGTGAAAATGAAAGAGTAACAAAGATAAAAACGTGGTTTCGCCTATAGAGACGCACATCGCAAAACACTAATAAAAAAAAAGAAAGTGTTTTGTAATAATACTAATAATACAGTATTCAAGCAGCGAATCATTGTTACTAATAGTCTAACAGGAACTATTAGTTAATCTTGTGGTCTAACGCGCGTTATCTAGCTGTAATTGGCTTGTTTTGAACAGCCCAAGTGACGGGTCGATATTTCTTTTCCGGAAAATCGGGCGTTTGTATGCTAGAAGTAGAAAAATATCATTGTGTCTGTTAAAAAAATCTGTTAGAGCTTTATTAAACCCTTGCAATATACATGTGCACATGTGCATTGTGCACTTATTTACCTGTCACTGCATGCCAGACCCTATTCCTATTAGTTACGACATATTAACCGCATAATCCATTTATTTATCTATGAATGTCTTTTGTATTTGCATGGAAATATAATATTACTTTTCTGGAACTTTCTGAGTGTTACTTGTTGCATTTATGTTATTATTATTATACTAATTGTGTAATTAATAAATAGGTACTATTTGTTAATGTTTCTTAGAATATTGCGTAAATTCAATTAACCAGTTTATATGTTTTGTACTTTTTTCCCAGTAATTTTGGGCAAGCAATAGAGTATTTTATTGATAAAAATCTTTAGTCCATCAGACAATTTAAAAAAAAAAATATTTGCCACATATTTTTTCTTTTTTCACTTAAAAAAAAAAATTAAGACAATACAGTGAGTTGAAAACTTACGTGACGTCACAAGTTAGTACACTTTACTAAAACGTAACGTTACCAGTACCCACTCTCTGATGCGCTTTATATTTATCAATTTTAATCGATTCGAAATATCAAAAAATACGTATCCAATGTTTTTTGAAAATCTAACGGATGGACTGAATATAATAATTATTTTATCTACACTCACAACGTAATGTTCCAAATATGAGTTCAAAAACGAATGCATAAACACGTACTTTTTTTTCGTGGATAGGTAAAATAAAATAAAAAACCATTACATTTCAACATTTTCCTTCGATTTTTAAACAACTGCATCATAAAATAACTTTTTAATTTTTATAGCACATTTTTACTTTTTAATTTATTGGCGCGGGCTCATTGACTATCTTCGTCTATGGAAGCGCGCGCTGCGCAGTCATTCGAATACGCAATGAGAATATCCGCCATATTGAAATAAACAATTTTTCCACTTATTTCAACTGTATGAGTGAATATAAAATAGTGTATGCAACGGCATATAATTAGGTATTAAAACAACTCGTGTGATAAACCCACACTCGTGTTTTAATAACCCCTTTTATATGGTCATTGCATAAACTACTATTATAATGCCTATTGCACCGAAAATACAACCGCAAAAAGCCATCAATTTGTCAACAAACCAATACAACTGTCGCAGTTATTCATCTGCGTGAAAGTAAACAGTATTTATCAATTTCTTATCGCGTCGCGTAAGTTCTATGAATCATCCGGATATGGGTAATAGAGGCTCATAGAGTACCAATATATTTCTTGTGTTAGGCATAATGTGACATACGGTATGTCACAACATTATGCCACATACCGATGCGTTATTGCGACCTATAAAGTGGATTGTTCAGTTAAAATGTTCGTTAGACGCGATTAGCTTTGCCCGCGTGAAAGTTGGAAATTAAGCCAAGGGAAGCGGTGTAGGCCTAAAAACGTAACAAACAAACAGACAGACTGAATTACTTTCGCATCTAGAGGTACTTATATTATTGGCGATGCAAAGATTACGCGCGCGCCTCTAGCGGCGCAATTTAGAAGTGGCCTAAGAACGACACTTTGCTGTTTTGTCAACACCAATTTATTACATTCCCCAAAGTCGAATTCCCGAACTTGAGATTCCCTGCAGTTTGGAGAATTCCCCACACGTTGGCAACGCTGTGCGAAAACTGTCAGTGTTGTTCTTAGACAGCTTCACAATTTTGACACTAGCGGCGCTAGGCAGAATCTTTGCATCGCCTATAAAGCTGACGGGTTCGTTTGGTCGAACGCTCTAATCTCAGGAACGGTTCGAATTGAAAAATTCTTACTGTTGGATAGCCCATTTATCGAGGAAGATTACTAGGCTATTACTTGTTGCCCGCGGCTCTGCCCACGTGGGTGTCGGTTATCGCGTAAAAAAGCATAATTATATCCTTCTCCATATATCCCAGGCTATATGTATTTATCTGCCAAATTTCATGACGATCCGTTCAGCCGTTTTAGCGTGAAAGCGTAACAGACAGACAGACAGACAGACAGACACAGACAGACAGACAGAGTTACTTTCGCATTTAAAATATTAAGTAGGGATATAACATCACGCTACAACCAATAAGAGCGGTGAATTTATCAAAAATGTGACGCAGACGCACCCCGCACTTATTGTATACGCAATTCGCCATTTATGTTAAGTAATAACCGTATCTGTGGCGTAAAAATCATTGCTATCAATACTAAATAGCTTTTAAAGTAATCATGCGTATATGTAATATACTAAAACATCATTTTAGGGTTCTGTACTAAAACGTCGTTACGGCCTGTCACATTAATGCGACCAGTCCACCTCCTACCTCCATTTAATTTATGTCTTGACGTTTTAATATAAGTCTGTGACATCTTAATAGAACAATTTTACCTAAAAATAAAATTGATATTAAGCATACTTACCTTTCTCTAAGCCATAAATTGAGATAGGCATATCCGGTTCCGGTACGGTGTAGCGCTATAAGCCCCGCAGCGTCATATCCGCCCCAATCCGGCAGGTAGTGGGGATACGTTTGCGTAGCGCATGACGATATCCATGAACCTCATTGCGGCTCAATTTACAGTGATTGATAAGGGTATCAATCATCTATAATTAAGAATCAGCAGACAGAAATATAAACTGGCTTAGAGAAAGGTAAGTATGCTTAATATCAATTTTATTTTTAGGTAAAATTGTTCTATTAAGCTTGACTGTACCTTTCTCTAAGCCATAAATTGAGAAGTGTTTGTTATCGACTGCTGGATTGGGACTAGATTAGAACGCCAATGTGATCAACAAAGTTATATATTCATTTTAAACTTTTGATAGTTCAAGTTACATAAATTAAATCTACAGAATTTTCTTATGACTTTAATTGTCATCGATTTTACGATTATCATCTTATCGTTTGAAACGGATTACTGATCTGATTTGAACTTGATTCATTTGTAGACCTATAATCCTTGATTTCTTTTTTATAATATTTGTGAAATGTCAAAGCAGAGCGCCAATTTCCTCTCTCCAAAATATGATCAATGGGAATATTATTTGACCAACTAGCCGAGGCTACGGCCGATCGCACACTACCTGGACTAGTGTTTATTCCAGCTTGTTTTAACAGTGACTTAATCCAGCCCCCTATGATGGTGCGGGTAGCTGGTTTAGGTTCACCACGTGTGCTAATAAATAGGCTCTCAATATTACCTTTTCGATCATCAGAGTACTCTAGCAGTTTGTCAATCCAATAAATTGGGTCAATGTTAGAGTTTGACTCGCATTTAAGTAAACGCCAACCAGATTGCTTATAACCTTAATTATCAGTTTTGGAGCCAAAAATCGGCCAAAAAAAACTATAGAATCATCACTCCTTACAAAATTTTCTTTATTAATACTCAGTAATGTAAGGTCGTGAACTCTGCGCCCGGAACACAATAAAAGGAGAATTGCAGTTCTTTTAGAGATTTCAAACAATGACATATTGGAGGGGATTCCGTCAAGTAAGAATCTAATTAAAATATTAATGTCCCAGATAGGACTTTTAGCTTTGGGTGGCTGTTTTAATGCTATTCCCTTTAATGTTTGCTTTATAATAATGTGCGAACCTAATGATAAGCCACTAGGTGGACGACAAAAAGTACATACCACAGACTTATGTACTGCAATTGTATTATAAGCTAATTTAAATTTAAGATGCAAATCAGTTAGAAATCGAGCAACATCTTCAGGGAATGGATTAATAGTGCTCACATTATTGTCACGTGACCATTTACACCACCGTGACCATGCCGGCTTATAAGTATTTAAGGTTGATTTCCTCCAGCTACCTTCTAAAATTTCTATCTGATCTTTCTGCCAAGAATCTAATAGCGATGACCACCCTGTATTAACCACACCTTTAAATTCAGTTGATGAACTTGTGGAGGTGGTCGATTGGTTGTTGTGTCTATCAAGACTTGATCCAAATCCCTCACCTGGTAGGGAGGGCGCATGGAGCGAGCCACCAGATCTGCTCTCCAAAAGACCTTCTCCCAATCGGGCGTTATCACTAGGTTCATACCGGTCGCCTGGTTCAGGTGCGCTAATACTCTGGGTATTAGACACGGCGGTGGGAATACCCATGCTAACCTGTAGTGCCAAGGGCGACCGAAGGCATTGTGAAAAACAGCCGCCTGATCTAAATCCAGACTCACATACCTGGGTACTACATGAGCAGTTCGCGACGCAAAAAGATCTATTTCGGGGACTCCGAAATGTTGAAATATTTTCCCGGTAGCACAGGGAAGCAAATGCCATTCTGTCGGGGCAGATTTCCTTGAAAGCCGATCTGCTATGTAGTTGTATCGGCCGGGAAGGTGATATACTGACATAAGTATCCGATAACGATCTATTTCGTCCAAAACTTCGTATGTTAGATTTAGGAGGGGCTGTGAACGTGTGCCGCCTTCGTTGCGCAGGTAAGAAACTACAGTTCGGTTGTCGCTCTGAATTAATAAGCTTGAATCGCTCATTAGGCGACCTTTTACCTGAATAACTCGCAGAATTGCCAACATCTCTAAGATATTGCTGTGAGCGCCTCTTTCCTGTACTGACCAACTGCCACATAAGGTCTCGTTGTTGAGCTGCGCGCCCCAACCTGCTTTGGCAGTCCGTCGTAAGGAAATAAGTTGGAGGTGAACCGTGAAGTTGAGAAGCCATGTTGTGACTCTGTATCCACCATTGCAGATTCGGAATTACCTTGACGGGCATCTGTGTTCGACCTTTCACATTTCTCCGCAATAGGGAATTGTTGAAGGTCAGCATTGCACGAGAATTCAAGCGCCCTCGCGGGACTACGAAGCTGGCAAAATTCCAAAGTCCTAGTATACTCTGGACTTCTTTTAAACTTACCTTGGTTGCTTTCGCCATTTTCGATGTTCTCGATTGCAGTAAGCGAATCTTTGTTGGTGGAAGTAATTTGATATTTTGCCAAGGGTCCCACAATATCCCCAGATACTCGATTGACTGCTGAGGAGTCAATACAGACTTCTGAAAGTTTATTACAAAGCCAAGTGACTGCAATACTCTTACCGTTAAGTTCACGTGACTTGACAGAGTTTCTCGATTCTGATTCACCAGGGAAAATCGTCGAGATACACCAGCAATCGCACTCCTTGGTCTCTTAGGATCTGCGCGATCCAGTTCGTCAGGCTGGCAAAAACCTTTGGAGCAGTTGCCAATCCGAAGGGCAGGCAGGTCATTTGCCAAAGTTGGCCCGATACTATTAATCGGAGGAAACGTCTGTGACCTGGCGCGATTGGCAGGTGAAAATATGCGTTTTCCAGGTCTATTTTCACTAACCAATCCTGTGGTTGGAGGAAGTCGGGGACTTTGTACATGTTTACCAATCGAAATTTGTCTATTTTGACATAGTTGTTTAGTAATTTTAAATTGAAGACCGGACGAAACGAAGCCGTGGCTTCCTTCTGGTACTAGAAAAACTGTCGAAACAAAACTCGGATTCGATGAAGCTATTTCTAACACATTTTGTTCTACTAACTTCTTTAATTGGATTAAGATTTCTTTTGAATTTATTGTGTGAAATCTTCTGGAAATCCTTAAGGGATGAATAAGCGGTGGTTTGCTTAAAAAGGGGATTCGATAGCCTGATATTATCATTAGTATATATAAAGGTGCCCCCAACTTCCTCCAGACACTTACCCGATGTTTGATTCCCCCGGCTTGAAAACGTTGATGATAGTCAATCGACTCGTTTATCACGCCGTCCCAGGGTACTACGTTTCTTACCATATCGTGTTTCTTCGTTGTGACGAAAAACTCTTCTGCCCTTCTCTTTCGTCCTTGCGCAGGATTAAAGCCACTATTAGTGGAGGAGCGATAGTTTGCACTGTTGCGCACAGGCACTATATATTTCCTACCTCCTTGTGTGTCCCTTCTGGCAGAAGGTTTATACGATCTACCCTGCGCGGGTAATTTAATGGGTGCGGCTTGAAAAATTTTTAAGACGCCCCCTTGTTTTCCTACAAAATCTGTAAACTTTGCATCGTCAAACAAATGATGTGCAGACGGGGGTATTTTCCTTAAAGATTCCTTAGAACAATTTTCTTTTACTGAATTTAAAATACCATCACGACGTTGTTGCACTATGTCAGCCCGTTTGCCATATATCATTTGTAATAAATCCATTTGAATTTATTGGTAGTCCCCGTCAGCAAAAATTTCATTGATTTTTGAAGTAATCTCTACAGTGGTCGTTGGTTTTTCTAATTCGGAAACCCATGAAATAAATTGGCATAAGCCTTTTTGAAATGCTTCGTTTTGCAAAATAACAGCATGTGACATAGCAGCTAAAGAATTTTCAACGACCGCTAACGAACGATTACGTTCAAAATTTTTCAAAACATCATTACTTTCGAGCTCTACAAAACCTGGGGTAGAATTATAAAGTTTTTGTACTTCAGAATAACGTACTTGAGCCCAGTCAGGCGAGTTAAAATGTTGCAATTTGTCTGTAAAGTATGCGACTTGAGGGTAGTTTGAATTTTAAAATCAATCCCTTTATCTTCGTTTAATTCATTATCCAGTTCAGTAGGGCTCGGAATATATAGAATAGAGTCATTGTCAGACATGCAAAGAGGATACTTTTTCAGTAAGTTTTTTAAAAACGTCCTCTAATTTACTTAGCTTTGTACGGCGGCGCCGCTCCTTTCGCCTACGATGTCTCCTTTTACGCGCCGTGGAAGAAGAATCGCTGCTAATACTCGAACCACTAGATTGCGACCGAGCACGATGGGCTTTGTCCATACTATTATTAATATTTTCGTCCAAAGAATTCATTTTTAACACAAGTTAATAATGATCTTAACACTCAACTTATATTTAACACTGAAAAGTAGGACACCCTTTTTAAAAGTAACGAGTTACTTTTAAACGCGACTACACCGTTCGGAAATCCGAACGCCAATGAGGTTCATGGATATCGTCATGCGCTACGCAAACGTATCCCCACTACCTGCCGGATTGGGGCGGATATGACGCTGCGGGGCTTATAGCGCTACACCGTACCGGAACCGGATATGCCTATCTCAATTTATGGCTTAGAGAAAGGTACAGTCAAGCTTAATATTGTCATTTACATGATAAATTCAGAACAAATGATTGATTTAACATGTAGTTGTAGTAATTTACTTTAGCTTTAATATGTAGATGGTGGTATCTAATCAGATGCTTTTAAATTAATATCGATGTCTTTATTGCCTTCCCAGTTCATACGTTAGACTTACATTGTATGTGTAATTTAAAAGTTATTTTCCTACTAGCATAATATATATATTTTTTGGTTGTTATGTAATATAGTGACGAATAGGTTTGAATAGTTGACTTTTTTTTTCAATAAACTAGCGTTTTACCGCGGCGCCGCCATTACAGGGAACCGTACATTTTTCGGAATAAAAATTAGCCTATGCATTGCATAGTTTTAGCCGGCTACAACTAGGTACAGCCGGTCACATGCGGTTAAACTTAGATGTATCCTACTTATCTTCGGTTAGAATCTGTAAAATAATACAAAATATTATTTTATCGCGAAAATAATCAGCAAGATTTGGCGCGAGTGCGTGAGACGGCAGCGACCGGTCATTGGGCACATCGACACTCGGACAAGTTAGGTTAGAAGGGGATGGCGGGGTCTGAAAGACACCATCATCCTCTTCTTGGTATTTTTTTTTATTAAACCCTTAAGCCCCGCGAAGCAGGACTCCGACATCGCCTTTTAGCTAACTTTAAAGTGTTTTGAGGTTAGGTTACAAAAATTTGTTTTTCTAAGAAACGGTGCGCTCTTCATGTGGCCGGCTGCACCTAATAATTGTAGCCGCGTAACATATACATAGAATTTTTAAAATCGAATCAGTCTGTTTAAATACTACATTATTTGTAGTATTACCTACTATCTATCGTAAAGCAATGTTAAACATGCGAGTATTTGTTACTTCTTCAAGTCTTTATGGCTGAAAGGATTTGGATATAACTATAGGTAGATCATAGCCTGTACTAGGGTACTTTTTATTTGCTTGCTTGTGGATTTCTGACATAAGTTTGAGTTTTATTTTTTTACGTTTTACAAACCTTGAACCCTTAAGCTAATTTATTATTAATTTTAAAATATTGCATTGTCATTATATAAAAGGAATTGTGCATATTTCTGTTATGACAAATCGGATAATCCAATTCACAAGGAAAAACTTGATTAATCTTATCATATCACCGTAATCTGGCTTGTTTGAAAACAATGCATAATGTATAAACTGAGGAACGTTGTTTTTGCACGCATTCAATCTTCGCATACGCAAACAGCTGGACATACGCCCTATAATCGGTAATCTAGTAATCTCTCGCGGTATAAACTGACTCGGTCACAATAGAGTTTGGCCCACGGCGATTTTTACAATACAAATGATTTCGAATCTTATTTAACACTGTTAACACTCACATTTCATTGATACGTCACAGCCTGCTTCGGCATCCTTCGGCACGTTCTGGCATACCGTCGCATCCCGAAATTTGAATGCTGAGCATGATAAAATAAGATCTCAAGTCATCTGCGCTTTTTAAAATCGCCCGTGTAATTACTTTTTTTTGTCATATAGTAGTAGTATTTATATCCAAATGTTCATTTATTTTGTTAGTATGTATTTTTCAATACTTACTTAGATCATTATTGAATATCTATTTAACTATTTACAGTACAACTATTTCATAATGACTCTCGGCAATCATCGCATTTCCGAATACAAACGAATGCTAATTTCCATGTACATCAATTATTAGATTTATCGTATAATAATTTGAATTCAGAACTAAGTACTTTATTGTTGTTTTGATTTTCGTGTGAATATGCTTGTATGAAAGTCTTTGTTCTTTGAAGCCGAAATTTACGCAAACGAAGTACAGCGCAGGCGTCAGGTAGTTTCATAATAATAACTCTAGAGACTTGTTTTTGGTACTGTCCGTCGTAGTTAAGTACTACAACGATCTATGTCCGATAATTGGCTACAGATTCGCGTGAGATAAACGGTTACGTCTGCTCGTAACATTTCATAACCTGCCTGGCGATTAGAATGTAACAAGGATTTTCTTTACCTTTTGGAGAATAAGGAAAGGAAATTCTTATAAGACGAAAAACTACGCGAAAATCTATACCAATCTATATACTAATAATAAAGCTGTTGTTCGTTTGTTTGAACGCGCTAGTATATGAAACAGAACTCTGTTTTTTTTCTTCACACTGTAATCTAAGTGACTTGAAGTGAGCTGTTAATCCATGCAAACAAAGTGGAATGACAGTTCACTTCATGCTCGCTTCATAAGTACAGTTCTCGTCAAATAACTGTGCCCCTCTGAAGTTGGCTACGAGTGGCTGCGTAGTAGTCAAAATTACGAACAAACTGCAACTGCGCATGCGCAAGAGACATGGGGGCGGGGATTATGGCGGCGCGATTTTATGTCTCAGTCTTACGTTTACGTTCGATGCATGCTTGCGTCCCGCTTGCTCCCGGCTACGTGACTGCACCAAGCGATCTTTGCAAATGGCTAACTTCAGAGGGGCAAAGTTATTTGACGAGAACTGTATACACGGTGAGATGTCGACAGAATAGACCGGTTGACTTTTAAGGTGTTAAGAGGAAACGCGGGTGGTCTGTTCTCCGTAGAAACGCTCTCGTCTGTTTTCTTTCTGATTAATGATCATAAAGCAATTTGAATAATAAATATTAACTACTTGTATTGTATGTTCCTATGTTTTTTTTTTTATTGATACTTACATTATTTTTATAAGCATTAAAACCCTCAAAAAATGCTAAAAATTGACTATTAAGACCGCTGTCAACAGAGGCCTAGTGTACAAATATAACAACTATTAATGATAAAAGAAAAACATAAGGAAATAGTATATATATTCTTCTTATTCAGTTTATAAAATATCTTTGAAATTGGTTTAATATTGTAGGAGGAAATAGGCGTCTCTTCTCCCGCATTTCCTCTTAACAAAGCATGGTAGTTCAGTTGATTGATGTGTTACGCTTCGTCTTATCTGCTAGCGAATGGTTTTCCTTTAGAATGATTCAATCGACGATCCGTCCTTTAAATCTAACGATGTTTCGTGATTTCACAGGAGAAGACAGAAGTCCACAACTCCACACACACCATTAGCGCCACCGTACCATGATACGGTGACAATAGACTCGGACACTGAGCACGACTATGAGCGAGGGAGACGGGACTACTGGCACGAGCAACAGCGCGTGCAGTCACCCATTATGGTGTCCGGTAAGATAGTGATAACTATTCAGTAATAATCATCATTCTCCTGCCGTTATCATCATCATCATCATATCAGCCGAAAGACGTCCACTGCTGGACATAGGCCTCCCGCAAGTGTCGCCACAACAACCGGTCCTGTGCGTCTCGCATCCATTGGCTGCCAGCGACCCTCACCAGGTGCAAGCTCCACCTTGTGGGAGACCTTCCGGTACGCGGTCGGCCCTATCGACCATCTGTTCTGCGAGCAATGTGCCCTGCACACTGCCACTTCAGTTTGGCGATCCTTCGGGCTATGTCGGTAACCTTCATTCAACCGTCATTCCTGATTCGATCACGCAAGGAAACCGAGCATTGCCAGAGCTCTCCATTGATTCTGCCATTATATATTATATTAAATAGTAAAGATAGTGCCATCCCAACGTTTGCTTATACGCGTAGAAAAGAAACACAGCACGACCGCTCGCGAAGATTACCGACCGCGTGGCGAGTTCGCTTCGGTGTTGATCGGCTAATTTAGTAGACAGTCAACACTGAACTGCCAAGCACGGTCCGCTGCCCTGTCCTTACTATATAAGCACTTATACCAATTTATCTGGAGCCGGCGCTGTTATCTTCTTCTATATATTTATCTCGTAATATGTCATCTCATCTCAATAGTCTTCTACACTTTTAAACATCCACATTAATAATCGCAACACCCAACACATTGACATGTGAATATGTCGTGAAAGAAACTGTTGGAAAAAGGGTCCCCGATTGATTTCTGAACCTTCTTATCTCGGGTCTCTATCCAATAGGGATGATTCCTGGTTAAAAAATATATGATTCTATTTAGTCCGTCAGTTAGATTATCGAAAAATATTGGACACGTATTTTTTGCTTTATCAAATCAATAAAAAAAGACGAAGATAAAACGCATCAAAGATCAGGAGTGGGAGCTTGTGAGTCACGTGTATGTAAAAAGTGTACTTACATGTGACGTCATACGAGTTTTCAAAGCACTATATCCTTTTCATTTTTTGTTTACGTGATAAAAGAAAAAAAACGTGTCTAATATATTTTATGGAAATCTATCTGACGGACTAATTAGATTTTTTTAGTCATCTACCCTATTTTCTTGCAGATTTGATAAATTGATTACTATCTTGTTAGTCAAGGATAGTCATATGACCTATATACTCTGTTGATGACGATTGTTATTAATTGGAATACAATCAAAGGTCATCATCTAACGTGACATTGTTAAATGACGAAGTGGACTGGTGTCTGATTAATATATCGAGCCCTCTTAAACCCTTCGAGAGCATTCGAATCTATCCACCCCCTGTATTATGTATTAAGCGCTTCATCGAATCTGCAGAAAAGCACCAGAACCCCTTAATCGCATCGGCTACCCGATACGCTCCCACTCAGATAGGTAAGATTCGCCGTTCTCGGCATACCCTCGTCGAACCCGACGACCCCATCAATCTGATCCAAGAAAACTGTAGGGAAACCAGCACTCTTCGTAAAAACAAAAACAGACCGTCGTCCGTTTTCTGGTCTCTCCGATGAACCCTTCGCAGCGCCCTTGTCAAACCCCTCCCCAACTTTTGCCTAACGAGCAAGCCCGCATCGCTGAGCCATTAACTTTAAACCTCCTAAATAATAATACGACCCAGCCTTTCCCTTGCTGCCCCCACGAAATGACTCCGCTAAGCCGAGGTCCACAGGGGATGCCCTTAGCGAGCGGTCAGTAGTTTTAATTTAGAAGCTTTTTAGCCCTAGCTGGGGGCCTTAAATTCATTTGAGGTCACCACAGGATAGTCCGGTTAAGCAGTTGAGATCCTGTGCTAGATCTGCAAGTGACTATAATCAAGAAAAAAAAAGCTTTCTTTGAGACTCATGGATGTTTTTTTTGTGGTCGAGTTTTTTTTTATAAGACTTTTTATAACCTACAATTTAGTAAGCAAAATGTTTCTCAAATCAATCGTGCTGTTTAGGCACGACTGGAAACTCTAGAAAAACAATATAAGTATAGCCCTTCTGGCCTTGGATCAGTTGATTACCTAGTTAGATGTCTTCAATTCATATTGTAGAGCTAGTCAAGCCTTAATCCGAGTGTCCCTGACAGAGCAAAAGGAAGTCGTGCTCCTTTAATTTCGTATTTTAATACGAATCTGTCGCACAGACTCGCCCGTGCACGAGGTGTCCCGCGCGCGCGAGTACAGTCCGCGGCGCCCGGCCCGGCGCCGCAGCCCGCACCACCGGCGCCGCACGCGCTCGCGGGACCGACACCGCGACAGGGACTTCAAACCTCATCGGTAAGCACATTACATTTAGCTCGGCGTCTTCCTGCCCATGGGCTGCCCGCACCACCGGCGCCGCACGCGCTCGCGGGACCGACACCGCGACAGGGACTTCAAACCTCATCGGTAAGCACATTACATTTAGCTCGGCGTCTTCCTGCCCATGGGCTCCCCGCACCACCGGCGCCGCACGCGCTCGCGGGACCGACACCGCGACAGGGACTTCAAACCTCATCGGTAAGCACATTACATTTAGCTCGGCGTCTTCCTGCCCATGGGCTCCCCGCACCACCGGCGCCGCACGCGCTCGCGGGACCGACACCGCGACAGGGACTTCAAACCTCATCGGTAAGCACATTACATTTAGCTCGGCGTCTTCCTGCCCATGGGCTCCCCGCACCACCGGCGCCGCACGCGCTCGCGGGACCGACACCGCGACAGGGACTTCAAACCTCATCGGTAAGCACATTACATTTAGCTCGGCGTCTTCCTGCCCATGGGCTCCCCGCACCACCGGCGCCGCACGCGCTCGCGGGACCGACACCGCGACAGGGACTTCAAACCTCATCGGTAAGCACATTACATTTAGCTCGGCGTCTTCCTGCCCATGGGCTCCCCGCACCACCGGCGCCGCACGCGCTCGCGGGACCGACACCGCGACAGGGACTTCAAACCTCATCGGTAAGCACATTACATTTAGCTCGGCGTCTTCCTGCCCATGGGCTCCCCGCACCACCGGCGCCGCACGCGCTCGCGGGACCGACACCGCGACAGGGACTTCAAACCTCATCGGTAAGCACATTACATTTAGCTCGGCGTCTTCCTGCCCATGGGCTCCCCGCACCACCGGCGCCGCACGCGCTCGCGGGACCGACACCGCGACAGGGACTTCAAACCTCATCGGTAAGCACATTACATTTAGCTCGGCGTCTTCCTGCCCATGGGCTCCCCGCACCACCGGCGCCGCACGCGCTCGCGGGACCGACACCGCGACAGGGACTTCAAACCTCATCGGTAAGCACATTACATTTAGCTCGGCGTCTTCCTGCCCATGGGCTCCCCGCACCACCGGCGCCGCACGCGCTCGCGGGACCGACACCGCGACAGGGACTTCAAACCTCATCGGTAAGCACATTACATTTAGCTCGGCGTCTTCCTGCCCATGGGCTCCCCGCACCACCGGCGCCGCACGCGCTCGCGGGACCGACACCGCGACAGGGACTTCAAACCTCATCGGTAAGCACATTACATTTAGCTCGGCGTCTTCCTGCCCATGGGCTCCCCGCACCACCGGCGCCGCACGCGCTCGCGGGACCGACACCGCGACAGGGACTTCAAACCTCATCGGTAAGCACATTACATTTAGCTCGGCGTCTTCCTGCCCATGGGCTCCCCGCACCACCGGCGCCGCACGCGCTCGCGGGACCGACACCGCGACAGGGACTTCAAACCTCATCGGTAAGCACATTACATTTAGCTCGGCGTCTTCCTGCCCATGGGCTCCCCGCACCACCGGCGCCGCACGCGCTCGCGGGACCGACACCGCGACAGGGACTTCAAACCTCATCGGTAAGCACATTACATTTAGCTCGGCGTCTTCCTGCCCAAGGGCTCTAGACAAACTGATTTTCTGTAGCAGTGGTCCCTAACCTTGTATAAAGCACGGCCCTCCAACTTTCTTTGAAAGTTATTAAACCCCTCTTGCTGTTAGGGGGAACTTTAGGGAGCCAATAAAGCGTGCCGAATTCAGCCTTTTAGGAGAATTACGACGTTAAGTAACTTGATATGCTAACTCTGAATTGTTAGCACCAAGTCATTTTTAGGATTCCGTACCCAAAGGGTAACCAACCGAAGCCTCAACAATTTTTATTGCTGATAGAATGTCATTTTGTCTTGAGTTTCTTGTCTCACGTTACTTGGGGTCGGCGAAACACGTTTTTTTTCTGCCGTTCTGTCGTCTCAACCGTTTAGCACGTCATGTAGCACACAACATGTTAATTGTATGGTTGGGATGAAGTGTCATTCAGTAAAATATGCAATTACGAGCCTCAAAGCTTGAAAACGGCCAGAAAATCACTTTGTCGGGTGTCGACCTGATCGGTAGATTTAAAGGCCGAAAAGGATGGATTTGTAGTTACAACTATAAAACAGTCACAAAAACAACACTGATGGAATTGCAGCCCCAGCTAATCGTTTATGAAGCAATTGCCACAATATATGGGTAAGAAATATCAATCATAAGCTGGCGGTCATATACAGGGTCAATTTTTCAGATTGTCCAACTGAACTGAAACATTTACAATTATTTAAATCTTCATACTGTGATCACACCATGCGTCATGAAGTCTCATCTCAAAAGCTGACTCTGCATATTTTAAATAAATGATTTGTATAAGCTGGCGCTATTAAAGTCACCCATACACATTGCACTAACTCATCTCGTGTAAACCAGGTCGCATAGCCGCAGCTCCCTCAAGCGACGTCGCTCAGGCTCTCGTGCTCGACGGCGCGGCTCCACGCAATCTCCACCGAGACACCGTGCCAAACACCGGGAAGCGTCACCCAGAGACAGGCATAGGTATGTACAGTTGTACTGATTTTATTTTTGATCTCTGACTCAGCAGAAAAAGGCAAAATGGGAAAGGAGGTCTCTTTGCCCTGGAATCGGACGACTAAGGGCACCCTGTCCGCTTTGTATATCAAAAGCGGACAGGGTGCTGACAAGATAAAATGTATGGCGACAAAGGAACGAAATATACTTAGTGTCGCGGGCGCGCGGACAGACGCCATACATTTCGGTCACAGCGCCCAGAGCGCATCCGGAGCGCGCCGTATATCTAGTCACATACTCAGATATAGCCATAAGGTGTGGCCTGCCCAGCTAGATAGCCCTGAATCAAAAAATCTTGAAGGCATGGACAAGGCTTTTGCTCAGTAGTGAGATGATGTTTATTGCGCCTATCTATCTGCATCACCCAAAGGTTAACTGGTAGAGAATGCCTATGGCATTAGACATTTGTACACTGTACATTTGTGTGCTAAAAGTGTTAATAAATAAATTAATGATGCAAGTAGCCATTAACCGGCATTAAGATTTTATTTATATTGGAATGACTGTGATGAAGGAGTGTGCTAAATAATTAGTGATTGCTGTCATAACATAGCATATGCTGGCAAGTTAGTTCTCAACCCGCACTGGGCCCGCGCGGTGGTTTATGTTATGGCTACCTTCTTCGCGCTAAGAGGAGGCATTTGTCACTGGCCACAGCTCTTGAAGGTTATAGACTGATAATACCTCTTTGGTCACTGACGCCAAAGGAGAGGAGACTGCACCAATTTGATGACTTGGTGAAGGTAGCAGAAATTCGAATGCGGTAACACAGGACCCGTCGATGTCGTGACTCTTGGGAAAGACCTAAGTTTATCCAGTGGACGTCTTTCAGCTGAAATTTATCATGATGAGAGAGGATTTTTGCGTTGCCCCCTTGTTGCAAGACATTACTCGTCGTTGTGGAATATGTCTGCTTTGTAAAATGACTGTTTAATTTGGTTCTATGAATGGTTAACATGTTTTGGATGAAAGCTGTCACTAACTTATTTTGGGAAAATAGGTTCGTTGTAATTCACAATGTCATAACATGAAGGGAAACAAAACGCAAACTACTCAGCTTTTCGCATGGCCATTACCATCTCATCTATACATTATTCATCTAATCACATACAGATTGAAAGAATTGCCAACTTTGTGTCCATGACTACAAGACTATTAAGTTTGAAATAAATAAAATATTATTGTTTTATTTCAATCAGACGTGGACTTCGTTGGGATAGGTAAATACCATAATTTTCATTATCACATTATCATCATTTACATAAAATCATGCCGAGAGATTAAATTCCTTTCCATAAGGAATTATGTTTGCGTACAGTCGGCGTCAAAAATATCGGGACAACTAACAGTTGCCGTGTACTGAAACATTCCTTGTGTCATCGACTTAATATTTAATTTTCGTAGTTATTTAGTTCCTTTTGTACAGTCTGTTCGTCCCGATATTATTGACGCTGACTGTACATAATGAGAACAATGTACTCAAAGGATCACTATTGTCATGAAAACTTGAAAACATCAGCACCACTCAGTATCAGATTGGTCAAATCAAATGCATTATGGTGTGTTGCTCGATCAAGAAACAGTTTATCAACCTCTTCTACTGAAAGCCTGAACAAAAATATACATGACCTATAAACATACTTTCTTTCTTCAAAACTCAATTCTTTCTTCAAAACTCAATTCTTTCTTTTTTTTAAACTAATTTTCGTGTTCATCTGAAATCAATAAATACTGTTTTCTATTTCAATCAGACATGATGGGAGACGTCTGCTTCTACATCGGTAAATACTTAGATTTATAAGAAATGTGATCATTGTTTGTATGATAAAACCAAACACGAAAAATCAGCTATTGAACTGTTCATATAACACTTGAAAAAAATATCACGTACAATGGTACACAGCAGGACAGTGCGGAAACCATACCAAGTAAAACACTGGAAAAAGTCTTCTCATAGCCATCAGAATGTTCTGCAGATGCTTAGCCTGAGAGGAACTGGTCCATCCTTCTTCAGGTTTAAGCCAAGTTATTGGGTACTGAGGTCTTCCATTCTTTGGAAGTAAGCTTAGCATTATCATTCATTGTCAGAAAACATCATCAAACATGTTGTTGTTGGTAACATACTGAACTTGAAGCCGGATATAAATAACTGATAGACTGAAAAACGAGCGCGTAGACTAGGATTTCAATGTCGTGGTGGTATGTTGTGCGATCGTGGATATTCCCGAGAAGGTCATCATAGCCTTAAGGTTCATGTGTTATCAATCTACATTGTGGTACTTCCTAGTCATTTCTAAAACGTGTGAAGGAGATAGAATGTTCTGCGTGTTCCAAAAATATGCTCAAACTCTGCCCATCGCAATCCACCTCAAGATATTCTCCTCTTAGTTAGCGCCAATTAATTCTGTTACTAATTCCCTGAACAGGATCAAACATGAATCACCAAGTCCTCCATCAATGCTGCAGCGCAAGATTGACTTAAAGGAAAAGATCAGTGACACCAGTCTGTTTGCTGAACTAGTCAAGGACAAGCATAAGAGAGCTAAGGTAAGCACCAAAACCATTAAATAATCTAACGACCCAGCCTGTCCCTTAACTGACGCCGCTAAGCCGAGGTCCGTTTACAGAGGATGCCCTTAGCGAGCGGTCAGTAGTTTCTAGTATTTAGCTAGCTTTTTAGCCCTGGCTGGGGGCCTTAAGGTGAATGGATGAATGCTCTCACTGCCATTTTGTCGCTAGATGGCGACACATCCACAATTTCGAACATTTTCAATTTTTACACTTAACATAGAAAGTTTTAATAGACAACTTTATTATAGGCTATACCTAGGGCATTAACTTGATTTTTTTAGATAATCACTATGCTTGTTAACTGCTACCATACAAAGATTACAGCAGAATAAAGATTTAGCCGCATGAATTTACTCTTTACACACACATGCAAAGTAAATAGTAGTAACTTTCGACCCTACTAGATGTCGTTTTATTCAAAAATGGTTGGAAATTAAAATGTCCAGAGGACCAAATTGTTATATTCCAATCTATTTCTTATTAATATAACCTTAGCAATGATTATCATCACGCTATACTTTCGGGAAGCTGAGCAGCTAAAAACCTTGACATAAATAAGGTCGGCTATTTGAAACAATTATCAACCGTACAAATAGACTGTCGGTTTAGAGACTGCCTTTCATTAGGCTTGGTGTGGGTTCAAATCTCAATAGTTGTATTTATTTTTGAATTATTTTTTATCTTTCTTTATCCTTACCAAACCTAATATTTTCAAATATTAATAATAATATAATTATTGGTCTATGCATATTTTTGTTTCTAGGCTCGATATCCTATCGGATTTGGTGGTAAAAAGGTATCCCTTTTCACCATAACAAATTATTCAGATAAATTATTTTGGGTAATAAACATTGCATGTTACGCTCTAACATCGCAATCAGTAAACATGGGCTCGGCGTACGACTATGCACCGAAACTCACACATCTGTGATCAGTGTCATCACAGTCGCAACCTACTGTTACCGATAGACAAGGATAGAGATAGGAGACGGCGCTGTCGTGCGAGCGAAATCGCGTTAGCTGCCGAATGTTGACGAATGTTTACGATTATGAATGACATGGCATGTGGTAGCGTTAGCAAATAAAATAAAAAACATTAATTATTTTGAGGTAGTTAAAAAAGAAATTAATATTGTTCGCTCGATCGCGCAAGGTTACTAAAGCTTTACTTCTGCCTTTGTTTTCGGAAAATAACAAGCCACTTTTGTCTCCTTAATTCATCTTTAGGAAACCTGAATAAAAAAGAGCCTTAAGTATCACCATTATGCATTTATGTATAAATAAATAAAGAATATGGCTGCACATGACGTGCAGTTTGGGAGTTACGAGGAAGCCTTGAAATCATAACCGTTTGCTTTGCCACAGTCGCGTAATAAAGATAACTAAATATAGTGAAGTAGTGATTCTGCACCAACAATTAGGTACTAAAAACTAGACTTTGTCTTATAAAACATTTTTTTTAAATAAGTACCTGTTGCGTAAAACATAACTGTTATCAATTATTTATAAAATTGACTTGAATTTAAATAATCATGGTTGGTAAAACAATAATAATAAAAAACTATTAATATGTTTGAAGAAATTTGTGTTGCTAACCTTACGCAACCTCGGTCTGGTACTAGTCGTCGCGCGTTGTTTACAAAATCTCTCAACAACTCGCGAATTGTGCGTATCGTGTCTCTCACGCATGTTTTTAATATCTATCTCGCTCTCACAAACATGGCGAAGCAAACGATAAAATATTTTTGTTATTTTCAACAAATTAACATTTTTGGCTGTATTTACGAGTGGTGTGTCTTATTTTTATTCCTAGTATTATTAAAACACTGTTGAGCTGCAAAGATTAAAGATTTTATTACAGATTTTTGGTTTCCTATGTTTAGGTAGGTACTACTTGATACAGAAAGTCAAGTGAAGTCAATTTTTTTTCAAGTCTATGGAGTGAAGGTAGTTCAATTTACACGATAATTAGCAATAAGTACTACTAATTAATAACAATTTCCGAGATACTGATAAAAGCTAACATGTGGGTAGAACTAGGTAAGTATATTTATTCATAGTACCTACCTAAACAAAAAATCTCTAATAAAATTCTTTGCCTTAAAAATCTAGAAAAAATATAGGTATGTTTAGGTATCAAATAGGTACTAAATTTTTGTAAAGGCGAATTGAAATTTTTGAGCCTTTACGTGGAGATCCTAAATGTCGGCAGTCCATCCTGACATCAGAATGACTGCCCATTTTTTAAATTCATTTTCTCAGTTATTAATTAGGTACCAATTATTTAAACAAAGATATCAAATAGTAGCAAATAGGTATTAGATCTTAGTAATATTTTTAAGCTGATCGGTCATTTTGGCCAATCATTCTGAAGGTCACATCAATGATTTTCCGTGCGCGACTGAGTGCCAACTGAGTAGGACCGCTTGCTGTGACTAAGTCCCGTATCTAATGGTAATAAAGGTATATTGTACCTACACAGGTTGTTGTAATGTGACTGAACCTAAATAGTACCTAACGTGTAAATAAATTGTGACGTGTAGGTACTAAATAAATAAAAGATTATTTATGCAATTATTCGTCGCGATCTAAGAATGTTTTCTTTAGGTGATACAGTCGTAACATTCAGTGATTAGTGTGATTACTGGCGTTCTTTGGTGGAATGGTTTTAGATGGCAAAGCAAAGGGTTGTTATCAGCTTAGAATATCTTGGTATTAGTTGGTTAGAGTAGGTACCTACCTATGTAAGTACTCGTATGTGTCACCGGATAATTCCAAACATCGTAAGATTGTAATAAATGTTGTTTATGTTTTAGACTATAATCTATGATTATGTTGAGAACAGATAATGGATTGTGGAGGTCTGGTAGGCAGCCGCACCACGTAAAATACTGGTATTCAGCTGAATCCGGTTTGACTGGAAGCCAATCCCAGTAGGTATAGTTGGGAAAGGGCTAGGCAGATGATGTGTTGAGAAGAAATAATTTCGAATACACTGAATCACACCCAAATTCAATAGTTTCAATACTTGTCTTATCTAGAAGAAATTATAAGTAAGTAGGTACTTGTAAATATACAATCTTACGCGACTTATAATATTACAATCATGCGATACAAATGTAAAAAAATACATCATCTGTGAAAATGTCAACTGTGTAGCTATCACGGTCCGTGAAATACAGTCTGGTGACAGACAGAGACGGACAGACAGACATACGGACCGACAGACGGACGACCATTGCGTAGGTAGCTAGGAAAAAAATAGGTAGTTTGCCTACGCTGATCGCCTGATTTAGGTATAGGTACCCTAAGTATACCTACATGAACTTCTTTTCTCTGATTTGATTCAACCCAAACCAATGAATTAGTACTTAACCGTGTCAGAAAATGTTTTATCAGTACCTACTTACATACAGTGGAAAGATTTTTAAATCTTTAGGTAGGTAGGCACTATTTATTTAAAGTAGATAAGTAATACAATAATAACATTAGTATTGTATCTGTGTGAACCAAAGGCAGATCGCAGATAATTGTTTTCACTTTCTAGCATTATTTCTCATTCCCTAAAAAAAAACATTTCATCAATCATAAAATATAAAATCCGCGGGCAAACCCGCGCGCCGGCGCTAACTTGCTAGAAACACAATTTTGACACACAATCACGCATGGACTGGAATTTGGCAACACGCGTTGTTGCCAAATTGCGTCTTGAATGGCAACGTCGCATCGCCGCGTCCGTCACTCGATAACCTTGGCGCTTGTTCGAATTTTCGAACAGCGCCATCTACTTAAAATGTTCACCGCACGTAAACTCGTAACATAACAGCAATGAACTTTTTCTCGGTGGTTCTATAAATTTCTGTCAGATGGCGCGATTCAGGTCACTCACACATGTAAAGATTTTTCGTTTTTTATTGGGTCTAATTCTCATAGAAAGACTGTTTTTTTTCTAAATTTTGGGCGATAGGCGATCACAATACATTATAAAATCTCATTATACTTGCTTTATTCTGCAGAAACTGTTTATTTACGGAGATTACAGCTCCTGAAAAATGTATGGCGAGGTCTCTTTAGGGATCCCCCTTAAATACATTTGAGGGATATCAATACATATTTGGCATTTGTATTACAATTACTACTTGAAAATGTAATTTGTAATTGGTATTTGAAATACCTGATGCTGAGGCATTTTGTAGTTAGTATTTCAAATACTTTTATGGCTTCAAAATACATTTAGAAAACTTATTAAATGGATGCGTTCAGCAGAAAACAGCGTTCGATAGCTTTCGTAAGCAAAAATGCTAACCTAAACTAACACCTGACTGTATTTTGTAATTAGTACTTTGTAAAAATTTTGATTTTTTTTTTAATATTTCAATTATATATACTTAAAAGTATTTCGTATTTTAAATACATGCGAGAAAGTATTTTGTAATTTGTATTTTAATTAAAGCAAAGCATGTATTTTGCCCAGCTCTGTATACAACAGCCAAAATATCAGCCCATCGGGCAAATTGCTCACCAGACACAACACTGTCTGTCCGGATGATTCTCCCTTTTCAATGGAGGCTTGCGGACTTGCGGTAGTCTTAAACACCCTGTTCTGCATGCCACTATATCAGCCAGGTTCGTAATCTTAACTTCGTGCTCAAGAGTTGATACCCGAATCTCTAAGGCGTCGTCCTTATACAAAGCGATCGCGACGATGCGGTCGATTTTGAAAACAAATAAACGCGACGACCACGTATTCGCGTGACCATTGGTGGATCCAGGGGGTGGGGGGATAAGGGGCTCTAACCCCCAACCGAGATATCGTCTTCAATCTAACGGAGTCATTGAGGAATTTACGAAAATTAATCCAAGGAGGCTTGTTATGCGTTTTGCAAAATAAAATATTTTGTGCTTTTTTAGTTTGTATATTGCTAATAACCTACCCTCAGCGGGGACAAGCTCCCCCAAACGACAATCCTGGATCCGCCTCTGCGTGCAATGATCGCTTTGTATTAGGTTGAAGCCTATGTCTAGCCTCCCACATGTTTTTGGGCAATAGCGAAATTCTTTGACAATAAAATTTTACTTGTACTAAATGTCAGCCTCAGCGATTTTTAATCAGCTATAGAATCCCACTCTGCTTGATTGCAATCCTTATTATAAATATCGGACGATAACAGCGCCAGCTGTGTGTCAATTATCGACCAACAATAACGCGCCTGTGGGGGAGAGCCTTGTTTGTAAAATCCGAGTGTCTTTTTTATTCGTGATTCTCATATTCTTGTTTGCTTTACAGAAACTGCAAGAGATCTTGAACCAGAAGGAGGAAGAGTCTCAGGGCGCGCTGTCCAACACGATGTCCATCAACAACCCCGAGATACTCACCATCGACGAGCTGTCCAATACGACCGCCGATAGTTCTACACAGGTCAGTCAACTTGATAACATGTTGTTTGTTGTGTACTAGCTTCTGTCCGCGTCAGAGTACCCTGTAACCACTAGGTTTTACTGACGCTAGGGTCCCATCTAATGGCGGTATGGAGTCAGCGACTGTCACTTAGTGCGATAGTGCCTCTCTTTGAGGAGTGGCTTGAGAGGTGCCACGGCGTCCTCACCTTCCGCTTGACGCAGGTACTTATCGGACACGGTTGTTTCGGGAGGTACCTGCAGGCCTAGATAAAAACTGTTTCGGCGGGAGGAAACGTCCGGGCGTTTTCATTGCGCCGACCTCTCGCATCCGGCCCTGGTTCAATCCATGGTCCGGAGCGAGGAGGCATGGGAAGCCGTCACCTCCTTCTGCTCTCAGTAATGCTAGTGAAGGAGGAGGCGGGCCGCGTGAGGGAGAGACAACCCTCACGCCCCCCCCCCCCCCACAGCCGCCGCGGCATAGGGAGACGCCCCGGGCGGAGGGAGTCGCTGGGCGATTCCCGGTCACCGTAGGGGCTGCGGACGGCTCACGTTGGGTGGCTCGCCGTCCGATCAAAGCCAGGCCCGGGCCGACGGCGCGTTGTGTTCCACGCGCGCCTCAAAGAGATGTCAGCATAGGAGTAGGGGCCCGTTAGGGCCAGTGCCTGCCAGGGCACAGGATTTGGTCGAAAGTGTTACCGCGGCCCTGGAAAGCAAAAGCAATACGAGGAGCACGGATGGGTTTTAGTCAGTAAGAGTCTGACACTCCCTCCCGCTCCACCCAGAGCGGCAGGAGTCATTTCATGATTTCCCATCCATAAAAAAAGGGTCCCATCTATACCTGTAATTACCAAAATTCTTCAACATTCGGTGTGGCGATTTAGGCGTGAAAGCGCATGCGCCTTTTGGGATGCGTGAAGGAGCCTTCTCGTGTAGCGCAATTTGTTCCATCAGGCACTCAACTGAACCTCTCGCTCGGTGCATCCTGGACAGTCTTATCTAACTGTCCAGGATGCACAGACTGGCCAATCCTTCCCTTGCGGTGGTAGCGCCTGCTTCGCGACCACCCTCTCACCCTAGTCAAGCAGCCTGCTGTTTCATCGACACGTGGGAATACCGGTGCCTCGGGCGCAACACGTTTTCTACGAAAATCAGAAAAGGCTTAAAATTGTGTTTCAACAATAATTGTTGAAACACAATTTTAAGCCTTTTCTGACAAAATTACCAGAATAAGCTATTAATTGAATAATTCAATTAATAGCTTATTCTGGTAATTTAGTTGGAGCATCAATTTTGTTATCAGTAGAAAGAAGGTTAATGCTTTGATACAATCTTGCATTTTTTTTCCTTTGTCGACACTACTGAGGAAGCCTTAGTCAGAAACCTCATAATTTTTCATCAAATTCAATATTTTTATATCCTCATTGCGTTGATTTTTATAAACCATCGCAAATACATAATATTTTAGAGGTCCAGATTTTTTTTTACGAACCGACCTCTGTGGATGTTTTACTGAATTCAAATATTGTGAAACAAAAGCTAATTAAAAATTAGAAGTAAATGACAGTCCACTTCTATGGCTGACTGACAGGTGGCTTGACAAAATAACGTGAAAGAATAATCTAATATAAAATATCATTTTTCCAATTTACGCGTTTTATTTAACGATTTCGAGTGCCGTGAGGCGTTCAAAATCTAGTCGCATCATGTTTGCGACATTCTTTGTTAAAAATGTAGGTAAATCTTAGACAGTTTTATTTAGCTTGATTGATTATCTGTCAGTGTATATTAGGATTTTGGCGCTTGTCAAAATCAGAATTACAATCAATAGTTTTTTGTCAGATTTTGGCAAGTGTCATTTTGTTATATCAAAACTATTTCCTCAACAAGGAGGGTGAAGAAATCTATAAGCGCCAATTCACAATGCGCAAGCGTGGTTTATAATCTTGGCGTGTTCCCTATAAGCGAATAAGCTTTTAATCTTTCTGCAGTGGGACAATCATGGTCTGGTATTATTATTTACTTGTACTAATACTTCTTATGAGTGGTTCCTCTTCTCAATATAAATATTTGTGACTGTGACTTGTCTATTACGTTATTCTGTTTATATTGTACAATAAATTGTTTGATAGATTTTTATATTGTGAATGTTTTTCTAAGGACCACAACTTGGACAGACCAGTTATTTTAATTCTCGAGTTAGTTTCATTTCAACCCCGGGTCTGGAGTATTTGTTAAATAGCTTTTGGCCGCGGCTCCGCCTGACAGGATGTCGGTCAAACGCGTGAAAGCGTAACAGACTGTCAGAGTTACTTTCGTATTTATAATATTAGTAGGAAGAGTTACCTCATATTAGCAACTAATTACTGTGAGTTGAAAGATAAGTCCGTTTTGTACAAGCGTGCCTTAGATATGTAATTGTTCAACAGTCCAAAGAGAACGGCTCGGTGTCCCGGGAAGGCGGCGACGTGGTGGACATCCCCATGCCGGGCGGCTCGGAAATGCCGAGCGGCCAGGCGCCCCTGGGGCCGGGCGGCTCGGACGTACCGGGCGGCCAGGCTCCCATGTTGCCGGGCGGCCAAGGGCCCATGTTGCCGGGCGGCCAAGGGCCCATGTTGCCGGGCAGCCAAGCGCCCATCCAGCCGGGCAGCCAAGCGCCCCTGCTGCCGGGCAGCCAGGCGCCCATGCCGCCGCCGCCGGACTTCGCCGCCTTCTGTGCGGCCGAGCGGCCCAACGGAGACGCCGCGCTGCCGCCGCCGCCGCCGCCTCCTCCCGCGGACCCACACCAACCTAATGACGTATGTACTGTACACCTCACGCCATGACACCTCTACACCTGTACACCTGTACACCTGTACGCACGCTGAGCGGGCTATGTTTATAGCCATGATTCTGATGATAGCCTAGCTGACCGAAAGGGTATCTAAATGCGAAAAACGAAAGTCCCTATTCTACTCTGGCGTAAATTCAATAAAGAAACATAGATAATGTTTTTCAAGTCTACACTTTGGTCAGCTGTTACTTGTGAAACATGAAAAGAGAAAAATCCTCCATTTTGCTTATGCAAAGAAAAGATACGTGTAAAGATAATATCAATATAGAAGGCTTTTATGTAAGTTATCACAAATCACCCCAGAACTTAATCTGGACAAGACATGCCACAAGTATAATAAAGTGCACCTCCCAGAAGCCGCTGACCCCTCCGCTGGCGGGCGGCTCTCCCGCGGCGCCGGCGCCTCCGCTGCCCCGGAGCAGCGTGGTGGACAGCGTGTACTACCAGAACAGCCAGTCTGCACCACCCAAGCCCAAGAGCCTCACCAAGCTGCCCATGCCGCCTAATACTCAGGTATGCTATAACTTTTAAAGCCCACTTGCACAAACCAGAGATCTTTTAACTCTCAAGTTAGTTGCTGGGGCCATTATACAGAGTGAATTTTTAGGTTGTGTGTGTGGAAGGCCAAATCCGAAACTATGAGGAATATCGAAAAACACTGAAAGGAGTCTCGAGCCCGATGTTCATGAAAACTAAAACTACATCATTGGATTTTTGAAAAATCGGTATTCCTAGTCAAGAATCGAACCTGTTGATTTTGAAACAAAAAGCACCTGTATACACCATCCAAAATGGTCGCTAATAAGGATCAAATCCTGGGAAGTAATAACACGTGGCACACTGCGGTAGTCACAGCTAGAGCTGCATGATATAATCATCATTTGTGCAAATGATGATTATGATCATGAGTCATGCACAAGAGGCGACCTGATACAAGCTTTGGAAATTCCCCTGAAATAATAAAATAAATATTTTTTGAAGTAATGATTTTTCAAAAGCTTTGTAGAAATATTCCACTATTGGCGATGATTCTAACTAGCGCCGCTAGAGTCAAAATTGTGAAGCTGTCTAAGAACACTGACAGTTTTCGCACAGTGTTTCCATCGTGTGGGGAATCCCCCAAACTGCAGGGAATCTCAAGTCAAGGAATTTGACTTAGGTTTTCGGAGAATTTAATACATTGGTGTTGGTAACACTGCAAGTGTCGTTCTTAAGCAACTTTTAAATTTCGCCGCTAGAGGCGCGCGTGTAATCTTTGCATCGCCAATTGTGTTTGGCAAAAGGTGTTAAAAGAATTTAGCTGTGGTTTATTAATTTGTTGGATTACTAATCCAACAAATTAATAAACCACAGCTAATTTCTTGCCATTATATTTTGGAAAATTTGATAATATTCGATATAAACTCGGCAAATTGACTAATTTGGTGGAAATTTCACTATGTTATGAGTACAGCTGAAATAGTCATAACCATTCTTACACACGGGCTTGCGCAATTCTTTCCATGTGTGGTAAATTACGATGTCTCAGCAAAACCAAGTACGTCGCGGTAAAGATAATAATAATTTAACAGGCATATCAATTTGAGAAATGAAAAAATTGAGAAATTGAGAAATTTGAGAATTGTCATAGGTCAGATAGGATAGGAGAGAGAGGATAGAACAAATATAAATTTATATTTTTGATCTTGTATGAATATATTTAATTAATGATTGACATTTCTATAAATTACCATTATTATTGTTTTAATAACTGTGAAATATGGTGGTAAAAATATTCCCTCTGCCTTAAAAAGGATTAAAAAATACGTACGACTTGTGGTGTAAGCCATTATACCTGTAATAGTAACCCGAAAAAAAAAAAATCGCCAACTCCGTAAGACTGTTATAAATCTTGATTAGTATAATTTCACGATTTATTGTGAAAAAATTGTTTTGTATACAATAAATCCCATCCGAATTCAATAGTTTCCAGTATATCCGAAAATAGTTTACAATTTCACGCGATATTTTGTAATCTTACGGCGTTTCTGGGGACATATACATGCCAGCACTCGTATTTTAGTACTATTTCGTTCAAATAGCTTTGTATGTACTGCTCTGGAGTACCTAGTAATAGATAAACTTGAGCAGCAATAGAAAGGCTTATTCATAGTAAAACACATAACTATGACCTTATTCTTCGTCCTTACGTACTACTTTATTTTCTTTGTTTCCAGGTCGAGGATCTAAAGACTTTAGCTAACGAGAGCCCCCTAAGTACGCCGTCACCTTCTCCTGTCAAAAAGCCAGAGAAGCCCAAAAAAACTGGCATTATGAACCTTCCGATGCCACCTGGTAAGTATCATCATAGCATATTTTTGATACTATGGTGCTAGTATTAAAGAGAACCATGTTTTTCTCTGTCAAAATGAAGATACTGTATAATGTATTTATAAAATGTTTACTACAATTGTGTAACCCAAAGATTTTTATTTAATTCTATTGGCAAATGTTGTTTTTTTTTTAACTCTTAGTGGATTTTAGTTTGTAGAAATACGTGTAACTGCGTGGTCGTTGGCCTCATTAGAGAACAAAAGGATCATATTAGGCTCTGGCGCAATTTCATAAGCGGTAGCGATTTTCTTCATGTGTTGGTGGTGGTCTAAATGAATTATTTTCGACACAAGTTGATATCTACTATTTTAGTACAATTTATATCATTACTTGCGTAACAAGTTTTAGTGATAGCATGACGGTTAACAAGACAGAATGTGAAATCCCAAGTAATATGGAATAAGGGCAGGAAGATGATGAGTTTAATATGCATTGTGAAAAAGTGAGAAGGAAATGCTAACTTCTTATCATAGCGAAGCACTACTTTTGAACTATTGAGGCAAATATCAAACATGGCTTCATCTTTCTGTTTTATCATTGTCCCATTGCAAATAGTTGTAAGTCCCAATGGAGTACCTTTTCAAAAGATATTCTCGTACAGTTCCGAGAGCTACTTAGCTACATTTTGAGTACAAGCCCCAGTGTTGTTAACAAATAAATTAATGTAAAGCTTCCACTAATCGGCATTACAGTGATCCCGGGCTCGGAGGAGCTCTCGGGCGACGAGCTGGACGGCAGCACGCCGCCGCCCGCGTCGCGCAGGGACCAGTACTCGCACGTCTTCAGCAACAGGAAGCACCCACGAGATAATGTATGTTGCTTTTTCATTCAAGTCCCGCAAAACCTTCATTGAAAGGCCCTCCCCTTTCTTCCTTCCTACGACCAGACGGATTTTTGTCTCCATCACTGAGGATCTAATGAATGCCACTGATGCTGCTATAAGTGGGACTGCCTAAAATATTTAAGAGTCACCATCGAATCGCGCTGCAATCAGTGCTTGATATTCAAACATAAGCAAGCGAAAAGTTATTAAGGCTTATATAGCTAAAGTTTTTACTTGGCAGTTAAGATACTGCCAAGTAAAAACTTTAGCTCCATGAAAAATAGGGCTACATAATCAGCAGTCGATGCCTGCGGCAGATTAAATAATACCCAGCAGTTGAACCGTGAGCGGTCGTTACGGCAGTCGGTGTAATGCTAATGTGTTGCAGTCCGTGTCGAAGCTGAAGCGGCCGCGCATCCTCAAGCGGCGCGGCTCCAAGCTGGTGCCCGTGGCCACGCCCACGCACCACGCCAAGGACTGGGGCGAGAAGTGCGTCGACGGCTTCCAGGTCAGCATTCCTCACTTATTTATACCGCGTGCACGGGACTGAGCCCTTGTTCCCGACTGCCATTTTAACCTGTTTGGCAGTTTTCACGGGTACTCAGAAGCTAGGAAATGTGACTCCAACGGCCACGGCCGTACGGCATTTCATACATACTTTCAAGTCTATTTTTCGAAATGAATTAATTGATATTAATGAAACTTGGTATGCATACGCTAGATATCCAGGTCTAAATATTTAATTGAGAACATTTTCAAAAAAGGTTCAGGGGGAAAGATAGTGATTTTTCACTTTTTATTTTATAGAAAACTAGTACTAGTACTTCAGTTGTTACTACGTTTTAATGTTTATTGCTGGTGTTCTGTTTGTAAGATGCATAAATAAATTCTATTCTATTCTTTATTATGGCCAGGTCATCACACAAATAGGCGAGGGCACATACGGACAAGTATACAAAGCCCGCGACAAGAACACAGGCCAGCTAGTCGCGCTGAAGAAGGTGCGGCTCGAGAACGAAAAGGAAGGCTTCCCCATCACGGCTGTGCGAGAGATCAAGATTCTACGGCAGCTGAATCATAAGAACATTGTTAACTTACGGGAAATCGTCACGGATAAGCAGGATGCTATGGACTTTAGAAAGGTATCTTGACTTGTTTTGTACTTTTTATTCATTGTGGTTATGAACTAACTGATGTATTTTACTCCTCCGTTGTTCTTTTCTGATTAATTTCATTGTGGGATCAATCACAGTTGAATCGTTTCTCTGGGACTCGAGCTTCTTTGACTTTGCGTTTTTACACAATTACCCAAAAAAGGAGTATTAATTTTTTTTTGGGTTGCCGCTATAAGTTCTGGCTCTCAGGAGTTGCAGTGGTTGGATATGTTGCGGCGGGCTTGTCCCAAAAAAAAAGACTGCTATGTGCTACACTAATATATACAACTTACAATTCGACTGTTCCTTCCAGGACAAAGGCTCATTCTACCTAGTCTTCGAATACATGGACCACGACTTGATGGGTCTCCTGGAATCCAAGATGGTGGACTTTACGGAGTCTCACAACGCGTCCATCATGCGCCAGCTGTTGGACGGACTGGCCTATTGCCACCGGAAGAACTTCCTGCATCGAGATATCAAGTGCAGCAACATTCTGATGAACAACAAGTGAGTTTGTATTTGTTTGGCATCATGTTTCATACCCAAGTGATTGTTTAGAATGGTATCGACTTGTGAGCAGCTATCACGTCCTTCAGTTCTGCGATGTTAAATTCAGTTGAAGACGTTGATGGCCTACCAGAACGAGCCAAATCTTCCATCACATCTCGTCCGCTTTCGAACGCATCGACCCCTCAAAAGCTCGTGTTTTTGATTTTGGAGCCTTAGACTAATGATCAATTCACGATACTTTTTTGCCAGATTGTATATAGCTAGATTTTATTTTCTAAATCGATTAATTTGCGTTTCCAGAGGCGAAGTGAAGCTGGGCGACTTCGGTCTGGCCCGCCTGTGGTCGGCGGAGGATCGTGCACGACCCTACACCAACAAGGTCATCACGCTGTGGTACCGGCCGCCCGAGCTGCTGCTGGGCGAGGAGCGCTACGGGCCCGCCGTCGACGTCTGGTCCATGGGCTGCATCCTCGGCGAGCTGTTCCTCAAGCACCCGCTCTTCCAGGTACGCCCTACACCAACAAGGTCATCACGCTGTGGTACCGGCCGCCCGAGCTGCTGCTGGGCGAGGAGCGCTACGGGCCCGCCGTCGACGTCTGGTCCATGGGCTGCATCCTCGGCGAGCTGTTCCTCAAGCACCCGCTCTTCCAGGTACGCCCTACACCAACAAGGTCATCACGCTGTGGTACCGGCCGCCCGAGCTGCTGCTGGGCGAGGAGCGCTACGGGCCCGCCGTCGACGTCTGGTCCATGGGCTGCATCCTCGGCGAGCTGTTCCTCAAGCACCCGCTCTTCCAGGTACGCCCTACACCAACAAGGTCATCACGCTGTGGTACCGGCCGCCCGAGCTGCTGCTGGGCGAGGAGCGCTACGGGCCCGCCGTCGACGTCTGGTCCATGGGCTGCATCCTCGGCGAGCTGTTCCTCAAGCACCCGCTCTTCCAGGTCCAACAATCTTCGGGGTGGAAACTTGGGGTGTTGGTAGACGTAGCCGTAGATCGTGTTTACTCTGCACGAGCTGCGTCAAAGTAGCTAATGGTTAGTGCTACGCCAAAGTAACTAATGGTTTGTGTAACTTAATCAAGCAAGCGGCCTTCCTGATGGTCGAGGGCACCTATAGACATAATGCCATTCTAGAAGCAAAGCTGATTTGTTTAATTTTCCTAATAAGAAAATCATTGTTCTTGTTTCCACTGACATTGCCTTAAAATAGCATTGATCCATCGCTGCCAAAGCTGAAAGAAATAAGCACCCCATAAATAATCGGGACAAGCTGGAGCCTCCGAGCCTAAAATGGCCCATTAGATTAGCTTTAGCTTATTTCTTTATATTACGAGTAACTCTTCCACAGGCCAACGTCGAGATGATGCAGTTAGAGATGATATCCCGAGTGTGCGGCACTCCGGTCCCCGGCGTGTGGCCCAACGTGATCAACCTGCCGCTGTGGCAAATTCTCCGCCCCAAGAAGTACCACAAGCGCTGCGTGCGCGAGAACTTCGCCTTCATGCCCCCGCATGCCCTCACGCTCCTCGACAGGATGCTCGAATTGGACCCGGACAAGAGGATCACCGCCGAGGATGCTCTGAAAAGCCCCTGGTTGAAGAATGTGGTGCCAGAGCAGTGAGTTGTGTTTGACTTACGTTATTTTTGGCTTGGCATTGTAAGATTGAAGAGGAACAATGTCGCAGGTTCGAAACCTGCAATGAACATGTGGTTTATTGGTTTTACATTGGAGCAGACCGTAGTTATGGGACACCTGCTAAGCTAGAGGCCTACAGTTTTTCTGGTCCAATTGAACTAACGATGGAATTGCGCATAAGGAATCTATTAGAAGACGTCCTATTGTCCGGCACTGGCAGGCTTAGAGGATGTCCTACTGTCCAGCACTGGCAGCTGTAAACCGTTATGGTATGGTTATGGTAGGTAGGTTCACTTAAGAGGCGATGGATGGATGAAGCCTCCGTGTGACTGACACTGGCATGGACACCATCAGGGATTTTAATTTTGATAACACAAAAAATTAGTCGCCAACTATCACAATTGGTTCAGTCACTGGTTAAAAATTAATAAGGGATTATCGGTAGCCGATCTGGGGAGAATCTCAAAAGCTTAGGCACTCTAGTTCACTAGTTCATAAGATAACAGCATTTTCAAGTGACTGACCTGGGAAGAATCTCCAGCTTGATCACATTTATATCTCAAACTAATTAGCGACATTTTTTGTGTTATCAAAATTAAAATCCCTGATGGTGGCAATGCCAGTGTCAGTCACACGAAGCCTCTGCTACGAGGGATAAGCTCTTAATATGCATCAGTGAATGTAATGAGTTGGCGTTCTCAGCTGAATAACAGAGCAGCTGCTAGAACTAGCCAACTACTCTTTTCCATCTTTATTTCCAGATTTATTCTTAAGTTTGAACTTTAATAATGTCATTCATAACATTGTGCATGTTGCATGCAATCTCGATTTATGTGTGACCTATACTTTTCTGAAGGAAAAACTCGTAAAAGGCGACTTTAAATAGATCATCATCATCAACCAATCACCCATTCATGTTTCACCAATTCACCTGGAAAGTGACGGCAAAACCACAGCAGATTGAGAACTAGCAGCAATATTGATTTGTTCAGTAACAATAACATCTTTCGCCTTATCTCAAAAACTCGTAGATCGATTGCATGGCTGCATATGACAACTAACATGGGATGATGAATGAATACAATGGTGAAATCATACAAGCAACATGAATGATTGAATTTAGTATTAAATTTAAAGGTTTGCTCAAAGGAACTACCGGCTAAGTTTTTAAGAAAATAACAACATTGGATAACAAACCGAAATGCCAGCTGTTTAAAAAAGCGGTGGTTCCTTCGAGCAAATCTAGTAGAAATACCTGGTAATAGGCTGGGAATATGCTAGGGTAAAGACCTAATAAATAACTTATCCCTATAGTTATACCGAATGGGATTATCAAACCCCGTGAGTATTTGATTATATGTATATTGTTCAATCACCCAGGTTTTAGAATTATGTATACTGTCGACGGATTCACAGACTGACATATGTGACTTGTGTGGAGTGAATGAGTACAATCATACGAAATTGGTGGTATCATCCTGCAAAATCATTTCAGAGCCCAAAGTATACGTCTCGGCGTATATGACACAAACGAGGACCATAAAAGTCCATAATACAGGAGGTTACAAAGGTTTTGAGTGCATATTAACTATGTAAAGGCCTATGGGCGCTACGGCAGAGACACCTATCACCCCAACTGCAAATTGTTTTTGTGCTTTTGGCATTACAGTATTATAAGGGATATTGTGGCAGCATCTGATAATGGACAAAACAATTACACTGACACTAGGATGCACAAATCTGCCGGATACTTGAGAGACAAAGGTTTGCGTTAGTGCATCTCTGTAGTTAGGTACACCACTAACCTGTCCACCAATTTCCAGGATGCCTGCGCCGGAGCTGCCCACGTGGCAAGACTGCCACGAGCTCTGGTCCAAGCAGCGACGTCGTCAACAACGAGAGCAGGACCACATGCAGGGCAAGAAGCCCTACGGAGGATACCCTGACGAAAAAGACCAACTCAGAAATGACAACCAAGACTATAAAAGTGAGCCTTATAAATCGGAAAGTGGTTTCAGACCCACCGAGCCGGCCCAAGAGGCTTTGGGACAAGTGAAATAGTACAGACTTACTTGCAAAAGATACTTTCGTAAAAGAAAGAAATGGTGCTTACTTTAGACCAATTTTTTGACGATGTGATCTAGTATATTTAGTTGCCTGTGGAGTGCTCGTGACAAAGTGTGGGTTCCGTGCAAGTGTGGTTATGTGCCTAGTCTAATGTTAGCTTCAATCTCATGTACGGTTCGTTAGCTTTTAAGGTGAAGGCTGTGTTCTTCAAGAAACTTTAGCACTATGCTATGCTTCTTGCACAATTTACGAATATTCAGTACAAAATTATAACAACAATGTCTGATATCCTAACAACGGATGTTATAGCAAATAGTCTGAATAGACTTAAATGTCTGTTTTTAATAAAAATCTAATATTATTAAGAAATTTGAATTTTGTAAAGTTTGTAAAGGTGCGGAACCCTGTGAAGCAATCTAAGTTATTGCGTTGAATGTAACGCATACCAAAATGTATGATATATAGTAGTAACCAAAGTATCGCATAGCGCTAGTTACCGCGGACGGATGTCAGGCGTCCTGTGCATATGTTTGTAAATAATGTAAACTAGAATAATTTTAAATAAGAACAGTTTTGTTAACTTTCAATTTTAGCGAAACAACTTGTTTTATTTGGGAGTCCTTGTGGTTGTAGCAATTGTTTGACAGTTGGCAACACTAGTTCCTCTTGTGAAGCTGGCAACTCTCATGGTTCCATGGATTTCAGGCAGAGTACCAAGTGCCTAAGGCTATGATCTCTACATATTTCTCTTGCCTAAAAGCAATCTTTGTTTTATCCTTTTTGTCCTCAATCCATACAATATTTCTTGATGAATTAAGGTGAACGAAGGCGGTATGTTGCCAGTAATAAAAACACCAATCTTTGTGTTGCCAAAATAAAATTAAAAATACTAGTTTTACATCCTATTCTACTAAGAAGTAAGACCTCATGCGCCTTATAGATAAACCAGAAAAATAATGTTTGTCCAACAAAAACTGCCATTTTGTATGTATCCAATGAAAGAAATGATTACTTCTTTTGCACTAAAAAAAATCGAATGTTGAATTTTTTAGAGCATATATTTGATACAATTGACAGAACATTATAGGTATTTGAATCCTAAACCAAATAATCATCCGAGAAATATAGATATTTTAATGCTATTGCAATACTCAACACTTCAGTGCTTTATAATTCAGACAAAATAAATGAAAATGTAAGTTTGCCATGTTCAGTAAAGGTTGCAGTTTACAAATTATAAAAAAGGTCTGAATGACAAGACCTTAGTTTGATAAAATATGCGAGACCTAGCTATGTTTGCAATTCCTAAAGAGGCAGATCAACAGTGAAAAAGATCATAAAATACCTAGTTAGTTTTGAATGCAATATCAGCAATAATTACATAAATAATTATTCTTGTCATAGCTATATATAATAAGTTGGTGTACACATTTTCGGTGTTAAATTATCAAAATGTTGATGTAACACGTTAGGGGCACTATACACTTGAAACGGGCAGCCGGCACAGCGGGCGTCAAAATCGAATACCATGTGAATAAAGACCGTCCGGCTATGCCCCGTTTTGGAGATCAATATTAGTTCAGTACTGCTTAAAATGTGGAACGAAGACAACGTGTTGTTATTGTACGGTCTAACCGATCGTTACTAGTAGAATAAAATACAACGTGAAGTAATTTATTGCATCGGGCCGGCCTTGTCGTTCAACAAATACTGCCGGACCGATTGTTAGTGTGTAGCGCCCTCTTAGACATTTAATGTAAGCCTGGAAGTTCAGCAGGCCTAGACAAAATACCTTTCTGTAGCGTTAAAGTGAATTAAAGTGTAGCGACAAAATGTATGGGAATGACATTAGGTGTGGAAAAGAAACGTCATCACCTAATATCATCCCCATACATTTTGTCGTCAGCATCTGACGTTAACGCTACAGAAAAGTTTTTTGTCTAAGCCTGCTGTGATTATGTATAAATCGGAATTGAGTTGTTATCGTGTCTCATTGACTTGTTTCGCGTAATTTTGTATATTTAATGTAAGGTTCTTGTTGGGTCGCAGTATTTAGAGGATTTAGGGCGATATGTATGGTTGTGATTACTTTGAAATTGCTATGTAGCTGAGAATAATAAATCAATGTTTTTATACCAAAAAAATGGCTGGGCATGTATCTTTTGTTAGTTTAATGCGTTTATTCCACTCCACAATATGCATATCGCTCTTAGTTCTAATAGTAGGTCCTAACCAGCAATAATATTGGACCTGACCTAGTTGGCATTTATATTATGGAAGTGTGTATGTATATTTATGAGTTTCAGACACCACAGGTGATCATCTAGTTGAAAATACTTAATTATAATATATATAATGTTGTCTGTTCATAAAATAGTGCGTGGTCATATTTAAGGGTGATGTTGGGTAGCTGATTAAAGCTTGATTCACACATAGCCGGGCCAAGTCCGGGACGTGGCCGGGCCGAGTCCGGGACGTGGCCGGGTCGAGTCCGGGACGTGTCCGGGCCGAACGCACGGACGTGTAGATACGGCTGCAAGGTCACGGCCACGGCCCTGACACTGCCCGGCCACGGCCCGGCTATGTGTGAATCAACCATTACATTGTAGAAAAAATATCAAAAAAACAAAAAAATACTTTATTTTTAAAAAATCGGCCACTGAAAACATGTCATTCACATTTTTTCAATCACAGATTTGATGTCACCAACTGCATCAGACTGCTTGAAAAGTCATTTCTTCGAGATGTTTTTTTCGGGTCGAAATATTTTTTTTGTTTTGCATTTTTTTTCCTTCCATCACCTTTAAATATGACGACACACTTCTGGAACACCCTGTATATGATTGGATGTAAAGAATAACCTGTAATGTTAGCGGCTGCGTTATTTTTTAAACAATTATCTGTAAATATGTGCGAAGTTGTAATTTGCGTTTTCTAAGAACGTATCTTCCATGAATTAGCTGAAATGTATATAGAATAGAATTACAAAATACTTCCCTGCATTTTTTGAGCGTTAGTTTTTGATCGTGAAAGCGAAAATTTACACGCAAATAAGACTTATTGTATGTAAAGAAAATGAATGCATGCAATGATAAAATAGAAAGGTATTTAAAACCTTAGCCAACCCTACAAGGGTTGTGCGTGAGGATGCATAAAATGTACATAAAAATGAATTTGTATTACTGTGACATTAATCAGATAATAGAAATAATTTGATTTGATTTTCTATGATATTCCTGCTAGCAATTATGTAGTCTACACTAACGAAATGTTTGTGAATTTTCGCTTTCCTTGACGTTAGTATCATAATATCGATCATCTTGGTAAGTCGCCAGCTGAAAGACTATGTTCACTTGTATTATATTAGTTTTAAGACACGATATCCATCGTGTTAATAATCCGGAGTTTCGGAGATAATCGTCGTTTTTTATATTTTGTATGGTGTGCTTATTCGAGGGGGTACCTTGATGTTATTTTGATGAATGTGGTGGTTCAGAAATGTATAAAAGGATGTTGGATTGGATATGCTTGGATAGCCGTCCAAACAAGAAGCAATTTTTTAGAATGGAATGAGAAATGTCATGGGTCTTGGTATATTATCATGTATTGCTAGAAAACGCTAAATATTTTATCATTGATCAAATATCCGTGAAGTAAGTCAGGATAATGTGTGCAGTTATTAGTCCACAGTTGTAATAGGATGTTTCTTTTTACAGTAAGACTGAAGTAAGCGAACGGACGATTGTCTGTCACTGTAACTCTGGATTGTTGTTATCACATTTATGATAATAATAATTGTAAAAATGTACCTAATGTTTTTTTAAAATAATTATACTACGATGAAATATGCTTTTGAATTTCATTTTATTGAAACACACAATTATCACAAATTTATTCCCGTTGTCCCCGTAGTCCATGTCCCCGTTAAAGGGGACAAAGGGAATTTAATAAAATAATTAAAATTACTTGCCGTTGTCCCCGTTAATTTATTGTAATATATACTTTTCAAATTATGTTGGTGCGAGAGCAAGCGAAGGATCTCGGGACTTGGGGCACCCGACTCGGACAGGTTAGGTTAGAAAGGGATGGCGGGGTCAAGTGAGCGAGCGAACAGTCCCTGCCATCACCTTCGTGGTTATTTTTTTTTAAACCACCCAGAATTATGGTTTACTTTCCGTTTTCCCCGTTAGCCGAATGTACGTTATGGGGACAACGGGAAATAAAATATACGGGGACAACGGGAATAAAGGGCCCGCATTGATGAGCGTGACTACCGCACGACCACGAACTTCAATCACTTCCATATTTTGCAAATAATTAGTACTCAATTGGTACCCGAACAACAAAATTGGTACCTTAGTATTTTTCGAGAAAATCAACTTTGAAGGTGGTCCTGCGGTAGTCACGCTCCTTTTAGCAGGACCACCATGAGCGCAGAATAAGAGCGACCGACCCGCGTGGTACAACTGCGATGGTCCAACTGGTTGTACTACGAAGAAGTAAATTAGCGAGTTCGGGATTTGGGGCACCCCGACTCGGACGGGTTAGGTTAGAACGGGATGGCGGGGTCAAGTGAGCGAGCGAACAGACCCCGCCATCCCCTTCGTGGTTATTTTTTTTTATTTACTTCTCCGTAGTACAACCAGTTGGACATCGCAGTTGTACCACGGGTCGGGAGTGAGAATAAGGGGGCATGCTACAGCTATTCTAAGTATACAAATAATTAGTGCCCTTAAATGTGGTTCATTTCGTAAAAAAACAGAACTGAAACATTTGTATTTATCGAGGAATCATGATAACTATCGTGCGGGCGTTCAGCAGGACCACGACTTTGAATGTCGATTCCAAGTTTCAGGAGCTTGTCGCTTTATATCTATCATCGTTAATTCGTAAAATTTTCGCTTTCTATATTGCTAAATTGCTTGCTATATTTGAGAGCTATTAAAGTAAAAACACATTCTTTAATTGTTACAAATAGATATTAATGAGCCTCAACAAATAAAAAAAAATGATTAGAAATACCGTATTTATTTTGTATAATAAGTGTTTTTATTAAACTATATTATTTCGATGGCGTGTGTAATATTAGATAATATCACCATAATATCATAGTTACAGCGCAGCGCAGTACAATTTATCAATAGAGATACAAAACAAACGTGAAAAATTACTTACCTTTATTAGAATTATTATAATTATTTGTCCACAGAAATAGTTAAGGCGGTCGCCTTGACGTAACACTTAATTGCACTGCACAAATAGTTTTAACGGTTTTTTGTTGCAACTTTGTAGATTTAACCAAAGCCGTTCTTATAAGCCATAAACCAACTTTTGGCTATCTAAGAGAATTAAAGGCACACAAAGCTCTTAGAATGCTCTGGACAGCAGCTGCTAACAAACTACTATAATGCTCGGGGCTGGTTAATTTGGGGCCGAATTTAAAATAATAAGAGCTGTGTAGCCTGATATAGGTACAGCCCTTGTACAGAAAGCATTACAGCCCTTGTAAAGAAAGCATAACAGCCCCCGCCGATAAGAAGCATAAAAATACTTGATACCTTCAGAAGTCGGCTTCGACAGTTCCTTATTAAATCGCAGAAAGAACTGGGCGTGACGATTTCGAACACGTCGTTGATTTAAGTTTAGCAGTGGGTACTCGCCGCAGGCATGTGAAAAAAAAGCAAGTATGCGCCAGATAAATGAAGAATAACGGTCATTGACCCATCTACATTTATTGACATACTTCATTTCAAAAACAGAAATAATGACAAAGCTGTCCTGAATCGACATCTATTGTGATCCTTACTGTTCTAGTAATGAAAAACTATTCATAATTTACTGTCCGGGGGTACCTACGAAGAGATATTAAGGAAAGGCCAATGACCGTTATTCTTCATTTATCTGCCGCCTACTATAGTCGATATTTTGTCAAATTTCGGGGGGGTTTTACTCCACTGTTTGACATTATACCTACATTCAAAGTTACGCATGATATCGTTTTATCTCATTATTAATTTTGTTTGTACGGAAACAGAATAGTAAAATAAAAAGCCATTAAAAAGTTATAAGCCAACAAAGATTCGTTTTTCTTGCTAATTTTAACGCAACTTTGGGCGTAAATAAGTAATAAAAGAAGTGTAAAATCTCAAAAACAAAGTCGGCACCGACGAACCTCTATTATAGAAGAGTTCAATAAACTTTATTTGTAATTGATTTACAGCAGTTTTTTTCATAAAACTCAACTTTCCAATAGACTTTTCGTGCATCGTCTAACGTTGTTTCCGTTCGGAACGGTGTTTGTGTGCGTGGGAACTAGACATTGTGCGTGTAGGTAGAATAGCGTCTAACTGCTCATCACTGATAGTGTTTCTGTCGGACGGGCACGATGCCCGGTGAGACAGCGTGATCTTTAGCCATGCCTACCAGTGAGTTCGAGCCCGCGACTAGTTCATCCTTTAAACACAGTTTATCACAGCCAATATTTTACAATCGCTTACTTTAAATCGCTTCAAATTCTTACACACAATCAAATCAATATAATTCCTATTACTTTATTTATATATGTCTATTAATATATTAGTACCTATTTCTTATACACCTAAATAGCACAAATGTGGATACACTCACACCACTACTCAGTTTTTCACTTTTTCACGTTTTACGTTCACTAAATGTTCTGTATCTGCTCGACGTCCGTACCTATGTCACTATAAAGATCCAGCAGAATACCAGCGTCAGATACATTTGCCTGGCACATGCTGAGCTGGACTCCTATTTGGTGCAATTTGGAGACACCGCTTTTTTTTTTTTTTCATGTCAAATTATATTTATGTAGTAGGTAGTTTGGCACTTCTACCATAGATTGCCATTCCTACTCAAAACATAGTGCTTTGTTTTTTTTCTTTTGTTTGCGTTTTTAAATATTTGTTTACAGTAGTTTGTAGGTATTATTTTTTATAATTTAGGTAACTCGTTTGTGTGCTGTTTTCTTTACCTACTTTCATCAAATAAATGTTTTATCTACCTATCTGTAACAGCCTTGAGTTTTCAATAATTCTGTTGTCCAGTGATTATACAGCTATGTATGCTGCTTGGGAGCTAGTATTTCCACATCAACACATAACCAGCACTACTCAGCACAATAGCTTACAAGCTCGTTGAAAAATAAACCATACGGTGCGGCATTAAAATCGCCTAAAATATACACAGACTCAATGCCGTATTCAGCATCAACTCTATAGTACGGTACCTACCTACGTCTGATTCCATGATTATGGGTACAGGATGGATACAGGAGGATACACGATTTTGAAAACAATCAAAATGGCGGTCGGGTAGCTATGCTAGGCACATACGCAAAACCACATACCTAAAGGTAAAAAAAAAACAATTGAATTTTTTTTCCCTTTTAACCTAACCTGTCCGAGTCGGGGTGCCCCAAATCCCGATTACTTCTCCGTAGTACAACCAGTTGGACACATCGCAGTTGTACCACGGTTCGGTCGCTGTAAATTTAAATAATACTTTGATTTTAGCACTCACGACCCGTAGTACAACTGCGATGTCCAACTGGTTGTACTACGGAGAAGTAAATTCACCCATGGTTCAACTGGTTGTTCTATGGGGAAATATCTTTACCAATGGTTCAACTCGAGTGAGTTGTTCTTTCCTTGGTCCAACTAGTTGTAGGTACTTCTGGGGATTGAAAATATTGACCAAATGTTTTTTTTAGAAAAATTTTGAAATCCCAATGTATGTGACATCAAATGAACGACAGATCAAAAGTTGCTAGCTGTAATTTTAAAATATCAAATCATTACTAATCAAATTACATAATCACAAATGACGACTGAATAAATTTGCTAGATGTAATTAGGTTAGGTTAGGTTAGAACTGTGACCAAATGCTACTTCTCAATGCTCCTATTTCTGGGTGGTTAAAAAAAAAGAGTCGAGGTGCCCCAAATCCCGAACTCGCTAAATTTTGGCATTAAAGCATGCCCACCGTCACTGTGTTGCAGTGCCATCTATGAGTAATCGCGGGAACTTTTTACTACTACTTTTTCAGTTAATCCATTTGATAATTAATAATTTATCCAGTAATCCATATTGTTCTTAAACGACTTTAATATAGACGTTCATTTGTTTTACACGATCATCCTATCTCCGTGGTCCAACCAGTTGGACATAATTCCACCGTTGTACCACGGGTCATAATCATAAATATCAGAAAAAAAGAGTTGAACCATGGGTAAATTTACTTCTCCGTAGTACAACCAGTTGGACATCGCAGTTGTACCACGGGTCGGGAGTGGATTTTAGTACCTACCATGGCTTCTTATTTTCTCACAGTTGGTGTGAAAAGTAGAGTATCCTCCTCGGGGATAAAGGTGGCCTTGGCCTAGCTTGAATCCCTCGCTGCATTCAAGATTATTGTATTAACTCCCTCGCTCTTCGCTCGTGAGTCAAACTCTAACATCCCTCGCTGTACTCGGGAATTAACCTTGATTCCTTCATTGCGTTCGGAATTCAATATGACACCCGTGTCATAAGACACTGCTTTATCCCCTGGGTGCACAATGACTATTATTTGATTATTGAAAAATGGCCCCTAAATCAATAAATTCACAAGGGTAAAAAAGAAAAAAAAACACGATTTTTATTAAAATACGTTTATTTAAAATGACTGCAAAGGAACTGGCTTACATTAACAAGGCACTTCTTAGCCCCGTACCTTAGAAATATGGCCATTCGTACTGTTATGAAGGCCTATTGTGTACCCTTTTATGAATGACAGTTGAACAAATAGCAGGAATACTGTTTTATAACCAATTGCCTTAAAAACCTCTCACTTTAATATCTTAGTCCATACTAATATATTATAAATGTGAGAGTAACTGTCTGTGTGTTACTCCTTCACGTTTTAACGGCTGATGAAACTTGCCATATGAGTTGACCATGTCCCTGGAATAGGATGAAAAATGCTTTCTATTCCTAGAATATGTTGGTAAATTTTTAGATATGACGCGGGCGGAGCCACTGGGATAAAGCTAGTAAGTAATATGATAAATTGGTTGGATGTTTGTCGACCAATCATGCTCCGCAGCTATACTAAACCTGCGGACCGCGAAGGTTCTCTGTGTGGCCCTGTAGCCAATAGCACATTATTGATCTATATTTAGTCAGCGTATCAATGTGTGTATCTATACTGTACTGATTCACTCCTTGACGAGTGTAATGAGACTAATTCCTCATCCACTATATTCAACGCTAGACAGATTTTGATGAAACTTGACACGATGGACCATGACCTCGATTCGGACAAATTTCGCTTTATCCCGACGGTGGTAAAAGTAATTGCACACAGCGGGTCAATAGACCTTCATAAGCCTGATACCAAAAGCAATGGCCGTCGCGAACTATATCTTAGACTTGTAGATCACGTGATCTCATATCTATTTTATTATAAAATACATTCATTGTAACATTACTTTAAATTGTTTCCTTATAGTAGGCACCTTTGATTCAGCTTATCCATAATAACAAACAAAACGAAATGTGTCAATTATATGTGATATTCTTTAGCTTAATCTGATAACTATTTTCTACTAGCAATTTCTCAATAATCTGTAAAATACCTTTGGTACATGCTCACTGCTTATTTCTTTTCGAAAAAACCATTCTCCCTCTCCTCTAGAATCTAAAAGTTCTATATTTTTAACTAGTAAATATTTTAGATTTTTATTTACAAAAATACCTTTTTCAGGATTTCAGACCAATAAATATTTAATAATAATTGACACATTTCTCACGATACCTAAGTTTTATGGCATACGAAATATACTAAGTACTTTGTACGTAAATCTCGTGAAGATTATATCACATCAAATACATAAAAAACTTTTCTTAAACTGTTATATATTAGGTATAACTTTTTCAAATACATAATTATTTTATTTTCATCAATTTATATAAAAAATTATGGGCTATAAAAATTGTAATTTGATTGTCTGTTATAGTTATGTACTCTAGGTATAAAACAGCATGTTTTTCTTACTAGAAATGTATTAATTTTTTACTCGTTACATAGAGCACCTAACTATAAACAACGTAGAATAATAACGAATAAAAATAAGTACATAATAAACAAAGCATAATAATTATTATAAAACTTAGATTTCACTATAGTCGTTGTTCACTTAGCTTATTGCCAAGATTTCATTACCAAATATTTTATTAGGTACAATGTGCCTGCCATAACCTATTGAAACATTTAAATAAGTACATAATTAGTTTAAAAATACACCAAAAATATTTTTAGGGTAGTAAGAATTTTTTATTTTTTACGAAAATGCAGGTAGTTGTAGCAGTAGTGAAGCGTCGTATTGCTATTTACAAATCGGCAGGCACATGAAAATTGATACTAACAATAAATACTATGCGATACGAAATGGAATAGTTGAAGTTAATCCTAGGTACAGTAACATCGTTGTTTTGTAAAGTTAACTAGTTTGTTGCAATACTGGACCGATCAGGGTGTTGCGATCTGCAAAATATGAAAAAAATATTTTAAGACTGGTTATCTATCTATTTCTATACATACATGTATGACGACACGGTTGGCGTAGTGGTTGAGCGATTGGCTGCTGCGCTGCGTGTCACTGGTTCGATTTCCACACGGAACAAATATTTTTATTGCCTACAAATAGTTGTTTCGAGTCTGGCTGTTTGTGTATGTGAGTTTGTATGTTTGTAAATGCACTCACGATACAGGAGCATACTACCAACTTTCAAAATTCAGGTTGTTTCTGAGTAATTCCTGATGGAAAAACCCATTTATACTTTTGCTCGACCTGGGAATCGAACCCAGGACCCTACGCTTGCGACCATACCTACATGTAAGTGAGGGAGAAGTTATAAAATCATACGTACGACGAGCAGGTTGCCGCTCTTGGCGCGGTGGATGTTGGGCTGCGGTCCGTTCTGAACCTCGATGGTGCCTCCCTGCTTGCCGTTCACCAGGTTGTGTGCGATGCTGTAAGGAGATAACAATATTTTAGTTTTAAGGCTTCAAGTTTTTCAGAAATGAATCAGCTATTGTCCTGGATCATAGTTTGCTTAGAACAGAAGCAAAATGAGCATCATCATCTACATCCTAACAACATCGGGGTCGGCTTGACGGCTTCCAGTCAAACCAGATTCAGCTAAATACCAGTATTTTACGTTGAAAGACTGAATAACTGAGTGCCAATTCTACAAACTTTCAAGCATTGTCCGCATCTGTTGTAATCTGTCAAAAATGTATTTGAAAATAAGGTTTTTTTGACAGATGCGAATGAGAACGTCGCGTTGCTTAAAAATTTGTAGAACTGGCCCTCTGATGGAGGTCAGAGGGTCAGTTAGTGACAGCCGGGACCAACGACTTAACGTGCTTTCCGAGGCACGGAGGAGTCTCGGTATGTTAAGATGGTCATCCATAAACCGACCTCGGCACGTTTTGCTTGTGGTTATTATTATTTAGCCACGGTCTCCGCTTAAACTATTAAAAGTTTTAAAGAGGGATAATTTTCTTCTGCGTTCGTTTATATTTTAGAAAGCATTACTAGATCGCAATGGCATGAAACCTGTCGTCATTTTTTTCTGTTCCATTCAAAATGTTGGGTCTTGAAGGTCTTGCATTATGACAGCTGCACAACTGCTTTGATTGAAAACGTTTCTATTGGAAGATTTTCATTAAACTTACGTCCTGGTGTCGACGATCTCGATGAGCTCAGGCTTCTTGGTGTAGTCGGTCATGATGGTCAGCGACTCGATCAGGTGCGACACCGAGATGATCAGGTCACCCTGAAACATAGACATAGTAATATAAAGCCAGCTATGAGCTATGCCACATGTTACTTGCCGCGTGCGGATGGCTGTTCAAAAAGTCTTAAAGCCAGCTGTCAATTTTCTGGCAAGGACATTTTTGAGAATTTTCGTGTCATAAAAACGTTATTAGAACATATGATTTGGTCTTAATTCTTATCTAATTGTCGGATCCTGGTATACAGGATCGTGATCAGACATACTTAGTGACATAATAACATGTCAGATAAAAGTCGCGGGCAAAGAATTGGGATACGGGTACCGAATGAGAATTACTTAATTCCTTAACCTCTACACAGCTCATTTGGTCCAGAGTCAGTTACTACCACTATAGTGGAATGGAAATTTGAATTGGATCAATGGTTGTCTGAATAAAAAATATTATTATAACGACACTACTCGCCAGACTCCACCCAACGCCAATAAACACAGGCACTTCTGTCTCATTTCAAGTGCAGACTCATGAAGGATCTAACATACTTATGTAAAGCTCCCGACATTCCATTCTATTAAGACATCTTTGGAAATGATTGTACACCAAAGCTACGCACCTTATCCTTCTTGAGCTCCTGCGGTATCTTGATGAGCACGAGCGTGTCAGTCTCGTTGGTGACGACGACGCGCAGCTTGTCGAGCGGCAGGCGGTGCTTGAGCTTGTAGGTCTTGCGGTTGCTGGCGTCCAGCACGTACAGCGCCTTGTCGGACGCCAGCAGCGCGCGCTCGCGGGGCTTGTAGCCGCGCCGGTCGTACTTCACGGCCTCGCATGAGTACTATGGGAGGGAAGCGGAGCCTGTTAGTCTAATACCCTCTTAAGACGGAGAAAATACTAAAAGGTTCAGAAAAACGTAAAGAGAGACCTAAGCCCTCGTATATCTACATCTTTAACTCCACTGGCCAACTCTATTGCATTAGTCGTGACTGGGTTTTTCAGTCTAGCGAGCCATATAATAATAAATGATAAATGATAAATGATAAATGATATTTATTTTGTAAGTAGGTTAAACATAACACTTTTACACGTCAATATTTTTTGGTCATTTTAAGCTAGATGAGGCCGGTGTTTCCTAGCTGACTACCCTGAGAAGAAACACCGAAACAAACTCAGAGGTCACAGTCTCTTTTGAAGTCCATACAAATTGTACTGGTCAAATCATACGAGAACCATGTAGGTTAATGTCTGAGGTGGCCTTTTGAGGAAAGTGCCACACAGATTTGAGTGGACCTGTCCAGACAGTGCAAGCATTTGTCAGTTATTATGGAGCTCAAACTTAGAACTTTAAGGAGCTCAACGATTTGACGAACAATACCAAAGTAAGGACATTTGGGTAGGCCGCATAAAAAAAATCTCAAACTGCCAGACATTGTTGACTAACATGAAATGAACCCCTATCATAGCGATCTGCATGGTCCCCACATTCACAATACGATATGAGGATCATGCAGATCAGTGTCTGAAATGGTCTTTTGAGGAAAGAACCACACAGATTTGAGTGGACCCGTCCAGTCAGTGCAAGCTTTGGTCAGTAGTCGCGTAGCTCAACTTAGAACCATAAAGGAGCTCAACGAACCGACGAACATGCCAAAGAAAGGACATTTGTGTAGGCCGCATTTAAGTACTCAAACTGCCAGACCTTGTTAAAAATACTTCAAAGAAGAAGTATTTCAAAGAAGAGAAAAATAAGAAGAAAATAACCCACATGGTCCCCATATTCACAAAATGAGTTAAATAATAATAATAATATAAAAAAAAAATACTTTACAAAGTAAGTATTCATGTCAAACATAATAAATTGAAAAAAATAAAAATAAAATATATTACTTTACAAAGTAAATATTCCATGTCAAAAATAATAAAATAGAATACTTAATAAAGTAAACATTCATATCAAAATTTACAAACGAGATGAAAGAAAAGTATACAACAGAGCTTAAAAAAAAGAAAAAAAGACAAATTCTAAAAATTAAAAAGGTATATAACATTAGGCCATGTACATCATTGAAGCAGCTCAATCCCAAGCCTTTTTGTCTTCAAGATAGTCTTTAATTGTGTAAAAAGCTTTCTGGCATAGCTTACGTTTTATAAATAATTTGAACTTATTCATACTAAGGTCTTGAATATGGCTAGGGATTTTATTATAAAAACGTATACATTGGCATCTAAATGAACCACCTATTTTTTTGAGCCTGGTTTTAGGAATGACAAAATTGTGTTTGTTCCTAGTATTTACGTTATGGATATCACTGTATCTTTTAAATAGATTAATATTTTTATGTGCATACAAAAGATTCTCATAAATATACTGAGAGGGCACAGTCATTATATTAATCTCTTTAAATTTATGAGTGTAATGTCAAGGGGTCGCTGTTGCCCGTCGAAAAATTGCAAATAAACATATAAATTATAATTTTTTGTCCTGACCTAAGAACATAAGCTTTAATAAAGGGAACTCAAGAACTTCTACGCATGACTTTCGTAACCCTAATGCCCAGCACCTCGATAAAAACGAACCGCCTCTGAAAGTCGGGTTCAAATCCAAGGTGACTGCCGAGTGGAGTAGATTTCAAGATGGAATGGATGGCCAGTCAGCAGACAAATTAAAATCGATGGCAGCAATATTTAAACAGATAAAGTTATGGTTAGCTTGTCAAGTGTGTAGTATATAATTTTTAAGATTGCTGATTTCGAAATATATTGTGGTTTATTGCTGTACTTACAATCAGCTGTTCGCCCGTAGGCCAGGAGGGAGACGCCATGAAGGTATTCCGGAGCGTCTGATGCTCTCCGGTGAGTCTGTCGTCCTTGAAGCGCTCGCCCACGCTAGCGGGGTAGCTGTTCTTCTTGCCTGCACAACATAACACAGGCTTAGGAAAGGAAAAATAAATTGTCAGTACGAATTACGTAGATTGAACTCAAATATCTTGAATTTTCAAGCTGACAAAAATATTGTATGTCATGCACGATATATCCACAATCTTGCTTGCAAAATCTTAATTATGTTTTTAACATGTCCAACCTACAAAGAGAATTAAAAAAAAAGGATGAATCATTATACCTACTCCTCTTTTATAATCCTCTTTGTAGGTTGATTTATTCTAAATTGAATTGATTGATTCTAAAACAATACCAAGAAACTGACTCTTGAGGTCTGTTTTCTGAGTTGTCTTCAACCAGGAACGTCCTCTCTATCATTATTTCTAGTATTAGCATGATTTTCCTCTTTTCAAAAAGCCCACTAGCAAATCCAGCAACTACATATATTGTCTGCTCACCCTTAAACATCTTCTCAGCCAGCACCTTCAGGTCGAACTGCTTCTTGTCAGCGGGCGACAGCGCCAGGCGGTACTTCCTCGCCAGGTGGGCTCGGTGCAGGCGGTGCAGCTCCTTGGACGCCTCCTGGCAGGTGGCGGGGCAGGGCGGCCAGGACACGTCCAGCACCCTGGTCGGCAGCTGCGTGGCGAGACGCTTCAGCCAGTGCACCTTAGCGATGCCGAGGAAACGACGGTTTTCGGGAGTCTCGGGGCCGTTGCGCGTGATGAAACCTGGTTATGTATGATTATGTTGAGTGTGGTGATTTTGTTTAATTTCACGGCTAACCGATTTTGATGAATTTGTGGTTATAAGCTACACTTCTGCGAAAATAAAACATCAACGCGAGCGAAGCCCTGTGCAAAAGTTAGTTGATTAATATTAAATCATAAATATAGAAACATTGTTTTATCTTCAAGATGTACCCACGTTTTTTAAATTATTGTTTTTTACAATGTTCACCTTTCGATTCGGTTGATCCCACGTGGGCGCCAGTTTTACTGTTGGCGCCCAAATGGGCCTCAAAATACTCGTCCAAAATTTATCTTTAAAAAAAAAACCAGCGGTGATTCCACATTTACGTTTAGTGAGGTGTTCGCCACACGACTGATGACACCAGTCAGTCAGTGTTGTATTCTTTTTTGTAACGATGTGGTCAAGCAAGATCAACTCTCCTTTACGATACCCGCAATTTAGTTAAATTTTACATAGTTCATCACATCTTTTATATGAAAGAGACAGACATCTCACCTTTTATGAAAGCCCTGATGATCATGGCTGCCTTCTTCCTCCTTTCCTTAAGCCGCTGCGCGAGGAACCTCCTCACCCACTTCTGGATGATGATGGCTGCCTGCCTCATCTTGAGGTACTGCTTCCTCTGCCAGTAGCCTCGCCACCTGCTCTGGATGATGGTCGCGATGTCGTTCTTCTTCAGTTGGTACGCATCTTCCGTCTCGAAAAGCGTCTTCGGGAAGCGGATGAAGATCTTTGTGCTGAAATGTTTGTTGAGTGTTAGAGGTTGACGGCATTTTTTACCGCCTCTCAGTCCCTTGGACCCACATATGTGGTTTTTACTGCTTTTTCATTGGGTCTTTCGCGGATAGTGAACTTGTTAAGAAGGGTTTTAATGAATGTTTAAAACTGAAGGCAATTTGGATAGGAAAAAACCATGTATTACAAAAAGTCTGGTTCCTATTGGTTAACGAGTTAGTGCCAAAGTACACCTCCCGATTTTACATACTTTTAAAACGTCGGGAGTTTTGTGGCTGAGGGCCACATTGGTCGACGAAGCCCATGAAGTTATTAAGAAAATAGGTAGGTAAAGTGTCTTGGCTACCAAACCACACCCAGTCCCCACCTGTCACAGGGTCAATATTATAGGGAGCGTGCATGAACATAGAAGTGTCAGTGTCAAGTATTTAAAACGCAAGTTTCGAATTTATAACGCTAGATGGCTCGGTCTACTTTTCCCTATAGAAGCTTGAGTACTCACTTGCCCATCCTGTAGTCTTCCTTCTCAAAGTTAAGCACGTCGACGAGCTTCTGCACGCCATCCCGCGCGGGACCGCGGTGGTGCGGCCACGTGTCGCGGGACAGGCACTTGTATCTGTGGGGAACAGAATAGTATAGAGTGGCCTTCTTATCGAAGCGGGACTTGTATCTGAGAGCAACATAATTTTATAGAGCTGTGTTGTTATTTATTTTGGAGATACTTGATTCGCCTCATTTTAGAATACTTCTGTGATCTATATCATAGGCATGAAGTGAGTAAAGAAGAAATGTAGAAGCTAAGTATGAGCAATTTCCATACTTATGACAGATTTTGAATTTCTGCTAGTAGTTTGTTTTCTGATAGGACAAGCCAGCATTTTCTCCTGTATGAACTGTACCGCCACTGTTCAATTGTGATTGTAAAATTATCTGTCTAAATCTCATTTTTTATTTCTCATGAAACCTGCATGAAATTTCTTGGGGTCGGTATTATACAAAATTAAGGTAAACCCCTCATAGCATCTCTAAATCTGCCATTATCTTGGTAGACAATATCATACCTCTCGAGGAACGCCTCATAGGTCCTCCTATACGCGAAGCCAGCTCGGCGCACGCGCAAGTTCTCCATCAGTCCGAGGTACTTCACTTGGTGGGACACTAGCTTGTCATCAAATTGCACTGGAACAAACACACACTCATTACGTCATCTTCTAAAAGAACACACAGGGTACGCTAGGCTAGGTCTCTTAATACAAAAAAATGTCTCAACGGTATTGATTTTGCTAACTGATTAGTGTTTCTGACTGAGGATCCAAGGAATAACCGCAGAATGAAAAACAAGAATACTCGGGTGAATAGAAAATTATCCGATACAGATAGCGATGCATTGAATGATGATTTGTAATCACAAGATCTTAAATGACATTTGACAGCATTTTGATTAGATATAATAATGTGACTGTCGCCAATTGCCACTGAAACTCAAATAAAGCTTTGGTCGCTTGATAGGAATGCACAATATGCACACAACAAGCTGCGATATGCAGTGCCGCTATTCGTATAAATAATGTTAAGAATAGTATTTTGTTTCACGTTCAGCGACCGATTACCGATGGACTGATGACCTGGGGCTCTGGACAATGTGACATTCTGTCAACGGTAGCGTGGCGCAGGCGATTGTCAATACGTCAAAAATGTATGGGATTGACAGATGCTATCGAAATGTCACGTGACCAAATTCCTACATTTTGGCATTTCGACAGTCGCATTCGCTAATTTTTAAACAACATGAATTCGCATGTCAGTCGCAAACTGTCAAAAAAGCCTTCATTTCCCTACATTTTTGACAGATTGTAACTGAGATGTGAATTGCGAACGCTGCTTAAAAATTAGTAGAATTAGCTTTCAGATCCTCTAAATGTCACTTCATGTCAGCGGTAGCGTGGCGAAGGCGATTGTTAAAAATGTATGGGATTGACAAGCGCTGTCGAAATATGACGTAATCAATCCGTTATATTTTGGCATTTCGACAATCACCATAGCTAATAGAATTGCTCTTTATCTAGAGCATCTGGTCGCAGAAATTCGCTGGATGCGAGCATGGATGCACAGGTCCGGTCAATGTGGCCACACTTGTGAGAGGCGTCAAAAAAGATGTCCACTCCATTGGTAATTTTTTTTTGTTTTTTTATTAGTGATGGGTTTGCTCTTGACTCTAGTCAATGTTAGATATGACAGAGACAAAGGTCATGGCCAGCAGTGGATGTCTTTTGGCTGAAATGATGTTGATGCGTCAGCGGTCAGGAAGTTTATGTGTCTGGCACCGCAAACTGCAGAGTTATGCGTTCAGATCAAGAGACCAAAAGCTTAACATTTCGGTTCTTTCTTTCGGTCGGTTCAAAATAATATGATATATAACTCACTAGGCCCCTTGAAGTCATTGGGCTTGATGCAGCGGATGTAGGAAGGCTCCTTGCTGCTGAGGATCTTGATCAGCTCGTTCAACGAGTTCTTGAACTGAGTGATCGCTGTCTCCGGACGTTTCTTGCTCGTTAGGTTGATGTCCTGAAAGCAGCCATTTGGTTTAAACAAAATCTGTTCGGCCCATTTATGTAGTGAACCCTAACAGACTGACACTCTGCAAATAGAGACAAATGTCTGTACAAACTAGTTTTTTTGCATACTTTTTTTTATTCAGCTCTTTCATAAAAAATATATCACACCGACATTTGTCTGCATTGCTTTGTGACATCGCTCGATATTATGTGAGAAATTAATAAATTATATAGACAAAACTTTGATAAGGTTTTTCACTTTAATATCATAATATTGGTTGTTTAATAGAACAACTTTATTTTATTTATGTCAATACAGTAAAATTGGAGGCCGCAAATGCTGCAAACAAGATTTAAATATCGTAAAAATCCCTTTCATAGTTTTGTGCCGATTCACCCCTGTATTCCTATTGACCCCGTTTGTAGGTAATATCTCCCGAGCCAATTTGGTCTAGAGGACTAGGTATTGTTACTATTTTATGACTCACCAAGTCCTATTCATATATTTATAAAGGAGATCATGGAAGTACTAGAGCAATCCAGGTGGACAATAATGAGCAATGAAGTTAAAGCCTAAAGAAAGATGTAAACGTACCTTGAAGCAGCTGGCGACGATTGTGTTGCTGCTGCTGGCCATCAGACTCTGGATGTCTCTGAACAGCAGGTCGTTGTTCTTCTCCAAGAACGTGTTCACGTTGTACGTCACCTCGCCCGCGTAGTGCACCAGGCAGAACTCCTGGACACAGAAGAACGGGGTTCAACATTGAGGAGTTGATAATTTTCAAGATGGTTGACTTGTTTTGGAGATCACTATCTAAGAGGTTGAACTTTAGGATGTCTAAGAGCCGAGTTCACAATATCCGGAGATATGGAACCAAGCTCTCAGTTAGCCTACGTTTGGCTTTACACAGGTGTATCGTAAGTTAATTTTGGTTCACAAATTTTGGAAGCCATTTTCCGGATATTGTGAACCAAGGCAGCTTGTTGCGGAATTTGTTCGAAAGAGTTACCGTGGCCCTAGAACGAAAAAGGCAATAGAAGGAACACGGATGGATTTTAGTCCGGAAGAGTCTGACACTCCTTTCCGCTGCACCCAGAGCGGAAGAAGTCATTTGATGATTCTTAAAAAAAGGGTCTTAGGCAGCCTACGTTTGGCTTTATACTAGCGGATTGGAAGGCATTGCGTTTAGAAAAATATTACGGCTGAATAGAAAGATAGATGTAGACAATACTAGAAGTCCTTAAGGGTCACAACAATTTCTTACCACCTCACAATTTCAGCGTCGTAGATAACACTCACTATGAAGATAATTCTATGTTAACTGCTCATATTAGTCACTCAGGTAAAGTACACTACGATGTACCGAATACGGTTTATGAGTTGGCAATAACTTCAAATGATAATAATTACATTTCGGATAGTAGGTTCAGACAAATCACTATAGAAACTATAGACACCATAGACGAACACTGTAAACTAAGACAGTACTCCTCAGTCTAGCTGACCAGTGGCGACTAAATTGAATGCATTCTATCATAATAAATGAAAGCATTTTAACACAATGCTGCCATTGTTTTCTTCTGGCATGCGCTCTCACCTAATGTCAATTGCAAACATTCAAATTATATTACATCATGATACGGGGTGACGTCACAAGTAGGTAATTCATTAATGAACATTATGTCCACGCATGTTTTAGGACACAGGTCTTCCATATCAACATATTTCTTACAGATTTTCCAAGTGGTTTCAAGAATGTGAAACCGTTGGTCGCGACTCGCGACTATCATTTGAAGATCTTTGATACCAGTAAGAGTAACTTGAAGCCATAAAAACCTGACGCAAGTCTTGCCAAAGGATATGGTGTAGAATAGAATAGAATACTCTTTATTCATCATCATCATCATCATATCAGCCGAAAGACGTCCACTGCTAGACATAGGCCTCCCCCAAGTGTCGCCACAACTACCGGTCCTGTGCGTCTCGCATCCATCGGCTACCCGCGACCGTCACCAGGTCATCGGTGCATCTTGTGGGAGGCCGCGCCAACGCTACGTCTTCCGGTACGCGGTCGCCACTCAAGAACTTTTCGGCCCCTTCGACCATCTGTTCTGCGAGCAATGTGCCCTGCCCATGGCCACTTTTGTTTGGCGATCCTTCGGGCTATGCTACTCTTTATTATATACACCATATTTATACAATAGATAAAGAAAACATTACATAGGGTGACACAATGGGCGGCCTTATCGCTAAAAGCGATCGACGATCTTTTCAAGACAACCTCATACTCAGTTACGGGGTTGTGGCAGCCAGATTGGCTGTCTCATGTAAAATATTAGTGTCCAGCTGCAACCGGTTGGGCTGGAAGTCGAACCCACATGGTTAGAAAGACTGGACAAGTTGATTTTCCTCTTGTTATTTGGACGATAGTTTAAATCCATACTAGATTGTTGTAAAAGCGACAGAAGCTGTTCATTTGTTCCGTTTTTACGCTTAAGCTACTGAAGTAATTTTGTTGGTTTTGGAAAATCTCTTAAAATTGTCCTTAGACACGAACTTTTCACCCAGAAGTAAGTTCCCTTAGGATCATTTTCGTTTCCGACCTTCACGCGGGCGAAGCGAAGAAATCTAGCAGTGTACATTTCAGTGAGTGGTTCACCTATTCGCTTTCAGCTGGACATCATTTAAAGTCAGAGTAAACGTGACTAATCCTAGCAAAAAGAGGTGTCTTCATACACCATACATTCATTAATTATGGCACTTGCTCCATGAAATTCGTAAACATTGGCACTCGGCATCGTAGCAATTTGTCAACGCATTCCTAGCACAAACAATACATACCATTTAGAATATAAATGTACTACAAGTGGGTCAAAACAAAACCTTGGCTACTTAATGAGCACGAATTACGGAATGTATTTAAATTTTCCTTCCTTGGAAATGGTTTTAGAACAGCCGTGACTGAGTGGAATAGTGTGTCAAGGGTGGTTTGATGAATCTCCAATATGTGGAAGGTTGAAAATTGTCAAGGACAAGTCACTAGATGGACTAGATAGGCCAGATGGGATGACCATAATGCCTTAGAAGTTGAGTAGGCCTTTGGTGTGGGATGCCACATGTGTCGACACCCTTGTGCCATCCCATCTTCTTAGCACGGCGGGTTGAGCGGCTGCTGCGGGTGCAGAAAATCTCAAACGGCGCAAATACAAAAAATCTTATTGAGAATTGTGTATTTGAACCGTTTGGGGTGGGTTTCAACCCGAGGAATCAGCAAGCAGTTGATCGACTCTTCATTATGACCAGAGGGCTGGCCTTTTCTTTCGCCAACGAATCAGCATTGCCATTCAACGTGGCAATGCGGCCAGTGTTCTTGGTGCTTTTTCCGTTAACAGCGATGTGCGGCCTTTTTACTCCGCTTGTAAATTTATACCCACATATTTTCTACTAGCTTGTATACTATTTAATAAGTTTTTTGTGTTCTGGATAGACTTATAACGATCAACGATTAAATTCAGAAAATGGTTTGAAATTAGCGAAACAGAGAGTAAAGTCCCGCATACCTCCGTTGAAAAGGGAGGTTCCCTCGACCAGACGGTTGTTGTGTCCGGTAGGCAACTGCCCGACAGTTGATATTCGGGCTGTTGTACATGTTCTAATCGCACGGTAAACTCTAATATCGCGATTTAGGATTTTGTCACGTTAGTTCGCAGCTGTCGAGATCGCTGTGAGTCTCATTTGTTGATTCTGCTACGTTGATTTTTGTGGCGGTATAAATGTCGCTACAATGGTTATTGAGATAATGCGGAACAGGATGGAAGGTCCCGCAGCCGCCATTGAAAAGGAAGGACAAAACACTAGCTGGGCTTATAATGATCTATACCTATAAGTACAGAACATGGCACAGAGAGGAAGAATCCTCCAACCAGATGGCTGTTGCGACTGTTAATGTTTGCCAGTCGGGTAGAGAACTTTGATTGCGCGATAGTTAGCGGTATAGATGTCGTTTTTGAGGCTACGAGTACCACCCAGTTACACTTGTTCTTAAGTAAAATTATCTTGCTATGGAAGAGCGGAGTCTCCTCCATTTTTTGCTTGGAGGCTCCAATCATCAACTTGTTGTTTTGATTTGGTTAATATTTTTTTTTTGCAAAAACACTTAAGTTTGAACTTTACATGGTGCATGCTTTAGTGTTTGTCAATAATCATTTTAATTTATTTGCAGAGGATTCTTATTAGCGATAGTAACTGTACCTACTTTTCTTATACCAAGTGTAATGAACTCACGGATGTCACATTCAATATTAAATTCATTCTTCTAGGTAATGTTTCTTAAATCGGGTATACTCACATCGCGTCCCATAATTTTCTGGGTTTTGATGTCGGAGCGGCGATGTGACTTGTAGTGAGGATGAGGCTCCAGCTTCTGAGTCAGCTTCTCCAGGAAGCTCAGGTCACTGGCATCACCGGGCCTAAGGCATTCGTCGTCCAAGATCGAGATAATACCTATAATATAAGCATAGGGATGTTTAACATTAAAGTCCAAACTTCTTCATATTTTTTGGTCTACCCGTTGAATGAATTATTGAATGATATTTTTATTTGTTTAAATCTAGGTACTTCATGGTCCAGTCGGGGATCGTGCACTGACTTAAATCAAGGGCTCCTGACTCATGGAGTGCTAAAAATTATGGGCTTTTATTCGGTAACAGGCTGACATAACTCTTCCGTTCTCTCGAGACAACATGCGGATTTCCCCACCAATAAAGGTACTTCATGGTGCTAGGAGTATGTTTAACGTCATTATTGATGGTGGGAATAAGAAGATTTCCCCGCCTCATCGTCAATGATGTTCAAAGGGATATTTACCTGTATGCCTGGCCTCAATGAGGTCGCAGATGACAATGTTGTTGAAGTACTCGACAGGCTCCCATTCGATGCCCTCGCGCAGGTACTCCTCCTGTTCCTGCTTTAGCGTCAGCTGGATGAACAGCTGCTGCAGCTTCTCGTTGCAGAAGTTGATGCAGAACTGTTCGAAGCTGGGGAGAGATAGGTTTAGATACATCTTCTTGATCATACTTATCTAGTCAGAAACTGGGATATTTTTTATGACGGAGACATTTTTGTGGCGACTGATGCTAGAAGTACAGCTGATAAAGGGACTGGTAAGAGAAAAGTATCCATACAATATCAACTAAAGAAACCAGTAGTTTCTTGTATTTTAGCAACAGCCTTATTATAATTAGGAGAAGATCAAGAAAACGACAAATGCATTCTGTGAAAATGGTTACAAAGACGGAAATAGTGACGTGAAGATAGAAATATCACGTACAGCTAAGGAGTGGAATTCCCAGCCAGAGTCTGTGTTTCCTGATAGTTACAACCTGGGAGTCTAGTCAAGAGTGAATAGGTTACTTCTAGGCAAGCGTGCTCCATCTTCGACCACATCGTCGCTTACCATCAGGTGAGATAGTGGTCAAGCGCGTGCCTATCAATAATAATAAAAAAAAAAGTATGGAAGCAATAAGCCCCAATAAGTTGTGATTTAAAGGGCTAGAGATAATAATGGGGACTTAAATGACTATAATAATGTCGACAGGGCTTAAATAAAAACTCACCTATTCTTCGGGAAGATTTCAAATCCATAAATATCCAAGATACCAATGACGGAGGACTGGCTATCCTTGTCCTTGGGCGCGAGAGACGCGTTCAGCCTGGACACCAGCCAGCTGAAGTGCTTGTCGTAGATGGCCTTGGCCAGCGCGTCTCGAGCGTATTGTGCTTGTTCCTGGTCCAGGGGGGTGCAGACGACGTCACCGCGGGCGCTGATCGTACGGCTTGTTAGCACTTCGCGCAGTTTCGTGCCGTTTACTTTTAGGAGCTGTGGAAAAAATTAGATTTTAGGTGATATTTTTTTAATCGTATGTTGTCCTGTTTTTGGGTTGATTGTTGTTTTGTTGGCGATGGTGAAATTGTGGGTCTTAAAAAATCAAAGACTCGGGATATGTTGTAACTTTGATTCCATATTGTTCCGGGTTCTAGACATACCACCATTGTTACTACGATAGTTACCAACAACTTAATAACCTCGAACAACATAATATTTAACAGTAAGTGCCACATTTATACAATTTACCTTTTTGTTCCAAACATAGTCGCTAAAGATCATTATATTAAAAGGCGAATTGATTGATTGAGGAGAAAGGTAGAGTAGAATGATATTAGGAAATGGACATAATTTGCTATTTCACACAGCAAATAACAAATAAATGTTCCAAGCTAATCTCAAACGAATTCATGCAATTCACACAGTTGCTACAATACGAAACGATAAGTGTTGTAATATCTAGTGCATTAAAGAAATATTATGACACGAACATGAAGGGATGTTACGAAATGCCCCACAAAGTTACTACCGCTGTTTGATAACGAAGGAGTCATTGTCCTACGTGACCTTATTAATAGTCAAATTGTAACTGACACAGTTATGAAATAAAAAGATGGAGATAAAGAAAATAAAGCAATCTTTATTATATACGAACACTGTATCGACTTGGAAACGAATGAAAACATTGCTATTGTTACTATGTCGGCAGTCGACATATTACAGGCTCTCGATAAGTGATTAAGGAAAAAGCTATATCAATAAAAGGAAAACAGACTTTTAGATAAGATGTCGTTCATTATCGATAATAGTGAGCAATAGCTTTCCTGTTAAAATACTTGCAATTAACGTCGTTTTTGAAACTAATGACGTAATTTTTACCTACACTATTATAAAATGCAGACAGGATATTTTCAGTAGGTAGGTACGCAAAAGAATCTATTGGGGATTCACTTGTAGAAACAAGGGAACCTGGAGGGATGCTGGTTATAACGCAAAGGAGGATACTGCATAAGAAGACTCATTTCCACTAGGTCCACAGATTGACTTTGGCAGGCAGCTGAAGTCATCCGTCAAACAGTAGTCGACCAAACTCGGTATCGAGCGACAAGAACGCCTGCAAGTGGAAGCCAGTCGGCGATTCTGTGAACGAGCCAGATCGGCACGGTAAAGCCATGTGCGACTTCGGTAGACGACCCAGTGTAAATGAGCCATTCTACAGGTGGATTCAGAAGTACGTGGTCACATTTATAGGTGATGTTCTGTATCCCATAAACAGCACAGAAACAATCGCAAGAAGTCTGATGCATTTAGAGAAATCAATTCTGTGTAACTTAAATAAATGTGTCAGATTGCTTGAAAAGTGTTTTTTTTAGTTTTTGAATTTTTTGCTGGCGGGATAAATTCTTTGAAATAACATAACATCTAGACTTGTTCAAGATCTAACCAAACACATCTAAATACCACGAACAAAAGCAATTCTTCAAATCCCAGGGTTATCACTAACACTATCGTACAATAGAGATGTGTTCATAAGAACTGTCGCGCTACGTCATCTTTCCGTTGAAGATCGTTATCAAACGGGTGAGGTCAAAAACCGTTTTTACTTCGAATAAATCACCGTCGAGCAATGTGTTGCTAAGCGTGATCTATTGTGTTTGTTTGGGGTTGAGATTGTAAGAGAATTGTGCCAAGGTAACTCAAATGGAAAAAGAAAAAGAGGCTGTCCAAAGAACAGATAGGTAGACGAAGTAACAGCAATAGCAGGAAAAGAATGGAGAAACAAAGCAGAGAATAGGGAAGCATGGAGTAAGCTGGAGGAGGTCCATACCCAGAGTGGGGTTCTAATAACGGGATAAAATAAAATAATATTAATACGTAGTTTTAAGAAAAACATGTTTAGTAAGATTGTTGGAAATAAAAAGACTTATTATAATTTATAACTCTAAGGTCTAGGGATAATAATGAAGGGTTAACAACATAATTATGGAGGATTTTTTAGAAGTTAATGTTTACCAATGGATTAAATGAAATATGGAAATTGCAGTTATAAGTACTTTGCGGAAGACAGGCATTAGAACAAAATTTATTAGACCTGGCTTTGAATCTTATAAGACTGTTCGTAAATCAAGGTGCATATCAAGGTTCTGAAATCGGATTTTCGCAAAGCATGCAACATTTAAATAATTATTAGATTTACAATTTGAAATCTAGACAGTTCAAAGTACCAATGCCCAACCAAAGTTTGTTTTTTTCAAATTTCGATGGATTCGTTCAAAAACGGACTACGGGAATCAGAATTTGATACACATCCACCATGACCGTGACACGATGCAAACGTGAAAATTTCGAGGTTGAACTACTACACCTGAAACTGAATGACGTCATTATGTGTTAGGAAGACAATGGCAGTCAAATCTTAGCAGTATTTAAACAAACAGAGTGGAACAATGGCTCCAAATTAATGGATCAAATATAAACACTATTGTCCTATTCAGTGATTTGGGACACATGGACTGAGGATTTAGTTTTGAAAAGGTTATTAGGAAAATTTGGAATTGAAGAAAAAGGTAGCTAGATGATGATGGTAACGAAATATCAGCTGGTGTTTTATCATTCAATATAACCTTAAAGATGGAAGATGGACTCGTCTTTTCCTTTTCCCTTACTTATTATTTAAACAGTTGGATAGGTTAGCGGATAGGATAGGCTAGGCAAGCGTGCTCCATCCTCGACCACATCATCGCAAACCATCAGGTGAGATAGTGTTCAAACACGTGACTAACAATAGTAAAAAAGTTATCTACATTCTCTTTAGTATGGGAGTAGTTTTGGGTTTCTGAAAACATCGCTAGGTGGAGATTTTTAAGTAATTGGAAAAAGCTGGGTCTGGGTGGTTTTTGATTATCTATATACTATACATATAATAAAGCTGAAGAATTTGTTTGTTTGAACGCTCTAATCTCTGAAACTACCAGATTTCCGGATTTGGAAAATTATATGATTATTGATTCGGAAAATTCCTACGGGAACGAGAATAAATGGGATATTGCGCACGAAGTCGCGGGCAAAAGCTAGTAATAAATAAGAGACAGGTAAACGGAAAAAAAAAACTTACAAGTCTGAAGGTGAGAAAGATAAGTAAACTAATTTACTTTGGAAACAAAGCGCTCATAACCCGGACTCTTTATCGACCGTTTTAGTTGGTATTACAATTAGTTCGAGCACCTACTATATTTAAAATAAAGTACTTCCTTCATTACTTGGTAACCTAAGTCAATGGCTTCCTTACATGATTTTTTCTTCCTATGCGGAAAGAAGATATCACAAGAATAGAGCGCATCTTAGTTCTTTTGTCCGTATGAGAAGGATTCATGATAAGGTCGTCTTGTTCTTGTGAAAATAATGTTAGTTACTCGTAAGTTCCATTGATTCACAGATTCTTATTGAGAATTTAGCCGTAGTCACCTACAGCAAATTTAATTGTTCTACCATTTGTTAGACGAATCATATTTCTCCCGACTTTACTAGAGGGTCTAGGAGGAATTCTCCAAATTGTGACGTGTGCGTTGTAAATGAGGACGATCATCACCTGTTGGTGTAATGTGTCCGTTACGAGACGGATCGAGAGTTCCATATAAGTACTTTCTACTTGAACAGAACTAATGTGGGTATGTTCCACGAGATGTTGTCCTCTCCTTTGTCTAAAGCCGCTAAAGCGTTGTTTATATTATTTAGTCGCAAGCCATAGTTTAGTTAGTAGATATATTTCAGTTTAAGTTAGGACACGACGGAATTGTCATGTACTTTATATATAAAAAATCCTTAAATAAATATAAATATTATGTAGAACCCAAACCTTAATAAAACAGTTTTAACATGAGCACTTGATTAAGTATATTTCATCATTTTAAATCAATTTCTTCTTACCTCAGCCACGTTGGTGGTGTTAGCATCATGAATCAATATCTCAGCGTTGCCCTTGTCATTCGATATAAACTTAGCGTTTCCAAGGTGGAGGATGCTGGCGATAATCTCGAAGATCTCCGTCTGTTCCGATTGGCCGATTTCTATGACTTTCATGGCCTCCTGGACTGTTCTGAACTGCTCGGCGTCATTGTTGCGCTGGTTCGCTGGGGTGCCCTAAAAATGATGGAATTGTTTAGGATTCTATTTAAATTTGACGAAAGCTTTCGATCATGTTTACCACGTTAATTGACCGTTGTCAGTATTAGGGGTAGCATGAATACTAAGTTAGATCACCAAAATGATAATATTAAATTACACTAAATACTAACTTGTTTATTTTGCCAGATTTTCAAATAAATTATAGAAAAGTGGGTACCCCAGGGCAGTGTATTGAGCTTACAGTTTTTTATTTAGAATGATATGAAACAGGTTGCAAAAATACCTTTCTCTATTTAATTGGATTAGTGAAGGTAATGCTAAATGGGAAATTAAGAATATTTAATGTTAGCCTGCAATATTACTAACCACATCAGTCGTGTACTTATAAGCATCAGGCCTTCCCTGCAGCTTCAACTGTTTCATCAATTCCTGGTCTGCACCCGCAAGCAGCTGGTAGAAGATATGGAAGTTCCTCTCTCCAGACATCTGCGAGACTACCCTGGACTTCTCCAGCAGGTAGTTGAGGATATGTCCTCCTTCAGGAGCTCCTTCGTAGTTGAACTGAACATCCATGTACTTTCCGAATCGGCTGGAGTTGTCATTTCTGTGGGTCTTAGCGTTACCGAAGGCTTCTAGCAGAGGGTTTGTTTGAAGAAGTTTGTCTTTGACTGTTTCTACGTTGCGAAGGTGGTTTGTTCTTGCTGCTATGTACTCTAGGACCTTTTTGGAGGCTTCTGTCTTGCCGGAACCGGATTCGCCTAGACAGAAAAAGATATTAGTTTTCATGTAGTTATTACTCGCGCAATTAAACATTTTTTAATAATTTATGTGGAATTGTGGAAGGTTTATTATAAAATAGAGTATAATTAAATACCTGAGATCAGAATGCATTGTTCTCTGTGTTCATATACCAAGGACCGATATGCGTTGTCTGCGATCGCGAATCTGCAATGGATAATAACAGTTATTAAAACATTCGCTGTGTAACTAAAAGAATGTGCTATTATTCAAATCAATGGCTACTATCGCCTTGAGTATAAAAAGGTTTTCAAATAAATGGCAAAGTGCATTTACGAAAGCTTCTAGGTGCGGTTCGAACTCCTCTTTCTTTTTTGATATCGCCATGTTGGATGGACATGATATACTTTCCATGACTTTAAGTCGTTTATTGATGTAAATGCCTATATATATCGAATATCTATGTTCCAACATCCAATAACCATTAGGTACTGTTATCGCGTAGATAAGTGGCCGTTATCAGCTCAATAATAAATAGTATCGAGGTGCTTATAGACAATAAAATTTTGTCACAAAGTATCTATTTATTAGAAACTGGTCGTTTGGATGGAATGTTACAGAATTGGATGGGCTGTTCGTTTGATGATGGTTCATTTGTGCGACTTTGTTTATTTAGAGGCAATAACGTTAACGGTTGCTATTCGTCGTTTTAGAATAGCCTATAGCTTGTGTCGATACTGTGAATATCTTACGGGTCATCATGGGACTGCCCTACAACCTCTGCCTAGTCAGACAGGTGTTAATATGTTGGTGCTATGTTGGTGCCAATACGAGAGAATATAAGAACTTGCTCCTGGATATTAATGACTGTTCCATACATATATATAGCTGTCCACCGCGGCTTCGCTTCCGTCAACTGGCTACCTACCTATCTAACCTACCCTACTCCTACCCTACACATAGTTTACGTCGTATATATATCAGACCTACTGAATATACACACAAAATTTCATAAGAATCGGTCAAGCCGTTTGTTTGGCAACTAAAACTGACACGAGAATTTGATATATTAGAGAGAAGAGAGATTTAAAGAATCTGTTAAGGCTTGAAGAGTTAAGCAGAACTTTTTTACACGAGCCCAAATTCATTGAAACAGAAAATATTGGCCAATAAAACATCAATGAGTGTAGCTAGGTCCATTCCCGTTTTATCTGCGACCTACGCACCTTTATTGAAGCACTCAGGTACACTCAACGACTCAACTGTTTCTGACTATGGCCTGATAAGAGCAGATAAAAATGACACAACTATACTTTCTCATTGTACTTTCCCACACGTCAAATGTCAGAGATAAACACGATGATCCATTCATATCTTTGGATAAAGGCCTCGGCTATGAAGACGAATTTCATAGATTAGAGAACATGGGACCTATATTTATTCCGAAAAATCTGGCATCTAAGGAAGTGTGACAAATCAAAGAATTTATTTTTATGATAGGCTAAAATTCTTAAGTATCGGGGAGCTCAAAAAATCAGAGGTCAATTCTGTACCGATTTGTAAAATCTTTTATTTTTATTAAACATGTAATCTATTTGACACTGAAGTTTAGCTTGACTCGCCCTGACTGGTTCTAATTTTTTTTTATTAAGTAGAGGGTAGCCCTAATTTATCACCAGTGTTTTTAGTGCTTATGTATGCTTGAGTTTGCTTTTTTTTAAAAAGCACCTATGTATTCATTTTTTATTATTTTTCAAGATTTAGTTGCCACATTATGGTGTGCTAGCTGGCATGCACCATTTAATTAAATTAAATGTAATTTTCTAGTGTTATCATAAAATGTTTACTATAACATTGTATAAATTCAAGTTCATCAAACTTAACAGACAGTTGTGTTGCTGGGGAGTTTGTTGCGCAACTTCTTCTTCCCAGCTAAAACACTAGGAAGTAGTGACGGGCTGGGCAATTTGGGGGACTGTCTTCATATAAATTTCGACGTTCAAAAAGAGCTGATTTTCAGCCTAGTTCGAATAAATTACTTTTGATTTTATTATGATTGTGATTTTCAGAGTTGGGAAAACCTTTAAAGTTACACAACTTGTTACAGAGACATTTACATTTGAAATACAATCGTTTAGATTTTATCCGATGATGTTATTTTATGCTAAGCCTGGCCAGTTTACGATCATTAAGTCACATTATCGTATCAAAACGATATATTATCTCCTAATAATGCTTTATCTTGTTACAGACTGTGTTTGCGTACAAGTCTAGACTAGAAGCTTGATATCTAGCAAACAGATTGATAATGTGCAATTTCATACCTAATGAACTTTCCGGCCTATAGAAATTTAAGTAAGTTCCTAGAACCAGTATTGCCAGTGTTTCTTTTATGGTTTTTATGTGTATCGATGTCTCCTCATTGTATATATGTCGCAGCCAACTAGCTGAATCCGCCGTTTCATTAAAAGTCTAGCCTTTTCATTGAATTGTGCCGTTTAATCAGCGACCTAAGTGACATGGGTAAGTTAAGTTATTAAACGATATTGAACAAAAGATGTCACTTAGGTCGCTGATAAAACGGCACATTTAAATGAAAAGGCTAGGCAACCAATTAAACGGCTGATTAAGCTAATTGGCGACATATGAGACATATACAAGCTAGTAAAAATATGTATCGGGGTAAAAAGAGGAGGGGAATAAAGGACATCGAAATATTCGTCCACGCACACAAGAGCTTCAAGTTGTTTTAATTTAATATGTATTGGTTCTTATTGGATTACCTACTTTACGATATGCTGTAGTGTTATCAAATCTTCTGTGACCTGCTGTTACATGAGTTAATTAACACCACTCAAACAATCACACAAACTACTACTTAATGATGAAGTACCTATTAACCTTTAACTTCTTCCTTTCGTTTCGCTGGTTCATGTAACTAATGGCTTCGGTCTAGTAGGTGGGGTTATAGAAACATAATGTTCAAGCAAGTAACGATTCTAAAGACTTACACGTGTGGCGGTGCCTCGAAGAAAGCCTTCTTGTAGTAGAGTTTGGTCTTCTCTTCCGTGTAGATTGGCAGAGGCTTGTACGGGTTCACAGATATGAGCACGTTTCCGATGTAGGTCTGTAGGGGAGAGAATGGGATTGTTAGTATGGGAATTTGCTAAATATAGCGTAGGAGGATTTCACAGATCGGCGCTTCCAAACTCCTAAACCTTAACAATTCAAAAGTGTCAGCAACAATAAAGCAAATCAGCAATAATAAAGTGAATCAGCAATAATATAGTAAGTATTTAAATTGAAATAAATGTTTCGAGTTTCAGTTTCTTAAAGGTGAAGAAGGCAATATTATTTTCAAAGGTTATTGACTGGTTTTAGATCCTAAATAAATACCAATGGAAAAGTATTAAATTCAAGGACATGGTTTTGAAATATAACCTGTTCACATCTTTGGAGAAATAATGCATTACGGTAACGACGTTGTCGTCATTATCGGAAATCTGTTGACCTATTACGAGAGTACTCTTTTATGGAAGCCTAACCAAAACAAGCTTAACCAGCAGTAAGTAGGTTCAATTAATCTTTGGGCACAGTTTCCTGGTATCCTCTGTCGATAAAAATGGGCTCGGAGCAAGAGTTCATAAGATGCATAGCAGAAATCGGTTTTGCACGTCTCCCGATTTAATAACCTATCAATATTTCACACAGTCCAGAGGCTCTTCTCTTAGTCAAAACTACTAAATATCACAAGGTGGCCCGATTACCTCAAAGCTAAATGCATTTTATTTCAATTAGACCATTTACCACTTTTGAATTGTCAAGGTCGGTCGGTCAAAAAGATGAAGCTATTTGCACGTTCCAAAGCGTAGATCTCTATGGAGGAGAACGTGCAAGAAACTCCACGGACAGTCTTAGAAAAATATTAAATTGTTACAAAATTGGTTAAAGTCTTCGGGTTACATCATTCATGTTGAAATTATACATATATGTGAGAACGATGTAAAAGACGTGCAGGATAAAAACTCCCGAAGTAAAAAGAAGCAATTCAAAGAAATACTCAAAATAAACCATGGCAGCTGAGAAATGACCAGTCCCAGCTGTCGGCGCCCGTTCACGAACATGACATTGTGAAGGACGTCGGGAATCCACGGAATACGAGACGAAAGGGATCTGAAGATGGTTAGGGAAGGCTGTATCCACCAGGTAAAATGATTATAAACAAACTTACATAAATAATGTTCTCGTTGAACCGCTTCCTCAGGTTGTCGATGAAGGCGGCTTCGGAGCGGTAGTCTTCGAGCAGCACGAAGTCCTGCACTCCGACTCTCTCGCGGTGGACGAGCGCGTGCTCCATCATGCCTGTCACTGACACCGGCCTCAGGAGCCTGTAAGGAAGGGAGAGAATTGGTTAGACACACGGTGATTACCATTACAGATTTCTTAAACTAAAAATATTTGTTGGTTCATATACAACGTGTAACATTGTACTCATCATTATGAACAACTTTTACTATGGGACCAACACTGAAACCGCGAAAAATAATCTACTGTCCCTTATTGATGTGCGTATAACTCGACAAAATCCACTGAACAGCTAATTTCTTTTTCGGAATTTCGGGTTTGGTCCTGTAGTAAATTCGTTCGTAATGATTAGTACAATGACCCTATTTATTCTGTTACACCGCACGTTGTAAATGTTAAGGGTTACTTTCTCCCCAATTATTGATCCGATTGCAAGTACAATATTTATTTATTTTAATAATACGGCACACTGACTTATTTGCAAATAAATATTTTAAAACAACATTTTCACTACCTATTGCCGAGTAGCAAGACTTCTGACGAGGCAAAAGATAGTAAATCATCTTTTAAAACATAACACCACTTTTTGGGCAGTCGTGTACCTAAATAAGCTGAAAATGATGCTACATACGCAGCTGTGATGAGTTTTTGACATCTCAAATGCCACTGCCGTTAGCAAAGTTATCAATAATAAATTATTATTGGCGTTAATACACAAATCAGTATTTTGTATAACTTAAGGAATATTCACGTATTCATACAAGATTTAATATAGGGAACGAATTGAACATAATCGTTCCGAAAACATATTCAGGTTATTGACACCTCATGATTCTTCGTTAGAAGTCTAAACTCACCATGCTTTCGAAAGTTTAGCACTCACAAACACAATATAGCAGAAGTCACTGAAATCACACTGATATCCCATCACCGAGGAACTCACACACGCGTGGTAAAAATGGCTATAACCCATCTTTGACCACTCTTATCATCAGACTGGCTTTCTTGGCTAGGTAAGATGCAGCTGAAGACCGAAAGGGTACGTGCAATTAGTAATGTTTACTAGATCATTAACGGCATGTGAACGGTAAATATAATGTTGCATTGTTCCTTGGATACAAATAAAGAATTTGTTTGTACTGTGTAAGCTTAATGAGATAAAATAAATGTTTGGATGTTTTGTATAGGAACTGAACTGTAATGATTATTTTCGATGATTAGGAGAGCGGTAAAATCAATGGATGTTGTTTCTAAATTACCGTAATTAGTTAATTTATGCTATTTCATGTAGCCTCTTGACGAAATGCTTAACAGGCAATACGATTTAAAATCTGAAAACAATTCTAGATCTTGCATATTGTCACAAACTGTGTGTAGAATTAGTAATTTATTTTATTCGGGTTTATAAATGAGCGATTGTTAAGTTTTCAAAAAGCCTTAGTAAAACAATAGGATTCCTAATGCGAACGCAATATACGGTGGTGAAAATATTCCCTTTGCCTTAGAAAAGGCAGGGAGCTCTTTACAATGCTGCTTAAAAAACAATAGCACTAATTGTATCTATTTTTCCATGTCCTTTAGGTTTAAAATTCAAATTCTTCTACTATTTTTATGATACATGTTTTGACATGTCCAGGAGCTTACTTGTTACTAGATGTCGTCAAGTCTTGCCAACACTAAATTCATTGTTTACATCTCTATCGTTTTACCTAGGTACAATTGTACCTTCTTACCGCCAAAATTCATAATACCGTCTTTACTACGGCATTTAAATTTAACGTACTAAGACCGAAGCAAAAAGTGTCGTACTGCAGTACGTCTGCGGCTCAATTAGCTCAAATCGTGATATTTTCGGGAATGTCAACTTTCTTGACATTCTGATAAATATCATGACATTACACGGGACGATTCCGGCAAGTCTAAACCATTACTCATTTTTGTGTGGGTCGATGGCTGGCTTCGAGGAATTTGAGGGTAGTGCCACAGATTGTAGTGCTGCTAATTCGCAGAAAATGAGTACCTAATGTTTAGTGCTTCAGTAATTGCTTTTATTTGTTTTTGGGTAGAAGGTGAATGTTAAAATGTTTGTTAATAAACAGTAGTCCATTAGCCAGAAGGATGATCTAAGACCATCAAGTCAAGAAGGGTGACCTAGATGTAAAGGAAAAAGAGCCACGCGAAGTCCTATATGAGACTTGCACAGATAAGTAAAAGGAAAAAGGGATTTTTCGAATGCTTGCTTTGGTACCAAGATTATTATGAAGCATGTTCATCAATCATAAAATGTTTTTGTTTTGGGGCACAGTAGGTACTATTAATGAACGGACAGAGAAAAGAGAAATGATAGTTGCCAAAAGAAGGTGGAAGAACTGTTGGATCATCAACCAGATATGCATGATCTTTAAAGGATCGCGCGTGGATGGCTGGATGAGACTCGAGAGCAAAGCACAAAAGGGAGAAGTCGGCTGGATTCGGCAGTGGGTGAAACAAGGCTGGCAAAGATGATGATGATACTATTCAATAAGTGTATTTAAGACCTTAACAACAAAATAGATAACGAATCATCGAATTGTTTCCCTTTCCACGTGCAATGCGCTTAGCTAACAGTAATTGCAAAAAGGCGGATAAAAAAGTAAGCTATCACAAATTATCGGATATCGATAATCGAATAACGCACGTAAAGTAATGATAGGGCTGATTACCGTATGGTTGACGTCATCGGCCATGTTGCGTATTCAGGCATCCCTGTTAGATAGGACCGTCCGTTGCATTGACCCAGTTACATGATTCTCACGTCCCGGAATTTTATTCGTATTTATAGGCGTTCATTAGTCATCTTGTATTTGTTTCATAACCATTTTTTTTGTTTATTTTTTTATCTATTTTGTAATTCTGTAAGATTTGTCCGGATTCGCCCGCAAAGTTCGCTTATTTTTTTTCCGTGTTCGCTCCACTTTTCATTCCTTTTTCGCCGCGTTTATCGTTTGTTTCATTCATATGATTATTTGTATATTTTTTTTTATTTTTTAATCACCCAGTAGGTACCTGGTGCAGTGATATCATATTTTTTCAATAGTGAAAAATATGTTTTCTCTTTTTTTTATAGCCGACTTCAGGTTTTGTATTCATCTTTATTTATTTTTGCCTCTTATTTTAGTTATTATAAACGTACGGTTCCTTGTTGGTTCTTGAAATGCAGGAAAATTTAATAGCAATGTCGCAAAAGCATGACCATAAACATTTCTCTGGAAGTGGTTACACTTAGGCCGAGGCGCTATCTACATGCCATTAATTCTTCAGTACCAGACGTTCCCAGAACATTTTACAAACACATTGCCTACTTAAGTCCTTAAATAACTTTGTGACTTTTCTACAAGGCCATAAAGTCTCTCTTATTAATTTGACTTTTCCACAAGGCCATAAAGTCTCTCTCATTAATTTTAGGACCTTATTTGGGCTCCTGAGCTCTAGTAAAATAGAAATTCTATCAGCGATTACGATTGTCGAAAAGTCTAAAAGTGTAGGACCATGTGACATTTTGGTAGCGGTTGTAAATCTATATTATATTTATAATAAATCTGAAGAGTTTGTTTGAACGCGCTAATCTCTGGAACTACCAGTCGGATTTGGATAATTATTTTGTATATGACAGCCACATTCATGAGGAAGGCTATAGGCTATACAAGAACGAGAAATTTCTACGGAAACTGGATATGCGCGTATATACGAAGTCGCGGGCAAGCTAGTTCTATTTTTTTTTTGACAATCATCAGTGATGAATGTGATGGATGATACAATGTTACTTTCACTAGGCCCTCTTCAAATTATGTTACAAAAGTTTCGCCCTGGGTTTGGCAGGGAACCAAATTATTTACACAAACCTTTCTCGTTTATCACCCTTTCTATTCGTGAAAACACACAAAATCCGTTGTGTAGTTCAGAAGTAAGCGAAGAAATAGACAAGAGACAGACAGCGACTTTGTTTTAAACTATCTATTCAGTGCTCTGACCATCATACTATTAAATATTCTTCAAAGCACATTGCCCAGTGTCCACTCAAACCTCCCCAAATAGCTTAGTGTTGTTTCCGCAAATCCGCGCTCAATTAATTTAAAGCGACATCGCGTGCGGCCGCAGCCTGCCCCATTTCATTAGGAACCGGTGGCTGATGGCAAACTGTTGTAGTGTAAAGAGTGGGTCAAGTTGTGAGGTGATCATACGTTAGATTTATGTAAGAATAAAAGTAGATGGTTATACGGCTTTTTTTACGGATGGGAAATCATCAAATGACTCCTCCCGCTCTGGGGAGTGCTGACACTCCCCAGAGCGGGAGGAGTCATTTGAAGGGCACTAGGAGGAGCACGGATGGGTTTTAGTCAGTAAGATTCTGAACTCTTACTGACTAAAACCCATCCGTGCTCCTCCTAGTGCCCTTTGCTTTACTTATTAGCGTAACCGCGGAAAAACAACCAAGATTTGTTATTTTCAACTTTCAAGCAGTCACGTCATTAAATCAAAGCCAGCACTTTCAGAGTCAGTCGCAATCTATCAAGAATGTAAGGAAATTTTGTGAAGTTTTTTTATTTTTTTGCGAGATTGTGATTGAGATGCTTTATAATTTGTAGAATTGACCCTAACGTAACAGCGCAAAATCTTTCATTTATATACTGGGTGAGTTTTTTTCCAGTGCGCAAACTTTAAGAACCATTTCTGCCCATGTAAATGAACAACTTTCCCGAAGAAAGTCATAGTCAATTACTAAAAAAAAAATTGAGTCTCCCATACAAATTGTGAACAGTTGATGACAACTTTGTATGGGAAGCTCAACATTTTTTTTAACTTTGTGTGGGAAAGTTGTTCATTTACATGGGCAGAAGTGGGTCTTAAAGTTTGCGCACAGGAAAAAAACTCACCCAGTATAGAGCCAATGAATGAATGAACAAACAGGTACAAAAGTCTGCTAAACAAAATCGTTTGAGCATCGGTACCCGCAGTCAGAAACCGTACACAGAAATCACTTAAAACCTCAAAGAATCGTGACTAGACTAAATCCCCCAGATTATAAGCCAATAACAAATTCACGTCCAATTCGGAAACGTGTCCAATTACGTTCATTAAGAATTCTCTTCGCATTTTTGTGTTCCGTGTATGTATTCTTCCAATAACACCGCTGTACACACCATATTGCAGCTTAACCTCTTCTCATTACGGCTTAAATTCCCGTGTGGAAGACGTTTGTATGTTTAGCTCAAGCTGAGTACTATTTTGGTAAAGCAAGTTCCAAAATCGCCCATGGGAGTCAATCACCCTGTGGTTTTACAATGACGCTAAATAAAGAGCTGAACTTATAAATACAGGTTCAGGATGGAAGTTGTTGTTTGTTTGTAAAATGTGCGGATGTCTGGACGAAGATGTTTCATGCACTAGTTTACGAAATGGAGTAGTGTGGAGAGATAGTGGTCGTGTGGACTTCATTTTAAGTTATCGTTTTAATTTATTTACACAACACAAATACAAAACATAACCGCTTATATATTTTTTACTAGTTTGTATATAATATCTAACAAATACCGCTGTACATACCATATTGCAGCTTAACCTCTTCTCATTACGGCTTAAATTCCCGTGTGGAAGACGTTTGTATGTTTAGCTAGTAAAAACACTACACTAGTAAAAAATATACAAGCGTAAAAAAAAGGGAGGAGAAGAACTCGTCCACATCACTGTCAACGGGAAAAGTGCGCAGGACACTGGCCGCAACGCCACGTTGAATGGCAATGCTGATTTGTTGGCCAAAGAAAAGGCCAGCCCTCTGATTACGTGAAGAGTCGACTAACTAACTGCTTGCTGATTTCACGAAAAACTCGATGAGCACTCGGACCCCATGGCCCTAGTGTTTCAACCCCAAGCGGCTCAAAAACAAAATTCCCAATAAGGTTTTTGTATTTAAAGTTCAGCGCATAGGAGCACTTTTTCTGTTTTAAAAGAGTATTCATAGCTCTTCTTCCCCATTCCTTTCTATAACACTAGGGTGTTATAGAGAAGAACACAATCTTCAAGCTTGGTATTGGTAGGCCAATACCAAGCTTTAGCATGGGCAGCATCAATCTTCTTACCGATGGACTCTTCGACAGTTCAAAAGTGAGAATTAAGTGAGTATTTGATTACTTTCAGTTTGATGAAAAGGTCTTTGGAGCGTCTCGTTCTTCTAGGAGTTAACTACTACCTACTACGTCTGATACTGATATTTCGGTAAAAAATCTTCTTAGTTGAAATAATGTAGTTTTAATAATTGGTTGAAATAAAAATACAACCGAATTGAGAACCTCCTCTTTTTTTTGAAGCCAGTTAAAAATAGGATTACATCTCAAAACTCTGCTGAATTTGTGAACACAAAACATGTATAGAAGCTGTACTAATGAACAAAATCTGTTATCTCTAGCTTGGGCAGTCGTGCCAAGTTAGTTAGATACTTAGTACTAACTGACGGCAGTTTTCACTTAGATGATTCAAGTTAATTAACTATAGTTAACATGTAGGTATTGCTAGTGAAAGTATTTCAATAAGCCTCAGGTCAGTTTTAGATTGATCTCAGGTATTGTACTTTCGAATAGCATGTATTGGACGGATTTTCTCTTTATACCGGCTTGGCCCGCGTAAAGGTCGAAAAATATCACACAGGAACATACTCCGGGGATGAAGGTTCTCATGTTCTACCTACTTTTATTTAATTTTGTAACCATTTAATATTAACACTAGGAATTTCTCCTGTATCGTGGGTGCGTTTATAAACATACAAAGTCACATACACAAACAGCCAGACCCGGAACAACTATCTGTAGGCCATACAAATATTTGTTCCGTGCGGGAATCGAACCCGTGACACGCAACGCAACAGCCGATCGTTCAACCACTGACCATGTCGTCAAGTGAAATAAATGCTTGAGTTTTGATCTACCCATGTGTCAAGTTTCAGCCATCTGTGCTGCCTTTAGGGGGCAAACAGACAAAGACAGAGTAACATTCACAATTCATAATTCATATTTGTATGGATATGGTTTTTTTTATGAAATCCATGAAACCCGATGTCATGTACACCATGTATAATACCTACAGCAGGTATTTTCAATTGCATCTTGATATATTAAATAACTGGTTTAACCATACTAAATACACATCTTATCATTATTGAAGCAGACTACATACGTAATTACAATTTGATTATTAACATAATTTATTTATCATTTCAGATGATCAAATATTTATCATTACATGACTGAGCTAATCTTCTGTCAACTGATATTAATTAATCCTAAACAACGAAAAAGTTCCGTACCTAAGTAAAGAATTAAAAAGAAAGTACAAACTAAGGGTGAATTTCACCAATGAAACTGAACGCGATCAACGAATAAACCACGTTTATGAGCTGTCAGTGTCATTATTTTTCTATGTAATACTTACACTGTCAGTTCTTGAACGCAGTTTAGATGTACTGATTGTGTTCAGTTTCATTGGTAAAATCCGCACTCAGTATTTCCGTTTATTTTCATAAATTCTGAAAGCTCACAATTCAATTGTTATGACCGGATAATTGCGAACTCCGTAACATATGTAATAAATATTTCTTTATATTATAATTGTTCGATATAATGTGACATAGCATTTTGAATACAACAAATTCCATCCGATTCAAAAGATTTCAATATAACCGTGCCTTTTTGAGAAAATTGAGTTTACTATTTCACGCGATATTTTATAATCTTACGGCGTCTGCAATTTTCCGGTGACATCGCTATCAAAAAACTGCAGCTTCATCCGCTTACACTGGAAATCGATCCAGGCTTCGCTAGGATGATGATAAGAGATTGCCCTGGCCCTGTGCGATAAGACCGCCCAGTGTACACTTGTTTTTATAACCGTTTTTCCATGTAATTGTTATGAGGTGTACAATAAAGTATCATCTGCCTAGCCTTTTCCCAACTTTTGGGGTCGGCTTCCAGTCAAACCGGATTCAGCTGAACCTCCACAACCCATTAACTGGGTAACACGGTACTTCTTGGCAAGACTGGTGTCAGATTTTCTGGCTTCAGACAATCCGTAACGACTGCGAAAGATCTACAAATGACAGCCGGGACCAATGGCTTAACGTGCTTTCTGAGGCAAGGAGTTTCGGTATGTTAAGATGGTCACCCATCCACAGACCAACCTCGGCAAGCGTTGCTTATTAACCTTGAAGATCGGTCCGTGCGGCTGTTATAATTTTGCCACGAGCTCCTCAACAAACAATAAAGTATATAATAATTATATAAATAAATAATCACTAAAAACTTCAAACAGCTAAAAATCTCGGATTTCATTCAGCTCACGAATGGTGCACGCAAGCATGGTAAACTAACAGACCACGCGCATGTCCAGATAAATAGGTAGTTATTATGAATACTTTGCTTTGCAGTAGAATGCTTAAGGATGATCATGAAACCACTTTCATCAGCATTACTGAAGTAATTCCCATGAGTTAGAATGCGTGTGAAGACGCGGGATCATCATTATCATCATATCAGCCGAAAGACGTCCACTGGACATAGGCCTCCCCCGAGATTCGCTACAACAACCTGTCCTGTGCTTCTCGCTTCCATCGGCTACCCGCGACCCTCACCAGGTCATCGGGCCATCTTGGGAGGCCTCCCAACGCTGCGTCTTCCGGTACGCGGTCTCCACTCCAAAACTTTTCGGCCCCATCGACCATCTATTCTGCGAGCAATGTGCCCTGCCTACTGCCACTTTAATTTGGCGATCCTTCGGGCTATGTCGGTACCGTTACCTTGGTTCTCTTACGGATATCGTCATTCCTGATTCGATCACGCAAGGAAACTCTGAGCCCTCTCGATTGCCCTTTGGGGGACTTTAAGCCTTCTGATGAGGCCCATTATAAGCGACCGCGGGATACAACTAGTAAACCATTACATACAAAACTGCAGTATGTTTAACCACTGTCTCCATAAAGGAAAGAAGTCCCGTTCTCGAAGTAACAACAATGATAGTTGAATCCGTTATTCTTGCCAAATTGAGAGCTCATTTGAATCCATCATCGCAAATAACCGTGATGTGAATATTAATAGCTGTATCAATTGCTTTGAGCCTTCCATTAGGGTTGTCATCATGATTACTGGTTTTATTAATATTTCTCTGTTCATCATTTATATTATGTGTAGACGAAAGGGAGAGTCAGACTCTTACTGACTAAAACCGTATCCGTGTTCCTCCAAAAGACTGGTGACTCTTTCGAACAAATTCCGCAACCCTGGCCGGGTGGCAAAGCCCTGCAGTTTCGGAGTCAATAGAGAGGAACTGTTCTGGATTCTGTTTCAGGACTTCAGCTACAAAAGCTAGACCCTGCTGCCAAACGAGAGCATCTTCTAATGGTGGTCATAGGTTTTGCTTACAAGTAAATTGACCATAACACAAAGAACTGCTCTTTTTGGAACTATGTATTTCAGGAGAAGGAGGAAAATTAAGTTCAAAAAGCCTGGTGACACAATTGAAATATTTAAATATTCTTATCAAAATTTACAAAAATTTAAAACCGATATGATAATCCTTCCACTGATACGAACGCAATCAAATGAATAGGCTCAAGCAATAGTCACTGACATTAATGATCGAATCAAGGTTATGCGATGAAAGAACTATTATACGAGTAGTATCATCTTGATTGATGTTGAAACATGGTGATTTGTTGATATCCATACTAATATTATAAATGCGAAAGTGTATCCGTCGGAATGTCTATGGTTTACAGTTATAGCATAAACTTCTCAACCAATTTTGTTGACTTTTGGTATGCCCTTTCTATACGAAAAGTACAGTAGTAGGTACAACTATTTTCAAAATATCCCTCGGCAATCATCGCATTTCCGAATACAAACGAATGCTATTTTCCATGTACATCAATTATTAGATTTATCGTGCATAACAATTTTTTGGAGGTAGCGGAACAGAGAGTAAAGTCCCACATACCTCCACTGGAAAGAGAGGATCCTCCGACCAGACGGTTGGTTTGTCTGGTGGGCAACTGCCCGAGAGTTGATATTCGGGCTTTGCATGTGTTCTAATCGCACGGTAAACTTTGATATCGCGATTTAGGATTTTGTAGTTAGTTCGCAGCTGTCGAGATAGATGGCGCTGCGAGTCTCATTTGTTGCGATGTTGATTCTGCTACGTTGATTTTTGTGGCGGCATGAATGCCGCTACATCACTCCCCTCCGGAGACCGGAGGTCGATAGTGGATGAGTCGTCCATACATCTTGAGATGCTTGCCAGGCCAGTGGAAGGTTGGTTCCAGTGAGTCGGAACCGGAAGTCGCAGAGTTCTCGGTGAGTCGGAACTGTCTGCGTCGCAGAGTTCACGGTGAGTCGGAACTGTCTGCGGTGCCCCGATGCTGCTGCTGGCGTGACTGCTGGCGTCGACCAGGAGAGGTTCTTCAAGGCTCTTCATGTGACAGGCCGAAGGTGCAGTGTGCTTGCCAAGGTGGGTCGGAGCTGTGCGACGTGCTGACGTGACTGCTGGCGTCGACCAGGAGAGGTTTTTCAAGGCTCTTCATGTGACTAGCCGAAAGTGCAGTGTGCTTGCCAAGGTGGGGCGGAGCTGTGCGACGTGCTGACGTGACTGCTGGCGTCGACCAGGAGAGGTTTTTCAAGGCTCTTCATGTGACTGGCCGAAAGTGCAGTGTGCTTGCCAAGGTCGCTGATGAGGTTGATTATAGAGGCTGAGGATGCTGACCAGGAATGCGCGTCCGCTGCATGCTGGTGGTCAGGATACCCGTAGAAGCCGAGGGTACTGGCTGGCTGTATGACTCGCTGCTCGAAAGCTTGAGGTCACGATGAGGAAGTGATGATGATGATGACGTCATGATGAGGTAGCTGCACGAAGGCTGCGCTGACGTTCGATGTCGAGGGTCACCAGTTTGGAGGTAGCGGAACAGAGAGTAAAGTCCCGCAAACCTCCATTGAAAAGGGAGGATCCTCCGACCAGACGGTTGGTTTGTCTGGTGGGCAACTGCCCGAGAGTTGATATTCGGGCTTTGCATGTGTTCTAATCGCACGGTAAACTTTGATATCACGATTTAGGATTTTGTAGTTAGTTCGCAGCTGTCGAGATAGATGGCGCTGCGAGTCTCATTTGTTGCGATGTTGATTCTGCTACGTTGATTTTTGTGGCGGCATGAATGCCGCTACAATTTGATTTCAGAACTAAGTACTTAATTTTGTACGTTCGTGAACGGACGCCCGTCAGTTTGGACTGGTCATCTCTCGGCTGCCACGGTTTATTTTAATGATTTGTTGTTTATTTTTTTACTCCGGATACTTTAACGTGCATTTCTTTCTACATCGTTCTAACATATATATGTTTGTATAATTTCGACAGGAATGATGTAACCATAAAATTGTAAAGAAAAATGATTTAAAAGAGTGTCCGTGGAGTTTCTTGCACGTTCTTCTCCATAGAGATACGCTTTGGAACGTGCAAATAGCTTTATCTTTTTGACTGACCGACCTCGACAATTCAAAAGTGCCTGTGAATGGTTTATTTGAAATAAATAATTTGAATTTGAATTGAATTGAATTGAATTATTGTTATAATATAGTTCACACGGAAATCAAAACAAAACCAAGTTCTGAATTCAAATTGTTATAGTTACACGTAAATCCAATAACTGATGAATGGAAATTAGCATTCGTTTGTATTCGGAAATGCGATGATTACCGAGGAACATTAAGAAAATAGTTGTACTGTACATAGTAAGTACCTACATACTTTTTACATACGATCATTGGACATTAAATGCGTTTCCTTGGGGTAATTTAAGACTTTTAGATAGATATAAGAACTTTATTTCAGACCATCATCAAAAAGATACAGTTCCATCAACTTTTATCAACGCGGGCGAAGCCACCAAGAAAAACTGGGGTCCAACCTTGTTTAGCTCCGTCTCTTTCCCACTGGAAGTAATATTAAAGTAATACTGCTTTAAGAGTTGGTGGTTTAGGCCCTGATTGTACCAAAAAACCGTCTGAAGCTGGGGCCAAACATAAAAGGCATTTAAAAACAAATTGTTTCCTTCATTTTGTACTATTTAAAACCTGTTCACAAAGCAGCCTATGAAAAACATTTTTTTTAATTTGATTATTTTCGATCCTGCCTTCAAAGTTTGAGCAACAAAGTCGTACATTGTAGACACACTCATGATGTCACTGTATCCTCGTGTCTTCTAAGTGATATTAAACACGATATTTTTACGATCACCGTTACTTTGGCGCCGATAAAAAGTTATTAACTTTAGTCATAAAGTCAGTTATATTGTCTTATGCGTTTAAAATGTAGGTATGTCTTTTACTACTATGTTGTTTGAAAAGTCAATGGATTGATGATTCTCCGAGTTTAAAAATTAATTTCTGTAAATGCATGTTGATTGGAACGTAACAGGATTCATGATAAAATAAAGGTAAGTATCAGAATAACTGTATTTATGTCATCAGAATGAGTTCCATAAATTTGATAAAGGCTGTTAATTTTTTTACACCTGGGAAAAAAAAAATGAGGTTATTTCTGTATGCTGCGTAAAATGTTTAGGGGTTGCTTTTACCCTTGCAGGTTAAACAATTTCCCCTATCAGAAAACCCGTAAGAAAATCTATTTACTTGTATATACAAGTTACAGGTGACTCCTTTTTCGTCGGTGGCAACTAGTGTTGCCAGGTGTCCCGATTTGCGCGGGACGTCCCGATTTTCGGGGGTCTGGGGACGCGTCCTGATTTGTACCTGATCGGGACGCTAAATGTCCCGATTAATCAAAACAAAGCATGGGCTGAGTAAGATTAATTTTGATTAAGAGAATTTTATTGTAAAGCTTCATAACCATTTTTCATATTATGCAAAACGAGTTGAACCTTTGAAGATTTTTACGTAATTCACGAAGCTGAATTTACTCCCGTCCTGCGACATGTGAAGACAAGATGGTTGTCACATCTACCTGCCGTGGAACGTGCTACTAAATCTTTCGATATCCTGAAAGATTAGTTTATATCATTGGGAGAAGACGAATGTCCCAGTGCGCTGTGGCAATTTTTTTATTCTGACGAAACAGAACCTTGTTTGACATTTTATCAAAATGCACTGAAAGTCTTACAGGATGCAGTGATGTCTTGAAAACGAAACATTGCTGTGTTTTGAAGGTCACAAAATAATGCTAGAAGTTAGTGAAAAATTGAGGCAGACAATTAAAGATCAATTTATGGGATTTACGTGTGTGTAACTTGATTAAAAGTTGCCTGCTGATAAAGTGACTAAAATAAAAAAAGACTGTTGTGCGTAGTACAAATATGTTCTTCATTACATAGAAACTAAACATGATCTCAAGAATAGCAGATTGGACTTATTTGAACCATTTTCTCTCGAGGATGATTCACTTACTTACACGTCCATGGTTAACATTATTGCAAAATCTAAAAATTGATACGTTTTTCGACATGGATCAACTTTATGAAGAAGTTTGTAAAATCAAAGAATTAGTGAAGTCAGCAGTGCAAAACAAAGACTTAACGCCGCTACAAAAATGGCACAACATTTTTAAAGACAATCAAGATTTAGTAAATGTTCAAAAATTATTTTCTTTTATGGTTTCAATTCCAGTATCAAACGCAACAACAGAAAGGGTAGGTATTTTCCCAGGCTAACTTAATTTGGTCTGAGAGGCGAAACCGTTTGACACTCGAGCATGTGAAAGCAGAAATTCAAATAAAAACCAACTTTAAAATGACATGCAATGAATATAAAAAACAAGGCCATTCTAAAGGCGTTCAATAAAAAATATAATTTTAATAAAAACAAATAATTTTTAGGTACTTTACTCTTCTGAAGTGCGTCAATTACATTTAAAGTACGATTTTATTTTATAATTTCTACTAGTGTAGCAAGACTGATTACTTGTTATGTAAGATTAAATAGACTTAAAACCCCTTGTTTTTTTTTTGTTTACTGTCCCGATCTGCAACCCTATTTCCCGATTTTTTTGACCTCATGTACCGATTTACAACAAATCGGACCTGGCAACACTAGTGGCAACCCTCAGACCTTGAGTTGACCTTGCGTAGCTCAGAGTTTCAATAGACTAACAGACCTGCTTATACTGGTTTTATAACTACTAAATATGCACCCATACCTGTGTGCATGTTCTGTTGTACAGAAAGATGATCGAAGCTTTTGTGTATATATTTCTCCTCGAGTTTTAGGCAGTAGTTTTAGGTAGTAGTTTTCCGTAATCATCAATGACTAACAAGTTAATTATTTCAACAGCCTTGATTGGAAGATAATATTCAATTAGCATGCTCATTGATATTGACAATGGATTAGGTATTGTTAAATAGTTTACGTTTCCAGAAGTCTGAGTACCACTTTACCTTCAACAAACAATTGATATTTGTGATAATAATATACCTACGATGCTTATGAAAGGGTACGGACAGCATCGAAATAGTAGGTACCTCTTGACATGCTACCAAAAAGATTCTGGATTTATTTATTTTAAGATACCGTGTGAAATGGGTTATATTGTCCAAGGATAATCAGAATATCGTGATGTCTGACAACAAAAGAACGTGAATATTTATGATAAACGGTATTAATTGATGTTAATTATTGAGGGAAGCAAAAATTGAAGAGCATCCACGAGTATGCATTTAAGCTAGTCTTTCAACCTTGCTGCCTTGAGCTTTCTCAAAGATGAAGATGTATATAAAGTACCTACTTACTGTTGTAAGTAATATACAGCCCAAGCAATTAATAGAAAATCTTTTAAAGGGAATTCGCAGTTACTTACGAACTTCAAAAAAAAAGTGTCATACGTTTTCGTTCAGTAGGTAGTGAACGAAAACGTTTTTTTTTTGTGAAACATGATGCTGTGAAACATGATTCTTATGGCTAGAAAGAGATTGAGTGTGAAACATATATGACTGGAAAGAAATTGAGTACTTATTGAGATGATGATAATAGAGAAGTATGAAATAAATACATGCATGACACTCTAAATAAATTGGGAAAAGAGCAAGTGAATGCCCTTGATACATTTTCTACACCTTGTTCTTTTGCTAACCGTAAACTCTGTCAACGCAACCCAAGACGTTACCTTCCTAGAACATTAGACGCGCTATATTGCAGTTTGTCTAGAATCTAGACAGACTGAGTGAAAGTACATTACTTAGGTACTGAGAAAATCATTGTTTACCAACACGACGACGGACCGATAGGCCGGTAAGACTTAGCGTGCTAGGCCCTTTAGACTCACAGTCTTGATAATTATCATTTTGAATAAGTAATAATAATATAATAATAATAATTTATTGGCATAAACAAGAATACACATCACATTGGTCGTGAAACACTGGTGCCCGTGATAGGTAATTAAAAACCTGTATTACAGGTCACCAGAATTTCATCTCTCAGAAATCGTTACATAAAATCATTGTATGATACCAATAATAAAATACAAGGTAGGCAAGCAAAATAAAATAGAACAAAAAAATAAAATAAAAAGTTAAGTGCAGTTACAAAAACAAAAATAAAATAAATATAAATGGATATGATGTGGTACCTATGTGTTGTGTGTTGTGTGATAGTGTGTTGTGTGATGGTATGTGTTATGTGATGGTGACTGTGTGTAAAATGTGTGACTATGGGATTAGCTTAACTACTTCAGTACCTGCAGCAGACCTTCTGTTGCAGTATAAGACTGCTTAAGGAGCCAATCTTGAACAACAATCTTGAGACTGTGTCGGTTAAGTTGGTGCACAGCTAATTTTTTATGTATATTATTATAGAGGTAGGGGCCAAGAAAAACAAAGAATCGATGGCTGAAAGCTTTCTTAGTAGAAACAGATGTCGCAACAAGGTGGTTACGACGCGTGAGCTGATGCGCGTGATACTGAGTCAAGGAGTGTTGCTTGATGACGATCGCCAGAATAAACAACTGTCGTACAGTCAACACTTGGCAGTATTTAAAAAGTTCGACTGTGGGAAATAGCCGGGGCTTGAAACAGCAGACCTTGAGGACGGCTCTTTGGGCACGCTCAACCTTGATAAGGTTGGATTTCGCAGCACCTCCCCAGGTGGTGTTGCAATAGTTCAAGATTGATTGGCATAGCGCTTGATAGACCATCTTCATAACATCTGCATTAGCGGATTGTCGCAATTGTTTAAATATATATATTAGCTTGCGTACACGGTTAGAGAGGTGATCAATATACTTTTTGAACGTTAAATTACCGTCTATCACTATGCCAAGATACTTCATATGCGTAACTTTTTCTATACTCCCATCAGAAGACATAATTTGGAGAAGTGCATCAGATGGGGTTGTGGAGTTGCGAATTGAGAAGCTAAGTAACTTGGTTTTAGAGATGTTCAGGGTAAGTAGATTAATATTAAGCCAGTCGCTAACAGCATCAAAACCTTTCTGTGCAAGGCGATACGTTTCAGCCCAATTTTCGGAGGAAAAAACGAGTGCTGTGTCATCAAGTGGAATTATTTATTAGGTAGGTAGTTATACCAGTAGTATTAATAGCAGTGATAACTAATGATTTAAGAGCGTTTACGCCGTGCGCCTTTTCATACAAACTTTGAAGTCTTATTTTTCGAAATTAATGAACCGATTTTATTGAAACTTAGTATGTATACGCCATCCAACCAGGTCTAAAAAGTAAGTTGAGAACATTTTCGAAAAAGAGTTCAGGAGGAAAGATAGAGTGATTTTTCACTTTCTATAGAAAATTTAAAATCGCTCTCTCTCTCCCTCTAAACTCTTTTTCGAAAATGTTGGCGTATGAAACAACATTAGAAACTGCTTTTTCACCTAGAGAACACTTATTAAAATATTCTCGGACCAAAAATTCGAAGACACGCGACATTCACCCAGTGGATGATTTCGGTCTAGTCCACGTCAATGATAGGAGGTCCATTTATCCAAGCAGTGGGAGCATTCTAGGCTGGTTGTGTTTATGCTACCGCCTACGGCTTTTACCTAAGTACGAGTATACGTAGGTTGCATACATAGCTCGAAAAATCGCCAAACTTCAGTGGCGTAGGCAGGGCACATTGCTGGCAGAAGAGATAGTCGAATCCACTGGACGCTTGACGTACAGGACCGGTCGATATGACGACACTTCGAGGAGCCCTATATATGCAAGCAGTGGAAGTCTTTCAGGGGGAAATGATAATGCTGATGACTCTCTGTTATCGTTTTAAAAACTGTTTCTGTAACTTACTTTTTGCTTGTAACATTATTTATGTTGTCGTGTATGGTTTCCTATACATTAATTATTAATATAAATAAGCTAGCAGTGTATCGGAGGGCAGACGCGCTGCTTTCTAGTTAATATTATATGTAATTGCACTTGTGAACTTACTTGTAGTTCTTTTATTATTTTTTTGTTGTTGTTTTCCATGTTGTGCGATAACGCTCTGGGCCATAATCAGGTCAAAACCTATGATGTGTATTTGTTATTATTATAATAATATTATTGTAACCTGTTGTAATTGCCTTGTGAATAAATAAATAAAAAATGACGAGTATAGGTAAGTAAAGAGCTTCAATATGTAATGGACGAAACTTTTCAGTAGTTTTACTAAATCATTAAAAGGCCCTATTTAAGTTGGAGCATATTCTCCAGGAAGTCATTAATTTGCAAAGAGAAGATAAACTGGAAAAACTTTTTTTGTTTTTCACTTTTTAGTGGTAGGTACACCACACCTAACAACACCTCTGGAAAGTCACAGGAAAGCCAAATACTTACGCAATTTCGTTTACTTGGATGAGACCAGCTATTTTATTTAAAAACCAAACAACTGAATGGATTTTTCAAATCGGTGAGGTTACTAAAATATTAAAAAAATGACAACCGAATTGAGAAACTCCTCCATTCTTTGAAGTCGGTTAAAAATAGGGTATTGATAATATAATTAAAGATAATTATAAGATAATATAATTTAACTTCCCAATGACATAAAATATTTCTTAATCAATAATTTCATAACTGTGACTTTTAGAACAAGTTGTAAGTATGTTGACACGACTATAATAGTTATTGCCATAATAAATTTAATGAATATTATTTGTTCCTATCGATCGTTTATGCTAAGTTAATGATAATGGAGTGATTTACACGTTTACAAGATACATAATTTATCATGCAAATGATATAGAATTTATATGTAGGTATTTAAGATTTTCTCTAATATTTTAACACTATAAAAATAATGAGTAAAGTCTGGGTTCTTTTCTTGGTCTTGAGGGGTTTGGTTGCCAGGAGATAGGAGTTTTAAGGGTAAATAATGACGGGGGTCACGTCCGCCAACCCTAGCAAAAATTATCTTCTTTTGTGAGTGACCATGCATGTTATTTTCCCATACTGGTGACACTCAGATTGGCAGAAAAAAAACTAATCAACGATCTTCCTAAAGCTTTCAATTTTAAAGTAGTCTAGCCTAGAGCTAGCCTAGCCTAGGAGTGAACATTCCTAGTGAAGTTACCAAGAAAAACGTTAAACCTGCGTAAACCGTTAGTAGTGTACGTTCTATTTTCTTAATGTTCCTCGGCAATCATCGCATTTCCGAATACAAACGAATGCTAATTTCCATGTCCATCAGTTTTTAGATTTATCGTCTATAATAATTTGAATTCAGAACTAAATACTTTATTGTTGTTTTGTTTTGATTTTCGTGTGAATAAAGTACTTAGTTCTGAATTCAAATGATTAAACACGATAAATCTAATAACTGATGGACAGGGAAATTAGCATTCGTTTGTATTCGGAAATGCGATGATTGCCGAGGGTCATTAAGAAAATAGTTGTAATGTACTTATCCGTACTGAACAAGAAAATGGCTTAATCTCAGCAAAGCTATTGTATTTCTGCAGGAAATCGTCTAGCACGAGTCACAGTCTAGTTTGCATACGAACTTTATGTAGTTTTAATGTATTTTTGAACACTGTACATACCTAATCATAATATTGGGCTGATGTGAACAATATTACCGTAAATGTTTATACGCTTTTGGTTCCTAACTACGTAGGTTTGCGTGAAGTTGCCGTTCAATGTCGAAGAGACGGTTCTCATCCTTCTCCTTCTTCTTTTCGTCTCGATTGAGTCATATCAAATTTAGTCTGACCAGTATTGAGCTACTTGTGTAGCTCTTTCATTGGCCTCGTTCAAATCTTTGGATGGTTTAGGTGGTTGTGCACGACGGGCAATTAAGAAGGTGATGCATTTCCTGTATAGGGCCACACTGGCACTGCGTTTGGGATGGGTGAAGAATGGCCCATTTGACCAGATTATTTTTACAGCGGCCAACCTGTGTCCGCAGTCGGTTAAGAGATTTCCAGATTGGCCACTACAGTGCGCGTCCAGGTGGTAGTTGTTCTGCCGGGGTGATGAAGTGTGGAGGGGGAGGGTGCTCACATTGTTATTAAGGTGGAAGCGCCAGGGTGGTCCGCGAAATTCAAATTTTCTTACGTTTTTTGCAATTTGCAGGTCAGTATCAGCGGCCCTACCATGACGTGTTAAAGCGTGAGTCGTTCGAGCGAGAAGGAGGGATGGAGCTATATGGTGGTGATGGTGTATAGCTCCATCCCTCCTCGCTCGAACGACAGGTTGTATCTTGATCAAAATATGATTCGCGGCCGTAGCAAGTACGTATTTATAGAATTATAATCATTAAAATCATCAATACAACTCCTTCAGTTAGAATTGATGCCAAATGTTATGATTTCATGAAATACTACATTTGGCAACTCTGTTGCTATAGGTAGGTATACTTCGTACGTCATGTATAGTTTTGAACAAAAAAAAAATCCTATCAAACAAAAATCAAAAACACCTATGTATGTAGGTAATAAGATACGCGTACATAACAAAAGGATCAAGTATCGTGACGTCAGAGTACCATGTACCCTGTATATTAAATTGACAAAGAGTTATAAAACCGGTCTGCTTTCCAACTGTCGTGTGTACTGGACTATCAAGCCTTTGTGGGACATAATGTATCATCATAATGATCTCCTCTTCTAAAGCTGTGACTTAGAAACTTCGCTTTTAAATAAAAAGGAAAGTTCCATAATGTAGTGCCTTAAGCCAAGTCTTGAAAGGGCGCGGAGTAAAGTCAATGTTTATACGCTCCAAAATGTAGGTGGCTCGCTCTTACGATTTTCGAGAAAAAACTTTCAAAACGCATCTGCATGTGTAGCATCCACCAATAAATATGAATAAGGGCAAAGAATTATCAATGTGTGATACTTCTGGCTGATATGAAGTTCATTACAACTTTGACAACATGAACCACGACACATGAACATGACACTAATTTCAAGAAGATATAATTAACCTCATTCAATCATTTAAATAATATTTGACTAAGATTTGTTATCAACACATATAAGACTGGGATTTTCGTCCAATGTTATTTTTCGTTTTATTTATTAATATATCTAATATTTATTCTTACACCAAAATAAATTATATAAAGAAAACCTTAAATTAAAAATGGCGGCGTTATCGCATTCCGCGATCTCTTCCAGGCAACCTGGAATGGAAGGAGATAGCCAGGACATGAAATGGGGCTGCACTTGGTGCAAATATCTAGTTATTGTTTATTTACAATGTTTTCTTTATCTACCTATGAAAATGCAAAAATACTGCAGAATTTATCAATTCATTAAGATCCCACCAAAAATATAAATGTGAAAAAATGCCAAGTTCTCTACAACGCGCAACGGCTTCTCTAATAAAACAAGTTAGATCTAACTGTATACCAAGGTCTTTCGAAGTTCCTTGAGTTGAAGCAATTCAATAGTACGACTAGGCACTTTGTCAGTTTTTAAAAGGGCGATGTTTTGCGAACTTGGCTGACAAACTGTCTTGTTTCATTTACTGTCTTGATTCCTTTACGATGCTCATATTAGGTAATAAAGCCATGTATACCTAGTAATATGCTTGTAAAATTCTTCATACGTCATACCTAGCAATTTTACCATATTTTCCCCACAATTTACGTAAGTATACGCTAAACCCACTAATTACTATCCTTAAAGCTGGGATCACACTTATCGGGTTTCAGCGAAAATACCATGTTATCATAAATCGATACACATATTAATATGTAATACATAGGTAGGTACAGGAAATGCCGGAAACATTGTACCTACTAAAATAAATAGTGATTAAATATGCCCGGAACTTCCTTATACCTACTGCGGATGTTTTTGAAATCCAACTTCGCTTTAAATTAGAAAAGGCTGGGGTTCCAGTTTTCTGGTGGAACACATTGTGTCACACTCTTTGCTTCTTTCTTTCAATGGCACGTGAAACATCTGTTTTGATCCACATTACACGGTGGACGTAACATATAATTAACTTCTCGAATGCTGGCAATACATTAATCAATAATTTATTATGTCAAATAACAAGAACACTCTCAGAATTGGATTTGTGAGTTTTGATCACACCTAAGCAGGCAATTCCAGACTATATAATCTACCTCTGTTCCAATTCATCCAGATCCGTACAGCCGTTCTGGCACAGATAACAAACAGCCTCCAAATTTTCGCATTTCTATTAGTAGTATGATAGAGTTTTCATTCATACAATCCGTATCATAATAGAAGAAAATTCAGTTCACAATCTCTCAAGGTGTTTTATAATGCGATTGCTACTTGCCGCTCACAGATACAAGACGACCTCAAAATATAAAATGTCCATCTTTCAAAGACGCTTACAAAATGTGCAGCTTATAAAGGTGACCTGCCAATTTAGAACACTCTTAGTCAATCTGCATAGGTAAACTATAGAGATTGGAAAGATATATTATACTTATTATGCAAGGTTTTTTATATCAAAATGGTTGGTCGTGAAAGGCAGGAAGCGAGTCGAAGTGTGATGTGATGTTATCTAGGAAATAATATAGATTGATATCGGTGAAGGGGACCGAATGTAATAGTGAGTGACAAAATAGTTTGACTCAATACCTAAATATTATGTTATTTTTATTCGTAAGAATACCGTTGCTTTGTCTGTTTGTCAGTTTGTAACCTCACATCTTTACAGCTGAATGGATTTGGATGAAAACTGACTTAAGGGTAGAACATTTCCTGGTCGTTGAACCCTTTTATCCTGAGTTTTTCTTCTTAGCATTTCTCCCGGCGCTCCCTCCCTGAGACCCATCACATCACGTTAAAGGAGGTTCGGATCCACTATATTATATTATGACTTCATAAACAATCATTATACTATTGGAAACTAATCGCAGCTCCGCACGTGTGTAAGTCGAAAATGATTCCCAACAGAACATACTCCTTAAAAAGTCATAATATGCCCTAATTCAGGAAATGTTCTTCCCCTGTGCCAAGTTTTATTCAAATCCGATGAGAAGAGTCAACGAAGAAACCAACAAAGAAAAACTCACTCTTGTATTTATAATATTTTAGTATAACAAAAGACCCACGCCTACTAAAAAAGCCTTTTTTTATTTATTATTGATAGGCACGCGCTTGACCACTATCTCACCTGATGGTAAGCGCTGATGTGGTCGAAGATGGAGCACGCTTGCCTAGAAGTAACCTATTCACTCTTGACTTAAATACTCCAGGGTTGTAGCTAACAGGAAACGCAGCCTCTGGCAGGGAATTCTACTCCTTAGCTGTACGCACAATGAATGTGTTCCCAAAACGTTTAACATCATTTTTGCCAACAACTAAATAAAAAAAATAATTAATTCCAGTCGATATTTCATAGTTATTTATGATACACATCAGCACTTTGTATAGCCCCAGGTAAGGCGACAGGCAGCCTACGCCCGTCTACATACGGCACACGTTGACCTTAGCGCCTTTGTGTGCAGATCTAGATTCTAGTTTTCTAGACCGTGACGGTGTAGGCATATATGTTAAGATTTCTAAGTGTGAGTGAGATATTTTATTTGATATTTTTGAAATATATTCAGGCTGAGAATTACGATTTTTAAAGGTGAAGGTTGTTCTTTTGTAGGCGACAAGTAAGACTATCTCTGGAAGTTCTGTTTCAAGTACCTACGAAAATTATTTAATTCATTGAAAGCTGAACCCATATTGGCTTGGCCCAACTTAAAAGCACTCATTCATGTCACGCCCACATTTTTTTAAATCCGTATTTTCTCAATTCTGGGTAAAGGTATACTGACCTTCCACTTCACGCTGTTCAGAGTTGCCAAGTATTCGTCCTCTCTTTGTAAATTTAGCCCAGTTCTTAATATTTCTGTTCTTTAATTATTTAGAACTACTTCATCATCATCATCAAATCAGCCGAAAGACGTCCACTGCTGGACTAGGCCTCCCCCAAATGGGGGGGTGGTGGTTTTGCCATAATAGTCACGCTTGGCAGGCGGGTTGGCGATCGCAGTGTAGCTGTTGTAATGTACAGAGAATGCTGCTGCCCATTCTCTGGTTCCACAAGTAAATTCCACAGGTTTCATTCAAAGTCTTGATGTTTCATGAGTGACCTAAAACTATAAATCGTCCATGACCTAGGTGTGCGCCACTTTCGACCTTGAACTAGACTATAGATACGCAAGTTCCTCAAGTGTTTCAGCTGTTTTATTTACATAATACGCGTTTCTATGAAGCGGTGGGTTTTTGTCTACTGTTTGTACCAACATCTACTTATAAACGGCCGGCGCTCCCTAGGTCGTTACCAACTTTGTTGATTGGCCAACTACCGTTTGACTATGAATCATTCACATGTCGCTATGGCGCAGCCAACTAGCTTAATCAGCCGATTCATTAAAAGCCTAGCCTTTTCATTTAAATGCGCCAATTTTTCAGCGACATAAGTACCATCTTTTGTTCAATTTCGTATAAAGACATGTCACTTATGTCGCTGATTAAACGGCGCAGTTCAATGAAAAGGCTAGGCTTTTAATGAAACGGCTGATTAAGCTGATTGGCTGCGACATCTACATCGATACATGAGTCGTATGTTGAAGACTTCTACAATTTTGGTGACAATAGGTACATGGTCTAGCTGTCTCGAGATTCCAGTCCTGTGATATTCGGGGTTTGACGGTGTCGTGGCAGACCTGCAGGTCTAGACAAAATACTTTTCTGTAGCGTTAACGTCAGACGCTCACGACAAAATGTACGGGAATGACATTAGGTGATGACGTTTCTTTTCCACACCTAATGTCATTCCCATACATTTTGTCGTCAGCGTCTGACGTTAACGCTACAGAAAAGTTTTTTGTGTAGGCCCCTAGAGAGAAGATGGCGGGACACCTTGGGTGGCTTCCTGGTAAATTGGCGTGAAGAAGCACTACAAAGAGAAAAATGGAAGGACAGGGAGGCCTTGGACGTGATGTCACGGCTACATTATTAGTGGTACATTTTTTTCCTAGAAGTGACGTAGGTAACAAGCGGGACTCCTGAACTTTAATGCATAAAACCTTTGCCATTTTTTTTAATAAAAAAAAACGTGCCAATATTTTTTTTAAATCTAACTGACGGACTAAATAGAATCATCATTGTTTACCCAAAAATGCATTGCAAAGTGCACGAACAGGAAAATCGGTTTACAGGAAACTGTGGTGTACCAGTGAGGCGATATTATTTATTAAATTAATTTTATTGCAATATAAGGTCATGGACATTTAATATATACTTGTCCTATAAATGTGTTCCCTATTACGGATCAATAGCGAGCTTGTCACTATTTGAGTTACATCATCGTTTAGTCATGTCTAATTTTATACCTATTCAGTAATTGAATGTGTAACTTAGTTAAATAGGTTTCGCCCGCGGCTCCGCTCGCTTTAAACGTCGTAGTCATACTCATAACTAACTCCAGGGTCTCATCTATAGGGTTGCGGAATATGTAGGGTTGCGGAATATGTTCGAAAAAGTTACCGCGGCCCTGGAAGAAAAGGCACTAGAAGGACAAAGGGTGTGTTTTAGTCAGTAAAAGTCTGACACTCCCTGCCGCTTCACCCAGAGCGGGAGGGGTCATTTGATGATTTCCCATCCTCAAAAAAAATATATATATATCATTTTATACTTAATATTAATTACAATTGAAGTTTCCCATAGGTATGATGTATTTTAATTAATTATTTCATGTTTCCTATATTTCGTAGGTATACCTAAGTAATAATACAGAGGATAAATTTTAGACTTAGTATTATATTCTGCTTTGGTAATAAAAATGTTCAATGCAAGTTTCAAAACCTCGAATATATAAAATGTATATATTATACAGGTATGAACTTAAAACTTTTATTATAAATCGTTCCATGATTTTTTATTATTAGTAATTTACTTATTTCGGGAATACAAACAGTTATACAAAAATGGTACAATACAAGTGTCTAAAAATAACATAACCCTATAAACACATTTCAAACACAACAGAATGTACACGGGACTTTTAAAACACGAGTAACATTGAATGAGATAAAAAGATAAAATAAAAAAACAACCATTTCCAGTTTTTTTCTTTTTTTAAAATACTAATAGATATTTAGGCAAAAGCGGGTAGGAAGTAAAGCTTTCAAAACAAATAATTAGGAAATTACCACTAACGGTCGAATTTTTAATTAAATCTAAATTATTGTGATTAATTACTGTCCGAAACTTCGAATATTAATCAAAAACGTTAGCATCCGTCATTCCAATCGAATTATTTTAATTATTTGTACCGATTGCAGCAATCTTTAAACCAATTCTAAATAACTACTACTTATCTATGAACCAAGGTTGCTCACGTCTTTAAAAATATTTAGTGCAAGAACCGCACTTTTACGATTCGCAGTAGAGATAATAACTTTAGTATCGAAGTGATTAGGATACTTACTGATTAGTTTAAAAAAAAATAAAAATAAAAATTTGCTGATTTTTTTTATTATTATTGATAGGCATGCGCTTGACCACTATCTCACCTGATGGTAAGCGATGATGTGGTCGAAGATGGAGCACGCTTGCCTAGAAGTAACCTATTCATTCTTTGACTTAAACACTCCCAAATTGTAGCTATAAGGAAACAGACTCTGGCAGGGAGTTCCACTCCTTAACTGTACGCACAATGAATGTATTCCCAAAACGCTTTGTGATATAAGCTGAAATCTATACTTCCAAAAGGATTTCAACTTTCGCCTCAAAGGATCCATACTAATATTAAACACAGCTGACCCGCGCAACTTCGTCTGCATCACCAGTCCTATGGGACAGTGAAACAGGTTTTATTTAGTTTTTAGTAACCTAGCTGATAAATGTTTAGTTTTTTTTTTTAGGTTTGTGTTTTTTGTGTGTCATTTCTGGCAGAATAAACGTGATTTCGTTGTTTTTTCTTTCTTTTATTTTTATGTTTTATTCTTGTATTTTTTTATTGATTGAATAAAACAAAAATACGTGACCAATATTTTTCGATAGTCTAACTGACGGACTAAATAGAATCATGTTTTGTTTACTCAGGAAACATCCCTATTTTGTGAGGAATGATATTATTATGCAAGAAACGGGAATCAATGAGAACGTGACGATTGAGAGGATAGAATGGGAAATAACCCTAAGTAACCTGGAAAAAATTTTATGTTGATGATGATTATGAAAAAAATCAGTCAAATAATATTCGCCTGCATTATACCAACCAAATAGAATTTTTTTAGACGATGATTTAAAATGTTACCGTCTCTTTTTATTCGAGTCTTAGAGTTCTCGGAGACTTCGCCACAGCAGCGTGTCAGGTGTCCTTATTAATTGCACAATATTTGGGTCGTCTATGGTTGATTGCACTGGTGAATGTGAATTATGCTAGGTTTTTTCCAAAGCTTTTTCTGCATAGGAAAGTACGATGTTTTATTAGCTTTTTTCGTCGTCTTAAAGCTTACTTTAACAGTATGTTTTTCCCCTATTTTCTAGTCAGTTTTCATTTTAATTCCCATAATATTTTTGGGATCTTTGCGACCACTTATCCGGTAAATTTCTAAGTGAAGTGCCATAATTTATCTTTTAAAATATCATTTAGTTATACCCGTGCAAATTCACTGTTTACGCGATTAAGAAACTACTGTTTTTAATTACCCGAATTAGCCTGAATGGGCAATTAGAGCAGACTTAATGATATGTTTGGAAATAAATTTAAGTTAAATCTTCGTTTGTTTTTTATTGAGTGTAAGAATAATATTTTTTATTATGAAATCGCGTTGGCTAGCGTGGCCAAAGAAAGATTGGAGTCTCACAATAGAGTTTTTAATTATTTAAATGAATTCCGATGTTTGAACTAGTTATCAAGGCCGTATGTTGAATTTATTTTGCAACGTTACAATAAATTATAATTTTCGCACATCATTCTTTCGTTAGCATAAGTACTTATTAATTCCGAAATCAGTAAAAATATGGCATAGACCGACCTAATATGTCAGTATATTTATAACATCTTTTATTTAGCCTTGGTTTCTAAAAATAGACATGAAATAGGTAAGTAGGTATTATGTCGATGAATCCTGTGAAGTGCGTAATTATCCTAATTAGTTTTAAGGCAGTTAATACCTAATTGGCGCCGTTCGTTTTTGTGGTGTTAACACGGTTCTATTTTGTGAGGAAACTAGCTTTTCCCAGCATAATTTTTCGCCTCGAATCATTTCAGCTGTTAGGGCCTGATCGCTTAATTAAATTTAAAAAGCCCCGACAAAAAATCTTAAATAGTAAAAAATAATAAGTTTAACATAGGTACGATTCTTTGGGCCAAGCGTCTTCCCCCGACGCGATGACGCCTTAGCCAGTTTTTTTAACACCTGATTAATAAGAGAGGGGCTCTTATTGATCAAGGATTAAAAAACATACTGTTTTTCACTTTTATCTATTTATTATTTTATTTTACAATAAATTTAAACTATCAACTACTGCACACGAAATGACGGCGTCGTGTTTCGCTGACTGGTGTCGCGCAGCTGGCCGCGGAAACGTCGATACACGACACCCTTCGGCCATAACTCTGCTTTGAGGAACATCTCGAGCTGATGCGTTGGAACCCGCACCACAAACGACTGAAGACTACAAGAAGACTGCCTGGTTCAAAAGGGATTGGGCGGGTCACGCGTGTTAGCCGCATGCACTGTCACTGTTGGCTAAAAGTTTCCACACAATTTGTGCCTGAAGACGGACGGTGCCGCGGCGCCATTGAGGCCCAGAAAGAGGTGGCGAGACGACTAAGACGCGTACCGTGAGGGCTGGTACGAGGTGGCGCAGGAAATGATCTCCTGGAAAAACTTGGCCCAGCAATGGGACAGTATGCTGCTGGATGGAATTGTACGAAAACAGCTGAAAAAAGTTTAGGTACCTAAAGCAATTTGAAGCAACATCCCTACTTCGCTACTTTAATATTACAAATGCAAAAGTAACTCTGTTTATCTGTCTGTTACCTACGCTTTCGCGCTAAAACGGCTGAACGGATCATCATGAAATTTGGCAGATATATGGAAAAGGACATAGGTGGACATAGGAGGACTTTTTTACGCGATAAACGACATCCATGCGAGCGGACCCGCGGGCAAAAGCTGTTTTTTAAATATTTTTATTATTATTGATGGGCTTGCGTATGACCACAACCTCACCTAATGATGATTCTTTTACAGTGTTAAATATATTTTATATGTGAAAAAAAAACCTGTTCTCACATTTCTACTCTGCCAACCTGTCTGGGAAGTTGAGTTATTGCCGAAAAAAGCAAATGTCAGTGACATTTGCGAGCGGATGACTAAGTGTCTGAGAAATTTATGGTTTTTGGCAAGTCCCCTTATAAGGTCAAGCATAAGTCGAAGTATTTTAAGGTACACAGCCGAGCCCAAACTTGCTGATGTACAAAAAGAAAGAAGTTTTGTCTGTGTTTGCTCATCTCATGAATTGAAATTACCAAGCAAATAACTTTTGGGAAATGCTTGCAATTATGTGAGAAAATCGATCAGCATAACTTGTAGTTCCTTCTAGGAATGTACCATTTGTATCTCGAACGTTGAAGAAAAATTTTGTCGATTTAAAATGCGCACATTAAGGTATGGGGCAGTCGATTTTTTTTTTCGCGATTACAGTGTGGTCCCATAGTCAAAGTTGTTCAACTTCATAATGATGAGTACAATGCTCCCTTCAGAGGTATTGCATAATTCTGTCACACGTTCTATGTTGTTTAAACTAAACTTAATAATTCAGACGGCTTAGTGCGAGTTTTTCATGTAAACCTTCGCAAAAGTCAAATTGTTTAGAAAAAAAGGGTTTTCGTACTGTCACCAGCTGGCGCTTATCAGTTTCAAATAATACAAATTGACGTTTACGCTTACGCGTTCGAGAACGTTAAAACACTCGCACTAAGGCCACTGGTAAAGTAGGTACTTGCATTGTCTTAAGAGTGTTTACGCCCTACGGCATTTCATACAAAGTTTCAAGTCCTTATTTTTCGAAATGAATTAACCGATTTTAATGAAACTTGGTATGCATACGCTAGATATCCAGGTCTAAATAGTTAGAAGAGAATATTTTCGAAAAAGAGTTTAGGGGGAAAGATAGAGTATTTTCACTTTTTATAGAAATATTATAATACGGTTTGAATTCATTTATTTCTAAAGATTACAAATCACTTGTACAGAAATAAATACTTAATTTATCCAGATTTAGGTAAACATTTTTGCTGTCCAGGAGTATCGAGAGGTTTAGTGTTAACATTACGAAAATTTAAAATACTTAAAAAAAAAATATTTTTTTAAATTAAATGAAGAGGGTAATTTCCAAGAACTCCGTATTGACTACCGCCGTGCGACGCGTTAACGCGGTCGACGTGCGGTGTCTCGTTATCTTGTTTTTGTGTTTGAAATATAAGGACTCGTACACACTAGAGGCAAATAAATTATATAAGTTAATTAATTATTTTTTATGACCTTTTAAGATAGAAAAAGAAAGAAAGAAAGAAAAAGCGTTTATTCCGCCAGAAAAGACGCACAAAAATAACTTAAAATAATTAAAACAAAGTTAGCTACAAAACCCGTATCACTGCCACCAGGCTATGTCAGGACCGGGCACGAGTCTTTGGTCATGCCATAGACAAAACAGAACATCGTTCTAGCTTTGTCCATGGCATGACGTCCGGCTCTAACTGTCGACTGACAGTGACAAGTTGACACTGGCAAAATAAATAGTGATAGCGATTGTGTGGTTTTTATGTCTTTTGGTAGTGAGTTATAAAGTTTTGCTCCCTCGTGAAGTATTGTTTTTTTCCCATAGTTAGTTCTAGTTTTAGGTATGTGTAAGTCTTGTGCGCGCCTCAGAATACGTTTTTGTACTTGTATGTTTTTTGTGAATGTGATTTGTGTGTGTAAGTCTTTGGATAGAATTTTGCGAATTAAAATACATGTGTTATATAAATATATATGAGAAATGTTGAATAGCTTGGTTTCTTTGTAAATTTTGTGTGTGGGGGTCAGATAGTGATAGTGAAATAGAACTTTTTTTATTTTTTTAATCACTCTATCTTTCCCCCTGGCCCTATTTAGACCTCGATATCAAATCAAATCAAATCAAATCCATTTATTTGCCAGAATGTAGGTTTACATTGTATGATCTTAAAACTATAATTGCCTCTTTACTTTCTACCATTACATATGGTGTGCAAATTTTTAATTAGAACCTACACAATGTCACTCTATTAATTAGGTACATTATCTAGCGTATGCATACAAAGTTTCAATCAAATCGGTTAATTCATTTCGAGAAATAAGGACTTGAAAGTTTGTATGTAATACCGTACCGCGTTAACGCTCCTAACATCACAAAACCTCAGGTATTGTCTTCCTCCGTATTATCCGAAGTAATATTTACGACCTACTCTTCACTTTCTCAGTCACAAGCTCATGAGGTTTGCTTTCACATTTCAGTTCCTTTTCCGAGAGGCCTTTCATGTTATTACAAACGTTTATCTGATGGTTAAATGCGCTATAAAAGGTTTATATTTTCGCAAAACTTTCGCGTCTGCCGTTGGCTATGGAAACTAAGGAAAAAATTCTGATGTTGATAGTTTTCAGGATTTTTTCCGTAGTTGTTACACTTCTTACCTATAAGCACCTACTTCTGGCTTGTTCCCTGTTAAAATGGGTCATCGCACTTATACACAAAACTTTTTGGGAATGATTTAATGGGTATGATTCCTGGTTAAAAAATGTATGATTCTATTTAGTCCGTCAGTTAGATTATCGAAAAATATTGGACACGTATTTTTTGTTTTATCAAGTTAATAAAAAAAGACGAAGATAAAACACATCAAAGTGGTGGCTCGTGATGTCACGTATAGGTAAAAAGTGTACTTCGGTACATGTGACACAAGTTTTCACCGCACTGTTTTCATTTTTTGTTTAATTACGTGAAAAATGAAAAAATACGTGTCAAATAAAAATGTTTTTTGGAGTTCTATCTGATGGACTAATTAGAATCATATATTTTTTAACCAGGAACATTGTGCGTACAGCTAAGGAATGAAATTCCCTGCAGGAGTCTGCAATGTGTCTTGTTGGCTACAACCTGGGGTCATTTAGTCCAGAGTAAATTGGTTGCCTACTTCTAGGCAAGTGAAACGATGGAGCCTCGTTGACCACATCATCGCTTACCTACCACCCACCAGATGAGATTGTGGACAAACTTCAGCCTAACAATAATGAATGAAAAATAAAAAATACTGTTAACTTTCCAAGTCCTCCATGAACCTTTCACCGTAACACATCGTACCGTGACCAATGGATGTCATATCACCTTTGTATCCCCCACGGGGCCCGATGACAAAAATGGCGGCAGAAGGCGCGGCGCTGTTTTATAACAGTACTTAGTGCCTTCCGAGGTATTGTATTCACATACCTACGTGTATGTATGTATGTATGTATGTTGATATAAGAAAGGGTACCGTTGTTTCCTTATTGTTCTTAAAATGCTACTTCTTGTTTTGGCATCAGGACTTTCCTTTTCGCAGTTGTTGGCTGGTCTCATCTTATTATAAATATTAAAGCCAGAGCTTAAAAAACTTACAAACTAAGACACCGCCTGTGTGGTACCTATGGGCCTCGGCTTAAGCCCGGTTTCCACCAAAGCAGAGGGGAAAGGAGATGTGTTAAATAAACCAATCCTAATTTCGTTATATCCACATTCTCTTCTCCGCTAAGCTTATCGGATTGGTTTATTCAACACATAGTCCTCTCCTCTCTGCTTTGGTGGAAACCGAGCCTTAGAGCGTCGCTGGGTCTCGGACAGCTAGGGACGGGCTGGATCGAACTAAGATTATTTAGGGACGAATTTAAGACTATAGGTTCAGCGAAGTGGGCTGGCTCGTGCAAGGGTCGGGGTGGCGAACTTCCGTACGAAAAAACGGAACTCTAGGATCACTTGTATGTCAGTCTGTCACATCTAATTTTTTCAGAATCTACAAGTCGATGCTACTTTGAAAACTACATTAAATGAAATACTAAAACCAACAAAAGCATAGGACACTGTGAGACACAAAAAAAGGGTTCTGCACCAACAAAAGCAGAAAACCATTGTATCCAACAGGTCATAGAGCAACAAACGGAACTATAGGAACAGTCGTCATCCCGCGGTGGCATGAACGGCACCTTTCAGCCGCGACTCCGCAGCTAAGGAGCTGCGGAATTCCTTGCCGGAGTCTGCGTTTCCTGATAGCTACATCCCGTAGGTCTTTAAGTGAAGAGTGAACACTAGTGAACAGGTTACTTCTAGGCAAACATGCTCCATCGTCGACCACCACATCGCATTGCATCAGGTAAGATTGAGGTCAAACGCCAGTATATCAATAATAATAAATAGGTAATTAATAAAAAAAAATATAAAACTGTATAGAATAAATTCTGTCCTAGAAATTACTGCTTCTATATTATTACTTTGCAGCAAACCACGTGCAATACAGCAAAACCTATAAACGCATAGGATACTGTGAGACACAAAAAAAGGGTTCTTCACCAACAAAAGCATATACAGTCATTACATCCGACAGGTCATAGAGCACCAAAGGGAACAGTCGACAGCCCACGGTGGCATGAGCCGCACCTTTCAGCCGCGCCCGCGACCTACATCGAACATCCGCTTGTCTTCTCTATGTGTGACAGTGACGTTTGTGACGTTTACGTTGAAAGTTCATGCCATGACGTCATAGTGCAGTTGGAGTTGCATTGTATTGTAACGTAATTTATTATTTGGTGTTGCGACATTTATGAGTTAGAATGTTTGGTATTGGCCGCTTACAACAGCCAGTGAGACCAGCATTTAAATGTTGCAGAACTGTGGTATAAAATACAAACTAAAAGTTTCTTGATGCCCAAACTTTGATTAACACGTGAATCGTTGTTGGACCTGCTGAAGATTGTAAGATCATCTTTGTTTTGTATAGAATCAATTTCTTTTGCATTGTATAATTCCACGCATTCATTATTTCAAAACGAATGTAACCATGACTTTTGTAAATACGTACAGATTTGAGTTTCCTGCATGTTCTTCTCCATAGGATCTACTCTTTGGAACGTGCAACTGCCGTGCTGGAGATAGGGTCGGTGAGCGTGTGTTGCTGCAGAACAACTTGCTGCTCCTGTCGCTAGCGCGGCAGAACTAGTTTTATCTATTTGACTGACAGACCTTGACAATACAAGTGCCTGTAGCTGGTATTTATGAAATAAAGGAATTTGTATTTGGTGTCAAATTATATAGGCTCATCATGATACGTAAAGAATCGAGTCTAGCACGCAATTGATAGAATATTGTCGGGTAAACGAGGCTATAATGGCATTTATTGCGACTTTTAAAACGTACTACTGGATCGCTTTAACCGAAACGTATACTTGGGTACATAATGTCTATTTGTATTGAGAAAAATAGGTGGTCCGTTATTGTCACCAGACGGTGCTTATCCAGTTTCAATACATTGATGTTGTTAACGCAATCAAGTAGGTAGTCGTAGTCATCATCATCAATATCATCATGTCAGCAGATAGACGTCCAGTGTTGGACATAATCGCCACGCTTGGCAGGTTGCCGATCGCAGTGTAGCTGTAGGTAGCAATGTACCTACATAAGAGAATGCTGCTGCCCATTCTCTGGACAGTCCCTTAGTCGCCTCTTACGACATAAACGGGAAGTGATGGGATGGGTGTTCCGTATGGTGGCGGACGTAAAAGAATAATCAAGTAGTATTACCTGTCCGTTAACCAGCAACCAACCAATGGTGTCTTGATAAATAGCATAATCGGACATACAAACGACCGATAAAGTACCTCAGAAACCGGGCATAAGTCGGGAAGAAGATGAGTGCTAAAATTAACCTTTTCCTCGAAGGCCTCATATACTCGTAAGCAGTTGCGTCCGTTTTATCAAGTTATGACTGCTATGAGTAGGGTAGTCAGGTAAACTAAAAACGCTCAAATTAGGTCACACTAAGTGGAATTACATTATCGAAGTGGTACTTATTACCAAAACATTGTTAAGTAGGTATTCCAGTTTATTTCCGTTCATTTTCCTGCAGGATAAATAATTTGCGCGAATTCATGGATAACTTCAATACAGTTTTCGATTTGCTCCAGTTACTTATACAATGTGGAATTGTAAAGAACTGCCGGTCTACCTTGTCAACATCTTACCGTGTAAACTTGAGTGGAGTGAGCATGAAGTGAAGCTCACCTCATGTTCACTGCACCTAAGCTTATACGGTGAGATGTACAGAAACGCACTGTGTTGTTCCAGTGGCCTGAAATACAACCTCACGTCTAGTTTAGGCACCAGTTTCCCACAGCTGCTACGTATATTTGTATTGATACCTCTATAAGGTACCAAATTCCGTCTAGCGAGTCATATTTAGAGCACACGCTAGGAAATCGTGTCATGGGGTCGCCGTTGTCGATATCGGCAAGGAGGACTATAAATTGTAATCTCCTTGGCTGCAACCTCTGGCAGCCAAGTTAGGCATTGGTACATTGGAAGCGTCCAGTAAAAAAAAAAAAATAAATTAGGATAGAATGTAAGAAGTTCTTGCATTCTATCTGAATTTAATAAAAATGTTATTTCTTTTTATTGACGGATGTAATGGCTAACTTCTGAGCCGCATGGCTCCAATATTATCCCGTTTAATTCAATTTGAGTTTAATTTCTAATATTTTATAAGTAGCACACAGGCCGTAGGTAGCCCTGTGATGCTACAATTTCAATGTATATTTTGTGGTGAGAAATAAATCACTATTATTATTATATTATTAGTGGCCGAAGATTGTGCTGGGGTTTCATCAAATCATCATCGTCATTTTAGCTGAAAGACGTCTACATCAATGTTATACAAAGGCCTCTCCTAAGTGCCACCACATCGACTGACCATGTGCGTCTTGTATCCAGCGGGTTACCGTGGCCTTCACCAGATTATCGGTCCACCTTGTGCTGCCTCATCCGGTAAGTGCACCTCCAGAACCTTTCGACCGATAGTGCTTTAACATAAAAATCTGACAATGACAGCTCACTGCCTCTAAAGATTCAAGGAGATTTTTTTACAAAATAGTTCAGCCTCATCAGAAGGCTAAAGTCACCCAAAGGGCCAATGCTCGGAGTTTCCTTGCGTGATCGAATCAGTAATGATAATATCCGCAAGAGAACCAAGGTAACCGACATAGCCCGAAGGATCGCCAAGCTGAAGTGGCAGTGGGCAGGGCACATTGCTCGCAGAACAGAAAAGCTCTGAAGCGGCCTCCCACAAGATGAACCGATGACCTGGTGAGGGTCGCGGGTAGCCGACGGATGCGAGACGCACAGGACCGGTTGTTGTGGCGATACTTGAGGGAGGCATATGTCCAGCAGTGGACGTCTTTCAGCTGATATGATGATAAGCAATATTTGTATGTTCAAATTGAAGTAGAATCGAAAAACCGAAATGACTTATATAACTTATAATGCCATTATTTCTGTGGAACCTTTTTGTATGTATTTCCGAGGAACTTAAATGTTTGTATTACTAGCTGTGAACCTACTTGTACCTATGTAAGTACTACAAGTAAGATTACAATCGTGCATAACTATCAATGTTGCTCATAAACATTGAAGCCTGCTCAACCTCCATGTGACCTCATTACTCGTATGCACAAGATCGTGACACATGGATCAACACGACGGCGAGATATTCACCCTTTAGAGAACAAAGTTTTGCGGTATTTGCTCAGTCATCGCTTCAAATATCTATTTGGTCGATGCACATATTCGAAAATCGTTCGTGGGTGCTTCAAAGTCACTTCACGGAGATTTTATCCTAATAACTAAGATATGATTCAAACTAATTTAACATGAACAGTTACTCAGACATCAGCGTTACATGTCTAATACAACTGATGATACTGTGTACTGCCGCCTCACTATCTGATGATATGAAAAATACCTAATGATAAACCATCTTTTTCGTCGTAATCAGGAAGTTCTAAGACCAGTGGAGGTCTTAGAACTTCCCGATAACGACGAAAAAGAGCAAAATAATATTATAGTGAATTCATCGCACGACTAGTCACGGTTAATAGAAAAGTCGTGGTTATATCAACCTTTCATAATACCGGTTCTTAGCTAAACTTACGCGATGAATTCTTTACTTGAACTTTACTTTACTCTGAAGTCTTTACTCTGTACACGAATATTTGAGAGGGCGTGCGTGGTAACTGGTTAGCAGAAAGAAGTTTTCAAAACGACTCTTTAATCGCAGCATCAGTCCTTATCAATTTATGGGTTTAGTTTTTTGCATGGGCGTATAATAAGCGGTGTTTAGAGGGTCCGGACACCACAACCCCTAAGCATATGACGAAAATAAAAATCCCTAATAAATATTGGACGGATCGCGCGTGTAATCTGCGCCCAGAATTTGTAATTATAGCACTGTCGAGATTGAAGTTCCAAATTCTGCTTGAAGCTCGGGCAAAAAATAGAATATTTGTACATTTTAGCGAAAGCTATAGCTACGCCCGTGATTTTTTGCACAGAACCCTAATCCTGTTTCTAAAATCGATCCAGCAGTTTCGGAGATTGGCCGGAACAAACAGACAGAGAGACTAAAAGTTTATAGTATCGTAGGTATACAATACTTCTATAGTTAAAAGTCGTTAGTTTGATTTAACAGACACACACTTCAATTTTATTTGAGTAACGGAAGAATTTTTTTTTTTAATCATTGCCCCACACTAGGAATTTCTCCTGTATCGTGGGTGAGTTTACAAACATACAATCTCACATACACAAACAGCCAGACCCAGAACAACTATCTGTAGGCCATACAAATATTTGTTCCGTGCGGGAATCGAACCCGCGACACGTAGCGCAGCAGCCTAGCGCTTAACCACTGCGATAACCGTATCGTCATTGATAGTATAGATTACTGATAGTCAAACGACAGTTCAGGCTCTGAGCAAGAAAGTGATGCATAACCGAGAAGTTACCAATATATCCTAAACAATGCAATATTTCTTTCTATACAGGCACACAAGTACCTAATTCTTACGGTACAAGTCGCGTTATAAAATGCAGCGGATTATGATTGAACTTTGCATAGCGGAAGCTCACGTAATGCATAAGCATATATGCCACATAACAGCCCATCATAGGCCCTTAACGATCTACCGACAAATATGGGCCTTACCATAAACAGCTTCATAGGAATACTCTTGGAAATCACAATAAAATTTGCCTGCACGCGTAGCATGACCATTGTAGAAACAAAAGTAAAGAAAGACAAGAGAGATTGTTGAAGACAATTCAAGTAAATGAAATGTAAATGAGTAATAAAAATTGACAACGTTAATATACTGATATGAAATACCGAAACTAACTCTATCTTTTTAAACGACTTCTAAAAAAGGAGGTTCTCAATTCGGATGTTTGTATTTTTTTTTAATGTTTGTTCGCGCATAACTCCGTCACTTGCTAACCGATTTGAAAAATTCTTGTTGGAAAGGGTATACTTCCCAAATGGTCCCATTGTTTATGTATCCAAATAGCTGGAAAAATATGTAGAAAAATCATCCATGTATCCGAAATTGCGTATTTTTGCTTTCCTGTGACATTCCAGTGGTGTTGTTCTAAAAAGTGAAAAATAATAAAACTTTTTCACAAAATTTCGTTAGTCGGTGTTTTTGGTTGCTTCTTCGTTATTTGGCACCGACTTCCGAAACTAAAGTTATTTTGAACTTTGTAGGTAGTGTTTTTTGGAAGTCGGTTTCTTTTTTTTGTGAAAAAGAATAGAATGTACTCATATCAGAAGCAACAGAACTTAACTGTATACCTTCATTCCACGAATAATTAACAGTTAGATCAACGACCTTCCAACCACAATTGTCAGGTATCCTGTCTAGGTCTAACTAAGCCATTGTCAATTAGTCGCTAGCCAATGTTTTCAGGGTCTCTAACATGGCACGAATTCACCTGCATTTCCTGGATGTCCTCAATTTATAGCAACCGACCCGCCAGAGGATTTGCATGCGTAGTTTTACGAGTGTTTTGTTTTAGATAGTTTTTGTTAATCCTGTCATGAGATTAGGCCTGTATTCTAAAACGTAAACTCCAACTCAACTCGAACTCTAACTCAATCGGAGTTAGTCATAAATTGAAGTCTTTGTATTTGTTCATCTTAATCTCTCGAGTATGAAACAGCTTCCATCGACTTTTTTGTGCTCATGTTGGAGTTGGAGCACAGAGTACATTATGCTATACTAGTTGGAGGTCGAAGTATGTTTTGGAATATGGACCTAAGCCTATTTGCTCTCTAGAAATCTATCTATTGTGTAATTTTTCCTTGTTAAAAAGAGAAATTGTTTTGGTAAAATAGTTTTTAACTTTAATACCTACTATTTTTACATGTTTTTCAGCTGGTGTTTGTTAGGAGCACGACGTGCGTTACCTATCCGCTACCAACTTCATTGTTTGTATGACTGATGTAGAAAATATCCTGAAAGCATTTTCTTCATTAGTGTCATCACTGCAGCCGAAAGACATCTAATGCATTCAGCGAATTCTCGTGGCCTTCGCCATATCGTCGGTCTACATTGTGATCTCGATGACCTTTATTTATCATTTCAATTGATGAAAACACTAATAATTAAACCGTTATTATCAAGAATTTTTCTTGATTTGAAATCATGTTAACTAACTACTTTAAGATTGGCCAGAAAACAACAGATACGGTCAAAACTCATTTTATTACCCGCTCATTTTATTATATGGAGAAACAACTTCCTAATCTCTAAATCCTTGTTGTCGGCTCAAAATTCGTAAATCTTGACTCATTTGTACGGATGATGTCACGATACACACGAATCCTTCAAGAGTACGTGACGGGCTGGCTGATCGGTGTGATTATACGTGTCTCCACCTTGTACGTAAGTGTGAACACATTGTGATAAGCTTGCGTCAATGAGTAATGGCTTTTATTGAGACATGGTTGTATTTTGTAGCTTTACTAATTGACATGTTAATCTAAGTAATGAAAATATTATCTGCTCTTCTCAGCAGTCGGGTAGTTTTAGAATTATTTGAAAGACTTACATTTCACCAATGTCTTAACTGACTTAAGGAATTTCGTAACACACTTTTTTCAACTTTTTAATAGTTATATATATCTCAGAAACGGTGACTCTTTAAGAGAAAAAGCGCTAAGATAATTGTATAGATAATTTCATGATCTACAATATCAGTCGGATCCATTTTTATGATAAAACTTACCGTATCGCTGAAAAACACAAAAAACCCATAAGTATTTGCGAACTTTGACCTTGAAAATTTTTTTGCAAATGTCGGATTGATGGGGAGTTTTCACATTTAATTTATAATGGTGTTCCGAACATTCGTACAATTTTAATCTCTATGCGAATTTTTAAACGACTTCAAAAAAGGAGTAGGTTCTCAATTCGGTTGTATTTTTTGTATCCTTGTATGTTTAACTTGACCGAGCTAGATGTGTTTTGCTTACATGATGATACCAAGAAGAATTTACTATGACGGTGTTTAATTATACAAACAGGAAGATCAATTTTCCTGAAAATATACCTACTAAGTATATGTAGTTACTACAACCTACAAACAGTGATGACATTGTTTAGTTTCTACGTACCTAATTGATTCTCATTTGCCTTACCGGTCTAAAATAATGCAAGCAAGTAAACAAGATGTACATTATACCTACATAATTAGTTTACACGACAAAGCAGATTACACAAGGAAACAATGGGAAGAATTTATTGCATTTATTTCCCCTTCCCTGTTTGCGATTGCCATACGTTTGCATGGGAAAGCTATGTTTTTTGTACACCGTTGTATTTCCCATGATTGTGTCGCTGGGAAATAATAAGTTGTTGTCAATTTTATATGTCGTACTGTGACTGTGAGTTTACAGTAATTTGCTTGTGTAATTTGCAAAATAGTTTTTTTTTTAGGAATGGGCTTGCTCTTGACCTCGATCACGCCTGATGGAAAGCGATGGATGAGGTCTATGTTGGAGCGAGCGTGCCCAGAAAAAGTCTTAAGGCACTGGTACTCCCACGCGTCGACGAAACACAGCAGGCTGCTTGACGCCGGACTCCGGTGGGCGGGTGGTCGCGAACGAGGCGGGCACTAGCCCTACCACCGCAAGGAAAGGATTGGCCAGTCTTATAAGGTGTTAGGTGAGACTGTCCAGGATGCGCCGAGCGCTCGGTTCAGTTGAGTGGCTGATGGAACAAATTGCGCTACACGAGGAGGCTCCTTCCTGCATCCCTAAAAGTTGTGTTGAGATGAAACGAAAATGGCGGTGTTGATTAAAGTTTTTCTTTGTTTTTTTTTTGCAGTTTAATTGAATATAACCTAGGGCAATACTTGTACCCTGGGTTGTATTGTACTCAATGAAACTGCAAAATTTAATTACCGTTTAAAATTTTTATTCAACTTTATTGCTCAAAATCTATGGTTATAAAATAAAAAGACAAGTCTACCTTTCAGATCAGAAGTCAATAGTCTAACAGTTTAGATTTATACGGACATCAATATGCTTTGTCTATTATTCTTAAGCGAGTTTATTGAACGGTTACAATTTGTCTAGCTTTTTTGCGCATACGCACGCTCGTAGACATCTAGTATTTTAGTCATTGAACTATAGATCATTTTAAGTGATCATCAAAAACATCAACCGCTACAGTTTGGTCTTATTATTAATCATGAGATTGTTAAAACAAGAGAACAGTGCCCATTGGTTACAGTCGCAGCTTGTGAGACGTGGATTCGGACCCAGGCTGGCACCTTTGTGTTATTTATGCTTTTAAAGAAGGCGAAGGAACACATCGTGAGGAAACCGGCATATCCTAGAACTGATAATTCGAAATACCAATCTGTAGATACTCACACTCACGTGGTACCTTTTTTTTTAAGGATGGGAAATCATCAAATGACTCCTTCCGCTCTGGGTAGAGCGGGAGGGAGTGTCAGACTCTTACTGACTAAAACCCATCCGTGTTCCTCCAAATGCCCTTTGCGTACCAGGGCCGCGGTGAATCTTTCGAACAAATTCCGCAACCCTGGCAGGCTCTGGCCCTAGCGAGCCCCGACTTCCAGGCATATCTTTGAGGCGCGCGTGGGACACAACGCGCCGTCCCTCTCACAGAGTGGTGACCTATGTGATGTGTCCCAGCAGTACAAATTATAGGCTAACTATGCTTATATCAATCATGTATTAATAAAATATTTGTTATCCGATAAGCAAAAACAAGTTATCGTAAGATTTGTAACAGACTTGTTAGTGTTCGCTCCATTGTTCTCTTGTCTCATGAAAGTCAATTAACTAAAGGTACTTAATATATTTTTTAATAATAATACCTACTCACCTATGGATCAGTGGTTTAGAAGTGGAAACGGTAACAAGCAAACAGACAAACTAGAGAGTTAATTTCACCATTCATGTGAGTATGGATTATGGACAAATCCAACCAGTGGTCAAGAAAACAAAAACTTAAATAAAAATAAAAGTATAGGTACATTTGAAATAATAGTTAGGGATGCGGTACAGAGAGTAAAGTCCCGCAAGGCCCGGTTGTTGTGTCCGGTGGGCAACTGCCTGATAGTTAATATTCGGACTGTTGTATATGTTCAAATCGCACGGAAAACTCTGTTACCGCGATGCAGGATTTCGTTATTAGTTCGCTTCTGGCGGGATAGATGGCGTTGCGGTTCTTTTTGTTGCCGTGCAAATTTCGATTCGTCAATTTTTTTGTGGCTGCCGTGTGTTGATGCCGCACAACGCTATAAACGTACATCAGGTTTAAGCCTAACCTCATGGTTAAGATTAACCTTCGAGCCAAAACAGGACAATACAGCTTGTTTGAACAACTGAATATCGTAATGAATCATACTGTTTTTATATTTACGACTTTTATTTATTGTTTGATTATGACGATATTTAAATGTTTTCACCATGATTAGGTTTTTAAGTCGAAAAGGAATGATTAGTCCTTGAAACTTATGAAATTATGCTGCGGGTGCGTTTGTATTGACAATTTGACGGTTAGTACCTTCAGTCGTCGAGTATTGCCAGAAGACAAGCCCACCACATTATTCTCTATTACCTACTGCAACTCCTGAGAGCTAGAATCAACAGTGGGGACCACCAGCCGGGTCAAAGAAGCTCGATGAGTACCGGGTAAAACGGGGTGGATAGAAATGCAGGTACCCAATAAAAAGCATAAAATATTTAATATTTATTTGGAAGTCGGTTGTATTTTTTTGTAAAAAGTTTTTTGTTGGTACAGACGGTAGAACGTAAATTATCTACCAGTTTTTGTGAATGTAGCTAGTTGTTAGCACGGGGTCAAAGTTAATGAAAATAGGGCTATTTTCAAAATGATTATTAAATTTCATCAACTGCCTAGTTTTTTCCCAACTATATTGGGGTCGGCTCCCAGTCAAACCGGATTCAGCTGAACACGGTACTTCTTGGCAAGACTGGTGTCAGATTTTCTGGCTTCTGACAATCCATAACTTACTGACAAAGATCTCCAAATGGCAGCCGGGACCAACGGCTTAACGTGCTTTCCGAGGCACGGAGTCTCGGTATGTTAAGATGGTCACCCATCCACAGACCAACCTTGGCAAGTGTTGCTTATCCTTGAAGATCGGTCCGTGCGGCTGTTACCATTTTTGCAATGAGCTCCTTTTTATTATTAAATTTAATTCTATGGAATTCGTGACCAAAGCATTAATTAAAACGTGGAGCATGTATTTATTAAATACAATATTTCAATCAAGAAATGATTAGTCAATAGGTACCGGGTAGTAGTTAATTAGCCTACAAAACGTGCTTCATCGCAATATTCTATATATGAGGCAATATTAGTTACTTAGGTATGTAGAAAAGTAGGTAAGTATATAAATATTTTTTAAATGAAATACATTATTTTTTTATGAAATTCCCCGGTGCTTATCAATTCCAGGAAAGGTTGACTTATTCGATAGTGCGTTAATATTATCCTAAAATACCTAATATGTAAATAACTGACACACAAGTAGTTCATTTTACATGTTTCAGCCATCAAAAACACATCAAAAAAGTATCAGAAATTTTGCATTTCTGTATTTTCTGTAAGTAATTCGAAAAAAAACGAAGTCTTGTATGAAAAGGAAATAGAAAATAAAAAAAGTATCTACCTAATATTTGCCAGTGACTTGCAAATGTGGCCAAACCATAAAATGGGGTGTTCCAAAATTAACGCAATATTTGAATTTGCTGCCATACCTTACTTTACCTACTGCACAAATGGCAGCAAATTCAAATCTTTAATTCAAATCGTTGGCAACCCCAAAAAAACTACACTTTTATCGCTGATAATTAAGGTTAGTAAAAATGGAGTAGGTACCATTTGAGGGAGCAGTCATTTTAGATTTAACATCATTAGATTTCTTTTTCTGGAGTTCTTTGAAATCAAAGGTCGATACAACAAGCCCAGAACCAGTGCATTGAAGTTTGGATAAATGTGGCTGAATCCAACGATTCAGCCACATTTATCCAAAATGGTATGGAAAATTTCTATAAAATAGTGAGTAGATTGTATGCAAAGCCTTGGAGACTATTTGCCCTTTGTGTTATTCCATACTAACCCTATCCTTTGAACTTTATGATTTAATAAAATAATTACAATGTTAAAAAGAAAAACTGTATTTTCTAGTTAAATCAAATCTTGCGTTAATTTTGGGACACCCTTTAGAATTTTAAAGACGTATTTGCATAAGCAAGACACGTGGATAGATACCGACTGGGAAGAGAGGCCAAAAAAAGTACTTACCAATAAAAATAATAAAAATAAAGATATTAGAAATAAATTAACATAGTATTATGAGAGATCGTACATACAGATTACTCCTTCTATATAACTGTAATAACGCCTTCATAACCATTGAAATAAACTTACTTCACAACCTAAGTAATCCTACGCATCATGACATAATTTAGCCGAGAGAAACCCGTTCACCCGCGAGCGATTAGCCGGCCATTTCTCATTTATTGTCCATTCAAGTAATCTGAAAACATAATTATTATTCCACACCACACATAATTTATAGCCCGATCGAACAGATAATAATCTCCTGCTGTAAAGTGGTGGTTGAAGTTTACTGACTCCAAGCGTGTAAACTAACATTAAATTGTCGACACGGATCGTGTTAATTAATTTACTATAGTAAATCTATACTAATTTTATAAAGCTGAAGAGTTTGTTTTTTGTATGAATGCGCGAATCTCAGGAAGTACTGGTTCGAATTCAAAAATCTTTTAGTGTTGGATAGCCCATTCATCGAGGAAGGTTTATATATCTAACATCACGCTATGACCAATAGGAATGTGACGCAGACGAAGTTGCGTGTTTCCGCTAGTACTTTATTTTTTATTGAGGAATGCGCTTGCTCTTGACCTCGATCACGCCTGACGGAAAGCGATAGATGAGGTCTATGATGGAGCGAGCGTGCCCAGAAGATGCCTTTTCAATCTTGCTTTGAAGGTAGACGGGTTATATGTGGAAGGGAACACAGCCGCGGGCAGAGAGTTGCACACTTTGGCTGTGCGCATAATAAATGTGGAGGAGAAGCGCTGAGTACGACTGGTTTTTTTTTTTTTTTTATGGATGGGAAATCATCAAATGACTTCTCCCGCTCTGGGCAGAGCGGAAGGGAGTGTCAGACTGTTACTGACTAAAACCCATCCGTGCTCCTTCTAGTGCCCTTGCTTTCCAGGGCCGCGGTAACTCTTTCGAACATAATCCGCAACTCTGGCAGGCTCTGGCCCTTACGGGCCCCTACTGCTATGCTGACATCTCTTTGAGGCGCGCGTGGAACACAACACGCCGTCGACCCGGGCCTGGCTTTGATCGGATGGCGAGCCACCCAACACTCGCCGTCCGCAGACCCGCCCCGGCGTAGCGCCTCCACGCGCCGCGCGTGGACGTGTGCGAGGGCTCTCGCCTCCAGATCCCATGGCGTGAGTACGACTGGTTAGGATATCGACCAAGTGCGGATGGTACCCAGCAGTACGTCTGGTATTCAGATGGTAAAAGGGCGATGGTGGGATCAGGTCGTAAAGTTCCTACGCACACTCTCCGAAGTACAGTCTGTACTTTATACATATATCGCCTGGGAAAACCAATTAAACCTATGCTGTCTGTGATCCCTGTCATTTGTAGATCTTTGACAGTCGGGCCAACGGCTTAACGTGCTTTCCGAGGCACGGAGGAAACTCATTTTAACTTCACCAATTGATTTTAAAGAACATAAAAGTTCAATCAATACACGTAAGGACAAATAATGAGGTGTACTATAATATTATGCAGAATACGAGTAGGTAGGTAGGTATACCTTACGCAAACACATATGTTAACTGGCATTGAACGGAATGCCCTCGCTAATAGAGCACAGTCTATAGATATCTGACTCAACCGTTACGTTTCCTATACAATGGGCTTTCTTTATTTTATTAGCGATAAATAACATAACATGCTTGTTTAGACTGGCACGTTTAACCGACTGCTAGAGTTTGGTTGAAGGTAGGTATTTTAGATTCAATGATATAATTGACTTAGAAATCACTATCATCTGCCTAGCCTTTTCTCAATTTTAATGGGGTCGGGTTTCGGTTTTAACCAGTATTTTACGGATTGTGATAGAAGTCTAAAACAATAAACTCGATCTAGTCTGTGGTTTTATGTAAATCAGGAAATGCAAATCAGTCAGACGAAGCATAAAAAAAAATACAGACAAGAACTTTTTGGTCTTCAGTTTTGATTAGGTATGGGTGAGACTCAACTCAGGTAAAAACAAGGCTTACGATCAAATATTTTTAGGCCCTGAATTCGGAATGACTTAGTCAAAGAATAAAGAATATGGAAGTTATTTTTCAACTGAAATACATTCGACAGTGATTCATAACGGAATAAACTTTCGATCGTATTTGAAATTTATAATTCATTTCTATTTGATCTTATTAGAAATCATACGAGATCAAGAACAGATGATACACTACATTCCCTAATCAATCCACATCGCAAAGAAGCAGATACTGAACCGTTAAAAGTCTCATGAGGTCACCGAGGTCATACAGCAATACAAATCTCGATCACAATGAGAATACACGAACACGGTTCTAGTATTTATATAATAGAATAGAAATACTCTTAATGCAGAGTTGGTTTCTATTAATATGTACAAATAGTACACCACACGAAAAATATATTAGGGGATTAAAAAAAGAGGGGTGTAACCTGAACAGTTTGTTTTTGTGGGACAACCAGTCAGATTTGAATAAATATTTTTACATTTGAAAGGCTAATTCTTGAGGATGCATAAAGACTTTAACATCACGCTAAGACTTGTAGAATTCCAGCAAATGATAATCAGAAAGAGCGCTAAAAGAAACAGAGGTAATACTGTGGCAAGTAAAATCATGGGGCATAACTAGCTAGCAATAGTTTGCATTTTCATTGGCACTTATGAGTTTATAGTCTTTTGCCTTTAGATGTCGTAAATGGCACACAATTTCCTACTTAGAAAAGTAATACGATCAAGAATAATCTGTTTATGGATACGGTGTTCATGCCGATTGGTTGTATTGAATTTCTATTCGAAAATATTGTTTATGTATAAGGAGACATGTTTAGTATCGAGTTTCATCAGAATCTATCCCATTCAATACATATTCTTGATAGCTTTTCTATGGCAATAGCTTATTGTGTCCTTTCAATTGAATTTAGTTTCAGGTAAATCTATGAAAAACTCATATTTGAATTAAATGAAGCAGTGCCAATGAAGTTCGTAGGAGAGAGAAAGAGAGACAGAATATTCTTCATGGTACAACAAAACAGTTACACAATTCTTTTGCAAGGAAAGCTCTTGCAAATTCATTTGAAACAGAAATAAAGTATCAATCTCTAAACAAAATCAATAACGAATATGGAAATAGAGATGACGTAGAAAAGTTGACGGCTAAATACTAATACCTATTAACCTTATTAATCTGCAGACAGATCAAACAGATCAGAAATTAAAGGTGAAAGTAACGCCGAATACACACATACAATGATTCCAATTTATTTGTCTAACGGTCAGTTACATGCTCATCACGGTCAATCAAAGTTAAATGGTGAATTAGTAACACCTAAGATATACCAAAATGGAAATAATTGAATTGAGTTTACAAATATCGACAAAGAAATTAATAAAAAAATGTTAATGGATATAGAGGAAGAGAAAGACCCTAGAAAAGACATGAAAGAAAAGTCAGTGAGTGAATGATAGCGTGACGGTACAAGAGATAATGGAAGGGAATGTGTTGCGTCGCCTTCAAGCAACATGGGACAAAGTTGGGAAGACAGTCAAATAACTAGAAAGAAATGCAAAATCTAATTTTAATAGAGGAAGAGGTAGAAAAAGACCAAAAGAAATGAGGGATGCTTTTTGTGTTAACACTAATGATATGAAAGAAAAGGGAGTAAATGATAGCATCGCAGTTGACAAATGAGAATTGAGAATTAAAAAGACGTGTTACACTGACCGCAAGTAACATAGGATTGAAGCTTAGTGCACTATTTAGTATTGACTGACGAATACCAAAGAATTGAGTGAGAAATATTGCAATATGACAATCTAGCGATCTACATCGCTCAGTCAAGTTGGCCGAATTTAGCAAACATCGTTTGGACATAGGTCAGAATTTTGAAACAACTGTTTCTGAATCTCAAACTAATGCTGTTAGCCAGTTAATAGATTTGAATAAGTTAATTTTAGTGTTTTAGGTATTTATAGATTGGCAAGAGATTTTTTAAATCATTCATCCATCACACTCGCCGACCGCTAAACTTTCTTTAAAGTGTCTTTTGTCAGCTTCCTGTCTCAAAAATACTATTTTATTTTTACACTGCTTTCTGACTAATGCACCCTAAAATGTCATCATCAGATTCTTTCGTTCACATCCTGCCATTTTTCACGTATGTGTCTACACATTTTTATATAATATCATTTAGATAGCTGTAACCTTAGAAAACAGGACGCCAGTCAAAATCATAAGTATTCTAATAATTATTATGTCTTACTCAAGAGTCCTAACAATACTAAGAGGGATCCTCGCCAGTCTTGGTAACAATGACGCCGAAGACGACGTAGATCGATCAAATGACATCATTAATTAAAATATTTACACTATCAAACAAACATGGTGATTCACAAACCTATATTAATGCCTCAATAGATGTGATTGAAAATAGTTTATATTGCTATGAAGATTCCAATGGATATTTCCTTTACTCCTGTCTGTATAGAAATAGTTGTCCTCTATTTATAGATATTCGTCCATTGTTCTTTTTTTTTTAAATTTGCTCTAACCTGTTATTTTCCTATTGTTTATTTTAGTTGTTTATTATTGTTTATAGGCTCGTGCTTGAACTATGTCTGTTTCACCTGGTGCAAAGTGAGTATGCAGTCGACAATGGTGAACGTTTGCTCCGCCTTGTTACTGTTTGATTATATATTGTTTGTAATATTATGATCTCATAATTGAAGAGCCTTTCAGAGAAATGCAAAACAAGATATTGAATACACGTACCTATATCTCAAACAAAGTACAATGCATCTATCGTCTTTGAAATTATACAAACGCTTGATTTTCAAACCACAGAATTTATTGGAATTTAGGCATGAGTTATACTACCACTTAAGAATGCTCCTGCACTTTGGTCTTTACCTATTCTATGCCTATCCCTTGTTTGAGGTGAAAAATCCAAAAATTAATTTCAAATTTATTTTAGACCTATTTGGGTCAAACGGTACGGTACGGTATTATGGGCATAGTCATTAATAATAGGAAGGCTGGAATATCCGCATTGGCGTACGTCACACCTGCAGGGTACACATTTCCGAAGCATATGACACAGGGGTGAAAATTTTGGCAGATAAGTAACATACAGCTGAAGTAGTCAATTAGAACGACGTTACATACGTCATGCCTTGTGCTTGATGACGAGCGTTGCCATAAACAAATATCCTCACACGGACCGATAGCTAGCAGATGGAGAAAATCATAAGAAACTGACAAATGCAGGAATTTTAACAGTGAACAGCATGTTACAAAATCTGTAACGATGTGTGGTCTTTTGGACCTGTCTAATGAGACTACTTTTTTATGAAATCTTTGCCAATGGATGATGATGAAGATGGATCAGCAAAAATTTTTTTTGCACTCATCAATGTTGTTGAGAAATAAGCATGAAAACATTTTGTTATGCAGGTAATGCTTAGCTTGGTTAATTCTTATCAGATACATAATTTATTCCTGACAATTACAAAATATATGAGAATTGGTAAAAATTAAGCAATGTATTTTTTGGTACTTTACAAAATCCAATGATCCCAATCACAATCGCATTTCGCGATAGCCGAAATTATCTTCGGTTCACTTACTGGCATCATCGGTACACATCGTAAGATGTCTGAAAAAGTTCAAGTCAACGACCGCAAATAAAGTGCACGACTCACCTTGCTCAAACCGAAACTTGCTTACTCCAAAACATTCGACACCCCACGGTGGCGGTGCATCACAACACGAAAAATAACCTGCAATACACGTTACATGTGCCTATCGATTTATTTATCACTTCTTATCTACAACACATATATTTTGATGTGCACACGCGATTATTTTAAACTCCAGAATTTTTACAATTTTATTTTCACTTGTCACTTTTCCCGCTATTTTTTTTTTCAAATCTGAGGGAGTTCGAAGTTTAAAAAGTTTTGTATCGCTAACGGCCAGCGTTTCGGCGAGTGACATGGAAACTCCGCGGGTGTTGGCACGATACTGAACCGCCGCGGCCCGGTCAAGTGAGAGCGCACATTGTGTCATCCATCAGTGTTCGGTGTGTTCCAGCTAAGCACACACGTGTGGGTAGATAAATAAATACTTGATACTTCGCTGAAGACTGAACTTGTCTTACTTTTGATAAAGGACAATGACACCGACTTGAAAAAGGTTCAGAACCTTGAAGAAGATATTGAGGACCATAACGAAGATCAATAGCAAATTGCAACGAATTAATAAAATACAGATTAGGGTATTAGTGGTTGGTATTTGTTAAAACTATTTTATGTTAATGTGTTTTAAATGGGACAGTACCTAACTTATTAGAAGATGATAAGTAATGCCAAATCAAATGAACTTGATAAGATGGTTTGATGCGTGAAACAGAAGTGTCGCAACCGTAGACAATAGATCGTAGATATTACGGGTTCCAAAGTGTAAAAACAATGCAGAACAGAACAGCGTAGCAACTGATAAAATGAATAGCAGAAAGAAAGCAGAAAAAATGTCTCAAGCAGAATTTCACCTCTGGGATGGCTTGAGTGGGTGTCAATAACAATAAGGATTAGCAACTGCTTAGATAAGACTAAACTAAGACTAAACTAAGACTTAATTATGAGATCTTCAGTTTGTAATGACTCACAAGTCTAAGATCTTCAGTTTGTAATGACTCACAAGTCATTACAAACTGAAGATCTCATAATCTTAAGTATATCAAACAAACTGCAGGTGTAATTTCAGCACACCACACTTTTCCCTATCTGTCTCTAAAGAGTTTTATATTTTTTATCACCAAACAACTCTTCAAGTGTTGACTTACATTTAAGATTAAAAGTCCGGTGAATCATTGAAAACATCTTAGATTTCAACTGTTCATAAGTTTACACTGTGAGACACAGAGATTCTGTGCTCGTCTATCCGAGTACTATACTCTGTACAACCTTACTTAAACAGCTGAGCTATAGAAATTTAACTCCTATTGGAATGGCCTACATGCTATGTGTTCAGCATGAGCGTTGGCAGACATTGGTAAGTGCGAACCCGTAAGGTTTAACTTACTTTTTTTTTAATTTCATTGACTGTATCATGGCATTTATACATCCATGAAGGTCAGAGGTCATTGATGTAGATTAATTAAATATTAATTGTAAAATTTATAAATAATTTATTGATGTTCTTCAGTTGCAAAAATTAATTAAAAGTTAGGAAATACTAGCACGATACATAATGTGACTTTTATGTTCGGATTAGCTAATAATGTATTTATCTAAGCTATCTCGCTATATCGCCTTATCAGTTGGTAAAATGTCAAATGAAAGCAATGGCATTGGATGAGCGAAATATTCAGGAGTGAATATATTTGTCTAATAGTGTTGGTCTGATAGCACATTTACAAGAAGTTGGTGTTATTTTTCATAAATCATTGCTTATTTGGTTGTAGTTACTTATGTATTTTTTTCTATTTGTCTTACGATTAAATTGTACGTGCCATATTCTCACCCTAATTTCGACGGGTAGAACACGCATTAATAAATTAAGCAACCTTCGAACAAACACAGCACATATTTTTTCAGTGCTTAGTTCTAATAAATTAAAAAAATAAACATTACTGCAATGATTGGGCAAAATACAATATATTTTCACTGACTATGACTATATCAAAAAACAATTAATACAATTGATTGATGGGATGGATGAGCGCTTTTAAAAGCAGCTTTTACATTGTCTAATCAGTACACATGATTTCTTCAATTTTCTAACTGGCATAAATCCTAAAACAATAGTCAAACTCGTATTTTCTACTGCACCTGCAGTAGAAAATCAAAGCAAAAGATGGGTATCTTCCAAGTTGCACCACAACATTCAAGCCAATATCTAAACTAGTTTAAATAAAGTGGATTCTTTGTTTTGTATGTTTGTAAGGTAGGGCCAGTCTAGTCTAGTCCAGCCTGCCAGGGTTCTGGGATTGTTCGAAAGTGTTACCGCGGCCCTAAAACGCAAAAGGCAGTTGAAGGAATACGGATGTATTCCTTCAATTGCTGTTTTTAGTTAGTAAAGCGTTTTGGGAATACATTCATTGTGCGTACCGCTAAGGAGTGGAATTCCCTGCCGGGGTCTGTTTCCTGATAGCTACAACCTGGGAGTCTTTAAGTCAAGAGTGAATAGGTTACTTCTAGGCAAGCGTGCTCCATCTTCGACCACATCGTCACTTACCATCAGGTGAGATAGTGGTCAAGCGCGTGCCTATCAATAATAAAAAAATTAAAAAAAGTAAGAATCTGACATCCCTCCCAATTCACCCAGAGCAAGATGAGTTATTTGATAACTTCACATCTTTAAAAAAGAAGATCTCAGGAAGTAAACCTACGATTTTAAAAAATCATTCACCGATAGAAAGCTATATTATATTGCCGAGTACCAAATTCTACTCTTTATATCACAGAAAATGCACGGTTTCAGTGTGATAGGCCAGGGGAGCGAAGCGATAAGCATATAGAGGAGCCCTACAATGTGAACTCGTAATCCTTCAAACAGCAAGCAAGCGTAACGTGGGAGTAATAGTGGATCAGCGACCTGTAAAAGGCAGTGTAGACACACCGAATAACAGGGCAGAACCAGGTGATGTACCTAATTGGATAAGGATAACTTCAGGGAGGCCTGCGTTCATGAAAAGGTCAGACAAATCATGAAATGGCCACCTTTACCTTCATGCACAAACTTTCCTCGTTAATCGTTCTTTTATTATTGTAGGCGCCAGATAAATGAAGAATAACCGTCATTGACCTTTCCTTATTAATATCTCTTCGTAGGTACCCCCGAACAGTAAATTATGAATCGTTTTTCATTACTAGAACAGTAAGGATCACGAAAGATGTCGATTCAGGACAGCTTTATCTCATTATTTCTGTTTTTGAAATTGTGTCAATAAATATAGGTGGGTCAATGACCGTTATTCTTCATTTATCTGGCGCATACTATAGTAAAAATCATATCCAAATTAATTCCCTGATTGAGAGGAAAAAGCGGAAAATCAGACTGAGGCAGACAACGACGTTGTTTTATAATTTTATTATCAGGCAACTGAGGCCCATAGATAAAATGCACAAAATTATCATAAACTAATACATATTAATAAACGAAATATATAGATAAGCAGTTTCATGATACACAGGAATATACTTGAGGTATATTATTTTAAGACCCATACAAGTTAGGCTAACTTAGTATAAACGGTACATAATGCGCTAAGGAATGTCGGTAGCAATACTAATTAATACCACTATTTGTAAACGTTGAATCACGTAGTAAGATTATGTAAATTACCTTCAATTTTTATCATTCCAGCGCATTAGCTATCAAGCATTATCTGAAGACAATTTAGATTAGACTCCGTTCATTACAAAACATCGGCACTTATCGTGTAAAATTTGAGGAAATTGGTACGAATACTCCTACTGTTACTATACAATTTTAATATGTTGGTTGCAGGTCGTTGCCTGTCAGCATATGAAATATAATTATCATAAATTTAGCACAACACTTAACAACTACTTCATAGATTGGACAAGGTTTGTAAATGGAGGTTCCTAGATCCTTAATCAGATTCATTACTCTTTATTTGCAATCAACAGTATATTGAGGAGCGCTAGTACAAACATGAGTTCCTCAGGGTTAATTCTAGGTCCATTTGTGTTTCCTAAATATTAATGGACCTTCTCTTCTTTTTTGTAGTATGCAAAGCTTGAATGATGAATCTTCTATTGTTTTGTGTTACAATATTGAAATGACGTACAGTCACATGAATACCACGAACATGATATTCCCTTGAACTTACAAGACAATATGCAGAAATATTGTTTGTCATAAAAAGGAATTACAGAAATTAAGAAATTCGTTGTTCTTTTGTCGTATGTTTAACCAAACAATGGTACTTCATTTTGAAACTCATTTGTGAGGCGTATTAAATAAATCTTTGTGTCACGTCTTTTGGAAAATTATCTTCTTTGTGGCCCATATCTTGTTAAAGTTTATTGTGTTTTTTAACGAACTGACTCTGCTAAGAATTATCATCAGTTGGAAGTTCAACATTCATTGATCGAATTGTATTATACTCGTAATGAGATAACGGTTGACATGATCAGAAAAAAGTTCCTAAAGTAGATCCTTTTTCTTGTTGTCACCATAGGTATAGGTACTCTCAGTTTGAGGATATCGCAGTGTTATGTCGGACACTTGCCGACGTTTAACCCCCAGTTCCTACCGCTACCATGAGTCGGAGGCCCGGAATAGTCCTCTGCAGGTGCGCTAATATTTCTTTCGATATTTCAAAATATATCATTGGGGATTAAATTTTCATCATGATCTTCCATTCCAGTCCTACCGAATAAAGGTTACTTATTTTAGTTGAAGCAACAGCTAATCTATTTTCTATTACTGTCCAGTGTCCATCGTAAATTAATAAACAAACCAGGGCCCTGTTTACAAACCGTTTGTAATGTCTGCTTCAATGAGCTAGCATTACAGTTCGAACGGTCGTCAATTAATATAAATTGCCAACATGCACTGTGGCTACTGATTGCTGTGCGCCTTTCTGTTCAAATCGTAATGTTGGTCACAAGGCCGCAAGCTTATTCCGAGTATGTGTTCCTGGATGTGAATCGCAGGTCGGGCAAAAAGTATCTAGGTTTTTAAATTAGGAATTTCGTTGTGCCCCGTGCCTCGCCGTTGGTCCTGCGCCAGATATCTCTCCGGTCGTGTCGGGTTGCCGTCCCATCGAGCTATGAGAGCAATGAAAAAGGGAGTGCATCTTTGTTTGCGCACACGCTTGTGCACTATAATATCTCCCGCTTCCCGACGGCTATATCTCCGTTGAGATTGCCGCCATGGCCGAAATCAGTCAGGAGGATTATATTAATATAATTTGTGTTGTGTGTGTTGACGACTGATTGCTATGCGCCTTTCTGATTATCGTAATGATTCTGTTGCTTGAGTTACGTCATGACGTACGTAGGTACTTACGTCAAATCTTGCCTAGACATTATTGTTTGCAGCTGCTTCTACAGGTTTATTGTTAACTGGATTGATTGAAAAAACGGAGCCGAACTTATCAATACAAATAATCATGAATGAGATTTTTTTCTGATTTGTGGATCTTGGTCAAGTATCGGTAAACTAATCAACTTCAAGGACTTTTAGATTATCATACGACCCAGCCTGTCCCTTGCTGTCCTCCCGAACTGACTCCGCTAAGCCGAGGTCCGTATCCCACAGGGGATGCCCTTAGCGAGCGGTCAGTAGTTTAGAATTTAGGTAGCTTTTTAGCCCTGTCTGGGGGCCTTAAATTAATTTGAGGTCACCACAGGATAGTCCGGTTTAGCAGTTGATAGCCCTAGCGAGCTAAATCTGCCAGTGGCCATATCATAAAAAAAAGAAATTTCTTAGATTCAACTTTACAAACGGAAATATTTTCAGTTTTTGGATAGAATAGGGCGAAGGATCAAAATACAAAATCGGTTGAATCTACAAGACTATTATGACATGGATAAAGTACCTGACACCTTTAATATTTCGAGGCAGATTGCTGAAGACGTATTGTTAAATACAAATAAAACTAAACACATTCTTCGTTACCATCAGACAATCACAAAAATGGCAAAATGGCCTTGAACAAAGATAGCTTCGATAACAATCAAGTAAAATTTAATATTATACATAATTACATATTCAAGTTGTGCAAAGACTTATGATTCACCTCAATAAACAGCAATCGACAGGTATTCAAGATAAGTGTTACCTATAAACATTTTTCTAGTAAATAACACACTCTATACGCTTTATCATTTACGTAAGTACCTTTATAATGATAATAAACGTCTTTTAGCGATAAAATATATAATTAAATGATTTGAAACGGAATCTCAAGGATTTGCCGACGTGTAGGAAAATCAATAAATTTTAGACGTGACATAATGTTACGACTCTTTTATTTTTTATGGTCGCTCAAACGCCGTTTTCTCACTATTCTAAAGACTAGTTCAGGTGATAATATTGTATGATACATTTATTCCTAAAGGTATAAGGACAAGTCTGTTATTACCTAGTAGCTGTCACAAAAGTCCACCGTCTGTCTAAGGACAAACATTTGTCATAAAATCAGATGTAACATGCTTTAAAAATAAATACATATGGCGTGGCGTGAATGTAGGTAGTAAGGAAGTTAATAAATTCCTTATCAATGAAATTGAGTTCTTTAACGATAAAAATAAGCTTTAAAAAACTCACTCATTCATATTATTCAGCATCGTCGCCTGCTCATGGTCAGCGACCACTTGCAACAAGTCCTTCTTCAGCTGCACTCCGGAGTCCTCGACCTCTGGCGTTATTGTTACTTGCAGGGTCACTGGCGTTTCTTGCGTGTCTGGTGCGTGCACTTGCGCGTCTTGCACAAGTATCTGGCCGCCTTGCACAGAGTTCTGTTCGGGTGCGGCCTGATCCACCACTTGCACTGAGTCCGCCATTGTAGCAACGAATCCGAATTACCGAAACCTATTTGTTAATTTGTTGGTTACTTTAAAGTGTTTTTGGCAGCTAAATAAAAGTAAAAAAAAATAATTTGAAATGTAAAAATATTGCAGGAAAATATTTTATTTATCAATAGTTTATTTAAGTTGTGCAAATAAATTATTGAGCTTTTGCTAATAAATTATTGAGAATTCCTTAGTAAATTATTTATTTTTGTTTCCTTCGAAATTTTATTTAGTTGCCAAAAACCAGTTTTAGATCCACTCGCGATTAAATTTTTCAAAACTACGATATTTTTAAAATAGAACACTGATTTGCCCTTGAAAATAGGCCGAAATTGATAATTATTTTATTATTAGGCAATAATTATTATTTGAAAAAATATTTATAATAAAAGTAAGGCTTATTTCCTTACAAGAATCCGATGCCAAGTGGACGATCATCGGTAACTTATCAGATATAAAAAATAATCCTCTTATCATATCTACAGTTAATTGTTCCAATCAATAAGTAGGTAATTCACATTTAACATTCTTACTATAAAAGGTAATAATTTGCGCCGCGATAATAATTTGATAAATCATTACGTGCATCACAGTTTTCATATTAAAATAAAATGTTTAAGCACATAATTGAAATAACTGAAACCCTGAAAAGGGTCATTGTACTCATCATTAAAAACAACTTACTTACCAATTATGGAACAAATCCTAAAATCGCGAAAAAAAAAATCAGATGCTCCATACCTACATTTTACGTTCACTTAGTTCATTCGAGGAAATATATATTTAACTGACGGTTTTTTAGAATTTGAGAAGTAAATTGTGCCACACACAGGAGGTGTAAGAAAGTTTATTTTTTCTTCTCAAAATCATCTGATATCTTTCTTGCAACTCTAAATGCAACTCAGCAAGTTTCATTTAGCGCCATCTGTTGGGCAATAGTGAACATATTCTGCGTCAAGTTACCGCCCATCGGTTGTAGTTTTCCTGACACTATGTGGAACATGTTAGTTTTTCTATTCATTAATAGATGGCGGTAGCATTCGTTCCAGCAAAAAAATAAAGTATTTTGTTTTTACCCAACTGCCTCAGGAGGGTAATGTTTTACCTTTTAATTTGATTAGTCCTATCCCTAGCAAACGAACATTTTAGCTCACAATCTCTCTCTGCTGTATATTGCGATCCTCTAATAGACCTAGTAGAAAAAAAAAACAAATCTGATTGACGGTGAACTACGATTTCGTATTGGAAGATGCTATGGCAACTTAGAACGAAATTAAAATTCCATTTTATTATTGAAAACAGCGCCATCTAGTTTTTAGTTAAGGGAAACAAATTGCGGTGTTGCTACGGTTAAATATATTTTTTTTTTCTGGGAGTTACTTTATAATAAGAAAAATAATATAATTTCATGATCTTCTAATATAAAAATAATAGAATATATGAATTAGTACATAATTAGGTTTTTATTATGAGCTTTAATAGTGAAGAAGTTATATTTTGGTATTTAAGGGTGAATTTCAACAAGAGATTTTTATGTATCATTTCGGTGGGATTTTTTTATTTCAATGCAATCTATATATTTTTAGTGACAAATAATACTTTAGTCTATTTTATAACATTGTGCGTGAGTGGACATCAAATATTATCAAAACTTACATAAATATTTAAGGATAAAGTTTTAAGAGTCCACTGAAATTAAAAGTGTCCACCGAAATGATAAAAATTACCACCGAAATGATAAATCCACCGAAATGATACAGCTAAGAACAACCGTGCCCCCAGCCAGGGTTCCGTACTTTGTTAGGTTTGATTTCCACAAATTTTAGATAAACACTGAGACAGGACAGTACACAGTTTTTTTAATATCATCATTAATATACAGATATTACAGTTAGTATTATTACATATATCATTCTTTGAGGTTACAATAACCTCAAAGAATGATATTAATGTAATGTAATGTTTATTATGATATGAATGAATAGTTTCTTTACTTTTATAACCTTTGGTAATTTTTGTGGTTGTTGTTGTGTGAAAATGTTGGAAAACTTTATCGTAAATGCTGGTAACCTTAAATAAATATTTTTGCTTGTTTATGTACTAATACTAATTTACTTGATATATTTTCAAAAGAATCAACGTATCGCGATTAGAAAGCTTAAAGTTTCTGATTAATATGATGGTTGCATTTGTAAGTTATGCCATTAATAGTAATACCTAATGTCTACCTATTGCACTAAGAGAAAAATGCTAGGTATAATTTAGTTAAATTGGTAACGAGAGGAGAATAGTGTTTCTACAGGTATATCAGTAAAACTTCTAAAATTAAATCAACTCTTATATTTTTAAAATACAATAAATGAATAAGAAACATTATAAAAATATCTTAGTAGTAATAGCTTAGTACTTTTAATCCTTTTACATAAACGTATGAAACATAACAGAAACCTGAGATTGAGATCACTTTATTCTTAAATTACTACAACAATAGAGAAACGTACATATCTAAATAGAACAAAAAACAACAAAGTTTTGTTCTACCTATAACTATAATTCGCAATTATGTATAAGTAATTCTTATACCTAATGCGAATTATAGTTATTCCAATAAAACAGTCTTTCTGGGTACGTATTTACGAGTAGGTTCAAGTATGTAGCTTAAAGATTAATTTTTCATCATGTCACTTTAAATCACACAATTATTTCTCAAATTCACTAATCAGCCTCTTTTCATGACTATAAATATAGGTTTTTAATTTAGATATGTACCTAATAAACAAATCTTCTTTAATTATCACACCACAGCACGTCTTTACTATAATTATTATAGTCATCAGTCTTCTTTAATAAGTTTAACTTCCTACCTAAAACAAGTCATGCCATTAAATGACAGCAAATATTTAAAAAACTAAATATACAATAACAAAAATCAAAAAATATTCAAATCAGAACTGGACGAAGACGAAGATAATCTTCTTACTTTTCTCTTCTTGGCTGTAATCATGATTTCTTCTTCGCTGTCAATATTTCTTGTCCGTTCATACTTTTCAATAATTTCAGTATCATTGTTTTCAAAAAATGAACACGATGGAGTGCTAAATTCATTGAAGTTTTCATATTTTTCGAGCAATGATTTGGGTATTATCGATGATTCCTGCTCATTCTCTCCTTTTTGATTATTCATTCCATCAAAGGAATGGGATGTTGAGGGCTTAATAATTGATATTTCAATGTTTGTGATTGAGTGTGTGTGTGGTTCATGTATGAAACTATTCCTTTGTAATTTTTTGGAAAGATTCTTTTCATTGAATGGCTTGGGACGTAGTACTAATTTTTCTGACAGTTGAATTGGACGCAGATGTGCTATATTTGTATTATTTGCAAAATTCGTTGATTGAATCCCAGTGAAGTCATGAAAACCTAAATGCTTGCCGTGAGGGCACCTAATAGTTTTATTTAGGCATTCTCTTTCAATACAGGACAGATGTCGAAGTGCCAAACGGTTTCCTGACTCTTTAGACCAAACAACTTGGTGAACTTTCATAGTTCCCGGAAAAGTCTTTAAGTCTTTGGGCAAGAGCCAATCTTTTTCTGTCACCTGATAATCTTCAACTGTTTCAATTTTCACACCTTTAACATAACACTGTAGGTTTTGTACCAGCGATTCAATATTGGTAATATCATGTTGATATGAGACTTGTTTATCTAGCGTTCTCTTTAATACTCCACCCACTCCATCTGCTGCGCTTTTTCCATGACCACACTCACAATAGTTCCAAATTATGTGGGTCAGCATCGGACAATAGGAGGATAACTGAGTTATTATATATAATATATTTTTATTCCTGTATTGCGCAGATGGTGAGTCAGAAATAACGTAAAGTTTACGAACCAGAGGAGTAGTTATCTCAATTTCTTGCAAAACAGGAATGAGGTGTGCCCATACTGCAGCAGCATCATGCCTTAAAGAGGTACTTACAGTACAAAATGACTGAGTTTTGCAAGTTTCGTTGTCGAGTTTGAAATATATTACGACAGTATGCAAAGTGAACTGTTGTCTGCTACCACCAAAATGAAGGGATTGAATTTCGGATCCATATTTGGCATTATAATTTTCACTGAAATCAATTTGTATAATACAGTCTTCCGTAGTCATATTTTCTTTTAACGTTTTGAAAGCTTGATTTTGATTTTTATTATTGACGCAATGTTTAAGGAATGGTTTCAGGCTATCTTCGAATTTTTTTATTAAATCTAGTGGTTTCACCCAACGCCTTACTTTTTCAACTTTAATAGCAGATTTTTCTACATTATTTTTGACATATATGCTTTTATTCTTCTCCCAACCCCAATACGCTATGTTCACTTCATTATTAAACTCTTGATAATCAATGTGTCTATTTTTACAACTTGAGCATATTCTTTGCAGACAATCGATGTTATCTTTACTACAACATAGGCTACTTAAAACGTCGGATATTGTATTTTCTTTGATAAGGCGGTTTCTTTTCATAGATTCAATCAAAAGTTTCATATTTTCGTGCTTTTCACATAGGCATGTATTTCGTGCATTCACATTTGGTTGAGTGACCCAGAAAGGCTTCATTCTTGAAAATGTTGAATAGCTTATCGGTGGTTCTCCTGATCCCAAATATTTCAAGTGTAAATTTTTAAGTGTGTCTGTCAATAGTCTTTTTTGTTTTTTTAATCCATGTCTAGATATGGTGTCATTTTTTCCAGGACACAGTGTTGAATTTTCATCATCTTCTAAAAATTTCACCACCCTCCTGAGAATTCGATTTTTTTTTTCATCAGGTTTTATGACTTCTACTGCTGGTTTTTCTCCTTTTTGGGTACTTTTCTTCAAAATCATATAATTGCTTTGTAGTCTGTTACACCTTTTTTTGAACATTTCTTTTTCCTTAGTGACCTGTAATAATTTGTTTTGTAATTCTGTTATTAGCTTAGTTTTAGTTTTTTGATATTTTCGAAATTTGTCTTTAAGTCCTCGCTTGAATTCTACAGATGTAATTGACGAGTCTGAAACAGGGCTGTTGGGGCATAATGTTGACTCGATACTACTTAGATTTGATGGACATGTTATTCGTTGTACGCCACTTGGTTGTACACAATGAGTGCCAGTTACTACATTGTCATCAATATGATGTTGATTATATTTCGTCGCTTCATTCTTCAGATATTTTTTACCATGTAGTCCCCTTTCCTTGCGCTAGCAACTACGCACGTCTATTTAGAGTTTTTTTTTTTTTTTTTTTTTTTATAAACTGGCAACATCGTACCCCACCTCGCCGTGTCGGTCAGTTGTAACCGTCATTCTTTTTTCGTGCGCAGCAACGAACGGACGTCTTCAAAACTAAATAAGTAGTAGGTAAGTTTAAAAGTATATTTACCAAGTATTGTTATATTTAGAGAAAATTGAATTCAAATTCAAAATATTTATTTGTCATATAAAATGTTGACCATTGGTGGAGTAATTTATAATTAAGTGTTTCACTATGTGCTGCCTTGCTGGGCATACAAATGTTGTACAAACGGTTTGTACAAACAGGTGTAATACTCAAAAAACAACAAGTTAAATCTTTACACATAAAATATAAAACATAAATTGACAGCGGCTTAACAGTACACATGTAAAATTATGCATTACTAGAATAAAATACGAAGGTTAGAAAATAAGGCTTATCGTCGTCGAATAAGAGGTTTTTCGTCATCAGATTCGGAACAAACTTCAAGTAAGTACATAATATATTTCTCATTGTTGGTGTTTGAAAAGTGATAATAAAAAGTAAAAATACTGCTTGGAGCCTGGAGGTTGCCCGAGATGGTAACAAAATGGCTAAATACATAAGTTACTTTACTAAGTAACCCAATAATACCGGGAGGTTGTCCGCGATGGCAACACGAATGTTTAATGGTACCGGGAGGTTATCCGAGATAACACGATGGCTATAAATGGAACAAACATGGTTTCTATGAACTAGAATCACGTGTGAAACTGTTCTTATGTACTCACGAATTCTTTGCCGAGTAAAGTTGTGACTACCCTCATAACTTACGAAAAATGTTAACAGGTCCAAGAGACCCCCCTGAACGGATTACGAAATAAATGTGTGCAATACAGCGTCTATAAGTCTGCCTGGAGGGTAACCGCGAGTTATACACGATGGCTAGACATGACGCAAACAATCTAAGCCTGGAGGTTGACCGAGAGTCATACACGAAGGAAAAATAAATGTGTGCAATACAGCGTCTATAAGTCTGCCTGGAGGGTAACCGCGAGTTATACACGATGGCTAGACATGACGCAAACAATCTAAGCCTAGAGGTTGACCGAGAGTCATACACGAAGGAAAAATACATATACCTACCTATGTAGATACATTGTGAGCATTTAAAGAATTTAAAAACTCTGTCCCTGAAAATGTGGACACTGGTGGACTTCGAACCAGATTCATCACCACCAGAACCACCAGCGAGCGAAGTGGTTCCTACCCCAGAAGTTGTGACCAATCCACCCAAATATTTTGGCGGCATTAGGCGAAATCACAGACGAGACACCGGAATTTGGCGAGAAAATTCATAAAAATCTCGCTACAATACTTACCATTTATTTTATTAAATATACCTTAAATTAACCTTTGCTAAAAAAAAAAGGGTACTTATGACAAAAGAAAATAGGGAGATTCTTTTGAGAAATTACCTCATACTCAAAAACTGCCCGTTACTTCAAGCACCAACGCTTAACCATATGGTTTCTGCGGCCATACCGGAATCTGTTAGATTTCGGGAAAAGAAAATGGCCGAATTTTATCCGACTTGCAACGATTACCTTTCAGAAAAAATTAAAGCCTCTAAGGCTATTGTAAACCAGGGGGGGGCGAGGGGGTCACAAACGGTCCAACTACCGAGTCTCCCCCTACATTCAGCCAGTCGAAGATCAACTACAAATAACTTGCTCCAACACGACGTCATTGACTCAGGTACATGCAGTCAGAGTTAAGTTTTATTATGATTGCTGGGCAAAAATCACCGATAATATGACAGTTCTTAGATGGATTAGTCAAGGTGTCGATATCCCTTTATCAGATGGAGTACTACAACCCCATAGTACAACCAAAACATTTTGGTCTAAACAAGAGAAATGTGATATGGCGATCGCCATTAACAAACTCATAGAGCTAGGCGCGGTTAACGTTTGTGAACCTATAAAACACCAGTTTATATCTCACATATTTTTATCACATAAGCCAGACGGTGAAAAACGATTCATCTTAAATCAAAAATCATTTAATCAGTTCTTCAAAAAATGTCACTTCAAAATGGAAGATCATAGGACCGCCTCTAAACTTATTCCAAAAAATGGTTTCCATGCAACAATAGATCTTAAAGAAGCCTTTTTTAGTTTCAATAATAAAATCATTTAGAAAATACTTGCGTTTTCAATTCGAAAATGAAAAACCGGAAACCATAACATACGAATTTAACACCATGCCATACGGTCTTTCCATTGCTACTAGTGTTTACAAAAATTATGAAGGAGGTTAACCTACCTTAAGGGACATAAATCGGTCATATACTTAGATGACATCTTATGTATCGGAAAAACTTACACTGAGTGTCTCAGTAATGTTATCGAAATTTTACGTGTTAACTTGTCTCGGTTTTGTGATAAATTATAAAAAGAGCTCATTTATAATACCCCAACAAGAGTGCAAATTCTTAGGTTTCATCTATAATAAGACAACCCTTTCGGTTTCCTTACCTAAGGACAAACGTCGTAATATCGCGCAGCTTGTTAAAAAGTTTATTGGTTTACCTCCCTGTACCATAAGAGAATTCGCTCAGTTAGGTAATCGGCGTTCTCACAGCAGCGTGCCCTGCCGTCAAATACGGGTGGCTATATACCAAAACCCTAGAGCACCAAAAATACATTTTAGTGAATAGATTTCATAACGATTATAATTCTAAAATAAGCCTGGAACGACACATACTTAACGATTTAAATTGGTGGTCACAAAATATATTTACATGTTCAAACTTCGTCGACACCCCCGATTTTGAATTGGAAATATTTTCCGATGCTTCGAATACAGGGTGGGGAGCATTTTTTGATGGTAATCGCGCTCATGAATCATGGAAGGAAAGAGAATATCATATAAATGACTTAGAGTTATTAATAATAATAATAATAATCATTTATTTCGGAATAAAGACATCCATATTTTGTTAGTACAATTGCGAGCTTACAACTAGGTTTCAACTGGGTTTCTTAGCACTAAAAAACTTCACGAAGGAACGATCAAATTGTTCCATATTGTTACGAGTTGACATTAACACAGCGTTGAGTTATATTAATAGAATGGGAGGAGTACAATATCCTCACTAAAACGATCTTGCTTATTAAATTTGGCAATGGTGCGAGAAGCGGAATATATGGATATTCGCATCTTATATTAATACCAAACAAAACATCGAAGCTGATATTGAATCAAGAAAAATTAACCCCTATATAGAATGGGCTTATTAGATCAAGCATTTAAAACTATCATTCGTAAACTAGGTCAACCTGTAATTGATTTGTTCGCTTCTCGCATTAATGAAAAATGTGATTTGTACGCATCCTGGTTTCCTGACGCGTCGTTTGTCAATGCATTTACAATTAATTGGAAACACAATTTTTTCTACGCTTTTCCCCATTCTCTTTAATTCTTAAAAGCCTTCCGACTTAATATCCCCTTAGAAGCTATAGACCTCATGTTAGCGTCGCTTTCTGATAACACCAAAAAATAATATAGCGTCTCATACAAACTCTGGTGGCAGTTCTGCAAAATTACCAAAATTGATACTTTGAGAGCACGGTAGCAAAGGTATCTCTTTTTTGACAACAGAGTTCAATAAAGGCGCCTCGTATGGATCTTTGAATTCCCACAGATCCGCACTCTCGTTACTATTGGGCAACAACGTCGGTTCTGATGAATGCATCAAGCGGTTGTTAAAAGGAGCCTATAAACTTAAGCCTAGCAGGCCAAAATATACATACACACCTGGGATCCGCAATTAATTTTAATCTCGTTTCTAAATGGTACTCGGAACCGAAATTTAGACCTAAGTCAAGTGACCAAAAGATTCGTTATTTTACTGGCTTTATGTACGGAACAGAGAGTCCAAACTCTTAACCTAATAAAACTGGAGAATATCAATATCTCGTCAAATGAAGTAAAAAGTAGTGATAACAGACGCTATCAAGGCTTCTGCTCCAGGAAGAGAACAACCCGTACTTTTTCTGCCCTACTTTTAGAAAATAAAAATATTTGCCCTGCTGCCGGGTACTCACAGATTACATATTTATTACAAAAAATCTTAAGAGCTAAAAATATAAACAACTTAATACTAACAATTAAAAAACCTAATAAAGCGGCCACAGCTCAAACCGTAAGTCCATGGATAAAATTGGTATTATCAAAAGTGGGGTCAATACATCAATATTCAGTGCACACAGTACACAGACACGCCTCAACTTCTTCTGCAAGCTCGACAGGTGTGTGCATTGACACAATACGTAGAAACGCGGGATAGACCAGTCGTTCTCAAACCTTTGTCAAGTTTTGTAAAGTTAATGAAGCCGAATTTGCAGAATCGGTATGCTTATAATTGTAACTAGTTGTAAGGAATTGATTGTAAATCAAACGCATAATTATTATCATAACTTAAAAGAACATTCTTTATTTTTTCAATAGGTACCTATGTACTTAAAAGTAAATAATTAATCATTTGAAAAATCCTTGCAATTTATTCAAATGAACCAGCAAATCTCATTATCTCTTAACATCTACATGGTAAAAAATATCTGAAGAATGAAGCGACGAAATATAATATATGATCAAACGAACTTCCAAGTGAAGTTCGATCATTATTATATGAGTCGCTTCATTCGAAGATATAATTTCCCGACCCACCCTAAAGAACCCTGAAGAGATTTGCAAAAATCATAACTATAATCATCTCTAAAATAATGACGGTTACAACTGACCGACACGGCGAGGTGGGGTACGATGTTGCCAGTTTATAAAAAAAAAAAAAAAAAAAAACTCTAAATAGACGTGCGTAGTTGCTAGCGCAAGGAAAGGGGACTACATGGTAAAAAATATCTTCGAATGAAGCGACTCATATAATAATGATCGAACTTCACTTGGAAGTTCGTTTGATCATATAATATTGGAACCAATTGTACTATCGCTATTCATCGGCAAGCAGCGCCGAGCCGAAGATGGATTCCCTTGACGAGAAGTGCTTGGACCAGGATTGCTATAGTCAAAATTTACAAAATTTTGATGCGTTGATAGCAGGGTTTGTCGTGGACTGCTTGTGTATACCCGATGAAAGCTTCTAGCTTCTGTAGTATTAGAACGTTGGATTTGGATATTCGTACTAATACTATTGCTGTTCAATCGTAAGCTGCGCCGTAAAGTAGGCAAGAAGGAACTGTGACAGGAAGTGCTTAGTCCAGGACCATCACTTTGATCCCCAATTGTCTCATCCAGAGGGTTAGCACGAGCCGCTATAGGAGCTGGAGCTGCTCTATTTTTTTTTCTTTGGTAATAAGCAGCAGCACTTATTTTGTTTTTTCTTCTTAGAATTCTTAATTTTTTAGGGGTCATTAGATGCCTTGAAACAATTAATCCCGCTGCTTTTTTTCTGGCATACCTTTCTCTGTCTTTTCTCAAAAACTCTTCGCGTGAGACTTCATTGCTCTTAATTCTCTCTTTTCTTCTTCTTTCATACAACCTCCTTTTTTCCAACCTTTCTTCTCTAGTCTGTTGCTTAGGCCGCGGCATCCTAAAATCAAAATACACGCTTTTCAATTTTCTTCTTTCTCATATCCACAGACATACATTCATACACACTATACTATGATCCTATAAAATACTATACCTTCAGATACACCACGCGCTCACACACTAGCTCTCTTGCATTGACTCAGACAAACACTCTCACAGGCAATTTCTCATCACATAGGTATATCTCTTTTTTTTCATATAACGTTTAAATGCTCTTTAACTTATTTGTTATATCTTGTAAAATTAAGAAATTTTGTAATTATATCAAATATTATTTATTATTGTTATTTACTCGTAATAAATGATATAAAAATAAAGGTAAGTGACTTATATTGAAGGTAAACCCTCGAAATAATTATTTTGTTGACAATTAGTAGGTATAATAATCTACACTGTGGTGACCCACACACTCATCACATTTTCGTTGAGCCGAACAAATGTGTATCTAAAGTATAGTAAACATGTACTAACTACATAGATATATGTATATATTATATATCTTAAGCACAAATATTACACAACAAATACACCTAAATAATCTAATCGACACTCTAGGTAAAAGTAGGTACATTACAAAACTATGACTTTGTATTTGACACCAGGATCTCTAAAACTTTATGTTTTTATCATTTCGGAGATACTTTTAATTCCGGTGGACTGTAATTGGTATAACAGTCCACCGAATCCACTGAAATGATAACACTGAGATGATAAAATAGAGGTTAGTTCTACATTTAACTCCGAAAAAAAATTATTTAAAAAATATGAACACTACTCAAACAAAACAGTACTTACTGCGAATTTAATACACAATTTTGAAACAAATTAAACAAATCTAGCACGAGTTATAACAGCCACCGAAATGAAACTATTTTTGTCCCCATATTACTGAAATGATAAACTTACTTTTTTGGCGGGAAACCGCAAGACGTTGGGACCGGTGCGTTCGCGCCGAGAGCTTAAGCCGGACTGATCCGGAGTGAGAAAAGGTGAAAGGGGCGTAACAACGCAATGTTGATGTGGCTATTCTACTAAAACTTACTGTCCTCTGAAATGATAACTTTTTTCCAGACAAAAGTTGACTGCCTGTCAAATCCATGAGAAAGAAGATAAACAAACAAAAATTGTTTTATTTGATCGAATATATTATAATTTAATGATAACAAAATCAATTTAAATCCATATTACGAATGTATTTGCAGGAGAAGGTATGTTATGAGCGGAATTGGGTTCAGGACAGGTCACCGTGATGATAAAATAACACTTTGTAATTTTTTTTTTGGGTATATTAGAGGGTAGATACCAATGATTTTTTTTGCCAAGGTAGAGAAATACTTACGTTGTTGAGAAAAAATATATAAAATTAATAATCAGCACATTGCACTACCGTTCTCAGGTTTGCCGTGTATTTTTTTGCTTGGGCAATTCACCCTTAAACGTGCAAAAGTTTGTTTTTGAATGGTCACACTTAAATTGCAAATGGCTGCGTGAGAATGTACTTAACTGCTCATGCGCATTTATTTTCCTTTTGCAATAGAGTTTTTGTTGTTTCGCTAGTGCATCTGCAGGTTGAGTTGAGCTTTCGTTTCTCGATGTTGTTGAGCCGCGTTACAATCCGTTCGTACGTTCGTGTTTTGTTGTGTTGTGTGTGTTGTTGTTGTAAACAACTGGTGCAAAGATATCAATAATGTTCTCACTGGCCAAATAACCTTTTGGAATATTAACGATTCAATGAAAGAAAAGGCTAATCGGCACTACCTTAATCATAAGGGACGAAAAAGGCGAACATAAAATTTTATTGTAAAATGTGTGTAAAATGTTTTTCTAAATAAAATGGTTTAATATTCAATTATGTGTTTTTTTTCCTTTATGTGGTACGTATGTTTGTAGTATATGTATAGCGGATACACTTATCTCTCTACCTAATATAAAGGATCAGACAGCAGCTATACACCTACCAACCTATACATTTACTTATATAAATTAGTTCCCTTAACTAAAAACTAGATGGCGCTGAGTTCGACCACTTCCTAGTATTAAAAAATAAGGTAGAGTTGCCAGTCTATAGCCAGTATACTATTGTAGTCTTTGATTGGAAGTGTCTTTCGACAAAGGAACTTTTAATGAAATGTCATCGTCCATTGATGACTTACTAGATTCTAGATTGTAGAATCTAACTTCCCTAGCCTAGTCTATAAAATTTACTAAAAATATTGCGATTTTTATAAAAAGAAGCAATTAGCACATAGGGTTGGCGCCAGATTGCACGTTCAGGACATTTCCCTTACCCGAAATATAAATTATGAATGGATGACCACTACGAGAAAGTGTAAAGGATCTCGATAAATGCAGATTCAGGACAGCTTTATGTCTTTTTCCGATTTTAGAATTATGAATGTAAAAAAAATTAGGTAAGTAGTCGCTATTGCAATTTTATTTGGTGCCAACGTGGCGCCAACCATATATATATACCACGGATCAGAAAAAAACAGTTTTTTCTGTTCCGTGGTGTATCCTGCTGTCTACCCACGATTTCTAAATGAATTAAGTAGCTGAAATCTTTCAAACTTAGCATTAAAGTAGGTAGGTACCTAGGGTTTGACACGGACTAACTTCAAATTCTCAATTCCGAATTATTTTGAGTGGGCGCCAAACGCTTCACACATTATTTTACTTTTATGATGTGCCTAACCTAACCTAACTGGTCGTCCGTGGTCGAGTGGTTTAGGGGTTTGCCTTGTGACCCGGTGGACGTGGGCTCGATTCCCACGGGAGGCATACTTTGTAAAGTTGTTTCCAATTTGACTAAGACATTGCAGGCTTGAATCAACTGTTTGTTTGATAAAAAAATGATTCCCTGCTTTGGAAGGCACGTATAAGCCGGTGATCACGGCCGCCAAATGGCGGTCGTCAAACCATGTCAGAGGCCCTTGAGGCGATTTTGAAACTCTGACACTAGGGTGTGTGGGGTCGTTAGACCTTACTACCCACACGAAGAAGAAGGTGCCTACCTAATTAATTTGCTTGACAGTTCATGGTTATGGCATTCATAGAGCTTCCTGTTTTATTTTCCACTTCTTTGATTCCTTTCTTTCTATAATCAGAAGCTTTATATTTTGCTTAAAAAAATATTACCGAGGTAGGTACAACAAAGCTGAATGACGCGCTCCATGATGCCAAGGACAGACACTGATGGAGAGACATTGTAAAGCAGTGATTGACCACTCATCGGGGGACTCACGACCCTCAGCAATGAAGAATACGACGCGAGGAGTATTTATAATATTAGTTTATAAATTGTAGCAATATTTTCCAGTTGATAGAACCCTAGAGTAGACTATCAAAATGATGTCCTTCTCCTTAAACCTTCAGCAAACCTGTAAACCTTAAAGATGGCACCAGCGCCAAGCGAGATAAGAAATAACACAAAGTCCATAATTAAATTACTTTATTACTTCACAAATGATCAATAATTAAATAGCGTTATCTCTAACTGTGGGAACGCACCTATATGGTCGTTGGAACGCACCTATAAGGTCGTTGAAACGCACTTACGCTAGGGCTGTGTCAGGCCGTAGGTCAGAGTCGAAGGCGACAACCTGACACAAGACACGTGTTGACACATTATTGTGGTGTGTGGGGAGGTTTCATGGTTGACTTAATTGGACGGAATCGTGGCTCTGTTATTTGGACCTTGATACAAATTGTAGGTAGCCATGTAACTATTAAGTAGTTGCCATTAGAAAAGCATTACTTATAAAGGTTCCTATTAATAATAATGCCGTAACAGTGTCTTGTAGCTATGCGGACCAATAAGAACTTACTGTGCAAAAACATAACACACCTTTTTAGGCAGTTGTGTGAAAACTAACAGTCTTGAAAGTTACGTCAAAGTTTTTTCTCTTAGGGAGGTCGCTGTAGACGATTTTTGCATCGATTCAGTAGCAACTTTTGGACGTTTGTCGCATTTCTAACGCTCAATTAAATCGGAGCAAACGTGCGACTGTATTGATGCTACGAGTACATTGCCAATAATGCGCGACTGCTTGAATCTAAACAACAGCGTCAATAAACGTTCACAATAGACACTGCAGCTCATCACAGTTATTTGCGTATTGTCATATATAGGCATAACAGTTTTAATTCACGTTTAAGAAATTTATGGCCCATTGCTTTAAGTTTTTACTATTTTTAACTAATTTCCCTATGTCTTATTTCATTTCGCAAGGGTTAAAAAAATGGGCCCTCAATCCAGATGCACGCTGCTGCATCGCGTCTGCATGCATGCTGAATCCAGTTTGTTACTATGCTATCGCTATAAGTATACAACGTGTAACAGAACTAACAGAATAAACGCAATACCTACCTCATAAGGGCTCTTGCGATTTCGGTGTTGGTCTCATAGTAAAAGTTGTTCATAATGATGAGTACAATGGCCCCTTACAAGGTATTGCGTTTATTCTGTTACACGTTGTTAAATGTATAGTATGAATACCTACTGATGGAGAATCGTGACTGCATATGCGAAGGTATAAAACAGCTACAGCATCACGACTGTTCCGCGATTCTTGTGTGATAGTATCGCTGCAAAAAGTCGCCAGCAACTTCCTATAGAATTCAAAATAATGAACTACGGCCCTACCATGACGTGTTAACGACTCCAGCCCCGACATGTGAAAATTCCCAAATAAAAAATAAATGTTATGTAATTGGTAAATAAACACTACATTCGCGATTAATTCGGCGCACACCGGTGTGTTGCCGGTGCTTGAGCGGAGCGTGAGTAGTTCGAGCGAGAAGGAGGGATGGAGCTATATTGGGTGTACCCAATATAGCTCCATCCCTCCTTCACGCTTTAACACGTCATGGTAGGGCCCCTGTGTTATCTACTCTTAAATATTTCCTTTTATCCAACTAACACTACCCAGTAATTGAACGAGTAAAACATGAGGCAATGGGAAAACCAAATGTTACCCTTAGAATTATTTTCACTATTATCTTACAGACACTATTTTATTAAAACTTAAGTCAACCATGAAAATATAAAAAAAACAACACAAAAACTCTAAGACGGTTTCTTGGTCGTCTCATCAACTTTGACAGTGACCTGTTCATCTTCCCTTTGGAACAGGTAGCTGGTGCCAGGAGTAGTGCTGCTGCTCTGTGCGTAGCCCTGTTGATAGCCACTCTGGCCATAGTTGGCTGTTTGGCCATAGTTGGCTGTTTGGCCATAACTGGCTGGTTGGCGGCTAGATTGTTCGTAGCTGTTCTGGTTTCGTTTTGAGTCCTGGTTGTAGTTATCTCTATTGTCTAGCTTCTTTACACCACTGAAAACAAGAAGATACTTATATTATGTTATGGATGATAGATTTATATGCCAATAAAGAGATAATACACGAGTCAGATGATTATCATCAGGTGCCTGGACTAAAGGTTTGAAACATTGAACATGAACATGATTAATAACTTTGGACACAGTATATAGAGGCATGAGATGAGAGGTATTGCGTTTATTCTGTTACACGTTGAATTATTACTTCTACAACGTGTGACAGTATATTTTGTGTTTTTATTTCGTGTTCATTATGAACAACTTTCACTATGGGATCAACACTGAAATCGGGAAAGATGCAGACATCAGCAATGCCTTATAAATAAACTCTACAATGTTCTTGATAATAATTCCTTGAATGTGAGAATTCCGATTTAATTATTATTTAGTTTTAATCAAAGATTGTTTACTGTACATCTATTGTTATTTTATATTTGTCGTTTTAAGTTACTTACATTTTATTTTATTTGTAAAGATTTAATTTTTTGTTTTTGTTTTTGTTCATAGTTATACATTACCCCTGTTTATACAAGCAAGCAGGTGTCTAGCAAGGCAGCACATAGTAAAACACTTCATTATAAATAACACCACCAATGTCCAACATTCTAGAATATTTTGAATTTTAAAAAGAACAAAACGATTCTCACCTCTCATCTCTATAAGGTCTCCTTTCCCCAACACTATGCCATCCGCTGCCACTTTGCCCATATCCAGCAAAACTTTGTCCATACGCCGCAGCTCCAGCCCCTTGGCCATATCCTTGGCCATAACTAGCACCTTGGCCATAACTAGCGGCTCCCTGGCCGTACCCCGCTTGGCCATAACTAGCCCCCTGACCGTAAGTAGCCCCTCCTTGGCCATAACCCCCGCCTTGTGCGTAAGGGTCGCGGTAGGTACTACCGTAACCGGAGTAGCCTACGCTTTGGTAACCGGTGTCTTGGGGTCTGGAAAGGTGAAAAGGTTCAGGTTAATAATTGCGTTAAATTGTTTGTTAATTTATTTTCGCGCGGGAACTATAATAGTTAAATGTAGGTGTATGAAAGATGAATCGCAGAAGAAGAACCACAGTCTTAATCAACACATTCTGTTCTACAGATCTGTTACAAGCGGTCAGTTAAGATTGTAAGTGGCGGTTCCGGTATAGATAGAAGAACAGTTTGTTAGCCACCATACCATACGCTGCCAAACTTACCATTACTACATAAGTAAGTGTAAAACATTTAGCAAGGTTATCGTTAGCACACTCAATTAATCGTATAGAAGAAGTTAAATCTAAACAGCAGTTACTAATTCAACAACAGTTTACTAATTCATACTGAGTTTTTCAAAGACACACTAGCTTTTGCCCGCGACTTCGTACGCGCATATTCCGGTTTTTCTCGTTACCGTAGGAATTTCGGGAAATCCTATCTTAGTGCTCTCCTACACTCCACAAGGAACGCCAAATTTCAGCTTTCTACTACTACTACAGTTTCGGTTGTGCGCTGTCTGTCAGTCACTCAGTCAGTCGGACGGAAGAATTTTATATATTAGGATTAGCATTGATTTCAGTTATTTCTCATCGGACTTGAATCCAAATGGTTTTACCTGGAATACTCAGGTCTCCCCCAGCCCACCGCGGACGCTGCTTCGGGACGACCTGACGCGAAATAGTAGCCCCTCCCGCCCGCATCCCACCCCGCCTGACCGCGGTACGTCTCGTCCCAAGGCCTGAAACTAACAAAGAATCGAACTTTATTACACAAGACCTGGTTATGGGAACGTTAATGGAACAAGCACAGACTTACGGAGGTCCTGCTGATTCATTATATTTCATCTGATCACAATCAGAAGTCAATTCAAATTAGGCTAAGAGCCAGCATTTTTTTAACTTCAAATCTATACTAATTTATACTAATATAATAAAGCTGAAGAGTTTGTTTGTTTGAACGCTCTGATCTCTGGAACTACCAGTCGGATTTGGAAAATTATTTTTGTAAATGTCGCAACCAATTAGCTTAATCAGCCGTTTAATTATTATTGGTTGCCTAGCTTTTTCATTTAAATGCGCCAAATTTTTAGCGACCTAAGTGACATCTTTTGTTCAATATCGTTTAATGACTTGCCCATGACACTTATGTCGCTGATAATGGCACAGTTCAATGAAAAGGCTAGACTTTTAATGAAACGGCTGATTCATCTAGATGGCTGCTACATATATAATATGATAGTCACATTCATAAGGAAGACTATAGGCTATACGGAAACGAGAATGGGGAAAAAACGGGATATGCGCGTACAAAGTCGCAGGCGAATGCTAGTTTAATATAGATTCCCCCAAAACGCGCCCGTCACCACTTCCTAGTGTTATAGCTGGACAGAAGAAGTGGCGCAACAAACTCCTTAGTAACACATCGGTCTGTCACGTTATCTTTTTGCGCTTATGCCATGTATAAGACCTAAGTGTATGAATCACTGGCTTACTATCACATCATAGTGATAACGATGGTGAAAAAGTCAAAAACGTAAAGGATTGACCAACGCTACCATAATGTCATGTAGTCAATCCCAAATATTATGACGTTTACCATCGCTATCGCCGATGGAGTGTGACTTTGTCTGTAGCTAAAGATACAAGGCCAGGCGTACCTACGTCCACGTTGCGGATTTTTTTCGAAAGTGTCACCACAGCCCTGGAACGCAAAGGGCGTTAGGAGGAACACAGATGGGCTTTAGTCAGTAAGTCTTGACACTCCGGGAAATCATCAAATGAATCTGGGCAGAGCGGAAGGATTCATTTGATGATATCCCAAATATAAAAAGGCGTAGTACGTCCACCATCGGCAAGCTCAAGCTTGGATGTACTATGCCTTTTTTCTACAGTTGACTGTGCGGCTGTTTTATTGACAGCTGGCAGAACTGTTGTGCATGAGACACTGCAATATCTGCTTTGTAGATACATAGACACTAGTTAGGGCCGTGCAACGTAATCTCATCTTCCATTTTGTCCTGTTAACCGCCAAGCTAACACTAGATACCTTCTGAGTGCTAATTAAATCACTAAAAGCATGGGTACAGCAGTGTGGAGCAGAAAACACCTACCTAACAGAAAAATCATTTGGAATTATCAAGTATTATTTTGTTGGTTAGTCTAGTTCAGATTGAAGTGCTAATGGATAATAATGGAAATACTCTACTTTCTATTTAATAAAAAACTTTTTCACAAAAAAAGAAACCGACTTCCAAAAAACAAAGTTCAAAAGAACTTTAATTTCTGAAGTCGGTGTTTTTGGTTGCTTCTTCGTTATTTGACACCGACTTCCGAAATTAAAGTTATTTTGAACTTTGTTTTTTGGAAGTCGGTTTCTTTTTTTGTGAAAAGTTTTTTATTTTTCACTTTTAGTGGTACACCTAACAACACCACTGAAGAGTCACAGGAAAGCAAAAATACGCAATTTCGTATACATGGATGATTTTTCCAAATTATTTTTTCCAGCTATTTGGATTTAATAACCAAACTACGGAACCGATTTTGATAAAATTTCAATGGGACCATTTGGTAAGTATACCCTTTCCAAAAAAAAAGAATTTTTCAAATCGGTTGTCAAGCGACGGAGTTATGCGCGAACAAACATAAAAAAAAAAAAAACAAACATCCGAATTGAGAACCTCCTCCTTTTTTAGAAGTCGGTTAAAAACAAAATACTTGCGTTATTTATTAGATAAAAATAGCTGGACAAAAACAAATAAATAGGTGCTTCGACCTCTGTTTAAAATTCGAACAGAATGGAAACAAACGGTCAGTAACCGTCAACCCGTGACCAGCCAACGGAAAACAAAATGGTGGCAGAAAAAATACTAATACCGCTTTATATAAGAGTGGACGCGCACAGGACGACTGTATCACTGTATTCCGAAATGTTAATTTAGAAATATTGCTTAAGAATGCAAAAAACCTGTCAGCAGTAAGGAGTTTAAAAAAAAACCTCTTATGAATTTGCAACTGATAAGAAACCCGACATATTGGCAACTCGGCATCGATGTTCAAGGCTTTGGAGCTTTGACTCGACCAATCATCATTCCCGATGAGCTTCTTGGCTTGGCATGATTTGGAAGATGGAGCACGCTTGCCTAGAAGTAACCTAATCACTCTTGACTTAAAGACTCCCGCTCGTAGCTATTTTTCAATCGACTCAAGCGCATCAAGATGTATCCAGCTGCCTTTATTTCAATTTACGTTGGGCCGATCAGCCAATTATTTCACACATCTCTATCTGCCTTCAAAGTTCCAAGATGACTTTAAAACAACCAACCTCTTCGACAGCTGACAGCCGGAATCAACAGTTGTGACCACCAGAAAAACGCCAGGTCAATTAAGTTTGCGCGAGTTCCGGAAAAACGATTTAACTGTCTTAGATCCCGCAACGAAATTAACCAGAAAACAGCGGATGAGTAAGAAAAATATTCCACCTTACGGACTTGATTTACAAAGCGCTCAGCGAGAAGGCGGGATGGAGCTATACAACCTATATAGCTCCATCCCTCTTTCTCGCTCGAACGACTCACGCTTTAACATGTCATGGTAGGGCCACAGGGTGCGCGGCGAGCGGGTGGCGTGCGCGCGTCCACGAAAATGTATGGAGTTTGGCCGCGCGCCCGCGACTTTAATTATATTTCGTTCCTTTGACTTGACACCATACATTTTATCTTGTCAGCGCCCTATCCGCTTTGTATATCAACAGAACTAGGTCCATAGGCACCAAGGGACGTTTACGACTGCTGGTAAGCCCAATTGCCAAACACCACTGATAAAATTAACACATTGTGAACTATGTTTGATAGAATGGGTATGTACCACCAAACGTAAAACAAAATCAATGAAAATAAAAAGACAACATGTTTTCATAGAATCTCTCCGATCTGCATAAAACCTCTATTTGTGTAAGGCTGGTTAAGCACCCCTTTCATGCATTTAATATCAAGCGTGGTCGACAAGACAATGCAGTACTGCCACTGCAGTCTATATGCTATGCATGTTCATTCAGATAAATATCGAGATCCTTATCAACTTTGAACATGTTTTAGACTGGGGGACACTATTGTTATTGGGACAGCGAGCAATAACAGACTTACCCACTCCCTTGCCTTAAAAATGAACACTAATATAAGTAATTAATTGTTCTGACACGGATAGCATGGTAGCTCTATCATCAAGATAATGTATAGGTAAATGAAAAGAAAAGAATTTTGCTGAAGTTATCAAAGCTTTCTAAAAAGATCTAAGTATCTTAATTCCTACCTCCACGTTAACTACCCTTTAGTATTAGCCATATTTAAAGAGGAAAACAGTTGTCTCGTGTGCGTTAATTCTTAAATTCCTTCAACAAAAATGTCAACAACTAGTAACAGTACCTGCGTGTGTACTGTTAATCTAAACCCGCGAAACATCTGATTGTTTTGCAAATTGGATAATTGTACGGAATTAGAGGAATCCCGAGATTATCTCGTCAAAGGCTTTACGGTACTACGTTTGTGTGTTATCGTAGTAAGTGGGTACCTATCTAATGCGATTATAATTCGTGAGAATGAAACGCCTTTTGTTTGTGGACAACCGGTAAATCGTAAGGAACATAAATTGGAAGTTGTCTAAGTAGGTATAGGTACACCAAATAATTGAAACAGCTAGTAGCCCCAAATATGAAATTAGATTAGTTCCAAAGTTCCAATTTTCCATAAACTAAATCAACAGCCAAACAAAGGGTTCAAAATCCCAACAAATATTTTAACAAGCTCGAATCTATAATCACATAAAGTTCAATAGAACAACAATGGCGGCCCACAATGGCGGGAAAATAACCTAACCTCTGCAATTTTACCGTTACATTCCATAATTCGTATTGCCATTTTGAATTTTAGGTGAAAGCGTCATGTATTGATGTGTTCGACATTATTTCAGCGTAGCGGACATTGTATTGTGTTCATGCTTTGCAATCGTTGGTTTTATGGTCTACTTCTACTAATGTGACACATAATAATGTAATTTTTAACGGCTCGAATCTCGATTGGCACGGAGGCTGTGCTATTGGATACTAGTCATTAGCTGGCTCTTCGTGCACGTATGTTCCTAGCATTCAAGCATTTTTCTGAAACTATAATCTAAACTGATCTACCTGAAGTTTTTTTTTTTGTAAGTGGGACGTAATCTTTGGAACCGTCTACTGATCCATGGGTGCTGGGAGGGGAGTGCAAGGGGGTGCTACTTGCACCCTTTACCATCCCTGGCTTTAAATAAAACACACGAAAACATGAAGAAATTTAAAAATTATATATGAGACAAGCGGAATGTAGTAAAAGAGAATCTAGGAAATCCGAGGTGAGGTAGGTACTGTCAGACTCCTTGGTTGCAGGTCACTGGCAGACAAGTTAGTCGTTGGAACTTTGGAAGCGTCCAGCAGAAATATAAATAGTATTTGAATTAGGAATGAGTAAGAATGTGATTATTTTATATAAAAGTCATATGTATTAGCTACCTTCTGAGTCAGACGGCCTAAATAATTATTCGTTTAATCATATACTGTTTTATTTATTAATGTTAATAAGTGGTACCACGGGCAGAGCCCTGTGGTGCTACAGTACTTCGAACTCCCTTCGCACGACCTTGCACCCGTCTTCTTTATTTCTATCTCTGTGTGAATGTGCAAAAGAAGCCTATCCTAAACGAAGCGGGGTTTTGAAGATGCACTCCCCTTAAAATAATCCTTGTACTGATCTGATTATAAAATTCTACTTTTAGAAACCTGCACTACGTATCGTTGAGTGCCATAATCTAGCTTTTTACTGTGGTTCCTACGGGATAGGCGACGGTAATCTACAAATGACTTTCTTTGTTAAAGCCATTTATTTTGCACTTACCTCTGGTAAAGTTTGCGACTTAGTTGAGTGAAGTAGTTTTAAAGAGAGCAACCTCTCGGAAATTCCGAACATGAGTTGTTAGAGACAGGTTTCATAAAATTACACACTAGATCCCTTACCTATCATGCGGTCCCCTGCCAGCACTCGGTCCGTAACCACCGTAGCCATCATCATATCCATCATAGACAGGCCTCCTAGCTCCAGCGTACCCGTCGTATCGGCTCAACCCATCATCATAGCTCGGATAATATCTGTCGTACGAGGGTCTTCTTCCTCTGTAATCGTCGTAGAAATCCCTTTCTCTATAGGGATCTCGTTCTCGTAGAAATCTGTCGTAATAGTCTGGTCTATATCTGTCTCTGTCATCGTAGCGGTCTCCTCCTCGTTTCCTATCACGATCCCTGTCTCGTCCCCGATCCCTATCTCTGTCTCTGTCACTCCCTCTTCGGCTACCGCCACTAGGTCTGCTATCCTTATCGTCGTATGAGCTTTTGTTGTCACCGTTTTCTTCTTCCGTTCCGTTCTTTTGTCCTCCTTTTCTGTCTGAGTATCTGTCCTCATCGCTGTCGTAGTTTTTTCTGCTGTCATATCTGCTGCCAGATGTTGGTTTGTGTCCGCGTCTATCGTCGTCGTATCTGTCGCGTCTGTCGTAGTCATCGTCATCTCTGTCGTCTCTACGATCGTCGCATCGGCCGCATCGAGGTCTCTCGTACTCTTGTCTTGCGTATTCTAACCTGTCGTATATGGGTCTTGGTGCTCCATATCGGTAATCGTAGTAGCTTCTGCTCTGTCGTTTTAGTTTGTCGGCTTTGTCGGCTTCAGTGTTGGTAGGTGTTAAGACTTCTGATAACACTGTTTCTTCTGCTGAGGTATAGTGTAGGCAGGTTAGGACGTAGGTGAATAAGACCTGGAACAAAAAAAAACAGTAAGTCCCTTTAGTTGGAATATATTTTGGTCTCCTTTTCAAATATATATAAAAAACCACCCTATCTTCAACCTATAGATAGGTATGTTTAAGGTTGGCTATTACCTAATACTTTGGTTTCTACTGAAGGACTTTCAACAACATTGTTATGTTACTAATGTACGAATGCGAATTATCTAATTAAAAATACATGACAAAAAACAAAACTAGAACAAAAGAGCTTCGGACATAATAAATAATGCATTACCTACTCATCAGGTATTATCTCATAAAGATCAGTCAATATCACGCTACGTTAACTATGCGAACGGATTGTTTTATCATTTTTTGTGCAGCTGTTTCCGCGTCGACACGTTATTGTGAAAAACTGGACGTAATTGTATTAATGTTAAATTATTTGTGTAATTTGTCTGTCTGTCTGCAGATACATAATATTGTGAGTCATTCACGCCGTTGAAAAAATATTTAATGATCACTTTATATTTTATGGTTTGACCTATGACCGTATCCGGCTTTGGACTATTTTAACTATTGTTTCAGTATAAGATTTGAACATCTATCATGTCAACTATGAAACAACTGCAGAGATACACTCCAATTTTGTATGTTTCGACTACTCTAAGTTTTCATCCGCTATCGTGAAAGTGTTTGGATTACTTTTCACAATTCTCACACAAGTCTAGCTACTAAAAGTTATTTTTGTGTCCTTTTGTGTTGCAGGTTCATCTTAATTTTTTGAAAATCCCTACTTAATATTTTAAATGCTACTAACTATACTAGTACGCGTACTAGGTAACTCTGTCTGTCTGTCTGTTTGTCTGTCTGTCTGTTACGCTTTCAAGCTAAAACGGCTGAACGTATCGTCATGAAATTTGGTAGATATATAGCCTGGGATATGAAGAAGGACATAGGCTACTTTTTACGCGATATCCGACAACCACGCGGGCAGAGTCGCGGGCAAAAGCTAGTGGTAGAATATAGATACAGATGGCCATACTAGTGCCAGAGTGCCAGAGTATCAAAGGTCGTAACGAGTATTCAAAAGACCGAAACGGAGCAAGGGTATCAAGGAGTATCGTGCAACCCATGGGTAACCCAATAACCATGGATAGTAGAGGTCAGATTCTGGAGTACCTACCTACCTACCATGTTGAAAGTCATTAGATATTCAACTATTCGCATGCTTTGATCTATAACTATCGGCCTCATCTAGTTTAAAAACGACCAAAAAGATTGACGTGTAAAAGTGTTATTAGTATTACAACCTACTTACAAAATAAATATCGTTTACCCATTCACCGATCATTACATTATGAAACTGATGGTTATGATAAATCTCAGAGGTGTAAGTAGAAATTCAGCAAATTCATAGGGATCTAAGTACATTTCTAAATGAACGTAGCCAAGAATTTTATATTTTGAAGTTTGTACTCACCCGTATGTTTACGAACATTTGATATTATTGTATTTTAAAATATTTTGGCATATTTGAAATGTAATTTAATGTACATACTAAAGTATTTTTTATGGAATTCCTAACTAAAAAACGGCGTCAAAAAATTAATATTTTAATGTTTTTTTTTTTTTCACCTACTGTGGTAGGACACAGAGAACCATTACCCTGTAACCGTTCCACTTTTTTTACCAGTTTACACAAATAAACGTATTTGATTTGATTTGTAGTATCAAATCAACCTAATCACTTGGACCATGAATTTTTCCGGATTGATATAATTCACCAAACTTATACTACCTAATTATCTCTGAATTATATACGATGACTACGCCAATGCCATATAAAACCTTACGCATTGTTTGTTCAAACTCCAAATATATGCAAAAAAACACCATAAAATTGCCCTCAACAAGCCTATGACCTCTAAAGACAATAGCATGATATCAACGCGATCACACACAAAGAGAAAATGGTCCAAAATGAAGGACACAACCTAATTTTGTATTGTTTTCAAATAATTTAGTACAGGAAGATGAGCGCTGAGTATTTTAGATGAGATGAGATGAGAATTTGTTGCATAACTCGTGTGAGTTTTTGCTTTATCAAATGAGCAGCCTACGTATTGCTTTTTACAAATATTTTTTATTTTTGTACAAAACCTTGCCCCACACTAGGCGAATTTCTCCTGTAACGTGGGTGCGTTTACAAACATAGACCCGAAATAACTATCTGTAGGCCATACAAATATTTGTTCCGTGCGGGAATCGAACACGCAGTTAGCGAAGAAAATATATTATTTTTAACCGACTTCTAAAAAAGGAGGAGGTTCTCAATTCGGATGTTTGTATTTTTTTTTTATGTTTGTTCGCGCATAACTCCGTCGCGTGCCAACCGATTTGAAAAATTATTTTGTTGGAAAGGGTATACTTTCCAAATAGTCCCATTGAAATTTTATCAAAATCGGTTCAGTAGTTTGGTTTTTAAATCCAAATAACTGGAAAAAATATGTGGAATGTATGCGAAATTGCGTTTTTTGGCTTTCCTGTGACTATTCTATAGTGGTGTTGTTAGGTGTGGGGTGACCATTAAAAAGTGAAAAATAAAAAACTTTAAATGACTTTAATTTCGGCAGTCGGTGTTTTTGGTTGCTTCTTCGCTATTTGACACCGACTTCCGAAATTTAAGTTATTTTGAACTTTGTAGTGTTTTTTCGAAGTCGGTTTCTTTTTTTTGTGAAAAAGTTTTAATATAGTACAATCGCCTAAAATATTGTACATATAAATACTTAACAAATAAATAAAATATAAGTTCCGAAGAAATGACTTTTCAAGCAGTTTGTTACATTTGGTGATATTTACTTTAGTTCAATCACAGATTTCATGTCACCAACTCCGAATTTACACTATTTTGTAGCAATTATACAAAAATCTTAAAATCACTCCAAATTCCAACCTCAGGCGCACACAATAAAGCTATTTACACTTGTCTCCAACCCGTGAGAACTGGGACTTATAACAAATTATATAATACAAACAAACATAGACGAATTAGCCGGAGAGCTCGCTTGAATTGTTTAGAACACACATCCGTTGAAATAATCGGCTTATAATTGTGCGCGACCGTGAGCTAATGGAGACAAAAGATCGGTATTGTGTGCCTACGAATTATGACATGGGACATTATGCGTAGAAATGTGTAATCAGTACAACCTAAGTTACGTTACACTTTGTACTGATTCCATTTTTTCAGGCATTCCATAACCGCACCGCTAAAAAATCACTACCTCTCTCTTTTATCATTTTTAAATTGGGTTCTCTGCTTTTTGTTTCGTAATTATTATAGGTACTTGATTTATATTTATTAATTATGTATTAAGTAGGTATGTATTGTATTATATGCCCAAGACAGAGAGGTTTGGAAGGAGAAAGAGGAGGCCTTTGCCCAGCAGAGAGCCACAAAAGTAGGCTGATAAAAAAAATGTATTTGTTGTAGGTACCTATATGTATATGTAGATATATATATATCGTACAATTAAGACTACCTTTTTTATGTAATAATAAAAAAAGCCAGGATGCTATTGCTTAGGTCCCGTAGAAAAGCACACAATCAAAACTTTTTGTATGTAGGTTGAAACAAGCACTGACCCTTTCTTTTGGCTCTAATACCTATGTATATTTTATAGCTTTGAATACTAAATACCTTGCTAACAATCATGCCCGACCAGATGATTAAATGCAGACGCAAATGAACCGGTATTTAACAGACAAGTCTAGGATAGACAAAACTGCTTCCAAACCTCAGTTTTGACCAAACAGAATAACTATCAACTACTTACTACAGCTACTACTGACGAACTTACAAATTAATTCGCAAGGTAATTTAATGTCACCAAAACTACGTGAAAAGGGCTTCTTCTAAAATTAAAATTATCGCAAAATTATTGTTAACAACTAACAAAATTTAATGTAATGAATAATTTAAATATAATTATACGTTTAATTTAATGTAGTGAATAATTTAAATGTAATTTAACGTTTAATTTAGTTTAATGCATGTTTTTGCTTGTTTTAATAATTGTATTTCTTATTTTTTAACTAAGATAATGAAAATTTGATTTGCAACATTTTGTTTATAAAGCGGCATTTACTGCCGGTAATCTTTACTGTTATTATGTGGATAATGCAGTGGGGCCCCAATGCATCGCTCTATTGCATCTATAATTTAAGTAAATATGTATATTGTAGCTGTTTATTGTCCCAAAATAAAATAAAATAAAATAATATTGCCAAACGCATGAATTTTCAACAGCCAACCACAAAACTACACTGTTTAAATTATTACCAGAAAACCATATCAAAAGCTTATCAAAAAATTTTTAAATTACACAAAACTTTATTTGAAAAAAAGTAACCCATTTTGTCTAATCGCAATTTGTTTTTTTCTATTCTTTTGTTTATCTTTTGTCTATGGTAAAATTACCATTGACGATCGTATGTGACGAGGTGTCGGCTGTCGGCATCATTATTGGAAAACAATAGCCATAAGTTTTACAGTTACGAAACTTTATTGCCTTTCCTACATTAATCGCTTACTGTTAATTTTATGCCTGTTTCCTGCACGCACTATTAGATATAACGGATTACCTACGTCCTATATGTATTTAGCGTTACATGTGTACCTTCATAGTTATGAAAGCCTTTGGTTAACGATCTTAAAAATATTAAAGAGCTAAATCTATAATGTATTTCTTTTGAAAATTTTATGCATCATAATGGACTTGGTTCAAATAATATAAAGTGGAAGAAAAACAAATTGCACCAATTTAGTTATTTATAGAAGTTCGTTTGAACTGAAAACAGGTCTCTTGATCTCAATCCAGATGATGCATTTAACGAAACGCAATCAAGCGAAAGACTGTAAAAAAGCACAGTTTACTGAGAAGCTCTGTATGCATTTACTTTGTATAAAATATCAATACCTTTAAAACAATAAAACTGCACTTACCAGAATTGCAAGCCGTTCCATTTTGTTTAAAAACTTAACTACTTATAATAAAAATAAAAAGTTCATCATCTTATTTTAAAAAAGCACAAGTTAAACCAAACTGTTCGACTAATAAAAAAAATGTCAAAACTTTTTACATGATTAAAAAAATATTTTAAACAAAAAAGTATTCTTTATTTAAATATTTCGTGTCTATGCGCCGGTGGATACGTGGGCGCGTTATGGCGGACTGGCTACAGTGCATGCGTCCCCCGCTTATAATAATTATGGCGATCGTTGTTTTTTTGTTTGCCCATCCGCCTAGGACCTACTGGGTCGGTTTTGTGAAGGCTACTGTTGTCTGTCTACCCATGAATCCTGCGCCATTGATCGAGAGTTTTTTGACTTCGTTTTCCAAAATATGCGGGCATGGAACGGGGTCAAAGAGCTCTTTTCGGCTGTACTATAATTTGGAGCTCATGAATTGCCAATACAGAGTGCTTATTAACTGTAGTGTAGGTACGTATTTGCCCCTTTGGTCTAAAGGTTGCAAGTAGGTACTACTGCTGAGCTTGAGGTTCTGGCTTTGATACCCAGGTAAGGCTAAGTTTTTAGAAATTGTGTCCATTGTTAGCAACAGTCTCGCTACCACCTAAACGTAAATATAAGTAGGTACACCTAAGCCCGGCCCCATCTAATCTATTTACGTATTTATTACACGTCTTAAAAACAAGAGCCAAAATAAAACACGGATTTTCTAATAAGCATTGTAATCAACATTAGTTTCGAGGATATTGTCAATTGGTTTTTCCATTGTCAAAAGAACACGAAAATCCTTTGCTTGTGCCAAATTAATGGGCATCGTTACGCGGTACGCGTTACTCGTACTACGAGTAAATCAGAAGATCCGGAAACATTTAAGCCCTTAAGATTTTGGAAGATATTTTGCAAATATCTTCCGTCATCCATTCAGAACCAAAAACAGAGCCTTGCCAAGAAGTATCTAGGTCACATAGGCAAGGCTCCGTGAGAAATACTGATATTCAGCTGCATTCTGATGGGCTTTTTTTTTTACGGGGGAAATCCTCATGGATGTCCTCCGCCCTGGGGCGGGCAGAGGGGTCTGTCAGACTCTTACTGACTAAAACCACCCCGGTGTTCCATCTTCCACCTACGCCGGGAATCGCGGGAACTTATGCGACTTCCGTAATCCCCGGCTGGTGCCGGCCCGCCTCCGCGGGCCACATCTCGTAAGCGGGGGGAGTGAGGTGTTTAACCCCCACGACGTCAGAGGGGCGCACGGGAACACCACGCGCCGCCACCTCGGGTCCGGATGAATGGGGGTCGACGGACGTCCCCAAGTCCGCCACCTCTGGACCCAGTTAGGGGGGCAGAAGGAGGGCAGCATATGCCCATCTCCGACGCCTGCTGCGCGCCGGGAGAGCACTCGACATCTCCCTCTACCTTTCCGCAGCCTCCTTCTGCGCGATAACACTGGAAGCCTACCCCAACAAAGTATGGAAAAGGCTACGCTGATTGATTTATATGTCATCCATTATTCTCAACGTCATCATTGTTATCTTTGCTTGCAGGAGTGTCCTAAATCTCCAAAACTCTGCACTCTGGGTGACTTTAACAACGCCTACATCGAAAACAGCAAACGTGTTCATCTACTGGACCAAAGCAATATAATATAATAAACCGTCTACACGATTAGAAGATCTTCACCATCATCATTTTAGTCGAAAGGCGCCACAACTGGACTTAGGCCTCCCCCAAGCGTCCTCACATCGATCACCCGGTGTCACATCCAGCTGATTCCAGCAACCTTCACTCGGAGATCGGCCCATTCTACTAAAATCCAATTTATCTGAAGTCTGCTTCTAAAAGAAAAATCCAAGCCAGGAGCTGCAGATTTTTTTTTTATGTCAATACTAACTGACTACGAGATATTAGGTAAGCCTTGGCAGATTTTAAGCTTCTGCTGACGTCCGTATGAAGTGGACGGGAAGACCTGAGTCTTCCCATATACTTCATGGACAAAATTTAATTAACTCTAATTTTCATCCCTGTAGGTGCAAATATGTTCCGTATGGTGTCGGACGTAAAAGAATTATAGTACCATCCCATCACTTCTCGTGGGTGTCTCAGGGACTCACCAAAAAATGGGCAGCAGCATTCTCTATAGGTACACTGCTACAGCTACACTGCGATCGCCAACTCGCTTGCCAAGCGTGGCGATTAAGGCAAACCCCCCCATTTGGAGGAGTCCTATGTCCAGCAGTGAAAGTCTTTCGGCTGATATGATGATATAATGAGGTGCAAATAACGATTTTGCAATGATATAATTTCAATTGAGGAATATAAGATTATATGGGGTAGACCTTGCACTGTGCCAGGTAGCCATCAGTCAGTTTTTAAAGGCCATATGTCAGATAGTATCGTTACACGTTTTAAAACAATGTCGCAGGCAGGATCTGCCTGAATTCATGGCGCCGAATGTTTGTGTGGATTTAACACCAGGGACACTCGGCAGATGATTGCAGAGTTTAGAAGAGGTACAATGTATCATTGTAGTAAGAGCTGACACATTCGATCCTTCAAACAAAACCGACGACAGAAATATATAGGTATTCTATATAGATATCCCCATTCTGAAGAATGGAAAGCCTTTAGGAAGCTATGATTAGAAAATGAACTTCAAACAGTTATTTGCAATGAAACCCATAATGCTGAACGAGCGTATCATCAAAAGAGTATGACATACTCTGCGTTTGACCACAACGTCACCTGATCAAAAGCCAGGATGTGGTCGACGATGGAACACGCTTACATAATAGTAACCTATTCAATAAAGTGTGCACCCTCAGGTTGTAGCTATCAGGAAACACAGACTCCGGCAAATAATTCCACTCCTTTGCTGTACCTACGTACAGAAAGCCATTCTAAAACTTTTGTGCTTGTGGGTGGGATGTCAGCCATGTGCCGGTGGTGCATCACCGTACGTCTTGATAATTTGAAAGATAGATAGAAATAACAGAGATAAGATTGAAAGATGCACTGTATTTAGCGTGTAACAGAATAAACGCAATACCTCCGGGGATCATTGTACTCATCATTATAAACAACTTTTATTAAGGGACCAACACTGAAATCGCGAAAAAAACTTACGACTGCTCCATACATTTCTGTGCGTATTATTCGGCAAAATATACTGAACTGCTGATATTTTTCGCGATTTTGGAGTTGGTCCCATAGTAAAAGTTGTTCATAATGATGTGTACAATGACCCCATAAAAGGTACCTATTGCGTTTATTCTGTTACACGTGGTATAACTGAGAAACAATTTCTAATAATTCTAAAATTTCAATTCTAAACCCAATGACATTGTAAAATTTCGTTCTCATTTATAGAAAATGCAGTTTTGGAACGAAGTTCCTTATCGCGCGTTGCTAGACGGAAAAAATTAAGACGAAAAGTTGTAACGACACTTTTTGCTATAGTTGTAAGCCGTGCGTATAACTTTAAAAATATATATATATATATATTACAATTCCTTCACTAATTAATCGAAAGGAACTTCGTTCCATCCGGGTGTCCCTTGACACCTCTCAAGTTTTTTAATCTTGAAAAATCTCAATTATTGAGCCTTAGGACTATCGTTTCTTGAAGTCCAATGACACCTATGCCCTGAAAAAACCGTGTCTCATCGGGTCCTGTGAGTTTTCACGCACTACGATGCAGAACGCGTCCACATCAAGTGTCGTTCACTCCCCATGACAAATACTTTACAGCTACTCAACAACGGTAGACAGAACATCAGAACATAGACTACACGATCATCTTGAGAAGGACGTGTCCAAAATTAAATAATAGCAGTCGCTGTAATCTGCGCAAGTTCTGAAGCAGGAACGGGAAGTGCTATTGTCTAAAACTAGTTGTACTGTTTCCATTGTACCTCTTGTAAATTCGGAAAAATATTAGTGGTAGGTAGGTATATGTAGATTTTTTTATTATTATTATTGATAGGCACGCGCTTGACCACTATCTCACCTGATGGTACCTAACCGACGATGTAAGATTGTAAAATATCGCGTGAAATTGTAATTTTCTTTTCTTCGTAAGGCATCGGAAACTATTGAGTTTGGGTGGGATTTATTGTAACATACAATTATACAAAACGATTTTTTCATAATATATCGAGAAATTATAATAAAGATTATTTACAATTTGTGGAGGTCTGGTAGGCAGCCGCTCCACGTAAAATACTGGTATTCAGCTGAATCCGGTTTGACTGGTAGCCGACCTCAATATAGTTTGGTAAAAGGCTAGGCAGATGATGAAAGATTTATTACAATCTTACGGAGTTTGAAATCTTCCGGTGACATATACAACGTGTAACAAAATAAACCATGGTAAAAGTTGTTTGTTCATTTTGATGAGTACAATGACACCTTAAGAGGTAGGTATTGCGTTTATTCTGTTACACGTTGTTTATGGAAGGGTAGTGTTTGTATGCAGTTCATATAAATTGGATACAAACACTACCCAATAATATCGCTCGCCTTTACTTAGAATCGAATACCTACGTCATATTCAATGGCACCATTCGAAAGGGACAACCTTTTTTTTATTGGATGGGAAATCATCAAAAATGAATTAAGTATTCCGCTCTGGGTGGAGCGGGAAGAGTGTCAGACTCTTACTGACTAAAACCTATCCGTGTTCCTTCCATTGCCCTTTGCGTTCCAGGGCATTAATCCACTAAATAAACAGGAACATGCAATCCTACAATAACTCATAGATGCAATTGCAATAGGTCAAGAGACGCCTTTTTTAATGCAAATGGGAAAGATTTCCCATTTGCATTAAAAAAGGCGTTCCATGCTTGTTATAATTTTTCAATAAGTTTTTGTCATTTATCTGAAAAAAAAAACTAGGAGTACCTAACTCAACAGTGAGACCCAAAATACGACAAAACAAAAACGTCTTTTTCAAATAGGGACGTTTCTCTGATTCTAATCGGATACAGTGCGCTGTGAGATTTCGTACAACATGATGCGACAGGAGTTTTCACATTTATCATATTGAATGGATAGATTGATATAAAAGTTTAAACATGTGACCGTTCCCTTCCAACACAAACACATGATTAATTTAGGTAAAACGAAATTTTATCGGGCTACGGTGATTTAGGAACACTCACATGTGGAATGGTGAAGCCTACCCCCTAAGTTGCGTGTAAATCTTCTAAACTAAAACCCCCTTTTACAAATGACGAAGCCCAATGGAAACCAACTAATTAAAACAAGTAAATCAAAAAGTGTCGGCAGCGAACCGCGACCGACACGTCATTGTGCTGACTGTTGTGCCGACCAACGAACCGTACCGCACTACGCACTCTATCGTCAAATTATTTCATGTACCTACAGAACATGATTGATTCAGTTTGTTAGTAGAATACAATGTAAACAAGTGCTTTTGAATTGTTTTGTGAGATCGAAAAGTTCTCATAGTAAATTTTATGGCCTGAAACATACTCAAATAGTGACGGATGCCAATTAGTAGCAGCAAAAATATTATACCTACTATATTGCTTGATATGGATCTACAAGTGTTTGAAATAAAAAGGCACCAGTAAATCCGCCATTAGATCTAAATGTAAGCTCAAAGTCACAAGTCTCAAAATTGACAACTGACGGAATCGTGATTCCGTGGTGAAAAAGGGATAGTGTTATGCACCTTATACAGCTCTATCTCCTTCCCACACTGAAATCATGATAGTTTCAAGATGTCATAGTAGGGCCCAAGTTGAACTTGAACGGCCAACCCTAATCACCACTAGGTATGTGATACTACACTTATTTACTGCAAACCAACTAATGAAGTCGTAATTATACCTACAGCTGTCACTTTATCAATATTTATTGCCAATTACCGTTATTGTCATAGTCAAACGTAGAATTACCTACAACCAATCAAAATACGAGACCTTGCAATTTAATTCGCGGTTTTTGTCATTTTGATCGGATGACAGAATGATGTCGTTCCCGCCCAAAGCAGTTTTTGTACGCATGCGCGTGACGGCCAGCGCCCCCTGGACGATGACATTGGAACTATGTGATTATATGATTCATAACATGTATAGACATAGAGAATAGACTGAGCTTTTCATAACCAGGTTTGAACAGAAAGCGGGCAAAATAGTGTAAGGCAGAGAAGTGGTTGTCTATTTCTAGAATTCTGATAAAAATGACAAGTAATATCATTTATTTTGTAAGAGGTGCTCGTGTAAAGTTTAAATAAAATAACAGACGCACAGGTCGATATTCAAGGGATGGGTGACCATCTTAAAATACCGATCGAGACTCCTGCGTACCTCGGAAAGCACGGGTTTGGTCCCGGCAGTCATTTGTAGATCTTTGGCAGTTGTTACGGATAATTGACAGAAGCCAGAACATCTGTCACCAGTCTTTATTGGGTTTTGGAGGTAAGATAGGCAGTCGTTCCACATAAAATAGGTACTGGTATTCAGCTGAATTTGGTTGACTGGAAGCTTACCCCAATATGGTTGGTAAAAAGGCTCGGCAGATGTTAATGAAATTTATTTTGTAAGTTGGATTATAATAACACTTTTACACGTGTGATGAGACCGATGTCTCCTAGCTCACAACCCTGAGAAGAAACAGAAAAAAAATCAGAGGTCGAGTCTATAAAAGTCTATAAAATCCGTACTGGTTAAATTACATGAAAACGACGTAGAATTTATGTCTGAGTTGGTCTTTCGAGAAAAACACCACATAGATTTGAGTGTACCTACCTGTTTAGAAATTCTAATTGGGCCACATGCTTGCAGAGTCACTTTCGTCACTGCGACAGACTATAGAAAAGAGACAGGTGTTGGCCGCACAACAGCTGTGTCTCTTTTTTCAAAGTGTACCATTTTGTGAACGTAAAATAAGTATTAGTCAGTCCAATCTCTATGTCAATGGATGTGATTCAACCTTTTTCATGTCAATGGGGTTACCTAAATTATTTTTTGCATATTTATTTCGTGTGATTGTGCAACTTCACCGGTTATTCTGATGTCAGTAATTTGCCCATTTTTGGGAAATCTATGTTTAAACTAGGGTCAAGGTGAAGATTGTCGTTTATGGGAACCCATGGTTTACGCACCGCGTTAATGATATGAGATAAGCCTGCTTACACCACACAAATTGTTAGAGTAATTTCATGCCTTGACCTTATTTGACCCTACGAGAATAGGATACCTAGGTACTTGAAGCCATAGAGTATCTTTGCTTGAAGCAGATCTTACCAACTTAGATTCTAAATACTGCGAGCTCAGAGTAGAAGATAGAATTATTTCAATCAAATTGATAAACATTACATAAAATTTACCCCTCTTACAAAGTTATAGGTAATACCTAAGGTTCTTTATTAGTGATAGATGGTACCTAATAAGTAAGTAAATTTATCGTGGAACAAAATGAAAACACAATAAGTAAAGAGCTACATAATCTTTCTTTATGTTATAGTACCTACCTACTCAATTAACTAGACCGTTAAAGTAAAACTAATCGCTTGAATGCCTAGCTCAATAAAAGCAACACAGGCAATTCCTCTTTCAAATTAAATTAAATACCAACCTCTTCGCTGCCCGACGTTTTTTTTTTACAAAAAGTTTGTCTAGCTACACGACCTATTTTTAACATGGTGAACTACAAACCCCGGGCTTTTGAGCCATGGTTTGACTTCTATCAGCCCTTTACACTACTCGTGTGTGACCCAGATGCGGGCAACTTGTTTTGACGAATCAAATCGAAAGCTATTATCAACGGAATTGATTGACGGCTAATCGATATTATTTAATCGGAATAGTGACGTTAGATAGCTGCTTGGGGAGAGTTGAGACGTGATAGAGTTGAGTGAATTTATTAAAAATAGATTTGTATCGCTGTCGCTTTCGGGAAAAGTAATTTCAGCGGAATATTATAGCAACGTCATAAGAGGAAATTAAGGTAGATCTTCGAATAAACATCCATAGCCCACATTTTCCCACTGCTGGGCATAGGCCCCTTTTCACGTGTCCATCCAAGAGGATGCCTTATCCAATAAGATAATATAAGTACATTTATCTAGTACTAATAACTATCGAATTTAACATTGTTGATATACCGAGGTACCTACTTAATCGTTTTAAAGGACATTGATTTTTAGGGTTCCGTGCCCAAAAAGTAAAACGGGACCCTATTACTAAGACTCCGATGTCCGTCCGTCCGTAAAGACGTCCATCTGCCACCAGGCTGTATCTCATGAACCGTGATAGCTGACAGGTGACATTTTTACAGATGATGTTTTTCTGTTACCGCTATAACAACAAATACTAAAAACAGAAAAAATAAGTCGGGCTCCCATACAACAAACGTGAAAAACGGCAAAAAAAACACGTTTGTTGTATGAGAAATAAAATAAACAAGTGCGAGTCGGACTCGCGCACGGAGGGTTCTGTACCATTATCTATAAAAGCGGCAAAAAAATCACGTTTGTTGTAAAACGTGATTTTTTTGCCGTTTTACAACAAACTTTTTTTGCCTCCGTGCGCGAGTCCGACTCGCACTTGTTTATTTTATTTTCAAAATTCTTCTCAAGAGTCTAGTGTTTATCTACAACACTACATTTCCGTCAGACTACATTGCCTGTCATCTATGTCACTATTTCTTCTGCCAAAAACAACAGTTTTATCATTCCAGTATATTTTCTACTGTTTATTTAATTAGGTACCTATCCGGAAATGCCGCTCACCGAGCACATGAAAACAATTAAGACAACTGTCACCACAAAAAAATAACGAGCTGATACCATACCTAGAGGTGAATATTTTACCAAAACTCAGTGGACAATGGGCAGCAGTGTCAACAACCTGCCACCCTCGTATGCGCTGCGGCAGGGGTGCTCAAACAGACGGTGTAAAATCGGAAAAAAACAGTGGCGAAGATATTTTGTAACAGCGTGAAATATAGGTACAAATTGATTTCATTTCACGGTGTTAAAAATTATTTTGAGTGAATCGTGTTTCTATTGTGGAACCTACCAGGTTAATATGTCGATTGCCTGATGCCTAAAAATTCCCGTCGGTTTTTAAAGTTAAGCGTGCTCCATATTCCACCACAGAATCGCTTTTCGTCATGTGAGATTGTGGTCAAATGCGAGTCTGTAGATACCTACTTTAACACAAACAAACAAATATTAACGGTCGTCGACACAATAAGTGTGAGCATCCCTGCTCTACGTTGATCGTGAATAATTAATAGTAAACGAAAATGTAAACAATAATAAAGTCCAGCAATTATTTGGACGATCGATGTTACCAAGTTTGGATATTTTCGTTGGCAATGGAGGTGCAGCGTCAGACCGTCACGTCAATAACGTCATAAGATTACATAACTATTACTTGAAGAGTGTTAAGCAAAGATGTGTATATGTACCTACTTAGAAAGGCGATAGAATACTTTTTTTTCATTTTTTAAGGATGGGAATTCAACAAATGACTCCTTCCGCTCTGGGCGGAGTGGAAGGGAGTGTCAGACTCTTACTGGCGAAAAGCCATCCGTGTTCCTCCAAATGCCCTTTGTGTTCTAGGGCAGCGGTGGCACTTTCGAACATATTCTGCTACCCTGGCAGTTACCCGACTACTAAGTACTACTACTAAAATGTATCTGCCTTTAGCATCTTTCCCTACTATGTGGGGTCGGCTTCCAGTCTAACGAAATACAGCTGAATATCAGTATTTTACAAGGAGCGGCTGCTATTTGCCTTCCACAACTCAGTAACTGGGTAAAATACGGTGCCTCTTTGCAAGACTGCATGGTGTCAGATTTCCTGGTTTCTGAATATCCGTGACGGTGCTCCCCTCACCGGGAGCATTCGCCTGTAATGTAACATTTTAGATACGACTCTGAGCATTACAATACTGCCTCCCTGACTGACGAGCATTTTTTGTTTGTAATGTAACAATTCAAATTCGATTATAAGCATTTGCCTGGAGCTGACACGGTTAGCGCAGTGGTTGAGCGATTGACTGCTGTGCTGCGTGTCGCGGGTTCGATTCCCGCACGGGACAAATCTTTGTATGGCCTACAGATAGTTGTTCCGGGTCTGGCTGTTTGTGTATGTGAGTTTCTATATTTTTAACGCACCCACGATACAAGAAATAATCCTAATGTCAAACGAAACGGTCGCTGTTAAATGTTACGGATTGAATCATCTCTTGTCTAAATAGTAGAAAATCACAAAAATTCGCTTTCTGCTGCTTCTGTCGGTTTTTCTAGTTACTTCTAAAACACGCAGCGTATTTTGATGAGGTTTTCTCTAATAAAAAGAACGATAAGTGAGGAAGGTTTCCGTATAATTTGTACCTGTGCGAAGCCAGAGCGGATTGCTCGTAAACTCGTAAAGTAATATTATCCATGTCCAGACTAGCTATTTAAAACTCAAAAGATTTATTTCAATTAAACCATTTACAGGAACTTTTAAATTGTCAAGGTCGGTCAGTCATAGAGATGAAGCTATTTGCACGTTCGAAAGCGTAGATCTTTATGTAGAAGAACGTGCAAAAACTCTACGCAAAAAAAAAAAAAATCCAAAAACACTTGATTTCATGGCCGCTTAAAAAAAAAACCATCTGAAAGTAGTCTATGGAAAACCTTCGCGCCAATAAAATAATATCAATTTCTACCAGTCAATCAATCATGTGTGCCATTTATAGTAGATAATTTTCGACGTGATCCAACTACATAACGGTCATGATTGATAGCCTGAAGTACTACCAATGGATAGTAATCAGAATTGTCTGCCGCGACAATGGAGCGACCTTGGGGCGGTCATCGCAGGGTGAAGTTGCTACGGCTTGGGACCTGGTAACAGATGTTAAGGACCTAGAATTTTTACTTGTACATATATTGTATAATAGTTTGTTTTTGTACGCACACCTTTTTTACCTAAAATCATCAAATGACTCCTTGCGCTCTGGGCGGAGCGGGAGTGTCAGACTCTTACTGGCTAAAACCCATCCGTGTTCCTCCAAATGCCCTTTGCTTCCCAGGACCGCGATAACTCTTTCGAACAAAATCCGCAATCCTGGCAGGATCTGCATCCCTGGTAGGGTTGGACACTCCCTTCCGCTACAACCAGAACGGAAGAAGTCATTTGATGACTTCTCATCGATAAAAAAGAAAGTTACAATACTTACGTGTTACGTCAAAACATTCGTGTGGGACTAGGCTCACAGTCATTGCGCCCCGAAAAAGCACATTACACATTACCTGGACCTAGGCATGTAATGTGGATCACTAGAAACATTTAGGTTTCTCGTTACGACACACTTTAGTAACGGCTTTTTAACACAAAAGTTAGCAATATCGCAAATCCAGTCTGATGAGTGATGACTTGATGACTCAACTGCTCAACATTAACTGAATCGATTTCTACCGTTGTCTTTGTTAGTTCTCGTAATTTGTTAGCAATAGGTAAGCAGCCGTGTGGTTGGCTCCCAGCCAAAGATAAGACCACCTTCGTCCTAGTTTCAGGGAGATTGAAGCTTTTCTAAGTTAGGTACCTATTTGATTTTTCCATTCGCCAGGGATTATCGCAACCTGAAATCAACCCTTTTGTGTGAATCAAATTCGTCGCATCATCTATTCCTATCGTGTCATAGGCTCGTGATCCGGTGGTTCGATTCTGTAGAGAACTCACCGTGTTTCAAAGTCTGGGGGTCTACTCTCTAAGCCCGAAGTCCGTAGTTTCGGCCTTATAGTGTCGGGCGTTTTCTACTCCGTATCTACGGACTTACGATCAGTCCTGAACCCGACCTAAGAATGAATTACAACACAATCTGACAGTTGTTCTTAGTTCGGGATCGGGACCTAATCGTAAGTCCATAGGTGATAGTGATACGAAGTAGATAACGCCCTACACTAAGGCCGAAATTACGGACTTCGGGCCTAGAGAGTAGACCCCCACCTATGGACTTACGATTAGTCCTGAACCCGACCTGAAAATGAATTACAACACAATCTGACAGTTGTTCTTAGTTCGGGATCGGGACCTAATCGTAAGTCCGTAGTGGTGGTGTTATTATCTCGGTATTTTGTCAAATTACACGGAATAATTATAGTAATTATTATCCACCCATGTTTATTGGACAAAACGATTACATAGGTACCCTCGTACCAAGGTTAAATTATTATTTTTTATTTTCGAGTCAATGCCTTATAACTCCTTATATTATACTAGCTTTTGCCCGCGACTTCGTACGCGTAGGTATATCCCGTTTTTTTCTCGTTCCCGTAGGAATTTCGGGATATCCTCTCTAGTGCCCCCTACACTCCCCAAGGAACCTACATGCCAAATTCAGCTTTCTACGACCAGTTATAGTTTCGGCTGTGCGTTGTCTGTCAGTCACTCATAGTAACGGATTATTGCAGGTTAAACTATGAAAGACGGTGACTTGCTGAAATAGCACGTGAATATTTGTTTTATAGCTGCAATAATATAGTACTTGGGTAGTTCTTCAGAGACAAAATTTTCGATGTCTGTGGGTATATTTCTGTAACCAACAAACAAAACGGCATATTATATTTTTTTTTATAGAAATTAGCTTTAGTTCTAACTGGGACAAATTATATTTTTTTAATAATTGCTGTCTAGATACAAAATTAAAATATTTGAAGTTTGTTCTCCTGATTCATATAGGGCGTCCGTTTGCCATTTTCCGGAACAAAATGGTTGATGTCGCATTTTCCCTTTGATTCATCAATATAAATTAAAGTTATATCGAAAGGCAATGAATTGACCTCTTACAAAAAAAATATGTATTAGTTATAACCACGTTAGTGTGTTTACAATTAAGTAAAAAAGAAGTGTCCGTCGTATAATACTGATTAATGTGGAGTAAGCTGCGCTTGACCGTAATTGGTCGAGTAATAACAATGAGAGTCTGGGATCCCGCGCGGGGGGAAGCCAGTCGTGCAACCGACGAGCTGGAAGGCGGATGTGCGGCTGGTTGGCTTAGATCCCGGTGTAACGAAGGTAAATACCTGATTCATCTGTGCTTGGTTCAGGTAGCTTCCTGATTACAATGCCTACATTATAAAATTTATTTTGTTGTTTTAAAACTTCAATCTGAGTTTTGTGTGATGCTTTTGGGTTATAGATTCGTGTAGAAAAATGACAATACTGAAGTCTGTATGTGTGATGAGTCATGCATGATTTTAGGCAAAATCATGATTCATCTGTGCCTGATTGATATGTTCAAAACCCCTTATGAATCAGAAAATAAATTAGTTTTTCCCTTTTCCAGCAAGAAAGGAGCACTTTTGTTGCGTTAAATTTCCTTATCCATGTCAGTAGAGTGTATGTCAGTGCTTTTAACTGTCAAGTCAGTAGTTCTAGTCTTATTTGTTATATATTTACTTAGCAATGTAAATAACTCAAAAATCACAGGAGTTTACTTGTTCTACATAATATTTTGATATTTCTTAATTACAATCATTAACTAACAGTGTATTTATTACTAACAATAAAGTAGGTAATAAAATTGATCCAGTAAGTACTACATAAATAGCAATTTTGATATTGCAGGTAACAACAATATTAGCAGTAGGGGCCCGTTAGGGCCAGAGCCTGCCAGAGTTGCGGACTATGTTCGAAAGAGTTACCGCGGCCCTGGAAAGCAAGGGCACTAGGAGGAGCACGGGTGTGTTTTAGTCAGTAAGATTCTGACACTCCCTTCCGCTCTGCCCAGAGCGGGAGAAGTCATTTGATGATTTCCCATCCATAAAAAAAAAATAAAAGGTAACAACAATGTGCCACTATCAACAGAAGAAAAGAAGAAGAAAAAGAGACTAACAGAACGAAGAAGGATGGAAAACTATTAATACACTAACGTGGTTGATAATTCCAATTAACTAATAATTAAGACTGCTTAACTAAGACTGATGTTAAAAGTGCCATTATTATTATTACTTCTGTGATTTTAATTAGTAGGTTATAGTAAGTCAATAAGTATAATAAATAGGATCAGTGAGTTGTACACACGGCTACACGTAAAGCTATACAAAACCAGTTTGTCTTGGCCTCACTTTGTATGCTATTTTCTCACAATGAACGGTCAGCCAATACTGGTTTTGCATAGCTTGATTTGTAGTCGTGTGTACACAAAAGTAAACAGAGAGAATATTATAATATTATGATTATTTTGTTAATACAGAGCCCATTTACATTCAAAGTTTTTCATTTTTATTTCTGTTTCTAATTCATCTGTAACAAATTCTGATTCATCTGGGCACAAAATATTTAAATGTCGACATCTTGAAAACTACTTTTTAAAAACGAGTCCCTCATCCAAATATATGCTATTTGGCATACCTATTTTCATATGAACATGTGTTACTGAGCTGAAAGTGAAACTAAATTTTGGCCATATGAATCAGTCAAAGAATCAAATTTCGAAGAACTACCCACTTACATTAGGTTCACGCCCTATATTCCTCGAAAGGTAAGGTGTGTCACCGGTCAATGGTGCACCTTTAGTACATGCACATATTTTCAGTTAAGTTTGAGTTGTAACTTGTAAGCCATGCTGTTTTTTCGTTAGTCGAGCTTATATTCAACTAGCTGACCCACGCCACTTCGTCTGCGTCACATTTTTCATAAATGCTCCACTCCTATTGATCATAGCCTGATGTTATTCCAGTTTGCCCGACCTGGGAATCAAACCCAAAACCTCATGCTCAGCAATAGTGCCTGAGACCGACGAGACAATCGATCACAATAAAAAAAAATTGAAAAGAAAATAGGTAGGTACCTAACTGTTATCCTGTTTTTATACCAAAGTCAATAGTTAAAAATAGTCAAAGACAAAGGACGCCCATATTCCAGAACGTGTACTCCAACTCAACTCGAATTACAACAACATCCAACATGAGCACGAAAACGTCAATGAAAGAAAAAAAGAAAAGAAAGAAAAAAAGAGTAAATGAAAAAAAAAACTATACTAAATTAAACAAAAATAGGTAAGTTAGACAAGTTGGTAAGATATGCGCCACAACCGCGCAAAACGTTAATTGACGTTACATTTTGAAGCTTTCGTGCTCGAGTGATGGGTCTTAGCCGAGCAAGCGCTTTCATGCATTTGCTTGCTCATCTCTCGAGCACGAACACTTCAATTTATGACAAATTTTATTTACAGTTTTTGATGCTCCTGCATGCGTTTTGGGACTTACCTACTTATGTTAATATTACCTATGTATACCTACAGTAAAATTATTATGGAAAAACTGGCGACAAAGTAGGTACCTACATATATCGATCGATAATAACTGGAAAGGTAAATAAAGTTGATGCCAAATTACAGTAAAGTTGTCACTTTTTCATGCGCTAATGGAACATCGAAACAAACACATTGAATATATGAAAAACACTTGATGTTCCGATCGCGTGAACTTCTTTTAGATATCTACTAGTTCGATATGTATTCTATGATAAACTAAATTAACTGTTTGAAAATTCTATCAATTTACAAATTGCCTATGTCACATGCTTTTTACATTAGGTAACCAAAGAAAACTCTTACAAATAAAAATAATACTATTTTTAAAACTAAGAATAAATAAAACACATCGTAAGTTAACAGCTGATGATCAATCATCGATCATCACCATGATTTCGAATAGGTCTAATTTACACAAAATACAAAACAATTTATCACACTCACACCTGAATACTTCTAACTACTACGTTTCAATAACAAACCCCACGATTCACGAATAAGTTTTAAATCCACCCCTATGGCTGAAAACACTTCAGTCTGTGCCTCGCGCGCGCAAGTGACAGTTGCGTCCGCCATCTTGTAAAAATATTTCCCGCTTTTCCTTTCGCGCCATTAGCAAAACAATTATTGTAATAATCTTTAAACTTTGTTTGTATCAAACTGGGTTGGAATACTACAATTAAGTGGAGTGTTAATTACGTTATTTAAGTTTTATATACTCATTTTACACATTTTGGTTCTCACGGCATTGACAGAAACATCGATTATTATGACATAGGCTCAATAGATTGTGTTACTTATTTATTTATGATGCTAATTATCCCTAAACTACCGTGAATATTGCTTTAAAAAGCTTTGTTATTTTTGTACTACTTGTTAACTTTCCACGAAGTAAGTAAGTAGGTACCTACTTTACCCGCATCATGTGAAAGTGTAATCAAAAACAGAGTCTTGTTTACATCGTTTAATGGTGTTCTGTTTTTCGAAAATCGAACACGGTCGGTTATTCTCGTTGGTGCACTGATAATTGTACGGTTCAAATGGTTATTAGAAGTGAAAATGGTCGTTGTAAGCTATGGCACTGAAGAATCTCCAACTGTTCCACCCTGGCAGGTCGGAGATGGTGTACCAACAACGTCACGCGACCCCTATGAGGGCCCCTCCGACTGCCATGTCGAGGAATATTTCCAAATCTGCTGAAACCCTCGCCGGCAGCACAAAATGTGAGTCCATAATCTCTCCGTGTCTGTTTCACCGCATACTCCGTCTCAAACTCTCAACGGATTTTCGTATGGTTATTAGTAGAAAGAAATTTAGTAAGTAAATAGAATGACCGATATTTTTTAATAAGTAATAGGACGGTTGGTGTACCTGCCTATTTTTTGCACCAGGTGCGAACCTTACTAAAATTCTTCCGTTACTAAGTGATTGACAGATAACGCACAGCCGAAACAATTATTCGTATTTCCCGAAATTCCGGCAAAAACGGGAACGCAAAAAACGAGGTATGCACGCACGAAATCGCGGGCAAAAGCCATAAGTAATATAACAAAAATACTGTAGTTTCCTAGATCATAAAACCGCCCTTAAATCATTCCAAAGTGGAGAAAACATTCCGGACAAGGCTGAGCTTCATGAAAATTGTTTCTCAATTTTCCGAGTACTTACCTACCCAGTTCCTCATGTTCTGTCTGGCCAAGAATAGGGTAGATGACTAAAAAAACTTAATTAGTCCGCCAGACAGATTTCCAAAAAATATTAGACACTTATTTTTTCTTTTTTCGCGTATCAAAAAAAAATAAAAAGATACAGTAGGTACGTTGAAAACTCGTGAGACGTCACTTGTATGTAAGTACACTTTTTACGTACACGTGACGTCACCAGCCCCCACTCCTGATCTTTGTTGTGTTTTATCTTCGTTTTTATTGATTTGATACTTAAAGCAAAAAATAAGTATCCAATATTTTTCGATAATCTGAATTTCGAATTCGAAATTCGAAAACTGACGGACTAAGTAGAATCATAATATATTTTTTAACCAGGAATCATAACTATTAATTTATAAATAATACTTACTTCAGTTGTATTTGTAAAGAGAATACTTTACTACAGGCTAAAATACCTGCTTCCTCTTTTCCCTACCAGACAAGGAGCCAAAGACCCGCAAGGCTCGCAGCACCGACCAGGCAGGAGGTGGATTGGCGAAGGGCAGCAGTGTGTTGGGTCTGCCGAACCTCACCAAGGGCTGGGGAAGGGATGACGACAGCATACGGAGTCGCTCCAGGAATGGCAGGTAAGATTGTACAACGATAGTTATTTGTTAAAAAAATAGATGATTGCAGCACAATTGACTATTCTCCCGTCATAAGAAAAAAAGACGTATCTACACAAAACGAAGCAACCGATTTCCGACATTAGGAAAATAATTAAAGGTCGGAAATCGGTTACCTACTTCGTTTTGTATCGATCGATACGTCATTTTTTTTTATGACGGCAGTATTGGTTCTAGCTGTCATTTATGGCCGTTAGGAGAAACCTGGAATCTGAAAATCTCACTATAAGGTATTATGCTGCCTATAGTGACTGGGTTTTGGAGGCATCTGACCTCCGGTCAGTAGTAGAATAAATAGATAACATCGCATAATGAAAAGGAAAAATCATCTGGTCGACCGCGCAAAACACGAAATAAATACGGTTGCAATATCAAAATGAAAGCTTACCTATGCGTCCCATAGCATTGATTTTTGATTTACCTACACAATTAGGGTTGCCGCACACGGGCCACACGCGACAGCCACAAACGCCGCCACGAGAAGCTAGAAGCAGCCACAAAGGTAGCTGAACCGCGCGACAGCCACATGTGGCCGGTGGTCGACATTGCGGTCGGTGGCTACAACTTTTTTAACCCATGCGCGCAGTATCATAATGGACTCTGACAACGAAGGTTTAGGGTGGAGAATGGCGCGAGTGAGGTGTGGCGGCGTTTTGTGTCAGCGTTTAGTGGCCGGTGCGGGCCACAAGAAGCAAGCTGCGACGATTTGTAGCGTGTGGTCGCCACCGGCGCCAACCGAGTGCGGCGAGTCCATATAAAATGTATGAAAATTACAGGAAATATGCCAGTGGCGGCGTTTTGTGGTTGTGGCCGGTGGCCCGTGTGCGGGAGCCCTTAGGCTGCAGGGAGCAACATCCTTAGAATAGAATATCTGTCGCAGACAACTAGCTTAATCAGCCGTTTCATTAAAAGCCTAGCCCTTTCATTGAACTGTGCCATTTAATCAGTGACATAAGTGACATGGGCAAGTCAACGATATATGAGAACAAAAGATGTCACTTACGTCGCTGAAAAATCGGCGCATTTAAATGAAAAGGCTAGGCAACCAATTAAACGGCTGACTAAGCTATTTGGCTGCGACATTTCAATATTAATATTACGTTACGTGAGATCTTAGGTAATGAATATTCTCAAACACGTGAGAGTTTTCCTTTCTAAGAAGCTTTTAACTAATTAAATATGCTCTTGACCGTAGCGCGGTATAAGTTGATGCGGCGGTAGGCGGTTGGTATTGGATATCCCACGCCTTGGGAAAGAAGTCTACTGACTCTACCACCTGTCGGCATACTCATAGCTTGGCTAATTATGTACCTAGTAAGTAGATAGTACCTACAGGGTCTAGACAAAGCTGACGTCATGACACGAGTACCTACTTACACTAATACGCAATATTTGATTATCTGGTTGATATAATTATGTACTTTGGATTCATAGGTTGTTATGAAGGAAGTGCTTATATTGCGCAGAATAAGGTTTTTCATCAGGGTAATTGCAACGGGTTAATTTAGTTCAAAATATATTATTTTGAACTCCTTCTTCAGAAAACGTGAGCACAGGAAGTGGACCTGGCAGAGCCCCGACGGTGCAACTAAAAATGAGATTGACTTCATCATGTCGACGAAGAAGCAGATATTCAATGAGGTCTCTGTGATCAACGCGGTGAAAACCGGAAGTGATCACCGCATGGTAAGAGGCACATTGAATCTAAATATCAAGCTGGAAAGGTCTCGAATGATGAAGTCTACGCTCCGTCCAGCACAGATCCAGATCCAAAACTCCGAAAGCTTTCAGCTCGAACTTCAAAATCGTTTCGAGTGCCTAGGGAGCTCCGTGGACGAATACAATGATGGATTCGTGGAAACTGTTCATACGGTCGGGTCTAAGTTCTTCAAGACTCGCCGTACAGATAAGACCAAGAGGCTCTCTGATCCGACTCTCAAGCTCATGAAGGAGAGGCGGGAGATGATTCTGCAGTCTTCAGACGATGCGTGCAAATACCGGCAGCTCAATAGACGGATCTCCAAGTCCTTGAAAAGCGACCTCCGCCGCTTTAATACTGAAAAGATTAAAGACGCGATAGAGCGGAATAAGGGCTCCAAGGTCTTTGCAAGAGATTTGTCTATTGGGCAGAGCCAGCTCACAAAACTGAAGACCGACGATGGCAGAACCATATCCGCCAAATCGGAGCTTCTGAGGGAGATCGAGACATTCTATGGACAGTTATACACGTCAATGACCAAACCCGCAGCAAATCTAGCGAACGACTCAAGAGCTAGATTGACCCGGCATTATACCGAAGACATCCCGGACGTCAGCCTGTATGAGATTAGGATGGCTCTGAAGCAGCTTTAAAAACAACAAGGCGTCAGGTGAGGACGGAATTACGGCCGAACTCCTGAAGGCGGGTGGAAAACCAGTCCTTAAGGCCCTTCAGAAACTGTTCGATTCCGTCATACTCGAGGGGAAAACGCCACAAGCGTGGAGCAGAGGTGTGGTGGTACTCTTCTTTAAAAAGGGCGACAATGCCCTGCTTAAGAATTACAGGCCCATCTCACTTCTGAGCCATGTCTACAAGCTGTTTTCCAGAGTCATTACAAACCGTCTCGCACGCAGGTTTGACGACTTCCAGCCTCCCGAACAAGCCAGATTCCGAAAAGGCTTCAGCACCGTACACCACATACACACGCTGCGGCAGGTTATTCAGAAGACCGAAGAGTATAATCTGCCCCTCTGCTTAGCGTTTGTGGACTACGAGAAAGCCTTCGATTCGATCGAGACTTGGGCTGTGCTGCAGTCTCTCCAACGGTGCCAGATCGACTATCGGTACATCGAGGTGCTGAAGTGTTTGTATGAAAACGCCACCATGTCAGTCCGACTTCAGGATCAGACATCAGAACCTATCCTCCTGCAGCGGGGTGTGAGGCAGGGAGACGTAATTTCTCCGAAACTGTTCACGGCCGCAATGGAGGACGTCTTCAAGGTTTTGGACTGGAAAAGGCTAGGCATTAATGTCAATGGCGAGTACATCACTCATCTTTGATTTGCCGACGATATAGTCGTCATGGCTGAGACCACGGAGGACCTCAGTACAATGCTCGATGACCTCAGTAGAGCTTCCGAAAGAGTGGGTCTTAAAATGAACATGGAGAAAACCAAGGTCATGGTAAATACCCATGTAGCACCCACTCCTATCAAGATTGGAGGCTCTGTACTCGTTTTGTTGATGAGTACGTCTACCTGGGACAAACGATCCAGCTGGGTAGGGCTAACTTCGAGAAGGAAGTCAACCGTCGAATCCGACTCGGATGGGCGGCGTTCGGGAAGTTGCGCGGTATCTTCTCGTCTCACATACCACAGTGTCTCAAGACGAAAGTCCACCAGACCAGTGCGTGTTGCCAGTGATGACCTATGGACTCGAAACGTGGTCGCTCACAATGGGCCTCATCAGAAGGCTTAAAGTCACCCAAAGGGCAATGGAGAGGGCAATGCTCGGAGTTTCCTTGCGTGATCGAATCAGGAATGATGATATCCGCAAGAGAACCAAGGTTACCGACATAGCCCGAAGGATCGCCAAATTGAAGTGGCAGTGGGCAGGGCACATTGCTCGCAGAACAGATGGTCGATGGGGCCGAAAAGTTTTGGAGTGGCGACCGCGTACCGGAAGACGCAGCGTTGGAAGGCCTCCCACAAGGTGGACCGATGACCTGGTGAGGGTCGCGGGTAACCGATGGATGTGAGACGCACGGGACCGGTTGTTGTGGCGACACTTGGGGGAGGCCTATGTCCAGCAGTGGACGTCTTTCGGCTGATATGATGATGATATATTATTTTGTGAAGCTTTTGCACTAATTAGTACTTACCTATTGGATTTGACACAAGCAGCGTCACTTCTACCAATATAAAGGACAAGTATAAAGTAATGTTTAAGACAGTTTAGTTCTAGAGAATTAATTTCATAGTAGTAGTAGTAGTAAATATGATGAGAAATAAACATCAATGACATTATCCGACGCGCTCTTGTCGCCGTCGGCGTTCCAGCCGTACTAGACACTCGTCGAATCCGACGACGAGATCACAAAGATTCAGGAAAGCTGTAGGGAAACCAGCACCCTTAGAATAAACAGATACAGACCGCGTTCGTTCGACTCGGTCGTATACCGACCTCGCCGCCGAGGTCCGTCGCGACGACCCATTCAAAACCCTCCCCGACTTTTACCTAACGAGCCAGCCCGCGCCGCTGAGCCTTTAGCTTTAATAACCCCTAATGAAACGACCCAGCCTGATTGTCCCTTGCTGTCCCTAACTGACGCCGCTAAGCCGAGGTCGTATTCCACAGGGAATGCCCTTAGCGAGCGGTCAGTAGTTTTTAGCTTGTAGCTAGTTTTGTTGCCTTGGCTGGGGGCCTTAAATTCATTTGAGGCCACCACAGGTTAGTCCGGTTAAGTAGTTGATATCCCAAGTGTGTTAACTTGCTAGTGGTCAAGCCTAAAAAAAAAAAAATACAGCCGTACTAGAACCCAGTGGCGTGGCACGCGACGATGGCCAGCAACCGGAATGACTTTATTTCCGTGGAGATGGGTAGGCCTTTAGTGTGGGATGCTAATTGTGTCGATACTCTTGCGCCATCCCATCTTCCTAGCTCGTCGTCGTATTGTGCTGGTGCTATTAGCTTAGTAATTATATTTTCGAGCCGATTGGGGTTGAAACTCTTGGATCGTGGTGGGGTCAGAGTGCTCATGCGTTATTTAAAGATATTTAACCAAACGCTTACTTGCCGCTGCTACCTGAGGTTGAGCAGACACCTTCGTCTGAACTCCACACGCAAGCCTTTCTAGCAATTGGCTTGGCTACTTGAACTTCGCCCCCAAATATTGTGTAAAGAAAAGTGACGTCATAATAAAATAACTAGGAAAAGTGACATCACTAAAATTTTGGTGATGATGACGAAACGAAATGACGTGTTAGCTGTTTTGTATTAACGTTTTCACGCATTTTCTGTAAAATCATTTGCATAAAGCAGTGGTGTAAACTGGTGTAGCTTTTCATTACATTATGGCTATTGAAATCATTCAATTATTTTTATTTGATAGGTACATAATGTGAGTAAGTAATAATAGTGAGTCTAGACTACTCATGTACCTACTTACTCATAGGCACGTGCTAATAGGTTCCTACATATTTGTAGAACAGGAAAAAGCGCGTAATTTTTCCAACTGTGAGCTGGAAAACGTCGAATAGTGAGTACAAACTATCAAAAATAAGAGCAAATGTCGCATTCTGTTGATCCTTATGTTAGGATGCCTTCAATAGGTTAATCATGATGGGTCCTATCATCTTGCCTTTTTTCCAACCAATAAATCCATCACCACTTTTCTTTAAGTTACTCGGTCTCGTACCAAAGCCGTTTTATTTTCTATGCGTCTTTTCTAGCAGAATAAATGGCATTTCATTCTTTTCCCTTCCTTTAACAGAGTCTTCGGCAACTTGCCCTAGTGAGGTAAAATATATTAAGACTTCATGCGAGTATATTCTGCCCCACTGACTGGTGATATCAGCTATTGGGCCAGAATACACTCCAAAAATGTGGCGAGTCTATTCTGCCCCACTAATGGGGCGGCCAGTGGGGCAGAGTAGACTAATCCAGTAGGTATTAGTCAGAAAAAAGTCTACTTATTTCCCAAAAGCTTAACTAAAACTATGCAATTTCCTCCGCAAGTTTCCTTCGCTCGCAAAATAATGAATCATTTGGCTTTGAGGGAGAGATCCGTAAAAAAAAATAAAACCCATTTTCACGTGGGCGAAGCCACGGTCAGAATCTAGTAAAATAATATTGTAGCTGTCTAAAAGACCCTAAACGACACCAACATGAAACCCTTAAATGGTTAATAGAGACGACACAGCCACTAACTCACAATCCGCTTGCCACGGTCAAACGCAGATTTTAACCCGTAATCGCCACACATTAATTCATGCCGTACCTACTCATATTGTACAGTGCCACCTGACTGATTAATTGAACAGGCAGAACCCTTCAAAATCCTTCTGAAAGATCTTCATGTAAATTAAACAACCCCACAGAATTAGTTAGAAAAAAAATCAACATAAATTACCAACCTACTAAAACTACGTAATTTCCTCTTTTCCACTTAACACGAAGATTAAAAGCATGAGTAACAAACTAGGCTGTACGCAAGTTTCCTTCGCTCCCGAAGTAATGAATCATAGACAAGAGGGGTGAAACACGCAATGTGGTCACATCCCTAGAAATCGCTTTAGGCTTTGTAACGTGTAATCAAGGAGCAGCTCGATTATACCCCTACGTTTTACACTTTAACATATTGTTTTCGTTAAATAATTTATTGCTTGAAGTGGATTCAAACACCTTTGATTTTTGAGGCTTAAAATTTAACTGAAAGAACTTGATAAATGGTTGAGAAAATATTTGAAACTTTTCACTTAGTGATAAGATAAGTTTGCCTTGATCATTATTTAAGTTTCTGAAAGTTTCCTTCACTCGGGAATCATGTTTTAATTCCCGTGGGAACGTACTTTTGGGATAAAAAGTACCTACCTATCCTACTTTTGTGTTATTCTAACTACTCGTGAGCCAAACGACTAAATCCATTCCAGCCTTGATTGATTTATAAACTTGATTGATTGGCAAACATCTAAGCAAAGGTCATCCCCATCCTGCAAGGCCTTCTCATTTTTAAGGTTCCGTAGTCAACAGGAACCCTTATAGTTTCGCCACGTCCGTCTGTCTGTCCGTGGTTTAGCTCAGAGACGCTTAGCACTAAAAAGTTGGAATTCGGTATGGTTATTTATACATATTAATCACGGCTAAAAAAATTATTGAGGGTGTTCGAAAACCATTTTCCCATCCAAGGATCCGTTTGCGAAATATTAAGATTTAAAGTGATAATTTTTGTTAGAGTCAGGTGCAAAGCTAAACGGAAGTTTTTGGAGAAATAAGCAAATTAATGATAAGTGGCATATAAGTATAACGAATTTAAAAGGAAAAATATCACATTACTCACTAACTTTTTGAGCATAGTTATCTAGCCCAGTCGAATAAAACTGGATAAGTAAAAACTTCGTAATAATTCCATAGAAAATGACCTAAAACTACATGCACTTACTTGCGTATTGTTACAGAGGAATTCGTACTGATTATTTGGCCATGGTTTACGGGACGAGCAACTCCGTAAGGAACCCTTCACTGTGCGTGGCCTGACACGAACTTGGCCGGTTTTACAATTTTTTTTAAATTTCAAAGAGTCCGTCCAACGAAAGAAGTCCTGCGGAAATAAATGGAACTAACAAGATTTGTTATAGGATAGCGTACAGTCGCATAGAAACTAGCGCCGCGGTTGTGGAACTTCTTTCATTGGACGGACTCTAGATCGTCAAATTACCGCGACTTTCGTTTTTTTTTTGACCACTAATATTGATAGCTTTTGTCAAAACAGATTTTGCATTCTTAATAGGATATTTTTTTAAGGTTTCGAATCACATTTTATTTTCACATAGTATTTCATGATATTTCGACGCTTTTAAAGTAAGACTCTGATTAGTTATGGGTTCCTAGTGTACCATTTAGAAAATGTTTTATATTTTCTGTTTTTTATCAATCAGCATTGTTCGGAAGGAGGAGCTCGTGGCTAAATTATAACAGCCGCACCGACCAATCTTCAAGGTTAAGCAACGCTTGCCGAGGTTGGTCTGTGGATGGGTGACCATATCAACATACCGAGACTCCTCCGTGCCTCGGAAAGCACGTTAAGCCGTTGGTCACGGCTGTCATTTGTAGATCTTTGGCAGTCGCTACGGATTGTCAGAAGCCAGAAAATCTGACACCAGTCTTGCCAAGAAGTACCGTGTTACCCAGTTAGTGGGTTGTGGAGGTCTGATAGGCCGCCGCTCCACGTAAAATACTGGTATTCAGCTGAATCCGTTTTGACTGGGAGCCGACCCCAATATAGTTGGGAAAAGGTTAGGCAGATGATTGTTCTGTCACTGAAAACGGGGCTATTCTGTGTCCCGAAGCTTTTTTCGGGGACACCGGGACGAAATAGGGAATAAAGGAATAGTCCCGTTCAAAACGGGACATATGGTCACGTTAAGGATAGTATACTTAAGTACCTTATTAAAAAAAGTAAGTACATGAGATACATTCAAACAGATTGTCTTTCAACCGTGTCCGTTTCGATGGCGCGGCCACGACGTGTTTTTTTTTTTAAAAATTGCCACGATTTTGTAAAAATTTGTAAAAGTAGACTCCCAAAACCATAAATTTGTCAAAGCTATGGTTAAAAAGTTAGAAGGGTTTGAACGTGGCCGCGCCATTGAAACGCTCCGAACCGCGCGGCCACGGAGATCTTTAAAACTAAACATTGCAGAGACCTGAAATTTTGGTAAGTAACAGATTGAATTTGTAAAAAATTTGTAAAAAATTAGAAAAAAATCCTGTCCTTATATTTTAGGAGCTGTGAGACTAATACGCCATGGCCGCGCCATTGAAACGGTAAAAAACACATTTTCGCCGATATCTCGCTGAAAAAGCAACGCAGACGTCTGAAGTATTTTGTAAAACCGAGGTTTGAATTTGTCAAAACTAGTAAAAATAAAACAAAAAATCCTAGGTTTATATTTCAGGCGCTATAAGACTAATACGCCATGGCCGCGCCATTGAAACGCTGAAAAGCACATTTTCGCCGATATATCGCTGAAAAAGCAACGCAGACGTCGAGTTTTTTGTAAAACCTGAATTTGAATTTGTCAAAACTAGTAAAAATAAAACAAAACATCCTAGGTTTATATTTCAGGAGCTATAAGACTAATACGCCATGGCCGCGCCATTGAAACGGTGAAAAAATACGTAATCGCCGATATCTCGCTGAAAAAGCATCGCAGAGGTCTGAAGTTTTTTGTAAAACCTAGATCTGAATTTGTCAAAACAGGTAAAAATGCACAAAAAAACCCATTTACATTTCAGGAGCTGTAGAACGGAATCTTAAATACGTCTTGAATATGACGATAGGGTGACCATGGCTTATTGTTTACAGAAAACTTTTCAACTTTTAACGTTTGCGTTGCTTTTTCAGCGAGATATCGGCGAAAATGTGCTTTTCACCGTTTCAATGGCGCGGCCATGGCGTATTAGTCTTATAGCACCTGAAATATAAACCTAGGATTTTTTGTTTTATTTTTACTAGTTTTGACAAATTCAAACCTCGGTTTTACAAAATACTTCAGACGTCTAGTTAAGTTTCGGCGGTCGGGATTTTAGTTAAAAAAATATTTATTTATTACAATATTAATTTAATTATAAAAATACAGGATATTAAGCTGATGGCTGATGCAAGACTGAATACAATGCAAAGAAAAATAATTCTATTGAATTTCCGGTAAATGCATAGTTGCAAAATGACGCATGCTGGCGGTGCTGCATGCTCAGCGTAAACGCGTGTTACGATGAGTTAACTCCTCCCTCCATAAGATAGAAGCAACTCTTGCTTCTGGCGGCGTCCGCGCTGCCCTTGGTGTCCTCCGGGATGTTCTTAGTTTTCCATTGATACAGCTTCCAGGATGCTGCAGCGACCAGTAGGATATATAGGATGATTGTGTTCCAGCTAGGTGTAGCTGCTATAATTGGCCAATAATCTTCTTCTGGCACAGATATGTCTCCTGCCCTATTGATCAGTTCATGGATGCTGTCTAGTGAGATGTCTTCTAATTGAAGTTCGTATTGTATTGATTGTTCTGAGACTTGATGCTGTTCTGGTAACGGTATAACCTCGTTGATGACGACCGTGTCGGTGTGAGACCGCAGTGTCTTGTTCATGATGTTCATCTGGCAGTCTTCCGTTAGTGTAACGAGATGAATTCCAGATAGCTTCTTGTAGTCTGTCTTGGTATTGCATTGTGTTTTGGTGACTTCGTCTTCTCTGAGGACTAGTAGCCAGTTGTTATCTCCAATCTTCTGAACTTTTCCTCTACTTAAGTTCATCTTAGCATGGGTGCAATTAGCTGGGTGATGCTGAATGAGTGATAGTATGCAGTCATCTGTGTCTTTGATTCTTCTGGTGTCGAGGAGCTTGCAGAGCTGGGAGTCGTCGGTCAGTGGCTGACAGTCTTCTTCCAGGTAAGCGTACTCATCGTTACCAAGTGCCTAGGTATTTGGATTTAGGGATTATAGTAAGGTTATTTTTATTTGGGATAGAATAAAGGTGAATAAGGTCGTATGTTTCTGGGGTAATTGAGGGGATTTCGAGAATAAAATTAACCGAGTGTTCTGTGCTGTAAGCTTTAACTTTGATTGACTTCTCGATCCTGTATATGTTACTAATACTAATACTAGCTACTGGTTTAAACGAAAACATACTTTCTAAATTTCTTAGCTCTTCTATTAAATTCTGAGGGCTTATAATACTAGGATGCATGGTGCCCATCTGAGCAAAAGTCATAGCATCTTCTAATAACATTAACCTATCTAAAATTATCTGTAAACTAAAATCTATCTGTACGTAAATATCTAAGAAACGTAAATGGTTAGATAAGTCGTTGGAGTTATTAGTAATATTTTGTAATAAACTTGCCAAATGTTTCTGATTATTGTTTAATTTTGTTAACTGTTTACTGAACTCATCTATTGTATTATGTGCTAATACTAAGGATTTCCTTTGTGAATCCTGAACGTTTTTAACTCTGTTTTTAATGTTAAAGATTTCTTCTTCGAACTTAGCTGCATCTTCATGGTCGAGGTTACCTGTGATAGACTTAACGACAGTACCTAATCCATCTATAAGACCGCGTCGCTTTCTAACTTGCGGCGTTAAAAACTTAATCTTCTTACCAATAATACTAAGGCTATATTCTATTTGATTTCTATATGTTTTATGTAAATCTCCAGATTCTGAATTCTCAGCGTTTTTCGTGTTTGAATATAAGGACATCAATTGGATAGATGTAAAGTGCAAATTGGTAATATTGTAAACGCAAGCAAGGCTAAAGTAGTTGTCTTGTTTAAGGAGTTGACCTTGTTTTAAGAGGAGGATCCCATTGTCATTATCTACATGGGTAATGGTTACGGTTGCTGTTGTGTTGAGCACGACGGCTCCTGCGATGAAGGTCCTGCAACAAGATGAGGCCTCCGTAGTAGCTTGAAGTGAACTCTAATGGACTTAGAATTTGGATGGTTACCTATTATTTCGGCTACGTTATTTGGGTGAAGGTGTATAATCTTGTATGGTCCTTTGAAGACTGGCTTCGTTTTGTCACTGCGTGCTGACTTTGCTACCTGTTTATAGACAGTTTCACCTACCTTGAATTTCATCTCTTCTGCTTCTTGGTTGCGTTTAGCAATCACCTGCTCCTTGTTTTTGGACATGTGTGCAGCGATGCACTCTTGAACTGCTTCTGCATTGGCACGATGCTTAATAACATAGTCCTGGTAAAATTCTTTTGGGTAGTATAATTCTAATGGGTTTCTAGATGCTGTATGTCCGAATAATAACTCATGAGGTGTATAATCTGTTGCCGAATGGATAGCGTTGTTGTATGCTATTATAGAGTACTTCATGATTAGCTGTATGGGGTCATCTTTGTTAGTCATTCTTTGAATCCTGATTATTTCAGCTAGGGTAGAATGCAAACGTTTAATAGGGGAGTTAGAATTAGGGTTATAGGGCGTTGTAAAATGTACGTGGATGTTATGTAGTGCGCATATTTCTTTAATAACATCGTTGTCAAATTTAGTATCTGAATCTGTGGTTATTTTATTCGGTAAGCCTAACACTGAGAAAACGTCTAGTAGTGCTTCAGCTATATGGACACTGCTGCATGCTGTTAGTTGGACTGCCTGGGCGTATTTAGAAAAGTTATCGATGACTGTAAGGAACGTTGCGCCTCCGGTTGAAAAAAAAAAGGTGGTTTAAGAGGGTTGCGTTCATATTTAGATTTCAAACAAGTGTCGCATTGATTAATGAAGCTTTGAATTGTAAGGAGCATGTTTGGCCAATGATAATTTCTGTGCAACTGCTTGTACGTCTCTTGAATACCACGGTGAACAGTCTTACCTTCGTGGTATTTCTTAATCAACTCTTGTTGCTCAGGTTTGTTTTCTACTAGAGTTACGCGTGTTGTGCATTTAAGTAGTTTAGGACCTCTGTCGTTAAATATTGTTGTGTAAACTCTAGAAAAGGCATGGTATAACTCTTCATTATGAAAGTAACAATGGAATACACGGTCAGCGATGGTGTGTTCTTTAAGGAATCTAATTATCTCGGACTCTGTATTATTTACTGGGATAAAGACATCTTTTATAACTACTTTTGAGTTAGTGGATCTGTTATCTACTCTATACGTAGATCCGGGCGTGGACCTAACGTGGAACTGCTTCAACTGTCTGTCGATAGCGTCTGTAATGATGGGTATGCCCCTAGCTTCGTTGTCAGGCTGTGTATGTCTGGTAGACACTAATTCAGATTCAGCTGATACTATACTCATACTATCTGTACCTATGTGAGATTCAGGAATGCTTGGGTTTTGTGTTTGTATATTTTCATTGCATGCTATTGTGTCTATTTGATTTTCGGCTTCCCTACGTGCATTTTCGAATATTCTATTAATTATCTCATCATCTTCGTTATCGTCTAAATTAACAGCTAGAGAGTCAACACTGCCATGAAAGATTTTAACACGTGATAGAGCGTCTGCGTTAGTATTTTGACGACCCTTCTTGTATACAACCTTATAGTCATATTCCGATAGTTTTAAACGCCATCTAGTTAATTTAGAGTTAGGATCTTTTAATGACATTAGCCAAGTGAGAGGCCTGTGGTCTGTGTAGATGATAAACTTTCTAGCGTAAAGATAGGGTCTGAAGTATTTAATTGCCCATACTATGGCGAGTAGCTCCTTCTCTATTTTAGAGTAACGAGATTCGGTATCTGATAGTGTTCGGGATGCAAATGCTACTGGTTTGTCAGATCCTACTATTCCTTGAGATAACACCGCACCTAATGCTACATCTGAAGCATCGGTGGTGAGGATGAAAGGCTCATCAAAATTCGGGTACTGTAGTATTGGGGCGTTAGTTAAAATTTGTTTGCACTTATTGAAAGCTTCTAAGAAGTCTGGGGAGTGTATGACTCTACTATTTTTCTTAAGGCAAAGGGTCATGGGTTTCGTAAGTCTGGCGAAATCTTTTATGAATTTTCTGTAATATCCGACTAAACCTAGGAAGGCTTTTATTTCCTTCTGAGACTTAGGTAGGGGGAAGTTAAGTACGGCTTTTATCTTATCTTTGTTTGGTTTTAATCCTTCATCTGTTAGTTCGTGTCCTAAGAAGTTAACCTGTTTTTGTAGGAACTGTGATTTATCTAACTGAATCTTTAGATTATGTGTTTTGAACGGCTCGAATACTTGCTTTAGTTTTTCTATGTGCTGCTGCAATGACGTAGATATTATTATTATGTCGTCTATGTAGGTGTAGACATTATCTATGCCTCTTAATATATGGTCCATTAACCTTTGAAATGTACTTGGTGCGTTTTTGAGTCCAAAGGGCATTCTAAGGAACTCATAGTGTCCTCGTTCGGTGGTAAATGCGGTTTTTTTCAATATCATTGGGGTGCATTTCCACTTGGTGAAAACCGCTAGCAAGGTCTAGGGTTGTGAAGTATTGCGCTCGTCCTAATCTATCTAGTATGTCATGTATGTTTGGTAAGGGGTATTTATCTTCAATGATACGATCGTTGAGTCGTCTGTAATCAATTACAAGTCTCCATTTGACGTTGCCTGAGGAATCGGGTTTTTTGGGTACGATATGCACGGGACATGACCAAGGAGATATGCTCTCTCGCACGATACCTTGCTGAAGGAGCTTATCTACTTGTTTACAAATTTCTTCGCGTTGTTGAGGAGCTTGTCTGTAACTTCGTACGAAAACTGGTGTATTATCGCTTAATCTAAGCTCGTGTTTAACAGCGTGTGTAAAAGTGAGTGGTATATCTTCTGCATAGAACAAGTCCCTATACTGATAACATATCCGGATTATTTTGCGCTTTTCTTCTTCGTTCATGTGATCTGTACGAATTTTCTGAAGGTTTTCGTTTAATATTTGGTCAATGTTAGATTGAACCTGTATGGTATTAATATCGTGATTATCATTTTGGTTGACCTTGGAAAATTTCTCTAATTCAATTGACGGGTTAAACGGGATACACTTCTTTTGATCACTATGATTAATTACCGATGTTTTAAAAGAACCGTTTGTTACGTTGACTATAGCTGCTGGGGACATTAAACCATCGGACCAGATTAAATCGTCGTGAAGGTATTGTCCATCTAAGTAGTTGGTTTTTACTTTGACTATCTTTTCGTATCTAGGTTCGATACTTATCTTTTGGGGTGGAGAACTAAAGTGTATTGGTATTTCCGCTGTAGATGTACGTAAAACATTATTATTTAAATCAATGTTACTCTTTAGTTTTTGCAGAAGGTCAATTCCGATAAGACCTTTATATTTAGGATCGAAGTCGAATATTAGAAACTTATGTGTTATATCGCTATTAAACGCGGGAGGTAAGGGAAGGTAGACTACCTTGTCGTGAACTGATGAACTGTGTGCCGTATTAATTTGAAAGGGTTCTGTTTCTACGCAGTACTCAAATATGGTGCCTGCAACTACATCAGTTGCTATAGTTGAATGACTGGCCCCTGTATCTATTAGAAACTTACCGTCAAACTCTGGTAGTATTATGTACGGTAAATATTTTTTGGTCTGGAAATTTATTGATACTACGTCTGGCTGTCTCGGTTGGTGTCCAAGGGAAATTCCTGGTCACCACCTACCTCTTGTTCGTCCGCGTTTGCATTCGGCTCGACCGATATGCCGTTACCGTTGCCGTCTGTGACATCGTTATAGAACCCTATGTCACTGGGTCCTGGTTGATCTTGAGTGGCCATTTGAATCGGAATGTAGAACAACTGCTGGGCGAACTGTGGTTTTTCTGGCTTACCTGCCGTACGCATGGTGACGTCCGATGATACTGGTGTGGGTTTAGAGGTAGCGGAACAGAGAGTAAAGTCCCACATACCTCCACTGGAAAGAGAGGATCCTCCGACCAGACGGTTGTTTGTGTCTGGTGGGCAACTGCCCGAGTGTTGATATTCGGGCTTTGCTTGTGTTCTAATCGCACTGTAAACTTTGATACCGCGATTTAGGATTTTGTAGTTAGTTCGCAGCTAGTCGAGATAGATGGCGCTGCGAGTCTCATTTGTTGTGATGTTGATTCTGCTACGTTGATTTTTGTGGCGGCATGAATGCCGCTACATCACTCCCCTCCGGAGACCGGAGGTCGATAGTGGATGAGTCGTCCATACATCTTGAAATGCTTGCCAGGCCAGTGGAAGGTTGGTTCCAGTGAGTCGGAACCGGAAGTCGCAGAGTTCTCGGTGAGTCGGAACTGTCTGCGTCGCAGAGTTCACGGTGAGTCGGAACTGTCTGCGGTGCCCCGATGCTGCTGCTGGCGTGACTGCTGGCGTCGACCAGGAGAGGTTCTTCAAGGCTCTTCATGTGACTGGCCGAAGGTGCAGTGTGCTTGCCATGGTGGGTCGGAGCTGTGCGACGTGCTGACGTGACTGCTGGCGTCGACCAGGAGAGGTTTTTTTTTCGAGGCTCTTCATGTGACTGGCCGAAAGTGCAGTGTGCTTGCCAAGGTCGCTGATGACGTTGATGATAGAGGCTGAGGATGCTGACCAGGAATGCGCGTCCGCTGCATGCTGGTGGTCAGGATACCCGTAGAAGCAGTGGGTACTGGCTGGCTGTATGACTCGCTGCTCGAGAGCTTGAGGTCACGATGAGGAAGTGATGATGACGTCATGATGAGGTGGCTGCACGAAGGCTGCACTGACGTCCAATGTCGAGGGTCACCAGTTTAGAGGTAGCGGTACAGAGAGTAAAGTCCCGCAAACCTCCATTGAAAAGAGAGGATCCTCCGACCAGACGGTTGTTTGTGTCTGGTGGGCAACTGCCCGAGTGTTGATATTCGGGCTTTGCTTGTGTTCTAATCGCACTGTAAACTTTGATACCGCGATTTAGGATTTTGTAGTTAGTTCGCAGCTAGTCGAGATAGATGGCGCTGCGAGTCTCATTTGTTGTGATGTTGATTCTGCTACGTTGATTTTTGTGGCGGCATGAATGCCGCTACATGGGAACCGGTGGTTTTGGAATGTTAGGTTGATTCCTTAAGTTATTTGAACCATTTGGCCTAGAGTTACCTGATGCTGGCCTGGCCTTCCAGGGTAATACGGATTGTATCCATTGTTGACGCTGTTCGGGGGTCATATTATTTTGTTGAGGTACAAAGTTTTGTGGGGGAATAATAAAGCCAGGTACAAATGGGTTTACTGTATTACGGATGGGATTATTATTGCCTGGTGGTTTAGATAACTCCTTTGGCTTTGCTTGTGACGTTGAAGGATTATTATTACTGTAATTAGCTCGATTATATGAAAGCCTAGCTTCTTCTTGTCTAGCCGCTATAATGGCTGCTTCGAAGGTGTCTGGTTTAGCGATTCGAACGCCCAACGAGACGTGGAAGTCTAACTGGTTTATGTACTGTTCAATAACCATCTTTTCGTAATATGATTTATTACCATGCTCCCCTACGGAATACAGAGTATCCAACAGCTCACGGAGGCGTTTGCCGAAGCTTTCAGCGTCTTCTGCCTTAGACTTACGCACTCGCGTTAGCTCCTGCATTACTTGTATTTCATTTCGTGGTTCACCAAGGCGCCTAGTTAACGCATTCTTAATTGATGGCCATGAGTCTAAGTAGCCTTCATACGCTATTGCGTCTACGGCTGGACCACTGAGCCTACTTTTAATTAAGCAGATGAACGCTGGGTGCGCACGATCTGCCTCAGAAGTTAACTGTAATAAGTTTTCTACTTCCCTAATATAATAATTGAGTAATTTAGGATTACCATCATATCTTGGCATTAAATCTGCGATTAGTTTGTACGGTTTATAGTTAGCATCATAATCCCTGAGCGACATTGTTTTTCTGTAGCTTGCCTGCCTAGTGGCGCTTGACGTAAAACAATAGAGGTGTCAAATTAAACACTTGGAATTTACTCGTGGGATACTTAACGCTACTTATTATAATTTTGTGGTTGCCTACTGCGATTTTAGCTTATAGACAGATACACATAGATTAACATAAAATACACAAATTAAAATAAGGCAGGAAATCGAGCAAGGACACTTGGTAAATAAGAGTACTTACCAAAGCAGCCACTGCATCTCCTGTCGAGTCGAGTCTCGGCCAGCGCAGCTTCCTCCAATTCTCCGGAGATTTATCCCGATGACCGTAGAGGTGTCCGACCGCGCGATAGGTTCTTTGTAGATCACGAAAGAACGATTTGAGAACCGTCGCTCTTAAGATGAAGAGTTGGATTCGATCTTAGAACGTCGCGATCCTACCGACTGCGCCAGTTAAGTTTCGGCGGTCGGGATTTTAGTTAAAAAAATATTTATTTATTACAATATTAATTTAATTATAAAAATACAGGATATTAAGCTGATGGCTGATGCAAGACTGAATACAATGCAAAGAAAAATAATTCTATTGAATTTCCGGTAAATGCATAGTTGCAAAATGACGCATGCTGGCGGTGCTGCATGCTCAGCGTAAACGCGTGTTACGATGAGTTAACTGTCTGCGTTGCTTTTTCAGCGAGATATCGGCGAAAATGTGTTTTTTACCGTTTCAATGGCGCGGCCATGGCGTATTAGTCTCACAGCTCCTAAAATATAAGCCCAGGATTTTTTTCTATATTTTTACAAATTTTTTTACAAATTCAATCTGTTACTTACCAAAATTTCAGGTCTCTGCAATGTTTAGTTTTAAAGATCTCCGTGGCCGCGCGGTTCGGAGCGTTTCAATGGCGCGGCCACATTCAAACCCTTATAACTTTTTAACCAAAGCTTTGACAAATTTATGGTTTTGGGAGTCTACTTTTACAAATTTTTACAAAATCGTGGCATAATTTTTTTTTTAAATCGTCGTTGCCGCGCCATCGAAACGGACACCTTTCAACCAACCTAGACCTGTACTGAATTTTCCGAAATCCTTACCTATTTCTCAACTATAATAATTTTTATTAAATGCGACCGTAACTCTGTCTATTACGCTTTCACGCTAAAACGGATGAACGGATCGTCATGAAATTTAGATAAATAGCCTAGGATATAGAGATGGAAATACGCTACTTCTTTACGCGATAACCAACCTCCACGCGGGCGGAGCCGCGTGGAAAAGCTTACATAAATGACCAAAACCCAAATAAAATTCTAACCACTATAAAATACTATACAAATCGACGATTACAACTCAAAACGTTTTAATCTAACCCGCACAAATGACGTAGATACATTTTAGCAATTACACTTGACTATATCTATAAATCGAATTAAACTAAACTATGTATAACTCAACTAACTCTTTCCATTCAGAAGTTAATGGACTATTGACGCGTGAAACCTTGGTCCAAATTGTTACTGCTAATGATCCTCCCTTCATTCATGAAAAGCGGAGTTTTTAACAAAATATATAGAGTTCATAATACATATTGATTTTGTGATATTGGAATTGGTTTTGGTCCAAGGGCAGCGAAGGTATTCTGGATAGTTTTATCAAAAGATGGACTTTTTGTTTGCACGCTCAAAGGCCCTTCCTCTTCTTTCACCTCTCCAAAAGACTATAGCACGATGTATAGGGTGAATTTTTAAAGTGTGCGTGTAAGGCCAAATCCGAAACTTAGAGGAATATAAAAAAACACTGAAAGGAGTCTCCAGCTCGATATTGATGAAAACTAAAACTGCATCATTAGATTTCTGAAAAATCGGAATTCCTAGCCAGGAATCGAACCTGTTTATTTTGAAAAAAAAAACACACCCTGCATTATTACACCATCCAAAAGTGTCGCTAGTTAGGATCAAATTCTGGGAAGTGATGTGATACACATGGCAAACGAAAGGAAAAGGCTCATTTAAAAAAAAAGAAACAACGGGTTGTACTCCGGGAGTGCCGGCAGAAGTGAAAACTTGAACATTAGGCCGGGACTCCACCAAAGCGGAGAGGAGAGGAGATGTGTTGAATAAACCAATCCGGTAGGCTAAACGGAGAAGAGATGTGGAAAAAACGAAATGGTGGAGTCCCGCCGGTTTAATATTTTGGAATGGTTAGGGACTAATTTCGCACGAATTGCTTTATTTATCAGTACAAAAGTACTATCATTTATGTGGTTAAATACAATATTCATTTATTGCGCTATCGTACACAAACATGACAATTTATATTACATTATCCGTCTTACGAATTTTCGATCAGGTCACGTGACCGCCAAGACACGTGACCTGATCGAAAATTCGTAAGACGCGTCCTGACGCGAGTTTAACATTTTTTACCCATCCCAAAAAGTCTTAGGTACGAATTTTCGATCAGGTCACATGTCCTGGCGGTCACGTGTCCTGCTCCTGACTCCTGACGCAAGTTTAACATTTTTTACACATCCCATAAAGTGCTCAACGCCGCTAAAGAAGTTTTCATTTCAAAAAATACTTTTTTTTCTGAGTAAACTTTTTTTTTATAATCCAATGATGTGCAGTGGTAGATAGATACTCGGGCTCGATGTTGATGAAAACTAAAACTGTATCATAGATTTTTGAAAATGTATCGATAAGTTGATATTTTTTTATTTAAAAATTTAAAAAAGTATTTTGTCAAAAATTAGCGCTTGCCTTAAGTTTGCCATGTGTTATTATATTACTTCCATCTCTTGCAAATAGCATTCCTTTTAAGGTGGTTGTTCCGTGACCACTTCAAATTTGGTGGTACACGGATGGAATTGTAGTCAGTAAAAGTCTGACACTCTCTTCCGCTGCACCCAGAGCGGAAGAAGTCGTTTGATGATTCCCCAAGGACCCATCATATTAGTGACATCATCATGCTATCAGCTAAAAGGCCTTTTTCTTGACATAGACCTCCCCTAAAGAAAAGCATGAATCACTCCTATTTGCGAATCCCTTTTCTTTACAACCTAATAAACTTAAGTTACCACCTAATTTATTGAACTCCGCCCACAATCTTAATATGACCTTCATAAATAATAAATAGGTACAAGCTAACAATGCTAACTGACCTCATGAAGGCTTCTGTAATTAATCAATTTGTATCATTTGCCGCCATAACGTAGCAGTCATAATTCTGTTTGAATAATTTATTGAATCTTTACTATCAGTGGCTCGAGTATCGTAAGCCTTGACCGTGAACTGCTCAGGGGTGTTGTAGAACTTGTAGATATTCTAGCTAAATAGTTGAGTTATGGCTTACCACTTCATGAAATAACTACCTTAAGAAATCCTCATGGATGTCCTCCGCCCTGAAGCGGGACTATAACGACCCGTGCTCCCGCGCACACTTGCTACGGGAGCATTTTGCCTTTGCGGGCCTTGTCTGAGCTACCTCAAAACTAACTTTCTTCTACTTTCTTTAACCTAACCTCGGCTACATCATGAAATGGTTGGAATGGCTATTCTACGCTATGGCTATGACATAGACATACTCGTAGATAGTCTGATTACATAAAAATATACAACGTGTAACACAATAAACGCAATACCTCTTAACGGCTCATTGTACTCATCATTATGAACAACTTTTACTATAGGACCAACACTGAAATCGCGAAAAAAAATCGGCTGCTCCATACATTTCTGTGAGCGTAACTCGACAAAATGTACTGAACTGCTGCCTTTTGAGGAAAGTGCCACACAGATTTGAGTGGACCTGTCCAGACAGTGCAAGCATTTGTCAGTTATTATGGAGCTCAAACTTAGAACTTTAAGGAGCTCAACGATTTGACGAACAATACCAAAGTAAGGACATTTGGGTAGGCCGCATAAAAAAAATCTCAAACTGCCAGACATTGTTGACTAACATGAAATGAAGCCCTATCATAGCGATCTGCATGGTCCCCACATTCACAATACGATATGAGGATCATGCAGATCAGAGTCTGAAATGGTCTTTTGAGGAAAGAACCACACAGATTTGAGTGGACCCGTCCAGTCAGTGCAAGCTTTGGTCAGTAGTCGAGTAGCTCAACTTAGAACCAAAAAGGAGCTCAACGAACCGACGAACAAATGTTTCTGCTCATGTCAGGAATAACGATAAAGTGAAAAAGATAGAAAATCTACTTATATTCACCCAACAGTTTTCTTACAGAAAGAGTTTTCACTGTTTTTCTAGATTCTGTCATAATTTTTTTTTTTGTTCTCACACACTATATTGTCTACATTTCTTTTTCATTTCTCATTTTGCAGGACTGCTGGAAGAAATTTCGTTAGAATTATGTGCTTACCTACTTCAAAATTAAAATGTTAAATAACAAATAAATAAGAGCTTTTAAGAACTTGCCTACTATAACTTGCATCGAAATCGCAAAAAAATAGTTTTGCAATTTATATAAATGGTTTAATGAACCTGGGAACCGTCTGGATCCAGTATAGATCTCTTGGCATTGAGATATCTAATTCCGGAAACCAATGGTCTCAGTCCTTTTATCAGAACTGGAGTTCGTTTGAGATTCAGCCTAACATAATTATTTGAGAAAATCTCAAGATTAATCTTCTAAGTTCTGCTTTTTTTTAAGAGTTCAATATCTACCGAAGTAACATACAACACGCTATATTCGTGATCTGTGGTCAGGTCAATAACTCGCGTGCTTTTATGGTAGCCCAATATTCAGCAATGAACTTCAACTGGCTATCAATGACCTTGACTAACATGACCCAACTTAAATCTAATCGACGATAAATTACCACTACTTAGAATCATCCATACCACGCCCAATCAATGTGAAAAGAGCGAGACTTCGTTAATATAGCCAGCGGTCGACAGAAGAGCCCTTGGCATTTAGTTTGTAATGGTCATACAACGCAGGAGCTGTCAATCACAGCCGAAACTATTTGAATATTCTACTACTTTATGGTACTTTAGGCAAAACAGCCAGCAGTTCTAGGAACAATGTGCTTCTGCCCTAATGTGAATCACGCAATGCTTTTGTTTTGGTAGAAAGTGTAATTAATGATCGTGGTTTTAGGTGTTTCATTATTCATTGATGCAGATTGTTGCTGGAAAGTAAGGATTGGAATTGGTTTTTGTAAACATTTAAGTAAATCTAAAGGCAGCACGGTATCGTTGTCGGTAAAGACCATATTGCTTGGCCTTAGTGGGCGAGGATTCGACCAGACCGTCCTTTTACTTCTTGGCGGGAACTCCAGCAATTAGTGTTACGTCAAGTTGACATCTGTCAAACTCGTTCGAAATTGCATTCGTTTAGAATGGAATTGTTAATTTTATTGTTATTAATTTTGTTTTAAAGTCTTTGTTATTTCTTTACTGCTTTTTTTAAAAATTCAACTACATAATCTATATCCTACATCCCAAGATCAAATCTTTAGTGGTGTCTACAAATCAGGTAAAACTGCTATGAAAATTGCTCACTGTTCAAGAAAATAAACATAAGCTTTTTATTCTAATGCCCACTACTTATTTAAAGTCAACCGTCACCCATGAGCCATCATGGCGGCGTGCGTGTGAACTCTGATTGCCGCGCAACGGAAACTCTTGGACGATACATTTCCTTGGCGTTATGGGAAAATTACTGAGTATTAAATTCGATGTGGTTGTGATTATGTTTGATTCTAAAGTAATTCTGAAATTACCCCAGCCCAGGTGGAACGAATTAGCTTGTTCAGTTTGCACCGGGATAAGTTTGGGAGGAAGAATCGTGCCTATGGCAAGGGAGGAAGAGCCTATTAAATTAAAAATTAGCTTTGCTGGTATTTTATCAAATAGATGTGAGAGTAGAAGTAAGTACCTAAAGGAAATAATAAAACCGTGTGTAATACGATTTAACTATTAAGATTTCTTATAATACACACCGTTCGTTAAACACCGTTTTCACGTTTTTCAGTTCTCTTGAACTGTAAAAACATCTAAATAAGTAATTTTCACATAGAATATTCTGACATAATATCTTTCCATACAAACCTAATCGATTCTAACAGCGCTATTATCTACTATTCAGTTCATACATAAAAAATGGGCAAATTCTAACATCAAAGAATATTAAGACAGTTTATACAGAAAAATGTTCCGTCCGACCATCTAATAGGTGTAAACATTGATATAGAGGCCAAGTGGACTTAAAACAAACGACCTTTGCGTATGACTGGCTATAAAATGGCAATTTTCTATGATCAGTGATCACTGACGGTTTAGGTATTTGTTTAAGTTTTTAATGAAAATTGACGCAGTAGGCTGGTTTATTAATTCTGTTTTTCAAAAGCAGGTCTTTTCTTACTTCATTTTAGTTAATCCACTTTAAATCTTAAACAGCAGTTTTATTCCAGCGGTAGCAGCCGGGCAGGCAGTTTGGACCGCATCAGCACACGAGGCTCCAGCACCACACTGAACGCTGATGAGGACAACATCAACGTCGTTGTGCGGTGAGCAGTGCGCCTTAAAAACTTAAAAATTGTTTATTTAATAAACTAGCTGACCAGACAGAATCATTCGCACTTCACTAGGGCAGTGCTTCATAATATACAGGGTGTTCCAGAAGTACGTTATCATATTTAAGGATGATGTCGGGCAGCTGATATATATAATAAGTACATTAAAAAAAATTAGCAATAGGTACAAAAAATGTTCTTTTTTTCAAAACATTTGACCACAATACACGTTAAAAAGTTCCGAACAATTGACTTTTCAAGCAGTTTTTTACAGTTGGTGCCAATAACTATGATTCAGTCACAGATTTCATGATTGTCACCAACTGCCACTAAAAAGTACCGAACAATGACTTTTCAAGCAGTCTGATACTGCTTGAAAAGTCATTGTTCGGTACTTTTTAGTGGCCTTTTTGCAGTCGATTTTTTTTTAAATCTCTTTTTTTTCCTTAATGTACCAATAAGTATCAGCTACCCAACATCACCCTTAAATATCACCACGCACTTAGAAAGAAAAGAAAGAAAGAAAGAATAAAATTTATTTAGCTATTTATGGTACCTACCTACACAGAAAAAAAAATATTATGATAAAAACTAGTGCGTGTCTCACGGCTTCACTAAAAAGGTCCATTTCAGCGATATGTTATAGACAGACTAATGCTCTCTGACGCTGATTTCAAATGAACCTTTCAAAGAACGAGTGGCGGTTCATTTGTTACAATATTCCTGTATGTATGTGTATTTATCCGGTATAGAAAATTCTTCCATTACTGGTGACTGACTGAGTGACTGACAACGCACAGTCGAAACCACTGGTCGTAGAAAGCTGAAATTTGGCATGTAGGTTCCTTGGTTAGTGTAGGGGAGTACTAAGAGAGGATTTCACGACATTCCTACGGGAACGGGAAAAGCTAGTAATAAGAAATAAAAGCGTATATCTGACGTCTCATCAAATTATTGCAAAGTATGGTGACGATGACGACTGCAATGTAAGCAAGTATTTTTATATGCGTCTCCTCTAGCAACTATTAAATCACTGAGTAAGTAACACGTGCATTGTTTTATAATTAGAGAGACGGTTCAAAAAGAATAAATCGGCTAATAATTGCCATTCTAACAGCAGAACATAATTTTCCTTTTAATCGAACACAAACTGTAGTTATTTGGGTTGTTGACATGCTCTTTGATTGTAAAGAAATCGATACTCGTTCGAACGACACCTTGACAATGTGTGGAGGGAGACAATGATACAACGGATTGTCACTGAGACGTTGTGCAAAATTAAATTATAGCTTATCTGCTTAGTAAGTATCGCTTTTAATTCATCATCATATCAGCCGAAAGACGTCCACTGCTGGACATAGGCCTGCCCCAAAGGGGGTCATAATCGCCACGCTTGACAGGCAGGTTGGCGATCGCAGTGTAGCTGTAGCAATGTACCTACAGAGAATGCTGCTGCTCAGTCTCTCGTGAATCCCTTAGTCGCCTCTTACGACACCCACGGGAAGTGATGGGATGTTGCTATTATTTTACGTCCGACACCATACGGAACAATTACCATTATAATAACATAGTAAGTAGTTTAGTTATGTAAGAACTACTCAGTTTCATCAAGAAACTATCACTTCATTTGCTTGTATAGAACAAACTTACTTATGTCCTAGTATCTATTAATGAAAGTATGTTGACTGGGGTCCCAAATAAAGCAAGAGACAAAAAAATCATTTACGTATGCAGTGTTTCATGCAAGCTAGAACAGTTTTTAGAACACGCCATAATTCTGAAAGGATTCAACTCTTCAGACCAAGTTGTACCTTCCTAGATAGCAAGCCCAGTGGCGGATTATCCTCAGGGTAAAATAGGCATGTGCCTAGGGGCGCGAGTTTTTATTACTAAACTAACGACTTTTATTTTCGCTCCCCCCCCGGATCTCGAACGAGTTTAGACGTGTCCACTTTTTCAAAATTTTATTTAAAATATTTCCGAAAATAAACAGTGAAATATTAACGCAAGTACTAGGCGCGCAGTTCGCGGACGGAGATCGCAATTAACCAGTGAAGCGGCACGAGCAGGACAACAACACCCGACGCAATTAGTATCCCGAACTTCGCTGCGTGCGCGGCGTCATACGGTACACAGCTACACCTCACCACTACAAACGCATTGATGCTTGCCACAGTTCATAAGCGACAGCGATTGGCGGGTGAATATTGCTCCGTAGTTTAAAGGTGTGTAATAGTATTAAGTTTAGTAACATAATTGTACTTACGTACACTAAAAATACAACCAAAAGCTGGAATTAAATACAATGTCTGTTTCACGTACCCCACCGAAAAGTAGTACTAAGCTTATCTCTCCTACTCAATTTGGATCGGATCCTGCGCTCTATACACCTGAAAGTCAGCAGCAAATAGATTTGAACATTACAAAGCGAAGCAAACGCCGGTTTAATGATCCATTAAGCGCTGCAGATATTTCATTGTCCGACTTATTGATAAAAATGGACGAAATAAAAAAGCAACAAGACGCTAAATTTACCACCTTGGAACTATCTCTGAAGGAGCTAACAAACCAAAACGCTGAAATGAATAAATCGATGATGTTGCTGTCAGAGAAATACGATGACGTTCTTGCTGACTTGAAATCTCTTCAACAGGAAAACTGTTCATTGAAGAATCATGTAAAGTTTTTGGATGCAAAAATAGAACATTTTGAAAAAAATGCACGGTCTACCATGGTCGAGTTAAGGAATGTCCCAGTCACTGAATCTGAGAACAAGGAACAGCTAGTTGAGATAGCAAAAAAGATTGGAAATGTTATTAATGTCCCAATTCTGGACTCCGATATTCGAGATGCATCTCGTCTAAAGCTGAAAGACAAACCATCAGGCCCTATAATCGTGGATTTCACATCAACTATAAAGAGAGAACAGTTTATAAAGGCTACGGGGTCATACAATAAGGCAAATCGTGAAAAACGTTTGAGTACTACTAATCTGGATATAGTTGGACCAACAAAGCCAATATACGTAGCTGAATCTCTCACTGCTTCAATTAGACGTCTTCATTATATAACCAGAATATTTGCTAGAAAACATAACTACGATCACTGTTGGACCTCGTTTGGCAAGGTGTTCTTGAAACGTAGTGAAGACAAGCCCCGTCTACGCGTATATTGCGAAGAAGACCTTCAAAACTTGGAAAAAAATATTTGACTAGTTTTCCCTTCTGGAAATTGTGTTCACATTCCAACTGCATGCATTAGTCTTTACATTATTTATTTAGTTAGCGCCTATCATTACTCTGTTCACGTACACTTCTTACTTAACGACAAAACAATTACTCTCACAGTAAAACTGATTTATAATAATATACATTATATTCCATCAAAAAATAATTACATAACACAGCCACACCCCCAAAATATCATACAAACTCCAAAATATTATGTCGTACCAAATAATATTTTTAATACCTATCGCAACCATTCATCAGGATTGGAATTCATACGTAATAATCTCATTTCATATATAAATACAACAGCACATAATACCGTGGCCAAATTAACCTACAAATACGATCCTTCTAAATTATTGCTTAAGCAAAATTCGATAATTTAAATCTATTACAAAGTGAAATAGACTCTTTTAATGTTGCTGATGTTGTCACCTGTGATGCGGAGGACTGCGCGGGTCAGTTACCAAACTCCAAAAAATGTCTTAAAATGTTTCAACAAAATATTCGGAGTGTTAAATGTAACCTACCTGGGTTATTACCGATTATAGCCAGTACTGGGGTGGATTGGGACTGTATTGTTTTGACAGAGTGCTGGCTGCCATCAACCGTTTTCTTACCCTTCTTGGATGGATATGACAGTTTTGCTACTACTAAAAACCTTACGCAAAATGAAGGTGTTGTTGTGTACTACAAGAACAGTTTGTTTATCTCAGTTGAAGAACCTGGGATTGAGGACGCAAACTGTCTTGTGATTACCTTAAACAAAGATACAGTAGCCTTGGCCATTTATAGGCCCCCCGGGTACAGAAACACTGATAATTTTTTACAATCTCTTAATAACATACTATTAAAATACTCATCTAAGCAAAATGTCATATTATTGGGGGACATTAATATTAACATTGCCGAACACAGTGCTGACAACAATGTTTCTGCATATCTAGATATGATGGCATTCCACGGTATGATGCCTGCATACACATCTCCTACGCACAATAAAACATGTTTAGATCACACGTTTCTAAAGACTAAACTAACAGCTCGTTGTCTTATACTCCAAACAACTATTACTGATCATAATAGTGTTGCTCTGTACATAGCTAGTATTCCTAAACAAAAACCTGTTAAAATTGTAAAGATCTTAGATCACAACCTTCTAAATGCAGAACTTAAAAATGTTGACTTTAGCCCACTATACAAAATTAAAGACGCCAACGAGGCTGCTAATTACTTCCACAGTATTCTTTATACGGCTATCAAAAACAACACAAAAGAAGTCAAAATATCAAACAGGAAAAAAATTCTAAAGCCGTGGATAACCCCAGGCGTTCTAAAGTGCATTAAAAACCGCGATAATCTACATAAAAAAGTGAGGAAAAACCCAGACGATGAGATATATAAAATTACATATAAACGTTACCGAAATTTTTGTTCATCTTTATTAAAAAAAACTTAAAAAAGACTATGAGAAACTACAATTCCAAAATGCAGGAAAAAATAGTAAGAAAATTTGGAAAATAGTCAAAGAGATAACTTACTTAAATAAACCCAATGACAGCCCGATTGAACTTATTAGCACCAATGACCCTCAAAATTCCGCAAATAATGTTAACCACTACTTCGCAAATGTTGGAAAATCGTTAGCAGGAAAAATCACTAAAAATAATCGGCAAACGGAACCCATCACCATTGACTCGTGTAGCCATTCTTTCTGTCTGCTTCCTACGGATGAAGATGAGATTCGGACGTTAATAGCAGGTTTAAAGAGTGATTGTTCAGTAGGACTTGATATGATATCTAGCGACATCTTAAAATCAAATAAAGATATTCTAACATTACCTATTACATATGTCTGTAATTTGTCTCTCACAACCGGTGTATTTCCGAAGACTTATAAGAAGTCAAGAGTTCACCCGATACATAAGAGTGGTGACAGAGACTGTGTCAATAATTATAGGCCAATCTCAATTCTCCCTACCCTATCAAAAATTTTAGAGCGCATCATTAACAAAAGACTTGTTAACTACTTGGAAAATAAAAATCTTCTGTCACAAGCACAATTTGGTTTCAGAGCCAAGAGATCCACTGCCGATGCTGTGTTAGAACTAACAAATTATGTAGTCAACAACCTAGATTCAAAGAAAAAAACCATCGGAATATTCTTAGACTTAGCAAAGGCTTTTGACACAGTCTCTGTCCCTATCCTATTGGCAAAGCTCGAGGGCCTTGGTGTCCGGGATCTTCAATTAAAACTATTTAAAGATTACCTAACTGACAGAACACAATGTGTTAAAATCGGTAACATAACCAGTGAAGAGGTACCAGTGACCTTTGGAGTTCCTCAGGGCAGTATTCTAGGACCGACGCTCTTCCTAGTCTATATAAATGATATATGTCAGCTAGCAGTACCCGATTCAAAAATTGTTGCGTTTGCGGATGATACGGCCTTACTTTTCGGCGGTAACTCCTGGGATGAGGTATTTGCCAAAGCTCAGATAGGTATGAACGCTGTGTCTAGTTGGTTAAATAAGAATTTACTCACTTTAAATGTAGAAAAAACGACCTACATAACGTTTTCTATTAAAACCAATGACAAACCGGATCCCTCCTTAAGTATTGTCTCTCATTCGTGCCCAAATGCAAATGACACAAGTTGTCAGTGTCCTAACCTTAAAAATACTAAATCCACCAAGTATTTAGGCGTAATTATTGACAGAAATCTTAAATTTCATGATCATATTAATCTTCTATCAGCGAGAGTGCGCAGACTAATAGTAATATTTAAAGCATTAAGAAACGCTGCACCAAAGTCTGTTATAAAATCGGTGTACTATGCTCTCTGCCAGTCTCAGCTTGAATACTGTATAACCACATGGGGTGGTACATGTAAAACTCATTTCTTAAAAGTGGAGAGAGCACAAAGAGCTCTCCTAAAAGTAAGCTTGTTTCTACCTTTTTATCACCCAACTACTGACCTCTACTTAAATTGGAAGGTACTTACTGTGAGACAGCTATTCATCCTAAAAACGGTTATGAAACAACATTCCCTAACAACTTTTGAACCAGAAACATTCAGAAACAAACGTCGCAAACATAAAGTCTGCTCTGCTTCGTCATTCAAAACTAAGTTTGCACATCGGTTTTTCTGCTACCAAGGTTCAAATTTATACAATAAGTTAAATCGAGCGTTATCGATATATCCTTTACCAAAAACCAAATGTAAGTCTTTGGTCTCGGACTGGTTGCAAAATTTGGATTATAATATTACAGAAAACCTACTTCATTCAGATTAAATTGGTACGATATAAGTTTATAACTTATACCAATCCCTCACACGTACATATCGACGGACTACACCTGACATACAACACTACACAGTGCCATCACATAGACACTTACATCATACTCTCTTAGACACACACATACACACACATACAGGCGCTCTGACTAACTTTTTGTTTATGTTTTCGTTTTTACTCCTACCCTCAAATTTTTTATTACGTATTATTTTTTAAGTTTTTAGTCTTGAATTTCCTTATTTATAACCTCAGACTGTAATAATATCATATTTTTTTTTTTTTGAAAAAAACTAAATGTTCTTCCGTGGGGTGGGGACCTGGTGATTTGTAATACAGGCATTTTATGCCTAACTCAGACACCAGCTCCTCACATTGCTAAATAGACAAATTATAAAATGTAAACCTAGAATAAGCTTGTCTTTGTGAGGAGAAATAAATAATTTTATTATTATTATTATTGTTTTCAACTGTGACTTTACAGCAGCATGTTAAATAATGACACTGGCACACAAAAACACTATTAAAAATAACTAATAAGTTGCGAAAAAAAATCTGATTACACTTAGTATCCAAAGATGTGCACTACGAAGCAATTTTCAACGTTTTCATAAATTTGCCTATTATCACTTAACTACCTACTTGGATTTTTTTCCGATTTTACCACAGGTACGGGTTGCCCTTTCGCCCGGTGCCTTCTTGACTTTGAGTTTTTGGACATCCTGTATATGAACGATGTTTTAATTTAAAATGTCTCATGACCACCAAAGGAGCGCCTGTGGGCTGGCCTGTGTGTGCTAGCTTAAGGCGCTGGCAACGTTTAATTTTTTTAATCCACCTATGAGCAAGCACAAGGCTAACTGAGCTAGATAGCTTACGAAGTTGGAATCTTCAGCTAAAAGCAAAAACACAAAACTGCTTTCCATATAAACAAAAAAAATGTAATGGAAAGGAAAATGTTCAAAAACAACGACAAATAACAAACTGGAGAACAAAACAAACCAAATACGACCTTGGATATTTTTCTCACAATCAGTTTCAAACTGAAAGGACAACTCCGCCCATGATTGATCGATGTTTCTAAACTCTAAATGTACAAAACTTGTCTAAGATTCAAGATTTCAGCTGTTAAACATAGACCTACACACACCTCTAAATACCTATTTCGATCATTCTATAGGGCTTGAGCTATGTGATTTTCGAATCATTAGTTTTACAGTTTGTTGATTTGTGATTGATCATCACATCACCATCAGTCAATTATGTTTAGTTTGTTCGGCGTCATTATTAGCTTTTTTTGGACTAAAAAGATAGCTAATGAAATGAATAAATAGTTATATGACGTTTAAGTTACTAAGAAAGGAATCAAGATAAAAAGTAACAAAGATTTTCATAAATGGGTTCTATGATGACCATGGTGGTTACTAGTACTTCCTCAGTCAGTCACTTGGATGCAAATGGTCAGGACTGTTAAGATTGTTCACTGTTTTTCAGCAGTCTAGTCTAGTATAGACTAGAAGAAATGTGAAAGTAGACTCATTCGCCTGTCTCTTTATCTGTTTGATTTTTAATTGAAGCCACAAAATACCCGAAAGACATGCCTGCAATCTTAAATTCTACCCTATCCATATTTTTCGGTAGAGTCCGACCAATCAGCGAGAAGGAACGTTCGCATGGGGAGCGCCTGTTACTCGAATTTCCTGGTAAAGGCCAGGTTATCTGCCACAACACTACTCCTAGTCAGAAGCCGAAGGTCTTCTCCTACAACGTCGTCTTCGAACCGGAGGCGACGCAGGTAACTAAGTTTTTTGCGTTTTATAAGGTACTTACAGTTTATTTGGCTTTGCTTGTCTTAATCCTAAGTGCAGGAAAACCCTTAGGTCTAAAGCCGCGTATCCAATAGGCAACCATTGACGCGCGACATGATGCACAACATGTTGCGCTTCATGTTTAACGTCAACGAGCAACTTTTATTTAATAACATTGTCACTGTTGCGCGCCTGCTGGCAACGTCGCGCGTTATTGTGCAACGTTGCTGAACATGTTGGGCGTCACGCGTTGCGCGTCAAATGTTGCCTAGTGGAAACGACGACCCTACGACGACCCCACGACCCTATCTCCAGCGCGTCAGTTGCACGTTCCAAAGAGTAGATCCTATGGAGAAGAACGTGCAAGAAACTCCCACGGGCACACTTTTACATCAGTGTTTTTAAAATCTTGGTTACCTACAATGTTTGTGCAATTGTTTATGCCCTTAGAAAGATTAAGAACATTACAAATATAAAAACGGCGATAATGTCATATCGAGCGTATGTGGAATCCTCGTTGCGGTATGGAATAATGGAATGGGGAAATAGTACCGACTTTAATAGAGCATTTATCGCACAAAAGAAATATATACGAGCCATATACGGGATTCCGTCGGATGAATCATGTAAACCAATATTTAAAAAGCTTGGTTTGCTACCACTGCCTTCAATATATGTGTATGAAGTATGTATGTTTGTACAGAAACATAGAGAACTGTTCAAAACAGCTGAGAATGTTTGTTCACGAAGTCGGCGTGATCAATTCAGGCTGGTACTAGACGAGATACCTCGGTGTGTTAAATATAATAAAAATTGTGTAGCTATGTGTGTGCGTATATTCAATAAATTACCAAATACATTTAAAGAACTAAATTACAGACTTTTTAAAATTAAATTGTGTAACTGGCTGAATGAACATAGTTTTTATAGTGTAAAAGATTTTCTCGAGCATTAACTATAATGTTGATACTTACTATAATTTTGCATGCTTTAATATTGAGCAAAACATGTTTGGTCTCATCTTGTATTGTAACATCTTTTAATACCGTGTTTTTTGCAAATAAATATTATTATTATTATTTTCTTTATTCTTTTGTACAATACATATAAATTACATTTTTAAATATTAAAATACAAAGTTATAAAAATATTTAAAAATATAAATTAATTATTATTATTATTACAACGCAAAAGAGATTGAGTCTATACAATGCAAAGACGATCTTAGAATATTCAGCAGGTCCAGGTAAAATAATCATAATCAAGGACCAAAACCACCTGCTTCCGCTTTCATTTATCGTACCTTGACACGCAAATTACAAATTCTTATTTTATCTCAAACAGGAAGACGTTCTAGAATACTCCGGTGTCAAGAGGCTATTGGAGATGGCGGTGGAAGGGTTCTCCTGCACCGCCTTCTGCTACGGACAGACCGGCAGCGGGAAGACCCATACATTGACTGGACCTCCTGTATTGGTGAGTGAATAAAATACCAGCCACGCGGAGTGTAGGTTTCCGTAGTTGCACATCACAATTGCCAACTTAGAATGGTGTTTTTTATCTGATCTAGGTAACTAATTCAACTTTCTAGTGCTAAGCATTTCTGAGCTAAACCGCGGACTACGGAACCATAAAGATGTTTGTTCCTTGATTGTTTCGTCCCTGGTCAAGTGGTCAAGGTTGTACAGCCTCATAAGTGTAATGGCAGCAACTGCGCAAGCCGACTTGATGAAGACTTGGAGTGAAAGTGGAACGCGAACAGTAAATATGGGGCCGATTACGCAGTTTGTTTGCACTCTTCAGCAATTCACTTTTCCAATATCAGGGACAACCATAGAGTACTTTGGGGACAACCGATCAGAAAATCACATACCTACCTACACACAATCATACCCCTTTCCCTACAAATTAGTGTGAACAGGAGTTAATAACAGCTATTCCGAATGACAGTCGATTCCGACCTCGTGGGGTTATATCGATCGTACATAAATACATACATGAGGATGTATGTATCTATGTGTGGGTATGTGGTGCATTGATGAGTTATGATCGCAAGTCGACAGATTCACAGATAACCCGGCCGCCTACGGTTTCAGGAATCGCGGGTATTTTTAAATGTCACGTGATTTGGACGGTAGTTGAGTTTTTGGAAGTGGGGGTAGTCGACAGGATTTGTTTTTTAATGTTGTTCAATTTTATTTACCAAGTAGATTGGTTGTCTTATGTTGTTGTCTTTCGTGCGCATGAATAACATCCCATTCGAACCTAACCTATCCGTGTCAGGGTGCCCTAAGTTCCCTCGAACCTAACCTTTTTTCGTAATGTGGTTGCATCAGTTAGGGTTCAGAGCGCGACATGGCTTTTATTTATTTATTATATGTATATACCTACCTAGCATTTCATTTAACTGCACCGATTTTCAACGACCTAAGTGACATCTTTGTTTCATTATCGTTTAATGACTTGCCTATGTCGCTGATTAAACGTCGCAGTTAAATAAAAAGGCCAGGCTTTTAATGAAACGGCTGATTAAGCTAGGTGGCTGCGACAGAGATACCACATACAGAAAACGTCCGACGACGAATTTAACATCCTACTCCGAAAACAGAACTGGGTTTTAGGAAGAACATCACACGTACTTATAGTTCTACTAATTTACCTACTAATTTTTTAAACTTATTTTTTTTATTTGCACTGTACAACGCCTTAGTTAATATTTAGCTGTAATGTAATGTTGAAATAAATAAATCACTATAGAAAACCGAGTAGGTACTCATAAACAAAGCAGTATTAAAGCCTGTCTGGACATACGGATTGTGGGGCTCTGCGAGGAACTCAAATATGGAAAAACTCCAGCGATTTGAAAATAAAGCTCTCAGAATGATATAAAAAATGCTCATTGGTTTATGAAGACCTCAGAATGACATGAGCATCTTCCTACAAACCAGAACTGTAAAAGAGAAAATAGAACACAGGATTCGGTCATACTTTAGCCATATCCCTATGTGAACCAATAACCATGAAAAGGTTCAAACGCCACCACTTAAGGGACTTTACTGAATAAAACCCAAACAATTTTGAGAGGCAGATTCTTCGGTGGAAGAATTGACCTCAGTAGTCAATATCCGCACAAAAAATCTGCTCAAGATTTACAACCGATTGCAAAATAAGCAATGAAAATTAGTAACGTCTGCGGTGTACGTTACCCCAACAAGAAAGTGTCTCCTAGAGTTATATGAGTAGAACGTATTATTGGTGCCTTATCTGTTGTAAATGTGCCCCCACATAAAAAATGTGTGCCCCCTGTCGTTTTGGAAAAAAACGGAAAAAACGATTCTTGCTGGGGTAACGTTTTTCTAGCAGGAAAATTCTAAACGAATGATCGGAGAGAGAAAAATTGTGCATAGCCAGAGAGCTTATATGTGTGCCAAAATGTGCCCCCAAAAATAAAATCTGTGCCCCTTCAGGTTTTCGAGATATTGCATTTCCTGCTGGAGTAACGTTTTGATGAATCGTATATCTCTAAAACCATTGCATGTGCCCCTGTAGAATAAACATACACGAGTAGCTCTTAATGTGTGCCCCTTTGTGCCCCAATTAGATTTAAGAAAATATTTATAGTTTTCAAGTTATCGCGGTTTTATGAAAACCCGAAAAAACATCGCAGCGCCTAAATGAGACAAGGCATAACTTCGCTGAAAACTGTATTCGGTTCTTCTTGACGCTAATAATAACCATACAAAGTTTCAAAACTGTTCATGCATGCGTTTTTGAATAATCATGCTAAAAGTAAAAACGATGGTGTCATAACTTTGACGGCAAAATACAAGGAACTGGCACAATCCCAGATGTGTAGGTGTAAACCAAAATCTTGTGCCTTTAGTCAAAAATATATGGTGAAAATATTGAGCTTCAAATGTTACGCATTAAGTAAATATAAACAAAAAACCAAAATATGTAAACAACGGCTGGTTATCCGACCAAATCTGAATGACTACTAAAAAGCGACGGATTCATACATATCGATGACCTTCTTTATTGGACGTATTATACCTAAGCTGTTGTCCGTACAGTCGCGTTCAAAAGTTTTGAGAGCTAATTAAAAAATATATTAAATGCTAAAAAAAAGTTTTGAGAGCTAATTAAAAAATATTAAATGTGACTATATAAATGAAACAGCTTGTTGATGTGGAAATTATTATTTTTATTCCCTTAATTTTAATTCTTAAAGTAATTATTGCATCAAATCAAAGATCAAATTTCCTACCTATAAATATTAGATATTATTTGCACGTTGTGTAGTCATTATTATTTAAATCACAGATCAGTTTTTCATAGCCTAACATAATCATAATTAGTAAATTTGCATCACAAAAAATCACAGATCAATAATAAGTATAAGAATAATATTGTGTAAAAAAACATAAAATTTGAAATTACAGATAAATAATATTCTTACGAGTAACTTGCATATACATAGATTCAGATAAAGTGTGTTAGTATAGTAAACCGCATAAAGATATAACTGTAAACATCGAATGTGCACAAATTAACTGATGGTATTTTTTTATTTTAAACTTAGATATCTAAAACGCCATCAAATCAAAATTGTGTGACACTACATAATCAGCATTAATATAATCGTTGGTTAATAATAATAAATCCCTCATAGGTACGTAATACGACATACAAAATGGAAACACGTTGTTGCATCACAGATCATATATCAATGAATATTATTCATATATATATCAATACAATGCTCTAAGTTCATAAAGATGTAGGAATGAGTTTTTCTGTTTTTTCTTTTTTCCTACGCCTTTATTTAGTACGAACATATTTAGTGTCAGCATTAATATAATCGTTGGTTAATAATAATAAATCCCTCATAGGTACGTAATACGACATACAAAATGGAAACACGTTGTTGCATCACAGATCATATATCAATGAATATTATTCATATATATATCAATACAATGCTCTAAGTTCATAAAGATGTAGGAATGAGTTTTTCTGTTTTTTCTTTTTTCCTACGCCTTTATTTAGTACGAACATATTTAGTGTCAGTTTATTTGTTGTCACGAAACGTCGCTGCAATTTGTACAAAAAAAATACGTGTGAATAACAGTGCATTTCCAAATAAAGAAGCGAGTATTATTTTCATAGCATTACCCTATTAATACAATTCATGTATGGATCGTCTTTATCTATATATTACAAGTTATTCTGATATTGTGGCTAATTGAGGTTGTTTCTCACGAAAATGCTACACATATGAGTCACATTTCGTCACTCATATGACGTAACTCACATCTACGTGTAAAGTTAAAACATGTTTACACTGCGGCTGAAAATTTTAACAAATTATATGCCGGCAGCGTCCGGTGTTATCTCCATACAAAACGTTTCACTAATAAATAAATCTGACATTTACGGAAAATAGATATAAAAGAGTTTTAGTGTAATTTTTTAAAATAATAATTTGGAGGTTTCGAATAAATGCTGAATTTGATCATTAAACCTGCATTTTAATTTAATTTAATTTAATTTAATTTAATTTAATCTTTTATTTCAGGCATCTAGGGCCCATAAAATAAAATACATGAACATAAAACAATAACTATAAATAAAATAATACATATTACGATCCATTTAAACTACAAACTACTGCACACGAAATGACGGCGTCGTGTTTCGCTGACTGGTGTCGTGCAGCTGGCCGCGGAAACGTCGATACACGACACCCTTCGGCCAAAACTCTGCTTTGAGGAACATCTCGAGCTGATGAGTTGGTACCCGGACCACAAACGACTTGAAGTTTGTGTTGTGGCGCGACTCCAACCTCTCGACCCTCAATGTCCAGCTGGTCTTCACTCTCATGTACTCCACGATCTCCTCAACCTTCGTGGAGTGATGTAGCCGGGACACGTACAGCTGCGTCGTAGGTGTTGCTGGACGCAGCAGCATGTTTGGTCCTGCCAGCGCGGTGCCGCACTGGTTCCGACAAGTAGGCTTCTTCTTCTTTTTCTTCTCCACCTTGATGAAACCATCCTTGTCACACGTCTCCTTGTCCGGATGCCGATTCGAACCCGCGTTGGATGTAAACCGGCTCTGTTTACCCCCCTTTGTTTCGATCGCCTGAACTGCCTGTGACTTTTGCAACTCAGCAGGTTTGCAAGCGGTGACGATGTCTGCGCAAGCACGTTGAGGGTTCGACGTACCTACACGAGTCGATTGCTCTACCGGCAATGTATTCGGTGCTACCGGTGACGAGGTAGAGACGGTGGCGGCGGCGGAACACGATGCAACTTTTGACAGCTGGTGACGCAGTTGAGCTCACCGACTCAAAACTGCCGATAGCAGCGTTTTGCGCTCCACGCCGCGTGTTCACTTTAGAGGCGTCAGGTGACCTATTTACCGAAACAACACTGCGCAACAACACTACCTCGGCACGTAGTTCACCTATGGTTTTATTCGACACCTCCAACTTTGACTGCACTTCGGCCAGGCTCGCTTTCAGGGAAGTGATGTCCTTCAGCAACCTGGTGACGTCGACGTGATCGAATGTGACGGGAGGCAGCTTATGCAGATCCTTCACCACAAAATCTGGCACGTCGTCTGGATCGGTCGACTTCATCAGAGTGACGATGTCTTGTACACTCTTTTCTGTCCCATCCCTTCGGCGGGACGGCATTTGGTCTTCTTTGCCGAGCGTTCGGAAAAACAGCAACTTGGCAGTTCTAACCTCATCCTCCTTGTAGGCGGACTTGCAGATCTGCAGGATGCTAACTTCGTCCATGTAATCGATGGCATGCTTGATGAATGCCAACAACTCGTTGGCTATGAGCGGTTGTGAACTCATAGCGGTACGAAAAACGGGCAGCGGCTACAGCCGCGCGATTCACGAATTAAATATTCAGACAGAGCAGCGCAAGCACGACCATACTAGACCGCGCATTGCACTGCACTGCTATTTTAGCTCCCTGCCGGACCCTGCTCAATTTGAGCAGTAGGACATAGTTACATGTAAACTCTGCTTTACAATAAATGTGACTTACATAAGTATAAAAATACAGGTATGTCACAAAACAGTTTGGTCACGATTTTGAGCATGTTAGTCACATGTACATTTTATTTGAAAATGGCTCTTATACATGTACTTAATCATGTGTAAGGTCATAGAAACAGCTATTAAAATATAATCCAATAACAACTTTATTTTATTAGATATTACTTTTCTACTTCAGTGTACTCAGGCACAACACGTGTGAACCGGTTAGTGAGTAAAGTAAAGAAGGTCATCGATATGTATGAATCCGTCGCTTTTTAGTAGTCATTCAGATTTGGTCGGATAACCAGCCGTTGTTTACATATTTTGGTTTTTTGTTTATATTTACTTAATGCGTAACATTTGAAGCTCAATATTTTCACCATATATTTTTGACTAAAGGCACAAGATTTTGGTTTACACCTACACATCTGGGATTGTGCCAGTTCCTTGTATTTTGCCGTCAAAGTTATGACACCATCGTTTTTACTTTTAGCATGATTATTCAAAAACGCATGCATGAACAGTTTTGAAACTTTGTATGGTTATTATTAGCGTCAAGAAGAACCGAATACAGTTTTCAGCGAAGTTATGCCTTGTCTCATTTAGGCGCTGCGATGTTTTTTCGGGTTTTCATAAAACCGCGATAACTTGAAAACTATAAATATTTTCTTAAATCTAATTGGGGCACAAAGGGGCACACATTAAGAGCTACTCGTGTATGTTTATTCTACAGGGGCACATGCAATGGTTTTAGAGATATACGATTCATCAAAACGTTACTCCAGCAGGAAATGCAATATCTCGAAAACCTGAAGGGGCACAGATTTTATTTTTGGGGGCACATTTTGGCACACATATAAGCTCTCTGGCTATGCACAATTTTTCTCTCTCCGATCATTCGTTTAGAATTTTCCTGCTAGAAAAACGTTACCCCAGCAAGAATCGTTTTTTCCGTTTTTTTCCAAAACGACAGGGGGCACACATTTTTTATGTGGGGGCACATTTACAACAGATAAGGCACCAATAATACGTTCTACTCATATAACTCTAGGAGACACTTTCTTGTTGGGGTAACGTACACACGTCTGCGGGCTTTGGGATCTTCATCTATGAGTTCTAACTTCAAACCCATGACCTCTCGCTCACCAGTCCAAAATTAAAACTGTGAGCATTGCCGCTGTTTCGTTCAATTGTTTTCAGCCACCTTAGGCCCTAGACAATGTGCCATTCAATTAGCGAGTGCGACTGTCGAAATGCCAAAATGTAGGACTTTGATCACGTGACATTTCGATGGCATCTGTCAATCCCATACATTTTTGATGTATTGACAATCGTCTTCGCCACGCTACCGTTGACAGAATCTCACTTGTCTCGAGCCCCTTGACAGAAATTCTGCAGAAAGCCTTGGACGGTATAAACCTTATTGACTAGCCGAGATATTATTCACAAGGGCTTAACTTTCTCATAGCACGAGCTTTAACTGTAAGCATAAACTATAGTTCCGGAAAAGTTGGTCATAAATAAAGTTATTTACTAATTTACAGGAAAGCTTCACAACAAACCAGCGGCAATTAGAATCGTAATCACGCTAAACCAATGGCGTAACGAACGTCACGCGATATGCAGGTTGTTAGTGTCTGTTAGTAGTTTAGAATTGACTATTGAACTGAGAATGTGACATCACGAATTCACGACTGTAGTCGCCGCAAACGTAGGCAGAGGTATCCCTGCCAGGGTTGCAGAATTTGTTCGAAAGAGTCACCGCGGCCCTGGAACGCAAAGGGCGTTAGGAGGAACACGGATGGGTTTTAGTCAGTAAAAGTAGAAAGGAATGGGTAATATCATACAGGTGATACAAAGACAGATAGCAAGGAAACTCCGGTAACAAATAGATAGTGGACTGTGTTTAAATATAAGACAAGTGAACAAACGGTCAACAATATTGAACTTTTGAGCATGAGAGAAATGAGTGCGTTCGGCAAAGCGGACGTCGCTCTGGCGAGTAGGTCGTACATGCAACCTACTCGCCAGAGCCTCAGAGGTTCTAGTGAGGCAGACAGAATGACATTATAATAGCGCTAACGATTGTCTAAAAGTTCGAAAAGTTTTGAATTGACAAGCCCTTGCGAAATGTCACGTGGGCAATTTTTACTTTTTAATAATCGTCATCGCACATGACACATTGACATGATGTTACTCAATACATACGTATAGAGCCTAGAATATTATCCAATACCTACAAACCTTTCTTCACGGTGCGTGCCATGGGTCTAAAAGTTTTCCCATTCAGAAATTCCCAGATTCGTGAACATTTAGATAATTGCAATATATGGAACCTAAAGCTTATTTGATGCGGGTACATCACGTCAATTATGCTTTAGGCTCTACTGACTACTTGTCTAGGGACTCAGTCAAATAGATAAAGCTAGCGCTAGCCGCGCTAGAGCCAGGAACAGCAAGAACTGCAGCAAAACACACTCACCGACCATTATCTCCATCGCGGCAGTTGCACTGCTTGATTTCTACAGTTTAATCTGAAACAGGGGGTCTACTCTCTAAGCCCGAAGTCCGTAGTTTCGGCCTTAGTGTCGAGCATTTCTACTCCGTATCACCTACGGACTTAGGATTAGTCCCGAACCCGATTTGACAGTCCTTCTTAGTTCGGGTTCAGGACTAATCGTAAGTCCGTAGGTGATACGGAGTAGAAAACGCCCGACACTAAGGCCGAAACTACGGACTTCGGGCTTAGAGAGTAGACCCCCAGGTCTGGAACTACATAAATGCACTTTTAAGTGAATTTAACTTTATTTCCACAAAGTATTTCACAGTCACATGTACATACAATAAGCTCGTCACAAACGAGCGACAATTAAAATCGTAATCACACTGAAACCACGCCGCGTAACATGTGACGTCACGCGATGTGCACATTTAACGCATTAAATAGGCTCCAAACGATTGTTATTAAAATTAACAAAACACGTGTAGGTAGAGAGGATGGAGGTATGTGGAACATGCCATAAGATTTTTGAGCCGTCAGGTCTTTTGGTTCCTATTTCGTAGGTGGATGTAGATGCAGCTATAACAGAATAATTTTGATGTGCGTCATCCGTCATCCGACTCAGAATATTGGTAGGTATCTTGATCATCATCATCATCATTATATCGGCCGAAAGACGTCCACTGCTGGACATAGGCCTCCCCCAACTGTCACAACAACAATCGATCCTGTGCGTCTCGTATCCATCGGCTACCTGCGACCCTCATCAGGTCATCGGTCCATGTTGTGAGAGGCCATTCAACGTCGCGTCTTCCGATACGCATTGCCACTTCAGAACTTTTCGGCGAGCAATGTGCCCTGCCCACTGCCACTTCAGTTTGGCGATCCTTCGGGCTATCTGGGTAACCTTGGTTCTCTTGCGGATATCATCATTCATGATTCGATCACGCAAGGAAACTCCGAGCATTGCCCTCTCCATTGCCCTTTGGGTAACGTTTCAATACCGGTAACTTGGTCAGTGGAATAGGCAAGATATTTCTATGGTCAAACTAAACCTAAACCAAAAGAGTCAGTCCAGGCATACGTTATAGGCAGTTATGCTCCAATTTGCTTAACGACCCCCTTAGCTGCAATAAAAATTTATCACCAAGCGTGTTTCAGTGTAAACGAACTTTACAACTTTTTAACTGTGCGTCAACCTAACGTTGGTTGCAACAAAGTAAGTGTCAGCTTGTAAATCAATTAAACATGAAAAAGCCTTGTATCGATCGAGTTACGAGTCGGCTGTGGACAGGACACCCCTGTGGATGCCGTGACATCTGATATAACAACGTTACTAAACACATTCTTTCACACATTGTAGTTGGCTTCAGCACAAACACGTCAAGCCGATAAAAAAACAATTGTAGGTACGGGTTTGCAGAATTGTACGTACAGTAAGTACATTAGGTACTAGTTAAAATCACGTTTATTTGTGTTATAAGGCCTATGTACTAAGATACTTCGGTGAGCAGCGAATTTGACCCAAAATCTTAGACACTAAAACCCACGGAATATTCGGCTCTTCTATTTTCCGGCCGAAACCGTAATTGAAACCGAAACTGTGTTCCCTTCCACATACCTATAACACGACTGCCTTCAAAGCAATAGCGAGACAATTCCTCAATAAAATAAAAAAAATTAAACCTAAAATTAAACTTAGGTATCAAGAGAATCCAGCCCGTCCCAACTGCAGAAAAATTGCTAGAGATCGAAAGTGATGGAAAATATTTGATGCCAAAGCCAGGAGGCACACTGAACTATTACCAAGAGGCATTCTACAAACATCACAATAATTTAGGTAACAACTGAAAAAGAAATTTTCAGGATTACAGCCTCATTGATTGATTGATTGATAACTTCTACCTACCCTATCCGTATGGTGTCGGACGTAAAAGAATAGCACCATCCCATCACTTCCCGTGGGTGTCGTAAGACTAAGGGACTCACCAGAGAATGGGCAGCAACATTCTCTGTAGCTACATTGCAACAGCTACACTGCAATCGCCAACCCGCCTGCCAAGCGTGGCGATTATAACAAACCCCCCCTCCCCATTTGGGGGAGGCCTATGTCCAGCAGTGGACGTCTTTCGACTGGTATGATGATGACCTACCCTATAGAATCTAAAAAAAACTCAATGTCCTACAGGTGGAGAATGGTACGAGTCCCTTCCACTCAGAACATGGTCTGATGGTTCGCTCCTTCATCTACCTGTTCCGACTGATCAGCGAGCGACCAGAGTCACACTTCATATTGAAGGCGTCCTTCTTAGAAATATACAATGAAAAGGTAGGTAAATCAGATAGGTAACTACCTACTATGCAAAGGTTTGGCAAAACAGCGAAAATGTTGGTAGATAAGCATTCTAAGTTTAAAAGCCTTGCCTGAAATTTTCCCATAGTTGGGGCTGGGGCCTCCTCTCTGTGAAATGGGAGAAAACCGAAAACAACCACGTGGGCTGTGTCCAAGTACAAAGTCCTTTGAACTGATCCCTATGAAAGAATGAAGCCCTAATTTACTCATTTTTAGCTATTACTTCTATATATAAATGGCCCAAGACCACAAGTCATAACCCTCTGGGCTTTTACGACAGATTTTTGTTTCCAGGTAATAGATCTGCTAAATCCTGGCAGTTCTAGGAAACCACTACAAGTTCGGTGGTCTAAGGATAGCAGGAGTTTCTATGTAGAGAATCAATTTACTGTCGACTGTGAAACGCTTGATGACCTGTTTGCAGTGTTGGAAGAAGGTAAAATTCTGAACTGATTAGATAGGTACTTTACGAGTTTTCGAATACCTCTTGATATCTTAGTTAGTATTAACGTCCAACTTCTCGAAGGAATCTTAAGTCCTCTCGAGTGGTTATCATAGATAAAGTATAAACCACCTTATAATGTAACCACGTAAGACTACGACCTTGGAAAGGCTATAACACTTTGGTCTGAAGCGAAACCCCAATTTAAAATGTCATCTACCCTAGAAGTGATGATTGTGTGATTGAACCAATAGTTTATACGACACACAGATTTACTTCTGGGTGCTGTAGGTACCGGTCAACTATTTCACACCATTTAAATTAAAACACACAATGATTCGGTAATCTTCTTTTAACTATTTCGTATGACGGGTAATAAGAATTAATATTTAATTCCTTATTATACTAATTACTTATTTTCCGATTTTAGTTCATTATTTTTTTGCTCAATAATGGCGACGGAAGACTTTTGTTGCCGATTGTACCAGGGTTTGAATTAACGGTATTTCTCGTCTACCAGGCATGCGCAATCGTGCCGTAGGAGCGCACGCGATGAACTCTAACTCGTCTCGCTCGCACACATTGCTCTGCGTGCGCGTGCGAAGAGACCTGCGCGAGGACGCCGGCGTCGTCTGCTCCACGCACGGCAAGATCAACTTCGTGGACCTAGCGGGCAGCGAGATGACCAAGCGGACGCATAGCACGGGGAAGACGCTGGAGGAAGCTAATAATATTAATAGGAGTCTGATGGTGCTCGGTGAGTGATCTGATGATTAATACTTTATTAGTTACTATTATGACAGCGAGATGGGCTACTACGAGTGGAACTTGGATGAAGCTCGCACAGGGGCTTGGATATTGGTAAGTCAATGAAAAGGGCCTCTCTTTTCATGTACTTACCAATATCCAAGCCCCTGTTTTGCCATTTTTTTTAAAAAAAGAGTTCAGGGGGAAGGATATAGTGATTTTTCACTTTCTATAGAAAACTTAAAATCGCTCTCTCTCTTCCTCTGAAATCTTTTTCAAAAATGTTTTCTGATAACTATTTCGACCTGGATATCTAGCGTTTGTATACCAAGTTTCGTTAAAATCGGTTCATTCATTTTGAAGAACAAGGACTTGAAAGTTTGTATGAAATGACATACGGCACGCTCTTAAGGGTGATAACCATTTTTATGGATGGGAACAAATTACTCCTGACGAGGAGTGTCACTCTGACTAATTAAATCCCATACCTACGTGTTCCTTTCCTTCAATAGCCTTTTGCGTTCCAAGACCGCGGTAACTCTTTTAAACAATACGCAATGTGATAATGATATCTTGAGAGGCACTTCAAAAATCTTGTTTCAAGCTTTGGTGTCATCTAGGCTTGTGCAAAAATTATTCATATCCTCGCCAACTACTGCTATCTATTTGTTTTTCGCGCAGGTTACTGCATAGCACAGCTGAGCGACGGCAAGAAACGAGGCCACATACCGTACCGGGACAGCAAGCTCACCAAACTGTTAGCTGACAGCCTCGCGGGGAATGGAGTCACACTCATGGTAAGACTATATAGCCTCCGTGTAACGTGTTTCGGCAAAGGCACTGCGATTCCTGTGATCCCTTTGCCTACGATTTGTCCAATCCAAAATAACTAACGACTTCCGAATTGTTTAATGCTTCTAATGTGCATTTGCCGAAACACGTTACCTACACAACTAGACCGCAGGTTAACCGTCTCAAGTGATACCTACGATTGGCTGTTGAACTCATTCAACGAATCAGGACTACTTAGATAACGCACAATAATATTGTGATAATTATCGTACGAGAAACTGGGAATAAGGGCAACCTTTTTAACCGACTTCTAAAAAAGGAGGAGGTTCTCAATTCGGATGTTTCTACTTTTTTTTTTATATTTGTTCGCGCATAACTCCGTCGCTTGCCAACCGATTTTAAAAATTCCTTTTTTGTTGGAGAGTTATACTTCCCAAATGGTCCCATTGAAATTTTATCCAAATCGGTTCAATAGTTTGGTTTTTAAATCCAAATAGCTGGAAAAAATATGTGAAAAAATCATCCATGTATACGAAATTGCGTTTTTTTGCTTTTCTGTGACTTTCCAGTGGTGTTGTTAGGTGTGGGGTACCACAAAAAAGTGAAAAAAAAAACTTTTTCACAAAAAAAAAGAAACCGACTTCCAAAAAACACTACATAGTTCAAAATAACTTTAATTTCGGAAGTCGGTGTTTTTGGTTGCTTCTTCGTTATTTGACACCGACTTCCGAAATTAAAGTTATTTTGAACTATGTAGTGTTAAAGTTTTTTTTGTAAACTTAGGTCATTAAATTCAGTATTGAACTAACTTCAGGCTGGCAAATCCATACTTAGGATTTGACTATAATCTCAATATCCTTACAGATCGCATGTATAGCACCAACGAGATCAAATCTCAGCGAGACGATCAATACGCTCCGATACGCAGCGCGAGCCAAGAAGATCAAAACGAAGCCTATCGTCAAAATGGTACGCAAACGAATTTTGATATAGAACATAGACTACAAAATACAACTTCAATCTATTTCTTTTGTGACATTTTCGAATAGTACCTATAGCCGGCCCATAAGAGAACTACACCTAAGGAGCGGGCGAGCAGGGAGCAGCACCCTCCAAGCCTTTCTGACTACATCCCACCTCCATCCGTCATTGCAAGTTAAAGAAAAAAATCTTCATTTATGACCCAATATCTTTATCCGCCAACTCTTCCTAATACTTGAAAAAAAAAAAAATGAAAAAGCGTTTATTTTTGTTTTTGTAACTGTTACAATAAAAATATTATCTCTGCCAAACTGTAAAGCAGTTTGTTGGCAGATGCAGCTCCCGTATTATATTCATACATATAACATTAGTGTGGTTACTTTTCCATCAAAAACATAAAAATAATAAAAAATAAAAACTTACCAATATAAACACAAGAATTGTATGCATTGAAGTTTTACAATAGCACTATCTTATGTGATCTATATTATGCTTATTCAGAGGTTGCTTAAGAGGTTGCTGGTTGAGGATCACTTAGGTTGGGGTCTAAGAATTTGCAAACCAAATGCCATTTAGGCACCGTGTCTAGATTTGTAAACGCTCTATCGCTGAACGTTACGTTTTCAGGACGCAAGAGATGCTCTAATATTAAGTCTGAAGAGAGAAGTAGAAGCATTGCAAGCGGAGAACCAGCATCTGAGGACCGCGCTACATGTGCAGACGGATTACAACTCCGATACTTACAGTAAGAATATTATATTTAGTACCTACCTAGAGTAGGAACAAATGGGCAATATAGTTGAAATGTTCTGAAGAGTTTTGAATGTGGTGGAACACTTGGAGAGGGAGAGGGATGCCAAAGAAAATCTGGACGGATTGTGTGAGGAATGATGTGAGAGAAAATGGAATGAGTTATAGAACAGTTGACAGGAGAGTGTATAACATGGGACATACATGGGTAGGAAGACGATGATGCTGCTGAATAGGTCTCAAGAGGTGATCGTGTACCAAAAGGCAGCGTGAGTAAGTTCACCAGTAACCGATGACGCAGCGAAGGCTGGACCCAGGGCGTAATGGCGTTTCCTGGAGAAGATGACGTCCATGTGGATGTATTTCACCTGTTATATCTGACAAGATGGCGAGAAAATCTGTCTTGCACGGGGTAGCATTTTTTAGATTACAACCGAATATTTTCAAAACCCATTCTTTTTTCCCAACTTCGACAGGTCAAGGAGGCCACCGCCGAACACCGACCCACATAGAACCTAACAAGTTATACCAGCTACCACAATCAGAGCTAGTGGAGCTGGTACAACTGCACATGGAAGAGAACTCCGCACTGAGGACAGAGAACAGCGAACTGTTTGGAGTCAGGGACACGCTGCTGAGGGACCAGGAGATGCTCAGCAGGGAGAATGAGAGGCTGCTGAAGAAGCTGGAGGATGTTAACTCGTGAGTATAGGTAGATAACGAAGTATTGGACTGGTTAAGTCTATTGACAAAGCTCGCTCGAAAATTGAAGAAAATCACTATGTAGGTTTAAGGGATCACCATTCATATGTAATGGACTGATATATTATTCTTAGACCCCTCCGAGAAACTCGAAATAATAACCACCGCAAGGTTCGATCTTAGAGGTTGGATGGGTGACCAATTGAAACCTACACTACCTACATACCGAGTCGCCTCTGAGCCTCGGAAAGCTAAATACCTACTAATCTATATTCACTTCCTGGAATAATCGAACAACCACTTCATACCTTGAATTGATCACCACTGATCAACGCCGGTGACTCAAAAGTGCTAGATTGGAACCTAACTTATTATTTAACCAAGTTTATCACATAATTTCAGAGGAATTAACAAATTCCTTATTGGAATACCTAAATACGATATCTAATATCATTGTAATGGTGTTCCTAGGACAATGTTTGGATTCAGCTGATACTCCAGCAAGAGCGCAGGGAGGTCAGTTACTAATCTCAAGGCTGTTACAATGCATGATACACAACACGCGAAACAGCATAAAACTTAATGGTTTAAAATGATTATTCTGTTTATGAAAGCATGATCAAAATTAATTTAAAATGTTAACTGCAGCACTACACCATACCACGTGTGATTTAGTAATTTCAGGTATCTTCCACTCTTATGGCCATACTGGCATGCTCACTGTAATCAGTCCACTATGGCAAAGTATTCTTGCCTGACAAACAGGTAATCCCCTGGCCTGGGCCTCCTAGCCAAGCTGAATCAGAAAGTGGTGAGGATCGCAGATTTATTTGTGAAACAGCTGATGTCTAGAGAGGTAATCCAAGATAGCGCAGACAGGATCTTTGGGGCAAGCGGAGGTCTTTGTGTAGCAGTGAAGGTCTTTCGCGTTACCTACATGATGATAACAACGTTCTGGCATATCGTCAATCGTAGTTCTTTATCTATCAGTCAATTTTGGATATTACTATATTCTTCCTGATTTATTGTATTCAAGTTATTCAAACCCCGTTAAAATTATCTTTATTTCACAGAGTGTGTGTCCGCTCGCCAATCATCCCTGCGCGACCAACATACTCTGGCGCCAATACAGTGGAGGCCAACATTTGGACCAACCCGATCAGTTCGGCAGCCAGTATCACAAGTGCAGGAAGCTCTAGATAAGGCTCCAAGGGACTTGATATACTAAGTGGGCAGGGCACGCGGACAGGGCGCTGACAAGATAAAATGTATGGCGTCAAAGCACGTCGCGGGCGCACGGAGAAACGACATACATTGTGGTCATAGCGCCCAGAGCGCGCCGTATGTCAAGTCCCTAAAGGACTTGGTAAATCCTTCCGTTGGATAAATTTACTATATTAGGAAAAATAAAAGAATGTAAGTAGGTACCTACCTACCGAATTTTTAAAGTGTGCGTGGCTGCCCAAATTTTTTATTGAGCAACAGGCTTGCTCTTGACCTCGATCACGCCTGATGGAAAGCGATAGATGAATTCTATGATGGAGCGAGCGTGCCCAGAAGATGCCTATTCACTCTTTGAAGGCATACCGGTTATATGTGGAAGGGAACACAGACGCTGGTAGAGTTCAACAATTGCTGTTCGCATAGTAAATGTGGAGGAGTAGCGCTGAGTGCGGTTAGTCGGGATATCGACCAAGTGCGGATGGCACCCAGCAATACCTACGTCTGGTATTCCGGTAGTAAAAGGACGATGGTGGGATCAGGTCGTGGAGTTCCTGCACATACTCTCCGAAGTAGTCTGTAGAAGACCAACAGGAAAAGCAACACTACTCCGATGAACCTGGCTGTGAAGCTAAGCCACGAGCGTCTCGTCGCCTATAAACCTTTTTGGTCTGCGTTCCACCTAGTCCAAATCCGGAACTATGAGCTAATGCGTTTTTTTTCTCAAAATCGACCAATTTGATTCATGGCTAGGAATACCTACTGATTTTTCAAAAATCCAATAATGCAGGTTTGTTTTTTATCAAAATCGGGTTCGAGACTCCTTTCAGTGTTTGGCCATCCACGCACACTCTTTGCTTCGGAAGCCACTGCTTACGACGGCATTGTCGGAACTTTTCATACAAACCAAGCGTGTCTGTCAGGTCAGTGAGTGTGGTGACGGGCTGGGCGTTTTGGGGGACTGTCTTTTGTGTTGACGTTCACAAAATGCTGATTTCCAGTAAGCGTCAGGACCCCTGGACCAAGCCCCTGGACTGGACCAGCCTAGTTTGAATAAATGACTTTTGACTTTTTTTCGTTACATACAAATTGTCGGCCAAAAAGGCCACAAAACTGCGACAAATACCTACTTGTGCTTAGCGGCGCACATTGCGCGATCACTAATATGGTTATGGTAGGCGCCAAATGAACTTGCAATAAGTTATTGACGTGATTGATTGTGTTTAGGTGGCTAATCTAAGTATAATATTATTATTCTTTATTTAAAAAACGAAAATAAAAAGGAGTCCTGCATCGACATCTATCGTGTTCCTTTACATTTTCTACTAATCGGGTGCGTACCACACATACCTACCTACGACACACTTCTTTTTTGACGTATGTTGTACGTTACAGTATGGTACATTACACGTTACAGTATCGTTAACGTTAGTGAATTTTAAATATAAAGTCTACAACCCCATAGTATTTTGGTTTAATTTTAATATTAGTTTAGACGATTTTATTATATGTATAGATAATGGATACTTATAATATAGATGTTCCAGCCAACTAGCTAAATTAGCCGTTTAATTGGTGGTCTAACCTTTTCATTTAAATGCGCCGATTTTTCAGTGACTTATGTGACATCTTTTGTTCAATATCGTTTCATGACTTGCCCATGTCACTTGTGTCGCTGATTAAACGGCGCAATTCAATGAAAAGGCTAGGCTTTTAATGGAACGGCTGATTAAATAATTGGCTGCAATATAGATATACAAAGTCAAATAAATATTATGTGCAAATGAGTATTATTATTAGTAAAATTTTTCGTTACTATTTGTAAAAACATTTGTACTAGGCCCTCTGAAGTATCAGTTCACGTAAGGAATATTTACCCAAAATAATACAAAACAATAATGCCATACAATACATGGCATTTATGGATAATGCAGAAATGTCCCTTATGTTTATTGACACTTCTGGCACCGTTGTGTGAAATGTTTTATAGGATAAAGTATATCTTGCTACAAATACCATCCACTGAAGATATATTGTACATAATAAACTTTTTAAAAAAAGCTTAATTAATAAAATACTTAGACAATAAAAAAATAGTTTGCAAATAGATATTGTATTTTGGTATTGAATTAGTCATAAGAATGCAGGTAGTTTAGAAATTAACCATGTAAATATAAGATAATAGAAGGTGTATTATAGATAAGTAACTTGAGAGATATAAAATATTACAATGTTGTTACAAAATAAATAATAGGAGAGTGTGAGTGTTTTATTGAAGTTTTTATTTTGACAGAATTATTTAATTTATGGTTTCAGTTGATATTTTATAAATTGGTACAAGTAAATGCCATAAGGAACCTATTTAAAATTGACAGTGAAGATGCTTCCAACAAGAGCTACCCAAAATGCTAATGTGGGCTAAATGCAGACCAAAATACCTGCAGAACAGTGCATTTATTTATATGAACACTACTCTTTATTTTCAGCAACAATGTTTTCAAGACTCCCCAGGTATCTTTGACTCTAACCAAGGATGCCTGAGGAGACTCAATTTCTAAGCTAGTCTGCAAGGTTGCACTTTAACACAATTACAGAAAGCATAATTATCATTAAATGTGATCCTCATTAGTCTACACTGGGCCTTGCAGATCTGAATGATGACAATCACATTAAATTTATGGGTCATAGTAACACTTTAATTTTCCATACATACACTTAAAGTTATGAAAATGTCTTTTCACTTTAAATACAAAACCTAGTCATTAGCCTAGGTAAGTCATTGCTAATGTCTTCTAAACCCATACTTTTTCCTTTCATAGAACAGATCAGTCTTAGAACTACCCAAGTTCACAATCTTTGGACAGCCATCTCTCTGTAAAGAAATAAAACCAGTTATAATTGCATTGAACTAAAACTTAGATATTGATCTATTAAATTACACTCATTAAAACAAGTTTTAAACAGATAAATGACTTGATTTCAATAATTTGGGACCAAATTCCTACAATTTGTATGTGATACCTTATAACACTAAGCAAAGTCCCAACTTTATTCAAGGACAAAGGCAACCCAGTTTATCTTTGGTGAAACCAGCAGATTGTAAGAATTTGGCTCTAAATTCTTTGGCTAACCTAAGCATCATATTATCAACAAGAAACATTGATAAGACGCTCAATACAAGCACACCATCCCATTAAGGGATAAGGGAGTTCATAAAAATAAGAGGCGAAATAGTGCAAGATTTCCAAATGTTACTCACGTCCTTTTCCTGTATAGTGCATTCTTTACAGTAGTATGCGTCCGAAACACCGGGCCCACCGCAGATCACACATCGACCCTGATACGATCCGTAATTACACTCGTCACATATCCTCACTAGGGTGCAGGGACGTACGTATGAATCACATATCACGCATTTACCGTCACATTTCTCACACAGACGACCAATAGCTGTAACAAACAGTATGAAATCAAACATTGAACGTGGGTTATCACTTCCGATTCAAAGTGGTTCTACTTACCCACACCAGGCTGTTTTCTACAGAAGATAAGATCTGGATGATGCTTTGCCATGATTTATCGTCAGTTTATGAGTATTACTTGCGAAATACTCGGAAATACAATAATAACAACTGACAGATAAGTAACCTCAAAAACACGACGCTTGGCTGTTTACTGATGCGTTCGAAAACATAATTTTCAACATGAAATTCTTTTTGAAATGGGTTGAATATTTTCCAATGAGCTAAATAAATCAATTAACGAAATATGATAAATTGTATTATTTAAATTTATAATGAAAATGTACCTATGCAGAGAAATTAAACATGAACTTTTATTAATTACCTATTTGGTCTGTGAGGTGAAGTTATGAATTAACGCAAGGTATTTGAACGAGCTGGCTTCGTTCAAAACCAACTTCAAAAGAAGGAAGAGGTTCTGAATTCAGTTGGTACCTCTGTATTTTTTTTATTACGATGCAATACTTTGCAAGTTTTTATTTTATACCGGGTCACAAAGACGAAATCAAAACATTTACTTGGTTTTTGAACCTCCTTTCTTTGACATTGACAATACATTTCTTTTTGACAGCTAGCATCAGGGCTGCCAGATGTACGATTTTAATCGTACTCCTACGATTTTTTGGCATTTTTACTCATGTACGATCGTTAGACCAAGATCGTACGGAAAATGTACGATTTTTACATACCTGGCAGCATTTCATAATGAAACGAACGTGCTCCACTGGCAAGTGGCAAGTATGAGTTTCGGGGAATAAAAATAGATGACGAATGGCACAGTTTTCCCAACATTTTAAATGAATATTGGTTTAACTATTGTGACGTATTAATAAAGTACAAGCGGCGCATGCACGTCACGGCATTGCTTGCCCAACCGCCGGCCGGTGCGGACGTGTATGCGCTCCTTGGTGAAACGAGTGTTTGGCTTTGATTTACGAACCCAGCAGCAAACGAGGACACCACAGTGGCGACGAGCCTCAAGTAAGTGGTAAATTATGCTGCTATATGAAAAAGGAGAAATATGAACTCACGTGCACGAAAAAAAAAAAAAAAAAAAAAACAAAAAAATGAAACACTAATAACAACCTCACGGTTTTATGGTGCTATCGATTCAGTGGTATATGTATCTCTATCTGTCCAAGTACTATTAAAACAAATGACTAGACATTACAAATAACAAATAGTGTTATTTTTCTGATCGATCAATGATAGGTTATTATTATCATTGTCATGAAAAAAAGCAATGAATACTTTTCTAAAAATAATTTCTATCATAATTATTGTTATATTCTTGACTATAGCCGTGGATATTTCTAAAATAAGTTAAAATTAAAATTTTAATATAAGTACCTACTGGTGGTAACAGTCTTATTATATCTTGTGACGATAATTTCGACGTAGTATTAGTAGAAATTGTAATAAGAAATACCGTGTAAGTCCACGTTAATGTAATTTATCCAGTGACATTATTTATTTAAATACCTACGTAGGTAATAAGAATTTTCAGTGCAAAATTATGATTCCTCACTATTCATCGCGTTCTCTTAAGTTAAATGATGTTTTAAGGTTGAGGTACCTAAAGCAAATGTCGTTAGTAATATTAAAGCAGATAAGTCAAATGCATGCAATCAATCAGCGCAATAGGTACATGTACTACTTATTGATATAGGTAGGTAATACAATATGCTATCATAACAAATGTACCAAAGTGTATTAGTGTATGTTGCCAAGGAGCACAAAGTAGTATTTTTCCAAGGTGAATCAAGGTGCCAAGGAGCATTAAGGTGTAATTTTGCCAAGGGCATATATATCCATAAAAAATGCAAATTTCATGGATCAATTGATTGATTCCTTTGTCGTTTTGAAGTTTTAGCAACATTAAATATCACTAAACCTAATGTAATAAATGTCACCGGCATAACCCATATCTACTTCGCGTAATAAAGATTTATATCACTCCAGTGGCGTAGCGTAGTAGGGGCGAGGGGCGACCCGCCCCGGGCGGCCCCTTCAAAACCTAAACAAGGGGGCGGCTGACACCATGCTAAGCCACTGTAATACTCATTCTAATATTGTCCATTTACGCCGCATCTAGCTAAAAAATTAAAAAAAAAAAGTAACAATAAAATTCAATTCAGGGAAATAATAATGTGTAAATTAGACATATATTGTAGTTTATTCATTATTGAGTCATCGTGGTAAAATATATCTAGGAATTATCTAGGATTTTGCAGTGTGAGAACATGGTATACACATTTCAGATAGTAATTTTGGAAAAAAAAAGAAAAAAAAAAAAATTAAAAAAAAAAAAAATGTTCGAGTGAACAGGCTCCTTCTGGGTAAGCTTGCTCCATCGTAGACTTTGTCTTTGTCATATCTGACATTGACTAGAGTCAAGAGCAAACCCATCACAAATACAAAAAAAAAAGATTGGGTTACAGATTGCTAATAACAATATTATGAGGAAATTTAGGACCAGTAATCTGTATTTTACTGAAAGCATAAATAAAATACGAAACACCTTATCCAATGGCGCCAAGGGTGCAATGCAAAGGCAAATTGACATTGTTTCAGGTCGCTCAAAATGTCCAATTTACCACCGGCAGAACCCTTGCAATGCGAAGGTTGTTCCAAGAAAGAAAGAAAATGAGTTTATTTGGCACACACATATAAAACTCATAGTTTTATCTTAGTCTACTTATACATTGACATAATGTCGAGTAGCGTATTTACAGCCCATTAAAAATATATCATACCTACCCACATTTAAAAAAAAAAAAAATGTTTTTACTTGTTACCCACATTTACAATTATTTACGTTTTTTAACAATTCAATTGGGTTTGGACAAGGTATGAAAGATGTATTATTTTCATGGTTACTTTTATTATATTATTAACGATAATTACATCACAATATTGAAATTAAAATCAAAATCAAAAGTCATTTATTCAAATTAGGCTGAGAGCCAGCACTTTTTGAACGTCAAATTTTACATACATAAAGACAGTACCCCAAAACGCCCACCCGTCACCACTTCCTAGTGTTTTAGCTGGGAAAAAGAAGTGGCGCAACAAACTCCCCAGCAACACATCTGTCTGTCACGTTTTAAGAACTTGAATTAAACAATAGTTCGCAAAGTATTTTAAGACACAGGAACAAAAATAAATATGTATCCAACAACATGGAAATCATAAACTTAAATAGTATTAACAACATGTTAGCTAGCACACTCCATTATACGAGTACCATTAAAAAAACGGGCAATGGTAAGATTTAGCGATTAGGTACTTGTCTAATAGCATACTAGCACAATTTATATTGAGAGAATCATAATTTTATTAAAGGTTTACCTAAAGGAGCAAGGAGCTCGTGGCTAAATTATAACAGCCGCACGGGCCAATCTTCAAGGTAAAGCAACGCTTGTCGAGGTTAGTCTGTGGATCTTAACATACCGAGACTACTCCGTGCCTCGGAAAGCACGTTAAGCCATTGGGCCCGGCTGTCATTTGTAGACCTTTGGCAGTTACGTTACGAATTGTTGGAGGCCGGAAGGTCTGACACCGGTCTTGCCATGAAGTACCGTATTACCTAGCCAGTTAATGAGTTGTGGAGGTCTGGTGGGCAGCCGCTCCACGTAGAATCCTGGTATTCGGCTGAATCCGGTTTGGCTGGGAGTCGACCCCGATGTAGTTGGGAATAGGAGTGTAACGAACATATTGGTACTAGTTAAGAGATTAGTAATATTCCATGGATTCACGTGTCAGTAATCCGACGAACTAATATATGCTAATATTTAATATTCACATAATCCACAGATTACTAACATGTACAATAATCTTTATCATAATCTGGGATTCCATTCACTTGACACGGATCGGTGGGATTAGACTCACTCAATCATTCTGACATTCGTGAAGTGATACGTATTAATAAGTATTAGTTAAATATTACTGTTATAAATGTTAGTTAAAATATTATAATATTTCTAGACTAATATAGTCTTATTGGCCAATACTGATAAATATCGGCATTAACCCATCTTTAGTTGGGAAAGGGCTAAATCAGTAATGACTTAAAAGTTAAAAAGCCACGCAAAGGGTAAATAACTCACAGAGGGCCACGCAAAGAGTAAATAACTCACAAAGGGCCACGCAAAGAGTAAATAACTCACAAAAGGCCACGCAAAGAGTAAATAACTCACAAAGGGCCACGCAAAGAGTAAATAACACACAAACGGCCACGCAAAGAGTAAATAACTCACAAAGGGCCATGCAAAGAGTAAATAACTCACATAGGGCCACACAAAGAGTAAATAACACACAAAGGGCCACGCAAAGAGTAAATAACACACAAAGGGCCACGTAAAGAGTACTTGCATCTTTATATTAGGGCTACGCAGTTGTGTGTTTCTGTTAATGATTTTCAGTAAAAAGCCACGCAAAAGTAAGAGTCAATTTTATTAAAACCCAAAATGACTCATGCGTCATCCACACTTCCAAACTTCCTGATTGCGAAGATGATCAGACATAATTATCGACACTCGCAGGGAGAAATGGAAGAGGGCTCTTGAATTTAACATATTGCCTGTCATCATCGACAATCCTGCTAAGAAACGAGCTACTCTCTACTACGTTGGGGGAATAGCACTACAAACAAGAAGTTGACTATAATCTTCCGGGTAGATTATAGTCAACGTTCATGCTGAAGAAGGGGAAGGTGTCGATGTCTATGCATTAGCTCTAAAGAAATGAGACAGTTCCTTAAGTTCGAAACAAAGTCGGATTAACGAAATTTATATTTTCTAACAGAAAAAGAAAACAGGAGGAAGTAGAAACATTTTAACGATTTTATTAAGCTTGAGAAATCATGCCGGAAAAGGTCAATTTCATAAAAAAGAGGAGTATATTATCGACCAAAACACTGAAAAGCGTCAAATGTAAAGTCGAATGTAGAATCGAATGTAAAGTCTAATGTAAAATCACGTACAATTTTACACGTAGAGTCAGAGGTTTTTATTTTCCTTGTTCAAATTAGTGTGATTTCGATGACTATTATTGGTGCTTAGACTTGGTAATCATGAATACCAGCTAATCGCGGATCAAACCTAAAACATTTGTTTCAATGAAACCATTTACAGCCACGTCGGTCTGTCAAAGGTTTACCGACTGAACGACATTAGAGTGACATGGAATAGCTCTGTAACATGAAAAGTTTTTAGACAATTACCGTAGAGATTAACGATAGCAAATCGTAACAAGACGCAATAGGTGCAATATATTGCGTAAAAAGCGGCATCTGTAGAAATTGCGAGACCGTTATTATTGATGTTTAGTGATGTAGATTCTAAAGTCGATTAGATGAGGTCCGTGAGATTTCAATAGAGAGTTTTAAGCGCTGTGTGGTATAAGGTAAAGCTCAATTAGATTGCACAGAAGTTAAAAAAAAAAAAAAAAATATCCGTGAACGATTTCGCCTTATTAGTACACTAAGAGTGAAACTGGATTAATTAAAATCCTAAATTCAAAGGTTCATTTAAGAATTATCAAGGAGATGGACCTGGGTATACCCCGAATAAGGGCGCTTGACTCTAAGCGAATGTATAAATACCTCCATGATCGTGTGAGAAAGACCCCCGATCACTGCCTCGAGAAGTCGAGACTTAGATGACATAGTTGAGGACAGTGATAATGAAACCAAGTCTGATGGCTTGTTTACTAAACTCTTGACCGCACCTCATGAATAGTCCACCAAGTACACAGCGCTTAATATGTTGTTGCACATATCGTGCTAGATATTTTCAAATTGTTGTTGCGATTCTGGTCTGTGTTGGTGCACAGATTATAACGGAATTTTCATGAGTGAGTATGCATTTCAGAAATTTATTTTGTTAGATCGGATATCTTTCCGTTGAGTAATGTTATGCGGGGAGCGCTGTGCACAAAGCCCTCATGACTGGATATTGTACTACACCCGAGGATGGGTGCTAGTCACGGATGGCAGTGTCGTGGAATCATGGCGCTACGGTATAAATGACTACGCCATTGGCTGCTGCATAGAACAACCAAGGGTGTAGTGTAGACAAAATCAAACTGGTCAATTTATGTATTAACTTTATAGATGTACTCTTTCTTTTTTTTTTTTGAGTTTTTATTTTTCTATTAACTCACACACTGTTTTATTAATGGATCCAATATTTGTAAATATGTGAGTACCATGTACTTATTAAGAAAATGAAAAAGTTTACCTCTGCTGGTAATACTTTGATTTCTATAAGCAGTATACTCTAGGTGCATCAACCTCACATATATCAAAGTTAATGTGTGTATTCAAAATATTGTAAAACATTTATTTGAAAAGAGTAACTATGGAGTTTCTTGTCCGTTCTTCTCCATAAGAATCTACCTTTGTGAACGGACAGTAGAGTCACCTTATTTTGTTTACATAGTATTTGGATGTAAATGATGACGTTCAAAAGAGCCGTTTGATGGCCTTATTGAAATGAACGTTTTGACTTAGACTTTTATAAAACACAGTTTGGAAAGCAAGTGAAGGAAAAAGGGAAAAGTATGGTATATACCTGGAAATAGGGGAAAAATTATTATCAAACAGATGATTCAGAGGATAAAAGTGATTCGATAGAAGCAAAAGAATAGATAAATAACTCTGTTAAATTGTATAATAAGTATTCATTGGAAGATAAATTTTACCTTGTTGGAAATTATAGAATGTGGAGAATTAATTAACTATTTGATAATTAAGTGTAATTAAAATAATTAATCAGTTATTGTATTTGTTTGTTTAAATTCTTATGTAAAGGAAGAGGTGTGACGTATTAATAAAGTACAAGCGGCGCATGCACGTCACGGCATTGCTTGCCCAACCGCCGGCCGGTGCGGACGTGTATGCGCTCCTTGGTGAAACGAGTGTTTGGCTTTGATTTACGAACCCAGCAGCAAACGAGGACACCACAACTATGAATACCGACGAGTTTTGGTGCGTCATCAAACAATAATTTGAAAATTTTAAAACACTAAAGGAAGGAGGAGGAGAAAGGAAGTAGGGAACAACAGAAAAGTTAAACAATATGACCACAGATTTGTATTATAATCTTTATCAATAAACAGTTTTATTGCATTGCTTTTCTAAAACTAAACGAATTTTAGTTATTTACTTACAGGTTAATAAAAATTTTGTATTTCTAGGTTGTATCTTTTCATTTCAAAATTTCCTTGGCACACGATTTTTTTGTGGTTGCCGTACGATCACAATTTTTTTGCACCTGGCAGCCCTTGCTAGCATAGCGTTATAGCGTATCGTAATTTCGTATGGCATCAAAGAGTATAATAATAATATCGGTAAAGAGAGCCCTATTCAGGCTTTCTAAGGCAATCATGTTTGAACACGAGCTCCATCTGGATATTGGATCCGAAACTAATCACAGTAGGTATATATACCTACCTATACCTAGATAGTACTATAGCGGCTTCTTCATGTTGTAGCAAAACCAACCCAACACAATTTATTGTAAATAGATTTTACAATAAATAAACACAGTAAGTTGGAGGAACAGAGGGCTCGACTCGACAACTTACTGGAGGGAGGGAGGTTTTCACAGCGAAAATACACAAAATGGAACAGAGAACTACACAAGAAGTAGTCGCCATCGCGCCATTTTGAGAAGTAGGAAGTGGTGTGACAACTTAAAATGTTACAAATTAGAATATTTATGTAACAAATTAGAATATTTATATGTATGATATTTTTATTTGTTTGGTTAAATAAGTTATTTGTGTTTTTTTTTAAATGAACACTTTTTTAAAAACACTGAATATCTAAAATATTTTAGGAACAAATATATTTAAGAATGCAGCGCCATCTGTAAAAAAAATGAGTACTAATGATAGTTTTCGTTACACACCCAAGTAACAGATAGAGCTACCATCTTTTAGAAATGTCATTTATTAGGCTCTGTCAGTGTCCCCCCCTGTATATAAGGCATGTTGATTTGAATTAATAACACGTTTCTACCGTGGTGCAAAGTTTATTAAAATTAATGAAAATGTCGAAGAACATGGACAGTGCAAGTAGTGACGACGATAACCAGCAATCTGAGAATGAAGAAAAAGAAGAGCAATCAGTAGAACCGGTAGAGGAAGACATTGAAGAGGAAGAAAACACGACGTTCAAAGATTTGGTAAGTTGGTGCGAACTGCATGTGTTATTTATTTATACAACACATTTTAAACCTTCAAATATTTTAGGTTATATGCGATATTAACTAATTATCCTCATCACCTATCCTTCTGTTATATTTCGCAAACATAATTTGATAGTTTTGAATTTGAGGTTATGTTATTAAATCACCCTTCTATTTTCAGGGAGTTGTAGACGTATTATGTGAAGCTTGCGAAGAGTTAAAATGGAAGAAACCGTCAAAAATCCAGAAGGAATCGATACCAGTGGCATTACAAGGAAAAGACATCATTGGCTTGGCTGAGACGGGGTCTGGCAAAACAGGAGCCTTTGCCCTACCAATCTTACAAGCACTTTTAGAGAACCCACAACGATACTTTGCGCTAATAATGACACCTACCAGAGAATTGGCATTCCAGATATCGGAACAGTTCGAGGCACTAGGTAAGTTTTTAATCAAATAAAGAAAAAAATAGGTTTTTGGGTTTTTAAATACTTTCTTTTTTAGCTTGTTGGATACTAGTTTAATACCACTGTTGGATAATAAGTCCCTTAAGTCTATCAAAGCATTCTTTACCTGTACCACTTTGCATCAGGCTGTTATCAATCATCATCATCAGCATAAACTAGTTCTGGCAGCAGCTTCTACCTCATGAAAGTAAAAATTATCACCCAGGAATGTATGCAGCAGGGATGAAAATCATGGTCGACTCATGTTCCAGGGTTGTGGAATTTGTTTGAAAGAGTTAATGGAATGCAAAGGGCATTAAGAAGAACACAGATGGGTTTTAGTCAGTAAGAGTCTGACACTCTCTTCCGCTCTTTTGATGATTTCCCATCCATAAAAAAAATCATCCACCCTGGTTCAGTTGTTGAGGCACCATTGATTAACAAAAATCCAAAGATAGAGACTACCACATTTATTGTATTAGTAGGAAATAACCTTTTTATAAATGCCAGAGCTTATGAAAAACTATCTTTTTTATTCAAACCTCTATCTTGCTAAGTTTGAAGTAATCTAAATCATTGACTTAACTTCCAGGAGCCAGCATAGGAGTGAAATGTGCAGTAATAGTGGGTGGTATGGACATGGTGGCTCAGTCTCTTATGTTGTCCAAGAAACCACACATCATCATTGCAACTCCCGGAAGACTTGTGGATCACCTGGAGAACACCAAGGGATTCAATCTGAAGGCTCTCAAGTTCTTGGTGAGTTGATTCAAAGTCTAAAACAGCACAGTTATTAATTAATTATAGAAGAAAGACCAAAGAAAGAAGTGATTTTTTTCCATGTCTTTTCTCAGAATTGTTAGCTATGAAATACCAGCCTCAAAGTCAAAACGTTTGTTTCAATTAGGCCATTAAACGGCACTTTTTTAATAATATAAAGTGACTACTGTCATCTGAATTCTGAACTGAACAAACAAAAAGATTGATATGCACACTCTCGGTCATGGTGTTACGAAAGCCAATCCAAGTTACATAAATATAAATACAAGATTGAAATGTAAAAGTGTTATTTTTAACCAGGGGCGTAGCTATGGCTTTCACATGGGGGATCTAAGGGTCAGGGTACAAAGATTACTAGTTTTTGCCTGGGCTTCACGCAGATAAGGCATAATTCTGAATGCGTATCTCATTAGAAGTGCAAGCAATTATATATTGTGGGGCACAGATTATCCAGCCAATATTTATTAGCGATTTTTATTTTCGTCACTTGATAAGGGGGGTGTCCAGACCCCCTAAAGTGCCCCTAAACATTTACAAAATTAATATTATTTACCATACACCTTTAACAACTTATGTATGTGGTAAAAATATTATTTCATTAAATTAGCACAGTAGCTTTTCCTGTTAGCTACTGATGACATTTTAGTACTAAACAATATCTGAAGGGCATACAAGAATTTTCTGTAGCTAAATGTGATATTCCATAAACCAGAGTGCATTGTCACAGGAAGAAGCAATTATTCAAAATTATTTGAAATAAATGACCACAAGGATTATAATTATTTTAATTTTGATAAGGCTTTTGCTGCCACCAAAGCCGGCGCTATGTCTAGAACTGCAGGGCTTAACGGTTAATAAATATTATAATTTTGAAGCTAGCCTGTACTGTCCCACTGCTAGTCAAACGTTCTATCTATCGGGTATGGTTTCCGCTCTTAGTCCTGCTGTGGACCATTGTACGTGAGCCATGTCGGCCGTCATTCCAACCAGCCAACCTCCCTCCAGAAGCAGATCAGTCTACTCAGTGTATTCAGGGTGTCTGTGAGTGAATTAGGTGTCCCTATTGTTTGCCTCTGTATATCAGTAACGCCTGTGCACTCAAGGAGCACATGCAATACCGTTTCCTCCACCTCCATGCATGCTCTGCATAGAGGACTGTCTGTTATACCTATCGTGTGGAAGTGTTTGTTCAGTGAGCAGTGTCCGGTGATGGTCCCCGCAGGCTGCCCCTGTCCAGTCGCAGGAGGCGCCTGGTAAGTCTCCTGTCTAGGGATGGCATAGCCTCCTTGGGCCCACCAGCGTTCTGCTTGTGTGTGGGTGTGTTCTTGTAGCCACGTTCGCAGCTGGGTGAAAGGGAGTGGTACTATGGGTTTGGGTCCAACAACCACAGCACCAGATCCCCTCCTAGCCAGCTCATCGGCCGCGTCATTTCCTAGTGATCCGCTGTGTCCCTTTATCCACTGCAGTGTCACGGTGTTGCGGTTGGTCACCGTGACAACACGTTCTAGTGCATTGTGGCATTCTTGTAGGAGTTTCGAGGTGATGTAATTCTTTTCTAAGGATTGGAGGACGGATGCACTGTCGGAGAGTATACGAATATGTAACGTTTCTAGTCTATCCAGCAGTGCCGGAATCAGAAAATAAAAAATGCGTCATAAAATTATCCAATTAAATAAATCACTTCTACTCCAAAAGGTAATGGACGAAGCCGACCGCATCCTCAACATGGACTTCGAAGTGGAAGTAGACAAGATCCTCCGCGTGATACCCCGCGAACGCCGCACCTACCTGTTCTCAGCCACCATGACCAAGAAGGTGCAGAAGCTGCAGCGTGCCTCCTTGCAGGACCCCGTGAAGGTGGAGGTGTCGACCAAGTACCAGACGGTGGAGAAGCTGATGCAGTACTATCTGTTTATACCCGTTAAGTATAAGGTAAGGATAGCCAGTGTTTTTTATGTGATAGCATTTTTCTTTGTCTAAGGAAGACCAACTGAACTAGACAGGGAATCCTAATCGAGGTCCAGATGTAATTTCTTACATGATAAATTATTCTTGTTCTGTTAACAAGAAAGATGCAGCCTTGCAAGAAGGCTCGAATCTATGACTTCTCAATCAGCTTGATCATGAATAGAATCTCAACAGGCACATTAGCAAATCTCGTGTTACCTGACTTGACGTCATAATACGAACGACCCATGTACTATGGTGCCAAAATTTTATTTGTAACTACTGTTTGTTTCTATCAGTGACCACAAAAAAAGAATTTACAGGTATAAATAATAGTGAAAGCCTATGCAAAATTGAAACTATTTTAACCTATACAAGGTTCTTTAAATGGGTCTTTCGTTATAACCCTCATCAATCCACAGGACGTATACCTCGTGCACATCCTCAACGAGATGTCAGGCAACTCATTCATAGTGTTCGTGGCGACATGCGCGGGCGCACTGCGCTCCGCCCTGCTGCTGCGCAACCTGGGGCTGGCCGCCGTGCCGCTGCACGGACAGATGTCGCAGAACAAGCGCCTCGCCGCGCTCAACAAGTTCAAGAACAAGAGCCGGTCCGTGCTTATTTGTACTGATGTGGCTTCGAGGTGAGTTTGTACTCTGTTTATTAGTGATCATCCCGTAGGGCGTGTGGCAACCCACTGTTGGGCAAAGGTTTCTACTATACTTCCACCTCTCTGTGTTCAGAGCTGATATGAAAAGTTAAAGGACTCTTTACTTAATTGTTTTACTACTGGTTAAATGCTCAGCAGTGAGGCACAGGTTTATTCATGCCATGCGTTTATGAAATTGTTTTGGTTCGTCATAGAACAATAGTGACTAGGAAAGGGTAGCTAGTTTCTATGCGCTTACGAAGAAGGTATCTACTGAACCAACTTGGGAGCCATATAATACTGGGTTGCGCTGTCCTGGTATAAAACCGAAATAAAACAATAAATTCCTGAGGCTTCTTTTTCAAGATGGAATTTATTATTTTTGCCTCATAAATTCGGCTTCTAGTATTCATATATAATTGTTGTAATATAAGCTGTACATGTCCGCAGAGGTCTGGACATACCTCACGTGGACGTGGTGATAAACCTGGACATCCCGCTGCACAGTAAGGACTACATCCACCGCGTCGGACGCACGGCGCGAGCAGGCCGGGCCGGGAAGGCCATCACCTTTGTGTCACAGGTATGTTGGATAAACGCTACCTGCCCCCATGACGTGACGTGTCAGTGCCATCGTCATTCTGGTATGGAAAAGGGATAGTGAAATTCGTCTCTCTAATTTATCATAATCATCTGTATATAATTTCAGTACGACGTAGAACTGTACCAGCGCATCGAGCAGCTGATCGGCAAGCAACTGCCGCTTTACAAGACGGAAGAGAGCGAGGTCATGGTGCTGCAGGAACGAGTCTCCGAGGCGCAGCGACTCACTAAGATCGTATGTTGTTCCTCCTGCTATATTTACATTTTTCAGTTACATGTAACAGCTGTTAAAAAAAAGTTGGAAACACCAAGTCGACCGACGATTGAGCTGAAGCCGGCAAATTTCAGAAGGGGTAGTTTGATCAAAGCGTTGTTGGTCACGTAGAGGTGATTCTTGTCTTTGGCTTGCTACGGTCGATTCCGAACTTGGTCACTTGGAATATGACATCAGACGTCTACGCGTTTACACTAGGTCGTTGGACGACTTCGGCCGGCGTCCAAAGCCGCCTGTTTACCAAGTGTAAGAGCCAAACCACAGACCGTCCACCACCAAATCATCAGCACCATCGTCGTCACCAGTTTGGAGGTAGTTGAACAGAGTAAATCCCACATAAAGGGTGGATCCTCCGACTAGACGGTTGTTGATTCTGGTGGGCAACTGCACAACAGTTGATATTCGGGCTTTGTATATGTTCTAATCGCACGGTAAACTCTGATATCGCGATTTATGATTTTGTCAAGTTAGTTCGCAGCTGTCGAGATAGATGGCGCTGCGAGTCTCATTTGTTGTGATGTTGACTCTGCGACGTTGATTTTTTTTTTGTAGCGGCTTTAATGCCGTTACAAGACTACTATGTTATATTGAACATTAATTAGCGATATTTGATGACCTTTCATCCTCTTCACAGGAAATGAAAGAGCTAGAAGATAAGAAGAACATGAAAGGCAAGAAGCGCGGCGCCGACTCCGACGACGACACGGAGGAAGCGGCCGGCGTGCGCAGGCGCATCAAGGGCAAGCCCAACCACAAGGTTAAGCACGGCGGCAACAAGAGGAAAAGATAAATGAATAAATGTTCTTTTTTTAAACTGGCTTTTCATTTACGCTTCCATTTACTTTAGGATTCGAATTTCCTACAACCTGAGGGCCTAGCACGAATGTTTAGACGTATAGTAACATTAAATTAAGTGAATTTTGTAAATAAAAAACTACACACCATAGTATTTTGGTTTATAAGCGACATACAGTATCATACAATGTGACTGATTGTGATTGACACTGGCATGGCTAATTAGTTGAAGCAAAGTAACAGAATTGGTCGCTCTGGTTATAAGGGTTTATAGGTGGCTGATCTGGAGAGTCTCCCCAGCTTGACCCAATTTGGTTCTCAAAAGTTAGCCCCCTACTGATTATCTATTTTCTCCCAAATTTAGTCGAAATCAGTCGCCAAATATCAGAATCTGTCGGTCAATGGTTCAAAAGTTATACGCGTTTCTGCTTCCTCCCCAGGTCAGCCACCTAGAAACGCTTAACTATGACTTTCCCACCGAGAATCTTCCAACTTGGCCACATTTAAATAATCACAAATGTGGTCAAATATTATCTGCGATGCGAAACGAGTATTAGCTATAGTTATAGTAAAATTTTACGTTACGTTACTATAGGTACCTACGTCAAAAACATGGAATGAATAGGTTACTTCTAAGCAAGCGTGCACTATTATTGAGCACATCATCGGTTTCCATCCGGTGACATTTTGTTCAAACGCAACCCAATCAATAAAATAATTAAAAATCAATACCTCCTCAGAAGTATTTTTTTCTCTAGGCCTGGCGTTAGCGGAACAATGCTGGGTCACGAGTTCACGACACGTTATGCCTTTGGCCACATTATGTCCAATTCTCAACAGGTCCAGTTCGCCATTGGTCCAGTTCGCAATTGGTCTAGTTCGCAATTAGTCCAATTCGCAATTGGTCCAGTTCGCAATTAGGGGGCGTCATTGTCATATTGCGATGAGGTTCAGTACAAATAATCTGTGTATGAAGGAGATTTACGAGAGTTAAAATACCTACCTTAAAAGGATATCTATACCTAATTAAAGACTCAGTAATTTGAATTAGTCAATTTGCGAACTGGACCATTTGCGATTTGGACGTATTGCGAATTGGACGTTGTGAGAATTTGACATTTTGCGAATTGGACACAATGCTCCCTTGGAGGTGGTCCGGCGGTAGTCACACATTCAGCAGGACCACCGTGAGCGCAAAAAGGGGGGGCAAGCTACCGCTATTCTAAGTATGCAAATAATTAGTTCTCTTAAATGTGGTTATTTCGTAAAAAAAAAAACAACTGAAACATTTGTATTTACCGAGAAATCAACGATGATAACTTTCGTGCGTTCAGCAGGACCACGACTTTGAATGTCGATTCCAGAGCTTGTCGAACTACCTCGAACCTACATAGAAAATTAGTACCTTGCAGAGAAAACAACTTTCATTACTTTTCCATACTAAGGGCCATTTTCACCAAGCCAAACTGATCGCGATCAGCGAATAAACCACGATTATGAGCTGTCAGTGTCACTTTTTCTATGGAATATTGACGCTGACAGCTTTTGAACGCAGTTTAGATGTACTGATCGCGTTCAGTTTCATTGGTGAAATCCGCTCTTAATCTCCGCGTATAACCCGACTATTTTCTGATAGTTACCTAACAAAATAAAAAAAAATAACTTCGGTTTCGATGTTCAGTTCAGAGACCCGAAAAAAAACGAGAATCTTCTAGGTTTAGACTATAATTGTAGGTACCTAAAGGCGGAGTGTAGAGTAGTTTTTATTCAACATACTTACTAAAGCTTGCTTACTGTTCAGCTGCCTCTTCGTCGTCTTTTAGAGTCGATGGTGCCCACTTTGAGCCCAGTAGGTGGCGACGTTTATAATAGCGGCATGAGGAATATTCTTTAGGGTTTTAATGGTGCAGGACAACACTTTGTGTTCAAAATCGATTTTTGCAGTCTATAAATAATGTTGTCACTGATCTTGAAAACATTGTTAAAGTATTATAATAACATACAAGTTTAGAAAATTTTGCAAGGTGAGGTTCAAACTCTCCTCTAATCAGTCGCTTTTGTCGTTGCCTACCGGCTTCCAAGTAATAATTTTCTTCGATTTTCTTGATTTATGATAACGACGACAAAGATATAGCCTAATCTTTATTTATTGTCAGCCAGTTCTGTCCCACTGCATTGCAGGACAAAGGCCTCTTCTTTCCATTTCATCCCAGATTTGGGAAAGTGTGAACCAATCCTCGTCGATAGGAGTCAAGCTTGTGTAAATATGCCTTACAGGTACTTAAACTTCTTTGATTACAAATACTAGCAGTTTAGTCTACTTTTTCAGGATTGTTAGACCTGACGGTTATCTTATGTGGTTCCCAACAAGGGCACGATCTTGTCACAAGCTCGTATCCTTGTTGCACAGTGTTTGAACAGCATCGGGATAGATAATAATTTTGTATCAATAATTTTCATACAAGAACTGGGAATCAGAGTGACCCTCAAACGAAACAAATTGTTTTCAATGCTTTCTTACAGTTTATTCTAAAAGTAAACAGTCATTTCTTTCAATAAAAAATAAATTAAAAAAAAGAAATGCGAAAATCGCGTCGCGCCATAAACTCGGCGCACGCGCACTTGTATAACGACGCACTTAAAACTAAGCGTTTAGGAAGAAATCACAACGTTGTTTTAAATTTTTTTAATCGTTATTTATTATTTCTATACAAATAGAACTGTACAGATAATTTTTTAAATTATTTACCACTTCTTCATCTGCTCTCACGATAGACTTTTTACAAAAGTGAAAACTATCAACATTACGCACGTAATAAACGAGATCGCGCGCAGTTACCGCTTAACTAGGGAGTCGGCGCGGCGTCGCAACAACATACTACACGCTGTGGAACTGTGCGCCATGCGCATGCGCAGCCCGCGGGCTCGCTCGCCCACCAACACACACGGCCCGGCGCGAATCTAATTGAGCTGCGCGACGCGTGTGAACTATTATGATTTATATTTAAATACAAAATTACACTATGCTCTGAACAATGGAAAACAAGACGTGTTGGTTGGTGGAACTCTCTCATCTGGCAGTAGCACTATTGCGTTCGCGTTCACGTTCCTTCCATAATATACTCTTTCACCTCGATACCAAAGCGGTGCCGGTGCATCACGATTAATTTATCACAAACAATAAATAAGTACAATTTATATAATATATATACCATATAACTATCCAATAATATAATACATTGGCAGTGTGACATGCATGCTCTTACATAATTTAACTTTTGTTCAAATTTAAATGCACTAACTAAAATATACATAATTTTAGAGGTGAAAAAGTGTATTACTTAGCAAACTAATGAAATCACACTGGAGGTCCTTATTGTAGTTATATTTAGGTATCTATCCGCGCGCACCACGCGCCGCTGTCGCTCAGAGAACGCTGACCCGAGTCAGCATCGATCACAATTATAAGAAAACTAGTCAGTCTACGAAAATTAAGATCACAAATACAAGAAGCGTGGTGCGCGCGAGTTAGCACTTAAAATAATTTCAAACTATTCCAATGTCTATACACAAGTTAAAAAACAAATGACCCGGGACGTCCTCGAATCGACTTTCCTTTAACAAATCTCCCCTCCAAATAATGTCTGATAATTTTTATTAAATAATATTTTAAAGCCCAACAACGCTTTTAAAATGCTCCAATTAAAGTACTACAATTATAATGTGCGTTAGCCGTTTAATGGAGATTTAACATTGACAAGTTACAGCTGACGCCGGTGAGCAGCAGCCCTTGCGCGTGACGTCGCAGCGCGCGAGCTGCCGCCGCCGGCGTGACGTCACGCGCGTCGGTCGAGGTCGGCCCGGGCTCCTATAACAATATCACATGTTTCGCTACTAACAACCTTGTATGGCTGAAACTAATCTTCACGTTATCTTTCGCTTGTTCGTTCTTGTGTACAGTTTACAAACACTTCGGCTTCGATACTAACTGACTTCTCGTCCTCACAAATTATTCCATTTTACAAAACTGCCAGACTGTCCAAATACACTATTTGTTTAAGTTAGAATTTACTGAATGTACGTAGCGTACTCGTCGAGTAGCCCTCGCCCGCGAGAGCCGTGGCGCCGCAGCACCCTCCGAGCTCGCACTCACTAGCTGCCCACCGCTGGACATAGGCCTCCCGGGGTTACTGTCACCATACTCTACGGCTAATCTCACACACAAAAATATGTAGCAGACAACACGTCATTCAATAACATCCATGGAGTCACACGTCACGCTGAAGTATCAGATCAGTACACCAGGCGGCAATGGGCGCTCTGGGCGCTCTGGGCGCACAGCCCGCGCGGGCTCGGGCCTCGCGGACGGCTCAGGTTCCATCACAGACGCATCACGCACTGTAGTACAATACTGCAACAAGGAATGAAGTCGCCGGCCGGCTGCGCGCGGCCGCACGCGGCTGCAGACGGCCGCAGACGGCCGCGCGCGGAGCCGGCCGGCTGCGCGCGACACTACTGTACACTGTCACGCTCAGTTCAAGTCACGATCCTCTAAGTACTTATACTCGAACGTGAAGCCCTCCTTCTTGCGCTGGCCCCACTTCTCGTAGTCAAAGTAGATATATGTGCCCTGCAACAATACACGCACAATGTTACATTCCAATAAAACATGTCATTTGGTGCTCAGTTGTCATGGAAAATAACTGTTTATAAACAGTTTATTTCACGCACACAACTCAAAAAAAAGCAGTGACAAATCACGTATTAGAAGGATGGACCAAATTTTAACAAAAATTGTCTTAGTATCAAGATTTTTGCATACTGATTGGGAAACCAGCATTGTTGTGCAGCCAAGAAAAATTTTATAGTAGATACACACTATATCGTTTTGATGTGTACTCATTTCATATGACTGTCATTCATTCCACAACTTGTGATTCAATGGATTTGCCAAGCACTAAGACACTACACTGCTCAAAACGTGTTGTTACCTGTTCATACTCCTCATTGATGACCTTCGGCTCCTCGTGCCTCTGGAACCACATCATGTACTTGGTGTGGAAGCGCCAGCTCTGTTTCTTGAGCGCCTTGGCGGCGAGGTACTGCGCCTTCGTGCCCTCCATGTAGTAGAACACGAAGAATAGCGTCTCTGTTGATAGCCGCTGGAAAAACTCCACCGAGTCTGAGTGCGGGAGTAGCACCTGGAGACATTACAAAGCATGAAGTTAGTATCAACTCAACATAACACACTCACTCAAGATAACGCAGGCTAGTGAATGTTATAGTCATAGATCATGCATTTTAGTTGTTAAACTCTGAATGCAATATGAATCAGCAAATAAGAAAATAGGTCTGATAGTAATTCTAAGTAAAATCTAAAAAGGCAAAGTATAAATGTGTTTCACTGTCAAGTCAACTTAAAACAACCGTAGGAAAATAAAGCATTAACAATACTTAGTGTATTATTAGTGTCAGTGGAATAATCCAACGTTTTGTAGAAAAAGCAGGAGTAGAATAAATTACCTTATTCTTAGATTGGTTGAAAGGTTATACCAAGAGAAAGGGGGAGCCCAGCAGTGGGAATTATATGTAATTAGATTTTAATGTTCCCTCTTATTAATAAACACGGAATAAAGTTAATACCAGGAATAACAAAGGAATAACCATACATTTTCATAGGTTTAAACTTGGAATAACTTTATTCCGTGTTTATTAATAAGAGGGACAAAGTTTACCACTGACCTGGTTGTAATATATAGGCGTCGGGCATATATTTCTGGGGAGGTATACCCTCGTTCTTTCCGAGTCGGAGGGGTGCGGCATATGGTAGAACGACGATTCCAACATTTGGAATTGTAGCTGATGTTCCTGCAAATATATCAGTATCATTAATTTGATAAGGCTAAGGTTTAGCTTACATTAGCTAAAACCTGGTGCATAGAAAACATTCTTGATCATACACTTTATTTGTATTTGGGACTCAAATGGAATGTGAGAAAACAACACTGAAAAGTTATTTTTTAATCATGCATGACGGCTTTGTATGCATTTCCGTTAGTATGAATGTTGCAGGCAGCATAATATGCGAATTAGAAGCTTTTTTAGCTTCGCACAGGTCTTTTTATATTGCCTTTTATTATTGCGTTATTTTGTTCATCATCTGCCTAGCCTTTTCTCGACTATATCGGGGTCGGCTTCCAGTCAAACCGGTTTCAGCTGAGTAGCAGACCACAACCCATTAACTGGGTAACACGGTACTTCTTGGCAAAACTCGAGTCAGATTTTCTGGCTTCTGACAATCCGTAACGACTGCCAAAGATCTACAAATGACAGCCGGGACCAACGGCTTAACGTGCTTTCCGAGGCACCGAGGAGTCTCGGTATGTTAAGATGGTTACCCATGCAGGACCTTGGCAAGGCAAGCCTTGCTCTACCTTGAAGATCGGCCCGTGCTGCTGTTATTCTTTAGCCAAGAGCTTACTGCGTTATTATTATTGTTAGTTATCAATTTATTTTATGATGTTGTTTGTTCCGTGCGAGACTCAAATAATATTTTTTTTCTTAGTATAGTTGTAGAAGCAAATAAATCAGGTTATTCTTACAGAGTTAAGTGGTAGCGGGCCTAGCGGTGCGACGCCCAATAACGGAGGAATGTGCGCTTGCGCTAGGGGGGCCCCTCGTCTTAGGTTCTGAAACATGACAAAAGGTAAGATAAGAAATATGTTTTCATCTTCGAAGGGTAGGTGTTCTGTCTTGATTGTAGTTTTTTTTAACACTGTTCGTAAAATCATAGTACATTATATCCAAGGAGAACACCCAAATACTTCGAAATATTTTATTACGAATTTCGAAGTTCCGATTTTCAACGTCCGAATTTCACAATACATAAGAATTATAATGTCTATTATTAAAATCAGGAAATGTATTTTACCAAAAGTCGTAAATGCGATTTGTTTGTTTTCCGATTTTGATATGTTCGAAGAATCTAATGCTCGATGGGTTCTCGGTCCGAAAAACGACATTCCGATTTCAATACTTCGAATAAACTGCTAAAATTAGGATTTTGATTTAATTAGTATATTATGGGATATTAGTGTCAGAAACGACTTGCTGCAAAACCGACTCCACGTAGTCTTGTCTGCCCTACCCCTAGAGTGTAATTTAAGCCCGCTCGCGTGGGACCGCCGGAGCCCCGCAGCACCGGAGCCGTGACAAAAACCATGCCTGCTGCATGTTTTATGCTCGCTTGCATGCTAAATGCTTGCTGCATGTTGCATGCATGGCTATGCAATCAGTATTTTTGATTGGGATTTTTATTTTTCTCTCTGAAGAGAAAATTGTGTTTATTTGCCTTGCTATTTAGTTTTACAAGGTGTTTTTAGTTCGGAATTTTAATTAATCGGTACTTTAGTAGTACTTTAATTCTAATTATTCGTATTTTTGATGTTTCGAATTATCACTAAGTCGGAATTTTTGTTATTCGATCTATTGAATGAAACTCAAGTATTTGAGAATAGTAATTATAATTTCGGAATTATAAAAATTGGATGAATGATAAATTGGAGATGTTATATTAGGAATATTGTACCATTCGCAATTATGAAAAGCGGTATTTTGAAATTTGATTGAAGGAATTAAGTTTTTCGTATTTATACAGGGTGTTAGGGACATCGTAACGCAAACTTCACGAAAAGGCTACACTTAATGCCATTAACCAAATTGTAGAAGTCATTAATCTCGCTAATGATCGGTTTACAGACCACACATGAAAAATGTTTTTTCTACACGGTATGTTAGACGCTACACACACATGAGTTAGTGTTTTGCTATTAGGCAGGATGCGTTGACCTTTTGCAACAAAACAGCTGAGCAGATGCCTAATTCTAGTTTTATTTACATTGCTTTTTTAGTGAAAGTAGTGATTTAAATATTTTTTTATAAAAAATCACATTGGGTTGGGTAAGAATAACGATTATGAACAGTCTAAAGTAAAAAAAAACCCTGAAAAAAATGAAAAAATGAGGAAAAAGCCGACGAAAAATTCCAACGCGGGAGGGTCTAGAATCATGTCCTGGATCCATGGTATTCGTTTGTGCGTCGATGTCCCTTACACGCTAGTGTACCCCCAATCCAAGATCTAAAGTATCGTCTAGCCACTTAGCTTGCCTTGTGTCTTTATCATCATCATCATCATATCAGCCGAAAGACGTCCACTGCTGGACATAGGCCTCCCCCAAGTGTCGCCACAACAACCGGTCCTGTGCGTCTCGCATCCATCGGTTACCCGCGACCCTCACCAGATCATCGGTCAGTCGGTCGGTCTTGTGTCTTTATATCTAGTCATTAATCAGAGGGTCCATCTGATGGAAAATGGAAGGAATTGCAGGCAGATGCTTTCCACCATTGCTGTTTCTGCCGGTCTCCAAACCAGAGCCAGCCAGCCAGCGGAGTGCCGCTGTACTCGATGTGATGTGTGACGTTACCTGTTGGTGCGTCTGGTCGAGCCCCGCTCTCTGCACGGCTTCCTGCGCCATACTCTTGAGCGACGCGGTGCCAGCGTGCGGGGCCAGCGCCGCGTGTGCTGCTAGCGGAGTGCCACTGCCTGCGCTCAGCGCCGCCGTACTCGATGCTTCGCTTACTCGTCCACTGCGAAAAATATCACCAACTTGCTTGGAAATTCTCATAGGGTGTTAGCACGAGATAGCTAAGAGGCCACGGCTGAAGCCGAGACCACGACCTGTTGCAGGACCGACCGCAACTTACAATGGAACTGTTTGGACGGCCAGTCGTAAGATTCGCCCCGAAGCGTCAATAAGGACTGACACCTCAAGCATACTCAACATCGCATGGCTAAATTGTTTCGGAAACGTCATTAATGTTGTGAAGCTCTTAATATTAAAACCTTTCTCACATTATTTAATATCGTGAGATCAAATTAAAAGTCAAAGTCAAAACGTTCATTTCAATTAGGCCATTAAACGGCACTTTTGAACGTCATCATTTACTAAAAATGATGACGGGATTTTAGAGGAGGTATTATCAACTCTATGTTACTTACTTCTTCGAACTTAAGGTGAAAATAGTCTACCAAAGTCAACGAAAGTAACTAAAAAACCGACCGCTAAAAACGACTAAAAAGTTCCAAACAAGTCGCTTTTCAAGCGGTCTGATGCAGTATGTGGCCTCAGATCTGTGATTGAACTGCATCAGACTGCTTGAAAAGCGACTTGTTATGAACTTTTTAGTCGTTTTTAGCGGTCGGTTTTTTGAGTATTTTTTTCTATTTCATACCTTTTAGTGAGTTTTGAAAATTTATATAGCCTATGTCACTACCACAAATGACGAATTCAACACCACATAAAATCCGCCTAGCCGTTTGGGCTGTAGGGCCTGCCAAAGAAATGGACATACTACAAACATACATACACTCGAAAAACATTACCCTCCTTCTGACGCAGTCGGGTAAATAGACCAAACGTGCGGTTTCTACGTCTGTAAACTGTCTTATCTTTCTAACAGCATAAGCAGCTGAGCTTAGACGACCCGCAAGAGATGTTATAGAGAAATTACAATGGGGGCCCCCATTGTAATTTCTCGTCTAGTGATTCTTAGGAAAACCGTCTGATTAATGAACTCCGATTTTTCTTCATTCACTATGATGTCACATTCGCTACTTCTAACATTTGGTAAAGTAAATCTAATAATACATTTGGTTTATTTAGTACCAAGTTGTTTGCCGTAAACCAATTTTGGACCTGATGAATGCTATTGACGTCGTCAAGATTTTGTGAACGTCTATCTATTTTATTTTTTTTTTTAATCTGCCAATAATACCATATTTGGTTGATTTTGAAATAACTGTGGCAAATCATTTACGTAAACTAAAAAAAGGAATGGATCCAATATTGAACCTTGAGGAACGCCCATTGTCATTTCCGACCCTAGTGAGTTTACACCGTTTACTTGAACTTTAAACTGTCTGTCCATCAAGTATGAACTAATTAATTCAAGGGCCTCTATTCCTAATACCATAGTGCTCAAGTTTCAACAAAAGCGTCTCATGGTTAACGCAGTCGAACGCCTTCGAGAGGTTGAAGAATATTCCAATGGCGTCTTGCGACTCTTCCCAGGCGATAAAATTTTTCTTTATTAGAGTGACACCCGCATCAGTCGTACATCGCCCTTTGGTGAAACCGTCATGTTGTTTATGAAAGATGGAATTTTTATTAGTGACGTCTCGTTCGTTTTTATAAAAGATTTGTGTCTTCGCATTTTGGCCTGAACTTTAACTTAGCCACGTCGTGTAAAATATTCTTTAGGAATAAAATTAAACAGTCCACTGCTGAACAATTACAAAGAATGGAAAAGGAATCTAAATTCAATCGCAGTTTGTAGCTTTTCATAAACATAATTCATCAAATCATCATCATGCATGACTCACAATTTTAATGAACAAATAAATCAATATGATGTACACTAAAGCTTAAAAATCAATTTAAAAACACGATAAATTTTTAAATAACACGTCTTATAAGTTAAGAAATCCAATACCTCTGCCTACCCTGCATATAAATATATCATTTTTAAGTAACCAGCACCACTATATTTACAAAGCAACTACGTGTGCACTTGCACTTGATCCCATTCTCTTTGACCTCCGAACCGTCTGACCTAGTAACCTTGTTGCTTGTGACCTAAATATAATCCGGTTCACCGCGCGATCCGGTTTCAGGGAGTGGCACATTTTCCGAATTGGCCAGGTATGGATCTGCACTAGATTTAGTTTTGGCCACGATTTTGGGTCTGTCAATTAGATTGATACCAACTCTGTGTTTTCTTCTATTCAATTAGTTTGATACAAATTTTGTTTTTTTTTTATTTATCCCTGAAAGATAACATGACTTTTTATAACGTTTAGTACTTATACGGAATCTGCAACATTCAACTATCCTAGAAACGAACGTCGCGTCGTAACCATACGAATATTATAAATGTGAAAGTAACTGTCTGTCTGCTTGCTACCTGTTCACGTCTCAGCGGCCTGAACGGATTTGGATGAAACTTGCCACACGGGTTAGACCATGTATTGACTTTTCATCCCGAAAGTATGCACCCTTGGGATAATTCCCGAATTTCACGCGAGCAAAGCCGCTGGCTGCCTGAGTTTTTAATAAACTGAGCCACTGCTGAGAAATCTGGATGGGTCTTATTCAAAACCAGCAAAATGTGGACGTGCTATATGTACACCTCTGCCTTACCCTTCAGAACAGGCGTGATGTTATGCCAAACATCAAACGTTTCCTACGCACGCTGGTAAACAATACCATTCTGAAAGTGAATCACACACATTGAGCCCTTCCCTTTCTCTTTTACCCCAGTGACCTATTTCCAACACCTGACACACTTTACTGCTCCTGACCTAAATATAAGTGGAGAAAGTTGTTTGAAACGGGATGGCGATCCCTCCGTATTATTTCGCGAAACTATGAAGGGGTTGTGAATATTTTAATTTTAGTTAATTTGATATCACCATGCAAAAAGACTTTTCTTTTTCTTTGTCTTACTGCCACAATATAATTCAATTGTTTATATAAGTTAAACGCGATTCCGCACGGTTTTCAATTATAGAAGATGATAATAAGAGAAGTACAGGAATATATTTGGTGCTTGGGAGCAGTCTTTGTCTATACATAGACTATACAGTGGACGTCGCTCAGCTGAAGTCATGACGAAGATAATTTCACTGCTGAGTTATTCGAGTAAAAATGTATTGAACAGCTGTTTTTTTTTTCTTTTGTGGGAGTGTGTTGATGATAAATCCTGTCTTTGATTTGTCTTCTTATTCCTTATTGCACACAAAACATACAGACAAATAAGGACTGGCTTTTGTATAACGTTTACTTACAGCAGTCATCAGTGCTATAGACATTTTCAAAATTAATTTTAATGATACATAGAAACCTGGAAAAAAAAACTAGGTCATTGAAAAATAAGCCTGTAAACGTATAGAGTACGTACTTGTTAGCCACATGTTGCGGCGTGTGGTGCTGCAGCTGGCTGGGCCCGTTGACGGTGAGCGGCGACGCCGCGCTCTCGCTGGCACTCGCGCTGGACCCCAGTAGCGGCACTGACGAACTCTTCGACGTCTGGCGGGGAAACTCGCTATTACTTCACCAAATACATGTATACAGATACTGTATACTCCATTCTTTTACTATTGATAGGCTCGCGAATGACCACAACCATACCTGATGGAAAGCAATGATGTGGTCGACATAAAACACGCTTGCCTAGAAAGACTAGAAGTAACCTGTTATTTAGACATGAGATACTCGTACCTACACCAAAAATAATTGACAACTCTTCTACACTAACTTAATTGACCAGAAAATCTTAGTATGGACTGAAAAAACTTTAAATAAAATGAGGGTGATCTGCGGTACACTTCTAGTAAATTAATATTGTTCCAGTGTAGAAAATAAACCTAGTCTGTTTTCTACATAAAAAGCAGTCTATTGTATTAAGTAATCTTATCGCCGCGTTAAATTAGATTTGATAGGCATGAAGAATTTCATTGGAAAAAAATATGAATATGAGGAAAGACTTAGTGGAACATTCTAGGCAAGAAACATGGTGAGCTTCTGAGATTAGTTGAATAATAGAACAATAAAATTAGTCTGGCTGCTATAGTATGCGCCAGATAAATGAAGAATAACGGTCATTGACACACCTACATTTATTGACACACTTAATTTCAAAAACAGAAATAATGTCATAAAGCTGTCCTGGATCGATATCTTTCGTGATCCTAACTGTTCTAGTAATGAAAAACAATTCATAATTTACTGTACTGAATAACGGTAATTGATCTTTCCTTAATATCTCTTCGTAGGTACCCCCACCTACGAAGAGATATGGAAAGATCAATGACCGTTATTTTTCATTTATCTGGCGCCTACATTAGATCATTTTGCTGTCAAGATGTCATCTGAATTTACAGGAAAATGAAGCATAAGAATCCCCACAGCTGGGTCACCGACTTCCTCTCTGAGAGTGGGTTGTCTACCACGTGGAACAATGCGGGTTCATGGATGACAACATGCCTTTCGATTTTTTTTGTTCTAAGACATGTTGATTTTATCCTTCACTGTTCTGAGAGCAGAGTGATAAAATAATTTAGATAGTAATTTGCCTGCCTGGGTTAGAATCACTGGGCCATCACTTCTCTAGGGGCAAATGAAATAGTGAATTTGCTAAGCTGTAATTGTCTTACGTTGAGAGAGTTGGATTCTATGTAAGGCTAGTATACTCACTGGCGGAGGTTGCGTGGGCGCAGGCGGTAGATGCGTGGCTGTATGCGCGGGTGTCGTCGACACCGGACCATTTTCCACTACTTCTGCAAGAGAGCATTCAAACACTCAGTTAACTTAGAACAAACAGCTTTAATAAAACGTCAGTTTACATAAATACCTGAAATTTTTCAAATCGTGTATTTTTTCAACCGGGGCACAATGTTTTTTTTTATAATTTCATATATAAACCGTCTAGGCAACCAGGCTGGGAGGTCCGACGCGCCGGTCAATCCGACGTGCCTACCGAATGTCAGATTGACCGCAGACTGGCTGCCTAGTTCGCTATCTGCAGAAAGAAATAAGGACACGTGAGTATGTTTTTAATTAAAGTGTCGTGATAAGTGGAATCTTATAGCTATAGACTTATGATACGTATTGATACGGCAAAGTTACCAAAACTGACACGACAATGCGAAATAAGAAAGAAGGATTTAGATATTTAGAACCAAGGTAACCGACATAGCCCGAAGGATCGCCAAACTGAAGTGGCAGTGGGCAGGGCACATTGCTCGCAGAACAGATGGTCGATGGGGCCGAAAAGTTCCGGAAGACGCAGCGTTGGCGCAGCCTCCCACAAGGTGGGCCGATGACCTGGTGAGGGTCGCTAGTAGCCGATGCATACGAGACGCACAGGACCGATTGTTGTGGCGACACGCGCGGGAGGCCTATGTCCAGCAGTGGAAGTCTTTCAGCTGATATCATGACGTATTCATTCGAAATAATAGAGGAAGACTTTAGCACGACATAATTCGTAGTTTTTACCTTTCACTTTAAATAGATTTTCGCAGGGCAGAGTTGAATTTTTAAACTTGACGACCCGATACTGTGTTTCGGGGCGTACTGTGGTTCTTAATTCGACTGGTTTTTTTTTCTACAATAAGTAAATAAATAACTATGAACTTAAAATCCTCACTGTTCTAAGTTATTTTATTTAAGAATCGTAGTTCAGTCTTCGTATCGACGTTCTGCAGTTTCTGCCTACTCCCAAAGGAAATAGACAAACATAGCCTGTTTGTGTATTGTTTTCATTGACCATCAATGAAATAAAAGATGGTTACCACAAACCAGCACAAATCCCATGTCACTACCACAGTCACCATGCATGTCTCACACACCTTAGAACATAAAACGTGAACATTTATCGATCACGCTTCACGGGCGCTGTTTACAAACAAAGCTTCGCACGCTCGCTCGCACGTGGCTCGACTCGTGCGTCGAGTACTACGTCTACGTTGTACGTTCGAACGTAAGGGCACTCACTATCAATACATTTCACGGTACTAAACGTACAAGGATTCTCTGACGTATAAGTATATGTAAAACTATAGGGTATAATGCGGTAAGTAAATTGGATGTTTACAAACAAATTGTTAGTGTTCAGATAATTTACGTGCATATGGTTTGCGTGACTCAAATGGGTTTATTAATGCAGAGGTTGACTGTGGGGTCGCAAATTACTCTGCTGTCGGAAGTGTGGATGACGAACTTGAAATTTTTTAATCACATTCCTAGCAGTGTGCTACAAATTATAGGGTGCGGACTACGGTTGGAATCGATGGTATCTAAACAATGTTATAATCGTATATGGTTCATTTAACACATGTACATTGTACAGTACACAGACCAATCGAAGTTTGTAACATTGAGCGTAAAGTCTGGACTGTAGATAATAAATGTTATGGTCAAGACTATCGCATTCGAAATATTTGAAGATCTTTTTGGGGACTGATAAATATGCTTTGTCGATAATTCACTTTTTTTACGTGAATGTGCACACAATAGGTTTATGCAATGATGGTGTACAGTAAGGGTGTGCTACCGTAAAAATAAAAAACTTTTTCACAAAAACAAGAAACCGACTTCCAAAAAACACTACAAAATTCAAAATAACTTTAATTTCGGTAGTCGGTGTTTTTGGTTGCTTCTTCGTTATTTGACTTTTTTTTGGGACCATTTGGGAAGTATACCCTTTCCAACAAAAAAAGATTTTTTCAAATCGGTTGGCAAGCGACGGAGTTATGCCCGAACAAACATAAAAAAAAAATACAAACATCCGAATTGAGAACCTCCTCCTTTTTTAGAAGTCGGTTAAAAAACAATCATGTTAGTGCAGTGCAGTTTTTTAACCTAATCCAGGATGAACTGTCAATCGGCTGATTAATCTCGAAATAACTGTTGCAATTGTTCGAGCGAAATCACAACAGCTATGGTAGGACACCAGATAAATGCGCAATAACGGTTATTGACCCACATACATTTATTGATTTTCTTATTATCAAAAACAGAAATTAAGACATAAAGCTGTCCTGTATCGACTTCTATCGTGATCCTTTACGTTCTCTAGTAATGAAAAACGGTTCATAACTTATTGTTCGGGTATCTACAAAGGGATATTAGGGAAAGGTCAATGTACTTTATTGCAGTTTATCTGGCACTTACTATAATCAATTGATTCACATTCACATTCATGAATTCACAACATCCATTCAGTATTAAGGCGATTATCACACGGCACGGATTTTGTAGCGGTGCCCCGCGCGGTAAGGCGGTTTACGTGTTTTAGGCATCAACGGATTTACTAGAGGCAAATGCGACATGAGATCCGCTTCACCGCCTATCGCGGCGGTGCGCGGTGCCGTGTGTTAATCGCCTAATTAAATTGGCTTCGATAACATGCAGGTTAGTTAACATCCACTTTTAGGGACCCTGATATTAAAGCGCTCCGGGGGCGCGGCGAGGGTGCTGTGACTACAATGTAATGGCGTCTGTCCGCGCGCCCGCGACGCTACGTATAATTCGTTCCTTTGACGCCATACATTTTATCTTGTCAGCGCCCTGGCCGCGGGCCCAGTCCGTTTTGTATATCAAGTCCCTTACGAAAAAGGGTTCAGAGAAATCCAGAGAACAAAATTATAAGTTCTTCATACAAATTCTCTCTCAATTCTTTTTTATTTTTTCTTTCTCTCTAAATACTTTTTCGAAAAACTTCTTAACTATGTTTTTAGATCTAGTAATCATGCGTACGCGTTTTAAATTTCATTAAAATCTGTCCATTTCCAAGATTATAAACTTAAATGTTTGTATGAAGAGGACAGTGAGGAGTTAACACTCCTAGGACCCATTCATCTATGTGGTTCTTTCTTGAAACAACCATCTCAGGCACAAAGTCCTAACGTGATCTGAACAATAATGTGTCTGGAATTAACGAGACTTTCAATTTTTCGTCTCAGAGGTGTCAGAAAGGAAACACCCACCTCAACTACATATCTTTTACGACGTTAAAACCAGTTTAAAAAAATAGTCATCATTTATCATTCAAGGGAGGAAACAAGGATGCACCTTCATCCCATCATTTCTTAACAAAATAAAAATAAACAAGCCTTGTCAAAATACCGCAAGCCTATAGTTTGTATTATATAACCTAACCTGTGTACAAATATGGGTAATTTATAATTAAAGAGCCGACCGGTGTGAATCAATACACTGCTGACCTAGATTGTGTAGTTCTTTCATGTTTAAAGCTTAATGTAGCCTTAGAACTTCAGCGTATATTAAGTTTATTACTTATCGCAAGTTTCAGGTAGTTTGTGTTTGATTACGAAAGCTTTGTTTATACAGGTATACTTTTTTTCCAGTGCGCAAACTTTGAGCACCACTTCTGCCCATGTAAATGAACAACTTGCCCCAAGAAAACCATAGTCAATTCCTAAAAAAAAATTTGAACTTCCCATACAAAATTGTCATCAACTGACCACAATTTGTATGGGAGACTCAATTTTTTTTTTTAGGAATTTACTATGGCTTTCTTAGGGCAAGTTGTTCATTTACATGGGCAGAAGTGGTTCTTAAAGTTTGCGCACTGGAAGAAAAATTACCCAGTATACCTGAATGCCAATTCTCATAATATAATTTAAAAATATAGGGAAATTAGGTGTTTTTGTCAATTTTCGACTGCGACGTTAATGCCAAAGTTGCTCAAAATACCTATGTGAATATTGCCCCTCTGAGTTGAAACTATCCTAATGGGTTCAGTATTGCCAGGGTTGCGGATTTTTTTCGAAAGAGTTACTGTGGCCCTGTAAAGCAAAGGGCACTACGAGGAGCACAGATGAGTTTTAGTCAGTAAGAGTCTGACACTCCGTCCCGCTCCACCCAGAGCGGCAGAAGTCATTTGATGATTTCCCATCCATAAAAATAAAAAAAATGGGTTCAGTATTTCATCTTAGCTTATTACGTGGCAAGATATTGACTGTCATCCTGTTTAATTTTGGGAAAGCAAGCACAATGGCGCCATTGTAATTAATTTCATAAAATAGTCGACTTGTTAACTTTTGTCAAAAAAAAAGGCTGAATTATGTGATACCCACCCTAATCTAGAAAGCTATTCTGAAACATACGACAACAACACAACACGATACGACACGATGTTGACACAATTTCAGTAATTCAAGCCCCATTGATTTGGTAACAACACCAGCATTTTAAACAGTACCTATCAAAAGAAATGATTCAATTAAAAATGTCGTTCCCATGACGCATCGGTCGAACATCTGCGCTATGTAAACGACCCCTCAATATATAAATACGATGACATTGTAATACATATTTTGAAAGTAACAATATTTTTATGGTTATGCCATAAAATTATACGCGTGGATACAAAACATTTAATCAAGATGGATGGCCGGATGTTTTGTGTATACGAAGCGAAGTAATAAATAATAATAATGGACTAGTAGATACGTTGAATAAAGAAATTCAATAGGAACGTTTTTCCGTGACGTCGGTATGTAGATTGCAGTACAACGCGTTCTAAAGTTTCTTCAGCTACCCTCATTAGAATACGCGAAATTATGGTTATTACATTTTATAGACAAACGGCATTCGTACTACTACATAGCAATAAGTATGACAAAGACAACATGCTAACGTGAGACTGGAAGAAGAAACCGTATTGCTCCACCACCAAGTTACATGGAACATAGTAAATAAAAAGAATAACGACACGAATTAATTTTATATTAGTAAATAATACTTAACATACCGATATCTATAACTGTGTCCACATATACAGGCAAACCCATGAAAAATAAAGCAGAACTGTCATAAACAAAGGAAACACTGAGCCAAAAATGAATGTTAGTTTTAGTGAAACGTGCCAATAGAAGATAAGATACACGGTGCCAATCAAGCAACCAAGTTTTTAATCAAAATTATTGTTGTAACATCTTTAGTTTTTTTTTATAAGATTCACATAAAACACGTGTGTTATTGGTGTACACAGTAAACACAGATTGTAATGCAATGTCAAGTTTACAATCTCAATACGTAGATCGTAGGTAGTTTGACATTACAACTGTCAAAATGGAAACAACGCGAATCACATGCAAGATCAAATTGTTTCCACTTTTTAGCGTCCCAGATAGTAATTAAATAGAATCAGTCAGTCAGTAAAAAGTGGTAATCTAGACGGTTTAGATTTGGGCGCGGGTTTAAATCTAGCAGAAATCTGACGTGGCCTATGTACCCGCTCACCTCGCAACAATAATAGTCATCAAGCATCGAACAATAGGCGTACCCCATAAACCAGCGACACACCATAACAAAAAAATTATATAACCGCCATTGAACTTCACGGAAACCACACAAAACATTAAACTACGCAGTTCTCGACATACCCGGATTACTTCACAAACGCCACCGAAACTCTTTTGTGAAAAAACATGCACACACAACACACTCGACAACAATATCTTTACCATCGTCCATATTTATCGTACATTCGCGCGGGAAACCATTGTTATTATGTTTTCTTAATTAATTCTAAAGTTAGGCACAGGTCTCGTCCGATACAGCCTGGTGACTGAGCCGACGCTCTGCCATGTCATCGCTCTGGCTTACCGCCAGTTTTTAGCGAATTTTACGAATATTGGCGGAATGCCAATGTACGATTAATCGTTTTCGTAATGAGTTTGTCGGTCGCCGTGTTCCATTCATTCGCCGATAAATGTTTTGTTTATTTTGTAAACAATGCAAGCGTACGTTATCGCGCTTAGTTGTAATGATAACGTGTGTTTTTAATTATGCCATTTTTGTGTTTGTTTGTGTTGTTATCGTACGTGGAGGAAGTTGCACGGTGGCGTGTCTTGTTGGCTTCAAATTGTTGATTCCGCTGGAATTTGCGGTTTAGAAGCGAATGATAATTTATTTCAATAATGGTATTGTGCTGAAATACCGCGATAATATGGGACATGTTAATAAAATGTTGTGACATTTGGAACCACATATTTGATTAGCCGACGACAGTAATGTCTGTATCCCGCTTGCCAATCATCATCTGCCTAGCCTTTTCCCAACTATATTGGGGTCGGCTCCCAGTCAAACTGGACTCAGCTGAATACCAGTATTTGACGTGGAGCGGCTGCCTACCAGACATCCACAACCCATTAACCGGGTAACACGGTACTTCTAGGCATGACTGGTGTCAGATTTTCTGGCTGACAATCCGTAACGACTGCCAAAGATCTACAAATGACAGCCGGGACCAACGGCTTAACGTGCTTTCCAAGGCACGGAGGAAACTCAATTTGTTAAGGTGGTCACCCATCCACAGACCAACCTCGGCAAGCGTTGCTTAACCTTGAAGACCGATCCGTGCGGCTGTAATGATTTAGCCACGAGCTCTTCTTGCCAATCACACGAAATAATTATTTTGGCAAGTATTACTGTCAGTCGTATTTGTCAGGGTGCTTCCTTATTTCACTGAATTCATATTTTATGCCAAATCCTTAAATAAACGAGTGAAAGTTAAATGATAAATGATATTTATTTTGTAAGTAGGTTAAACATAACACTTTTACACGTCAATATTTTTTGGTCATTTTAAGCTAGATGAAGCCGGTGTTTCCTAGCTGACTACCCTGAGAAGAAACACCGAAACAAACTCAGAGGTCACAGTCTCTTTTGAAGTCCATACAAATTGTACTGGTCAAATCATACGAGAACCATGTAGGTTAATGTCTGAGGTGGCCTTTTGAGGAAAATGCCACACAGATTTGAGTGGACCTGTCCAGACAGTGCAAGCATTTGTCAGCAAATGACGCACGAAATAACAGGAAATTGTTATATCTTCACTTGAGCGAGTATGTTCATGATATTATTTCTTTAAACTTTTGATTCAGTCACTAAAATTGATTTTATTTGCACGAAAATTAAAATTATGTTTAGTACTCACAAGTATCAGTTTCTATATCTTATTAGGTACTTCAACTATACCATTTTTTACTATATCTTTTATGAAATGATGACGAATATCTATGTGTTTCGTCCTAGAATGAAACAAAGTTTTTACAAAGTTTTATAGCAGATTGATGATCATTAAAAATGATCACTTTATTCGTGGTACCAAGAATCTCAAGTAAAAGTTTCCTTAAAAACATCTTCTAAATTATAATCGTAAATAATTTCAATAAACTGTTTTCTTTTCTGTCGAAATTTCTAACAACTAGCACTTCGTCTGCGCGGATTTAGTAGGTACGCCACAAACTTCAACGCCTTCTCCTCCTTTGACGGGTAGTTTGGAAAATTAATCACAACGGTATTTATTATTTAGCCAGCCTTTTTCCTGTGGCCTCAGGATCAGCCAAAGATTACAATAGTTGGGATCAGCGCAGCTGTTGCGCCCTTTACCTTGTTGGAGGTTGTCTAATTTATTTGTTGTACACCTACCACAGTGTAGTCTTTTTGACCCAAAGGTTGACTGGTAGAGAATGCCTTGTTGCATTAAGTCCGCCCATGTACCACTATTGTACATAGAGTTTAAATAAATAAATAAATAAAATTATGAAAAAATCGTAATAGCCGTTTCAATTATCTCGCTTTTAGACTGTTCATACCAATTTCCAAATAATTTGAAGTAAGAAAAGATGTCTGCCCCTACAACTTCAACGTATCTGCCGTTTAGAAGTTTATTTTCAAAAAATCCAAATACGTGTTACCTATTATAATTTTTGTATTAAAATCATTGTTCCAACTTCATCAGACCAAGCTTTAACAACCCCTAAACCCGAAGTAGGGGGTAGTTTTGAAAAAATAATTATGACATTATTTATTTAGCTAGGTATTGTATTTGAAAAGAAAAAACAGACTTCCCCATACATTTATAGCGCGCATAACTCGACAAAATATACTGAACGACTGATTTTTCGCGATTCCAGTGTTGGTCCCATAGTAAAAGTTGTTCACAATGATGAGTACAATGACCCCTTTTCAGGTATTGCGTTTATTCTGTTACACGTTGCATAAATATAGAAGAAGATAGATCAACAAAACGCATCGGAAAATAAATATAATTTCAAATAGCATAAATCATAAAGTAAATAGGTAGGTACTCTAATGAATAAGAATACCAAGAACAAAATGTACCTAAAGTTAACATCTGTTTGGTTCAAAATCAAAAAGCGTGAATTTCAATCACGTAAAACCACGCAGCATATGTATCAAAAGTCTGTAAAACGTAGATATTTACTAAAAGTTTGTTGGTAAAGTATAAATAATACATACATTATGCCAACGACAGTGTCAACTCAAAAATACATTATTTACAACTATTTTAGCTGAGTTAATAATAGAACAATTCATAAAATAAATTGTTAAAACCACGTGGATTCACAGCTGTATGAATATTAAGTCACAAGTTGTAAATACACAAACATAGTAAAATATGACAGCTGCAAGTACCATAAACATTGCAGTAAATACATGAAAAGGTATGTACTCACTAATGCTAACTGGTTTCTAAAAGCCTAAACAATTATTAAATCAATGTGTAATTCAACCATAGATTTTAAAAGTATAGCGACTCGTTGCAGTCAAATAGTTTAAAAGAACAGCTGAACGAGCGAGCACGCATACTAGTCAAAATGATGGACGATAGTGCTTGGAGCGGGCACTATCGTCGACCTCATTATTGCTTACCACCTGTGGGCTAGTCATGAAAAAAAATAATGTTACACAGCTGAATCTCCCATTCAGGCCTTTAGAAACCGGTAGGTTAGTACACAAACAGCAGTAAATGATGTAGACACAACTCACCGGTACTGTTACTGTTACTGTTGGTATTGGTGTTGGAGCTAGGCTGGCGCACGTGGTGGTGCGGCACGTGCGGCACGTGCGCGGCGTGCGGCGCGTGCGCCACGTGCGGCGCGTGCGACACGTGCGGCGCGTGCGGCGGACTGGGCGCGGGCGGCTGCTTGCTGGGCGTGCTGGCGCCCGAGACGCCGCCCGTGTTGTTGCTTATACTGCACATACACCGCACCACTCAACGACCCACTCGCACACGACACGACGCATGCCAGGGGACGTCCCTTCATCTCAATGTCACCACACATAAACAGTCGCGAAACTTTACGAACCACTTGTTGCGTTATATTCACAAACGATTTTCAACTAATCTCGAAGTATAAAATTGTGTATCTAAACAAAAAACTATATAAAACATGTTTAATGTTACATCAGCCAGACAAAATCGCAACTACTCGACTACCCCTGTAAACTGCCCTTGATAACACGGACACTTGTTGACGTAAAATACAATCTACATGTATACTAACACTGCACAAATCCTTTCGTCCCCCAAAACACTGAATGAACATCAAATACAGAAGAAAACTGTTATCAGCAAGTAAAACGTGCGCACCCGATACTGCACAAGTCACTTACACTATCTTTTATAAATAGAATCACATAAAATCAATAACAGCATGTATAAATTATGAGTATGGACATCGCGCGCGGACAACTAATTGACTTTGAATCTTATTGCTTGCACCGTAGAGATCATTGTAGGATGCACCGCGCGCCTCGAATGCGTCTGCTAGATATTTCATTGAGATTTGAAGAGATGTCGCTAACTGGCATTTACAATAAGCTTTCAAAGTTACAATGTTCGGCGGCAATTTCGTATCGGTGGAGTTAGAAATGCACTTTTTGAAGTGAAATATACTTTAATTAGTCTAAATGGTAATTTACTGATGTGATTTCGTGCCTAGTTGTGCAAGCAAACGTGTTCTTTATCAATATATTTACAGTTGAACAAACACTACTGCATTTTAGGTAACAACTTCATTGAAAATTGTAACTTTCTAAGCTTATTGCACCAATATACCCGTTTTTATCATACAAATCGTTCTAAAATCCAATTCAGAAATCGTAATAGTTATTCTAAAATGAGCTTGAATCATGCGCGCAATGAAATGAGAATAAAAAAATAACTTTACAGCAAGTTTGTTTTTGTGTTCTCATTTTTATGTGAATTTTAAATCTTTTGACTACATATTCGAGGGTGTTGAAGACTATTTCAATGAAAGATAATTAAATGCATCACAATGAGTCACATAGCAACTGCTATAATAAAACAATAGAATGAATGATTAAATATCATTATGGAGTTCATAAACTTTTATGACAGGCCTTAATGTATTTTTAGCAAGTGTTTTTGTGGAAATAACACTTTTCATGACACAATTTCGCCATTTTCATCAAAAACTTTTACCCTGTTATGTATTATACTCTCAGAAAATCTTGTATTTGTATTCAAAAATAGAAATACAATAAGTTCAGTAAGTACTTATGCTTATTTGAAACTGCTTTGTTCCATTGTCTTTGTTTTTCTAAATCGAAATGTGTTGAGCCAGGTGTAAGTTAATAAACACGAGTAGTATATATACATTTTGGCTGAAAACACATGTTTTTATTACGATTTTAAATATTTCTATTAATCACTTTCGCATGGAATGGTATGTAATTCACAAAAGACGACCTGCATATTCCTACTTTTAAATCTACTTTGAACTATGTTTGTGACTTCTCAATGGGCCCGCTTGAGCGGAAGAGCGGAGCTAACGAGCGAGCCCAAAAGACCGATGCTCATTATCCTCTCATTGAAATAATCGTCAAGTAAAATGTGGGGTAAATTACATAAAGGTGGTAATAAATAGACTCGTGTCAGTGGACTGACCTATTGGTGGATGCTGCGGAGTTATTGAGCAAGGAACTAACGTTACACGTGCTGTTACTGACCGCGCTCGCGTTCACCGCGCGCAGCGGCAGAGGCTTTACCGGCTGCAAATATCAACACAATATCATTCACCACTAAGTGTCAACACACGATTGGTTTTGGGTTCCTTGAGCGAGACTCACGGTGACTCCGTGATCTTAAGAGATCTTGTTTGAATCAACAAATGGAACACGCCTTTGTATTATTGGCGAGAATACAGGTACAAAGGGAATAAAATTGACTTTCTCTTTACCTTCTATATTGGTAAACATAGAGGTATTCGAGAAAAGAAGATGTAATGTATTCTACATTGATGCCTTTTTAGTTTTAGCACATAGAGTACTATTTTATTGGGGATATAGTATTTTTTTGTCATAGAAGACTTCTTTATTGAAAATGTTTTAAAAAATAAAATAAAAATTATCGTAAAAGGCAGCACTTACCAAGTTTGTATGAATCGTCGGTGAAAAAGACAGATCGCACACCTAGAACAAAAAGGGCGGTGAGCACACCATCTTTACAGAAGTGTAAATAATAACGTTTGTTATAATTTATAACAAAAAATATCTATGCATGCGGCTCTTTTGTAAAATTGGTGTTATTTAGTTACGCCCGTGTTGTTCTAGACATGATAATAGAACATTAAATTAGTTATTAAATTAACTTATCACTTGGTCAATTAATTTCTAATTTAGGCAGATAAGTTTAGTCCGCGGAATAAATATGACTGTTTGACAGTTTTTGTATTGAAAATAATATGTCGAATGACTTATTTATTCTTTGGATCAAACTTATGTTACGACTGAAAAGTCAACCATAATTTTTTTTGGGAAATTGTTCTTGGATTGATACTTAAATTTTTTTTGTATTTTTCTTATATCTCAATTCGGAGGCCTGCCTTAGAGTGGCGACTTAGATTTAGGGACATAAATCTTTAGAACATGGCAAGCTTTTTAAAACTATTTGGAAAAGACCAACCTCAGAGATAAATAATCCACAAGGCATTTGTGTAAACATTATGCTATTGAAGTTAACATGGAAAACCATTCAGGTTTACATGTAAAACTTTAGGAGATACTAATGTAACGAATAGATGATAACATCGAAAAGATATGACAACTAAGATTCGATAGTCGAAAAATAGTGCGAAATATTCGTTTTTAGAACCCAAAACTAATCATTTAGAGAAATCAATTTGGAAAATCCACATCAAAACTCCACGTAGCAGTACATAGGAAAGATAATGATTATAATAAATATATGTGTAATGGTATGGACGTATGTGTGTACGTGTGTCTACTCACTTTGGCTATGATCTCTTCTTTTTTCTTTTTATCGACGTCTATGGAGTCTGTTGAGTGGTTGTGTACCTCTAACGTTGGTGATGTTACTGGACTTGTACCTGGAAAAAGAAAAAAAAATACGTTTTTTTAATAAACCATAGATTACTAGAACTTGTTTGGGCTCTATGGTCAGTGAGTGATTAGACTCGAATTCGCGTAGTGTCAAAAGTACCGCTGCTTGGGTTGTATGACCTCTTTCATGGCTGGCAACTCAACAATAAAATAGTCTTTTGTGCAGTAACATTCGCATGTTCGATATTATACAGCAATAACCAATGAAATGCCAATAACCTTAGTGTAGAAAAAATTGGTTCCATTTCATTAGTAAAGAATTCCACACAAATGCGTTAAGTCTTTAAGAATTTATTTTTATTTGCCAGTCATGGTTTTTTCATGAAAAATGACGAAGCATTCTGTTGCTAAGCTACGTTTTGTAAGGGGCCTGGCTTTGTCACGTATGGTCGCACAACCGCAGGATGTCAGGAAAGTGGACCTACATTAGTTTAGCGTGTTCAGGGGCCATTCTGTTTAGTTAACTCAGTAATTTTACAACAGTATCACGTTATAGCTCAGCCCCAGTTGCATGCTAGTCTACTTTGTCCCACTGCTGGGCAAAAGCCTCCCTCTTCCTTTTCCACAGAACAGTCTCATATCAGTTAAAACGATTTGTGAATAGGCTTTGAGACTCTTAACATTCCCATATGGTACGAACTATTAACACGTTAACAATACCAAAACACTTACTAATTACACAGAGTTTGTGTATCGCATAGAATACATGGACTTGTCAGGACCGTGGTACGTGTGCCATATAGGTTACACTGTACTGTTAACTTGTTCGGACAAGCTAATGTTAAGTAGTACATAGTAACAAAGTGTGATACACACCTGAGAGCATACTAGTAGGAGATCCGGCGGAGTCGTTGCTATTGTTGCTGTCGGTGGTGGCGGAGGAGGGCAGACCGACGCCGCTGAGCTCGATGTCGTCCAGGCCGCGGATGTCATCGTAGATGTACTCGTTCTCCTCGAAGCCAGGATCCTGCGACGAGTCGATGTAATACTCCACGTCGTCCTTTATCCTCTTTATCTGCAATGTAAGGTACACCTGCTTAGACTTGAGAAAGATTGGTCATTAATCTTTGGTTTTTGGTGCACATAAAAATAAATCACATAAATAGGTAATATATAAAAAGGATTATAGGACAGAGAGACAACATTCTATCACATGTTTTGGGGGCTATGTATTTTAGCTTGGGTTTTCAATTCCAAAAACGATTTGGACCCCAAGTGAAGCGGCTTTGTCAAATAAAATGTATGGCCTTTCTGCAGCCTGGCTACAGCTGCATTATTGCATATCGTCAGGAGCTATCTTAAGCAGACCCATAGATCTGCAGTGAGCATACTGAAAAGGGCATTAGGTAGTTGAGTACCCACAGATATTGATCATATCCACTGCTGGACATAAGCCTGTCTCATATAGATGGGAAATAATACTGTACTAAATAAAAAAGGAGCCACACTTCAGTGTTTTGATACATCCATCGAATTATCGTTTATTAGTCATCACATAACTGATCTGCCTCAATAAGTTCACTGTTTTGCTGACCTAGATTGAGTGGTCTGACTCAGGCATCCAGTTCACTGGCTCGAACAGACACGTAGGCGTTACGATAACTCGATCGTATGGCAACTGACGCCTTACACGTACAACAAACAACGTGTAAATACAGACAGACACAGAAGCTTCTGTTTTATAATCAAGCATCGCAGGCGCAGTCAGTTGAGCTCCGTTTTTTAATCCATTTGGTTGGTGGCAAAAATACATATTCACAAACGTGTGAACAAGCATATTACATACTGCAATCAGTAATCCACATACTGAGGTGAGTCCCATACAATTGGGAGGCCTTTGCTCAACAGTGAGGCAAAATAGGCTAGATAGATATACATATAATTGGGGGTTGAGCTATTGTCACCAACCAGGCACAAATACAGAATTTTGGATGTACTGGAGAAAATCTCATAATAGCCACATAATATGTCCGCAATGGGGATCGAACCCATTCGCACTGGCGGCCACTAGACCAAAGTTGACTTAAATTAGAACCCTGAAAAAGAATAATAAAAAGAAGGTTTTAGTACCAACCTGTTCAACTTCAACGGACATGTTGTCAAGCATTCGAAGCAGCGTCTCTAGCTTCTTTATATGGAACCTGTGCTTCTCCAGTTTGAGTTTTAGGTCCTCCATCCGGTCCTGTTTCTCCTTGTCCAACCTTTTCTTCTTACCCACTAGCAGTGACTCTATTTCAGACTCAAATTGATCAACCTGGAATAGAGAAAGACAATATTAGTATGGTTAAAATGGAGGATATCGCGAAGCTTCTATCTACAGGTCACAGTAAGACAGTAGTATCTACTATGATATATAGACAATTACGAAGATTCTTTTGCAGGTCAATGAAGTTCGACGATGGAAGGCGAGATAATTTTAATGATACATTTAATTTCAGCAGAAGTCTTAAACAAGTAAGGGATTATGACAAGCTTGAGGCGAACTTTCTGGTATCTCCTTCACTGGTGGATTTTCCATAAAAGTTTATCGGATACATTTAATAAATTACATTGATTAAAAAAATGAACATTTCTCTACCTGCACTGCATTTTTATGCAGTGATCGGAGTAGGTAGTTGCGGCGTATTTTCATAGTATGGACATGCCTGAGATCCCGGACATTGAGATTGAAAAATTATCCTTATTATTGTTAAGGTTGGTAATTTTTAGATGTACGCGTGTGTGTACACGTATGTCACGGGTTATATCTGAACTTAAATAAAACTAGATTATCCCTAAAGTTACGAGAAACAGTGGAATAGGTTATGATGGTACATTATTTAGTTCGATTTTTTACACATTTTAAGATTACGTAAAGTAAAATTGAAATATTTGCCTGACTAAATCTTTATGTCCAGTCACAAAGTATGTAACTTCGTTAATGCTTGGAAACGTCCCGCGTAACCCGCAAACCATCCAAAATTCTGTTCATATTACCGATAATTTTCTTTTAACTAATAAGCTTTTCTTTATTAAATTTCTCGAAAAATTAAAATCCTGGAATTCCTGTTTAATATGTTTATGTCCATATTAATATATACATATGAGGTCATTGGCCCAAAATAGCTCTACTTACTCCGATCACTGGTTATATAACAAAAAAATGTGTGTGATGTATGTGTGTTATATCATGCTGATATTAACCTTGTCTGAAAAGCATGGTGATTATGGCAATAACAATCATAACGTCGCAGTTCGTCAAAGCACATGGACCCTACTCTATGTTTCTCTGGATTGTCCAATGAACAGAAGAATGACACAGAAACCGGAGTAAGGGTGCCTTCGCATCTCACGTGGGTCCGGCGGAGGTATTCGTCGAACGCATACGCAGCGTGGGCGCTGCACAAACGCGAGGCTCGCGCCGCGTCAACACGACGTATTTTGGACACAATGACGTCTACGTGACGCTAGCGCAGCATATGCGTTAACACAGAGTCTACGCGGGGTCAACGCGACGTGAACGCCTGCGCTAGACATACGCTTCGTGAGAAGACACTCCGTAGCCCCCCGGCACTAAGTCTAGTCTACACACCAGAGCGTGGCGGTACTGGTGGTACTGGCTCCAGCGCGAGGCGCGCGCTGCGCCGGCGCCGCGAGCGGGCGGCCCGAGCGGCGCGGCGGCATACGACCGCGTTACCGGGAAGCCGCCGGCACCGAACCGATGCGGCACGATGGAGGCCACCGATAACATTACAGATTTCATGGTTTCATTTTAATTAAATGCTAAAACCCTGAAAATCTGTCTGTTAAAACGATAACCAAATTTTGTAGAGGACGGTCGAAGGTGACAAGAGGCGGTAAAAATTATAGAAACACTTGCAACTTAAAGTATTATGAACATTACTTATGAGAATATTCATCGCAACGCCACTCGCGAAATTATTGCTCCTATATCTACACGGAGTGGCAAACAAATGAAGTGTGCGCATAGTAGAAATTAGAACAAAACGAAAGGCGAGCTAATGTACGATGCGGCTGTATTCGCCCGATTCGAAAAAAGTATCGACACTTCAGATGTATCGATATTCTATTAGGGCTGACTTTTCACTAGTCCCTTCACTAGCACAACTTTCTACCCCAAACGATGTCAATTTTAATCCTCAGTTGAAATAAAATTTGACGATTAAAAAATAATATTTGAAGATATTTATTAAGCGATACTAGAGTAGGTATCGATACTTTATCCGATTCTCGATTATATTTATTCACAAATGATTACGGAATGTTAAGGAGATTCTTTTAATTCACTACCTACTTCTTTGCCACAAATTCTAGTCAAAAATTGCATCTACTGTTTTAGTAAAAATAAGCAACTAGCAACTTTATTGGTTTTAGGCAAAATAAACTTATAGCTTCTGTTTCAATACTTTCAAGTGTCTGTTAATAGTAGAATAAAGTATATTGTCTATGTGTACACGACGTCCCTACCCCACATGCGTGGCTGACCCCGCGCCCCGCACATAGCCACTGCATTTGTTCACTCCTCCGTGTATCTGAGTACTCACTTGTAAATTAAGTGCGTCGATGGAGGAGACGAGCCACGAGGACATCTCCTCTCGCTCTTTCTGAGCAGGGTCCAGTTTCTGCGCCGCGCCCAGACCCTCCTTGGAATACGCCTTCGTTTTCGTCTCCCGTTCCACTACTTTAAACCTTTCCATTTGCTGAAAACAGAAAGTCAATCGTTTCAAGCAACTGTTCATTTTCAAAACTAAATCTTAATGAAGAGAATAACTCCTATAGCATGTGTGAAAGATTTTTATTTTTCAAAAATAGGTATACTTAGTGATGGAAAACATGTGTCCAAAAGAAAGATACTCGTAAGATAGATACTCGTAAGAAAGATACTCGTAAACTCAATAAAGATAACCTTAGTCAAAGTTTTTGGTTGTGAAGACCATGGTCAGTTTAGTTGAGTTGAAGTTATATCATACAAATTGTTTATTAAAAATTATGTTAAGCTGTGTAAAACTGATTGCTGTTAGTTAAAGCGTTTAAAAATCATGACTATGCCTACTGTCATTGATTGTGTAATTTTAGGTTCCTAAGGATAACCCTAGCTCAAGATATTTCTGTAATAGAAGGGCTAACTACAAAAGCTCCACCAGCCATAGCCAGACGAATCGCTAACCAGTATTTTACCATTTTGTAGTCAAGACTGCAAGATGTTTAAATACAGGAGCTAATCGTTCTCGGCGTGGCCAGCGGCCCTTATGCAGCCAGCTGAGTACCTGCACTAACAGGGTATCCACTGATAAGGAGAGAATATTAACGCTCCGATTCACTGCGTTTTATGCCAATTATATTTTCTCCCTTCAAAATTTCTTTGGATTACCATATGCAACCATTTTCCCAGGTTTTCGTTTAATAATTTTGACAACTTTCCTGAAAGTGGACACCCCGCGGTGATCTGTCACCCTAGCTCATGGCAGCTTAATTCTTTGCTTACCAGATGAGTGGGAAACGTCCCTAGGACGCGTGGCCTCGACGCTCGTTTGCCCACACCGACGACGGCGTGATCAGGACGGCGTATGTGCCTCTAAGAGCAGTGGCAATTTTTTTAAGCTAACTTTAAATGGACTAATACAACTTAATGTAGTGAATAATGTTCTGCTTTAGGAAATAAGCAGAGAAGTAAACTTAATACATCGAGTGGAAAGTTGCGACAATTATTTCCATGCTTACACACACAAGAAATAAAAAGAAAAAAAAACAACACTTGAATGAGGCAGAAAACAAAACATTGAGTACACGAACAACCCTACATTAAAGAAAAAAAAAGTAAGTACTTAAACGAGTCATAAATGGCGGGAAATTGGTTTTATTCAAACTTTAACCTTTCGAATCATAATAGTGGTATAAATAGACTTGTTGTTTTACAATTATTATCTACAAACTCAACTCTTTAACTTTGGCATCTTAAGTTTACGTTTTTGTCTTGTTTGTTTATTATTTAATTAAGATCGGATCAGATCTTTGGTAATTTATATAATACCCATAATGTAAATGAATCCCCTAGCTAGCCAAGACCAAAAGTTACAGAAAAATATAAATTATTAAATCAAGGATCAATCTTGATGATGATGACATTTTAAAAGGTTTCAGCCAAAACAATAAATGGGGACAAATAAAAAAAAACACGTAAACAGTATTAGTTCTTGGATTCACGTCCGAATGTTGACTGCATTTAAATCAGTTTTATCTGTGTCAGACACTATCATGCATGAGAGATTGTTTACAGGCTTTCGTATCGATCGGCATCTGACGCCGCATTCAGCCTTTGAGGCCAAGGGTCTTGGCGAATGGAGCCCTAATTAAGAAACGATAAATTAAGCAAGAAAGGCTATAAAAAGGTGGAGCTGTTTTACAGCAACAAATTCTTTCTTTATTAATAATAGCAAGCCACCCAAGTGGCACGGGTGAAAATTATAGACACAAACCTTCCCCATTTATCGCTTTTTCTATTTGTTAAAACCTTATAAAATCCGATGCTTGGTTTAGAAACAGACAAAGGAAGACAGCGGGAGGTTTATACTATTTTTATTTATTTGTCGAACTTACGAGGATAAGTCCTCGTAAGTTCGGTAGTAAAATATGGTAAAAAAAGTTCGAAATAAAATATTTTAACCACCATAAAGAAGAACATTAGAACATACACGAAACACAAGTTAAGCTTCAGTGCGACATAGACAAACTACTGGCAGGGGACAACAAGCAAACAAAGTTATAAAACGTAATAATAAATGAACTTTGTATAACTTTAAACCTCTGTGGACGCATTTTGAAAGCGTTGTTTTACTTCTTCATTAGCTCGTATTTCGAAACGCAAGTTTATCTCACAGATAAGGATTGTGTCAGTGATTGAAAGATAGATCACTACACTCGTATTATTATGAAACCTGGGGGTGTGTCTTTAATTCCATTACATAATATTGAAATCATATTGGATTATTTTGCATTAAAAATATAAAGAAAGTTAAAAGTTAGTTGTTTATTTAAGTAGGTTTTTTGTTTTTTTATTATTTATTTAAACTTTATGTACAATAGTGGTACATGGGCGGACTTAATGCAACAAGGCATTTTCTACCAGTCAACCTTATTTCGAAGCACGCGCATTTGTGTAGTTATTTTAGTACACTACTTTGTGATTCTGATCAGAAGTTATTATCAATTTAATTGGACTTTGACAATACTAGAGCATAGAGGTAGATGTGTTTGAAAATTGTGAGCTTGCTCATTTGAATTGATGACAAAGACAAAAATAAAACAAGATGCATATGAACCAAATCAATTGGCATTATTAAAGATGAAAAGTTTTTGTGAGTTTTTTCAATGAACTTTTGATTGTAGTTTAACTGATTTTAATATCACACCACACTGGTGTCTGTGCGTCTTGTAGAATTAGAATTTCTAACTCAAAAAGAGAAAAATAATGTAATGGAACTGTTTTCTAAACATGTCTGCAGTGCTGACAATACCTACGTACTACTCTTCATTAAGAACAGAAGAGAAAGTTGCCAGATAGAGAAGAACCCTTAAAAACTGGTTGAAAGGAGACTTTTAGTCTAAGGGCAATTGGAAACCATTAGAAAGCCCTTAAAAGGCTGAACTTGACAGTGGCAGATAAATAAACAATGCAATTAAATAATGTTTTTAATAAAGAACCTTTTCCTATCTACATATGAGTCAATGTTCAGTCTGATTAAACGGTGCATACAATCAGGTTCTGCGAACCTGCGTCAACAACCGATTATTGAGAAATATCATCATTTTAAGGTTACTATTGTGATGACATCTGGGTCCAATATTTAACATGAGGAACAGATCGCTTCCTAAGAGAGAAATCAGTCACTTGTGGAGTTGTGCAGCTTCAATCACAAAATTATTGATTCGCATGGCTGCTTATTGAGCAATGAATCCCTCTGGAGATTCTGTAAGTTTTTTTTTTATTTTACTATTAATAGGCGATGATGTTTTCATTCTGATCAAAAATTATTCGTGACAGTTTTAGCAAAGTTTATCGGTCTATGTAACACCATATTATTATGTTGGTCAAATAAAATTGGAATAGACAAAATTATGTTTAAAGAAGACACTTAGCAGTAATAAAATGGTTTAAGATCTTTTAACATCTATAAAGAAGTTTATGCCACATTCTGGACAGTAGCGTTTTAAAAATCACAGGGTGGACGGAGAAACAACGCCACAGGGTGCATTGATAGGAATTGTCACGTGTTAAGAAGATATTAAAAAAGGGATTATTTGGGTCAACAGCACCTGATATAGGAAAAATTCTTATTTGAGATTTTTTACTTTGACTATGGCGAAGTAAAAGAAGGGTTATGATTTTATCTGATATGTATTTTTTAATGAGTTTTATACTCAAAAAGGTGAGTATGTCTAAGAGTTTTGTATTGGATAAAAGTTTTAGTCTATTTATTCTTATTTAACTTACAAAGCGTCATGTCAATTTTGGCAGGATGATTTATGTTGAAAAAAATAAAAAATGAATTGTGTAAACTAATTATCATACTGTGAAGGTATAAAAAAATAAAAAAAAGTGTTCATGCTAGGTCTTGATAGCACAGAGAGGGTAGACAGACAGCACATTTAGATACACATGGGTTTTGATGAACTTATAGTAACCTAATAAGAAAGTTTGAGAAAAAATTTAAAAGAGTTACTTTACATTTAATATTCAATATCAAATTAATATTTGGTATACAATGTAGCAACAAACTACTTGCGTATAACTATTTGACATTGATTTGAATGTCAATAAGAATACTATTGATAACAGAAAGTTCATCCATATAGGTTCAAACTAGAATTCAAATATTGGTTGAGGACCATTAATAGTATGTTAGATCAAATATCTTGTATTAAGTAATATTAAAGATATCAACTCACTGTTTCTATTAGTTTCCTATATTCTAAAAGTGTACTCTTATCCTTAATCTCCCCGGAGGCGATCCACGACTTGATCTGATCCCGTAGCCTCTGAAGCTTCTTGATCTCCTTCTTGAGGTCCGCCTCATACTTCTCCTTTTGGTTACTGTTCGTCGCATTGTGTACCTTCTGCCAGATGTCATCGAACGTCTCCACACCCTCCGTTACCTTTTTTAAACACCTGTCTATTTCACCTGCAAACCACATTATTGCATTAATACAATGAACCTGTTTCACGAAGGTATCACTTAAAAACATATCAGTGCTTCGCGATTTTGTTATTAGTATCGAGGGTAGGCCTGATAACGATCGACTAGCTGTCGATGTTGATAGTTCATAACAATAAAATCGTGTCCGTAGTACTATAATCGTAAGAAACGCGGCAGTTTGTCAAGTTTAACCGACCACCTGTACGCGTTGCGTTCTGTACGCGTGTAACTAACACACGTTTCACATATTCAGCTCACCACCACTGGCTGCAGCACGCCAGAGGTCTCATCAATTGACAATAATGCTCTAGAACACGTACCTACATCGGTTGGGGTCAATCAATCTCTAACCTGATAACATAACAAATTACCTTGTAATTTCCTTGTCGCAGCCATAGCTATTTACACATATGGACGAACGTTCCGTACATATCCTAAACATACAAACTATTTACAAGAAAATGCACAAAAATTATTGATAAACAGACAAACTACACATCTGAAGCTTTGTTCGATTCCAAGATGGCTACCGTACACCGCTCGAAGTATAGTGTCTGAACGCATCCAGGCTAACCACCACAGTGAAATCTTGCCCCGCGCCTGGAATGGTAATTAGCACGGAGCTTTCATAAATAATTATGAATTATAAGTTGTCACAAATAACAACAAACTTCAAATTTTCCACAAAATGATTTTAGGTACGTCGCGTAGACCATCAAGAGCGCAGGCGCAAAATAATAGAGCAAGGCATAGACAAAAATAGCAGGTAATGAAAATAATAGGGCATTCATTTTACAATTTTATTGTTCTATCTAATTTTTTACAAAATTCACAAGTAGCCTCTGTTTACTCAAAATGCCCTATCAAAATTAATTTAAAACTCTAGAATAATTCAGGAATAAATTTACAAACTTCTGTAAATGAAAACAGTAACTCTGTATTTATGATGAAGTTTCATTTATTCCCGCAAGATGGCAGGGCTAAAATTAGTATTTCTATTCGGCACTAGATGACGCTAATATAAATAACGCACATAAAGCCACGTGTACACTGCGCGTAGGTCAATTTGTTATTTATTTTGGGTTCAATAACACCCCATCGTAATTATGTCAGCTTAAAATGCACGGACTTCCTGAATAAATCGTTACCTACGTACTCATGAAGTAGAATTTCCATGGCGAGACAGTAGGTACCTACCTAATCTTTATGGTGATACCTAACTCTGTATCAAGTACATAATTTAAAATGCGGCATCGTAACAATAACTTTGAAGAGCTGGCTTCAAACAACAAGTTAACGGGTCGTTAATCGTTATATTGTAGCTTTGATAGCCTCTTTAATAGCACTAGGCATCGTAAACTACACAGGTTTTGTATTCTTTTGTTCCCGCTGACCGATTTACAATCTGAAATTTTATGAATGACATCACAGCGACTGAAGATACATAATAAAATCAAGTAAAAACGGCTACTGTGTACCTTTAGGACGGCTATTAACAGACTAAGTAAGTACTTACTTGTTTCACTAGCTATAAACAATAGTATTTAAGAATGTCGGTACCTAAACAAATTGATGGTCATGTGAATTTATGTCTAGGTGATGTGGTCGTAAAAGAAGGAAATAGCAAAATTTTCCATTTGAGCTGGGACGATAATTTCGTCCCAGCACAAGTGCATAGCATTCTATTGCTACGGCGTAGCATCGGCATAGCTACGGTTGCTACTTGCGACTGAGAGCGCAACTTTGAGATTTGCTAATTTGTAGTTTTAGGTACCTACCTATTTGTTTGCATTTTTTAATTCAGACTTTTGACGACTATCAACGTCTGACAAGCAACATTTTTTTAGTTGGTTCGATTCCCACCCAGGGTTTTCTCTTGCCTTTGGTCGTTCGAATCATTACATGTACCTAGGTACGTAGATATAAAGCAATCATGTCATACGACAGAACATTCATATACCTAGTTTTATATTAAGGATGTCGTTTTTGTCTCTAGGTAGGAATGTAGGACCTACCTAGGGTAGGTATGTGCAAAATAATAATCATATATACAAAGGAAGTCGGTTAAATACCGTGCATTTCTAAGGCAGGTAACTTTTTTTTAAGGATGGGAAATCATCAAATGACTTCCGCTCTGGGTGTAGCGGGAGGGAGTGTCAGACTCTTACTGACTAAAACCCATCCATGCTCCTTCTATAGTGCCTTTTGCGTTCCAGGGCCGCGGTAACTCTTTCGAACAAAATCCGCGACCCTGGCTGGTAGGCAGGTAACTTAGGCTCTCACCGAATTAATGAAATCCGAACTTTCTAAGGGTGGGGGAAAAGTAAAACTCGATACGTACCTACCCAGTGAGATTTTCGGTGATGGACTACGTAAAACAGAAGTAGACCCGGGGCGGAAAATCGAAATAGGGGGGACGCCAAGTGAGTGTCAAGTGAGCGAATATTTTATATACCGTCTCTGATGTTTTTTTTTTTATTTTAAACAGTTACGCATTTGACGTCAATATTTAGCTTCAAGACAGGGTGGAGGGTAGGTGCAGGTGCCCCACCCTGTTCCACCGTTTGTACGCCTTTGAACCCGTGAACGAATTTCCAAAATCGATCAGTACCCACTTCCAGAGATGACATCATACATACTACAGAAAGATACAAATAATTTTACTTTATTATATTGGTTTGGATTTGACCTCTATATTATACTTACATATGATAGGTACCTACTTATTATTATCATACAAGACGTGTTCAAGGCAAGCGTTCATTAAATGTAGAGCGTTCAACAGCTTTCTTTCACGCGACTGCTATAAAATGTTTTATACTAAACTTCCAGCACTCGGAAACAAGTCGTTTGTTTCAATAAAAGTCAATGTAATTACTACTAATCTCTTCATTTGATCGGACTTTTTACTTCATGGAGAACTTTTAACTGAAGCTATTTTACAAATGTAAGAAGCGGAATTTTGCTTCTTTGCAGGTATAAATTTGTATCTACAGATAGATTCACACCTAATGGCGACTCGGAACACAGCACGAGTCGCTGCGCAGTAGCAAGTTCATTTGAAAGCATACAGCGCAGCGAAAAGCAAACTTCACAGACGCCATTAAATTCGTATCGACCTACATAAGAAACAAGAACTTTTCCATTAATAAATGGAAATTACTTTAAGTGCGACCTCTATGTTTTACTCAATAATTTACGACTTTTCCACAAAGACTTTTAATGTATTTTTCAGTAAGCGAAACCGCCTGTAATGCGGCACATTTACCTAAATGATACGTACCGAGATATTTCACATTTAAGATGGTCTGCCACTATTAATGTTTTACGTCAATCAGTAACGCGACATGAGTTTTAGCAATCCCGCCCTTCGTTGTATATAACAAATTGGAGAACACAGTACGTAACGCAACGAAGAACCATTTTTTCAAGGTTTGCATGATTTTGAACGTCAACGTTAATTATTATGGTCTACTGCAAAAGTATTGAACTGTCTGTAAGTAAAACATAGTCTCCCAAAACGCCCACTTGTCACTACTTCTCCTAGTTTCAGCTGCGAAGAAGTGGAGCAACAAATTCCCCAGCAATTTGCATAGTAAAAAAATCATTGTGTTAACGAAGGGAACGACGACGGTACGTATCAAAGTCAAAGTCAGTTAATTTATTTCAACTAGACCAATAAAAGGCACTTTTGAACGTCAAATTTACAGTTTGAGAATAAAAATATTACAGTGACTCTAGTTGTCCATTCGCAAAAAGTAGATTCTTATGGAGAAGAACGGTCAAGAAACTCCATAGTTACTCTTTTCAAGTATCATCTGCCTAGCCTTTTTCCAACTATATTGGTGTCGGCTTCCAGTCAAACCGGATTCAGCTTACCAGATAGAATACCAGTATTTTACGTGGAGCGACTGTATACCGGACCTCCACCTTGATAACATATTCTTTCTTCTGTCACTCTGTAAGGTAAGTATAGTTGTACAATATTACAATATTACATGGATGAAGGCCCGCGCCGTGTTGTGGTGGCCAGTACCGCATGGGTCAAGGCTGTCGGGGGAAAAACAAAGCCCTTGTGTGCCAACGTAAATAAATACCAGCTGCAATATAGTGAAGGTCTTGTTTATAAACAGGGAAGTTGGTGTGTGCCTAGTAGATTAACTTCAGCTTATACTTCATTCAAAAAGAGTGAATAGATTACTTCTAGGCAAGTGTGCTCCATCTTCAACCACATCAGCGCGCAATCAGGTGAAATAGTGTTCAAACGCGTGCCTTTCAATAAAAAAAAAACATTGCGATACTATAAGGACCTGAGTGCATTCTTCCACATGTAGGTACAAATATTTGTAAATAGGTTAGGTAGTAGTTAGATGTGTAATATACTTACAAGATTATTCACTATGTTTTAAAGTAAACTCTGTAAAATACACTACTTAATAAGAAAAAGGTCTTTTTCATCTATTAACCTTATACTTACAGTTGTCTCAGTCGATAATAAAACCACGAGAAAGACGTAAAGAGTGTCACTGATGATGACACAATTATTCAGTTAAACATAGTTTAAAGCTATTGTTTGTTCTAAAAATAAAAAACAAACAAATATGTGTGAGAGTTTTGTTTGTGAACCAACAACATGGTTAGCACATTGCCAGACGTGACTTCAGTTTTAGAGCCTCTGCGTGCTGGCTTTGGGTACCTACTTTGTGATAAACACCAGAAATATATCTTTAAATTGTAATAAGTATAGTAGAAATATGAATTCAAATCAAAACATTCCATTTAGAGGCACTTTTGAAATGTCAAGTAGTCGGTATGTCCTTCAGAAGACAAGTCAATAGAATCTGTATTTTGTAAGTTCGATATATTGACATCGGTGATTGTGTATACATTTGCAAGCCATGTTATGGCAGGATATGCTGAAACAAATTTACTGTAACGCCTTAGTCCCAATTCTATTAGAATATTTAAGCAACGCTCGCATTTGCAATCTGTCAAAAAGTTTTTTGACAGATTGCAACTGACTTGCTAATGCGAACGTTGCCATAAAATTAGTAGAATTGGCCCTCTGATGTAACATATTCTATCAAATAAATATTTTTCATTTTAAAATGATGAAGCTGGTTATACATACCAAATAGGTAGATCTCTATGGAGAAGAGCGAGCAAGAAACTCCATAGTGGACACTCTTTTAAATCAGTAAATAATTACAAAGTAGGTGTTGGTGTGGCATTGGTGCAGAAATAATTAGGTTTATTTAAAATTCAATAATGAAAATGAGGCACAAAATTTGTAACAGTAGGTATGTACCTAGTCAAGAGCCTGATCAAAAACTCCGAAGAGTCGCGTAGCGCTACGCCGTAGCAGCGTAGGCGTGGATACTTTTTCTTGTATTACACCGGGACCCTGAAGCATTGTCTCGATTATTTTGACAACTTTTTAGGGTTCCGTACCCAAAGGGTAAAACGGGACTCTATTACTAAGACTTCGCTGTCCGTCCGTCCGTCTGTCACCAGGCTGTATCTCATGAACCGTAATAGTTAGACAGTTCAAATTTTCACAGATGATGTATTTCTGTTGCCGCTATAACAACAAATACTAAAAAACAGAATAAAATAAATACTTAAGGGGGCTCCCATACAACAAACGTGATTTTTTGCCGTTATAATGGTACGGAACCCTTCGTGCGCGAGTCTGACTCGCTCTTGGCCGGTTTTTATTTATATAGCTGGATGACATAATTATGCTGAGTCTTCTCCCATAAGTACCACTTTAATACAATAGAAATTGCTAAATTAAAAAAAATATTTACTTAAGGTGTGAAAAAACTTTAAATGCTTAGTGCAAAATGAAGTAGATAAATGCTTCAAAATGCGTACGGTGGTACCTATGGACTGCGTAAGCATTGTGAAGCATTTACAATAAGTAGATGAATGAGTATTTCCGCATAAATTTCATAATCAATTTGGCTCGAACTAGAAACGGTTTCGATAATGCCCGCATGATTGTGTACCAGTTAGAAACGGTAGGTACGCGCTATTTAGGATAACTTTGTTTTAATACGTCTCTCCTTTGTTTATTATAGGATCCTCATACTTGAATCAAGTTATAATTCGACTGAGTCCATCAATTCTCAGAATTCAATCTACGGCATCAGGCAGTGGAATATTTAAAGTTCCTCGCAGTCTACCGCCCCGGACCATGGTCCTCTTGGCGTAAGGGTAAATACGCTTCTAGCATCAGGGATCAGGTAGTTTACCACCACGCTTATTCACTGTGTGTTTTATAGAGTCATGTGCCCTGCACTAAAAAATACCCAAATTCAAAATCAATTCTCCACCACTTTTCAGTATCGTGGAAAATTGCAGTTTCAGTACGACGAAACTGACAAAGTAACTAAAAAGTTTGTCTACCTATACGTTTCCCATGATGTGAAAATACGTAGGTAGGTGCCTAATATGACACTTGGAAAGATTCAACATAAAACGTCAGCCCAATTTAATTAAGTCCCAAATTGTCGGAACGAAAAAGAAGCCTACACCGCGCTGGCCAGCTTGTTTGTCTCAGATTGCGTCAGAGCCAATTAATCATGGTCCTTCAGAGCGTCAGGCTGTCAGGCCGTCAGGGCCATTGAATCTCGATTACTGGCCGCAAACAAACCGAGCTAATATTCTCCACAACACTCTACGAGATTGTGCAATCAGTAGGTCTAGCTGCGGATTCATTAAGGTGATGTATTGTGGTGAAGAGATGATATTCGTACGCAGAATTCCTACAGCATATGTCGCATCAATTGGTGGCCTAGCCTTTTCATTTAAATGCGCCGTTTTTTCAGCTACCTAAGTGACATCTTTTGGTCAATATCGTTTGATGACTTGCACTTGTCACATGTCGCTGATTTGTTTTTAATGAAACGGCTGAATAAGCTATATAGTTGGCTTCAAAAGTACCTGTGAATGGTTTATTTGAAATAAATGCTTTGACTTTGACTTTGCTGCGACACATATAATATAGTTATTTTTACTAAAATGTTATTTTGTATCAACCTTTACTCTCCCGCTTCTGGCCAAAGGTCTCCTGCATAGCCTCTTCGACCATCCGCCAAACAAACGGCTATTTATTAAATTCAATAGACCCGGAGCTAGTGGGGGGGGGGGGGAAACCGGGGTCCGTGCTTCGGGCGGCAAGTTCAAGAGGCGCCAAATTCAAATGTTTGAAAAAACTTTTTCGATGTGAGATAATAAAATTTTCGGGTTTGCTTCGCTCGCTCTTGAATTTTGTACCTCTATTTTCAACATTTACTGTAAACTTTGATTACTTTTTCTTACTTATTTCTACCTCTTCTTCAAAATTTATACCAATGATGGGTACAACGGATCTTCGTTATCGTTAAGGGTCTTTTACACCCGATACATAATAAAATTAAACCTAAACGTGGAAGAGAGGAAGACACCACTATCAAGTTTCTGCCCCGGTTCGGAAAAATCGTAGATCCGGGGCTGAAACTCGGAATAACTAGGTACCTACTACGTTTTGCACAAGATTCTACATAATTATTAAACAAAATTTATGTAATTTAAGTTCCCTCTGTTATGATGATATAGACGTGTCATTGATAGATTCTTAATTAAAATATGAATGAGTTATAAATACCTGAAACAAAAAGTTTTATTATTTTGTTTGTAACGAAATGAATTTCAATGACGTCACGGTTATAAATAAAACTGTTATCACAATAACGATAATCTAGAATGTAACATATAACAATAAATTCCGACGAATAACTTTTGACAAACAAGTCTATTGTTGTAATATGGGATTAAAAGTAAATATATTACTTGTCAATATTAAACTTGGTTGTTATAATCGATGTAATGAATTCTTATTGCTATTTATTGTACCTACCTGGATTATTTGGACATTCGCTTTGTGGATTGCCTTACCTCATCACCTGCCTAGCGGGAACCGATTCACTGTTCCGAATTTTGTTTGTTCGAATTTCATTTTACCGAAAACTATTGACCGACATCTTTTTTTGCTATATTATTATATGCATTATTTGACATATGTTTTAGATCATCGAAGTATCATGTGTCATAAGTATTATTTTACCGAACTATATTTCGCCGATTTAGAAAATAACTTTTTACTATTGGCCGTATCCTCTTTTGAACTTTTTTCATTTGCCAAATAATTTATTTGCCAGATTTTCACCACACCAAAACAATATTTTACGGAATACTATTTGGTCACAAATATATTTCCAGTTACTTGTTAGCATTTTCAATATTAAATTAAAATATCATAAAAGGTATTATGTTTTGCTAAAAAATTTAGTGACAGAAACGAATCACTGCAAAACCGACTTCACGCAGTCCTGTCTGCCCTACCCCTAGAGTGTAATTTAATCCCGCATTGTGTAATTTGCTTCCATGCTGCATGCTTGAAGCAAGCATCCTTATTTGAATGCATCTTACTGACATCACTTAAAAATTATCGGAAACATAATACTTCGAACAAATGTTATTTCGGCTAAGTGTAACTTCGGTAAAAAGTTTTTCGACCAAATGAAACGTCGGAGTAACGAAAAAAAAATCGAATTGATAATGGGTGGTATTTAACTGCAAAATATTCTTTGAATTTTAATACAAATAAAATCCATATGACAATCAGAAATACTAATATGCACAGCAAAGTTACCTCAAAATATTCTAATTTTGGCAGCAATTTAAGTTCGTGGTGCATCGCTATTTATTTAAAACGAAATCTTTTTTATGAACGCATATCTAATAATACCTAGTGGCCAAAAAATCCTTAAGTACTTACATCATTTTTTTTAAAACATACTTCTATTTTTATCGCATACTGCAGTTTATCTAAAACACCATTTATTTTTTTCATTATAATCTAATTATTCTTAGTTTGTATTCAGTATCTATAAGTTTTATGTATTAGTAGTGGTAGGTAACTAGTTTTATAATTGATAAATACACGAAACTATAATTCTAATAATAAAAAAAAGATTAATTATTCTTTAATCAAGCAACCACGTAGCAAGCATGCAAGCAAGCCGAAGTTCGAAAAATATTTGACCGAATTTCATTTCACCTAAAACTTTTCAACTATTATCGTTTCGTTTTTTTTACTTCATCGAAGTCACGTCTACCACTGTATCAGTTGACCTATTATCAATTCGATTTTTTTCGTTACTCCGACGTTTCATTTGATCGAAAAAATCTTACCGAAGTTACACTTAGCCGAAATAACATTTGTTCGAAGTATTGTGTTTCCGATCATTCATTATACCACTATTTTTTAAATGACTTATTTTTAATTACCTTATTTTGTTTAATTAATTATTTTAATGTAATGGCACATAATTAAACGGTTGAAGATGAACAAAAGTGGTTTTAAGTGGTTCCAGTAAGAAGCATGCAATCAAGCATGCAAAATGTTGTTTCAGTGTGGTGAAAATATGGCAAATAAATCATTTGTCAAATGAAAAAAGTTCAAAAGAGGCTTCGGCCAATAGCAAAAAGTTATTTCGTAAATCGGCGAAATATAGTTCGGTAAATAATACTTATGACACATGAGACTTCGATGACCAAAAAATATGTCAAATTATGCATATAATATAGCAAAAAAGACGTCGCCCCATAGTTTTCGGTAAAATGAAATTCGATCAAAAAAAAATCGGAAATGTGATCGGGTACTTTTGCTGTACCCTGACGGGTTCTACAACGGCTCTTAGCTCTAAGCCTCTTATTAACATCTTGTTTTTACCTTGTGAAGCGAATATGAAATATGACTTAATTTCTACTAAATGCTAATAATCATCGCAGTGGTAGTAAAAATACAAATTTTATGATTTTATGGTAGGTAACCGATACTTTTTATATTAGCAATAATTTAATTAGATGCTTATCCGATTGTCAAAAGCAGGATATGTCTAAGGTGCAGGCTAAGGGTGCAGGTAGCAATAGAGGAAAATTGTTATACGTATAGGGAGGAATAGATAAGAAAAAACCTCATCACTCAACTGCTGCAAGCGTAACAGACAGATGTGTTCCTGGGGAGTTTGTTGCGTCACTTCTTCTTCCCAGCTACACTAGCAAGCGGTGACGGGCGGGGCGTTTGTGGGACTTTATGTAAAATTTGACGTTCAAAAAGTGCTGGCTCTCAGCCTAATTTTAATAAATGACTTTTGACTTTTGCTATTATTTATGTACCAGAGGGCCAATTCAACTAATTTTAAAACAACATTCGCATCTCAGTCTCAGTCTGTCAAAAAAGCGTATGTACATTTTTGACAGATTGCGAGTGACATGCGAATTTAAAAGAGCCTAAATTAGTAAAATTGGTACTCTTTTTATGTAGGTAGGTACTAATAAGTATTAAAATTTACCGGTACGAATACATATGGCCTTCACCAACTCACAATAATATTTCAAACGTCGATGGCTACTGACGTGTGTGAGGGTTGCAAATATAGCCCATTCAAGTGGCCCGATTAAAAATAAAGATTTACCATAGAGTTGGGAGATCTCGGCGGTGGTCAACGAATAGGTAATAAAAGTCAAGAATGTAACTCAAGCTTAAAAATGGCACCACGCATACCGTACCGCAGAAGGCATTTGCTAAATATCGTACCACGACTTTGGAAAGTGTTATGCAACATGAACGCAACATGGAAGATTATTTCACACTTTAACTTGAGAGGTTTTTGTTTTTAGTTAAAATGAAAAATGATAATATGCATTAGTATAATTTTACATTATATGTCACAGATTCCCGAAAAATAAAGTACCTACAGCGAAAAAAGTGTCACCCGTGTCACTTTAAAAACTAAAAAAAAACAATCAATCGAAAGCAATCACGCAATCCTCATCTAGCTTAAAATTAACAAAAAACATTGACGTGTAAAAGTGTTATGTTTAACCTACTTACAAAAAATTTATTAGTGATGGGTTTGCTCTTTGCTCTTCTCAAATATCATTTATCATGATGATCATGATCATGATCATGATATATTATGTTGTTCAAAGCTATACCTAATTGAAAATGAATCTTAGGGTTGGTTTGCATTATATGGCCAGAAAAGAGTCTTTAGTTATTTCTACCTGTCATAAGTTATATAAACTTATTATTTTCAAACAATTAAAAAAAAAATGGTATAGGTAATGAAGAGGTAAACACGTAAACAAGCTTACTTATTTTGTTGCGGATTTTGTTCGAAAGAGTTGCCGCGGCCCTGGAACGTAAAAGGCACTAGGAGGAGCATGGGTGGGTTTTAGTCAGTAAAAGTCTGACACTCACACACACATCTCTCCGCCAGCTTTCAGGGCGAGAGTTAAGAAAATATTTTTGCTTCTTATGTCTTTGTCTACAAACTGTGTCTCATTATTGGGCAAGGTTTCAAATGTTATTAAATTATAATTTATATATGATAGCTTCTTCTCTTTATTTTAAATTTTGTTTCTATCAAAAACGGTTATTTATTTTATTTTGTTATATTTATCGTTTCTAATTTGGGTTGTAAGGGTATTTATATTATGTTTGTTTAGTATGATTTTTGGGTATTTATATATTTTAGGTCGTTTTTTTCTTTAAGTTATTGTTTTTTTTTTTTTTGTTTTTCTCTTTTTTTACGATGTTATTATTATTTGTAAGTTAGTATTGAGATAAGGGGCGGGCTGTAAATCAGCGTTGACCAGTGTTGTGGCCATGCACACTGCTTAACATTTGCTGAGTCCGCTCCTTTTGCCACACAGCACAATTTTTTTTATTTTTTTTTGTTTGTTTTTTTCATAATATTATGACTGTAGTGTTGGCAATAAATGTTTCTTTCTTTCTTTCTTCTTTCTTTCACTCCCTGCCGCTCCACCCAGAGCAGGATGGGTCAGTTGATGATTTCCCATCCTCAAAAAAAAAAGCTTACTTATTTTTCATAACACCATCTACGCACCTCCTGATCTGACTACGACGCGACCAATCACTCTATTATTCGTAGGTAAAAGCATAAAGGGCCCCACACATTACACAGTCGGCTTACAGTCAGCCGGCAGTTTCACACTGCAATAGGTACGTTGCAATACACAGCGAGATCACGGACTGTCCGGCCGGTCGCCGGTGGACAGTAAATTTGTGGGTCCCATTAAACTGACAAGAATATTTCTTAATTTTAGATCCTTACAATACATTACTACAACACATTAAAAAACATTTTAATGAAAAAAAAACACTCGAATCTCAAACAAGGCATATTCAAGAATGATTTAGTTTCAATATAACTAATAATTTATGCAACTAAAATGGTGCAAAAATGCAATCATTTTTATCATGCCTTATCTTCTAGATAGCCCGTCTGTCTGTCTGTAACCAGGCTGTATCTCATGAACCGTAATAGACAGACACATGCGTGGACGGTGTTATGATACTCACACATAATGCATAACACCGTCCACGCATCTGTCACCGCAGAAGCGCTCGACCAATTACCTACCATTATCTGTCCTGCCGAGAACCAATCACCGCGCTTGCTGGAATACAACGCGTTACGCAAGTGCAGCTAATTAGCTTATTTGCATGTGTGTTCTTTCGTTCAGATACTCGAAATAATTTGTCAATGTAGTGAAGTTTGGTGCTGATTTTTTTGTTGATTTTGTACAGAGTTAGGTACTTTTATTATTCGTAGGCGGTGGCTGATATATAGACGGAATTGTCAATACCTTCCACAAAAATCAAGTGTGTCACGGTGGAGTGTGACCGAAAATAACATACCGCGACAATTCCGTCTGTGACAGCTGAAACTTGGGCTTATTTACGAAGCGGCCGAGCTCGCGTGAAAGTCGGAAAATATAGATACTGCGGGGACATACTCCCGGGATAAGAAAACTATGTCCTAACCCGGGTTATGATCTATCCGTGTGCCAAGTTTGGTCCAGATCCGTGCAGTCGTTAAGATGTGAGACGTTAACAAACAGACAGTTATGAAGAGTTTCTTTCGCATTATGGTGGACACCAGATAAATGTGAAAGTATGGACATTATTATGGATAGCGAGCGTCTCCACTCTCCACAATTATCTACACTAATATAATAAAGCTGAGGAGTTAGTTTGTTTGAACGCGCCAATCTCTGGAACTACCAGTCGGATTTGGAATATTATTTTTGTACATGATATTATAGCCACATTCATGAGGAAGGGGAGGAATAGGCTATACGGGAACGGGAAAACCGGATATGTGCGTACGAAGTCGCGGGCTAAAGCTAGTACTTAATATCCGGCGCGGCCATTCCATGCTCTGTGAGGCATAGGTACACTGTTGTCTATGAATGGGATGGGCAGAGCGCCAGAACATCGTGTCTCGCTCTCGACCTCATACCGCCAAAGGAATCAGCGAAAAATGTAGGAAATCATTCGGGACAGTCGTAAAATGTATAAAATTAAGAATGTTGTGGCTTGACCACAAGAATGTTCGTAAATAATATTCAAGGAGTTGATTCTGTCCATGGATAGAATCACCTGATTATGTGCCTCATGCATGAGGCACATATTATTTAAGAAAATCTTTAAATAAAAATATTTAAAAAATCTACTTGATCCAAGTCCAGTGATCGACAATCTTCTGTGAAGTTCCTGGAAGTTGCGGGCAGATGGCACTGGTTGCCTGTTAGGAAACGCAGCTATGTAAGCTGCGCGCGCAGCTCGGGCACTTCCTCGTCGCACACCATAGTCAAAATGAATGTCGGCAATACGTGCCGGGGAGAATTCACTTAAACGCAGCATTATGTAGCAGCAAACGAAAGTTATGAAACTCAGATAGTACGTAGCGAACGAAAGTAACGAAACACATGCAGCTGCGGCGAATAATTCGGAGCGACTGCCTGCCTGTCATAATTAAAGGTCCCTTCGGCTGGCCCTACCTCCCCGCATCCCCGCATCGCCGCGCTCATTCACAAAGAAAGGGTATCTACCTGCTAAACAATAGTGCGTAGCCTCGCGCTGGACCTTTCTTTAACAGTCTAAGATAAGAAATGGGATTGAGTTAAAAAAATGCAATTTTTACCATTAGGTGGCTAGTACGATGAAATAGTTATTTATGATATTAGTATGGCAAGTTGGTGCTTACAAACGAGTAGACGAATGTAAGCCCGAGACGAAGTCGAGGGCTTACCATAGTCACGAGTTTGTAAAAACCAAATCCGCACGTGTGTCATACAACGTTTTTCGACACATTTGCGAGAAAACAGTACAATATGTAATGAAACAAACTTTTTGTCTTTAGAAATCAGTCGGGAAGTCGCAATAATCTTTGACGTTTTTATTGCAATCTTACGGAGTGTGTAATTTTCCGGTGATATCTACACATAGGTAGGTACATTTATTTTGACTAGGAAGGTATGCGGATTGTGTAATATTTTTCAACACACTCGCTTGTGGTTTCGCAATGAAGTATATTTCATACTCGTACGGAAAGTGCTGCGGCTAGCTCCCAGCTCAATTTTGTAAAACGTCAACATCAATTGCGTCAATAATTTTGCTATTTGTTAATTTTTATATTATTTTATGAATTTTGTTTTTTTTTCTTGTTTTCCGTGAACCTAGGTATGTTGAAAAATTTTGCATGCCGTAAAAGTAAAATGTATTGGGACTTTCCACAAGATTAACATATTATATGCATGCCTACATTATGAGCAAATAAATGATTTCTATTTCTTTGTATTTCTACGATTTTGAAACCATTCAAAATATCTGACCAATAGATATGTGACATGTTTATAAAAACCTAATTATAATCTAACAATGATCATACTTAGCTTTTTATAAACAAGCTAGTCCAGAGAATTACCCATAGCTTGATTTTAATTCATTTTCAGCTCCAGCTTTAAAAGTGAAATGAAAGGCAGATTTCAGTTCAGGGGTATACTCACAACTCTTAAAACCTTTAACAACACAAGTCGCATCACGGTATCCCTTATACAACGAATATTGACGGCATTGGCGCGTGATAGTAGGACTCCAAATGTTTTGTTTGGGCCGCATTAATTTAAAGAACCTTATAAGTACCAAACACTAAGCTATCATTTAAAATAATGAAGCTGAAATCTACCTGAACTAATAAGCTTTATGTCACGATGACGTAGTTTATGTACCTACGCTGCAAAGATTACTTATTACCTATAATAACTCACACGAACTACGGTTGTTTACTATACCTATTGAACGTTTGATAAACAACGCTCGTGCCGACCCATTCCACGCAAGTAGGGTGAATCAACTGAAGATTCTGAAAATGCAGAAGTTTTTAGTGATCGATAAATATGTGACCAAAATAATATTATAGGGCAACAGGCTTATCATATAAAATCAATTCAATACTCCTTTGGGCACTACATAGGCAATATCAGGATTTCGAAAAAAAAAAGGAGTTTGCCAACTTTTTGCTTTTTGTTGTAAGAAGGTAGTAGTTAAGTAAATATTTCCGGAACTAAGAAGGTTGCAAAACAAGTCAGTAAAGTATTGGCTGATTTAGATGAAAAACTCACACACAATGTCATTTATTGCCAAAGAGAAAATAATTAAAAAATAATTTAATGGCGTTTCAGTTTTTTTACCAGAACCAGCCAGAATACCTCGTCAAAAAAGTTGTAGGTTAGTACTTATTTTCATCAAATATTTAAATCATTTGAATCGTTTTTTTTCTTTTCGTTTCATAATATTTTACCAAATAAAAACGTATTGGATATATCGTAGTCTTAAAATCTATTACATTTTTACTATTACCTAATAGAGTGCCGCAGAGAACCAGGGCTTTTATTTTTAATTCGTAGTTTATAAATATTACGATAATAAGTACCTACACAATATTCGAATAGAAAAATGTATTGATTTTGCTGCTATTTGTTAAAGCATGTTAAAAATTATCTTGTTCCTCGACCTATGTACCAATTTCTTTTTTCCGCACGGATTTTTAACATAAAATCGATAAAATATTAAAATAAATCTACTCCAGCAGTTTGGAGCGACGCCAAAAGTCGCTGTTTGTACGTGCAGCAGTTCAATTATGATTTACGACTAGAGTATAGTCATCTATACAAATATATCCCGATACTTCAACGCATATTTTATCTGCACACTACATTTCTTGATTTCAGATTTAAAAATTAAAATTCGTTAAAATGACTTTTTACTAACCTTATTAGTACCAACCTACTTACAGAAAGTGTGCAACTGGCCATAGAATCCCAAAAAGTATTGGGATGCCATTAGATATTTTCTTTTAATTTTTTTTTAATGGCTTTTCCATTTATTTTTTCATTTAAATCGACCAGCAACATTTACTGGCTTTAGTTATAATACACTCTCATTTCAACCCATTTATTAAAGTCCCTTACTTTACTTTTCCGTGTACTAACTAATAATATAAGTACATATGGCCAAATAAAAAATATGTTGAATTCCTTGTTCTAAATTATTATTCTTACTAGAATTTAATGTTTCTGTTATAAAATTAATAATAATATTAGGTATGTTTTAATTAAATTCATAATTCCTAACTGGTTTCCCTGGCCTTTCGCAGGCCATTGAGGCTAAGTTGGCACAGAATTCCTGTCTTACGAGTATTGAGTCCTATTTTTAAACTCTAATAATATTATAAATGCGAAAATTACTCTGCCTGTCTGTCTGTTACGCTTTCACGCTAAAACGGCTGAACGAATGTCATTAAATTTGGCAGATATATAGCCTGGGATATGGAGAAGGCAAGGCTACTTTTTTACGCGATAAACGACCTCCACGCGGGAGGAGCCGCGGGCAAATGCTAGTTACAAATAACGCTACATAAGATAATAACAGCTTTAAACGCAAGCGACAAGTTCTGTGCAGTTATATTTCACAGAATCACAGCAATCATTTGGAAAATGCGGAAAGTGGAAAATACCATTTGGATAAAATAAAAATCGCTGTGTAGCATGACGTGGAAAAGTCAAGTATCTCAATCAGAACATAACAAGCTAACTTATCAATTTCAAAATAAAATAAATCCCTTAAATCTTTTGGGGCTTGGAAGATAAGTCACATGTATTGAGAATCTTTTTTTGTTTTAGTGATAAGACCACATCACTAAATACTTAAGCGCACTCACGGAAAAAAAACGGTCATTGACTATGCCTGAAAACTCTCGTTTTGAGATTTTCCTTGCCATCAGTTTGAAATCGGAACGCGTCGAGTGCGCGCGTGTTTTCCCGCCAATCTTCCGATAAATTATTACGATTAAAGAAAATTGATGATACATGGTTAGTTAAAATTTATGTGGCCTGAACTAATATTAAACACTTTATTAGTGTTTTTTGTAATATTTAATGGAAGAGATGTTTTAATAGTGAAGTTATTTTAGTGTGTTTTTAATAATAAAATTATGATGTAGTGTTTTGGAGGGAAATAAGACTGATCAATTTAAAATTAAGGACAATGTTTAGAAATCATAAAAAGGGATGATTAGTGAATAGTGGTTTGTTTAGTGTGATCGAGATGTGTCGGAGACTATTTGTTTGGGCCGTTGGTCTACTATTGCTGGGTAAGTTTTTTTTTGTATAACTCGTTAAGAAAAATGGGCACAATTTGTTTATTTTTTAAATTACAGTAACCTTTTAGGGTTTATTGTCTTAGCATTGATGATTAATTGACGTGTTGAAAACTATTTATAGGTAGTTAAGTGGGTATTTTTTTACAATATGAACAACTCAAACATTTTGACGTTAAGCTTATTTATTGTTTAAAATTTTTAATGAACATACTCGTGGCAAGCACCAATCAAAACAGTGCGTTTAAAACCCACCTTCTCGGAACTATGATTATCTTTAATCTAGTTCAATTAAAGAGCTCAATTAATAGTGATATTAATTGAAAGACCAAGGATTCAATTAGAACAGATCCAACAATCCGGCTCGATTACAATAGTTAATTAGGTACATACTTCAATTAGCAACAATGTTTGTGTCTCTTTTGAAATTTATCAAAAAGAGACAATTCAATTTGAAAATGACTTATATTGATACTTAACATCACTTTACACCAGTACCTCCCGAAAGGTATAGGTACTAAGTAGGTAGTACTAAGTATGTTCAGGTGCGGATACAGTGGGAAAGGTAGGTATAAAGGCATTGAGTGCAATTTTATTGCCCCTTTTTAGACTTCAACGAGACTGAGTTTCAAACTTTAAATAAAAAAGACAGTCTAGACTAACATGTATTATACTTTTTTAGAAATGAAAATATTACTAAGTTATTGATAAATTGACTTCTCATTCTTGAAAAGATGTGCTCCGCTTCCAACATCTCAAGTTTACGGAAAATGTGCCACTTCGGTGGTTGATTTTTTTTTGTTAACTGATATTACCTAATTATTATCCTAATAGGTACTTATAAGTGTAATCCGTGACAGACTGCTAATATGTTCGTGCCAATCGCCATTAACTGGATAAAAATCCAGACTATGATCACATTTTTCCATTAGCAAATTCTATTTACATACTAAATTAGAAATTAACCCTTCACTACTGACGAGCTTAGGTTTAATTCCTAAGTTACACTGAAAGTAACTTAGGAATTAAAATAGGTACTGCGCACTATACCTTACTAATAATATGATAAATGTGAAAGTTCGTTATTCCGGATGTGTGTATTAATCACGCCTTGATGAGATTTGGATAATTTTCGGAGCATATGGGTAAACCATAGCCAGGAATATTTGAACATAGGATTTTTTTTTGTTTTGTAACTGCTTCGTTGGTGTAGTTTTCGCAAACTGCGACTGCTGAGCGTGGATTTGATTCCGGATTGGCCAAAGTGTTATTGGGTTGTCCATTAGAAAATTCTCAGTGAGTTATTCAGTAGAATTCTGAGTTTGGAAGTCAGTGTTATGACATGCCCGTGCCTCGGAAAGCCCGTTAAGCCGTTGGTCCTGCGCCTGATCTCTCCCTGGTCGTGGTTTATTGGCGTCCTATATCGAAATAATCGGAGAAGAGAGCGTGCATCTGTGTTGGCGCACACACCTCATCACACCTGTGCACTATAATATATCCTGTGTGTTTAGCATAATATCTCCTTTGAGGTTGGTAACCATGGCCGAAATTCGGCACGTTTCGATGAGATACTTTAAGGGAGCGAATCCGCTAGCAAAAGCTAAATTCATCAAAATACTGAATATTGTGCAAAATTTTGCGCGTAGTGCTATGAATCCTTGTATATGTATCAATTATAATTTAATTGAGTCCTCACGCCTTCTCATCGTGATCAGGTGTTTGTGAAGTACCGACACCAGCTGTTTGCTTATAATATTAGTTATCATTTGTGGTATCTATTTAGTTATCTTGGCTGGCCCCTTGCAAGGAAGCCACAGACTTGGCCATGTTTTATGATCTTTAAGTAATGCCACTTAATATCTGCATTAACGTTCTTGATAACGAGATACTAATGTCGAGGAAACGTACGAACTCATTTGTTATTTTTATTATTCGAAAAAAGTATGAAAAACAGGTATTTCACTTATTTATTAAATGTATTTTAAGAACTTAGGCACACAAAAGTTAGTACTCAGGCGGATTTAATACGTTTGGCATTTTGTACCAGTCATCCTACGTGTATGCTCAGACAAGTAGTGGTAGGTGCAATAAAGAATAAGAGAATGAAAAGTAGGTTAATTATTACTTAAATTTGTAAAATTTCAGCAAGACCATTCCTTAATAGGTAGCAGACTAAGGCCCAGATATTATATTTTCAAATGATTAATGAGAAACACCAGTCTTGCCAAGAAGTGTACCGTGTTACCCAATTAATGGGTTGTGAAGGTCTGGTAGGCAGCCGCTCCACGTAAAATACTGGTATTCAGCTGAATCCAGTATGACTGGAAGCCAACCCCAAATATAGTTGGGAAAAGGCTAGGCAGATGATGAAATGATTAATGAGATAAATTGTCAAGCGTGCGTTGATGATTGGTGGAATAATAAGCCAACCTACCAATAGCCCAATCGCTTCACTTTGTTTGCGGTTTTTTGTGTGTGACGTGTCCATAATTTTCTTTCCAGTAACCGGGTGTTTTAATAAGGGTGAAAATGTCAAATAATCGAATTTTGTATCATTGATTTGTTTACCGCATTTTGTGGCTAAAATTATTCAGTGACTTGTTGTTTTAAGGTGTTGAAGACTTTTGTAACTTATAGATGCTCATCCTATTTTGTCGCTGACTGTATACATATACATACCTATCTAGATACATACATCTTCATTCTTGTATAATTTTATCTGTACCAAAATCTCATGCCGATTCTATTGATTGACCAATTTCAGTTAAAAAACCGTAACTTCAGCAAACGTTTGATTTCAGAGGCTCGGATAGGCTTTCAAGCCGTTTGCAGACTTTCCAAAATTTCATATTTCTAGGTCAACGGCAAGTTCCCTATAAATTTAGCGAGTACAGAATGCGAGTGTTTGACTGTTTGCCTGCTGATTATTGTTATATTTAGTATTAGTACCGGACCGGACTACCGATCAAATCAACCGCAAAAATAAATTCCCAAGAAGCTGAAAATTTACATGAACAATAGGGATACCATTATAATGAAATTGTGAAAAGTCCCTATCGATTCCATGTGTGCAAAAAAATATTCAAGGTCAAAACTCGCAAAAATGATTTTATTTTTATTTTAAAGCGAAACGGTTAGTTTTATGATAAAAAAGCTCAAACAAAGAATGTAGATAATGCAATTCTACAAAAATTGTTCTAACACTTTTTGCCCTAAGATTAATTATTTCGGAGAAAAGATTCTTAAACTAAATTCGTACCTCCCATAATAGGCATGACTACGCTGCCTATACTATACCTAATCCATCATTGGACGCATAATATAAGCAAAACTATTAGTCTGCGTAACTAATACATTAATATTGAATTATAATTTTAAGAATATGAACTGAAAAGAAACTCAGTCCCTCATTTAGTGGGACCATGTGGCCTTGAGCCACATCTGTCTGCTGCTCAATTGCCTACGTGGAAGTGCTCGTCTACCTGCTCTTTTTTCTAAGTTCCCAACAAAATACCGTAACACTTCAACCTTCTCTGGTAGTGAAAGAAAACACGTGGTAATTTCTAATATTCTTTATTAAAGTTTGTGCTATATATTCAGTCGCAATATTGCTTCATTTGTAATAAACCTTTGCATACAAGTGAAATTGTTACTCTTGACCGTAGCATGAATACTGACTATTTAAAATACAAAAAATCAGTGCAAATTAATTAGGATTCTGATTTTGATTCAATTAGTATAATTTAGGATATTAGTGACAGAAACGAACCGCTGCAAAACAGACTCCACGTAGTCATGTCTGCCCTACCCCGAGAGTGAATTTATGTGTCTTTATTTTCATAAAATAGTTTTAATTTGTTCATTAAAATAAGCTACAATTTGAATTTGGTTTTTAATTTGATTATGGAGTACGTCGAATTCGGAACACGACAAATACGGAACAAACGATTTTAAATAATTTAGTTCGGGGCCAATTTTATTTTTTGCCCCAGGGCCTCTGGTTACCTAGAACTACGCCACTGTCGGCAACGCAACCACGTTCCTAGCCGTCAGCAGCGGTTTATAGATTGTTATCCTTTATTTACTTTTCTATTCCCCTTCCTAGTCCCCATTTAGCCATTAATTTACACGACCACACATCAACAACAATCACGTGGTTGATTTTAACGAAATGACAACATGCAGGTACCGTAGTAATCTGTTAACCCGCGCGTGCTCTGCAAATAGTCATCACTCATCGTTCGTGTGGTTATCAGCTGTTGTGATGATGCGGTGCGCGGCCGCGACGGGTTAATAGTCATGTCATTTAGCGAAAATTATGAAACAACTAGTTTCTTCACGTAGACCAGGTACGAATTGTTGTCAAACTTTGTCAGCAACAAGATTTTTCAAGGAGCTACGAAACTCGTAGTTTTCTACTAAATCTAATTTTCGCGCTAATCCATCTCAATTGCAGAATAGACCAGCAATATATTATATTATTGATGGGGGGTATTATTGGTGGGCCAGTGGTGAAAGCACGTTAAGCCGTTGATACCGGCTGTCATTTGTACATCTTTGACAGTCACTACGGATAGTCACGAGGAGGAAAATCTGGCATCAGTTTTGACCAGGGGGTACTATATGTGTTAAACAGTTACTGGGTTGTCGAGGTCAGATAAGCAGTCGCTCCACATAAAATATTAATACTAACTAAAAAAAAGTTTATTGAAAAATGTTCAAGGAAAGGAACTCTTGACTTCCAAACTAAGTAAGACTTGTATTATTTTATTATTGGAAGTCAAGTCGCTCCCTCTTATGCATAATTTAGTTCAATAAAGGAAAAACTTTTTCTGCCTGTTGCATGCATTCCTTAAGCATGGCAACAGGCAGAAAAAGAAAAATATTATCAAATGGCAATGGAGAGGGCAATTCTCGGAGTTTCCTTGCGTGATCGTAAAATCAGGAATGATGAATAATGATATCCGCAAGAGAACCAAGGTTAACCAAGGTTTTGTATGGACTTCAAAAGAGACTGTGACCTCTGAGTTTGTTTCGGTGTTTCTTCTCAGGGTAGTCAGCTAGGAAACACCGGCCTCATCTAGCTTAAAATGAGAAAAAAACATTGACGTGCAAAAGTGTTATGTTTAACCTACTTACAAAATAGATATCATTTATCATTTACCGACATAGCCCGAAGGATCGCCAACTGAAGTGGCAGTGGGTAGGGCACATTGCTCGCAGAACAGATAGTCGATGGGGCCGAAAAGTTCTATAGTGGTGAACAACATTATTCCGACATATTCAGTCGAAATAAATAGATAGTTTTCTGTACGTAGAAAGGTCAAAGACTTTTATAGCTACAAGCTACGACCCGTATATTATGGTAAATTATTCTTTTGTGGCGCTTGTAGTACTATTTTCAGATATAGGTTATCTATTGATATGGTTTTATTCTTTTGTTTTGTATTAAATTAATTAATTATTATTAGTCAAATATGTTACCTACAATCTGCTTCACTAAATATTAGAGTACCTATCTATTTATTATTAATACTTTGAAGAGGTCTTTTTAGGGTTCCGTACCTAAAAGGTAACCAACGGAACTAAGCTGCCGCTCTCCGTATGTCTCTTGAATTGTAATAGACAGCTAAAATTTTCATAGCTTGTAGGTACTTATTTCTATCGCCGCTATAGCTATAACAAAAAATATAAATAAAGGTAGCCTTTATTTCTATTTTTTTAAATTTAAGTAACGTGATTTTTTTTCGGTTTATGGTACGGAACCCTTTGTGTGGGAGTCCGACTCGCACTTAGCCCGTTTTTATGTTTGTAAAAGATAATCGCGCGAAGTTGTAATCCGATTGTAAAAATTGTTTCACAGATAGGAAGCTATAACCTCAATGTACTCGTACATTGGGTACAATGCAGGTCGATAATGCAGAATAACGCCATACGACATTATTGTCGATTTGTATTATTTATGCACAGTTGCTTGGCGTAAACTTCACATATTATTATGTTGTTATGGCATGTTACATAGATTGCTCACCGAGCTGGACAACTCGGCATTGTGTGCTTGCTCAAAATTATCACAAAAAGTGTTACAAAATGTCGGAATACTGATGATATAATTCGAGTAAGAAAGAACATTAAGTAGGTAAATGTTTCAAATCAAATAAAAATTGGTATTTTTTACTATTTACAAGCTATAATAATAATAATAACCATAAAAATTTATTGAAATAATAATAAGTTTACAAAAGTGTACATATGGTTCAGCAGTATAAATATTAATCTAGGCTTATTATAGTATTATAATTATCTGGATAAAAAACTATGATTTGACAAATATATAAGATTACAGTTGCATACAAAAATAGAATACTGAAGGTTGTGTAGTGCGTTGCCCGATTTAGGTTTATTTAAACCTGTGTTTCAGGCCATCTCTACGACGCGCCGACGGAACAGTCATTTAATTAAACAAAGATAATATTTTCAATATCTAAGCAAACAATATTTTTTACCTTATTTACTAGGCTTATTAGATATCTTTAAATCTATAACTAAAGTTATTATAAATATTAGGTAATGTAATTATAGCTATGTCAGCTACTCTATGTCAGCACCTCTAGTAGTTTTTCCGTGTCTGAGTAATTTAGTTTTGCTAAATAATCGAATAACATTATACTACACTGATTATTACTTACATTATATATCTTAAGCAATTTGTTAAATTTATTAAATAAGAAAGGTCCTAGAAATAAATAAAATCTTTTAATGAACGCATGTTTAGTCTGAGGATTTGTGCAGACCAGATCCTTTCTTCTTTTGTCTGAAGGAATTGGTCTAAAATGTAGTTCTGTGTGTTGCAGTAAAACTACACTTAAAACAAATAGTTGTCGAACTGTTAGCACCTTGCATGCCATAGAAAGCTGGTGTGTGGGAAATCTGAATGGGCGACAAGTGGCGACCTTTAGAATTGCTCTTTGAGCACGTTCTAGAAGTAGTAAACTTGATTTAGCGGCACCACCCCAGGAAGTTATGCAGTAGGTAAGGATAGATTGACACAAAGCCAAGTAAACCTGTTTAATTAATTTAAAGTCGGCTATGTCCCGTAAACTCTTAAAAATGTATATTAAAGATCTAGCTAGCTAGCTATTTAAAGATACTAAGTATATACCAGTTAGTCGAAAATATACGAGCATAATAAAGAGGAGGGGAGGAACTCATAATAGGGCATCGAAAAATTCGTCCACATCGCTGTCAAGGGGAAAATAACCCATAACGCACGCATGCCATGCCGCATTGCCACGTTGAATGGCAATGCTGATTCGTTGACCAAAGAAAAAGCCAACCCTCTGGTCACATGAAGGGTCTAAATATATATAATTCGTATCACAAATATATACTTGATGCCCCGACTTCTGAACTAAGAAAAATACTCAGTAAAAGCTGGACTCAGTGTCTATTCCCATAAATGTCGCAATAGAAATAACTAAACATAAAAAACATGCATAGTTAAAAATCCCACTATGCAATGTTGTGGTGGTATTTGAGTGTGATATAGGAAGAAAAAATAAATGTTAAGTAGATCTATTAAAGGACAATAATAGACTGCTTGAACAGATGATATCGGTCAAGGCAACTAATCGTAGGTCACCCGTGGACTATTGTCACTTCAATTTGGCGAGCGCACTTGACTTTGGCGTTTTCGTATGTTGGTCAAACAAAAACAACGCTGTGTGTGAAAGACCCTGAATGTGGAATTTTGTCAATCACAACAGAACCTGAGTGTTTTTGCAAGCGGCCGTGATTACACAGTATACAAATAAGGTGTTCGTGATCAATAAATTATTGATCTCCGAGTTTATCACAAAATCGGCATTTAGGTATATATATGTCGCCGGGTAATTTCAGACGCCGTAAGATTGTAAAATATCGCATGAAATTGTAAACTCATATTTTTCAATAAGGCACGGATATGTTGGAGACTATTGAGTTTGTATGGTATTTGTTGTATTGAAAATGATATGCTCACAATAAATCAAGAAATTATCTAAAAAGATTTATTAATACCAATCTTCCGGAGTTTGCAATTATACCCACGGTGACATTTACATAGATCTAATTAAGTCGCTTTTCAAGAGCTTCCCTCCCAGATTTCAATACTTTAATTCCTCGGACTAATTCAAACTTCGACTGCTGGATCACTATGAAAGAGGAGATAATGACAACATTTAGGTACACAAGACTAGACTTTGCGGCAGGATCATAAGGACTAAGAAGAAAAGAAGTATTCAAGCCTCTCTGTTTTTAGGTGTTAGGTGTTAGGTAGGATCTATTGATTCTACTGTCTCATCAACAACTAAACGGAGATCTCCTTATTTAATGTCATCCAGTTCTACTTTTGCTAGCCATATAGTGACGCAACTGAATTGTCTTTGCTGATCACTGCCCCATGCTTCGTTGTTTTGGCAGCCAATAGGTCAAAATGTTGTCAATCTGCTAACATCGTTCCCTGCCCACTTTTGGCCTAGTGTCGTCACTCGTTCCAGTGTCTGATAGTAGGTACCTGACATATGGCACGGTCTATGAGTCTGTGTCATCGATATGTTTACATTTCCCATACAATGGTCCATATCCATCGCCGCTAATCTGTGCTCAATAAATTGTACAATGATTGATTACGTATGCTTACCATTTACAACCTCCTCTTCACTTGTTCATATCATGAGAACTTCACACATTTTGATGTCGATACCAATTCCACCGTTTGTTTTGAAAATAATTTTTTGCTGACCATAAATTAACTGCTTTTGTGTACAGTAGGTAAATAATAATTATTATTCATTGTAGACAAAAGCAGTTAAATGCTGAAGAAAATATTCGTAACCTACTAGACCGCTACGAACCACTGAAAGACTGAATAATAGTCTACAGTTTTTTCTGTCATACTCGTAGGTACGTTATTATTATTAGAAGACGTCCAAGCATCCAAGTTTTTAGCTTAGTACATATGTATAGTTTGCGTAGTTAAGCAGATGAAAACCTCATATAATGTAAGTTGACCGGCGAAAGGTAACACACAAAAAAGTTTTCGAGAAATCCTTCTATGTCCTCGTAACCTAATGTAATTTCTACTTTCTAAGTCTCACAGCTCCAGAAATACAGGTTATTTTTCTAGAACAATGGTAAACATGGTAAACAAGTTATGCTAGATTACTGTGCAATAAATGATGATATCTCTGTGTCCATGTATTTCGGTGTGCGTGCAAATTGCGTTGCCTTACAATTTGCCGCCCGCTGAGCTCGCCAACAGTACTTTAGTGCTCGATGACTTGTCACGTGTAGCATTGTACTACATTATTTATTATAGTAGAGGTAGTTTAATGTCTATACTCTATACAATACTCCTTGATTGTTATCTTGATGAGGCTTTGAATGTCCGTCCGTCATAATTTAAGTTACGTGCCTACCTAGGTTACTTGTATAAACTTAGAAACCAGGTAGGTTAACTAATAGCTACCTAGCTAACTAGTTTTTCTATTTGTGCAAAAATACGTGATTTCTTCAATCACGAGTATCATTTGCTTAATTGCTCTCTTTGATAACTATTGGTGAAATTAAGACGATTATATCGTGTTCAAAATAAACTATGATTCGGATAAAATGAAATTGAATATTAAATACCTAAATAAATTTATCTAAATCATAGTTACATTATTGTAAACTTTTCCTTCTCGATAGGCCACAGATATATTGGAAAATACTATGGAATTTCTATGGGATTTACTGTATTTGAAATTATATAATACGTCCACAATTCCACATTTATCGAGATTCTTTACATTTAATAAACTAAGTAAGATTTTATAATAAACATAATATCGTGATTGCAATAATCCGGTGGTGGGTAGGATATTCTTTGGATTGGCTAGTAGCATCAACTACATTATGAGCAAACGATCTTTACAATTTGCGGATCGCAATCTTTGTATCTCTGTGCGTGATATTTCGCGCATCATAAGATTACATTCAAAAATAAAATAATTCCACTACATAATCCTCCTGATTACTGCATAATGCAATTAACAATTAAGTAGCAACGACAACTAAACATGCGGATGGTTGTAAACACCTAAAAATTGGTTATCTACATCGATAACGCACCGATAGGTACTCGAAAGAGATATCGATAACCGAAAATAGAATCTATTTTATGTCTTTGCAAACAGTGGATGAATAAATTGTTATCTGTGCCTGTAACAGTAATGATTAATTATGATAACTTGAAATGTCGTGACGGTTATATTTTCGTGATTTGGATAATTTTCTAGCTAGATTGTAAATGATCGAAGTAGATATTGCTGGGTGGTCATACCTACATTTTCCGAATAATATTTCAATGAAATGTCTAGTGTATTCCCGTTGTCCCCGTAGGCCATGTCCACGTTAAAGGGGACAAAGGGAATTTAAGAAAATAATTAAAATTACTTCCCAATATCCCCGTACGCTGTCCCCGTTATTTTATTGTTATATATACTTTTCAAATTATTTTGGGAGCCGACCCCAATAAAGTTGGGAAAAAAAGGCTAGGCAGATGATGATACAGTTTTCAAAGTATCCCCAGTCCCAAGTACATAAGTCCCAAGACTTGGGGCACCCCGACTCGGACAGGTTAGGTTAGAAGGGGATGGTGGAGTCAAATGAGCGAGCGAAGCGAGCTATCCGACCCCGCCATCATCTTCGTGGTTATTTTTTTTAAAGCACCCAGAAATAGGAGACCCGCATAGCCACCGTCGACTACACTTTGGTGTTACTTCGGTGGAAAGAGGACACACCCTCCCGCCCCTGCGGCGATTATTAAGGCGATTTTTGTCAGAAATGAACAGTTCCTTGTACATAAGGGGGGCAACTGTAAGGAATTGTATTTGTACGGGGACAACGGAAATACAGGGTCTAGAGGTTTGTTTCCAGATTGTTGTAAATTTTCTTTTTTTTTCAAATAAAGATTTCGTTTGTTCTCATTATGTGCAGATGTGCACTTAATTTAAGGTGCATGTTTTACAAGCACCTAAAATTTATTTTGATTCATTAATTATTCGTTGTTAGTTAATTACTCGTAATTTATGATTAATTTATCATTTTCGCTTGGTTTTCTAAATTCACACCCGGTTTTACCCAATGTCAAGTGATTTGAAGTAAGTGGCAGTTAACATCACACCCTTAAAAACACAAAAGTGGTAGTTAACATGAGTGGTGACCAGACGATTTTTTGTCAGAAAATTGTTGTGATTAAATTGTTTTTCGTGAAACCGAAGACTTAGGTTCCTCAATAATAGATTTTCGGGAAAATTTATGATTTCATATTGCGCAAGACTTTCGCGAAGTTCCAAAAAAAATTATTTGGCTACCATAGTGACTAATATCTTTTAATGACACATCGGAATTCGGACCTAGCTCACGTAAACTCACAAAGCATGATAAAAGATAATGAAATAAGGAGCCGGATGTCAATTAGGTACTCTATGGTATGGTATTTGTCGATCAAATCTTTTACTTTCTTAATCATTTATCGTACAGTTACACTTTAAATTATTTTTCTTTCAATTTACTCTCAACACGATTCCCTAAATTATCTCAAAAGATGAATTGTTAAGAAGCATATTATTGGTCTAAGGATTAAATAACGTAAGCCGGGAAACAAATCGAATTGCTCACTTTGTTCTATGGATTGGCTTAATATGTACAATTGTACAACCTTAACGTAAAAAATAATTATATTTTTAGTTACCTACATTACTATTAATTGAGCAGCTTTTAATACGTTTCTGGGGAAACCCTTTCACAACCTTAAATATCCCAAATGGCAATTTTTATTATAAAAGCACCGCATTTTTTTGCATGTTTTGTATTTTTATTGTATTGTTAGCTTTCTTCCTGTAGGTAAGGAACGACCACCTGAAGAGAATCACTTAGAGTGGCGCCGTGCGTAATAAAAAGGTACCTAGGCTACTTACCTTTTTATTACGAATATGGCGCCACTCCATAATTCGTCATAACAAGAAATAAGGTACAACGACATACCTAAAACTGTCATTTTGATAGCAAAAATGTATCCCACCGTTACCTCCCCGACTTTTGCAAACGAGCCAGCCCGCGCCGCTGAGCCCTTAGCTTTAATAACCCCTAAATAATAAAACGACCCAGCCTGATTGTCCCTTGCTGTCCCAAACTGACGCCGCTAAGCCGAGGTCGTATTCCACAGGGAATGCCCTTAGCGAGCGGTCAGTAGTTTAGCTTGTAGCTAGATTTGTTGCCTTGGCTGGGGGCCTTAAATTCTTTGAGGCCACCACAGGTTAGTCCGGTTAAGCAGTTGCTAGCCCTTGCGTGTTAACTTGCTAGTGGTCATACCGAAAAAAAAAAAAAAAAAAAAAAAATATCCCACCGCTACGTCAGCTATGATTTATATTTCTATGTCACAAATACTTTAAAGCTGCTGAAATACGCTTATCAGATATCGTGGTTCCTCGGTATACAAAAATAATGCACTGACGTCATAGTTTTGAGGCTATAAATCAGTTTCAAATAAAACTAACAAAAACAGTAGCAAAAATAATCACGAGACCCATATAGGCTGGTTTTGGTTCAGACTGGTTTAAAGTAGCTAGATTTGGGGTTATCAGATTCGTAGCAGGTAGCTACGACGGGCTACGACGAGCTACGAACGGGCTACTATGATCTACGACGGGCTACGACCTTGTTACCAGTTGAAAGAAAACTTAAGTGCATGTTAAAATTTTACATCGGTAAAAGCAGGAAATTCTTTCAGACAATTTGGTCGGTTGTCATTCATTAATTTACTTTCTGTCCTCTGATGGTCGCAGTGCGTTAGGTGATTAGGAAAATTGCGTGTTTTTCCCAACAGACAGCTTGATAGAAACTAATGAGGCAGTCAAATAAAGCTGACATTCTGGGGGACAGTAAGTGATTTTATCAAGGTCATTTATGGTAGTTGCGGCTGGCCTTAATGTATTAGAGGTTTATGGTAAACATTGTAAGAAAGTGGAGCTGTAAAAAAGCTTTGACTAGACCTGGCGCACCAGAGCTTTCATTTCGTTGGCATGCAGTTTTGTAAAGGCATCCCACCCTAAAAGGCATCCCATCCTTTGTGGTGGTGAATTCTCAGTCGAGATTGATCGATTATGATTAAAAGAATTTGTGTCAAGTTCTTAACTCGTCAACGAAACAGCGACGAGAGGCTACAGCTTACAGTTCGTCGACGAGCTCAGCCACGCTAGTGAATACCGTTTGGATCAGCGACACACGCTCGATCGATCTCAAGGCTGTCTCGTCGACGAGCTCGTCGCAGCTTACAGCCACGAAATTGTCATTTAGAGAATAGCACTGCTGAGCTATCAATTTCTCTGACATGCTAATTTCACTAACGATTGTTATTCCTGTGATGTCATAGCTCACACTAACGCGAAATACCTTTTATATAATATAATAGTATAATACTAATTTAACTATGTACACTTAAAATAAAATACAAAAGGAAAACTCCTAACTAAAAGGCGTCAAAAAATTCATCCGTATCGCTGTCGACTGGAAGTGAGCCCAAAAGACTGGCGGCATTGCCACGTTGTATGGCAATGCTTATCCTCTGTCCGAAGTAAAAGCCAGCCCTTGGGTCACGCGAAGTGTCAACTAAGCGTTTACAAAGTTCTTTAAATAACGCATGAGCACTCGGACCCCACGGTCCAAGAGTTTCAACCCCAAACGGCTCGAAAATATAATTGCCAACTAGGTTATTGTATTTCCGCCGTTTGAGGTTCTCAGCAGCCGCAGCGGCAGCGCCAGCACAGCACGACGAGCTAGGAAGATGGGATGGCGCAAGAGTATCGACACAAGTAGCGTCCCACACTAAAGGCCTACCCATCTTCCATGGAAATAAAGACATACCGTCCGGTCGCTTGCCATCGTCGCGTGCCAGGCCACTGGGTTCTAGTACGGCTGGAACGCCGACGGCAACAAGAGCACGTCGGATAATGTCGTTGATGTTAGCGTGCCGCGCTATGCGACCAGCACTTCGCCTGCATGATAGGCCGTGGTGCCCGAGACTGTTGACAGCTTCGCCACAGTGGCAGCGATGAGGGGAACAACACGATGCGCCTAAGCGAAGGGAAGCAGCGAGGCGGAAAGTCGTATCGTCTAACAAGGTGCCTATGTTCGACGACGGTAGTGCGTGAAGCCAGAGGCCCGACTCCCACTCACCCACAGCCAGCAGGCGCGCACGCTCCGCAGAAGTAGCAGAAGTGGCAATTAGGTTCTTCTGAATTTCTCTGCAGAGCGGTTCATCCCACCGCCTCTGGTATGATGGGTTGTCGGGTGGATTTTCATTCGGGCAAGCGAGTCTCCAGGCATTCATAGCCTCGGTGAAGCACGGCACATCAAAATTAATCAGTGTGGAAGCTAGGATATTCCTGATTAATTTATCAGTGCCATGAACCGAGGATATAAAAGCCGGTAAACTAATACTGGTAATTTTGCGAACGCCAAGGCCTCCCATACGGATGGGAAGGGTAGCTTGAGCCCAAGCTCGGTCGTCCATGGCCACATTTAAAATTGAAGAAAGTGTATCCTTGATAATTTGGTCCATTTTTTCCAAAAGATGAGGGTGCTTCCATAGATGGGAAGCTCGAAGGAAATATGTTAATTTAGGGCCGAAACAGCAGTAACGAATTATGGTTATGGCCGAATGCATGTTAATTTGGAACAATCTTTCCGAAACGTCATTGAAATTTTGAACTTTTTCTTCGACAAAATTGGGAAAGGAATTTTCAAAGATTGGCGACCCAAGAAGGCGAAGAGAGCTTTTGTCCAAAATTTTGATTTCAGGAGCTATTGCGTTAAATTTTGAAAGTGTGAGTTGTTGGTCAGTACTGTCAGATAAAAATAATTCGCATTTGGATAAGTTCAGATCAAGGCCTATGGTGTGAAGTTGATTTTTTAAAAATTGAAGATCATTTAATACCGAATTTACATCGCCTCCAAGGGTTCCGTCATCAAGATACCAAACATTAAATTTAGAATTTAGTTGTCGAATAATTGGGTGAATAGCTAAACTAAAGATCACTGGCCCGAGAGGATCACCTTGTTGACAACCAACAGCAGATTCCAAAAGATTGTTCCGATATAGTAATTTAGATGGTTGCCTATAGCATTGCCAAAGAAAACTGAAAATTTGAGGTATTTCTTTTTTATAATAGTTAAATATACCTTTAAACAAGCTAAGCGCGCTTTTTCGCTACATCATCACCTAATTTATAGGTAAGAAAAATTGTCTTAATGGTCTACGCAATCAAACAATAAAATAATCTGTTGAGTCGAAGAGTCCAGCTGAATCCACAACTATACCATACTTACAATGTGTAAAAGAATAAACGCAATACCTTTTAAGGGGTACTCATCATTATGAACAACTTTCACTACGGGACCAACATTAAAATCATGAAATTAAAATCGACTGCCCCATACATTTCTGTGCGCACAGCTGATGTTTTTTTTGCGATTTCGGGGTTGGGCCCATAGTAAAAGTTGTTCATAGTGATGAATACCTTAAGAGGTATTGCGTTTATTCTGTTACTCGTTGTATATCAAGTTTATGTTATTACAAAACAATCAGTCCAATAAAATTCATAATGGAATTATCTGAGCTACAATAATATCGAACCGCCTACGGACAGCAAAACAAGCAACCGTATGATAATAAAATATCCACGCGCATCAAATGAACGTATTTACGTTAATTTATTATGCAGACGGTACTGTTTTATGAATTTATGTCTGAATAAAACGCGTTTACTGCCGGACGCACTTCTTCGTTGATCGTCTACAACATAGCTGAATATTTCCTCCAAATAGATTATTTATTTTCTTTGAATGTAGATTGGAAGTCGATTAGATAATGTTGTTTTCCTACTACGACATGTTAGGAGTATTTTTATGTTTGCATGCCATTCATGCCAGTAATAGTACTGGCGCACCCAGTGCAGTCAACTCTCTATTTATTTCTGAATAGCTTTTAGTTTACCATGCGAGTTCTTGTTTTCTGTTATTTTTTAAACTTTTGCGTATTAGTCACTCATGCCAGTAATAGTACTGGCGCACCCAGTGCAGTCAACTCTCTATTTATTTCTGAATAGCTTTTAGTTTACCATGCGAGTTCTTGTTTTCTGTTATTTTTTAAACTTTTGCGTATTAGTCACCAAAGAATTGGTAACTTTTTTTACATTTGAAGAATGGACAAAAATAAAAATAAATGTCTGTGAAAAAACCCGACCACTAAAAGCGACTTGTTTGGACCGTGCAGCCGTTTGGGCTGTAGGGCGTGCCAAACAATTGGACATACATACATACGTACACTCGAAAAACATTACCCCCCTTCTGAAGCAGTCGGGTAAAAAATATCCTACCCTTATGGGTGTGCTAAAATTTTCATTCTTTATTGATAACAGTCATGCATGAAAATCACATTTTAGTTACCCTCCTGATCTGTCAACAACCCGTCTAGCCTTTTTCCATCTATGTAAAACGACTTCAAGGCTAACCGGATGCAGCATTTTATTTTTTGGGTAATCATAAAATGACTCCTTTCGCTCTGGGGCGGAGCGGAATAATGATTTAATCAACGACACAGTGACATCGGCAAGTCTTTAGCGATATTGAACAAAAGATGTCACTTAGGTCGCTAAAATTTCGGCGCATTTAAATGAAAATGCTAGGCTACCAATCAAACGGCTGATTAAGCTGATTGACTGCGACATCCATACAACGTAATTCAACTAAACAGGCCCTATAATAGTGCCTACTTAGTATGTCTGTAAAAAGATGGCCGTCGTAGCATCAGGTATGCCATACGGAAGTACTCAAAATAATAAATATTAATGTGCGGATTGTCTAGTCTCATTAGTTTGAGTGGTTTTGGAGACGGGTCCTATATTTATGCAAATTATCAAGACGCGTATTCATCATTTTTTTTTTAAATAACGCAGTAGTCTCAACACAAATAGAATATCATTATGGTAATTCATTAATGCGTGCTGTGTCTACATCGAATGCCTTTGACGGTCAAAACTCTTTAAAATAAATAAATTATTCAAATTAAGGTGAACATGAACGCATGTTCTTGGCTTCATAAACTTTAAATGATGAAAGTGGCTAAACTGTCATAATGTTGGCTCTGGTTAGTTTAATTTCTAAGTACGACGCGCTACGATTCTGGGTTGTTTAATTCTAATGGGTAATGTTTTTCTCCAGTTTTCAAATGTAATGTTGTTGTTTTACTGTGACAGTAAAACAACAACATTAAATTAATTATTGTTTTATTTTGTCTGTGTACTCGGACCATCGTCAAATAACTGTATTTTCTTTCTTTTTAGATGAAAATATCATATTTAATGAAATTGTGATTTTGTTCGAAAGAGTTACCGCGGCCCTGGAAAGCAAAGGGCACTACGAGGAGCACGAATGGGTTTAGTCAGTAAGAGTCTGACACTCCCGGGATCACACTCCACCCAGAGCGGCTGGAGTTATTTGATGATTTCCCATCCATATTTAAAAAAAGAGGTTCTTGACATGGATCATTCTTCTTCAATCTGACTTACCAACATAGCTTTGCTTGATACAACTCAACTAACAACTCAAGTAAATATAATAAATAATAGGTATATAGGTATATGCCTTAACCAAAATGTCCGCCATTTTTTTTATATATATTCGTCTTGTTTGACGAAAAAGGTTTGTTTGTAAAGTCATACAGAGTTTTAGCGAGTTCAATATAAGTGGATTACCTTCATACATTTATGTATTTTTATTCAAATGTCCGGTTTGTTACCACGCGGTTTTTTATAAAAATATATTTCTGTCTTATCAAATAAAGACTTCTAAACTCATAAAAATGTGTTATGCATTATCTTGTTTGCTATATAAAGACAAAGATAATCGAGCTTATTTTTAGCGTGTTAAATTGTTTTGATAGCAGATTTTTAGCGTTTATGACATAACATAATTAATTTTAATCTTTACTGCGATATGTTGTGTCAAAAAGAAATTTTCTACCCAAGCTAGCAGTAAATACTTAAACCAATAAGTATTAGATAGGTACTTGTGTTACAGGTATCTGTCTAGGCTGAATGATAAAGATAAGCCAATTTATGGATAATGTCTTAGATAGGTACAGGGTGCTTCATGCAGCCCAGAGTGCAACGTCTGTAGACCGTCAATATAATGCATCAGACAGTTTGAGGCCACAGGTGTAACATTTGCATAACTCTCCTGTTACTGTTACTAATAATGAAACATTCTACATTCAAACTAATACTATCCTATCCTAAATTCTTACTTATAATCACTATAATATAATATACTTAAATCTGTCGCTACTGAATGACTGATTCCCGGTGTCTGAGGTACTTTATCGGTCATTTCATCATGGACTCCACGAGACAGTTTCGACCTAGTGTGGAGTTCATAAGCAAAATGCTTCGTTTGCGTCATATTCTTGTTATTTTTTATTATGTATCCTATTTATTAATGGAGACCCTACGGTAAGGTAAGGCACTGTTTTTGGCAAATAAACATTATTATTATTTATCTATCCGTTAACCACTAACCAACCAGTGGCGTTATGATACTTAGCGTTAACGCACAGATAAACGACCAATAAAAACCTCAGAAACCGGCATGGGTGACTGACAGACAACGCACAGCTGAAACCGGTGTTCGTATGAACTTTGCCATGTAGGACAGTGTAGGGGAGCACTAACCAGGGTTGCGGATTTTGTTCGAAAGTGTCACCGCGGAACGCAAAAAGCACTTGGAGCATGGATGGGTTTTAGTCAGTAAGAGTCTGACACTCCCTCCTGCTCCACCCTGAACGGAAGGAGTCATTTGATGATTTCCAAAAAGACAGGGGAGCACTAAGAGAGGATTTCCCGAAATTCCTACGGGAACATGAAAAAACGGGATATATACGCGTACGAAGTCGCGGGCGAAAGCTTGTATACATATAATTTATAGTAGTAAGTTTGTTAGGATTGATGACATCGATCGGAGAGACCACGCAGATGAAGTCGCGGGCAGAGGCAAGTCTTATAATAAAGACATCTAATTGTTTGTTAGTAGTAGAAGAAGGAAATAATATAACTGGAGAACTAATCCAATTACGAAAACTCTTTAGCTTATACCTTCACTAGCGCTGAATGCCAGAGGCTCATAGATTTTTTATCATCAAATGTGCACTGTCTGTACAGTTACAGCTAGGCAAAAAAGAGTTTGGAAAAAATGAGGGCGCCACTATCTCACTTAACGCACCATAATATGGGAAATCAGTAATCGAATTTAATCAAATCGTTAATAATAAAAGTGGAACAATAAACGTTACTCAAAATCTAACACTTGTCGGCCAAGTAGTCGACATCATAGGTTTCCATTTAGTAAAATATTTAGTTCCACTTGTCACCACATCATACTCTTTTTTGCCAAGCTGTAGGTACCTGTGGGATTGGGGACGATCGCCGGGGGAAAAGTCAGTATATTATGTAGGTAGGGCATTTATTGTAGAAATAGACGTATTAGCTTGTTTTTTCAGGCTTTTATAAAGTTATTAGGTACGCTACTTCATTTAATTGGTTTTAGGGTGCAATATATAAGAGCTTCCACGTGTATGACTCCATGTGCTAGACCGGCACACCCCAGACTGCCTATCCTTGTTGTCAATTTAGAAGTGTCGCAATTACTGTAATCATCACCATCAAAGCCGGATATCGACATCGTTTCCTTTCACGCATGCATCTCAGTTCTGCACGTCTTTTATCCAGCACACGAATTGCGTAGCTCATAAAATCGCATGTTCTTTTACAATCAAAATCAAAACTCAAAATCAAAAGTCATTTATTCAAATTAGGCTGAGAGCCAGCACTTTTTGAACGTCAAATTTTACATAAAGACAGTCCCCCAAAACGCCCACCCGTCACCACTTCCTAGTGTTTTAGCTGGGAAGAAGAAGTGGCGCAACAAACTCCCCAGCAACACATCTGTCTGTTACGTTTTCGAATCGAAAGGCATATATCTGTTACTGTAAAAGCCGGAACTGCGGTCAATCTTAGGATTTACCGGTAAATCCTAAGATTTACCAAGTCTCACCGGTAAAAGTCCGAATTGTTCTATAATAATCTTTAATTTCAGACTTTTACCGGTATTCAGTCGGTAAATCCTAGGTTTTACCGCAGACACCGGTAAATGCTCGAAATCAAAGATATAATAATGGTCGTGTCAACTCGTGTCTCGCTCGGCTAGCGGTTAGTGTATAATCCCCCGAAAGACTGATTGCACAAATGAAAGAGGAGAAGGGAGAAATCTACTATTACATTGGACCCTGTTCCCGATACCGGTGGACTACTATTTTTTATAAATTTTAAATGTTTTTTTTAATCTGTATTTTTTTAAGAAATATTTAAAAATGTATTGAATAACTTTAAAATATGAAGAATAATAATAATGATTGTACCGAATAACGAAATTATTATCAAAAGACAGTTTAGCTTACTTAGCCAAAGTAGGTGTTATAATTTTATTTATATATAACGGGTGAGACGTAATTTTTATTTTGTTATTTTTTTCTGCATTTTATTTTTCTAAAGCATGCTAAACATGTTTTAAGACTTAGCTAACAAGAATAATAAATTATAGTAATATTGAATAAATATTAATTTCTAATTATTAACTGCATTTTTTTACTCTGAAACTAACATTTAACGGTATCTGTGGTAAAACCTAAGATTTACCGACTGAATGGCCGGTAAAAGTCCGAAATTTTTGATTATTGTAGAACAATTCGGACTTTTATCGGTGAGACTCGGTAAATCTTAGGATTTACCGGTAAATCCTAAGATTGACCGCAGTTCGGGCTTTTACAGTAACATATCCATTGCTTCATAAGTTTAAAATGTGTGTCGATGAATGTATATATCACTAGCACTTCGCCCGCGACTTCGTCCGCGTGGGGATAGTAGGTACTCCACAAACTGCAACGCCCCTATACATATCCCCTTACAAAGGTTAGTTTTAGAAAATTAAGCACAACGATTCTCATTATTGGTTCAGCGCAACTGTTCACCCCGTTCAGCCCGTCAGGGGTTGATTATGCAAAAATTGTTAGGGACATGATCTGTTTCAATTATCCCACTTTTAGTTTGTTCATAGAATTCCGACGTAAATTGAAGCAAGCTATAATTTCCTCCCCTAAAAACTTTTCACCCCTGCTTCACCCCTTATTATGTATGTACCTAGTTGATTTTCGAAAAATCCAAACATTTGGTATTCTTATTGTTTTATCGAAAACATTTAAATGCCGTGGTGTTTCAACTTCATCGGACCAAGCATTGATACGATTCTCCCCAGTTCGCTCAAGCCGCGACATTTTTTATACTCCGAGCATGTTTATTACCGTCGTAACTTTTGAACGAAAGGTCCGATTTGAATGATTTAAAGTGTAATTTACACGGACATAATCAACCTTAATTATCAAACCATTTAAATGGATAAGGATTAATATCATGGTACTATAATCACCATTTTTTATTTCACCATGGGATTTGCTTGACTAATATTAACAAAAAGCGGTCAAACAAACAAACAAACAAACAAACAAATCTTTCCTCTTTATAATATTAGTGTAGATAAATATTGTACACCTTTTGGATATGTTCCCACAGAATCTGTGATGTTATGTCGATCCTTATGATTATTTTTAAGATCTAACATTCCACCCGTAACAAACCACCAATGAATACTGTTGAAATAACAAAATGAAAGCGTATAGTATGCGATCGATTGCATTCATTTCTGTATTACGCTAGTAAGTGGGTTTTCGCTACTTTCTTATTATACCTGCGGCCCTACCATGACGTGTTAAAGCGTGAGTAGTTCGAGCGAGGAGGGATGGAGCTATTCACCCTATATAGCTCCATCCCTCCTTCTCGCTCGAACTACTCACGCTTTAACACGTCATGATGGGCCCCTGATGTCGACCCATCGCGCTTTTGGACGCCTGCAAGTTCTATGGCCCAACATTGGCTACTATTCGATAAACATTTTACTTCTATGGGCGTCTCCGCGTCTATTATACCGTTACCTTAAAAATTGCTGTGGTAATATGTTTTTTATTTGCTTACCTTCCTCCGTTATGGCGTCCATTAGTGCTCGATTATTGGAAAAACCACGACAAGTTTTCGAATTAGAATATTTGATTATATATTTGTCACCCGCCCACACTTATTTTCAAATCGTATAAAGATTGTGGACCTTAGTTTACATGAGACTTTGAACCAGATACTCCTGCAAAGTACTACAGACCAGGATTTTAAGAATAAAACAAAACAAAACCCTCTTTTTTGGATAGTCGGGTTAAAACAGCTTTTATTTCCCAAATACAGCAGATGTGTTTTTTCTTCAAACTAAAAAAAAACTATTGGTTCATAAATTCTTGGATGAAGGCTTCTTCCATCTGTCGCCATATCCGTATCTTGCTCGGGCTGTCTTGGTTCAGTTACCTATTTCGTGCTAGGTACTGGTGATATAGTCTCGCCATCTTTGTATTGGTCTGCCCATCTTAATCATCAAGAAGAATTTGATTTATCTATCTATTTGTTATGCCACTAATAAAAATAAAATTAAAATTTCTACTTTAATTAAAATATTTATTACTTAGCGCTTTGACATTTGGGGCGCGATTGTCAATTGTTTTTGTGTTAAATCTTTCTAAGAACTTGTTCGGAACAATTGGACTAGATCGTATAATGTCACTTGTTATTACTTGATCTAGTTACTTCTTCAAATTCTTTTGTTATTATTGTAACCAATACTGTTTTTCGTCGGAATGCAATAAAAAGGAGCTCGTGGCTAAATAATAACAGCCAATCTTCAAGGTTAAGCAACCGTTGCCGGGGTCGGCCCGTGGATGGGTGACCATCTTAACATAGGTAACGAGACTCTTTCGTGCCTCGGAAAGCACGTTAAGACGCTCGGAAAGCACAAATGACAACCGGGACCAACACGGTTGTCATTTGTAGATCTTTGGCAGTCGTTACGGATTGTCAGAAGCAAAAAAATCTGACACCATACATACCGAGTTGTAATTAGTAAAATTGAAGATAGGTCTCAAAAATATGTAAGTAGGAGATTTTGCAATAGGAATAATATTGTCATAATCACATCAAATTAGTGGTATACATAGTACTTAGTACACACCTACCTACATAATTATAATGTTAAAAGGCAATCTTGATAATTTATTTATTTTCTGCATTTTGTTAGAATAATAAAATTAACAACTTTATTCGTTTAATAATGTTGTAAAAAGTTTCTTTAATGAACTTCCGTCCGGTATTAAAGTAGACTGCTTTTTCATCTTAATCATAACATCCGCCATGCTTTATTGCACTGAAGATAACCATCAGGTAGGTAATACCTACACTATTGTTAGTATATTTATTTATTGGGAGTATATTTTGGTGATCTCATCTTAGAAAATCTGCACAATTCAACACAATTATTTAAACCTACCTAAAAGTTCTAAATCTGATTACCAGTTTGTTTTTGGGACTAGCCAGCTGCACTATTCCCTCCTACACTGCAACTTCTGAAAGCCAGAATGATCACCTAGAAACCGCCGCGTCAGTGTAGCTCAACGAGTCCCGGAGAAACGAAACATTAGTCTTGGATTGGATCTCGCAAAAAATCAGAAAACAACAATATAGGACTAAGAATTTTGCAAAATTGCAAGTTTAATTTTGTAGAGCTGAACTGAACTTATTTTAATTTGTTTAATAATCTTTTCTGACAGATACACCACTCCTAAAGCACCTATAAATCCCGATTTTAAATGCGAGTGTTGAATGATAAAATAAAAATACAATTTAATTACTTGTTTTTAATATAACACCGTGTGCACCTTATCGATTCCAATCTCTTAATAAAAACAGGAATTTTCCACTGTGCAGCAACATAAAGCAGATTTCAATTATTATCTTTAGCATTAAGTGGCTACGAGTGTTTATCGATTGTCTTTGAAAGTCGGAAAGTCAATAACAGCGAGATATCGAGATAATCCGACTCATCGCACTGGAACGCGCCTTTATTATGGGATTTTTATTTTTATTGCTGTTGTGATAAAACTTTTATAATAAAAAAGTATTAGCCCTAGTTTTGAATTTAGAATTTTAGAATAAAAGTCAGGCGTTAGCGAGTTGTTCTAAAGAGTAATAAAAATAAAAACAGAATTGGAATGTGGGATTTCTTATTTGAATTAAAGATGTTTTGGGTAGATAGAGGTACTTTCGTTGTGCGTAGGTACAGCTAAAGAGCGGCATTCCCTGCCGGTGCGGTGTCTGTTTCCTGCATGCCTCTTTTCTACTGGGCCCTCTGGGCAAGTGCCCGGGGCCCCGCACTCTGTGAGGGTGCTCCTATTTACTGCAAGGTGACTTACCGGTAACTGATAAATATATTAGGTAATTATAAGAAAATGAACCGAATAAAATCGACTTTGAACAAGTGGCTAACGATTTGGTTTGATTTGGATTATACCTAAAATGAAAATTTCTAGATTTATTCAACAATAAATCTAGATATTTTCAAATCAATAATAATAAAAAAAAATACTTAATAATATCTACCTATTGTAGTTAATTAAATCGATACTATCTTTTATAAGGATGGGAAATCATCATATGACTCCTGTCGCTCTGGGTGGAGCGGGAGGGTGTGTCAGACTCTTACACTTACTGACTAAAACCCATCCGTGCTCATTTGCGTTCCAACAAAATCCGCAACCCTGGACAAATACTCGCAACTCCGCAACTCGATATACTGACGTTAGAAATATCGTTTGACAAATCTTCATGAATGCACACAGTCGTTCAGGATAAATTCCTGCATTCAATTATTAAAACCAGTTATTTAAACGTGTTACCTATATGGCATTCCGTTTTAATTAAAATAAACTATGCCTTCTTATTTAGAGATTATTCTCATTGAATATATGATGTCCACATTAAAATTGTGTAAGTACATAATATAATTATATCTGTATTAGCTGTCCCCCGCGGCTTCGCTCCCGTCAATTGGCTACCTACCCTACCTACCCTACGAAACCCAGGAACATTTTGGGAAAATGATTTTCTTCAATTTTCCACTATTTTTAATATTTATTCTGCTATTCTCGTGCTATATCGCGCTATAGGCGGACACCGCGGGGGGCCGCGGTAACTCTTTCGAACCAATTCCGCAACCCTGGACAAATTCCGCAACCCGGGACAAATGCCGCAACCCTGGACAAATTCTTCAACCCTGGACAAATTCCGCAACCCTGGACAAATTTTACAACTCTTGACTTTCGCATCTCAGGATGTTGACCTACCTACACGTGTTTCAAACAACTCAGAAAAGCCACTAAGTATAGTGGCAATTGTTTCATTTAATAACCTGCAGGTACAAAGTTGTTAGGGCTTACAAAAGCTGCATGGTGTCATGTTGGCTACCAATAACTATTTGCTCTTTTAGTAATACAATTAAAATTAACTGTCAACAGCTAGCCACGTGTTTCAATTTTCTTAATTGACGTCCCTGTAACACCGCCTTAAATAAATATTGATTGACGAGCAGTAGGTATGCGCTAAGTTGGCACTAATCAACACTTAATTAGCTTAAGTATTCTGTTAAAATGACCTCGACCTTCGGACTTTCTTACGTGGAATTTCTCCAAGCATTGTTTTGTAACCTTGGTAATTAAATCTGTTTTGTACCTGATGCAGGTAATTTATGGAAGCTTCCCGAAAGCTTTAAAAAGAAAGTGCAAAATGTTATGACGGGAATCATAATCGAAACTAAGACGTATTTTTTTGTTTGAGTCAATTTGTAAATTACTTTGACAAATGGTTTAATGCGCGTTATTTGTTGAACTTGAATGAGTTTTCTACAAGCGTCCATATTTTTTTTCCAGAATCCGGGGTTAATCTCGAGAATCAGTATCGGTTTTCAGCTATTCTATAGATACTAAGAAATGTATAGATTCTTGTAGGATAGGCTACGTGAGTAAACGAGGAAAATCTTAAATCTATAAGTACCTTAGGTACTGTAGTGGACTGCCAGGGTTGCGGAATTTGTTCGATAGAGTCACCGTGATCCTGGAACGCAAGGGCACTAGGAGGAGCACGGATGGGTTTTAGCCAGTAAGAGCCTGACACTCCCTTCGCTCCACCCAAAGCGAAAGGAGTCATTTGATGATTTCCCATCCATAAAAAAAGTATTGTAGTGGAAGTGTAACCTAGCTCAAATGATCTATTTATACATCATCATATAGCTTCTGATTCTAGCGCCAACAACGTCGCGATGTTCTTTGATGAATTTACTACGGATTGTTTACTTTACAGAGAGCATCGTAAAGATTGATAGGAGATAACGTGGAGTAGGGACAGATAGCCGGCTCACGTGTGCAAATGTCATGCTCGGGTGTCATGTAGGGCGTTGCACTTGCAACTATGTATTTTATTTTATTTACATGTACAACGTGTAACAGAATAAACTCAATACCTCTTATGGGGTCATTGTACTCATCATAATGAACAACTTTTAGTATGGGACCAACATTGAAATCGCGAAAAAAAAAAACGACTGCTCCATACATTTTTTATGTGCGGAAAACTCGACAAAATGTACTGAACAGCTGATTTTTTTTTTCGCGATTTCAGTGTTGGTCCCATACTAAAAGTTGTTCATAATGATGATACACCTTTAATATACGTAGTATTCGGAGAAAATGAGAAGATAACAGTAGATAAGTATCCTCTGTGTATTAAACTCATTCAGAACCTAGGATGCTAGCTGTTGTGTTGTGGTTTTCTTCAGCAAGCACTCTTCAGCTTCACAGAACCTACCAAAGTTTTTCTTTTACGGAATATCTTTGTTTAAACATTTCCCGGAGGTACCCTTTCAAGGATTGCTTATAAAAACACAATAACTAGGTTAATGTACAATTGACATTGCCTTTAGGTAACCTCTAGCAGTTTAGAACTACGTTGTAACATATCATTGTGTACCTCCACCCGATGTTAGTCGTGACCGCATATTGACAGTGTCGTTTAGATCTGCGTGACCGTTTCATTACAGTTTCAAATTGAAGCGTACGATAGGCAGGTACATGTGTACCTGCGAACAGAAAAAACACTATAAATACGATTTTCCTCTTATTGTTGCGGATAATTCTGAATCCATAGACACTAAGTAAATAACTCAAACCGTAACATATGTGATTTGACTACCCCTGTGGAAAGAAATGTCCAAGTCAAAGTATTTAAATTTTCAAATAAATCATTTACAGGACTTTTGAATTGTCAAAGTCAAAAACATGAAGCTATTAATTGCACGTTCCAAAGCGTAGATACAGAAGAACGTGCAAGAATCTCCACGAACACTCTTTTAAACCATTTTATGTTTTCACAAAAATCCTGGTTACATTATCCTTGTTGCTTCTATACGTATGCAAGAACAATGTAAAAAAAAGACTAAAATCCACAGTAAAATAACATATAACAAAATCGGTTCATCCGTTTTTAAGAGCTCCAATGCCTCAGACCACACCAGAAGTATCAAGGGATTGGTTATGAAATGACAACTGTACGTTATGTAGTACAATGATATTGTATTACCCATACATTCCCAGAAATCGCCGACCATTAATTTCCTCGGTAAAACTCATGCATGAGGGTGATGAATGGGCTGTTTTTTGTCAAAAAGTCGTTTGTGTGTTAATCCGTGCTGTAACAACAGTTTGCCGAGCTAACAGGCCACACAGTCGGCTTGCTTGTTCAACGATCATAATACTGATAAGATACGCAGTAGAGTGATAAGCGAATGTTCCTAAATATGAATGTTATGATAATTAGACAGTTGAAGTGGTTGCTTGCCGTATTGTTCCCGGTTTCTTATCCCTAGAAGGAATCTAGAAGCCAAGATTAAAATTTGTTTGCCTCATTTTGCTAGGTATTCTGAGATTAAATTAGATTCATGAAAATGATTGTCCTACTAAACGCTACAGTAAAATAAGGTTAGGTTGTAAGGTAGGTTAGTAAAAAGTATGATAGAAGTAGCAAACATATTTTTTCATGAACTTAACCAGTGACTCGATTTAATGTCGATTATGTACAACCAATTTAGGTAGTTCTAGACGTTAAGAGATGCCGAATTGGCGTAGGTAGGTACTGCAGTTTTTGAGAAATGCGTTTAAAAAGTATCTGAACGTTCGTGCAATGCGTCACGTCGTCAACTCGTTCAACCCGGTTCGTGCTGAATGCAACGTGCTAATTCTGTCAACATTGTTTTAAGGATGACCCAGTAACCCAAATACGCTTTGATCTTCGCACTGCAGCAGATGCACCCAGTATCGTATGTCATTCATGACTAATAATATAATTTAGTTTTGCCTGCATAAACTGACCTCTACCATTCATGAGAAATGTACCTACACCTACGAAAGTTCTACTACTAAAGTTTGGCCAGGTTGGTACTCAGCATTCACTATGTATAGGGTTCCGAACACAAAGCACAACGGAAACCTAGTACTAAGCCTCCGCTGTTCGTACGTTTGGCTGTCAGCAGGCTGTCTCTCATGAACAGTATACAGGGAGAACACGTTGACTGTTGTTTTCAGTGTGTATTTCTATTTCCGCTATAACATAAAATAATTAAATTAAGAGCGTTTACGCCCTACGGCTTTTCATACAAACTTTCAAGTCCTTATTTTTCGAAATTAATGACCCGATTTTAATTAAACTACTATAGATACCTACGCTAGATATCCAGTAGTAGTATAGTTAGTAGAGAAAATTTTCGAAAAAGAGTTTAGAGGGAGAGAGAGCGATTTAAGTATTCTATAGAAAGTGAAAAATCACTCTATCTTTCCCCCTGAACTCTTTTTCGATAAAAATGTTCTCTACTAAGACTTGAAAGTTTGTATGAAATGCCGTAGGGCGTAAACGCTCTTAAATTAAAAATATAAGTTAAAGTACCTAATATAAAAAAAAGGAAATACGTTTATTCTGCCAGAAACGACGCACAAATAACACAAAACTAAAAGCAAAGAAAACATAAAAAAAAACAATCTTATCAACTACTAGATAACAAACACTAATCACCCCACCAACCCCCCCACTAATTGATACCCCATATTAGAAACTTGTTTTTTTTTGCAACCTTCTGCGTGGAACCCTTTGCGTGCGAGTCCTTTTATTTCTACTGACACGTAAAACTAACTAAGAAGTAAACCATGCAAGAACTTTACGCACTTGTAGCATTTTATTGCATCGTTACAAACAAGGATGCAATAAAATCGTAAAATGCAATAATTCACAAACAAGACGGATTGTTTACACTAAAACATTTAACACGGAATTGGAATCAGCTGTAACTGAAACATGAAATGTTCTTTTCATCTGCGGAACTACATACAATAATATTTGTAAATTCATCGCGCGCATGATTCCTAAGGAAACAGATATAATTGGAGCTATTATAAACAAACATTGACGTGGAGAATTAAAAGTTCCGTAGGTTTCCATTCATAGTTTTATAGAGTACTAGCACTTCGCCCGCGACTTCGTCCGCGCGGATTTAGTAGGTACTCCACAAACTTCAACGCCCCCTATAAAAGGTTAGTTTTGGAAAATTAAGCACAACGATTTTCATTAATTAATTAGCCATTTCTACTTATTCTATGTCTCAGGAAGCCCTCGACAATGTACCATTTAATTAGCGTATGCGGTCACATGACATTTCGAAATCATCTGTCAAACCTATACATTTTTGACGTATTGAAAATCGCGTACGCCACGCCACCGTTGACAGAATCTCTCTTGTCTCGAGCCCAGGTTCAGCGTAACTGTTCACCCCGTTCAACCCGTCAGGGTTTGATTATGCAAAAATTGTTAGGTACATCTGTTTCAATTATCCCGCTTTTAGTTTTTTCATAGCATTCCGACTTGAATTGAAAACATTTCAATGCCGTGGTGTTTCAACTTCATCGGACCAAGAATTGAATCCTCCCTATCTTTTTTGAAAATATTCTATAGCCTATGTCCATCTCCGATAATGTACGATTCTACGGGTGAAAGAATTTTTCAAATCGGTCCTGTAGTTTCGGAGCCTATTCATTTCAAACAAACAAACAAATCTTTCCTCTTTATAATATTGGTGTAGACGAGCAGAAACCAATGAGGGTTTTCTGAAATGTCAGGTCCATGTTCCTGTCAAAACGCTTAGGAATATTTGTCAACTTCATGAGGGCCAATGTTCGCATTCGCATGTCAGTTGCAATCTGTCAAAAAAGCCTTAATTTCCATACATTTGCGAATGCGAACGTTGCATTGGCACTCTGATCACGTCAAAATTTACATTTTAGTAGAGGACTTTACTCCAAAGTGGCGACAACTGCAGTGCGATTCTGTAAACATGTCGAAGTGAACACCCGGCCGGGGCGCACGACGGGTGAGTTGTCAAACCATACAAATAAGATGGAATGACAGCTCTATTGTCGTTCACTCCGCCTCGGTGAACACCGTGCACCGTAAGATGTCGACAGAATCGACCGGCTGATAGCATGAATTTTCCTGCAACCGCATTCATTCTAGGCATAGGCAGGTACCTACGTAGATGAAATTACCTCTTGGAAATGAGAATTTTTTTGACATAAGTCATTTTCTTTAATCAAAGACTACCTACAGTCGAGATCCCCCTTTCGTCTCGGACCGGCAAGATCTATCAGTCGCAGTTCGGCAAGGCCGTTCCGTTATCTCTGTAGCATTCGACACGTCACAGATAACACTGTTTTTAATTGACAACGACCATGTTTTCTTACTAAACATACGGGTGTTCTAGGGGCAACCGCTGAAGATGTTATAGATTAGACGTTACTAACGAGTTAACATTGAAACAGGCAAAAGCCCAATTTCTGTAATAATAAAAAAGGGCGAGTCGGACTCACACACGAAGGGTTCCTTACTATAAAATCCCTACCTGAAAAAAGTGCGTTATTTTATTTCTATTTTTTATTATAATTATTAAATTGTTGCTTGTTTGTCATCGTTTTTCGTTTGAGCTATTTTGTAGTGCGTGAATGTTGTTGTAGGTACTTAATTGTCAATTGACGAATTGTTTAACTGCTGTAATTTGTTGTATTGAATGAACGATAAACAGCTAATTATTTTGCATCACTTGAATTTAATGTTTGACGCTTCGATAATGTCTTTTCTTTTTTCGTAACGTGTGTAGATTGGCCGTGAATACTTACTACTGCAAGCAATCAATGTAATTGGATCGTAAACCCGCTAAACCATAGACACCTACAATATAGAAACACACTTTTGTTTGCACCTGTACTTTGGGGGATTTAATTTATTTATTTAGGGACAAAAAAACAGTTACATGTTAGGGTCAAAATAAAACTATAAGTAGAATAACAAATTGGCAAACACATAACCCACACCATTGTCCACGGATTAATATATATGAATAAATTGGAAACGGAAGAGAGTTCATCGTGTTAATTAATTTTAAATTTTATTGTGATAGAGTATTTTATAGCCAGATATTTATTTTTTTACTAGAAAGAGAAGATCTCTATGTCTATGTATCTATTAATGAATGCCAACGAACGCTGCAATTGACGTGGCACCTACTGGGCCCCAAAAAATCTAAGGAGTTGTTAGCCATCGACTCGAAAAGAAAGAAGTTACATAAAAGTGTGTTTTTCTATTGTAACTGCAACAAACATGAAGGCACACCTTCATAGGTAGGTACAAACATAGATACAAAACACTAAATGATCTATGGGTACCTACCTACAAACAAATAAAGTTGTAGGGTACTAAAAGCGTTGTTACATTAAATCTTTTTATTTACCACCACCACCACAGTCACAGTACACAAAGTTTTAAATAAATAAAATAAAAATATTCAGTAAGTAGGTAACTATGACTCGATCTTATCTTCTCTCATGATCAAAACAAACACAATTTAACATCACGTTAACCACTCCGCCATGTAAATAACAATAAAAGCATCGATTTATGTTCTCCTCCGTGATCGACAGTAAAAGAGAACAATTACAATTAATTGACTCGTAAACTATGCGGCACGTACACCTGTGTTTATTGTAGTACGTTTAACGAACTGCTTGATGTCTGGCATCTCTCAAACAGCCCACAATTCGCTATTTCGGCACCAGTTTCCTGAAAATATGTGCGGTATTAAACACCAAATTTTCTTAGTTTTTCTGCAGACTGCAGGGTGTGTGGTGAATGAATGAGTGGTGAATGGAGTGGTATAACATGCCAATCAAAGCGATCTTAAGGATGTCTGCAATGTAGGTACATTTAGTGCGTTTACTTCTCACAATAATAAACTTGCTTCAGCTTCAACAATACACACAACTCTTTTTACACAAGGACCTCGACGTTAGTTACGGTTCTGTTGCGATTTCGTTGTAAATTTATTAGTGGAATTGACCTGGGTTGCGGAATTTCTTCGAAAGAGTCTCAGCGGCCTTGGAACGAAAAGGGCATAAGGAGGAACCTGGATGGGTTGTAGTCGGTGAGAGTCTGACACTTCCTTCAACTCCACATAGAGCGGAAAAAGTCATTTGATGATTTCCCATGTTTAAAAAAAATGGGGCCCTCGAATAGTATGTGGTACTGTTTCTCCGCTTACTTCTTCTAAACAACGCAACGGATTTTGATACGGTTACGGTTACGACCTTTTCACTAATGGACAGAGCGTTAAACGAGGAAGGTTTGTGTACATATAATTTGCACCATGCAAAGCCGGAGCAGGTTGCTAGTTTTACCTAAATAAAATAACTAATCTTTAGGCTGCCCGCAGAAGCCAAAAAGCGGTAACTCAATGAAGATGAGTTTCGAGAAAAAAAAACGGATTTTCTAAAACATGATTTTCGTCACCTTTGTGGCATATGTTTTAAACGAGCTTCTGCCCGCTGCTTCGCCCACACGGGATGTCTATAAAAGTATCCCAGGGTCTAGGTTATATCTATGATAATTTCATTAAGTTCGGTTTAATGACTTAGGCGTGCAAACGTAAATCAAACAGAGTTACTTACGCATTCATCAACGACTAAGGATAGTATTTTTTTCAACGTTCCAATAAAGTTACGGGTGTTCTTACTTGCTAACCGATGTGGAAAGTTTCTAGCATTCCCATACAAAAACGAACTGAATTTCAGTAAATTTTGAGATACCGCTATTGTGGGCTGCCGACGGCAGTAGGAAAGATTAACAAATGGCAGCACTTGGTTATCAGTTTATCACAGTCAGATTGAATTCACTGCACAATTTAACATTAATCCCATAAAGAAATATAGGATAGCTTGCCAAGGATATTTGGCTAAGATTTGTATTTACCATGATGCATAATGTATTTCTGGAAGCTAGGAACTAATTTTAGTTCTAAATATGGCTCGTTAAATATCTAGATACTAAGTAGTAACAAATTCTCTGCATCTAAGATAAGTCTCCAACGTCTAGAAAACCCAGACAACTTTATTTAAATCTACCAACAGGACTGCTCGCAGAACAGATGGTCGATGGGGCCGAAAGGTTCTGGAGTGGCGACCGCGTACCGGAAGACGCAGCGTTGGAAGGCCTGGTCAGGCCAGGGCCTAACCACCAACTCTTAAAGCAATATTGCTTCCAGTGGGAAAGAGACCGAGCTATACTGCTTTAAGAGTTGGTGGTTTAGGCCCTGGACCGTTTGGGTGGGTGGGGAGAGTGGGTGCCTTTCGGCTGATAAGATGATGATGATAACCAACAGGATGCAGTATCTCCATACAATAAAATAGTAATACCTACCTAGATATACTTAGTAGTGAAAAAACAATTCAAAACTTTCAAGACAACATGTTTTCATGAACTTGAATGCAAAAGTAGATAAAAGCAATCGCTAAAATAAAAGTTACTTTGCTAAGATCATAAATCTACGGCAAACTAATGCAATGCATGCGGAGCTCGAATAGATAACAAACATTCCTTTTCGAAAACTATATATTACAATGAAAAATTGTTACTGTTATTCACCCTGGGCGGGAAGTCTCGACATAGTTAATGATCGCCTACCGACTGATTACGGTCGATAACTCCTAAAATCAATGATCTGAGGTCCTAGACAATGTGTAATTCAATTAGCGAAGGCGAATGTCGAAATGCCAAAATCACGTGACATTTCGATATCATCTGTCAATCCCATACATTTTTGACGTATTGACAATCGCCTTCGCCACGCAACCGTTGACAGAATGTCACTTGTCTAGAGCCCCTGATCTGAGGATCGCGTGAAGATGCGAAAGATAGAGTGATTTTAAGTTTTCTTTAGAAAGTGAAAAAACACTATCTTTCCCCCCCTGGACTCTTTTTCGAAAATGATCTCTACCAACTATTTAGACCTCGTTTCGTTTCGATTGGATATCTAGCGTAAGCATACCAAGTTTCATTTCAATCGGTTCATTCATTTCGAAAAATTATAAGGACGTGAAAGTTTGTATCAAATTCCGTACGGAGTAAACGCTCATAAACCATTTTCAAAACTATCTGTTCCAGTACCATCATTCTGAAAATCCCACACGCATTAGGTATCATGAAGAAAACACTAACATAAATTAAATAGCAAAATCGTAATATACGGTCTAGTGTTGGAAAACGTGTGTTTTCCAACACAATATCTCATATCCTATTTGATTACCTTAGTTCTATTAATATCTATTGTATTGTAATGTTCTATTGACCAAGTCCTTGATTCTTACACCTACGCTGTATTTCTATGAATGTATGGACAAACTAACGAGCAAATAACGTATGATGGTGTGACTCACGAAATTTCTGATTAAGTTTCAATTTGTCGTCTAAAGATGATGAAAAGGGTAGGCGGCATCAAGAGATACTTTTTTGTGACTGATTGCTATAATTAGTACCTACTTGTCGGTCAGGAATTCTATACAGGCTTATTTTTAATGAACAGCCATTTTTTGTCCAGGCAACAGGTGTCAATCAGACATGACATATGCAAAATACACACCCGAAAAGAAGTAACTGTTCAGTACATTTTACCCTTGCAAAACTTGGCACACACAGCTGATTTCTTTTTCGGAAAGTTTGACTGGTCATTGAAAATAACCATTTTTTTTTTTTTTTTTTACGGGGGGAAATCCTCATGGATGTCCTCCGCCCTGGGGCGGGCGGAGGGGTCTGTCAGACTCTTACTGACTAAAACCACCCCGGTGTTCCATCTTCCACCTACGCCGGGGATCGCGGGAACGAATAACCATAGTCTATATTTTGCTCTACGTTGGTTCTTCAACAATGCTTTAAAAAAAATCCCCAATGGTCCTTGTACTATCCAAAATACGAGCCAGTATTGGGCCAGGCTGACATGCTCAGATTATATCAAGCGTTTTATCTTAGCGGTTCCTCTGAAAGAAAGTTTTCTTCCTTTTGAAAATGGAATGGTCACACATCCACTGACCGACCTCGGCAAGCGTTGCTTAACCTTGAAGATCGACCCCAGCGGCAGTTATTATTCCTTCAACCTTCAATAACGCAATATCTCCATTGTTGCAGGCAGCAGAGAGGCAGCATACCACGTGATGAGCGAAAGCGTCTCGGTGGTGTTGCACCAGACCAACATCACGAGGCTCACGGCTAAAGCCATCCATGCTGCTGGCTACCATCTGCATAAAGTTGAGCATCTGTAAGTATAATCCTTCGCCACAGTCTTAGTTACTGTGCTGTTTTTATATTATTATTTGCACGCGTGTGTCCACAATCTCACCTGATGGAAAGCGATGATGGAGCACGCTTGCCAAGAAGTAACACGTAACACACAACACACTTTTGACTGACTTCAAGACCATCAAAAACTATCAGGCAAGAAACACAGATTCCGGCAGGGAATTCCATTCTGTAGCTGTACGGACAATGATAGAATTTCCAACTGTCAAAGTGCATATTTTGATACCATACAACAACCTACTCGTAACTGGTCAGAAATGCAACGCGAGTAGCGAAATTAACAAAATTAGAGAGTATCTCAACTTATTTATATGCTGTTATTGGCTTAACCTTTGATGAACATCAGGACTTGTTTTATTTGTAGCATGGAACTTCTAAGTTGTAAAGATATAAGAGTTTCCGTCTCATCAGTCATTTTGAACTGTGCTTTTTTTCATATCTTTCTATTCAATATTTACCTTATCACTGAAATCAGGTTCCTTGCGTTATCTTTTTTGCTGCCGCTGTCTGTTCATTAACAAGGAAGCGTAGGTAATTGATTGACGCTAATGCGGTGGTGGATACAATCACAAGAATGTCATCGTTATCAATAATCTCCTACTGGCATGCGTTACTTCTGTCTGTTACCAAATCGACATAGAAACATATTTTACGAGCGCTATTTTTGGTTTCAGATCAATAATGGATGCGCCGAAACTGGATCACATTGCCGTCGAAGATCTGACTAAGATGCCTAATCTCAAATCTTTGTGAGTATCTATTTTTGATATGAGATATAAAACTAGTTTGTTGACTTGTAGCATTATTTAAAATTTTCTGATGATAGATTCTGAAACATATTTTTCCGGTTCATAAATATTGAGGTTTGAATTCATTTAAAGGATACTTTACTTATCCTATGATCACTACTTTTTTTCTCATGGGAAAGGCAATTACTACAGAACGAAAAATATAGTCTAAACTTGAATAGTTCAATCTTCTTACTAATCCTCAACTTGAAGTAAAAAACTAATAGTAGATCAAAGTTGTTGATGAGCCCATGGATGGATCAGCAGTGGTACAGTAGCCGATGTACCTCGTAGGCCCTGACAACGGCTTGGAGAAATGGTCAAAAACTACCATAACAACGGACAAGTTTGGTGTCTCTCTGCTCTCTTAGTATCAAAAGCTATGGCTTTTGATACTAACTTTGCCAAGATACACTGTTATGATTTATGAATCATAACAGTGTATCTTGGCAAAGTACCAGAAACCTGACCCGTAGCGTCGTAGTATCGTTGGGTGGTTGAGCGTCAACACAACGCAAACAACCTCCCACACGGTTTAAAACTTTCGTGACGCAAGAACTGAGTGAACTGCACCCAACGAGGGTAAACAAACAAATAGTAAAGGTAGAAATTGTTGTTGTAAGGTTGTGAGCGGCTCGTGGCTAAATAAAAACAGCCGTACCGCACGTATGGACTCGAAACGTGGTCGCTCACAATGGGCCTCATCAGAAGGCTTAAAGTCACCCAAAGGGCAATGGAGAGGGCAATGCTCGGAGTTTCCTTGCGTGATCGAATCAGGAATGATGATATCCGCAAGAGAACCAAGGTTACCGACATAGCCCGAAGGATCGCCAAATTGAAGTGGCAGTGGGCGGGGCACATTGCTCGCAGAACAGATGGTCGATGGGGCCGAAAAGTTTTGGAGTGGCGACCGCGTACCGGAAGACGCAGCGTTGGAAGGCCTCCCACAAGGTGGACCGATGACCTGGTGAGGGTCGCGGGTAACCGATGGATGCGAGACGCACAGGACCGGTTGCTGTGGCGACGCTTGGGGGAGGCCTATGTCCAGCAGTGGACGTCTTTCAGCTGATATGATGATGATGATGATGTACCGCACGGGTCGATCTTCAGGGTTAGGCAACGTTTACCGAGGTCGGTCAGTGCATGGTTAACTATCTTTACTTACCGAGACTCCTCCGTGCCTGGAAGCACGTTAAGCTGTTGTTGGTCCCGACTGTTATTTATAGATCTTTGGCAGTCGATACGGATTGCCAAAAATCTAACACCAGTCTTACCAAGAAGTACCATGTTACTCGATCAGATATATACTGGGTTGTGTGGTGGGCAGACAGGCAGTCGCTCCACGTAAAATACTGGTATTCAGTTGAATCCGGTTTGACTGGAAGCCGACCAATATAGTTGGCAAAAAGGCTAGGCAGATCCTTGCCTTTTCATTATCGTACAAACGAAAACTTTAAAAGGTCGGGAAATGAATTCCCCTCTACATATTCCTCAGTGCAGGTACAACAAGCTTTTCCGTGGTTTCCCTCTGTTGATCTTGAGAATATTCATATATGTAGCCTTAAAGTTAAGCACAAGGATGTGTAGATCGTTATCGATAAACATAGTGGACTGATGCCTGATGTTTAGATGCTCGTGACTTCCATGAAACATTTGGAGTACCTACCTATCTGTTTATAGATGATTTGGATCCTATAAAATTGCTCTCGAGTCTAGCACAAAGTTTCTCAAAGGTGAAAACTTTTGTTAGTTGTATACCCCATCAATGCCTTTTCTTAGATTTCTGTGATCATCGATAATATTGTCTTTCTCCAGGTTTATAACGCAAGCCCCGAGGTTACACCGAGTAGCGCCTCTACCTCCGCTACCTGAGCTGCGCACATTGTACGTATGTATTTTATTTTATTATTGTTTTGTTTATGACAATAACCAGCCATGACTCATGCCACGTTTTCTTAAACCAGTTTTATTAATATTTATTTATGTGCTGTACCTGTTCATTAAACATGTATGTAGATTATTGATCGTTTGAATGATCGAATCTGCAATAAGGCTGGCTTATCTGCTTGATAGCGGCTTTGTTCAAGGGCTGTCCATATATTCATGAAACAAAATTACTAAGGCAGTCTTAATACTTTCCATTATTATTTAATAAAGGCATGATAAAACAGGACATTTTTGATGGGGTTTTAATTTTCAAATAAACCGTTGTCTCCCCGATCATGTTCCCTACGTTATTTCTTAATTTGACAGCATCATCACAACGTCTGGGCTGGTGGAGGTGCCCAACCTGAGCCATGTGCACGATAACAAGAAGGATAACAACTCGCTCGCCTACCTCCAAGCTATGTGAGTTTCCACTACCGACACTTTCCAACAATGCCTTTGAACACCAGTTCTGGGTAGTGTCACCTCTAAAATATAGCCCTTCTACATTACATTTAAGTTGATGACCTGACGCATAAGAGACAGCAATATTACGACGCGACGTGATTATCACGAAGTTAATGTGATTTTGAATCAAGTAGTTGATGATATTCGGAGGTGCATTCTGATCACATATCCTGTTGCATTCTGTTGTCTGACCTGTAAGATTTCACCTCTATAGTACATATAAAACCTTAAATATAATACTTTTAAATGTGTTCTACATATTTTTTTTTTTTTTTTACTTTCTCAGAGATCTAGAAGGCAACCATATAAAGCGACTGTCACCGCACGCCCTGCGCGTGAGAGCCGATCAAGTGTAAGTCCCTAGGTACATACACATGTGCTATTTTATTTTGTTGATTTGGTTTTTCGCCTTATTTGCAACACTTTAGTGTAAGTACCTAACGTGAGCCTCATAGAAACAGACCCTTCGTAGGATCATCGTAGACACATCGTAGACTCATCACGATACATCAAAGGCACATCGTAGACCATTTTGGACACAACATTGATTCTTTTAAGACTCTTAGTAGACACATCGTAGACTCATCATTGATCCATCGAAGGCACATCGTAGACTATTTGGGACACAACATTGATTCTTCTAAGACTCTTAGTAGACACATCGTAGACTCATCATTGATCCATCGAAGGCACATTGTAGACCATTTTGGACGCAACATTAATTCTTTTAAGACTCTTAGTAGACACATCGTAGACTCATCATTGATCCATCGAAGGCACATCGTAGACTATTTGGGACACAACATTGATTCTTCTAAGACTCTTAGTAGACACATCGTAGACTCATCATTGATCCATCGAAGGCACATCGTAGACTATTTTGGACACAACATTGATTCTTCTAAGACTCTTAGTAGACACATCGTAGACTCATCATTGATCCATCGAAGGCACATCGTAGACTATTTGGGACACAACATTGATTCTTCTAAGACTCTTAGTAGACACATCGTAGACTCATCATTGATCCATCGAAGGCACATCGTAGACTATTTTGGACGCAATATTGATTCTTCTAAGACTCTTAGTAGACACATCGTAGATCATCGAAGGCACATCGTAGACCACTTTGGACGCATCATTAATCCTTCTGGGACCCTTCGTAGACCATCTTAGACGCTTCACTGATATTTCGTAGACCTTTCGTAGCCACATTTCAGAGACCCGTCACAGACGCATCTTAGAGCTTTCGTAGACCAATCGTAGACGCATCGTCGATCCTACGCTTTACCCTAGTTCATCATTGATCAAATTAAAGCTTTCGTAGACTCGTCGTAGTCCCTTTAGCTATAGAAATAGAATCATAAATACTTTTCTAACGTGAACAAAGCTATAAAACAAAGCCAACTATTTCCATATTTATCTCCTGGAGTATCTTGGCAAATAGCCGCATGCTTATCCTGCGCTATCTCTAATCTAGTCTTAATTAGTTTGCTCAAGTAATTGCAACCATAAGTGAAAATTGTTATCTTTATTGCGGCAGCAACTAGGTACGAGAAAAAGTCGATTAGGCACCTACATATATTCTTAGGTATACGAGTATGTTGCGGAATAAATTGTGAAGGAACACTGTTGTTGGGTTTCAGTCAGTAAGAGTCTTGACACTTCTTGGGAGCTCTGCCCAAAGTAGGAGAAGTCATTTCATTTTTGTAGATAATCAAATTGTAAATTTACTCGATCAGGATAAACGGGGACCCCCAAACTAGACGTAATCTGTTTCTCATAAATTCAGTGGCTATATTGAATCATTATTTTAAGTTAGTGCGCTAAAATTAGTTAGCGAAACTCCGACGCGTAGTTTTTCGATAATTTTTCATATTTCAAGTAACTACACACTACCACTGCCACTGGGCACACTACCACAGTTTTTTTGTTAATTTGATCTTGTAGAAATGATGAATTAGTTTTTAATTAAGTAAGTACCAAGTATTAGAACTTTACACTCTTGGATTTATGTGCTAAATACCTACCACTAACCGATGATTTTAGGATGTCATCCTATTTGACGACACGGTTGGCGCAGTGGTTGAGCGGTCGACTGCTGCGCTGCGTGTCACGGGTTCGATTCCCGCACGGAACAAATATTTGTATGGCCTACAGATAGTTGTTCCGGGTCTGGCTGTTTGTGTATGTGAGTTTATATGTTTGTGAACGCACCCACGATACAGGAGAAATTCCTAGTGTGGGGCAAAGTTTTTTAAAAGCCAGTTTTTTTTTTTTTTAAAAGCATTTTATTTTTAGACGTAACAAAATTGATTTAACGTGTCGTATGAAATCGTATCTAAAGTAGGTATTTCTACCTACCCACTATCAATGTTTCGTTGTAAAGTGTATAACTCAAATGACTATTCTGGCCCATTGCCAAATCAATTAATTTCACTCAGTTAGTGATGGTAGTCAAACAATTTTTCTTTTTGTCTATAGGTCCTTAAACTACAACTTACTCGAAGAAGTGCCCGCCTTCGCGTTCAAAAACGCACAGATTTCTAAACTGTAAGTTGAATTAGTTTCGTTTGAAAACACGATAGTTGAAGACACGTACTTACCTACCTTGAAAACTAATTTTTTGATGGACGATATTTCTGTTTTCAGGAGTTTCAGAGGAAACACAAAACTGAAACACATAGATGAAAATGCCTTCGCTTCGAATCTGCTCCTCCGACAATTGTAAGTTCTTCTTATCACTTGTTCTTTAAATCTAGGGTCTCGTAGGTGCTATGAAAACGCGTGAAAGCAGAATCGAACTGAAAGAACTGTTGAAATCCAAAGAAGGAAAAACACTATAGGCACGCATTGCATGCCTGCAGGTTCAAATGTATGAAAAAAGAACTTTCAAAGTCTATCGATCAATTCCAAATTTATACAAAGTGTAATAGAATAAACGCAATACCTCATAAGGGCTCATTATAAACAACTTTTACTATGAGACCAACTCCGAAATTGCGAAAAAAAAAATGAGTTGTTCAGTACATTTCGTCGGGTTATGCGCACAGGAATGTATAGGGCTGTCGACTTTTCTTTCGCGATTTCAGTGTTGGTCCCTTAGTGAAAGTTGTTCGTTAATTCTGTTACAAGTTGTATACATTTATTTATTTATTTAAACTTTATGTACAATAGTGGTACATGGGCGGACTTAATGCAACAAGGCATTCTCTACCAGTCAACCTTACAACCAACATATAAGTATGCAGTATCTCTTGTAACAGCCAAAGATTGTGTCGAAGCAAGATTATTGAAAAGATAAATGAATCAATTGTTTCAGAGATTTAAGTAACACCGCCATTACCTCCCTGCCGACCGCAGGCCTACAAAACTTGGAAACACTTAGAATAGAGAAGACACCTTCACTGAAATACATCCCATCGATTTACGAATTTCAGGTGAGCTATTCACATAACCAAACAAACTTTTAGGATGCATGAAGGAGCCTCTCCTCGTGTAGCGCAATTTATTCCATGAGGCGCTCAACGGAACCTCTCGCTCGGCACATCCTACAGTCTCACCCAACACCTTACAAGACTGGCCAATCCTTCCCATGCGGTGGTAGCGCCTGGTCGCAACCACCCTCCCACCGGAGTCCGGCGTCAAGCAGCCTGCTGTTTCGTCGACTCGTGGGAGTATTAGTGCCTCAAGGCAAGGGCTCACTCGCTCCATCATAGACCTCATCCATCGCTTTCCATCAGGCGTGATAGAGATCAAAAGCTAGCCCATTCCGCAATAAAAAAAATCTTATCGTATTAATAATTAATTTATTAGTCAATGCTGCCGCCTTGTGTACCTCGTTGCCTAAACAGGCACGCACCTCTTTACCGGTAGTCGGTCTAGAGGGTGCGTCAGGAAGCTACGGCTAGGGGCTATTAGCCAACCCTTACTTCCTGTCGTATCTCTTTATTTAATAAAAGCTTGTTGTAAATATATAGGATGGCATTTTTTGAGTGGGTAGGTTTTAGCAAAGTTAACACTAAAAAACTTTTTTACAAAAGAAGCCGTCTTCCAAATAAAAACCACTACAAAATATAATATATATGACGCAGCCAACTAGCTTATCAGCCGTTTCATTAAAAGCCTAGCCTTTTCATTGAACTGTGCCGTCATAAGTCACATGGGCAAGTCTAAACGATATTGAACAAAAAATGTCACTTAGGTCGCTGAAAAATTGGCGCATTTAAACGAAAAGGTTAGACAAACAATTAAACGGCTGATTAAGCTGCGACATATATATTTTTAAAAACTATAGGTTTGTTAGACAGAATCCAAATTTTTACGAAGAAATTAACATACTTACATAAGTACTTAATTTTTTTTTTAAATACAACCGAATTGAGAACCTCATCCTTTTTTTGAAGTCGGTTAAAAGCATCCTAATTGATAACCTCGTCGTTTTGAAGTCGGTTAAAAAAGCACATTACATTTTATTTTATTTTACTCAACGCATATCAAATTCTTCACTGACTTCGTTAGGTTGTAGATTACTATAGAAAACTGGATTTCTTTGGGGGAAAGCCCCCCCTTAAGCCCCTTAGCCCCCTGCCGCCATCCACCAGTGTATTCTATCTATCTATTCTATGTGTTTCTACCCCAGAGTCTTCAAAAAGCGTACCTGACCCATCACTTCCATTGCTGCGCGTTCCGCTTCCCCGAGCGACACAACCCGACGCGACACAAACTGTTCGAGACACAAGTGGCTCTTATGCAAGCGGTAAGACTATCAGACTGTTTACTACTTCAGTGAACTTCTTGAGTGTCTACCTGAAGTGCTTGATGATATGTATGTAGGTACGTCAGACTTGTACTTGTATAGAGTGGCAACACTACGATAGCTGCAACAACTTCGAGATTGATCCAAGATCAGAAAACCTTCGCGCCGTTAATCATGTAAACCAATCAATCTACGTAGCCTTTTCCCAATTTATTGGAGTCGACTTACGGTCTTTTAACCGAACGAAACCAAAATTGTCCAAAAATCATATTTTTGTCATCATAAACTTTTCAATATCCCACATTTTTGTTCAGAAATGCGCGAACGGCGGTCAGCAGAGAACTCCGCGGTTCCGAAAGCGGAGATCGTTGGAGCCGATCAAGAGCCTGCCGCCCCAGAACAACTCGAATATCACCGCGTAAGTTTTTAGCACAGTTGTTAGTTATTTGCACAAAAAATACTTACAAAAAATGTCCCAAATAATGTTTAAAGAAAAAAGAAAAGAAACCTTTGGTCAAAAAATTTAGACCTGTTTATACTTACTTGAAAGTTCTAAACCAAGTTATCAAAGGATTCAAGAGCTTTTTAAAGACGGACTGGGGATAGTTTCAGAAAAAGGTACATGAGGTAGTAACTTTGTGCCACAAGAAAGTAAAGAACAAGATGAACATCAGCATCCTCTGACGCAGAAACATGAAACTTGTAACCACTAGCTCTAGTCAACCGAACAAACAAATCGTTACTCAAAATGTATCCCCTCTTCCCAGAGACTCCTTAGAAGACGACGTCTCCACAGCCACGACGAGCGAGGAGTACGACGCCAACATGATGGACGAGTATTTCTCCGACTCCGGCAGCTGGGAGGACGAGGACGACCAGGGCGAGTTCCATGAGCCCGTCAACAACAGTCTCGGGGTCGGCTTCGCCATCGTGTCCGCGGAGTGCGGGAACTTTAGTATTAGGTAGGTATCATGAGGTATACAGATAGTCTCCTATAACCTGGACTGACAGCTGGGGGGACGAGGACGACCAGGGCGAGTTCCACGAGCCCATCAACAGTTTCGGGGTCGGCTTAGCCATCGTGTCCGCGGAGTGCGGGAACTTTAGTATTAGGTATGGGTTTCATGAGTTATACAGATAAAGCCAAAGCGAAGATGGCGGGACAAGCTAGATACCAACCGAAAGGATTGGCCCGACATAGCAAATGACAGCAGAGTTGTGTAGAAAACGGAGAGCGAGACGTTTGCCCAGCAGTGGAACAAAATAGGCTAAATAGATAGATAGATTTCGAACGCATCGGTCGAGCTATATCGAGATATAAATCATTCGATATCCATGAGTAACCTAACAACAATGTAGGTAGGTACTTCTATTTCTTGAAAAAGTGTTCCGACTTGGCCCGGACTATCGATATTCAAAATCCCCGCATAATGCCAATTTGAAAAAGATTCCCCGCAGTTTGGGGAATTCCCCACACGTTGTACGAAAACTGTCAGTGTCGTTCTTAGACTGTTTCACAATTTTGCCACTACAGGCGCTAAGTAGAATCGTTGCATCGCCAATAGGTGAACTCCAAGGGAACGTTTTGGGACCCTAACATTTTTGAATAAGTAATCCTTACTTTTGGGAAAGCACACCTTTATGCAAAATTCTACAATATTATGCGTCCGTCTTTCTTATTCGATTGTATTTTTTCCAGCCCAAGAAAAGTGGAATGCACACCCGCACCAGACGCGCTCAACCCTTGCGAAGACGTGATGGGCTGGTCGTGGCTCCGCGCAAGTGTGTGGTTCGTCATCGCCGCAGCAGTTGTCGGCAACGTTGCCGTTCTTCTCGTCTTACTTACCAACCATACGGAAATCACCGTCCCGAGGTTCCTCATGTGTCACCTCGCGTTCTCCGACCTCTGCACTGGACTCTACCTCTTCATGCTAGCAGTGGTAGACCTCAGGTCTTACGGAGAGTTCTTCAACTATGCGTACGACTGGCAGTACGGCGTTGGCTGCAAGATCGCTGGCTTCCTTTCAGTATTTTCAGGACAGCTATCCGTCATTACCCTTACCATCGTAACGTTGGAGCGCTGGTTCGCGATAACGTATGCGATTTATTTAGAAAGAAGGATCTCTTTGTCAGCCGCGGCGAAGATAATGATGGGCGGTTGGTTATACTCCTTTTTAATGGCCGGCTTGCCGCTGATCGGTGTATCAGACTATTCTTCTACCTCAATATGTTTGCCGGTTGAGAGCAAGGATGTGGGAGATGCCGTGTACCAAGGAGCCATATTCATGGTGAGCGCACTAGCTTGGGTTACTATTGTAGTGTGCTACGTGCAGATATACAGGTCCTTGGGAGGAGGGGAGAGCTATGGCGGGAGGGGTGCAGCCGCAGCGGCGGAAAGAAGGATCGCGAACAAAATGGCGCTCCTCATCGGAACAGATCTACTCTGCTGGGCGCCAGTAGCCTTCTTCGGAATCACAGCGCTAGCAGGCGTTCCTCTAGTCGACGTCAGTCACGGGAAAGTGCTCCTAGTATTCTTCTACCCTCTAAACGCTTGTGCGAATCCATTCTTGTACGCGATTTTAACGAAACAGTACAGAAGAGACTTTATAACGTTGATCGCAAGAACAGGACACTGTAATTGGCTGGTTGAGAAGTACAAGCTGGCCGCCACGCCCCCTCCCACCGCGCACACCAACCCGTCGGCGCCGGCGCAGCTGATGCCGCTGGTGGACTCCGTCACATACCAGCGGACTCAGTCGCAGTACTCCCAGTGCAAAGACAGTAGTGAAGTAACGCTTTAAGTGTTAGCTGTAAGCTAGGTTATGTTGACATTATTATATGGTTATTTATTTTTTATTTGGTGTTTCTTTTGTCCTATCAAATAATATAATACAGAAATGTAGGTACTGTAAGTTGACAACATATGAAGCAGAAGACCGAGCTTTGTGACCAATGAAGAAGAAATCTTATTACCCATCCACAGTGTTAAGTATACAATTGAATAGAGATGTGGAATTTATATGAATAAATGCACTATATTTTTTGTTGCATGTTGCATCTCTTTTTCTTCAACCTGCCCCATGCTCCTAGGAATTGTGGTTATTGTTTTGCTTAAAGGTATTAGAGAACAGTGGACAATCCAAACAAAACAAATAAAACTTACTCAAAAATCAGTCTATATTAAATTTATTTACAACCCCTCAACTCAAGAACAACTGCTCATGTTCTTCCAACTCACTCAACACTTTACTATCGATGTACTCCACCACCAGTTTATCTCCCTCTAACAAAACCTCTGCTTTCATCAGCTCTGATACTTCAGCACCCATCTTTATTGGACTTATGCAATAACTATCAAGTTGTCTAAACAACCGAAGCTTCACAGAACTAATTTTGTTGTTATCATTCCTTATATTACAAGAGTCACAAATACTGTCTATAGAACGACCCAGACTCCATTTTGAACTGATAAAAACTGGGACCGTATCTTTCAAATCCGGATCCAAAGTCAGGGATTCAAACTTCGTGATGTTATCCTCTTCTTGTATGATTTTTATTGGTTTCGGTTCCATGTTTAAAGGTTTCTTGATGGCAAAATATACTCTGTCAGATGGTGCAATGGATTTAGGCCCAATTGCCTTTTGTTTTATTCTCATTAGGTGTATTTTTGAGGCTGTTTTCACCTTTGCTGATGATTGAAGGGCCTTGCGGATGTTTTCTGTGATCTGTAATGAGTAAATTATAGAATCTCAAATATCTACTGCAAAAAAAAACATAATAATAATTAAATGTGGGTAGTAAGGTCTAACGACTCCACACACCCTAGTGTCAGGGTTTTGGAGAATTAAAACAGAAAATAAGCTCAGTAATTAACATACCTTTTCTTGTAAATGTTTATTGGCCTCTCTAAACTGCCTCTTTGGAGCTTCAAACTGTTCTATCTTGGCAGCCATAGTTTCATCATCAATTTCTGGGCAAGTGCTGCAAAATCAAAGTTTTAATGAAAAAATGCTCATGCTTGATTGATTGCATACCTACCTACTTATTAATAAAAAAAATAAGAATACAGAATACTTACGGGTGAAACCTATGTTCAATACAATAATGTTTACAACACTTAGAACACAACATTTCATGTAGGTTTCCTTTCCTACATCCTTTCTCTGAACACCTGAATATCTGGTCATCATTTTTAAGGTTAACTTCCTTGGGTTTTGGCGCCAATTCACATTCGCCCGACAAGCAATGTTCGTTGAAATGTTCCCGGCAGCATACCTTACCACATTTGCATTGGAGAGGAAGAAAATCAGTTTGGTTACAGTTTTGATACTGGCAGTGTTCACCAAGTGTAGGGAACTCCATCTTTTCAACTAGTTCTTGTCTTTCAAACTTGTGAAATGGAAACACTATTAGAAACGTTTTCTTTTGCAGAATTATTGTCGTTCTTGCAATGATAAACATAAAACACAAATAATGTCAAATAACCTCAAGCTGCGTTCCATATAAAATTCTAATACCTAATCGAAATCATACATTTCAAATTGACAACAGGATGGCATTATATTATTATGTGATGAGGGTAAAGGATAGCACTCGTAAATGCTATAGATGCATAAAAATCTGCAGCCAGCACAATATGTCATTGTCATTTTCGCAAATGGCAGTCATTTTGATCGTTCAGAAATAGGGGTATTACAGCAAAGTTCTGCCGCCAGAGTGCAGCAATAGCGCAATAGTCGTTCAAAGCGGGAAATTGCAAAATATTATTATAATTTGAGTTTTAGTTAAGGATACAATAATGCATCATGCACATGTAAGAATGAAGGGAATCATTCATTTCCGCGAAACAAAAAATATGGGGTTTTTTTAAGTAAGTAAGTTTTTTTATTTGCTAAAAATGTGGGAAAAAGATGTTACAATATGTTTTTGGTGCAAGACACATTTCGCCATAATATGATAGCATATACCAATATAATTTTTTAAATTACATTGGTCATTGTTTTTACTTATTTTTACACAGTTTGTATAAAAATGATAGAAATTGAACAGTTCTTATTACTATTCCGACATCAATAAAGTTATGTGCCCGAGTAGGTATACATCTCCTAAACAGTTCAATTTAATTTGGTCGGGTTATACAGGGTTATACGCGGAGAATTAGTATGGTGAGTAATGAAAACTGATTTTTCATAAAATTCAACACTTAAAAATACGAATTTTGGTCACTATGATTTCTTTAGAAGTACCTAGGTACTAATTTTTGCATAAATTTGAGGAGAAATTACAGTTTTTAATAGGAAAATCTTGAAATGAAAGTTTAACACCGTGACTACCGCCACCCCACCAATGGCATGGTATATCTCGTAAACTACTGGAGCACAATTTTTTATGTTTGGGTACTAATTCTATCTAGCAAGGTACTATTTTTCTATGCAGGTTCGAGAAAAGCGACAAGCTTCTGAAACTTGGAATCGACATTCAAAGTCGTAGTCCTGCTGAACGACCGCACGAAAGTTATCATCGTTGATTTCTCGGTAAATGCAAATGTTTCAGTTCTGTTTTTCACGAAATGAACCACATTTAAGGGTTCTAATTATATGTATACCTAAAATAGCTGTGTAGCATGCTCCCTTTTTCTGTGCTCATGGTGGTCCTGCTAAAAGGAGCGTGACTACCGCCGGACCACCTTCAAAGTCGATTTTCTAAAAAAATAACTGAGATACCAATTTTGTTGTTCGAGTACCAATTAGTACCAATTCAGTACTAATTATTCACCAAATATGGAAGCGATTGGGGTTCGTGGTCATTATCGATCGATGTCATTCTTGACTGTGCCTTTATTTCGTAGCAATGAAGGAGGCTATATGCCTAGTCCTCTGACGCGCGATTGACCAACCATACTCGATATCTTCTGCATAACCAGTTGATTCGATACAATCATTAGCTGCTGTTAGGTAATTTTGTTGATTCCAGGTGATTATTAATAGAAAAATATAGAAATAATACACATTTTAATGTAAGCATAATTTATTGCAATAAAAGAAATAAATAGGTAAAAGACATTTCACTTAGAAAAAATACCACATGTTGGTGTCACTTGACTCAATTCTTGTTATCTAAAGGGGGTACAGACAAAAACGCATTTTTTACATCAAGAGGTACAAGATTGCTAACTACTGGTCCTTACTGGTAGTTAAAATTACTGGAGGGTTCTAAACTTTGAACTTTATACTTAACTAAATCTATTGTAGGTATAAAAAGTTTGCGCTGTATTCTTAGAGACTCACGAGGTAGGTACGCCTGCTGTACTGTATCTTACTTCATATTGGTTTTACACAGTGCCAAATCCATTTACAACCAACTTTTTAATTTTTTGCCATTCTTACATTACTAGCTTATTTATAAAATATAAATAATTCGATGAAATTGCCTTCATCACTAGCATTAATTTGAAAACACTATCAATTTGACAATGCCATTATTTGCTAAATGGGTCTTGTTACTGCCACCACTAAAGACACCTGACAGTACAGAAAGGATAGCGCTATACCTGTATAGCTCCATCTCTTTTACGCACATGGACGTCAAAGTCATTTGTCACTTTGACACATTCCGATGGCACTGTGTGTGTACTTTTAAGCTTGTCAGTCCTACATGAGCTTCAAGGTTTCCATCGCAGCCTGTAACCTCTCGATCTCGCCCTGCGACTGCGCTAGTTTTTCAGAGTTAGTCTTTTGTACTTCAGCGGGTACTTTAGTAGAGTAGTCGTCAGCAGCCATGGCTTGCTGCAGCTTGGTAATCGTTTGGGAGAGCACTTCTTTCTTCTTTTCTAACTTGGTTAGCTCTTTTTGAGGGTCGATCAGGCCCTGTGGAAAAGGAAAGGATTTGTCAACTGTTGTTATTTCACAGTTATGTTATATTCTGGCAATACCGAAAATTATTAATGTTTTGTTGCTGGCAATTAGTTGGGGTCCACACATATAATGCCTAAAAAAATTAAGTTCGCCCGTGTACAGCTCGCGTCAAATAACTTTGCCCCTCTGAAGTTAGCCATTTGCAAAGATCGCGCAGGTGCAGTCACGTAGAAAAGTGTTTGAACAAAATAAATATATATTTTTAAAAGATAGGTAACGTACTTTTGAACTCAGGTGAATTGAAAGAAAGAAAACTTGTTTATTTGGCACAACAAGTGCACACAACAATAACACGACTAATAACAAAAACAAATAACAACACGTACAATAATGCAACACTTGTGGCATCGAATGTCTATCGTACGGAGCAAGCGGGACGCAAGCATGCATCGAACGTAAACGAGCGACTTAGACATAAAATCGCGCCGCCATAGTCCCCGCCCCCATGTCTTGCGCATGCGCAGTTGCAGTTTTGTTCGTAATTTTGACTACTACGCCGCCACTCGTAGTCAACTTCAGAGGGGCACAGTTGTTTGACGCGAACTGTAGGTAACTAAGCAGCTAGTTACATACTTATATGCAAAATACTGTCGTAATGTAATGATACATACCTTCAACACAAGATGCACTTCAATCTTATCGGAAACCGTCAGTATGGAGCATCCAATTGGAGGCTTTTCATCTGACAGCTCACTGTTTGCCAGCGACTGCAAACTCCTGAACAGACCCTTCAGGGCGTCCACCTGTAATGAACACACGAGTATACAGCATACATGTAAAAATAATATATTGGAAAAAGTGTTTTAAGAACTTTACTTAAAGTACAGTTTGCGATTAAACAAAATTTTATTTACGACTTTTAAAAAAGTAAAAGTCATTCAAAAATCAACGTTATTTACGGTGCCATAAAGTCGATATTTGTTTTAGTGGAAATAACATTAACCGGTAACAAGAATTGTAATAGATTTTACGGGTGAAATTAAATTAAGTGGTGAAACTTCATTTTGATACATTTGGTATCGATCCCAGTCGACTAACACCAAGACATGGTGACGGTTTTAAGTGACTCTCTTCTAATTTCATGTTCAAAAAGTGTTGATTCTCAGCCTCATTTGACAGTCGTAAATAACAGTAAAACAAAACTCGCTTTGTATCATTATACCTTCAAATCCTCAGCAATGATGAGGTGGGCTGTGGTTTTCTGCTTGTTTGTCAAGTTATACTCTGAGCGAGTAGACCTTATAAGATGCACCATCTTGAGGACGGTATCCACGTCAGATTCTAAATCTTCTGACCGCCAGGGTGTGTCGGCGTCCTAAGGAAAGAAATAAACAAATTAAGTCAATAAAGTTCGAAGGAAAAAGGCTAAAGGCTATGAATATTTGGGCAGCCAACACGGGCGTCTCGTCTTAGCAGTAGGCAGGCAAGTAGTTACAGTAAGCATCAAACTTGATGGCTGCTGTGAAGTGCGCTACTCGCTGCGCAAAACTCCATATTTCTACTGCGCAGTGACTCGCGGAGTGTTCAGAGCCACTGAGTACAGTACGGTACGTTTGTAAGGGCAGTTTTTTTCTTACAAATCTTTTCTAAATATTCAATAACGAACACATTTATAAGATGTTTAAAGCTATTGCTCATTGCTCTATTCAGTACGAAAAGAGAACTTGCGGTCTGCGTTGAGATAATTTAATGAAGATATTACTTCTTTACAATAGCGTTTTTGACTAATTCAAATTTCAAATTCAAATTCGAAATTCAAATAAACCATTCACAGGCACTTTTGAACTGTCAAGGTCGGTCAGTCAAAAAGATGAAGCTATTTGCACGTTCCAAAGCGTAGATCTCTATGGAGAAGAACGTGCAAGAAACTCCACGGACACTCTTTTAAATCATCAAAAATCTACATGAATGGAGAAATATCGGTGGAAAAATAGAGAAGTTAGACGCTTTTTCTTCTATCCTTGTCAAACAATCCGCCGTCTGTACTGGATGGCGCAAATTCAAATGCGAGTAACTGTGTCTGTGTTTCATAGATTTATTAGAAGGCTCACAACTCTGAAAATTTTTGTTTTGACCACGACTTCTTTTTAGAGACGTAATAGAAACATCAAGTCAAACACCCTTTTTTATAACGTAGTACCATCCAGCCAGGTGTACTGCGTCTAAGTAATTGGTATTTAAGGCACTCACAGTAGGATAGCTAGCCACGCAGATGGAGGGGCAGCTGGTGTCCTTCCGGGGCAGGCGCTGGAACAGCTCCTCGGTGACGAAGGGCATGAAGGGGCTCAGCAGCTTCAGCCCGAACTCCAGGGTCGTGTAGAGGGTGCGGCGCGCGGCTGCCTGCTCGGCTTCTGTGCCGGACGTGAACACGGGCTTGAGGTATTCCTGGATAGGAAAGCAAAGATAAACATTACTATAACCGACAGTAAATTGGTGGAAATGAAATGATTTAGAATAACTATGCACGTTGTAACTATTCTGCAGAACTACAATTTTTATAATTCTTTTTTTTCATAGAATAGCAGTATCTGTAACGCTATGTAGCGAAAGTAAAGAATTTGAACGGATTTTGTAAGGGATATACAATAGTTTAAGCCCATAAGTTGACTTATAATAGCTTGTCAATGATCAACCTGACGACAAGAGGCATATTTTTAACTTTTTGCAATTGTAACTCAAAAAGTCAAAATGTTTACACAAGGCACAAAAAATTTCATTCTTGTTTGTGTAGATAGACTCGTTAAAACAAAAAATCGATGGCGTAAGATTGACTCAAAATGTCAGTATGGAGTGTTGGTGGTTATTACTCACCAGATAAACATCACAGAGGTCGTAGAGCCACAGGTTGTAGCAGTGCGTGGTGGCGGCCGGGAAGTCATAGCTAGACAAGCCCGCGTTGACCTTGCTGACGGCCAGCGACAGGCGGGACAGCATCCAGCGGTCCAGGAGGGACAGCTCAGAGGGCAGCGCGGATGTGTGTACCTACACGTAGAAAAAACAGAAGAAATTAATGACAAATAATTATGATGTTTTTACCCGACTGCGTCAGAAGGAGGGTAAAGTTTTTCGAGCGTATGGATGTATGTATGTTAGTATGTATGTCCATTTGTTTGGCACGCCCTACAGCCCAAACGGCTGGACGGATTTTGACATATGAAGTGTCGTTGAATTCGTCAAAATTATATAAATTTTCAAAACTCACTAAAATGTAGGAAATAAAAGAAATAACTGTACTAAAACCCGACGAAAAATATTGAAAGGAAACACCGAAAACACTCAGATCTCTTCTGATATTTTTGCTCAGGTCTCTTTTAAAGTTCATTCAATCTGTACTTGTTACTGTATCTTTTGTTACTTATATTATTATTACTTATTTTTTATTTTATTTTTTTACTTATTGTGTCTTGTGCGAGGTACAAATAAATATTTACCTTTCTTTCTTTCTTTACTGGTTAAATCGCACGAGAACCATTTACGATTAGGTCAATGTCCGAGGTCGGGTTTTGACCACAATGATTTGAGTGGACATGCCCAGACAATGCAAGCATTAGCCAGTAATCACGTATTAACTCAGAACTTTAAGGAGCTCAACGATCTGACTTATAGTGCCTTGCAGTGTTTTGCGTTTGGGCTGTAATAGATATACTAATTTTCAACGGTGGACTTCAATTAACTCAATTAGTGGACGCTTAAAGTGCCTAATGGAAAATAATGTGATAACACAGTGTCTCAAGACGAAAGTCTATGACCAGTGCGTGTTGCCTGTGATGACCTATGGACTTGAAACGTGGTCGCTCACAATGGGCCTCATCAGAAGGCTTAAATTCACCCAAAGGGCAATGGAGAGGGCAATGCTCGGAGTTTCCTTGCGTGATCGAATCAGGAATGACGATATCCGCAAGAGAACCAAGTTTACCGACATAGCCCGAAGGATCGCCAAATTGAAGTGGCAGTGGGCAGGGCACATTGCTCGCAGAACAGATGGTCGATGGGGCCGAAAAGTTTTGGAGTGGCGACCGCGTACCGGAAGACGCAGCGTTGGAAGGCCTCCCACAAGGTGGACCGATGACCTGGTGAGGGTCGCGGGTAACCGATGGATGCGAGACGCACAGGACCGGTTGTTGTGGCGACACTTGGGGGAGGCCTATGTCCAGCAGTGGACGTCTTTCGGCTGATATGATGATGAATTGAAATTACGGGTAAAAACAATTTACACGGTGTTATCTTGTCACGTCGCGTTGTCATGCCCAATTTTGACGACTCTTAAAACACATGATACTTACTTTTGACAGTACCTAGGAGGATATAGGGGAGGCTTTTGCCCAGCAGTGGGACACGAAACACAGAAAGAACGAGAGATAAGAACACTTTGTTCTTTGCTCCTCGCCCTAGAATATTTTAAACTGACCTCATACACGGTGTCCTTAGGGAAGTACAGGAGCGCGAACTTGGTGGCGTTCCAGAGCTTGTTACAGAAGAACCTGTAGCCCTGCACGCGCAGGATGTCCAGGTTCAGGTCGCGGCCCTGAGTCATTGCGCATAGAGCAAACCTGGTAATCGAAGAGAAGAGAAAATTAATATGACTTTTGTTTGCTTGATGGTAAGGTTCATATTCCTAACCGTTGACTTATGAGTCGTTATAGTAATATGTATCAATTTTTACTTATGTGAAACTGTTTGTTTGTAAGAGGAAAACTGTACATTCCCTGGAAGTACATAATATCCGATGCCATTTTTTTACCCTGACAGAAAGCAGTACAATATTTTCATAAGATCATTGTTTATTTAAGAGGGTGCAAGTGTTAGAAAAGCATGCATGACGTCACAATATGGCGCCAGCGCAGGTTGTTTCATTCATAAAGTGTAACAACAAATACCTACGTGCATCTTTATCGAAAGAGGTAGCCCTGGCAATTCACAATAAACACACGGCGGCACGCAGCTACAAAGCAAAACTCACTTTACGCTTGCAAGGTTAGGTTAGGCTATTTTCGTTCGCTACGTCTAGCGACTCGAAGGTGTAGGGCCTACACTGCTATAATAGCCTACACTGTAGGCTATTATAGCAGTAGATACTGAACATTTTGTATGGAGTGAAGAATAGAATTTATCTAGTAATCTGTGCTATTACTGAGTACATAGTTGAGGACATAGTTTTTATGCTGGTATAACGGAGTACCTAAACCTCAGTCAATACAATTTTACAAAAAATGCGTAATAACATATTGAGCGATTTCAATGTTTAGTTTTTAAAATAAACTCGTTTGGTTTGGGTTGCATTGTATTAGCAGTACCTTCTGCATGTGCAGATAGAGCTAAAAATTGTATGTCCTACCTGAGCGCATCAGTGCCACACTCGGGGATGCCTGCGGGGTAGTCCTGCTTCTGCCCCTGCTTGGCTCGCTCCACCTCCTTGGCGTCGAGGTTGGAGTCCTCCAGCTGTTCATGCAGGGCCTCCAGGGTGACTCCTCTCACCACGTCGACGGGGTCGATGACATTCCCGAGCGACTTGGACATCTTGCGACCGTGAGCGTCGCGGACCATCGGGTGGAGGTAGATTTCTCTGTGGGTGGAAGTTGGAGTTGAAACTGGAAAGCCTAATCTGCTTTTGGAGGGAGGTTAGCTGGATAGAATGAAGACCCCATAGCTCACTTACAATAATCCAACATCAGGACTTAGTGCTGAGAACAAAACCTTTAGATTGTTAGAAAGGTTGAAAAGATTAAGGTCTCCTTTATAGAACAAATGCCGCCGGATTTTGAAAATACACGGGGCCTGCTAAAGAATGTTGCTAACAGTTTACACTTCTAATGCATTTGCTGTTCAAAAATTAACTCAGAGAAATGTGTTGTGCCAAACCCAAGTATCATACATGAGACAAAGCCAGGTAAATTATGATATTCGCGTTAACCGCTCCAGGCCCGACATGTGAAAATTCCCAAATAAAAAATAAATCTTATGTAATAGGTAAATAAACATTAATTTCTCGATTAATTCGCGACACACCGGTGTGTCGCCGGGGCCGGAGCGGTCTCAAGTTTATTGCACTGCTATACATATTTATTAACTAAAATATTGAGTAGTATACAAAATCTCTGTTATCAAGAAGAGATGCCAAGAAAGAATTGACGGGCAACAATTTCGAACCGTATCACTTAAAGATGAATCATGTGGTCTTTGCTGATTGTGTAACTATTGTATATGCATTGCGGGCAGTGAACCTGATAAGAAAGAACATCATATTTCGTACTTACTTGAAGGGTAGCTTCCCAAGTAACCTCTGTCCAAAGAATACCATCCTCGCTACCCAGAAGAAAAGAATGTCATGTCCAGTTTCAAGCAGTGTGCCGGGGTAGAACGCCTGTAGAAATATACTGTTTTAAATCACCATACTTATATGCTAATTTTTGACGTAACATGAACTGTTTTCCAACAATAAAACTAGTATTTTGTATGTTACAGACATTAGTCCGTTAGGCGAGCCGGGCAAATGTCCAGAGCGGGAAAAACGAGAGGTGGAAAAATCAAGGGTGGTGGGAAAAAACAAAAAAAAAGTCATTTTATAAATTTTGATTAGAAAATTCATAAAAAGACTTTTTTTTGTTCCTCTAGGTCTTCCTACTTACGTATACCTAAATATGTAATACCTAAATGTCTATGTCTATGTCTCATATACAATTGTTATTCATCTGATAAAGCTGTTGGTTCTCTTACGATTAAATAAATTAAATTAAATAGGTAAATGAGTATAGAAGGCCATTCTCCCGAGTCTGTTATCGATTGTACATTAAAGCCGTTTTTTTCCAAAAATAATAATCGACCACGCGAATATTTGCCCCCATATGAAGTGTAGTAAAATCCAAATATTGTGTTTCCCCGGAGCGGTCAAATTGCTAGATCGGTCTCTGGAATTTATCGAATTTACCAGCTAAGAATCTCCAAAAACAACATATATCTTCACATTTTTATTTAAGTTACTCACCTCCAAATCCTCAGTCTGGTCCGGCCACCCGAAGATGGAGAAAGTGAACAGCCCCGAAGAGAACCACGTGTCCAGCACATCTTCATCCCTGGCTAGCTGTATGTCGGCGGCAGGCACGTTGTACTTAGCGGAGGCTTTCGCGAGGGCTTCCTCCTCTGTGTGCGCGGATACCCAGAGTTCCTGGTCTTTGGCCTGGAGGGAGGAGGTTTGTTTATGGTTTTGTGATAATAGGGACCGAGCATATTCTACCTTTGGGTGGTTTATCCTTTAAAGCCATAATACACTTGCTTGCTGTAACTTGGTCAAAAGTATGCGAGTAGCTTGCCTGCCAGTGTGTCATTATAAGTTCTGATTTGTGCATGTCACTGTGGCAAGCTACTTGCATACTTTTGTTCAAGTTACAGGCAGGTGTAATTACTGCCTTTAGCAATATATCTACGGTACATGCGAGAATAACACAAGCTCTATTTTATGGTATAGCTACTAAAAAATCGAGCATTAGGTAAAATTTTAATGGTTATAAAATATATAAAACAAAAAAAATAAACCAGCACTGACAGAAATCCATGCTAGCTTAAGATAAGTTTAAAATATAAGTGTGATTTGACTCGAGTTTAAATTATTGATTACTGTGATTTAAATTATTTTGAGGTAGGAACAAAAATATTTAAAACAAAAATTCAAATTAGCAGTAACAGAACTTTATGTGCCAGTACATCACGACATAAAAGTATGAGTGCTTAGTCGAATACATTTAGTTATTTTCATTCATATTATCATTTTGTGCGACATAATTAAAGTAATTATGCTGATGTAATGTTATCGGGTTTTTAAAAGGTATTAGAAATGAGCCACGGAACATTCAAAATTGAAGGATTATCTTTTAGTCGATTAATTATATTTTAATGATATTAAAACTTGAGTTACAAATGTTTTGAGTTAAACAAATAATGCATGGCATGTGCAATGTTTATGTGCAGTAGTAGTCTCATTGAAATGTAGCTGCAACGAAATACACATAAAGGTCAGAGCGATTACTCCATATGGTATTTCATACAAACTTTCAAGCCATAATTCTTGAAAAAGAATGAACCAATATTTAAAGTTTTTCATAGACAGTGAAAAATCATTCTCTGAACGCTACTTAGAAAAAGTTCTTATTAAACATTTTAGACCACTGTATCAGCGTATAAAATAGAGGGTAAAAGACCAAGAGGCCGAAGCCCCAAACGGTGGTCGGATCTAATATCGGAGCAACTAGAGATAGCGAACAGCGCTGCACTCCACCAGGCTGCTGATCGTAACAGATGGAGAAAAGCCGTTGACAGTCTGAAACGGAGTCACGATTCTCAGCAGTCAGAGAGCGATTAGGAAGAGAGAGTTTCAGCGTATATGCGTACCAAGTTTCACTAAAATCGGTTCATTAATTTCCAAGAATAATTTACTTAAAAGTTTGTATGAAACACTGTGAAGAGTAAACACTCCTATAGTGGTTAAATATAACTGCAACGAAATTAAAACAAAGACAAACGTCAATTCTAAAAATAAAAGCAGCAGTGCGCTTCTGTGAACATCTCACCGTGTAAGCTTTGGTGAAGTGAACAAGACGTGCCTCTGTCAATTGAAGGGGTCGTCCATTAATCACATGATCAACCCCTGATCTTTTTAGCTGTTTTTTAACCTCCCCCTCTCATATGGTGACACGTCGTGAGGTTTTAGGTTTCCCTTCAACCCAAAGTCACGTGTATTTTTGGTCTTTAAAAAAATTCATAATATTATCTTGAAATACAATTTAATTTTATTTTTGTAAAATTAACCATTCAAACTGAAATGGCACGTTCAAGGAAAAAATAAAATACACGCGATATCTTTCTACACCCCCAAAAATCACGAAATATCGCAAGGGGGATTGCGATATTTCGTGATTTTTTCCCAACCCCCTCACTCTCCTCTTTCGAGCCTCACGTGATTAATGAAAGACCCCAAACAAGGGAGTATTCTCATTTGTCCCCGAATGTCTGTGGTGACAAATGGGAATATTCGTCGACGGATGACACCAAAATTCCCATTTGTCTCCATTCAGGGTCAGATATTCGGGGACAAGTGGGAATACTTCCAAACAAGATGGAATGACAGTTCATTTCATGCTTACTTCCAAGGGCGTCGCCAAAGTGCGGGGGGGGCAGGGAGAGGCTGTTGCCCCCCCTGACCCTAGACTGCCATTAAAAAAAAAACCAAACGTTTGATACCATAAACGAATCGTCCAATTTTAAGTTCTCGTGAACTTGTTACCAGTTCTTTGAGAAATCAGTTTTCTGAAGAAAATAAATGCGTAATTCTCATTGCTCTGGCTCATCGGCTGGCGACGCCCTTTGCTTGCTTACTAAGTTAACCCGGCGAAACGTTGTCGGAATAAACCGGCCGTAAGGCACAACACGACATGCAAAATGAACGACAAAAAAGCCAGTACATCCAGGCTACGTAGCGACATACGGCTGTGGAGCCCGGGGCGGCGCCCTGCGCGTGGCGCGCTCGGATGCGGCGCGACTTGCGGCGCCCGGAGCGCGTGTGGCGCCGGCGCGGCGCCGTCCTGCCGGCGCTGCTGGCGCTGCTGGCGCTGCTAGTGCCCGGCCCGCGCGCCTCCACGAACTCCTTGGTGGATCCAACGACGAAGTAGTAACGTGCTTTTAGTCGATTTTGCACGTTTAGTAAGTTTTGGTGATGTCACTAGTTATTTCTGGTCTAAACAGAAGTTATACAAAAACCCTACCTTTTGCCCCTTTGTTACTTATCATTCCTCGATACAGCTAATGGTCTTTTTAGAGATACAGCTAAAAAGTTAACCAAAATGTTGGTAGGTAATTTATTTCCCCCAACACATAACCCTACACTAGGAAAGGTATAACCGGATCCAGCATTCTCTTACCTCATCAGGTTCAGGCAGCGTGACCCTGTAGGCAGGGATGCGGTGGCCCCACCACAGCTGGCGCGAGATGCACCAGTCGCGGATGCCCTCCATCCAGTGGAACCAGATCTTCTCGTGCACGTCTGGGATGATCTTCAGCTCGCCCGTCTTTACCGCCTTTATGGCTTCCGCAGCCATCTTGTCGCATTTTATGTACCTGGGTGGGGAGGTTTGGTTGTAGAAGACTTATGATGGCGTAGAGGACATGTCAAGCATTGAATAATGCACTTTGTTCCTAGAACTATTCCGCAGGATCATGCTGAGTGAGAGCCTTATTGCCACAGGTACGACGTATTTGCCTCGTTTCTTTTAATTCTTTTTTTCTTTCCTTTCGTTTGTTATCAGTTATATTTTATGTGTGTGACTGTGTCATATTTGTCCTTATTAAATAATATTAAGTACTACTAACACCATCGTCACAGATTACCAGATGAATCACTCGATATACTTACGCGTGCTAACTACCTACCGGCCGGCGGTTCGCACGCGACCCATTTCTCAGTGGGTTGCCGACAGCCGCGAGCCATGAACGTTGGCATATAATTCGGTCGACCTGACGTGCTTTATAGTTTCGAATTCTTATGATATGGCTGGTTCTGGTGCATAATATGCAGTTGATGGATACAGTAGATCCAGCAAGAGAAAAGATAAAAACTTATCTTTTTTTAGTTTACCTGCTGATATAGAAATGTGCTGAACTTGCATGTTTCGTGTTTTGTATTTTATTAGTAGTAAAGAAAGGTCAATGACCTCCATTTGTCAACTGTTCACTCCTTTCTCTACATTAAAGTTCAACAATCATGAATTTTGACAAGGGAAAAAGAAATCATTATATTACAATATAACACCAGTAATTTTTCTTTTTAATTATCTTTACTTCAGACGTATTTTTAACAAGTTTATTACTTGTACACGCTAAAACATTAAAAAGCATTTTATTATTTTATTTCATAAAGTGTAACAAAAAATACCTACTGACATCTTTATCGAAAGAGGCAGCCCTGGCAATTCACAATAACCACGCGGCGGCGCGCAGCTACAAAGCAAAACTCACTTTACGTTTGTAAGGTTAGGTACATTTTCGTTTGCAACGTCTAGCGCCTCGAAGGTGTAGGCTATTATAGTAGTAGGTAGTGAACATTTTGTATGGACTGATTTATCTGGTAATCTTACCTAAGGTTTATTATTTTGTATGCATATCAGTTCTGTGATAATAAATACTTTTTCTTTCTCTAATTATAAGGCGACGCATACATCAATCAGTTCTTTGGACACGTTCAAGCGTTTTCGTTTGCACTTCAATCAATTGACCATAAGGTTCAATTTTCGATGCCACAATAATGTGTGGCAGAGTCATATAAAGACTGTTGACCCATTCTTTTCAGCCTCTATGTTCGTTAAAAATGTATAATCGTGTATACATTGACCGGTTAGTAACTGAAACATGCGCTAAAAGACATTTGAGCAGTTTATGTGGTGCGGAGGTATTTATAGATGCGCTAGCGAACCGCCCCGGCTTCTCACCGGAGTTGGATAATTTTCAAACCCTCCTCGTGTATTGTTCTTTCTTCTATTAAACCGTATCAAAATTCGTTGCGTGGTTTAGAAGTAACCGGAGAAACTGGATTGAGGCATATGAGAGAGGTCCAACCAGGTGGTCCAATTATGCTCCATTTTTTTTAAGTTTTATGCCGGCAGTATTAAACACCTCGTCTGAATTGGTTATCACATTACTCACCACTGCGGCTTCAGCATGGGTTCCACAACATCCTTGGAGCGGCTGCAGAGCGGGACCACCATTGCGTGTTCCTTCGTCTCCTTGTAGAGCTTGGGCGTCTCCAGCGCATGGATGATGCTGCGCCGGACATCGTAGCGTTTCATACCCTGTGGATGACAGATGTGAAATTATTATTTAGCCACAATGTAGAATAGTAGCAGTTCAAGGTGGTTCAATCTTTAAGGGGAATCAAACGATTGCCAAGGTCGTTGCGTGGATGGGTGACCATCCATTGCATATCGATACTCCTAAGCGCTTCGGAAAGTACGTTAGGCCGTTGGTTCCGGCTGTCGTTAGTGGATCTTTGACAGATGTTACGGGTCAGAAATAAAGAAGTCTGTCACCAGTCTTGCCAGGGTATCGTAGGTACTACAGGTCACGTCATGTGAAAAGAACGCTGGCGGTCAAGCGGCGCACTAAGCGACTTATCGATGTAATTGGTGGTATGAGGTGCGGCGGGCGGGCGAGCTACACGCCGCATGCTTGCCTGTAGTACTAGGTTAGTACTTTTGTGCACGAGTGTACCCATGCGTCCACTTTCTTCCAGCGTTAATTTTGCATGACGCGTACTATACCCAGTGACTGGGTTGTGGAGGTCAGATAGGTCTTCGCTCCGTGAAAATACTAGTACTCAGTTGCATCCAGTTAGACTGAAACCAACATAGTTGGAAAAAACAAGGTAGATTTAGCTAAGAATACTCCGCCGCAGACTCACCAGTAAATGGGCAGCAGCATTCTCTATAGCTACATTGCTACAGCTACACTGCGATCGCCAACCCGCCTGCCAAGCGTGGCGATTATGGCAACCCCCCCCCTTTGGGGGAGGCCTATGTCCAGCAGTGGACGTCTTTTGACTGATATGATGATGATGATGATGACTCAGCCGCAGTTGCAATCAGAAGCTAGATTAGCACTCGAAACTTACAGTGAAGGCTCCACAGTTCGGCAGCATCTTGCCCTCGTCGTCGAAGATGCTGATGAAGGGCAGGTTATGGCGCTTGGCGAGTTCATAGTCATTCACGTCGTGGGCTGTTGAAATCTTTACCGCACCTGGTAAGGAAATAACAATAAGTAGATTTGATACTACATATATAGATCGGAAAACAAATTTCGGATCTAAAATAAAGCTGGGCTAAGGCGGTGACCGAGTAGCGTCGGCAGACTGGGAGAAAAAGTGAGGGTCGCCAGGCAACGAGAGGGGCAGATAACATGGTTACCATTGCGGGTAGAACCTGGATGAGGCTGTTACAGGAACGTGGAAAAATAAACTTTTATATCCATGAAAATATTCTATTTGAGATGGTGATAACTTTTTTTTTTCAGCCTTTTTTGTCCTACTGCTGGGCTTGTGATAACGTTTGACATAAAACGAGAGTGTACAGACGGTCTGTCTCTATGTTAGTCATTATTGTGAGAGATATACTGACCAGTTCCAAAGTTCATGTCGACGTATTCATCAGCGATGATGGGCAGCTTCCTGTTCACGAACGGGTGTACCACGTTCTTGCCCACCAGGTGCTTGTACCTGACGATACGGATTACCGTAAGACACATGGTATTAGTTTGTTAAAATTAAACAGAAAGCCGAAAAATATTGCAAAGTAAAATGTATTGGTAAGTGGCTGGTTTGTAATGTAAGAAAAAAATAAGATCTTATCTGTATAGCTATATTAATTTGATAAATAAATTATTTCTAATATTTGAAAAAAGGCTCGATTATATTATCTAACGGCAAAATTCAGACAGCTTTTTTTGAACCTTGTGAACTTACATTATACTCGAATCTGAACCTCAGTTTTAAGAATTTAAAGTTCAAAGTTGTCTTTTTTTCAGTACCTTGTATCGTTAGGATTGACAGCCACGGCCACATCGGCAAGCATGGTCTCTATACGAGTGGTGGCCACTATGATCTCTTCACTTGTGTCCTCCGTTCTATACGCGAAGTAGACTAGCACACCGAATTCCACCTAAAACAATTTGTTCCAGATATTAAGGCTTTAAAGGTGTGTTCAGTCAGGACTCATAGATCTTGCTATGTTTAGGAGTGTTACATATGAATATACCCTTTATTTTTAAGAAACTAAAGGTTTATATTAGTAAGAAATACTTGTACACATTCGCTTATACAAATATGAATATTGTACCTTGGTGTAAAGGTTCATATTTATGTGAAAGGCTAAGTTTACTTAAGAGTACACATGCCGCCCGGTCGAACTCAACGGTGGGCGTGGCCTAAACGCTTGCTATTTCATCAAGCGGCGCGCGAGAAAGGGAAATGCACAATCATTGTTGTTAGAAACGGGCGCGTAAAAATTGATGAGTAGGCTTCTAGAATTAGTGTTCTTATGACAAAATAACTGAATTTTTTGATTCGAAGTAAAGTTATATAAATTCTTGAATAAATAAACTTCTCCTGCACGCATTCAGTTTTAGAGATTTCATACTCCTTCTGTTATTTAAGAGGGTGCCGACCAAACGTCGACCGCGCAGTGGCGCCCTTATCGTTTGTTTGGTTATTTCTTTTATTTTAGAATGAAAATGCAGAAAATATGCCATTTAAGTTGTGCTCCACAAGATTATACGTTAATATTATTATAAGCGGTAGTTTTAAATTGTTCAGTTTTATTATAATCACTAAAACGGACAAAAGTGGCCACTATTTTCCGTTTTAGTGATTATAATAAAACTGAACAATTTAAAACTACCGCTTATAATAATATTAACGTATAATCTTGTGGAGCACAACTTAAATGGCATATTTTCTGCATTTTCATTCTAAAATAAAAGAAATAACCAAACAAACGATGAGGGCGCCACTGCGCGGTCGACGTTTGGTCGGCGCCCTCTTAATTACGTCTAAAGTTGCGTTAGATTACGGGTTAAAATACGGAAATTTTGAGGCTTAACTTTAAAATGACTAAATATTTTTAAATTCTGTTTTGGTACAGGCATAGATCACAACAAGACAAAACAGTATTATGCCCGTCTTGGATCAAAAAATGTCAAACAATGGAGTAATCATCCTAAAAAAATTGTATGGAGAAATGCGTGGCTTGTGCAGCCTGAACAGACAAAATAAGATCTATGAATCATGGTCTCACTCTCGCGACCACGTGGTTGAGAAACTGGTAAAGTTATTACCACTGCAAAAGATTTTCTCATAATAACTTTTGACAGTAACAGCAACACACAGATTGAATATAGCAACTACGCTCGAACTCTATTAAATTAGCATATTCTGATAAAATAGTTTTTACAAACTTGTCGAAATTGTTAATAGTAAGTAAAAAGTTAGTATAAAGTTAGTAGTAAGTAAAAATCAACCCACCTTCTGCTGATACCCTGGTATACTCAACATGGTTCGTCCCGTAAGCTCAATTTTATCCACTTCAATATCCGAGATGGCGCTCTTCAGTGTACAGGACCAGTTGACGAGCCTGTTGGCTCGGTAGATGTCGCCTTCGTCGTGGAGACGAATGAAGGCTTCGTTGACGGCGCGGCACATGGATGGGTCCATTGTGAAACGCACGCGGGACCAGTCGTAGGACGAGCCTAGCGAGCGGAGTTGTTCGTAGATTCGGACGCCTTTTCTGTTGGAGAATGGTGGCAGATGAGATTGAGCTATAAGAGGTCAAGTGCAAGGTTTAATTTGGCTTAAAGGCTCGGTTTTCGTAATTTCTTCTCTGCGCTGGTCTGCTTTGACCCGTAGATTACAAAAGCACGTCATATTCAACATTGACAAGTTTTTCATAAGGTTTAATTTCCTTTGATTTTCAGAGACGGTCCCTAATCAGTGTTAGGATGCAATTACATTAAAACGCCAAGGTGACCGTATTCTGTATCCATATTTAGCATTGATATGAATGATCGCTGACACATTGCAAGCTGATTCTGGTTCTAGTGGATGGTGGTAAGAGCAAGTTTTTGATCTGTAGTTAACTCAACCAATGGTTAAAATTGTGATAAAAATTTCGATCAACTGTTGAGAGATCAGGGAGATAGACTGATTTTAAATTTTCCATAGAAAGTGAAAAATCACTCCCCTGAATTCTTTTTCGAAAATATTCTCTACTAACTATTTAGACCTGGATATCTAGCGTATGCATACCAAGTTTCATTGAAATCGGTTCATTAATTTAAAAAAAAATAAGGACTTGAAAGTTAGCATGAAATGCCATACGGCGTAAACGCTCTTAGTGTCAGAAAGCGATACTAAAGTAATCCTATCTTAGTGCGTAAATGAGATTTCACTGCTAAGTTTCTAGCGCAACAAAAGTGCAGTAGGGCTCAAGAAAGACAGAAAATCTCCAAAAGTTCTACTAACTGTTCCTTCCACTCCCAGACCTTCTTGATGAACTCGTCTCGTCCGAGGTCGTGCCTGGTCTTCCGCTGCTCGCGCCACAGCTTCTTCTCCACCACCACCTGCGTGGCGATGCCTGCGTGGTCGCAGCCTGGGTTCCATAGTGTGGTCTTGCCATTCATTCTGTAGGTTGAGATGAGAAATAAATAAATTTTAGATAGCTAGTGGCTCATAAATAGCTTGATTGCGGCACTGGCGGAAATTTAGATTCTGCACTACAATGTCTATACAATGGGTAAGTTTATTTATTCAACAAACCAACCGCAACCTCATGAAACAACTACTTAATAGTAGTTCTGGGTCTGGGCTTGCTGGATGTTCTAATATAAATGTTGTGTAAAAATTACTGAAATATTAATATAATTTGATGAATGTTATTTCATAATTATAACATTCATTAAATTCAATTCTATTCAAATTGAAAAGCTACATGTTTCCCACTATGAAATCAATCTTTAACATTTTTTTGTAAATTTCAGACTTATATATCTTGGATTGGAATTTCGAGTGATAAATGATAAATGATATTTATTTTGTAAGTAGGTTAAACATAACACTTTTACACGTCAATATTTTTTGGTCATTTTAAGCTAGATGAGGCCGGTGTTTCCTAGCTGACTACCCTGAGAAGAAACACCGAAACAAACTCAGAGGTCACAGTCTCTTTTGAAGTCCATACAAATTGTACTGGTCAAATCATACGAGAACCATGTAGGTTAATGTCTGAGGTGGCCTTTTGAGGAAAGTGCCACACAGATTTGAGTGGACCTGTCCAGACAGTGCAAGCATTTGTCAGTTATTATGGAGCTCAAACTTAGAACTTTAAGGAGCTCAACGATTTGACGAACAATACCAAAGTAAGGACATTTGGGTAGGCCGCATAAAAAAAAATCTCAAACTGCCAGACATTGTTGACTAACATGAAATGAACCCCTATCATAGCGATCTGCATGGTCCCCACATTCACAATACGATATGAGGATCATGCAGATCAGTGTCTGAAATGGTCTTTTGAGGAAAGAACCACACAGATTTGAGTGGACCCGTCCAGTCAGTGCAAGCTTTGGTCAGTAGTCGAGTAGCTCAACTTAGAACCATAAAGGAGCTCAACGAACCGACGAACATGCCAAAGAAAGGACATTTGTGTAGGCCGCATTTAAGTACTCAAACTGCCAGACCTCGTTAAAAATACTTCAAAGAAGAAGAAGTATTTCAAAGAAGAGAAAAATAAGAAGAAGATAACCCACATGGTCCCCATATTCACAAAATCAGTTAAATAATAATAATAATAAAAAAAAATAATACTTTACAAAGTAAGTATTCATGTCAAACATAATAAATTGAAAAAAATAAAAATAAAATATATTACTTTACAAAGTAAATATTCCATGTCAAAAATAATAAAATAGAATACTTAATAAAGTAAACATTCATGTCGAAATTTACCAACGAGATGAAAGAAAAGTATACAACAGAGCTTAAAAAAAAAGAAAAAAGACAATTTCTAAAAATTAAAAAGGTATGTAACATTAGGCCATGTACATCATTGAAGCAGCTCAATCCCAAGCCTTTTTGTCTTCAAGATAGTCTTTAATTGTGTAAAAAGCTTTCTGGCATAGCTTACGTTTTATAAATAATTTGAACTTATTCATACTAAGGTCTTGAATATGGCTAGGGAGTTTATTATAAAAACGTATACATTGGCATCTAAATGAACCACCTATTTTTTTGAGCCTGGTTTTAGGAATGACAAAATTGTGTTTGTTCCTAGTATTTACGTTTAGTTTAGTTACTTTCATAGTGTGATGTCATACGGCATTCTGTTGTGGGGAAATGCCGCCGATATTCAGACAGTATTTGTATTACGTGTGGAACGGAAACTTCGTCTTAGTAATGGTATTTATTTACCTGTGCCACCGAGTTAGTGCATCTTCAACAGCATTTGTGAGTGCATGACCCAGATGCAGCGTGCCTGTCACATTTGGAGGTGGGATCACCATCACAAACTTGCCTTTTGGATTTGGTTCCAGGACGGATTTTCTCTGCAAATACATATCATGTTAATAAGGGTTTTTTAGTCAAAGATGGGTTTAACAACTACAAGTTATAACCTAGTACCTCGTCTGTTCTGTATTAAATACTATTTCTTCTTTTATTTTTCTTTTTAAGTATCTCCTTATTTCTGAGTAAGAGAGGATGGCATCATTATGCAAAAGGAATTATTTTCTTCTTAAGAGTACACATGCCGCCCGGTCGAACTCAACGGTGGGCGTGGCCTAAACGCTTGCTATTTCATCAAGCGGCGCGCGAGAAAGGGAAATGCACAATCATTGTTGTTAGAAACGGGCGCGTAAAAATTGATGAGTAGGCTTCTAGAATTAGTGTTCTTATGACAAAATAACTGAATTTTGATTCAAAGTAAAGTTATATAAATTCTTGAATAAATAAACTACTCCTGTACGAATTTAGTTTTAGAGATTTCATACTCCTTCTGTTATTTAATGACGTCCAAAGTTGCGTTAAATTACGGGTTAAAATATGGAAATATTGAGGCTGAACTTTAAAATGACTAAATATTTTTAAATTCTGTTTTGGTACAGGCATTGATCACAACAAGACAAAACAGTATTATGCCCGTCTTGGAACAAAAAATGTCAAACAATGGAGTAATCATCCTAAAAAATTTTATGGAGAAATGCGTGGCTTGTGCAGCCTTAAAACATTGAAGTTTGAATGTGTACATATATTATAACATTAGACGGAGTCTGAGACCATGACCTAGGATAGAAGGGCTCCATTCTCATACTATTTGAACTCTATTACTGAGCCTCCATGTCTATCCATCTGTCCGTTAGAGTAGAGAGTCTATTGCTGCTATAACTACATATATAAATAAATTATGGTGCCATTGGTCAATAACCATGCAAGAAACATGATTTTTAGGCATTTCTATTTTTCGCTTTTTCATAGAAATGGAAATACCTGAATTAAAGCATGGAACTTTGTAAACAAATAGTGTTATTTCATAAGTATCTATAACACCCAAAACTCGACCAAGTGCAATTCAGGTTCGCAATACTACAATTTTGCAAAGCATTTTATTGGAATGTATTTCCACGACCTCACATTGTGTTTTGAAGCGTAAATATTATATTATTTAAATAATTAAAAAAAAGAACATGTTTAGTTTTTGGAATTTCAAAAACCTTTATATGTACCTGGGTTTTTTAGATTACGGAAAGGCTTTTGACAGCATCAAACACAACGCAATCTTTACAGCCCGGCTAACCCAAGGTGTACAGGAAACTCAAACAATGTGGAACAGAACAAACGCAATACCACTTAAGGGGTTATTGGTCACAAAAATCAGCTGTTCAGTATATTTTCTCGAGATATTGACACATAAATGTATGGGGCAACCATTTTTTTTCAAAGCCTATCCGTTCGAGGACTGACATGTGAAAATTCCAAAATAAAAAAAGAATCTTACGTATGATGGTTCAGTCAGTTATCCTCATTTCGACTAACTTGATTGACTCATACTGTATACTCTGCTCTTATTAGTGCTAGCCTATTTTTTTAATCTAACAATTTTCTTGCAGTAGTAATGTAAACCGTTGCAGATAAAACTGTATGGAACGTAGCCTAGTAACACAGACAGACAGAATATACTCTGTGACTTCCAAAAGTTATAAGAAAATGATTTAAAAAAAAAAGTGTGTTTTTATAAATCATTTTCTCCTGCATTATTCTCTTTACTTTACAAATAAATCCTATAAAGTACCTAGTTTGTACTCACTCCATATTCAGGTTTGAAGAAGCCCTGTTTCTCCCACCAGGCGTACCAGGCTGCCTCCACATACTTTGGACTGTAGGCATCGGGCATAGCACCCGTTATATCCTTCTTTTCACCTGGTGCCGTCTCTGCAGTGTATACGGCACTCTCTTTTGTTTCTTTAACTTTTTTCTGTGGAAAAGAGTTCACAACAATTATTTCAGGGTGTTTTGTGTGTTTTTTTTTTGGCAAACAGTAGATGGTCATTTGGTTAGTTTTTGACTCCAACTGTTTTTATAAATCTATCTCTAAGATATGCTTTATTGTATTAATTTGTAACAAAAGTTAAGTTTCATTTTCTTATCAAATGTTTAAGGATAGTAAAAGATAACATACAATATTTATGATGGGTTATAAATGAATTATTCTCAACCATTCTTCAAAGAATATCTGCACTATTTTATTTTTACCTTCTGTAACTTTTTTTAAGCTGTAAAAGCTGTAAATTTAAGTACTTCTATTTCATAAAATATATCTGAACGGTAATGTAATAGTAATTTCAGATTTCTAAAAACTTGCTACAATCAAAGTGGTCTCATTACATGTAATACAGATGATAGATTATTGCGCGTTGAAAGACAATTGGACTGATGCAACGTGACGAACAATATTGCGGCATTACTTTCACTTGCCGACGCCAGGCTGCAAGTTATTAACCTAAGAATTTCGCTACATTACAGCAGTAATAAAATTAATGTTTTTATAAATGTCCAGTAATAAGCGGATGTCCAGTTATAAGGGTATTGTTATAAAGGTAATTTAGAGCTCAAAAACCTACCTCTGGCTTATCCTTCTGTACAGCTGGCGTTGCGCTCTTTTTATCCAACTTAGCTTTCAGCTTTTCCAACTTTGCAGCCTTTATGGCTTCTTTTTGTAGTTGTTTAGCAGTCTTCTCTTGAGGCTGGTCCCCTGAGGGATCATTTTGTACTTCGTTGTCAGTCATAATTACGAAAAAATTAAATGAATTTAAATATTGAGCGAATCACACCACATTCCGCAATGTGATGTGGATATTGTGAGTTGACGGCGTGTTGTTCGTTTAGGAACATAACGTCGTTACAAACTTATTTAATTTCATTCGCGTTTCGCGTTCAGAAATTACTAAAAGTGGAGTCCCACCAAAAATCGACTAAAACCGATTAGTTCTTCTAGCAAACGAACGCGCATTTTAGGGTGACAACACTACGTCACGCCATTTTGTTTTTCGTTCCTTGCTGTACGCGATTGAGGTGTGCTCGCGAAATTTTATTCGAAATTTAGACGCAAAAATAGATTGAATACGTTTTATCTTCTTTTTATTCAACGGATTCATCACGTCGGATAAAATGTCGGATCGAGAGGTACTATTATTAACCGTAGTTTGTCACGTCCGTCTCGCATTCCCGCCGCGTGTGTTTTATTTTGTCGCCGGATCGTTCTATATTTAATGACGATAATATCGCTTGGGTGATTTCAGAGGAGTCGCTCGAGGACTCGTAACGGGTCTCGAGAACCGGCACCGAAGCCCGCCGCAATGTCGCGAGGCCACAGCCGAAGCCGGTCTAGGACGCCGCCCCCGCCAAAACCATCGAGCAGAAAATATAGGAGCCCGTAAGTCTGCTGTTACTAAATGTTGGTTGTGGAAACTTATACAATAGAAACTAAAACTTAACGTTGGCTTTGTTTAATGTTTTACTAACAAAACTTCATAACCTCGATCTCAAGGGTAACGCTCGCGTGTGTTGCGCAATGGTGTGTATCGTTAAACTCAAACAGTTTACGTGCGTCTCGGGAAGTGCAAAATTTGTAGTCATTTATGCTAGAGCATACGACCTTGCCGATATTTTAGCGACGATTCCGCATACTAATCCGTGGTCGATAGGCATCTGTTTTTAATTGCCTAGTTTGTTTGATAGTAATGAAAATATCGTAGCAACAGTTTTATCAATAATGTTGTATGTTTGGGAGGGGGAGTGGCAGCGCGCGGGGAGTGATAAGAAAGTAGTAAATAACGTAGCATTTAATTATTATTTACATTGCTGGAACAAGTTTGTCCGCAAATGCCAGTTTCCTGCCAACTTGTTGGTAATTTTATTTGAGTTGGTAGTTAGCTGAGTAATAATTTAAAAACCTTTACTTTTATTCCATTTTCAACATTTGAATAGGTATGAAACATAATAGAAGAGAAACTCGAACACAAATTGAGACTACAACAGTACCTTTCTACATAAATGCGGCCCCAAATGTTGAAATAGTCAAGATAAACAATCAACTAGTTGATCAATAAACCAACTGTCCTAGATATATATCCAATAACTTTAAGTTCTATCGTCTGGGGAATCAATTTTATGAAAATAAATCGTCAAAAACATAGAATGTAAGTAAAAATCTATTTGCAATATACTGGATCCAGTCATATCCACCCGGACGTAAGTCGTTATTTTGTTTGTAAAAATAACTAAGTAACCACATCAAATGTGATATTTTCAAGGTCTACAAACCAAATCCAATTAAATAAAAATTTAAACCTATAGAAGCATAAAATAGGTCAAACAACTTTCAGAACTCGCCTATTATGCCACAATCAGTTTATTAATAACAATATCCTGTTGTGCTCACACTAGAGCTTCGAAATTCGAGCCAAAATATTATAAATTGGATGTTTGTATGTGTGTCATCTAACCCTCGCATCCTTTAAAGCATGGCAACTAACAATGAATCTCTTGCTGTGTTCTGCTCATAAAATTATTGATCACACTTTATTGCAACCTTAATCATAAAATGGTCCATCCAATTACTTAACTATAGCTACACAAGTATAAACAGTAATGTTTAGTAATGTATGATCAATAATATTGTGTGCAGGAACCATGGCAACTGTCTTTTACTGCTATTATCAATAGGCTTTTTGGTTGACCCCTACATATTGTTGGAAGAACCAACTTTGTCCTCATTAATATAGAACTCAAAATTGTGTAAATATTGGATTTTGACATTTTTGAAACATAAAACAAAGCATCACTTTGTTTGTCCCCTTTTGTAATCAATCAATATACCTTAGGAGAGACCTATACCCAGCAATAGACAGCAGGTCTAATTAATTGACAATGGAAAAGCCAATGTGTCTAGTAATAGACTACTAGGGCTAAATAAATTAGAACTTTGGAGAGGCCTTGGTCAAGCTTACAGAGCTTTATGTACTGAAATGTTTGATTGATTGATGCATCTGTTAACAATTATTCTCAAAACTGTCCTAAGCCCAAAGGACTCAGCAGCCTAAATATCAACATCCAATACCAGTCACCAAAAAGCAGCTTCTCTGTCTCCGCTTTGTGTGTTCTTGCATGTTAACTTGAGCGTTGGTGCTGACGCTAGGTCGGCCTCCAGGTCGCGGTCGCGGTCGGGGTCTGCGCGGCGCGGGTACCGCTCGTCGCGGTACTCGCGCTCCCGCAGTCGCTCGTACTCGCCGCGGGGCTCCTATCGACGCTCCCACAGTCACAGTCCCATGTCCTCACGACGCCGTCATATGGGTGACAGGGTGAGGAGTGATGTTTATGTGAATACCTTTTTTTGTACTTACTCCCTTAGTTTTAAGTTGTCCCCGCATGCAGAAATAAAAGGCTAGTACACAGTGGCCCGTGTTTGAAATAATAAAATAATCTGATATTAACCATTTAGGCTTCCTAACCACATGGCTGGAAGACGACTCTACCATAACTGGGGCAAGAAAGACACAGTTTTACTTGCATAGATACAATAAAACGTCAAACGGTACTATGCTAAAATGGCCTCCGATCACCAGGCCAGGCAGATAATGATCAGATAATATTTAAGCTCTCTATTCTCAAGTTGATAAATGCCTAAAAATAATCTTCCAAGAATATTAATTGAAAACACTCAAACAAAGGCCATTGTGTACTGAAGCAACAAAGAAAATGTCAGTAGCAAGCTGTTTGTTATCTGACTCGTAAAAGGCGACTAAAATACCAACAAATAGTTGGTACGCAGCAATTGGCTATTTTTTTGTGATTAATCCTTTAATCACTACAGTCCCCCCAAAGCCAATTGCATATTTTGCTAAAAAGCAAAATTTTAGTTATAAGAATAATTTTAAGTAATTTTAAGTTTTTTTAATTAATGCATGCTTTTTGAGCTATAATGAATGAGCCATAGTGCCATAATGTTATCTGAATTTGTATGTAAAAGGCGACTCAAATAAAACTAAAGGCACCTTTGTCAATATTTGATAAGAGAATAATAATGGCTTAAGCTCAATTTTTTAATTAAATTCAATGTAAAACAACACATTATTAATTTTTGTGTTCAGTTTCAGTATTCCCCTTAAAATTCATGTGTTTTTATGAGAAGGTTAATGTCTTGCTCTTGATTAAATATTTTTGTTTTCAAATATCTCAATTTTAAACCCAGTATCAGTTTGATACTCTTGAGTACCACAGTAAATACTGGACTGTCTACTCAAACAGAAAGGCAAAAGAACAAACAAAATTCAATATCTTTTGTAGCTTTCAATGCATTATAAAGAGTGAGACTCGCCTACAAGAAAATAGACCCCATGTACCGTCAACAGGAGAATCCCACGCCGTCTAGATGCCTCGGCGTGTTCGGACTCAGTCTGTACACCACTGAACAGCAGATCAACCACATCTTCTCTAAATACGGACCCGTGGATAAAGTACAAGTTGTTATTGATGCTAAGGTGAGTTCTGCCATGTGATTTATTCGGCTATGACCTGCTGTCTTTGTCGTCGACTTCAGAAGAATTTAAAGACGCATAGTACAGACAACTTACCAAGATTGTAGAATTATTGACGACACGATTGGCGCAGTGGTTGAGCGATTGTCTGCGGCGCTGCGTGTCGCGGGTTCGATTCCCGCGCGGAACAAATATTTGTATGGCCTAGATAGTTGTTACGGGTCTGGCTGTTTTTATGTTTGTAAATGCACCCACGATACAGGAGAAATTCTTAGTGTTGGGCAACGTCTTTTAAAAAATAATAATACTGACTACTAAAGGCGCATCTTGGTGACCGAATTTATAAATTCAAAAGAATCATATTGCAAAGTAATCTGGCCATCTTCACAAAATATTATGTTCTCTATTTCTTGTTTTATGTTGGCCACTCTCAGGACTAGAAGATACCAAATATAGGGCAGCAGTTTAAACTAGGCACTTGTGGTAATCAAATGCACAAGCCAACATTCATGTTGCTACCTATACAACAATTGTCAAGAGTTGCTTGTCAATTACAGTGAATGTCATAGTAGTTTTTCTAAAATTTGTCTAAAGACTAAAGCACATTCCAGACCGGTCGTTCCCGAGGATTCTGCTTCGTTTACTTCGAGAATCAGGAGGATGCTAAAGTGGCAAAGAACGAGTGCACCGGCATGGAGATTGATGGGCGTCGCATCCGCGTGGACTACTCTATCACACAGCGAGCGCACACGCCCACGCCAGGCATTTATATGGGAAAACCTACGTAAGTACACACATTTTTTTCTGACAAAATCATTTGAGTGTCTTGGGGGGTCTTGAGCCCCTGGATCCGCCAATGTAGGGGAGCACTAAGAGAGGATTTCCCGAAGTTCCTTCGGGAACCGGAATAAAACGGGATATACGCGTACGAAGTCGCCGGTAAAAGCTAGTTCTGCATATAATTATTATAAGCTGTACTGTCCTACTGCAGAGCAAAGGCTTACCTTCCTTCTTCCAGTTTTTCCGGTCTTCTGCAATTTTGGGCTTGTTCTTTGGGAGGAGTCTAGCTCATTCATAATGAACTAAATCACACCTGAAATAGAGTTGAAAATAACATAATTGGTACCAACTTGCCACATGAAGTTATCTCTTGTATATATTTAAACCCCATCAATTTATGGTTGTTGCAGTGGCACATAGTTGTTAAAGGTTTTCGAATATCTCATAATCACACATCCAACATAGAAACTCACACATACTGAGGAATGTATTGGTGACTCCTATGTGTTGGTAGATCATATCACTATGAACGGATTTAGAGTAAATTGTCCTCAAGCTTCGGAGATTTATTTAAGGCCTGTTTGTACACTAAAACATTATAATCATACTAACAAATGTTAGGAAGACGTTTTATTATTAAAAATAGTACAAATGAATGTATGTAATTTGCAGCGTAAGCAGAGGTGGTGATAATGGATACGACCGGCGCGGTGGCCGTGATCGAGAGTGAGTATCGTTTATATTTGTCGCATTATTCCTGACTGACTTATCAATATTGCAGGCAATTTAGTGTTGATGACACTTCACGAGATCAGATGCCAGTCGGCTGTATTTGCTTTGACATATTAAATGTTGTTTGCTAACATCGCCACTATGAAACGTTATTGACGTGCCTCTTTAACCAAAACTAGAAACATATTTACCTATGCCACAGTAATAGTATATTCCAAATGTCACTTAAAACAACAGGTTTATTTTATGTGGATTCTGACATTGAGAAGATAGCTATTCAGGGCGGGATGTCTCGACATCGACGTAGTTACCGATCGTCTAATCGACCGAATCCATTCTCATCTCGAACGCGATTGACGATCAAAATCAATGATCTGGGGCTCGATTCTGCTATTGCAATCGTGTCTCAATGACCGGTCAGTGATCGAATATTTGACAACTTTGACAGTTTTTGTATGGGAAATGTGTCAAAAATTTGACGTTATACGTCAAAAATCGATCATTGACCGGTCATTGAGACACGATTGCAATAGCAGAATCGACCCCCTGATCCGTGGATTACGATCGAGATACGGGCGGCTACTATGTCGAGACTTCAGGCCCAGGTCTCTGAAATTATCATCGCGAGCTTATTGCCAACAGCCGCACACAAATCAAAATCCGAGCTACTATTGAGAAATGCCTCATGAAAAATGCCCGACCCGGGAATCGTACCCAGACCCAGGGTAGGGTATCTTGCTCAGCTTTAGTGGTTGAGGTGATAATGCCGCACATTGCTACACCCTATTAACACAAAAGCTCATGCTTGTAATTTGTCATGGTGTACAATGAAGAGTATTCTAAGACAGTGAGGCAGACACTCATTGGCTTTACAATTGGCGACGCAAAGATTCTAACTAGCGCCGCTAGTGTCAAAATTGTAAGCAGTCTAAGAACGACACGCCGCAAATGTCAAAATTGTGAAGCTGTCTAAGAACGACACTGACAGTTTTCGCACAGCGTTGCCAATGTGTGGGGAATTCCCCAAATTGCAGGGAATCTCAAGGCATCTTCTGGGCACGCTCGCTTCATCATGGACCACATCTATCGCTTTCCATCAGGCGTGATCGAGGTCAAGAGCTAGCCCATTCATAAATAAAAAAATAGGGCTGATTCCTGGTTAAAAAATGTATGATTATATTTAGTCCGTCTGTTAGATGAAAAATATAGGACACGTATTTTTTGCTTTATCAAATCAATAAAAAAAGACGAAGTTATGTTATTTATAACGCATTAAAAATCAGGGCTTGTGACTTGCATGTAAAATGTGACGTCAGACGAGTTTTCAACACACTATATCGTTTAAATTTTTTGTTTACGTGAAAAAAGAAAAAAATACGTGTCTAATACTTTTTGGAAATCTATCTGATGGACTAATTAGATTTTTTTAGTCATAGCCTATTTCGTGAAATACATGATCGTGTCCCTCCCCCAGCGACTACTACTACCGCGGCGGCGGCTACCGCGAGCGCGACTACTACCACCGCGGCTACCGACACCGCTCGCCGTCGCCGCACTACCGGCGCCGGCGCTACGAGCGCGAGCGCTCCTACTCGCCGCGTAAGTCATATTACCACCAGGAGCGGTAGACTCCCGATCCGCTCCTTTAAACACCCAGATCAATGGTTTGCCAGTAACAAACAAATAAATTGATGATTCTATTGGACTTGTCATTTAGTCAACTGAATAGGCTGCTTCAAACTTTTTGGCAAATGAAGCTCTAAATTTAGTTAACTAGAAATTTTATCTTTTTAAATAATCTAGTAGTTTTAGTTGAGTCAAGACAATAGTTAATGTCTAGGCAGCATGAATTTCGACATTTCGGCAATTGATGTCTGGTCAAACGCGTGACTAATAATATACTTTTTCAAAGAGTATTGCCCCCAGACGGCCATTGGGCATCGGCCAGTAACACTAAATGAAAAAGGCCCTCATATAGACCATTTTTTTAAATACATATTACGTTTCAGCTTGTCTTGGTTGCATGTTAGAATTCATAGAAGTATCATATTATCCTTTCCCTTCTGAATGCCTTCTGAAATTAAACCTTGATTTCTGCATTTCACATTTCCTTGCTAAGAAGAGTCTTGTTATAAATGCAGTATATACACTTGACTAAATTACTAGTTCTCCGTCATGTGCCAGGCTTTAGCGACATTTAGAAACTTCTAGTTTACAAGCCAAAATAGATCTTATTCTGATTTCTGTAAAGGACCAAGTTGCTGGTAAACCAATTCTTTGGGTCGCCGTAAAGGCAGGGCTACTCAAACTTTAAGAAATTACTAGCAATTTAGGCTAGTTAATGAATTTAGTCAATACCTTTTGAATACCTGTTTTTATTTTTCGGTGATGGGTGAAATTCTTCAAAGCTTACAGTGTGATCGTGTTTTTAAACACAATTTATGAGTAAGTCACAAGAAAGTCTTGATATTATGTGTGACACTTGGTTTTATATGCACAAATTGGAGAGTGTGTCTAATTTCCTTCTATTTACATTTTATTGGCTGTATAGTAAAATTAAAGTAACTATGTAGATAGTCAAATTAGCTAGATTGGACCTAAATAAGGTTAAGGGATTCGTACAGATTGTTGAGCCTTAAATCCAGTTCTAAATAGAAGATAGTTGTTATCTTTGACATAGTTTCAGTAGCCCTGTTTCATTGACTTGCTAAATGTGCAGTAAATAAGCTTCATAACCCCTCCATGTAAGAATATGTATGACGATTGACGCTCAAGCAAAATTGTACAAAATAATATCTATTACATATTATTTTTTATTTTTGACACAAAGTCATTATTCGTTCTTTATGTTATAAATAGGTTTAACTTGGGTCAGTGAACTCGTTTTCAAACTAGTTATAATTTTAATTGACTAGATAGAACATTCTCAATTTTTTAAATAGCTTTGTTTATGAGGTTAAAACCTTTGCAATAGTTACAGAAAAATTGTACTTTATAGAGACCTTTTCATATACCAAAGAATGGGTATGCCCAAACAATGCTCTTCCATATAAATTGGTAATATGCTTCAAAACTCCTGTATATAATTTGTATGAGATTGTATGAAGTGGGGTCTGTCTCTGAATCTTTGTTTTTAGTTTAATTAGGAATAAGTTTCTAAATGTTGTCTGCTATATCTGTGTTCTATCAATTTATTCTATGAAATATCCTGCATGTTGAGGATTCACTGGTATTATCCGCGCGCGACCTTAATTTGGCCAGAAGCGTCGCCGAACTCGCGTCACAGCTAGCATGACCACTTGTGTTTTTTAATTTACGATAAGTGTTACCACATGGCGTACCATTGTTTATAGCACGCGGATAATACCTCGTGTAAAAAAATCAAAGAGAGATGCTGATTAGTCATTGAGCAAACAGAATAAATTGATAGATGTTATGTTTTGCTCGTCACTCGTAGCATCATATTGTTCTGGTATAACACATAGTTACTCCCCTCTTTGACTTGCAGGTCGTTATTAGTAAGTGCGTGATGCTGAGTTCAACTTCAGACCTAGCATTTCGTTACAACAGATCCCAACTATGTGTGACCGGCTCCTATGCATTTATAGTCTGTACGCCGGTTTAGTGTAGATGTAAACATTCTGTAACGTTGTGAACATTCTGTGACAGGCGGGCCGCAGCCGAGCCTGCGCCGGCCGCGCGGCCCCAAGAGAGAAGCTCCTTTGTGTTAATTATATGTGATGAAAGGGTCTAGCATAAGTTAGCGTGTAACGCCCGCGCGGGCATAGTTGCCTCTAGGATGTAAAACTAGCTCTTAATAAAGATTTAACACTAAGTCTAATATTGATTTTGTTTGTTTGAAAAGGTATTGAAACAAGAAGTAAAGGATGAAAACTTCCTTGAAACTAACTGTGTTGAAGTTTTGAAAATGTTTGATTGAAAAGTCCTTTCGAAATGGCGCTCGCCGGGACCGACAGCGGCCGCCGGCGCCCGAGCTGCCTTGAGATCCGGCTTGTCGAAGCGCAAAGAATATGATCCCTTAGCCGCTAAGTAGGAAGCCCAAGCTTTGCGAAGACATTGAAGAGAGAAGTCGCGCGCGCATTGATCATATTCTTTATCTTCCGACTACCGTACATACGTTCTAGCGTTGTGGCGACGTGACGTTGCATTTCTCGTGTTGCTATTTACATAATTATGTATTATTATGTATTCGGTTGTATCGAGTCTGGCCTCTCACGTTAGAGTAGCGTTGTGTTGTACGACTTGTTAATAAACAATAGTTTTGTAACGTCATTATGGTTCTTCTTCATTCACTTTGGTTTGTCCCACCTTTTCTATCCATCGTATCCTTACTTTTCTCTCGACCGACGCTGCGTAGGATCAGGGAGTATTGGAAACAAAATGCCGGAGCCAAAGTTAGGTTTGCGCAGGATAAACTGCGTAAACAGGAAAATTTTAGTATCAAAATTCGTAACTTATCAATTTATCATAGTAAATGAGTTCAAGCAGGTAAATGGGTAATAATAATAAAAAAAGCAACTTATGGATCAGAGATCTCTTTATTTTTCCCATAATTGCGAAGGGATTTAAGATTCTATTACGAAATCATTGTGATCGAGAGTTATGATAAAAACATTGCTAAGCTCAGTATTTCACTGACTCTAACCTAAATCAATTCGTCAATTCAAAATACTCTGCCTTGCTTGAATCAGTTTGATAACAGTCAAAATTAGTAAATTATTCCCAGATCCGACGCCAGCGTCGTTAGTGACCGACTGACAGACTATATTGATTAACTTTTTTTACCTATTACATTTTTAGTGTAATTCTATTAATGATATGTAATATTGATGGCATTTAGTTTGTTTTAAATAGTAAGATCTTGTTGCATAAAAACTGTAAATACATATTTTTGACTCTTGATGTAATATATCATACTGTAGGATCCATCTATGATGTAATTTCAAAACTTATAATACTACTTAAACATGCTTTTATTCTAGATGTTAAAGATAAGAATTGTTAGGTAGGCAGTCAATTCAGCAGCTGCAACCAGTTTCAATCATTTTCTAAGTTGCAAGTACGTCTTTTCAAATTATATGTACAGTAGAAAGTAGCCAACTACAGTTTTTATGCAAAGTAGTATATTAGAATAGATTGGGTATTATATTAGTAAAATAATATTAACAAAATTATCACTATCAGATTTTTATTAAAATTCTTAACAATTATTTATGTATAATAATAATAATTATTATTATAATATACCACATAATTGTGTCGTGTTGGCACTGACCATGGCGACTACGCTAACCGCTAATAAACTTAAATACTCGTAAAATATACAAATAACATTAAAAACAATTTCATGGCAACGTATGATCGTTTGTTTAGCATTATATTGCATTGGACGCGATTTCAATTATGGCGGAATTGTGTTACTTACAAGCTACGGGACGTGGAATGTGGTCAAATATGGCAATGTTCGATTTGAAGCAGCATCAAATGATTTTATTAACAATAAAGTATCCATTAAAAACTTAGTAGGTTTTGTGATCCCTTTTTTATCTCAAAAGTAGCATTTTATTTTCATATTCCTTGCAGTCATCTTGAAGAATGATTACCAATCAAATTGGAAATCCAGTCACATTTTAGACACTTGACATTTTTGTAAGACTTCAAATCCAACAGTTGCTAACACCTGGAATGCATACATATAATACTGCTAAAATAAGAGTACACTTTAGGTACTTGGCAAGCAACATTACAACAATAGTTACTTATAGCTAAGCTGAAAATACGACATGAATTTACGTAGTTGCAGGACTAATCTAAATAAATATAAAACGTATAGAAAATACAAGTTTCAATACGGCAACCAGCTTTTCTTTTCTCACCGTTCATACAAGTATTCAATTATTCAGTATAATAATTGAGAATATGACGAACCGTCGTATAAAACGCAACACGTTTCTGTAGTTTTCAGCGGCATACAAAGCTGATATTAGCGAAGTAAGACTACAAAATAATTTCTGGAAGGACTAGATTTTTTCAGCTGTCTATGAAAATAAATATTATATTGGCAACACTGCTTTCTATAGCAACACTAATCTAGAGTTGGCCGAATAACTTATTTTCTAATGGCAAGAGTAGAATGAGCTCAAAACGATTAGACTACGATGCAGTTGCTACACTACTGCAAGAAATATAATAGCTATAGGAAGGTAAGTATGTATTTTCATATATATTTTTTTATAGATGACCTACATAACCCTAGTGGCTTCCAAACCCGTTACAACAAAGTTGGTATGTTCCCATCGGTATATAACTTACGTTACAGTGAATAGCATCATAACGTCTGTAGTTTTTCTGAGGGATGGGAAAGGTGTATAGACCACCTAATTTTATTCAGTTATGTTGCCCTAAAAAGGCCAGTTCAAATAAAAAAAACTACTGGTATTCGCTTACCACGGCGCTAGAAAAAGACCGGTGGGTATGCGATGATTCCCTTTCAACCCTAAGCGGAAGTTTTCTACAAAATTACCAAGATCCTACAGCGAGAACACGTAGCGTAAGAATTCCAAAATAAAAACACCCTTCGCGATGGTTCGGTAATGGCTAGCTGGCAATATTTTGCTGTACTAGTTGTGTATTTGTATCTAAACTCCGGTGGGATCATACCAACAGTCACTAAAAATATAACAAAATAATCTAGTAACATCAAATTCAGCTTACTGTGTAGTTTTAAAGGCTAACGAAATGGCACTAAGGGCGGGTTGCTTCCGAACGGTCTGTTATCGTAGCATAAGTACGTCAAATAATAAAAATCGGTTAAGCAGTCGATAGCCCTTGCGTGTTAACTTGCTAGTGGTAATTCAGCTTGCTAGCTTTGTCAACCAAAATACATTAACGAGCTTTGTCAACCAAGAAAAATTGGTTGACAAAGCTAATTCATGTATGGGCTGTTTGACACTCGAATCATATCAACGAAATGGGTATCTGTGCGTTATCCTAATCATCACTTTTGACATGTTTTTAACGTGCGTTACGTACAAAATTATCTGAAACAACACTTACGCTAGAGTAATTTTTTACGATTACATCAAGTATGGTTGAAGCAGCCCTGGCTAAGTATTCTGGCACAATATCATATTGGTGCAAAACAGCACTTTGAAAAAGCTGCTCAATAAGGTATTTGCTTATCAAAATAAGCATATTTTCTTGTATAAAATGATAATGAATACTTCTTAATACAGACACCAATGTGACAATCATAAAAAAACTTCCAACTAATCGTTATTCTTATATCTAAACAACAATTTGGCAATATTTACAAGCACTTGTTAACTTCGTAACATTCTAATTCAACTGCCCCATAGGTACAATTTATATACCTATTATGCCTTATGAACACTGGCTAATTACTACTTGGTTTGCTTCATTGACAGAAAACCGCGTGAAAGGGGTTTCTGGAAAGTGATTTGCAAAAGACATCACAAATTATACCAAGTCGAGTGTTGAGATTGGCTGTTGACAATTAATAAAACCAATCACAACAGCTAACATTGACAATTTGTCACATTTATTCCAGAAACAAGGCCCTAGATAAAGAGTCGCGTTTTCATAATCGAGATTAGTTTATTGTCACCCGTAATTTTAGATTTTTTAGGCTGAAAAAGATGGCAAAAATGTATTGGCTGTTGTATTTATAAAACAGTCAAGCACCCACAAGTTGGTATGGCCGATTGCCATTGCGGTGCGCCCTTTTTCTCCAATCATCTCAGATATGAAAATGCGATAGCTCTCAACTCCATTATTTAATACACCTGCATTTAACATTGGGATCTGAGGATATTTTCTGTAAGGTTACCTGTTGAATATAACAATCTAAAAACTATTGTTAGTGATAAAAATAATATCAGAATATCATGAAATACATATTATATTATTTATGTACTTGTTATAAAAGTGCTAATAATATGAACTTACGTGGAATATCAATAACAACATAACAAAATGGTAAATGTGACTCAAGGGCTTCATAAATGGATCAGTATTTGGTATAGGTTCTAAGAATATTTGGTGTTATTTAGGTACTTATGTTGCAGGCTTCTTAACTACATTGGAAATACAAAGATATGAGATTATTTTTTGGAGAAGTCTAAAATGGCTACAAATATTTTGCATTCAATGCAACGCTTGTTGCAAATATTATTAATAAGTTACAGATAAGTATCAGATTTTCAGTGTTCCATGATTGTATAATAGCATTATAAGTGTCTATGATTCAGTAATTAAAGTCTTCTGGTGATTTATTACTACTTTCCTTTCTATTCATTTACCCACATAACATAGTTTCTGTCAATACCCTTTAAGAAAACCACTCTTGAAATAATGAATCATACACAAAACGGAGATGATAAATGATTCGGTACTTAAATATTTTGAATATTTACGGCAATTTCATGCAATCACAAGACTTGTCAAAACCTAACAATCTTATTATACAAATACAAACCTTCAATCTATACAACTAACTTTATTCAACAGCTTTGGAAACGATCCCATTCAATATCATTTAGGTGGTAATTGCACTATTTGTGGAACCAACGAGCCCGCAAGACCAACACGATACTGCAAGAACTTCTATTGGCGCATCTTTAGTACGGCGTACTTCGCATCTGGTGTCGGTCATGCGACACTAGCGCCGCGGATGCAACGCTATTTCATGTGTATCTTGTAATATTTTCATGTCGACAGTACTTCATATTATATTGTTTGGCCGGTAGGTGGCGGTATTTATAAGTAACGCTAGAAGCGTAGGCAACCTATCCTTGCTGACTTTAAACAGAATTCTCAGATATTGTATCCAGCCGTGACAGCACCTGCAACTGCTGGTCTACCTGCGGATGTCGGTTCCTACAAGAGCAGCGTGGCGTGGTCGCGGTGCAGGCGGCGGCGCGCGCGCAGGGGGGCCGTGGCCAGCACGTCGGAGGGGGGCGGCGGCCCGGCGCCCAGGGCGCCTTTCTCTTGGTAGTACACTTGCGCCCCTCCGCATACTGAACCTACCACTACGCTGTCGTCGCTCCTGTAACAAATATGGTGCATATTGTAATGTTACAAATAAGTTACCAAGACAGACTGGCCGAGTCATGCGTTTATAACACACAGATTCGCAGGGATTTGAAGGAAAGTTGAATTCACCTCAATATAAACTCGGACATCTCAGGATCGTCAGCGAAGTCGTTGTGTATGAGGCCCATGGTGGCGATGTCGAGCGCGGCCCAGGGGCCCCCCTTGCGCACCGTGCCCCAGTCGGGGTCCAGCGTCAGGTAGCTGTAGTCCGACGCCGAGCCCACGCCGGCCAGCGGCTCCATACACTTCTGTTCGATGGGACCTAGCGCGTTGAGGGAGGTTTCCCACTGAAAAGAGAAGAAATATATTTGAAAGTGTCTCAAATTTTCCAGGCTGTGTCCGCAGTGTTTCCATATGTTTGGGAAGGAATTGAGTGCTAAAATACGAAAAAAAAGTTGGTAATCATTGTCAGCTTGTCCAACTGTTAGCCAATATCATGACTCTCGTGACTACAGGGAGAGTGCAGGAACTATAGATGACAGCACAGTAGGCCTAGACAAAAAACTTTTGCTGACGACAAAATGTATGGGAATGACATTAGGTGTGGAAAGGAAACGTCATCAACTCATCACCTAATGTCATTCCCATACATTTTGTCGTGAGCGTCTGACGTTAACGCTACAGAAAAGTTTTTTGTCTAGGCCCCCAGAAGTGTCACTGTCAAGTATTTATAACGTAAAAATCCCTTTGCCACTAAGCCGCACTGTTTTCGGCGTGAACATTCTATAATACCAACCGCCTTGCGAAGATTGTCGCTCCACTTAGCCCGAGATCAGATACTCTGTGTTGTCTGATCTGATCTGCATAGTAGAATTCGAGGCTGAAGTCCACAAGTGTACGTCTTAGAACTCTTGCGCACATTGACATAAGGTTCAAATTAATAGTTCTCGTGGAATGCAAGTTCTAGACTAAAACTTACCAAACTATTGATAGTGTCCACGTTATTGGCTGCCTCGGTGTCAATGAGCGCCAGTAGCGCCATGTTGTGCAGTCCACTGACGAACAGAGCGCATTTGACGGCGTGCTTGCTGTACTCCGGGAGCAGCTCTATGTCGCTGTCCGAATCGTCGTCGCTTTCTGAGCTGTCTTGACGCTGGGCTTTTGGCCTGGAACGTAAGTAAAAGGTTTGTTGTAGATCAGTGTGTTTTTAAAAATCACTGGTTAAGTTCTAGTGTAAAAAGTTTCATAGACAGTACATTCTGATGACATTGCGATTGTCACATGTGCTGACAACATGACTTACGAAGAATGTTTGTATTATGTCCCCTCACCAGTTTTTTTGCTTTATGGTATGGAGTTTCGTGTGCGGGTCTGACTCACACTTAAACGGGTTTTTTTCGTCTGTCTGAAATCAAATTCTAGAGAATACTCTTCTACAACAATAAAAGCACCCTCACCTATCCGTAAACGTGATCTGCCTCTCAGCCGCCGGGGTGAGGAACTCCCGGAGCTCCAGCGGCGTCATGACGCGGCTGCTGTAGCCGCTGGACTTGTCGGAGATGGCCAGGTGGCTCAGCTTCTCCATCAGGGGTGTTAGTTGCACACCCGTCAGCTTCTTCTTGAAACTTGTCGCTTCTGATTCTGAACCTGGAGATAGGTAGAATATGCTTTATATACCAATAAAAAATGGACTTGATATTTATTATTAATTATTAATCAGATATTTGGTAAAATAAGCTAAGTAAAGGTACACAGTTGTCTGCAATCCTCAATGGATTCAGCATACATGTGTTAAATACAGTCATATTTCTTCAGTTGTCAGTATGTTTAAGTATAGGAGACGAGCGTAAATTAAGATTCTGGTGTGCTATTGAGAATTTCATGGGAATCGAACCCCCGCCCTCATCCTCGAGTACTGTATTTTTAATTTGAAGGATAAAATGACAGTCTTACCTATCTGAGAATCCGTACTTTCATTCAAAGACTTCAAAGGCAAAGATAAAGATTTCCTCCTCGACTGGTCCGTTGGCAACGTCTTCGTCGAATCTTTTATTATCTTCTTAGGAGTTCTTTGAGGTGACCTATTTAATTCCGAATCGAAGTCTTCAAACTTTTCCTGCTCACATAACTTCATATTGAAAGTAAACATATTGTCGTTGGAATCATTTTTCATTTTCGAATAGTGCTCTTCTAAGTACTGGTTGAATAAAGACTCTGATATGGCAACGCCGTCGTTTCTAAAGACGGGGAATAATGGATCATTAATAGTCATAGTGCTAGGATTCTTAGGAGTATGTTCAGGGGACGGAGTATCATCGTTTAGGGACACTTTGGACTTTTTGAGCTTAAATTTTGACGTCGCACGGTTCGATAACTTCTTGATAGTCTCTTGAAGATCTGTGACGCTAGCCAACTTTCTGATTGGCTCAGGCTTATTGATATAATGGTCAGCAATACAGTTGACGTCTAAAACTATTTTGTTATCCCGTTTCTCGTTCTCCATATTAATTTTGTTGCTATTTTCTATGTTCTTTAAGACGTCAGGTTCTAAATCTGATTTGTCCCCGTCTTGCTGGCTTTCAGGTATTTGGCAGATGGAGAGCATATTGCCGTGTAGTCTCTTGTATTCCACCATTGGGGTTGAGCAAACGCTTGTCTGTCCGGTGAAGACTGTATCGTTTTCCTGTGCTTCTTCATCTAATGACAGCTGTGTTTTGAAGCTCAGTGATAATTTCGTGGGTCGTTGTCTTGGTTTATTCGTGAATGGGACGACGTCTGGCATGGGAGGTGGTTTCCTCTCCCGTTCCTCGTCTGGGTTCCGTTCCTCTCGACTGGGAGGTGATATCATGGTGTGGTCTTCCTCGGGTACGGCGGTGAAGAGCAGGGATTTGTCTCGCTTCATCCCCATTTGAGGGAATTCGCGTTGTTTCTCGCGTTCGGCTTCTTGGTTCTGTGAAATGAAAAAAGTTTCTTGCAATCACTAAGATTGTGAAGTGCGCTTCCTGTATCACAAAAGCGTATCGTATTGATCATTCTATCATGTGTAGTGTATAACTGTTATTTGGACAAAATCATCATCATCATCATCATTTCAGCCGAAAGATGAACACAGTTGAACAAATAAAAAGTCACAGGAAAGCAAAATACGCAATTTCGTTTACTTGGGTGATATATTTTTTCCAGCTATTTGGATTTAAAAACCAAACTATGATGAAATTACAATGGGATCGGACAGTATATCCTTTCACATAAAAGAAGAATTTTTAAAATCGGTTTATAAATGACGCAGTCATGAGGTAACAAATTTAAAAAAAAAATACAACCGAATTGAGAAACTCGCTTCTTTTTTTAAGTCGGTTAAAAATAATAAAATCTATCCCTTGTTGATATTTTCAGGCATCAAAATCACTTGCTACACGTGCAGTCATTAAAGGGTGGCGCTTATTATAGTTGTCTGGCATTTTGCTGAACTGGACATATTTGGCGCAGCCGCGGGGCACACAATGTTTTGTTTTAAAATTAATGTTTATTCTTGTTTGTACCTACATTGTGTGTATCTGTGTGTGCCAAATAAACTAATTTTCTTTCTTTCTTTAACTGTTATCAATTTTTTTTTTTTTTTTTTTTCTTTCTTTCTTTCTTTAACTGTTATCAATTACACCTACTCATAAAAGTACTGCAAAATTGATAAGAGCAATGTGACTCAGAACGACCATAAACCCCATGATGCCCTGTTGTTCATAATTTGGTGTTATCATTTCACCTCACAAACCGAAACATTCAAACTACGAAAATGCGCAAGAATTGTTTTTGGAGTTTACTCCGAAATAATTTTCATATTTAGCCCACGGTATGAAAATTTTATGAGGCGTTACGTTCCTTTGCGCACCTTTTGCTTCGAGATTATGTATGTGTGTATATACAAAGTATACTCAGCTTATCATGTGAAATAGTTCGTTACATATTTCATTGGAAATTATCTAAATAATATAAATAAATATTTATTTATGCTTTGATTATTTTTTAAGATGCTTTCATTTACCCTCTTTTTATATAAATTATAATCTACGGAGTAAACTCCATTTGTGCGTCGGAGCTGACACACACTTTTTTTCTTGGAATTAATTATGCTTAGCTTTCAGGCAAGATTGATCCGAGCAAGCAAAAGATGAAAGGACTTTTACTTGCGTGGTGCTGAAGCACAGTGGGACAGGAGAGCCTGAAAATATATCTATAGGTACTAATATAATAAAGCTGAAGAGTTTGTTTGTTTGAACGAGCTAATCTCTGGAGCCACCAGTCGGATTTAGAAAATTATTTTTGTATATGATAGCAACATTCATAAGTAAGGCTTTAGGCTATTAGGAACTGGAAAAAACGAGATTTACGCGTACGAAGTCGCGGGAAATGCTAGTAAAAAATAATAAATATGACTTACCTTTTTAAACCTCGCGATCATCTCCTCTCCATTGTGCTGGAACTCCTGTATCTTCTCCACCTGCTTCTTCAGGTTATCATACAGCTTCTTGCCTACATAGACCACCAGGAGCTGAGCACCTAACGGCAGGGGAGTCTCCGTGTTCAGGGTCTCGGCAGGAGACTTTATCCTGTAGGGGTCCACCACTGTCAGGTAGGAGGTTAGGCCTGGAGGTAACTGTGTGGAGACTATTCTGGAAAAAGAAAGGTTCTGGTGTAACAGAATAAACGCAATACCTCTTAAGGGGTCATTGTGCTGCCAGGGTTGCGGATTCTGTTCGAAAGGGTTACCGCGGCCCTGGAAAGCAAAGGGCACTAGGAGGAGCACGGATGGGTTTTAGTTAGTAAGAGTCTGACACTCCCTTCTGCTCCATTCAGAGCGGAGGAGTCATTTGATGATATCCCATCCATAAAAAAGGGGTCATTGAAATTTTGAAATGAAAAATTGAAATCACGAAAAAAAAATAGTTTTTAGTACCTACATTTTGTCGAGTTATGTGCACATAAATGTACGGGGAGTCGATTTTTCGCGATTTCAGTGTTGGTCCTATAGTAAAAGTTGAGTATGATAAGTACAATGACACCTTAAGAGGTACCTTTTGCGTTTATTCTGTTACAGTTCGCGTCAAATAACTGTGCCCCTCTGAAGTTAGCCATTTGCAAAGACCGCGCAGGTGCAGTCACGTAGACGGGAGCAAGCGGGACGCAAGCATGCATCGAACGTAAACGAGCGACTGAGACATAAAATCGCGCCGCCATAATCCCCGCCCCCATGTCTCTTGCGCATGCGCAGTTGCAGTTTGTTCGTAATTTTTACTACTACGCAGCCACTCGTAGCCAACTTCAGAGGGGCACAGTTATTTGACGCGAACTGTACATGTTGTATTATCGCCTCTTCAGTACAGGTGGTTGCAATTATTATGGCGGTTTAACACACGAGGAGAGTCGTTACACTGGAAGATTACCCCAACATAGTTGGGAAAATGTTAGGCAGATTGGTTGATGGCCAGCGGTAGTGCTTGTAAATCTTAAACCATCAAGCAAGTCAGAGGAAACATTTGAACAGGGAAATCTGACCTTACTTCTACGACTTAAAGGTGAAATCAAATTGTCACCATGAACATAAAAGATAACGAGAATACCATAGTCAAGACATATTTTTAAAGTTTTGAAGGATACACCAGCAACCCACAGATTTGTCGAAAAAAGTATTCTTTTGCTTTTTATTATTAAAAAAGAAAGAAAATTAGTTTATTTGGCACACACAGATACACACAATGTAGGTACAAACAAAAATAAACTTGAATTTTAAAACAAAACATTGTGTGCCCCGCGGCTGCGCCAAATAGGTCAACAAAATGCCAGACAACTAAGCGCTGCCTGACGCTGGTTTTCAACTGAACTTTATGTTGATGTGTACGGAATTATGGATGTAAACCAACCAGTTTTGTTAGGTGTTAAATATACAGGTAAATATATATTATGTTAATTTGTAGTAAACGATACATAATAATTTGGTGTCGTGATAGATAATGTGTAGGTAAATAACAAAGGAAAGAAAACAATTGAAACAACAAGCAGAAATGTCACCCAATTACATAAAAATATAATTAAATCTAAATCGGCATGACGCACAGATAACCTATTAATTATTATTAAACAGGAGTGCATACTTACTTGTTATTGTATAATATGACGCCGCCTAACACGCCTTTGCTTTTTCTACAGTGATCTAGTATTTGCATGGACTCCATGTAGACTGACGTGGCGCTCTGTAATAAATAGTAATGATCAAAATTATTTGTATATACGTTCGAAGGAGCTCGTGGCTAAATTATAACAGCCCCACGGGCCGATCTTTAAGGTTAAGCAACGCTTGCCGAGGTTGGTCTGTGGATGGGACCATCGAAACATACCTACCGAGACTACTAAGCTACGCTGAGATCTTTTTGAGGCGCGCGTGGAATACAACGCGCCGTCGACCCGGGCTTGGTACCGATCGGACGGCGAGCCACCCAACGCTCGCCGACGTATAAAGTTTTCGAGAGAACTAGCTACTAAAAGGACCCTCTAAAAGAGTGTCTCCTCTGAAGAACGCATCATACGGCTAATATAAATTACTGTGACGGAGTTATTATTTTGCTTATTAGACCTTATTTCCAAAACAGCTTTTGCCAACGGCCCCAAGGGTACATAATCCTAGGAAGTCTTACGTCCCCGTTTCATCCAAATTAGTTCAGCCGTTAAAACGCGTAACTTTCGTATTTCATTTTATAATAGGAGCTCGTGGCTAAATTATAACACCCGCACGGACCTATCTTCAAGGTTAAGCAACGCTTGCCGAGGTTGGTCTGTGGATGGGTGACCATATTAACATATCGAGACTCCTCCGTGCCTCGGAAAGCACGTTAAGCCCAACGGCGGCGACAGCCGGGATCAACATCCCGGCTGTCATTTGGAGATCTTTGGCAGTCGTTACTGATTGTCAGAATCCAGAAAATCTGACACCAGTCTTGCCAAGAAGTACCGTGTTACCCAGTTAATGGGTTGTGGAGGTGTAGGCAGCCGCTCCACGTAAAATACTGGTATTCAGCTGAATCCGGTTTGACTGGGAGCCAACCCCAATATAGTTGGGAAAAGGCTAGGCAGATGAATAGGTTAGTATGGACTATCAGGCCAGCACTTCATAATTCTCGCTACCACACCAGACATTGTGAGGCGACAGGGCAGTGGCACTCACTTCAGTAACTGTTACACTTCATAATATTTGCTCGCGTATGATAAGCGGAGGTAAACACTCCAAGCGGTAACTGTACCGTGCTATCGCTATCACAAGTGTAGTGTAGGATATCTTGTAGGAGAATCAACGGGTTTTGATTGCTTGACGAGTTTGTTGTTGATGAGGATTAGCTGCGATTATCGTTAGACTAATGTTGGGTTGGCAAACTGCACCTAATAATGTTATTTGATTGATAAAGCGAATATTTCAGTGCGTTTTCTTTCTTTTAACAGGAAAATAACTGAATCAATTTTGATTCGGTAGCTGTTTTGTACCCGATAAGAAAATGGGCTTGCTCTTGACCTCAATCACGCCTGATGGAAAGCGATGGATGAGGTTTATGATGGAGCGAGCGAGCCCAGAATATGCCTTAAGGAACTGGTACTCCCACGCGTCGACGAAACACAGCAAGCTGCTTGACGCCGGACTCCGGTGGGAACGGTCGCGAACCAGGCGGGCGTTAGCCCTACCACCGCAAGGGAAGGATTGGCCAGTCTTATAAGGTGTTAGGTGAGACTGTCCAGGATTTGCCGAGCGCTCGGTTCAGTTGAGTGGCTGATGGAACAAATTGCGCTACACGAGGAGGCTCCTTCATGCATCCCAAACTAGTCGCGGAAAGTTCTTGTTTTCGTTTTTCTTATTGTAAGATTTGTTAGGACCTTTTCTTCGCCGGGAACACTATACAACGTGTAACAGAATAACCGCAATACCTCTTAAAGGGTCATTGTACTCATTATTAGGAACAACTTTTACTATAGAACCAACGAGATCGCGAAAAAAAATCAGCTGTTCAGTACATTTTGTTGAGTTATGTGCACATAAAGTCAAAGTCAAAGCATTTATTTCAATTCGACCATTTACAGGTACTTTTGAATTGTCAAGGTCGGTCGGTCAAAAAGATGAAGCTATTTGCACGTTCCAAAGCGTAGATCTCTATGGAGAAGAACGTACAAGAAACTCCACAGACACTCTTTTAAAAATAATATTTTGTTACAAAATTATGGTTACATCATTCATATTGAAATTATACATATATGTGAGAACGATGTAAAAGACATGCAGGATAAAAGACTCCGGAGTAAAAAATAAACAATTCAAAGAAATAATTAAAATAAACCATGGCAGTCGAAAGATGACCAGTCTCAGCTGACGGCGCCCGTTCACGAACATGACGCATACACTAGCACCATTCGGCTCAACCATTTTTAAGGGAGCCAAATGATCCAACGCATGCGCCACCATCAGCCAGACTTTTGAGTGAGCATGACATCCCCAATCGCCAGGGTACATTCAAGTCAAAGACCTACCCAAAATGATCATTATAATTTAAAGATACACAGTACTCACACATGTGCATGAAATTATACATTGCTAAATAAGTGGAGTCTACACAATGAAAAATATTGCATTCTTACAATCTTCAGCCGGACCAACAATGTTACCAAATGCTAACATTACTTTCGAGCCCCCTAGTGGCTACCTAGTGGCGTTGTGGAGCAGGACCAGCATTGAGCCAAGCATTTTTATCTTCAATATACTCCCCTAACTTATAGTATGCTTGCTTGCATAGTGTGCGTTTAATACAGGATTTAAATTTCGTCTCATTTAATTCTAATATATGGGGAGGTATTTTATTATAACATTTTAAACAGTACCCCATGAAAGATATGGCAAATGTATGGAGCACTCATATGTTCCCATCGTAAAAGTTGTTGTACAATGACTCCTTAAGAAGTATTGCGTTTATTCTGTTACATTTTGTATATGTCGCAGCCAACTAGCTTAATCAGCCGTTTAGTTAAAAGCCTAGCCTTTTCATTTCAATGCGCGGATTTTTCAGTGACCTAAGTGACATCTTTTGTTCAATATCGTTTGATGACTTGCCCATGTCATGTCGCTGATTAAACGGCGCAGTTCAATAAAAAGGATAGGCTTTTAATGAAACGGCTGATTAAGCTAGTTGGCTGCGACATATATTATATCTCAGTATTTATTCACCTACTTATTTAAATAAAGGTACTTACATAAACATATGTACAACTTGCACAAGCACACCATATTTGATTACCATTTTATACAACAGAAAAAGAAATAGCTGTATAATAATTAAGTCTTTACCTTCGGCAAAGTCAACATCGGCACCCTCTGAAAGATATGGCACCCATACTGCAGCACCGGCAGATACGTCTCGAAGATCTGGTACAGCTTCTCCGAGAGACGCCGCTGGTCTTCCATCTGACCGGCCAGGACTTGAAGGTCGCCGTGGTACACCTTGATCATGGAGGTGAGGAGGTTCGCGCGGTTCTTCAGCACCCAGTCGGGGATGTTTCTGTCGCTGCCTATTGCCTGGGGGGTGAGGGAGATAGAAATGGAATCAAGGTTTTTAAATGGATTACATGTAAATTATGGGATGAATCGCTTCCCGTGCGTATCTCAATGGCGGAAGGGTTCTTTCTAGCAGAATATCTGATGAAGAAGAGATAAGAGCGTTTACGCCGTACGGCATTTCATATAAACTCGAAATGAATGAATGCGCCCCCTTGTAGGTGATTCTTTGAACGAGAAATTCGCCGCTTTTGCTCTATCAAATACAAAATACGCGCGGTTGGACACGAGAAACTGGATGGAAATTTGTCGCTACAGCTCGGGGTAGCGAATACCACGAGGGTCTGAACAGGCCCTTAGTGTAAGAGCTGTAGGGACTATTTTCCCACTTACCAATATGTATCTGCCATATTCCCTGATGATGAACTTGCCGCTCTGCAGCGTTATGGCGACTGGCTGGGAGAACAGCGACTTGATGCACTGCGCCGTGCCGACAACCTGATGAGAAAGGTTTACTTTAGAAATAGTTGACGAAGAACTTCTACTATCGATTTGTTGGTTGACAGAAACTAGTTAGATTTAAGAGTGTGATTCTTTCTATTTAGTTGATTGTTATATGAATAAAGACTTTTGACGATGACTTTTAGAGGTTTATTTATTCGAGATCGCATGGTAGCCATGCGATCTCGAATAACTAACCAGCGGCGTTAAGTTTTTCGTGGTAGCGTGCATTCGTTGTTAAGTGTTTCGTATTCGTAAACTTACGGGGACGTGTTATTCGGTGTTACACTTTTCTAAGTCACGTATCACACTCTGAGATTTTTAATAAGTTTGAATATATTCTACATTATATGTCGTATGGTTTGCAGAAATCATTAACGATATGCCTTTTTTAGGGTTCGGAACATCCGCAACAAACCTCGAACTACTACTAACTAGGAAGCCTCGGGTCTGTCTGTCAGTCCGTCCGTCACAGCGTATTTTCTCCGAATCTACGGAACCGATTCGGTCACTATTGGGGGACAAACTAGAAAAAAGTTTTTCATACTGTACCGTGTGACATATTAAATGGAAGGGCTTATTGTGAGGGTTTTAATTATATATTTTTTTATAATTTTAAAATAAATAATTTTGAAGTTATTAAAAAAAATATATGAAAGTTACTATTTAAATTTTGAAAAAAAAAGCAGATATTAGTTTGTTAAAAAGTCTATACCTACTGTTAAAATAACATGTTTTGATTGAGTTATCGGTTTTTGGTATTCGAGGGCATTATTGATGTAGGTCCTACAAACTTCATGTCAGATTTATATGTCCGGTATCTTAATACCGGAGAAATCAGTGTGGTTTAGAAAAACAAATTAGCGAACGTGTTTCATATTGTATTTCCCTAGTAAAGATAAAAACAAAACGTTGACGAGGTCTAATCTATAAATAAACTCGTTGACCTTACTAGACGCCTTTCGAGAATGCGATCAATAATTTCACATTTTTAACACATCAGCAAACTTACATAAAAACTCACGTGTTTATTAAAAAATGACATTCATTTAAATGTTTAGGAAGCTGACGAGATGTAGTGAAACAACACAAACATTTTATTATTCGGTGCTAATTTAAACAGTTTCAAATAACGTACGATAAATGGCAAGATTTGGAAGGAGAAAGGGGAAGTGTTTGCCCTGCAGTGGGACGCAAAAGTATACCTATCTACTGATAATTCTAATAGCCCAAGTCTAGGTCTTCGAGTGGGGCCTATAAAAGGTTTTTAATGATCAGTACCTAGGCAGTGGCGTAGCTAGACCCAAAAAGGGGACTCCCTTTTTATCCGACTGTGGCAAACCCAATACTGTTTTTTCTCAAAATATTGCCCTAACCCTGCCCGGCTAGCACAAAATTGTCGCTCAAATAAGCATTTTTCTGATCTAATTTAAGTTCTGCTAAGTAACTTAGCAGACACCTTCAATCCTAATAACAATCTGACTAGACTTTTCTTCTGCTGCTGAGTAGGTACTAGTGTTTCTGCACGCGCACACTTATTCCCTCCGCCCGCGCTCTTCACCCCACCTCTACGTCGCAATAAATTGTGACTGCTCTAACAGTTAAAACCGCTGCAACAGCTATCTATGGCAGCTTCAAGCTGTTGACTATGATTGCCCGAGCGGTCCGTGTTTTTGATCACTAGAAAACTGTTCGAGCAGTCCGTGTATGGCCGGCCTTAGACCAACGGCTTTAACGTGCTTTACGAGGCACGCAGGAGTCTCGGCGTGTAATAGATGGTCATCAATCCACAGAACGACCTCGGTAAGTGTCGCTTAACTTCGATCGACACGTGCGGCTGTTAATATTTAGCAACGAGCTCCACCTTTAATTCCATTATGCAGGGTCACATTTTAATTAGAGAGACGCCGCAGACGTCATTGGCGCTATTAATATTAATGCCAATGACGTCTGCGGCGTCTTTCTAATTATTTTTTATTTTCGCCATTATTACAAAATAAAAAATAAAACTATAAGGGATCCTTGTCCACGGAACGTTAAAAAACCGGCCAAGCGCGAGTCGTAATCGTGCAGGAAAGGTTCCGTACTATCGTACAAGATTTAATCATTTTTCACAGATTAAATTAATCTGTTGAAATTCTCAGAGTATTTCTGTTGCCGCTATAAAAAAAAATCTTGTACGATAGTACGGAACCGTTCATGCGCGAGTCCGACTCGCACTTGGCCGGTTTTTATTGGTTGGAGGCTTAGTATTAGGATCCCGTTAGCCTTTGGGAACGGAACCCTAAAAAAGAACATTCGTAAATTTTCATTTCAATTTACAACGGGCCTCAAATGAGTTAGAACTGACCTATCTACATTAACAAATGTTTCGAAGCATCCAGCAGACATCAGGTAAACACTTAGCTAAATTACAATCGCTACAAGTACCTAAATAATTGAATATCGATCTAATTAGAGCCCACCTAAGTCTGCCAACATATTAATTAGTTTAAACCAGTTTAGTGCTAAGCTTGCTCACATAACTGATGTGTTTTGAACAGGTTGCACATTCCACTGGCTGAATAAGTTTAAGACACTTTCTAATCTGTTAGTAGTGGTTATAATAGTATTAGTAAGGTGTTCTATTCAGGTCTTGCATAGCTGGTTTGTGGGTTACGATTGTGGCATTGAAAAGCTTAATAAAAATGGTGAATATATGAAGCTACTACAATTCAAACGCCCGCGTTGTAATTCTAGAAGCTTCATAAATATTCATTCAATTCAACAATTTCTTTTTTTTCTGTTTTTTAGAACAGTATTTATTTTAGGTACTACAACCAATAAATGTACATAACTAACTTAACAATTTCTAGATAGAAAATAACAACGCGACCATAGATTTAACTAGAATGATAGGCCCGTCCGAGCATCTGCTTATATACCTATACCATACGAGAAACATTTTTGGTGTCTCGCCCAAATTGCCGATCGCGTGGCGAGTGCGCTTCGGTCTAAGCGAGCCTATTACGACCAATTTGTGGGGTCAAGAGAGTAAATATTAAAAACGGCAAAAAAATCACGTTTATTGTATGGGAGCCACTCAAATATTTATTTTATTCTGTACATTTGTTGTTATAACGGCAATAGAAATACATCATCTGTGAAAATTTCAACTAGGTATCTAGCAATCACGGTTCATGAGATACAGCCTGGTGACAGGCAGACAGACGGACGGACGGCGGAGTTTTAGTAATAGGGTCCCGTTTTTACCCTTTGAGTACGGAACCCTAAAAAGCGTTGTCCCGACAACGTAAAACGACACATGAAAGATACCGATCGATAGCATTTATTTTGAGTCTCATGTAGGCCAATAGTAATAAGGCATTTAAACTAATTCCTATCAACGAATCAAATAATTATGTTTTCTTAATTCCGTACCTTCGCGAAAACAAAACCAGGCTCCCGCGAAATTAGTCCGCACATTTGCACTCCCTTGCGAATTCTTCGGCATACAATATACTGTAGCAAATTGGGGGCTTGCGGGGGTAAGCCAATTACGAGTAGTATTGTCATCGATTAAGAATGAACATCGCTAGCCGGTGGGCTAAGCCGGCTTCTGCGCGAAATGCCCTTGAGAGATTATGTGAAATAGGCAGTGAAGCTGGTGCCATTTGAGAAGATGGGTCGTACATTTGGAAATACCTGTAATGCTATTATTATTCATCTGATTATTAAAATCTTGTTTGAAATCTATTAGGCAGTGACATTTCTATTAATTTATAAAAAATGCAATCAAATTGAGAACCTCCTCCTTTTTTGAAGTAGGTTAAAAATCATCAATTCATCATTCATTCACTTGATAAATAATCATCATCTGCCTAGCCTTTTCCCAACTATATTGGGGTCGGCTTCCATTTAAACCGGATTCAGCTGAATACCAGTATTTTACGTAGAGCGGCTGCCTACCAAACCTCCACAACCCATTAACTGGGTAACACGGTACCCCTTCGCAGATTTACTGGCTTTTGATAATCCGTAACGACTGCCAAAGATCTACAAATAACAGCCGTAACCAACGGCATAACGTGCCTTCCGAGGCACGGAGGAATCTCGGTGTGTTAAGATGGTCACCCATCCACAGACCAACCTTGGCAAGCGTTGCTTAACCTTGAACCCGTGTGGCTGTTATTCTTTAGCCAGCCCACGAGCTAAAATAATGAACACAACTTTGTCATTAATGTAATGTGGCTAATTAATGTTACCTACATTTGATAAGCTAAGTACATGCTACATTAAAAATATTAATTTTGTGTGATGTTGTGACCTGTTTAGTTATTAGACCAATCAGAAGACATCCAACAAAATTAATATTTATCAAGATTCACATTAATTAGCACAACAATGTCATAGTTTAAAATAGCCTTAAATTCATTATTTTTATTGATTCTAGTGTCTAGACGTTCACCAGAATTCCATTTAGATTTATCACTGAAATGGATATAAAATTAACGATATATTAGATTAGATACAATTTTAAGGTCAAGGATGAAATTAATCCTGTTAGGTGATAATCTGTGCTTTGGAAGCAGCAACTAGCTTCATATTTATAATGTAGCTGCCATTCTAAACAAGGAACATCATGTTACAACAGTAACTGGGTTGTGAAGGTCATAAAGGTAGTTGTTCCATGTAAAACTGTTATCAGCTGTATCTAATTTGATTTTTCTGATTTTCTCACTTTTTAAATGTAGTTAGCTTTAAAGTGGCTTTAAAAAATTTACTTAAAATAAAGCATGAAGTGTGGCTTTTTTAGGGTTCCATACCCAAAGGGTAAAAACAGGACCCTATTACTAAGACTCTATCTGTCTGTCACCAAGCTGTATCTCATGAACCGTGATAGCTAGACAGTTGAAATTTTCACAAATCATGTATTTCTGTTGCTGCTATAACAAAAAATACTAAAAACAGAAGAAAATAAATATTTAAGTGGGGCTACCATACAACAAACGTGATTTTTTGCCGTTTTTTATAGATAATGGTACGGAACCCTTCGTGCGCGACTCCGTTTCGCACTTGGCCGGTGTTTTTTAAGTATTATTAAAGCTATATATCCAGTCTGAACTTCCTCCTACTGTCTTGTACGTTCTGACAGCTAGTCTTTAAGTCAAGAGTGAATAGATAACTTCTAGGCAAGTGCGCTTCATCATAGACCACGTCAGAGCTTACCATTGAACTATCTGAACCTCGTCGCCAACTGTTATAATTGTGGGGCATGGGTAGGGAAATTATACACCCAATACGTACAAGCTCATATATTGCACTGACGCAGCAGTCGTTTACTTAAACCTGGCCGCAGTGATCTACCTTCTTATTTAATAATTGGTACTTTTTGTAGTACCTTCACAACAACATGAGTTGTTAAATGTAAACCTTTCAATAATAATAAATACATTAAGTTGCACAAACCTGTCCCGCAAGTGCATGCCGCTGTGTGTCAGAGACCCATCCTGGATGAAAGTACAGTACGGCGTTGATGGGGTCGTCTTCCTCCGAAGTACAACACAGTGTGTCATAAACAAACACTATCATCATCTCCCTGGGGACAACCATATTTGATTTTCAATATTTTATTATAACACACTTTTGGTAATATACAATATCACAATATATCAATCATTAAGACAACAGTTACTGTTATGTCGATGTTCTACAGAATGTGTAAGTAGTAATATTATGATTAACTGTTTTAGTAGTTTATAAAAAATAGGAAAAGATGACTCTAGTAGGCTCTTGAGAAGTCTAGAGTGGACTGATGTTTGGAACAAATGACATATAAATTTTATTGCCACTAATATCAAAACTAGTTTTCATTCCAATGTTTTTAAAGTAAAGTATTGGTTAAAATATGCCAATCTATTTTTGATATTATGTTGTAGCTGCAGTGCTGCAATAAAATACTTTTTTATGTGTTTGCTATGATTTTAAGAGAAAGCGTAGTTATAGTTCTTAATTTATTCAGTTGAAATAAAGTACCTACTATTTCAACTGAATAAATTGTATGATGCACAATCAATTCTATTATTTGATGAACAGGTACCTATTCAATAAAATCAAATTACATTTCAAATTAATAAAAAAGCTCTTTGTATCTCCTTGACCCTAAATATTATTGCGACATCTAAGTTGAAGCTAAGCAGACGAGAAAATATCGCCTACTTATAAAAACATAGACGTAAGATTAGTTCCCATAATATTATTGAATACTAAACACATCCGTAACCGGAGATTTCATCAGCCGTGTCTAATCAACCGCAACATCGCGTAGGCGACACTTTTGTATTGAGTTACTATCCAATAATCCACTTAGAATCTAAACAGAATAATTTTTTCACTCACTTTGCCATTTTGCAGGTTTTTCTCGTCTCACTTCACAGATACAAAACGTTTTTCATACCATTTCAGTATCGTATAATCGGAATGTTATTTTAAAATGTACATTAGCTTAGAACATTTCGTTTATTTTCATATTTTTATTAAAATTTTAATGGACAACCGTCCGCACTGTACGACTCCGCGATATCTCATTTGACACTTACCATACACTTGTACTTTTAATGTTGCCTGTTTTGAAACCAATTTCTTTGTTTTTAACCGACGTCCTTACTATTTTCGGTATTACATTATAAATTGTACACACAATAGCATTATTTTATTGTATTTCTAGTTCTCTTAGTAACTTTAATTTGATTGCGGCACGGAAGATTGATAAACACTATCCATTTTACTATCACTTTACAGCTGACAACACTGATTGAATTGTGCTTTACCGAGTTGACAATAGATGGCGCTGACTTTATCACTCTCATTCATCTAAGGCTAAGCGCGCACTACGAAAATAAATCGTTGCGAAAAAAAATCGTCATCTGTAAACAACAGAAATGTACTACAATCCGCGCACTGCGAAAATAAATCGTTTGCGGATTGCTAATACTACGCCGCCGGTATTTCGCAAAGGGTTAGACAGAGGTATTTAGTATACCTTTACCCACGTATCGCTAGTTGTCATGTCCCACGTAGGAGGCGATCAAACGACAACAAATTCACCCTGGAATGCCAAAGACAGTAATTTAGTAGATAATAATATATCAATTTATTCATTGTTATAGGTACTTAGTCGGGAATTTCAGAGAGAAATCCATTGCACTGCCAATCTAGTTGCACCCTTAACTACCCTCTGCTAGGAGTCTTTGTTCTGTGACCCACGCGAGCGATTGCATATTTTTCCATTTTGTCATTTGAACAGTTCAAATTCATTGCGTGCTTTTCGTTGTCAAGCAAAAAGATTTACTTATGAAACAATGAATCTAGATTCCTATCGATTGTAAAAAATAGGTATGTACCTAAATACCTATGCGATTGTATGTGGTACCTACGCAATGGCGGAGAGGGTCAATCGGACGTTATAAATAGGTAGGTACACCGCACCTGCCCGCCGAAAATATTGGTGAACGCCTTTTTCATCACATTATGAATCATAGAATTTATTCAAATGAAGTGTGAACAAAACCATAAATAATTATGATTTTAGTTTTACTTCCATATTTATGCAAAATTCATACGATGCGTGTCTTGAAATTCAATCGTTATATTTGTAACGTTAGTAATAATGGCTATAATATCCGTTTCCGTCGCAGGCTTTTTGTTAGAAGTGCCGAACGTCCGGTCTGCGAGACATTATGCCGAAATGATGGACGGTCATTAGAGAATCTTAATTAGTTTATTATGTACCTATTTCAAGAAATCAGAATTGCGGGAAATTTGTTTAATTATGGTGCTTTTCATTTATGATTCCTGCCGCTGACATGCCGTTTCGCCGATACCTATAAGGTCAAAGTCAAAAACGTTTATTGCGAACTAAGTGTACGGTAGAGTAGAGTAGGGACTACATTTTCCACACTTAGACTCCCATTCGATCCGTTGTGAGTCAAAGTCAAAGTCAAAGTCAAAACGTTTATTTCAATTAGGCCATTAAACGGCACTTTTGAACGTCATCATTTACGTTAAAAATAATATAAAGTGACTCTACTGTAGGTAGTAGGTACCTGGGTGTCCTGGCTAAGTTATCCAGACTAGCTCCGCCCAGAAGCACAGAATTTTCCTGGGAGTTTCACAAGCTTCGCGACCTCACCGTTCCGAGGATTTGTTCACACTGGGCTGGGCTGGACTTGGCTCGACCTGGGACTCGAACCCTGGACCTCGTGCACAGCAGTTGCGGGGTCAAGCAGTGGAACAGTCCGTGAACAGCAAAAAGGCGGTTGCACAGCAACAGCTCAGCACAATTAAGTACTAGTTTCCAGTTAGCTGAGATAAGTTTTCATACTTACCTACTTGTTAGGTAGGTAGGTAAATATGTTTGCGGTCTTTATAAGAGTATTAAAAACTATACTTTATTAACGCAATTGAAATACAGTCTGTATTTACATCATATAGTTAATATTTACATCATATAGTTTATCAACATATTTTTTTACCAAATTGGTAGTTTCCACAATAGTGATCGATTTCAGTCAAACAACGCTTCTGATTATTTCTCGAAATCAATCAAATGATTTCATAATGAGTTGCGGAGTTCACTGACTTGTTCAGAATTTCATCTGGTCAGTAGTCTCGTCACGGACGTCGAGACAAACATGGCGATACCACAGAGAAGGTGAGCACAGAAGATACATAAGGATCGTCGTGCACGAAGTAGACTGTGCCATCTAGCGTTATAATTTCGAATCTTTTATGTAAAACATACTTGACAATGACACTTCTGTGCTGCCACCTATAGTTCCTACACGTTCCCTATACTAGAAGTCTCAAAGTGCCCACAACTTCCCACTATAGCACGAGCGCCAACTCTGGACGGCTTCAGCAGCAAGGCATTAAAGGCGCGATTCCATTAGGCAAGTTACTTGTATGCAAGTTGCAAATTGCATACAACTTGAACAAACCTGCATACAAGCTACAACTTGTGTGAGGTAGTTTGGACTTACATTTTTTGATTCAAGTGACGTGCAAATTGAACGCGCAAATGTTTGTTGCACATTTCGGATTTCGAACGAGTGACGTGTACGCGCATTTTTATCTCTCGCTGTACAAATTATAATATCGAATCATAATGGCCGTTAGCCAAGCAGCACTAACCACAGCAGCACGTCTTATACCCATGATGTCCTACTCAATTGTTGAACATCTCCACTTGTATGCAAGTAAAACCTGTATGCAATTTGCATACTGTCGAAAACATGTTTCCAATGCAAGGAAATTGTACGTAAATGTGACGTCATACTTGCATGCAAGACTTGCCTAATGGAATCGCGGCTGGATTTGGGGACGGTAGCATTTTGTCATATTGATGTAGGTACCTAGATCTAGGCTCTATTTAATTTTGCCGTTAATGGTCAAATTGCTGAAATCAGTAGATGTCAATGCTTAGTAGTTGCAGCAGTTGTTTGCCTTTTCGATATAGAAGGAGATAGCTACTTTGTCAAGTTTTTAAACCTCAGTTTGTAGCATACGAAGGGGATTTATTTATTTAAACTTTGTGAACAGAGGGCGTATCACGAATGTTTTTCGTCATATAGTAACGTAACGTATTTGACTATAACTTTATTAGTCGTTTCGCACTCGAATCGGATATTCATATTTTTGTATGAAAAAAATTGTGCATGTCGCATAAATTCGAAATTCACTTACGTTAACGACATTATATAATATAATTTACAAACTGAGGGCCTAGCCCTCAGTTTGTAAATTATTTACTGGGAATATACGAAAACCTCTAAGCACAGTGACTTATAGCCAATTCGTCCATTGTTAAGAGATGGCCTTCTGCTCTGTCTGATACTGCGGCTATACTCTTTGTCTTGCGCCTACGCCGTGTGCGGAATACAACGGCCAAGGAAAGTTTATTTGTCAATGAAATTACAAAAAAATAAATCCGGAGAAACTTCTTGTTACTTATTGTGTTGTAACTGTTTTTGAAAGAAATTAATTGTCTCGTGTTTCTTTCATTGACTTGTTATTATCTTTCACCAAAATGTTCATATGGTGATGCGTTTAGCGAAGGTCAAAAATCCATCATCCGACGACAATGCCATAGGCACAGCCTAAAGAGCGTCTTTGGACTTTGATGATACATGGCCCCCAAGATACATGAGACAGAGGCAGGGAAATTATGAAGAAAAAAACTTCCTTTGCAAAAATATTTTTAAGAAAGGACATTGGTCCAATCCAAGCAGTCACCTCACTCATAAGTCATAAAACTTTTAGATGGTTTTAACAGCAAAGAAACATGACTTCCAACTTGGTATACCTAGTCTTTCGCAGCCCCATCGGAAGCTTGACAAAATCACGAGGAGGCGAAAATAAAATATGAGATCTGCAATGTCTAGGTTACTTCTTCTATAAATACTTACAGCCACAGGTCTGTCACTATCAATTGCCCTTCCGTTATAAGACTAAGCCCCACAAGAAACAAGCTAGCTCATGAGCATGAGAAAAACATTCACGGGATGTGGAGTTAGAAAGAAGTCAGTCAAACTCCCGGCTTCTGCGGCCCTACCATGACGTGTTAAAGCGTGAGTCGTTCGAGCGAGAAGGAGGGATGGAGGTATACTCCCTATATAGCTCCATCCCTCCTTCTCGCTCGAACGACTCACGCTTTAACACGTCATGGTATGGCCCCTGAACTGACTTTAAAGCTAAAGTTTGAAATGTTTTCAGGTACAGTTCTCGTCAAATAACTTTGCCCCTCTGAAGTTAGCCATTTGCAAAGACCGCGCAGGTGCAGTCACGTAGACGGGAGCAAACGGGACGCAAGCATGCATTAACATAAACGAGCGACTGAGACATAAAATCGCGCCGCCATAATCCCCGCCCCCATGTCTCTTGCGCATGCGCAGTTGCAGTTTGTTCGTAATTTTGACTTTTACTACGCAGCCACTCGTAGCCAACTTCAGAGGGGCACAGTTATTTGACGAGAACTGTAACTGTCTCAGAGTGTTAAGATATTTATTTTATTAGTAGTTTTTTACAAAAAAATCTGGCAATAACAGTTTTCTTCAAGACTGTACATGCGCAAAAAATCGCAGAGCCTATGTTCTGTCGATCGTAGATCTGGGGCCTAACCACCCTAGTTTAGGCCCTGTTGGTCCCAATGTAATTATATAGTTCTTTCAAAAACACACGTCTGTCACTACCGACTGCCCTTCTCTGTCACACGAGCCTTCGACGTGTGTCCTAGATCTGGCGTGACCGGTTCAGCCAAAAGGCTGGAATGCAGTCAAGCGGCAGCCTAGACCGGCACGCCTTACGAAAAAACTTGCCAAAGAAATTAACAAAATATTTCATACTTACTGTGGTAGTTACTGAGAGGTTATATTGGATCTTTACTGGGTTCTGTTATCGGATAGTAGTTGATTCTTGAGTATTTGTCTTCTCAGAGAGTAAGACGTACTTAAGATTCGTTTTGATATCTCTTTTTTCATTCGCACTATTTCCATTCTTGCCCAATGAGATGATGGAAAATAATTATGAAAAAAAAGACATAGGTAGTAAATTGTAACAAGGGCAAACATTTTGGATCGTTATTATGCTGGTTATTGGAAGGTAGGCATGTCATTTACTCTTGAAGTTTTGTCTTCTCAGAGAATTTTCTTGTAGCGATATCCCGACCTTTGATAAATTGGGCTAAGTATAAAAGAACGATGATCTTAGTCTCATTCTGCCCAAGAGTCTTCAGGGCCCTTTCCATGACGTGTTTATGTAATCATTCATCAGATTCCGTTGTGAAAAAGACATGGTGTCATACGTCTTGTATTCCGCATTTCTTTCACGCAGGAATCATGTTGGTTCAAGTAGCATAGAAGGCCCCCGTTCAGAACTTCGGACTACAGAATCAAGTCCGTAACCAGTGGATCATAAGACTAAAGAAAATGCATTAATTTGTTTGAATACAAATTTAAAACAAGGAAAAGAAAAGCAAACAGGCAGTAATGAATATCTCAACTCTTGAATGTATAATTTTTGTGTTAATTCACTGACTTCTTGGTATTTAATTTGATACTATGTAGGTACTACGTACTGACGACTTGGTTTTCTTTTATCGCGGTTAATTGCGGCTGCTAAATAAATCACATTAATTGACTGCTGCCAACTCAATGAGTGCCAATTGTTCGGGTCTTTTGTAAAGAAGGAATACCAATTCACTGCTTTCCAAAGTGCATTAGCTAGTCCATTCTTAGGGTGCTACCAAAAAGGTGTTGTTAACTCCTTCAAAATAGGTACAAGAATAAAAACGTGAATCCTGTGGCCACGTGGAGTGCCACTTTTTAATGTTCTCGATCACGTTAGCGTAAACGTCACTTTGTATTGAAACTGAATAAGCGCCGTCTGGTGATACACTCACGGACAACCTGTTTTTTTCTATACAATTTGACATAAGCGAACGTTTACGTTATCGCGATCGAGTACGTTAAAAAACTCACACTAAGCCCTCTGTTTCTCAGATTTGGCTTAACTTTTTAAAAAGGTGAGATTGTTTTCGTTTTTAGCAGGGGTCCGATAATGTGATTTATTAACTAAGCAAATACGCATTATTTTACGTACGTAGATTTCTGATAGTAAAATATTGAATTTCTGTATTTAGAAGTTCAAAAGTCAACATCTTTTTTTCACCACTATACTTGGCGTGTATATTATATCAATATTTTTCCAAGGCATCATCTCTTCTGATCTTTTGATGAGTGCAACCAGTTTTTATTTATTTATATCATCAGCTACAAAAGTCAGTTTTGGATTGCAACGAATGGTTTACTAAGTCAGAACTCGATCTAGTCTGAAGGTTAGCTGAACCGGATCCATACGTACCTACTGATCATGAGGTCGAGAACTTGTACAATATAAGAGTATGTGACAAATGCATTCGCTTCTGAGTCTATTATTAATTTATTTATACGTGGAAAATACAACACAGAAGATTTTAGGAAATAAAGAGATATATAAAAATACATTGATCGGTGACGCCTTTCAGTTGATCAATTCTTGAAAGCTGCTTGATGCTCTATTTAATATTCAAACAAATATTGCTGATCACTGAATATACCTAACTTAAATTATGTGTCCAATGGGTGTGATAAGTTACAAAGGAAGTTCGAACCGTTCTTAATGTTTAACCACCTTCGATTCAGCAAACTCTGATGAAATACGCGCCAAAAACCTCAAAATTTTTGACTCACTGACTAACAGGTGTCCTAAAACAGAAATATTCGCGGAAATCAAATTTGACATGGGTTACATCGCGTGTTACGTAAATCTTTATGCTTAATTACGAGTCGCATACGCCGTAAGGTCGTAGAAAGTGAATCGACTCGTGTGAACCGTCAAAAAAATAGGCGGCCATGTTGGCAGTCTGTGGCGCGCAGCCCGCGCGAGTGTACGCTTCCCGCCAAAACTTGAATTTCGAACGCGACTTTTCATAACTTTTTTAAAATCGCGTGTTCACGGCCAGTGTCAATATAGTTTTTTTTTAAATTAATGTGCATTGGATCTAGTTCGCATGTGATGTTGTGAATAATGTGAATAACAGTAGTGTTTAAAAGTACAATCTATAGATTCTTTGTGTACTTACGTTTTATAAGGATGGGGAACTTTGACAGGACGAGCTGGTTTTGTACGATATTTAAAATGGTAAGTTTAATTTTGGAATATATTTATGGTCCGTTAAAATTAGGTACTTAGATAAAAAAAACTTTTCTTTTTTAAATGACATGCAAGAAAGCCGGTATAAACGTGATTCAGCCTAATTAATGTGCGTTATTCGAGTTTCGTAACCGCATATTATGCCTTTATTTCCATAAGTCAGACGTAACTGTCAAAATTGGTCACTTTTACGAAAGGCGAGGAATTCATCTGAGTCCGGCTTAGTTGGGTAACAAACTGGTTAATATTATAATCGGTATACAAGCGTAGTATCGAGTAGAATCGACTATTCGATGGAATTTCACTTGATTTGTGTTGCGATTTCTCTAATTTGATTATGCGCGGTTAGGGAATAAATTGGTATTTAAATATAAGGTCTTTCCTTTACGGCAGTTATTTTTTAAATTGTCCATTGTAACATAGAACATATAATTTTCCTAGCGAAAATTTGTAAATCATCGAACGAATGTTTCCATAATTATGATAGTCAGGTACCTAGGTTGCCTTTAAACACTTTATAAGTTGCTGGTCTAAGTCTTGATTATAACCTTACAAGGAACGCCATTCCCTAGACACAGATTTTATAGGAAAAGTCAGACCACAAACGTGTCTACCGTGTTGTACCTGCTACGAACAAAGTTTCACATAAAGGATATTATTTTTATCAGAGGGTTTTGAAGTTATAACTACTCTACGTAAGTTTTATAGCTCGTTATTTATTGAGATTAGTCGAGGGTTTGTGTCCGTTGTCATGGCGACTGAATCAGTTGGAGTGAAGGATGTTTCCATCAAAAGAACGTCTTACGGTATTTTGCTGTGGGGTCGAGCTGCTGACATTGAATCCATATTTATTTTACAAAAGAGAGCTGTCAGAGCCCTATTATAATCTGCGTCGCCGTAATATAGACCTAAGAATACATTGGCTGCAAATATCTGCTACAATAAAAACATTTACCTCTTTTGTCTCCTCATTTGTCTTTGATAGTTTTGACACTAAAGTCTCTAAGATAAAACATTTCTCCGGACCGAGTTCCGGGTAACATATTGCGCAAAATAAAAATTAAAAAGAAGCTAATGTATATAAAGACAATTAAAATGTTTCTTAATTGGCTAACTACAGCTGTAAGTGCTACATTACGTAAATATGTTCATAAGTAGTCGTTAATGTAATAATAAGAGAGTTTGACTTATGGCTCTGAGTTACAGTCAGGTTTATACCAGGTTTGCGGAATGTGTTCGAAAGAGCCGCGGCCCTGGAACTCAAAGGGCTTTTGGAGGAGAACGGAAGGGTTTTAGTCAGTAAGAGTCTGACACTCCCTCCCGCTCTGCCCATAGATCCCATTCTTAAAAACAAAAACAAAAAGGTTTATTAAAAAGTTTTTTGCTGATCTCCGAATTAAGGAATGGATCAATTGATTGTTCCTGAAAAGGAAGGATGGAAAAAGTTAAGATGAGCTTAGACCTAGAAACTGCCCTGAGACGCAAAGGGCACTACGAGGAGCACGGATGGGTTTTAGTCAGTAAGAGTCTGACACTCCGTCCCGCTCCACTGAGAGACGGATGGATGAAAATCATTAAATGACTCCTTCATTTGATGATTTCCCATCCATAAAAAAGGGATAGAAATTGGTTATTTAACGAGCATTTTATGAAGATTGCAATAAATAACATAAAACCGCCCGAGTGTGAGTCGGATTCGCGCGTCCGTGTGTCACAAAAATTCTTACGTATATGTGTACCAACTGAATCAGGCCTGGGCCTCAAGTCTGCTATTACAATAGTGTCAGAATGGTCTATCATTGATTTCATAATTGTTGATTTTGACAAGTTTGGTAATCTACTAATATATAAAAGCGTCGTTATGACTTACCAATGGTCAACCACTGACACTCCATTAAAAGAAATGCCATAGAATGGTAATCTCGTACATAATGACAAATGAATGACAGACGTATGCGGTAATCTGCAAAAATTTTGACTATTCCTTCGATCAGTGACCTACCATTAGAACGTTATTGTGCAGTCATTGCTTTTCAAAGACATTGAATATTTTAGAACCACGATTCTATTACAAAACCATTGACCGATCAATGATCGACCATTATGAATTTAGCAGATTACGAACTTATAGCAAAATGATAATGGGATCGTGTTGGAATGGCGAATTTATAAAAATAGCAGACTCGGGGCCCTGATAATTAGGATCACTGTGATAGATGGACTGGCAGATGCACAAATGATCCTTATAGGATTCCAATCTTTTAAACGGACATCCGGTACTCCAAATAAATATTAAAGCCAGAGAACCATTAACACCTCGTGATTATAAGCTTGAGTGAGACCAAAATAAATGTGAGTAAAGACCTATAGATTACTGAAACTTTGTCGAAGTTTAAACACCGTATTCCCTGAAGGGTTCGGCAGAAGTGTATGTAGGTACATTCGCTGGTTAAATTCTCTCAGCTTTAAAAGGGAAACAAATTTTGTAAAAGGTTTTAAAATAAGTTAAAGCCGACTGATTTAAATTATGCGTGCGTTTGGAATGTTAACCAGAAGAGAGACAGGTTCGAACACACTAAACGTAATGCGTAGTCATTCTGAGTCGAGATTCTATTGCAAACCGATTATCATTTTAATTCCAAAAGGATTTATCATCTCGATATCGAAACGTTTTCGAATCGAAGAGAAAATCACTTTCGATTTAAGGTTTATTTCATTCACGTAAATGGTCAATTCAAGCTTAAACGTTGATACAAGCGAAAACGCTCAGTAATCTTGAAATTGAAAACATGGCCACATAGTTCGAGATGTTAGTCTCTAAGGGCAAAATTAAGAATTGAGAATTTGGAGTTAAGAATGTGTCATATCCTACTACATAAAATGTCAAAGTTTGGCAGGTTGTGTTCAGGCCAAAGCAGAGTTTGATAAATACTCAACATTTAAGTCTTAAGAAGTTCACATTTTCATAAGTGGGGGTAATTCTCTAAGATGATGATGATCAATGAAAATAGTAAGATTGGTTTTAATTGATCACTTCTATAACGGCCGCTTTCTATAACATATCTCAATCCCAATCTTGATTCCGATCCTTGTCTGTAACCAATCAACGGCCGAGTTTGTGTCCTTCATCACACAACCCTCACCTTTGATTGGTTACAGACAAGGATCGGGATCAAGATTGGGATTGAGATATGTTATAGAAAGCGGCCGTAAATCGGAAAAGCTAATACGCATGTGGTATATGAATGAGTCACTTCATACTTCATATTGAGTGCTACAGAATAAAGTAAAATAAAACGATTCAAAACTTAAAGAAGGGATTAAAACTAATCTCAAGTTACTAACCACAACATTGAACGTAGCCATTACTAAAATAATCGACAAAAGGCCATCTTTGGGTCAAGTTATTCATACATAAATTTATGCACTTGTATCATTCCCACTGCCTTAAACATAGACAAACTATAAACTTAAATAAATCCATGGCAACAACGTGTTTAACTAAGACAAGAATTCTATCATTTTTAGCATAACTTGTGTAGTAGTAGGAACTTATTGTTAACCTACATAACTTTACAAGAATGCCATTATTTATGTACATACACATATTAGAGTACAAAATCGTTTGTCCTGACTGACTACCAAAGCATAGTCTACAAAACTGAAGTTTGCTAAGACAAATTTTAACTTTAAGGGAGAAACGTGAGACGGAACTTTATATGACAGACTTGTTCTTTGAAGATGGAAAGAGAAAACATGTAAATTTGTTTTTTTTTATAATAATGCCGCGTTATAGTTTTTGGATAGGTACTTACTCATATTTCATGGGGGAAACAGGTGGTGGATTATTATATCTTCGAATACGTCTGTGTCCCCGACCATAGACATCCACGAGGTCGAAGTAGCAGGCATCGCCTAGTATTACATTATAAAGATAAATACTTATTGCTTAGTAACCTTTAATCCTAACTTTCAAAGTTCTGTTGCTAAGGCTCCAAATGCAATGCCACAATAGGTCATAGAATTTGAGTCTTTGACCTTTCCGTCGGTTTAGCATGCTTTTAAGTTTCGGCTATTGTTACTCAAGTCAATTCATTTTATTGGATAAACTTGTATTTATTTTTGATTGTAATAAAAATCAATAATTCTCAGTTTACTATCCAGAGTACCAACAGTAAATTTCTCACAATTTGCAGTTTTTGGTCGATAGATAGGTATAACTATCTAAAACGACTCAATTAGGCTCCTAAGTTTTTGGGGTTTAAATTGTTGGAAATTAATTCTAGTACATTTCTTTCCAAGGAACGCACTTAATTACCAGTCACCATTATAAAAGGCAATTTTGATTCTGTGTACCTAAAACAGTGACAACAAAATATTTTTGAAGACGTTTTAATACATAGATACGAATTATAAGTATAACAATTTTATAAAATATTTTTTTACGTCAAATGTTAATGATCATCCTTGACTATTCGCGAATCTATAATAATATAAGGTCTGTTGAAATACCTCAATTTATATTCACAGCGTGATGTTCTCTGTACTTTAAAACTACTTATTATTTATTTTGTAGATGACATCAACAGAACAATATATTTAAAATTAAAAGAAGCAGATAAAATAATATCTTAGACAATGTTGTGATACTTGGAATTTCCCAGTTGAATTAAAATGGTCTGGTTCGTTTAAGCTTCATGTGCTTATAGTCTTATTGACAACACTTACACTTTTATTATTTACAATAGCGTCTTAGTAGTTTTACCAATATATATATAATTATATATAAAACTCTTGCGTTAATGAGTGATTGAGTGACTGACAGACAACGCACAGCCAAAACTACTGGTCGTAGAAAGCTGAAAATTAAAATATTTAGGTTCCTTAGGGAGTGTAGGGGAGATTTTCCGAAATCCTACCTACGGGAACGGGAAAACAAGGGATATGCGCGAAGTCACAGGCATAAGTTAGTTATTACTAAACTACTGTATGTAAACCAAATAAATGACTTTGAATAAACACGTACTCGACTTGACAATTAACTTAGTAGTGTTCATAGAATATAGGACTCAAAATTTGTATCACTGATGCACTCGAAAATTTATAGTAGCAATACTCAAGTCAAACAAAGGCTATAGTCTATGTAATAGTTTAAGCATGAATATATTCAAGAACACCTGCTATATATTTAAATCAATATCACAATCTTAAGACCTGGTTCTTCTAATTGTGGCGAAGGTCAAACGACATACAGCCAAGTGATCAACACGGATTAGGGAACAGGTTTGATGCTTACTAATGAGGACACTACCTGTTTTAAGGCTTAATGGCTTTATATATGATCAAATTTGATTTCTTATGGGGTTTTTGGGTGGTTCGTGACATGGTTTCTAGAAATAATAGGTCAATTTAAATATTGCAAAATGCTGTTTTTTAAAAAAGTTCAGAGTATCCAGGATGTGTTTGATTAACAACGTGAACTGTTTTTTTTTGACACTCCTAATTTTGAGTCTAAACGCTGACAATTAGGCTTAGGGATATTATTTTTTTTAATACCAGGATGTCTTTGACTTGCAAACTTACAACACAACGTGTGCAGTTTTTTTGACAAGTTTAAATTACAATAATTCTAGATATAATTGGTAGTTTCTGTGTCATATATAAATACCTTCAACTAATGACAGCTTACACTACGTAAACTGACTAAACAGCGTTTTCTCTTAAACTATTAATTTCGAAAAACTTCAAGTCATATTAGCTTATGTTTTCTGCTATTAAATGACCTAAGTATAACATACTTTTACAAACAAACAATTACTTATTCCCTTTTATAAAATTAGCTAACATTTAGACAAATGAATAATTTCAACGTTATTACATTTTATATTATTCGCAAGTTGCAACCACATAGTGTACAATTCCGCGCGCTCTACGCTCTGCGCACGAGTACTATACTACGACGCGTCCTTGGCTGCGCGGGCGCACATTCCCCGCCGCGCCGATATTCCGACTCTTCTCACAGATACAGTATCTACACAGGCATTTGTACAGTATTATTGGCTTGTGGACATGAGAAATCTTACAACGGTAAAGTTTATGATCAATGATGTAGTAGAATCTGCGGAGCAAGAGATCTTCAGTTTCATGGCCAAATGTTGAACTATTTACCTGTACCAGTCTCGCTATGTTTAAAAATATTGTTGAATAACTGAGTTAAAACTATAAGACTACCAAATTTATGCTGTATGTACAGCTGCAATGATAATTACTCAATACTGCTACTGTGCCCTTAAAACAAACCATAAAACTTAACATCCATCAATCAATTTCCTACGCAATCGATTACTCAAGGTCACAACAATAAAATACCATAATAGACTCATAGAGTATAGACTTCTTCAATAAAACTTTCGCTTTTTATCATACAACTTGTTGGGTGAGAGTTTTTACAGTAGCCAATGTACCCATTCGTAGTCAATAACGCTGCGCCATACAAAAGAGTTCAACGCGCTCACCCCAAAGGTGCTATTTAAGTTTATTTTTTATGAGCAATATCTTAAATATTTAGTTTTTTTTATGCGTTTTGTAACGTGCTAAAATGAGTTATGTAAGTTTAGTAAGGTGAGTATTACTGTAGATGGGTTTTTTTGTGGTTATGACTCAATCGTGAGGAGAAAATCGTGTTTCGTGTTTGTGTTCGATTTTAAGTCAACAAGAGAACTTTTGGAGTTGGGCCATGGCAAAATATTCTGAAAAACCTTTTTGAAAAAGGGTTTTCAATACACCATGCGTATTTTTTAATTCATGTAAAAATTTAATAATTCTTTTTGTTTATTAAATTAAAATAAAAAAAGCTTCTATTCAAAGCCAAGTAATTGATTACAGTGTTCATAGCAAAAGGCATATTAGAATGTCAAAATTTATATTAATATGTATTAACAAAATTGTTTAAATAGCAGCATCCCCTTCGGAAAACTTCCGAAATGCGTCATTTACCTTTTTTAACCTTGATATCATTCTCATACCACTACAATCAACCACATATAATTTAATTCCATGGTATCCTAATGAAACACATCAGTAGGTCAATCAAATTCGTTAGACATCAGCAGAGTATAAAAAGGTTCACAAAAACTGGCACAGACATAACGTGCACGACTTGTTTCATAACGATGTTTTTTACACTGTGGTATATTATGTTTATTGATTGGGTTTCTTTGAAGAACTTCAATTAGAACAACGTTACACTTGTCAATCCTGTTGTATGTGTTTCTTGTACTTTTTATGTTGGCTTGTATTTGACAGGCCTGTTGGTCTAGTGGTTAGTGATCCTGACTGCAAAGCCGGAGGTCGTGGGTTCGATTCCCACCCAGGACAAACTTTGTGTGATGAGCATAATTGTTTGTTCTGTGTCTGGGTGTAATTTATCTATAATATGTATGTATTTATAAATTATATGAGTATGTATATCAGTTGTCTGGTTACCATAACACAAGCTCTGCTTAGCTTGGGATCAGATGGCCGTGTGTGAGTTGTCCCAAGATATTTATTATTATTATTATTTTTTTTTTTGTGTATTCTTAAATGTGACTCATTTATTATTAATATAGCAGAGGTCCTAGCTCATGTATCACATTTTAACTTGAGTGAGTAAACAATTGGAAGGCCTCCCACAAGGTGGACCGATGTGTGACCTGGTGAGGGTCGCAGGTAACCGATGGATGCACAGGACGCACAGGACCGGTTATTGCGACGACACTTGGTGGAGGCCTATGTCCAGTAGTGGACGTCTTTCGGCTGATGTGATGATGATGATGATAAGTAAACGACATATCTATCATTAGGTATGAAAAGCTACAATAGACAGTCTTGATAAATTGATATAGTTGGGAACACAGTTGAAACTAGTGTTACAGTTTACAACATTTTTGGTTGGCAAACGTTATCATTTCTTCATGTACAGCAGAATGAATCAAACTGATTCAAACTCGCAACCACCAACTAACCGCTTAGTTAGCACTCTGTTATTAAAATATTTAATAGTGTGATGGTTTCGTAATTATTTTCAGAAAACACCTCACCAGTTCAACTCCTTTCAGATTTTGTTCAGGCAATATGTTAGGATAAGTTAAATCTAAATCAAGTTATTAATTCAAACTAGGCTTTGAGCCAGCACTTTTTGAACATCAATCATCAGTTTTTTTTTTTTTTTTTTTATTGGTGATGGGTTTGCTCTTGACTCTAGTCAATGTCAGATATGACAGAGACAAAGTCTACGATGGAGCGGGCTTACCCAGAAGGAGCCTGTTCACTCTAACTTTGAAGAGATTAGGGCTGTAAGCTTGTGGAAACACAGACGCAGGCAGAGAGTTCCACTCCTTTGCTGTGCGCATTATAAAAGACGTTTGGAAACGCTTAGTGCGAATTGGTGGAATAGCTACAAGGTAGGGATGGTAAGATGCAGTGCGTCTGGATGTCCGATGGTAGAAGGGGGCCGGTGGGATGAGGTCGTGGAGTTCTTGGGCACACTCACCGAAGTACAATCTGTAGAAGACCGATAAGCAGGCAACCTTACGGCGATGAGCCAAGCTATGTAGCTTGGCATCCACCAGTTTTGCGTCACCGATGAGCCTCTTAGCTCTGCGTTCCACCGAGTCAAGCGCGGCAAGCTGATACTTAGCTGAGCCATCCCAAAGGTGGCTACAATACTCCATGCAGGATCGGACTTGTGCTTTGTAAAGGGTTAAAAGCTGTCCAGGCCTGAAGTATCGCTTCACCTTATTTAGGATGCCCAGCTTTTTGGCCGCAATTTGGGCTTTGTACTCGATGGTGGCGCCGAAGTTGAGACTGGATGTCAACTCCATGCCTAGGAGCTCGAGCCGATCAGTAACGGGAACAGATGCACCCCGAAAAGTAGGAGTTTGGTCAAAGCGACTCCTTTTTGCGGTAAAAAGACACGCCTGTGTTTTGGTGGCGTTAAAAGTGACCAGATTGTCATCACCCCACTGGGAGACAACGCTTAAGGTCAAATTTGTCCGCTCTACCATGGCCTCTCTCAAGGAACGGACTTCATCCCCGCCGGTTGTTGCGCTGGACAAGTATCTCTCTGAAACCGTACTGTCATCTGCGTACCCAACAAGACCAGGCTGAATTTAAGTAAGTCATTGATGTGTAGCAGGAAAAGAGTTGCAGAGAGAACAGACCCCTGAGGAACTCCGGCATCAATAGCCATGAGGTCAGAGGAGCAGCCGTCAACGACTATTCGGATCGACCGTTCATTTAGGAAGTCTGATATCCAGCTACAAAAACCAGCTGGGATGCCATAAGCAGGAAGCTTGTTAAGTAGACCTGCGTGCGAGACCCTGTCAAAAGCCTTCGAGATATCGAGCGACACAGCAAGTGCTTCGCCGTGTCTCTCGATGGCTTCGCCCCAGCAGTGCGTGACATACACAAGAAGATCACCAGTTGACCGTCCCTGGCGAAAGCCATATTGACGGTCACTGAGGAGATCATTGTCTTCAAGGTAGGTCAGCAGCTTACTGTTCAGAACCCTTTCCATAACCTTACATAGGATGGAGGTAATGGCGATTGGACGGTAATGTGCAGGGTCAGCACGGTCTCCCTTTTTGGGCACCGGTTGCACATTCGCAAGCTTCCATGATTTCGGCACCGTTCTTTTTTCAAGAGAGAGGCGGTACAGGCGTGTCAACACAGGAGACAGTTCAGGTGCACATTGCCTCAACACTCTCGCTGGAATGCCGTCAGGTCCGCTGGCCTTATTCACGTCTAGACTGCACAATACTCTTCGGACCTCTTTAATATGAACTGCGATCTCCGGCATCGAAGAGTCACAACGAGGTAAAGTTGGTGGTTGCTTGGAGCCAGCGTCCAGATGTGAATTGCTTGCAAAGAGAGAAGAGTTTTACATAAAGACAGTCCCCGAAAACGCTCGACCATCAATCACCACTTCCTATGGTAGGCGCCAGATAAATAGGGAATAAAGTACATTGACCTTTCTTTAACATCTCTTCTTATGTATCCCAGACAGTAAATTATGAATTGTTTTTCAGTACTAGAACAGTAAGGATCACGATAGATCTATGTCAGGACAGCTTTTTGTCATTATTTCTGTTTTTAACCGACTTCCAAAAAAGGAGGAGGTTCTCGATTCGATTGTATTTTTTTTTGTGTTTGTTACCTCATATCTCCGTCATTTATGAACCGATTTAAAAAAAAAATGTTTTAAAGATATATGATATACTTCTCGATTGGTCCCATTTAAATTTTATCAAAATCGGTTGAGCAATTTGGTTTTTAAATCGCTGGAAAAAATATGTGGAAAAATCATCCATGTATACGAAATTGCGTATTTTGGCTTTCCTGTGACTTTCCAGTGGTGTTGTTAGGTGTGGGGTACCACTAAAAAGTGAAAAATAAAAAACTTTTCCACAGACAAAAAACCGACTTCAAAAAAATACTACAAAGTACAAAATAACTTTAATTTCGGAAGTCTGTGTCAATTAACTAAGAAGCAACCAAACACCAACTACCGAAATTAAAGTTATTTTGTACTTAGTAGTGTTTTTTTTGAAGTCGGTTTTTTTGTGTCAATCAATGTAGGTGGGTCAATGACCGTTATTCTTCATTTATCTGGCGTCTTCTATAGTGTTTTAGCTAGGAAGAAGAGTTCGCGCAACAAAGTCCCCAGCAACCACATCTGTCTGTTCAGTTTTAAAAACTTTAACATACAAGAAAGCAAAGTAATTAACATTTTTTTTTTTTTTATTGTTGATGGGTTTGCTCTTGACTCTAGTCAATGTCAGATATGACAGAGACAAAGTATTATAAATTAGAAACACTTAATAAGTAGTAGAGGGTAGTAACATGATCAGCGGCAGTGTTACTAAACTGTGATAGAACAGGTTTACATTAGGTACATTAAAGGGTTACACAGCGGTTAGCCTCAAGGGTGCGCCTGCGACGGCAATGTCAACGAGTAGTATTAATAATATTGGAGTTATGATAAGATGTGGCTGGTGTTGCTTGGTAGATATTGTAGTTGATAATAAAGATTTTATTGGTTATGTTTGACTCGAAAAACCGGACAAGTTCCGATCGAGTCAACATGTAAGCACTCTCATTACCTACTCTGATAAAAATATAGCAGGTGAGATTGAAGGACAAACTTAACTTTGTTGCTGAAAAAATGTTCTCTCATACATGTACGTCACGGTCAATTCTTCAACCGAAAATATAAGTCTATAATTGCTAAAAATATTTTTTTTTACATAATAAAACTTCCCTTTTCTGTACTTGTACTGTAAGATCTATCTTCATGCTAAATTTCATGACTCTAGGTCAACAGTAAGTACCATAAAGGATTCCCTTGCGAGCGTCAAAACATGCGTCATAATAAGGACTCATAAACGGAGCATTAACGACGTTGTCTTTAGATAGCGTTGACTTAGATATTAATTTCAGCTTGATTCCTCAATGTGTTCCTGAGGAAAAGGGTCTTGACAGACGGACAGACGGACCGACAGAAAGACGAACAACAAAGTGATCCTATGAGGGTTCCGTTTTGCCGACTGAGGTACGGAATTTGAAAAATGTGTCAATCTTTGGAAATCCATGAAAGGAATATTAAAAGTTGATAAAAACCAAAATCAACAAAAACAGTACGGTTTTAGAAGTGACTATATCTTCTATCTAGCCTATTTTGTCCCACTACTGGGCAAAGGCATCTCTCTCCCTTGTTGACACCTCTCTGTCCATTCTAGTTCGGGGTAGTACTTTTGGTAAGAGTCGAGCTCGTCCCGCCATCTTCACCGTTACCTTAGTCTGCTACGGCGCGGCGGCGTTTCCAAAGTAGGTTATTATTTGTTTTGCATGCACAACAAACCCGGCTGACAACGCAACTATTTATAGAAATGATTGTTAGAACTAAAATAAACACATTTTACAATGCCTACAATAAAAGTCTCGATTTGACAAAAGCATGCTAAAGTTCGAGCATGTACTTGCGTCACCGAGAGATCCGCTTGCCAAATGACTATGACGCTGATTCAGAGCTTACATATGGGTATATGCCGATGCGATGCGTTTTATAATCGACTAACTTCTGCCAGCGACACCGCTTGAATGTCGGAATTTGTGCCAAGGGAACATATCCCCGGGATAAACTGCACTATCGTCTTCCTTTGTGCTAAATTTCATAGAAACCCATTCAGCTTGAATCAGTAAGAAACATCCATCCAAACTTTATATACAGGGTTACTGGTAATTCGACGTATATCCGTCAAGGGCTGATAAGGGGGCCAAAATGCAACAAATTGAACCCCCCATATGTATGGCCGAAATTCAATAGTTTTCGAGATATTTGAATTTTAAGGGTTTTTCGAAATTTGCCCAAAATTTGACATTTAATTCCAAATAAAAGAACCCACATACCCATTCAAGGGTACCATTAAAAATGATGTTGTATCTGGCACTTCAATTAAGTTATGGGCATCATTAAAACTACTTAATTTAACAAAATAATTAAAATAATGACCGAAGTAAGAATAATATCTTACCAATATTTTCATTTTACGCTTCAAAAATGTTGTCTCGTCAAAAAAAATTCTATGACATTAATCGTACAAATAACTAAAACAACTTGCCTATTCTGTAGGCTTTCCAAAAAGGTATAAAAGTCAATTTTAAAATACATAATTCGTGGCATGGCATGTGTTTGAACCGGCGCGGGGAGAGAAATCATCTGTGTTCTTAGTTTATCATCCTCGCTAAAACAACCGATTTTACTGGCGAAATTCTACCTGATGGGGCGAGGTGTGCGGGCGGGGGAGTACACGGCGTTTGCTGCGCTCGCGTCGCCTTCCTTAGTACAGTTCGCGTCAAATAACTATGCCCCTCTGAAGTTAGCCATTTGCAAAGATCGCGTAGGTGCAGTCACGTAGACGGGAGCAAGCGGGACGCAAGCATGCATCGAACGTAAACGAGCGACTGAGACAAAAAATCGCGCCGTCATAATCCCCGCCCCGCGCATGCGCAGTTGCAGTTTGTTCATAATTTTGACTACTACGCAGCCACTCGTAGCCAACTTTAGAGGGGCACAGTTATTTGACACGAACTGTAAAAAACGAACAAACTGCAACTGCACATGCGCGGGCGGGGATTATGACGGCGCGATTTTATATCTCAGTCGCTCGTTTACGTTCCATGCATGCTTGCGTCCCGCTTGCTCCCGTCTACGTGACTGCACCTACGCGATCTTTGCAAATGGCTAACTTCAGAGGGGCATAGTTATTTGACGCGAACTGTACTAAGGAAGGCGACGCGAGCGCAGTAAACGCCGTGTACTCCCCCGCCCGCACACCTCGCCCCATCAGGAAGAATTTCGCCAGTAAAATCGGTTGTTTTAGCGAGGATGATAAACTAAGAACACAGATGATTTCTCTCCCCGCGCCGGTTTAAACACATGCCATGCCACAAATTATGTATTTTAAAATTGACTTTTATACCTTTTTGGAAAGCCTACAGAATAGGCAAGTTGTTTTAGTTATTTGTACGATTAATGTCATAGAATTTTTTTTGACGAGACAACATTTTTGAAGCGTAAAATGAAAATATTGGTAAGATATTATTCTTACTTCGGTCATTATTTTAATTATTTTGTTAAATTAAGTAGTTTTAATGATGCCCATAGCTTAATTGAAGTGCCAGCTACAACATCATTTTTAATGGTACCCTTGAATGGGTATGTAGGTTTTTTTATTTGGAGTTAAATGTCAAATTTTGGGTAAATTTCGAAAAACCCTTAAAATTCAAATATCTCGTAAACTATTGAATTTCGGCCATACATATGGGGGGTCCAATTTGTTGCATTTTGGCCCCCTTATCAGCCCCTGACGGATATACGTCGAATTACCAGTAACCCTGTATATAATAGTAGTAAGATAATAAAACAAAATAATACCAGCTTTTAATTGTCCCACTATCAGGCAGAGGTAATTTTTTATACAGAGAAGACTCGAACAATCAATACGCTTGCTCAAGACAGGTTGTCGATTTTAGAAATAGCTGTATTAACAGTAGCTACTAACGTATCCTGCAATGCTTAAAGCTGGTCGCTCACCGAGTCTGCCGAGGAGTTTGCCTGGGAGCATTGGAACGCAATAATGGGCGTAAAAAGATTGGTTGAAATTCTAAACACCAAGCTGCGTTCCAAACGGGAATATAGCAGAGATAAGGTAAGGCTGCTTTTTAATGGGAACGGGCGGATCACGATCGCTGCATGCACTGTGCCCGCGTCCAACGCCGAGGCCAACGTCCAGAAAGAGGTGGCGAGACGAACTGGACCTGGGGGAGGTCTCTCTCTTAAACTTACTTAGTGTAAGTCTTCACGATGCGTGCAAAAATATCAAACATTGAATTTAATTGCAGACATCCTTTAAAAAATGTGAAATAAACTATTTAGTTCCTTTATAATCTATTCATTTGTTTTCGCCAATAACTATCTCATCATCATAATCAAATTAACCAAAAGACGTCCACTGCTGGACATAGGCCTCCCCCAAGTGTCGCCACAACAACCGGTCCTGTGCGTCTCGCATCCATCGGCTTCCAGCGACCCTCACCAGGTCATCGGTCCACCTTGTATAAAGTTACCTTGTAAATAATACTATCTAATTCTAGTTTTTGGTTTAATATACCTACTAAGTATACACTTCTTACAGCTATACATATGTTACACGAGCAACAATATGGACCCCAAATGAAATCAAGTTTCCCCCTTTGGTATCCTTGGCAATTATTGTGTTAATTTTTTTTTGCGACTGCACCCGTTCTTTTTAAATTCGTCCCTGTACAATATTCGGAGTAATACACTATGAATCCAACAGGTCCCCGGATTGAACAAAAAAATTGAGGGAACTCCTTATTATGTCTTACCCCGCACAATTATTTATTATGATTGTAGAAATATTGAACGTATTATAATAGGTATTGCTATTGTAATCTATTACAGTAATTTCCGGGTGATTTCTAGGTTACAGAAATATTACCACGTAGATAGATAGAATAATTATACTTTATTGAACACCAAAAATAGTTATACAATTCTAACACAAACTTAATTCTATGAGTACAAATGGCGGTTTTATCGCTTACAGCGATGTACCAGACAACCTTTAGATGGACTGAAAGAACTTAAATAAAAAGGGGGTAGGTATTAACATTTTTTTATAAATACAAACCTATATTATGCATACATTTTTTTACTTAATTACAATGTATAAACAAACATACTTAGGTTTGCCATGCTTTTTATTTACTGTTTGAGTTATTTTCATTCTCTTGAGATAATCAGCAGATGTAAATCTGTTGATTATCTCAAGAGAATGAACAATGAACAACACAATTTTAATTTTTCAAACATATTTAATAGAAAAAGCGGCCAGCTTCGTGTACCAGGTACGGTAAAATGGGCTGGTCACACCCCCCGCCCCGCGGTTAACTCCGCACCCTCATGAAGATGAAAGTTTACCACCGTGATCGATAGATGGTGTTGTACCGCCAGGCCTGCCGGCTGAATCGCGGTGTTAAGATTCTCCGCGATTGAACGACCCTCGCCCATACATTTAGTACCGCTATCGCTTCTCGGCCTTTTGGCTAAGATCAAAGTGTAGTATCTGTTCTTTTCAGCTTAATATCTGAAAGTTCCCTCACTGAGGGACCAGAATATTAGTCTGATTTTTGTAAGCTGACGGGATGTTCGGGGCTCGCTCCACTCCCGTCGCGGGTCGGCCCGGCATTGCAGTGCCGCTGGGATCGGCCCACATAATACTATGACATGAAAATCTGGCTTAGGCGTCAGTTGTACGTGCCGCCATTGCTTCTGCGGACTGGCAAGTTTCCGCAGGAGCTGTGGCGGCCTATAATCCTTTGATGCTCATAGAGCAGACATGCATCAATTACGTTGTCTTGCAGTCACTCTTTATTTTTTTGACGTGACTGACTGTGTGACTGACCTTTATTATTTACGAATAAGTAGTAGTAGTACAAGTTTCAAGGATATTGGCCCAAGGAATGGAATCAAAGGGTATAGGTATACCAATTAAAGAATGCATGTTAAAGCATTGAAGAGAAGCTTTTTTTTCTGGACAAGTCATGTTGCAAAAAATGTGCCACCAAAAAAAAAAAACTGAATATAAAATTTTATTTTTAAAGACATTAATTAAAGGAAGAACACGAAATAAAAAGGTACCTGCCTTCAAAATACTTAAAAACACACTAGTTCTATAAAACTTGAAACTTGTTTAGCCCATATAAGCCTCTTATAGGAAGACTGGTATTGTGGTCTTCCTTGAGTCACCTTTATAAGGACTGGTTTCTCAGATAGTGCTTAAACGCTTTATCTCGAAGTAGCTTTAAAATACGATTGTGTTTTTATGTATTTCGCATTTTTTGGGTGTGATTTGAAACGTTGCGCGAAAATTTCAAAGAGTTGCTACGATAATTAACTATGCATGTTTTTCGACATAGGTACAAGTTAGTTGTTAATAGTATAATAATATAGTCTTTTTGTTTAATACTGAACTACTGAAGGTATTTAGTAATTATTAAATGTTACTTAGTTTGTTTCGTCTATATAAGGTGGATTGCAGTTTTTAGACCATTTTAAATGCAGGAGGTAGGTACTCATATACCTAGTGCCGTTTCCTTCAAGTCAAATGTTGTGTAATTGCTGTTAAATCTGTTAGATTTAAGGCAAATTACGCAACCGTGGCACACAACACATAAAACAAAAACATCTTCAAAAGTTGCTTCACTTCATGCTATCTACATAATTAAAAACCATCCATAAAAATGGATTAGAAAACAATATTAATGACGTTAAGGACCACTAATTGCACTAATTCAGTTAAGCATGGTTGCGCAACCATGAACTACGGGTGCTGGTTGTCTTTAGCAACCGCTGCTGGCCACCGTGAGAACGGAGAGTGAAATCTAAAGATTGCAAGGAAATAGAGGAGTGTTATTGACTTGACGATGGTGGTGGCTTGCTATGCTATTATATTAGATTTCCATAATGTGGCCATTCAATTAGCCACGGCTTTTGAACTTGAAAGTCTTGTCGCGGAGTAAATCTAGCAACGTCTTTGTCGCCATTGTCAATTGAAGATGATGTGGTTAAATGCAAACTTATGAAGCAGTTTTAATGTATTTAATTATGTGTCAGGAATGTGATAATATCTATCGATTGCTTAACCGCTTGCAAAGTGGGATGTTTATGCCAATTTCTTCCATTATGCATGATCGTTGTATGAAGTTCTCCATGGAGCCTGCAGTGCCAAATATGTAGGAACCTAAGTACCAACGAGGTTTCATTTATAAAGAAAAAGAAAACCCCTTAAATGCAAATCAAATCAAAACAATTATATCAATTAAACAAGGAGAAGGCAAGAAACTTGCAAGGAGGTTGCAGTAGAAAAATAAATACAGTCCAAAAACTTTATCAAGATCTCAACTGTAATTCACACCAAAATTCGACTTAATTCAATGTCATCACTTCATCAGACAGCACCACTCTGTCTGACATGTCGCTCAAATGGTCTTCTTTAGCGCAACCGTGACATACAGTTCTCGTCAAATAACTTTGCCCCTCTGAAGTTAGCCATTTGCAAAGATCGCGCAGGTGCAGTCACGTACACGGGAGCAAGCGGGACGCAAGCATGCATCGAACGTAAACGAGCGACAGACATAAAATCGCGCCCCGCCCCCATGTCTCTTACGCATGCGCAGTTGCAGTGTGTTCGTAATTTTGACTACTACGCAGCCACAACTTCAGAGGGGCAAAGTTATTTGACGAGAACTGTACACTTAGTTTAAGGCATCTAGATACTATTTTTTTGTTGTCTCATGTGGTGGTGATGTGGTGGTGCTAAGATTATTTCTTAGAATATTGATTGACTACAATATAGGTTATCATTACCGTATCTAAAAAAAACACTAGTTACACTAGTTTGTGGGTATTAGTTTTTTTTTTATTTATGTAACGCTTTTGTGTGCTGTGTTTGCTTTACTTGCATCAAATAAATGTTTTATCTATGATCTATCTACTTTTACCCATCGAATTTAACCCACTCGATTCTCTACTCGATTCCAACTCGTACTGCGTCATGTCGCAACATCCAACACTACGCGGTACTCATATAATTAGTGTTAGCTAATAAGCCCAAACACTGGGCTTTCTATCAATATTTCCTCGAGGGATATCGTAATTATTTGTTTTGCCGGAATACGAGGCCGGAATACTCGGATGATTAAATGCGGTTTATGTAATACATATGTATAAGGATTTCTTGTGTTACGGCCGAGTTTGTGTCCTTCACCACACAATCCTCACCTTTGATTGGTTACAGACAAGGATCGGGATCAAGATTGGGATTGAGATATATTATGGAAAGCGGCCGTTAGTCAATTGGATTGGGGAAAAAGGACTTTCTGAATTAAGGTTTTTCTTGCAAAACTGTGTGACGTAAGTGACGTTAGAAACAAACGCATTGTAATTTGTAACGCATTAGAACGCTAGCCTTTGCTAGGGTTGTTTACTAAAATAGTTAACTAGGAGGGATGCGAGAGGTATTCTTAGTCAATGCTTGTCTTAAAGTTCAGTAGCAAAATGTAGATAGTTAAAAATGTAAGTTTGCTGATCGCAAAAATACCTAGAATACTTGTTTCTAGGGATTCACATGGGATGCATGAAGGAGCCTCCTCGTGTAGTGTAGCGCAATTTGTTCCATCAGACACTCAACTGAACCAAGCGCTCGGCGCATCCCGAAGTCTCACCTAACACCTTATAAGACTGGCCAATCCCTCCCTTGCGGTGGTAGTGGTCGTTTTAAAAGTCCATCCATGGTTAAACGTTTTTTTAAATGGTACTCGTATAATGGAGTGTGCTAGCTAACATGTTGTAAATAATATTTAATTTTATGATTTCCATGTTGTTGGATACATATTTATTTTTTTGTTCGTGTCTTAAAATACTTTGCGTACTATTGTTTAATTGAAGTTCTTAAAACGTAACAGACAGATGTGTTGCTGGGGAGTTTGTTGCGCCACTTCTTCACAACACTAGGAAGTGGTGACGGGTGCGTTTTGGGGGACTGTCTTTATGTAAAATTTGACGTTCAAAAAGTGCTGGCTTTTTTTTTAATTTTTTTTTTAATGTTCAAAATATCTATCGCTGATTCACAATATATGTGCTAAAAACCACAGAAGCCTTAGATGGCTTATCTATGCTCTCAGCCTAATTTGAATAAATGACTTTTGATTTTGATTTTGATTTTGAAACTAACACATTAAAAAAATATTAAATATTCGTATGAAACCCTTTACGCACGAGTTCGCCTCGCACTTGGCCAGTATTTTATAGCGATAAACGAATTCCTATTATAATAATTAAAGAAGTTTACGAAAGGATCCAGTTCGTAATCAGACGTTTGCGTGAAGTCATGTAAAACCATGACTACTTTTCTAATCAAGCAATCATGCAAGCATTGGACTTTCGCTTGCCACCTCTGACCTGCAAGTCTTGCCGTGTAAGTATGTTTACTTGCACGCTAGGTTAGGTAGGTGCCATACAATTCAGATGTTGTAGTTTTACCTGTTATTTTTCTAGAACTTGTACCTTACATCTTGTTATAAAACTTGACTTAACGACGTAATGATTTACCACCGATTTCTGAATTAAGAATTATTAATCATAATAAGCATTTGAAGTTGAGTTTTTGTCAAACTATAAGCTTGACAATGGCATTATAGCACAGGCGTGCGTAGTGTGATATCGGTAATGGATTAATGGATGCCAATGTTAGTCTCAATTTAGAAACAATACCCGTCGTAAGTAGGTTGTGATTTAAATCCATTTTGATGAAGAAAATCGATCTACGTAGAACAACACTAGTTGTCGAGCGTTATGGGAACATCACTACGGCGTTTTTGACAGTTGACATTAGTCGGTGTTCCCGCGTTTTTCGAATGTTGAGTTGTGGCTTGTGAAAAAGTGTCTTTATAAAGTGAATAAATCTATTCAAGTAGTAATTTCTGTTTAAATGTACTTTCCCACATAAATAAAAACGTCCGCGTCGTTTCAAAACGGAAAGAGATTATAATGAAAAATTCATTCACTTACCTTATGTTAAGTGAATTACAAATGCATGGTGTGCGAACAATGGTGTGTTTTTATCATAATCATTGACAATCGATTGAGTAATATTAATCACTCGCGAAAGAATTTACTTAGGCAAAGACATATCTATGTTTTATAGACTGTGTCACAGAAACTGTGTTTTCCTTTTTAATAGGAAGTAAAAGAGCCGTTATTTTAAAACAGAATTATTCCGGCTTGATGATCAAATAGGTAGGTACAGTTTGTGGAAAAATAACATAAGGGATGATTCCTGGTCAAAAATATGTTCCTATTTAGTCCGTCAGTTAGATTTTGGGAAAATATTGGATTTTTTGTTTAATCAAATCAATAAAAAAAGACGAAGATAAAACGCATCAAAGATCAGGAGTGGGGGCTTGTGACGTCACGTGTATGTAAAAAGTGTACTATATCATCATCATCATCATATCAGCCGAAAGACGTCCACTGCTGGACATAGGCCTCCCCCAAGTGTCGCCACAACAACCGGTCCTGTGCGTCTCGCATCCATCGGTTACCCGCGACCCTCACCAGGTCATCGGTCCACCTTGTGGGAGGCCTTCCAACGCTGCGTCTTCCGGTACGCGGTCGCCACTCCAAAACTTTTCGGCCCCATCGACCATCTGTTCTGCGAGCAATGTGCCCTGCCCACTGCCACTTCAATTTGGCGATCCTTTGGGCTATGTCGGTAACCTTGGTTCTCTTGCGGATATCATCATTGTCCTATATAATACACTTATATTTCACCAATCATTTTTAAATCCCACGTATAAGGGGGCAGTTCAATGGCTATTATTTGGGTCCGTTCATCCTCCAGGCTAATTTCTTAGTAGCCACTTAGAAATTCTCAATGGAAAAACTGAATAGGTATTATTTAAAAAAATAACTATAATTCACGAATTATGTTGTCCAGGCCACAACAGTTGCAGGAAACAATTATAGACCAAACAAGCTTTTTATATCGCTTATTGAATCTATTTCCGTTTATTATCCTTGTTATATAATAGTAATAATTATTGTTATTGAACTAAGTGCAGTTTCCAGCTATCATTGATAAGGTTAACTGTAATTATTGTAACGAATGATTGTCGTAGCAATAATAGAAGCGCTAGGGGGCAAAAAAGGCAGATTAAATTAAGTATTGATAATGTATTCAATTGTTGGCACACTGAAAGAAACATAGACGGATAACTTTAATTATTCATTCCAAATAGAGTTTCACCTACATCGATATCGGAAGGAACGAAAGATTTTTTTAAATTAAGTATTGAAAAGATAACGTTTGACGACTTGCCCACCTGATGGTGAGCAAAGATGGTCGAAGATGGAGCACGTTTGTCAAGATGCAAACTATTCTCTGTTGACTTAAGGCCTCCAGGTTATATGCTTGCTGTTATTAGTTTTTGGAATCGAAATATTTAATTAAAGGAAAAACTTCTTGAGTTCAGGGTCAGGATCCATTGTCCCCATACTTGTAACATCTAAAAATATCATATCTGTTCTTTAATTGGATGCTTCTAAAAAGTATGCCAGCTGACACTGTCATTATTACAGTTCTTGTCAAATAAATTTGCCCCTCTGAAGTTGTGTCGAGTGGCTGCGTAGTAAGTAGTCAAAATTAAGAACACACTGCAACTGCGCATGCGTAAGAGACATGGGGGCGGGGGGCGATTTTATGTCTGTCGCTCGTTTACGTTCGATGCATGCTTGCGTCTTGCTCGCTCCCGTGTACCGTGTACGTGACTGCACCTGCGCGATCTTTGCAAATGGCTAACTTCAGAGGGGCAAAGTTATTTGACGAGAACTGTACAATGTTTATAGTATTCTCACACAGAAGGGCCACACATAATCCTCAAGTTTAGAACGTGACTTATCTCGCAGAAGGGCGTTTCTATTCCATTGTGAAAAAACAATGAATGGGTAACATACAAGCTAAAGACTCAAAACTAAAAGTAGAAATACTACACGGGTCAGTGGTTCCTAACAAAAAACTAACACAGAGGTCATTCTCACGAAAAACAAACATAGAATAGGCATATTACACTAAAGACGATAATTATCTCATGAACGGTGTGCATTGCTGGTCCGACACAAGGTTGTTTCTTCAATGCACTGACAAACTGCGCATTGGATATGTAAATGTCGATGGTATCTCTTATCTTGATGCTGCAAGGAGGTAATCAAAACAGTTGCGGCCTTACATTCCTAGTGATTGTGTTTGTGAGATACTGTGATGGACTCTGAAGGTTCTGTGTTTGGTGAATGAGGTATTGGTAGGTATGTCACCTTTGTGATAAGGTGCTATCATGATATCAAGGGTCATCTGTGTCTATGAGGGTGTCAACAATACTCTCATGGCTCTTGGTTGGTTAAAGAAGTTTTTCGTTGTTTTTGAGACGTTTGTTTTTCCCTCTGAAGACCTAGTTATAATACTGCTCGTAATTGACTCTAAAACATGCGAGGTTTGAAAAATAGCTAATGTATTTATTTTCTTTACATGATGACTGTAAATGATTATTTTAGTCAACGATTGTGTGCTTATAAGGCATGTCTCGTCGGGGTCTCGTGCTTCTCTAAACTAAACTGTAAACGTTGAATGAAGCTATTGTAAGAAAAATGCTTTATTGTATAAAGCTAGACACAGTTGCATTATACAGTCATCTCATGCCCAATAAAGTCACAATTAGAAACTGCATGTAGCGCTAACCTCGGGGTGTATTCTCATATCGCGACACATTCTACTCAGATGTACGAGAAAGTGCGACGTGATTTGACTTCGAGTGCCAATCGATTACTTCTTCTTTCACTTTTCACATTTTTGCGAAACAGTGGCTTTGCATTGTCGAGCGATTTCTAGAATAGGTTCCTTGTCGATGTTGAAGATGAAAGTTGATTTGCGAGTTCGGAATTTAAAAATGTGCGCGTTTGTTTGTTGTTTGTGCATTATATAAAGAAAGGAGAAGAAAAACAATCGTACCTGAAAATTTAGTACAAACATATTTAAAGTAAACAAAACCTAGGTCGGATTTTAAAACTGTTATTAATTTATTATACTGAAACTGTTATTATAAAAAAAGTATTATTAAAATAAAATTTTATTAAAAAAAAAACTTATTAATTAAATATTACTTTGGCCCACAATACTCAATACTCAATATTTTATTTGCATTCCACAATGTAAACTTAGGTGGTAGGGTACATTACAACATATGTATAATTTTAGATCATTGTGGACCCTGTCGGGCACAGCAAGATAGATGTTAGTAGCACTTAATACTAGGTACGTTAGTTCTTAGACTATTATTAGTGATTTATTTTATAATATTGAATAGGTAGTTCTTGCTTTACAATTGTTGTGAAACTTTTAACAATGGATTCTTATACAAAACTATCTTAGCTGTACCATTTTTTTTACCTACTGTTTTGCAGACCTAACCTAAATTGAAACGTATTTCCCCCATCGAATCGAACATTTCTATTAATTTAAGAAAGAAAGAAAAAGCATTTATTTTGTCACAAACACAGGGCACACACAAACAATAGTGACACACGAAATAAAAAAAAGAAAGAAGCAAAAACAAAAAATACCTAATAATAATAACTAAAAAAAACAGTACAAATTTGTGTGCCTCACGGCTGCTCCAAAATAGGTCCAGTTCAGCATGAATGCCAGACAACTAGTGCCTGACGCTGGTTTTCAACTGAACCTGAGGTTGTGACGCAGCGGACGCAGTTTTTATTTTAACAAATAGCAATTTGTTTGAAATCCATTTATGACCCCTTGTAGCCTAGGATTATAGCGTGAGCTGTTCAATTACCAGGCGTTACCAAATTCATTACAGCCACTTTACCCATTCAAACATTGCATGATCCGCGTAATATTTGACAATCTCAAACTCACACGCGATTTTTACCTTTATTTCTATGTGTTAAATGTTAAATTCCCATGTTAATATACTATGTGCACACTGTCCCACATATTTTGTGGGTTAAAATTGCGTGACAATTGGAAATATCGTCGCTGGTATGTAAATGTGTGCGTATCGTAATAGTCGAGATATTTTACGTTGAGAAAAAGTTTACGCATCTCTATGTTGATTTAAAGATATTATGCGTGATCAACACGATCATTTTTGGTAATTTTATTACGATGACATAATGATTTGATCTGTATACAAAATCTGATGTAGTAGCTGGTACCTAAATACATAAAATGTCTTCCACTCCACATGGATATTTTAGAGACAAATCCCAGCCTCACAAATGTAAAAACCGGCCAAGTGCGAGCCGGACTCGTGCACGGAGGGTTCCGCGCAATTATCTGTAAAAAACGGCAGAAAAATCACGTTTGTTGTATGGGAGCCTCACTTAAATATGTATATGTCGCAGCCAATTAGCTTAATCAGCCGTTTAATTGGTTGCCTAGCCATTTCATTTAAATGTGCCAATTTTTCAGCGAGCTAAGTGACATCTTTTGTTCAATATCGTTTAATGACTTGCCCATGTCACTTATGTCGCTGAATAAACGGCGCAGTTCAATAAAAAGGCTAGACTTTTAATGAAATGGCTGATTTAGCTGGTTGGCTGCGACATATGTATTTTATTCTGTTTTTAGTATTTGTTGTTAAAGCGGAAACAGAAATCCATCATCTGTGAAAATTTTAACTGTCTAGCTATCTCGGTTCATGAGATACAGCCTGATGACAGACGGATGGACGGACGGACGGACAGCGGAGTCTTAGTAATAGGGTCCCGTTTTACCCTTTGGGTACGAAACCCTAAAAACTGCTCTAGTAATCAGAAGTACCTACCCAGTGATCCGTTGCAAAACATAAGTAATGGTTTCCCTTATAGAAAACTATAGGTACCATTTCCGAATGTCCAAAAGGCAACTTTTCTTTTAAATGAAAATATGCACATATTCTGCGGGATTGGCCACGGAAGCGAAGCCGGGGAAAAAAAAACTTTTTCACATTTTTGGTGATGTTTCTGCTGTGGTTTCTTAGTTTTTTGATACCGACTTACAAAAATTAAAGTTATTTTGTACTTTGCAGTGGTTTTTCTTTGGAAGTCGGTTGTATTTTTTTTTTGTAAAAATGTTTTTTTTACTCTTTTTGCTGTTGTATGAATGTTTGGGACATTTCAAGCATTCCATATCCATTTAATTGTCTATCTCGGAAGTGCTTCATCAGATCTTTACGAAATTTAAATGGGACCATTTCGAAATAAACCTCTTTCGAACAAATAAATATTTTGAACTTCCGTCTTTAAGTATAAGACGGCCCGAACACACATAAAAAAATATAAACATCCGAATTCGATTCCGTTTTTGAAGTAATTTAAAAACTAGTGTCTTCATTACATTCTGTTGGAGTTGGAGTTTAAGTTCCACTGTTAAAATACAGTGTAGATGTATTAAAGGCCCATAAAACCTTGTTCCCATATAAATCAAACAATCTGACGCATACAGCTACAATTCTAAGCCTAAAAGCAATTACTCTACAATCGATTCACCTAGTTAACCGAACTGCCTCTCTAACAGTTGCCTCTATAATTCACTACATTTAGTTGCTATGCGTTGTGGTAAGATGTTGAAACGAACAAGTACGTTCAGACGAAAAGGCAGCTGTATTGTGTAGCTAGACCAAAAGTCTGTTGCATCGTAACTATCTAGGTATTTATTTATTTATTTGGGAAAAACCAACAATTGTACTTACAATGTGTTAAATATTTTAAAAACAATAAAATACTCATCCAGGTTTAAACAAAAGAAAACTTCTAAACATCGAATCGCAATGTTACACTAAGCACTTATTATTTTTATAACTATTAAATTAACTACGTCCCTACATACTATTCCCTACATTCATCAAAAACAAAGTTACACACACTTAATGCTGAATTGTAGGTATTTGTACCCAAATCTAAAGAGGCTGCGCAAGCGCATTGAACTCTAGCAATATAAATTATAGCTGTTACTTATAAATAAAGTTGTTAAAATGATTAGTTAAGATCTAACGAAGCAAGAAAGTGGTTTCATAACTGTGTTTTACGCACTATCACTCTCATTATATATTTATTAAATGTTTAATTTTATTACGGCTGTTTTAAGTAGCTATGAAAATGATATAATACTCATATGAATAATAAAGAAGGTTGTAAACATTTTTAAAAGTGACAGTAATGTTCAAGTAGTGTAGTGAATGGTGAAAATAAATTACTCAGCGACGTTAAATGTCAAAAACTTGACAAAAAATAGGGAAATTAAATGTGTCTTTTTGCAGACAGTTTGCGACAGAGATGCAGATGCACACTCCGTAAAAATACGAGATTTCACACTTTGATTATGGCGTTCCCTGACCTTTACAAAAGCTATTCACAAACTACAAATAGATGCATCTTGCAACCATAGTAGTTATGTTACGGCTAATAGCCGAAGTGCGGCTACACCTAGTTTTAGCCGGCTACAACTAGGTGCAACCCGGCTACAACTAGTTATAACCTAACCTATTTCTGTTATTCCTATTTCTGTGTGGTTTAAAAAAAAAATAACCACGAAGGGGATGGCGGGGTCTGTGTTCGCTCGCTTCGCTCGCTCACTAGACCCCGCCATCCCCTTCTAACCTAACCTGTCCGAGTCGGGGTGCCCAATGACCCGGCTAAAACTAGGTGTAGCTGCACTTCGGCTATTAGCCGTAACAGTTATACTAAAAGCACAAGTTGTATTATTTAACGGCTAGAGTCGACAGCGCCCACCGAAGCGTGACCAAAGGTTACGTTGATCATGTATCCAGTTCATTTCCTCCGCTTACTGCTGTAAATTAGACAAATATTAATTGGCTGCACGGCCTAGAACGATTGGGGAATAAAAATTGTAAATTGATTTGTAGGAATTTTAAACGATTCGATTTGTTTGTGAGTGAAATCTTGTGCTGGGTTCGTTAAAGGTGCAGTGTGACTATTTATTCAACCGTAGTAGTTTCTGCGCACGTTTTAGTTATGTGTCGTTCTACAATTCTTGCTGTAGGTATTGTAGATACATCTAGATTTCTTTATTTTACCCTTGGTGATTTTAACCCAATGCTACAGTTTTCTAGTCCATCGTGTTGTTCTGGCGCTGCCCCTGCGGCTGCGGAAAACCTCAAGCGGCGTAAATATAGTAACTTTATAGGTAACTATATTTTCGAACCGTTTGGGATTGAAATCCTTGGACCGTGGGCCCTTGTGCTCATAGCCTTTACAAAGAAATTTTGAAACGACTAGTTGACACTTCTCGTGGCCCAAGAATTTTTTTATGCTATACATATTTTAGTTTGTTGTAAGTTTCGTATATTTTTAATTTAAGTTATTTTCTTAAATAAATTAAACAGTTTTCATTAGCTTCTTTTCATACATCAATGGCGAAATACCGATTTCAATTCAATCTAAAAAAGTGGTACACTCTCTCTTAGCTAAAACCCGATTTCCTTCATCTACCCACAAGAGCCTATTAGATGTGATCTAACAATGCAAGCAATGCAACCTTGCATTCCTTTCGAGGACGTCAGCCATGACAGTTACGTTACATAACGCAACAAAAATAACAAAATGTAAAGAAACTGAGGAAGTGAGCGCCGCGTAATTATTCGTCCATTTTCTACAATAATCTACTCGCTCGTGAGATATGAGAGAACACTTTCACACGGGCGAGTGTAATCGGTGTGTGTTATTTATTTATCATGATTTGTTTTAGTTAGCAGTTTAAATCTGGAAAACTTTTCTCTAAATAAACTTCTGTAAATACTAGCACTATAAATACGCCATTTACGTTTAATATGTCAGGATCGTTCACTAGCAGTACCCGTATTATGTCTACACCTTTGCAAGAAAAAAGTCGTATTTTCAATGAATAATTATTTCAAGCTCGTGGCTAAATCATAACAGCTAAACGGGTCGATTTTCATGGTTACGAGGTCAGTCTGTGGATTGGTGACCATCTTAACATACCGAGACTCCTCAGTCGTTACGTATTGTCAGAAGCCAGAAAAGCTGACTACAGTCTTGCCAAGAAGTACCGTGTTACCCAGTTAGTGGGCTGTGGCTGTAGAGGTCTGATAGGCAGCTGCTCCACGTAAAATACTGCTATTCGGCTGAATCCGGACTGACTGGAAGCCGACCCCAATACAGTTGGGAAAAGGCATAGGAAGATGATGATTCATTCCAATCCATAAATAGAAGTACCTATTCCGATCACGATATTCTTTGGCGAAAAATATCCTATCTTAGAGTTATTTGAGTTTTATTTTCATAAAAAAGGTAAGTACTTATGTAAGTACTTACCTTTTTATAAAAATAAAACTGTTTTTTTTAATAAAGGAAGTATGCCATTTAGCTATCCTACAATTCCTACAGGAATATGATATAAGGTGGACATCCCACCCGTTCGCACAAAACGTATAAATATACAACTCCTTATATATTGATGAACGATGCTATAAAATCATTCATCACACCTCAATATAGCCTCAAAACCCCAGACATTTACCGTTCGGAACATAAACTGCATGCTTCAAATCGCTAGAGTGGCAGATTACGCGCATAGACTATTAAAAATATCTGTTAGTTTAATGTCAAAGTCGTGCACTGCTCTCACCTCTGACATTTAGTCTATGCCTGCCGATGTTATAAGCTTGTGGGCTTATGTTTTGGACTTGTAGTACTATTACATTGGTACTATTGTAGTTTGTAGGACGATTTGAAATAAGTAGTGTAATTTTATGAGTTGACATTTCTTTTAGAATGTCATTTAGCTTAAAAGTGCCCATCGCTGCGACATGGGCCTCCATTCTGTGAGTTGGAGTGGGCCAAAACACCACGCGGGCAAAACAGGGCTGGTTAATGTCACGTCTTTTAAAGTTTTCTCATGATGTTTTCTTTAACCGATAAAATAATTTACACGAATAATGTTATTAATAATAAATTATTTTAAATGTTTTATAAATATTCACTGGTAAAAACGTGATGATCAAAGGTACCAAATCCTTTATAATCTCGTTTGTCAAGTAATATTCTTGTACTTTGACACCCTGACCTCTAAAATGCTAATTAATATCAGTAGTAAAAGGCTGGTTATAAAAATAAAAGCTAGAAGTAACCATAAACATTCCAATTTTAAATAAAAAAATACTGATCATAATCTACTAAATTGTATGGCAACTCGACTAATTCCGGAGATGTGACATTCTTATGTTACACAGAAAAAATCAAATTAATATTGACAAGGGACCTGCCATAGTCATCAACGAAAGGAAAAGCGACCTTACTATTAAATGTTAAAATACAAAATGAAATGTCAAGACGGTATGTTAATAGTTAAGTATGTGGCCTTTTGCAAGGCCGGGCCTGTGCTTAAAATGTCAACTTTGACATATTAAAACTGGTCGACGGATTGCGAAATGAAAAGATGAGCTCAAGCAGGAATTGGGTTTTTTTTATGAATTAGTACGAAAAAAATCATAATTGATAAATTATTATAATGAATAAAGTGTGAGTTGGTCCTAATATAAATAGGTACTGTTTTTTTATGTCGTGATAATAAGTACTTAATAACGTCTTTATGGTTTGGAATAATTTTTCTGTCAATAAAAGTAGAAATTAACCGAAGTTTAAAGTTCAAGGTAAAGTTCGTCCGCGAGTTGAATTATAAAGCTAGCTTTTACCCGCGACTTCGTACGCATATATCCCGTGGTTACCCGTTCCTGTATAGCATATAGCCTTCCTCATGAATTAATGTAGCTATCATAATTCGTAATACAAAAATAATTTTCAAAATCGGTTCAGTAGATCCAGAGATTACACTGTACAACGTCACAAAGTATAGATTAGTATAGATTAAAGTTAAGTAGGTATACCATTGGATTGTATCTTTGACAGCCATAGAGGGTAGTCAGATGAGAGATCAGCTCGAAAGTCTAAACACAAAGGGGTATTGAATTAACCAGTAACGGAGTCGTGGTGGTCACAGGGATACACTCCGTGGTACAATACTGGGGGTCTACTCTCTAAGCCCGAAGTTCCGTAGTATCGGCCTTAGTGTCGGGCGTTTTCTACTCCGTATCACCTACGGATTTACGATTAGCCCCGAACCCGAACTAAGAACAACTGTCAAATCGTGTTCTTAAGTAGACTTTTTTTAATTTTTTAATTTTTATTAGTGATGGGTTTGCTCTTGACTCTAGTCAATGTCAGATATGACAGAGACAAAGTCTACGATGGAGCGAGCTTACCCATTCGGTTAGACTGTAAACCGACCTCAACATATCTAGTTCGAAAAAGCCTTGTCAGATGATGATGGTATGTAATCCGTACATGCGAAATGCTTATAATAGAATAGGGTATTAGTCCAATAATGGTAAAACACTGGAAATTCTAGAACGTTAGCTCTATGTACTGCACGGCCGCTTTTTTGTAGCCATTCAAACTTGGTCGGTTTATCCATGTTATTCGGTTGTTTTGGTAGGTTAATATGACAACTATCCAAATTGAGATGAATGAATACTTATCCTAAAGCTATCACTAAAATTGTACAATTAGTGAAAAAAAATATAAAATTGATAGAAAAATAGAGGAGTTACAAGCTTTTGAAGTTATTCTTCTATCCTTGTCATTGTCACATGTCGTTTGTACAGTCACCAGCACATCAAGCTACAATAAATCTGTCAAAATTCTTTTAATAGATTTTCAACTTTATCGCAATAGCTTTAAGTTGAAGGTTGATTGGGAAAATTTGACAGTTCGATGTGAGTGAGTGACGTCACTCGCAGTTAGTACTGTCTCAGTTTATCATAGATTTTAAAACGTTCACCACTTAGTATTTTTTTTTTGAGATTTTGTAACATTTACTTTTACTGCGTCTTTTCTGTTCTTCAAGTTTTGAGAAATGCAATAAAAAATCCAGGCAAATACCCATCCATCATTGATTTCGTCATAGATTTACAAGTGCAAATCAAATGTTAAGCTAAACGCAATCGATTCGGAGAAAGTCGACTAAAGAATAAAATAGGCTATCTTTTCGATTGTTTAGTACGTCGCAAATAAAATAGAATCGTTTAAATGTTTAAAATCAAATTGAATGACAATAATTGCTTTGTTCCACCGTATCACATCATTGTAGGTAAATCTATTTTATAGATATTGTTATATATTCGTCATGGGAATGTGTTACGTGAATTCGAATTGAAATTTTCCGTTTTTAACCGTTATTGGACGTTTAGTAAAAAATCATGCGGATTAATTTATGTTTTATCATACTTTTACTTTTCTCAATTTGTCTTCCTCTACTTTAAAAAAATACCTTTTTGTTTTTCGTGCTTATGAAAACACTAGAATTCAGATTATTTACATACACCCCTTTTTATGGATGGGAAATCATTAATACTTCTTCCGCTCTGGGTGGGGTGGAAGGAAGTGTCAGACTCTTACTGACTAAAACCCATTCATGTTCCTCCAAATGCATTTTACCTTCTAGGGCCGCGGTGACTCTTTCGAACAAATTCTGCAACCCTGGCAATTTCGCAACCCTGGCTACATACACACTCTTCAATCTCATCTCTCATACTCATATTATATAGGGAACGTGTAGGAACTAGGCCAGGCTAGGTGGCAGCACAGAAGCATTAATGTCAATATAATAATAAATAATAATAATAATAATTTATTTAATTCAAAAACATTACATCTTGTTTACAAGTAACACTGGACCCCACACTAGGATACCCTGTGTCGTGGGGTCCACTCTCTTTCATCCCAAGGTTCGTATTTATGTACTGTAGAAAATTACATGTAATACGGAAATAGTTGTTTGCGTGGTATATAGTGTAGTGTAAGTGTTTAGTGTAGTGTAAGTGTGTAGTGTACATAAGTGTGTAGTGTAAGTGTAATGAATGTGTTGTGATAGAGTGAGTGTTATGGTGTGTGTGTTTGTGTATGATTTGAATCAGCCAATAGTGATTATACTTTCAGTGTTCAAGTAATCCAAATCTAGCAGCCAATTAGTTACAATTTTCTTACAAAAACGTCTGGTCGAGTTTAAGATGTTCACTTCTTCGTTAATTTTTACGTATAGGTGAGGGCCCATAAAAGCAAAAGCTTTTTTGCCAAAACTCAGCTTGCAGGTTGGTCTTTTCCATTTACATCTTCTTTGTGAACGCTTATCGTCAAGTATAGCAAATATTATTTATTATTTTTGTATATTCTTAACGTTAAAGTTTCAAATATACAACACTAGGTGGCATAGTCAGCCCTGTACACGTTCCCTATTGAAACTTGCATGCCAGTGGCTGAGGGTGTCTGTCACCTAATGTCATTCCCATACATTTTGTCGTGAGCGTCTGACGTTAACGCAACAGAGAAGTTTTTGGTCTAGGCCTGCCTGGTATAATCTGTTAAACAATCAGGCACGGCACTGTTTAAAATATGTAGGCAAACAGACACGACATCTTTCAATATTAGTATTAGATATCAAACATTGAACATCTACTTACGTAAGACTGTTTAGTTATCCATTTTGGTAATGCTTGAGCTTTTAAAAAGGCGCCCAAGGCCATACCAGAGTGTTCATTGTTAGAAAGAAAGTTTCTAATGTAAAGTTATGTAAGTTATATTATATATCATATTTGTTCCTAGATTAAATAGAGAGATTCTATTTGCGGATTCATTATATTTACATAATATGGCTGTGGTTGTATTTTCTGCAGATTCAACCGTCTTCGTAGGAATCTGAATTTTTCTCTGGTCATCATCTGCCTAGCCTTTTCCCAACTATATTGGGGTCGGCTTCCAGTCAAACCGGATTCAGCTGACCAGTGTTTTACGTAGAGCGGCTGCCTATCAGACCTCCACAACCCATTAACTGGGTAACACGGTACTTCTTGACAAGACTGGTGTCAGATTTTCTAGCTTCTAACAATCAGTAACGACTGCCAAAGATCTACAAATGACAGCCGGGACCTACGGCTTAACATGCTTTCCGAGGCACGGAGGAATCTCGATAATTATGTTAAGATGGTCACCCATCTACAGACATACCTCAGCAAGCGTTGCTTAACTTTGAAGATCAACCCGTGCGGCTGTTAATATTTAGCCACGATTTTTCTCTGGTAAAACTTATTAAAGGACTCCAAATTACTACCCGTTTACCAAAAAACTTGATTTCGAATTTATACTAAAAGGACATTATAGGCAATTGTAGTGTGAATAAGTTAGGAAGCTATTAATTCGTTATTCTGGTACATACTTCCCGTAGCTGAGTATATTGAACAATTTAATTGTGGGTATGAGTATATTTGCCAGGGTTGCGGATTTTGTTCGAAAGAGTCACCGCGGCCCTGGAACGCAAAGGGCACTAGGAGGAGCACGGATGGGTTTTAGTCAGTAAGAGTCTGACACTCCCTCCCGCTCCACCCAGAGCGGAAGGAGTCATTTAATAATTTCCATCCATAAAAAAAAAGATGAGAAATCGCGCGGAATCATAATTTTATTACATCAGCCATCAAAAGTAGCAACAATAACAGAATTTTATTCACTTTCATTCACTCTCAGACACCTTTTTCTTTCTTTTTAACTTTATTAGATCTAATGGCTACAAAATGGTTGCCAGCGATCCGGCTGCGGTCCACTCCGCTCCAATAAGCTCATAATTAAGAACAGCGATAGGCTCGGCTGGTTTCACAGTGACAAAAAAAAAAAAAAAAAAAAAAAAAGAGTATATATTTATTATCTAAAATTGTTCAAGAAAACACTTAACCACTATGAAGATTTACAACTAGGATTGAAAGATTGTTTTCGATGAACTCTGGCACCCAATGTAAGATTTAACTTGTGTTTAGGGTGCCAGAAAAGGTGATATCTTGATTCTTGGTGAAGTTTATCTTAATTCTACGAAAAATGTGCGTAACAAAACCAGCAAACGTTGGCAACATATTCTACTGAAACTGTGCTAATCAAGAATATCTCAGGGTTATAGTGTAATCACTCGAGTCCGAGCGACTGTTCCCCGGTACCATATTATGCAGAATGTTTCTGTTCCATTGCCCAATATTTGTCTATCCATTTTTTGTATGTACCTATGTGAAATCATCAAATGACTCCTTCAGCTCTGGGCGGAGCGCAAGGGAGTGTCACACTCTTTCTGACTGAAAACCATCCGTGTTTCTCCTAATACCCCTTGCTTTTCAGGGCCGCGGTGACATTTTCGAACAAAAGCTGCTCTATCCACCCTTTGAATACAAAAATCTAAAATAAAGTTGCGTATTTATAAAAAGTATCTTCTTCCATAATTCATGAGTCATGTTTGTATTCTTCAATAGAAGCAGTGACTAGTCTTGATAACTGGGTACAAGTAACATAGCGCTGAATAAGGTTACCCCGCGGCTTCATTCCTGTGGCCTATTATATAATAATCAGGCACTCAGTGATAGTGGGTTTTTTTTCAATTTTTCTTTTTCTATCAGTGAATCAATTTGTATAATCAGATGAGTACTAACATATATTATCTCCTCAGACCAACACACCTCTTTATTAATTTAGTTTCGAGATGGTAAGCACAAGAAATAAACCTATATTTCCCCAGCTTCCATCTCACGTATTAAAAAAAAAATCACAATATTCTCAAACATCGAACTGCCGCAGCAACGTGTGAAAGCGGTGCCTACAGTGCGCGCTGATTGCGAAACTCCTGCGCACCGCGATCCGAACGCACGGCTTGTGAAACACATCCAAGGAATCTGATGTTATTAATTATGTTTGACGGTAAATATGTAAATTTTATAAATCTGTCGGCAATCTAGAAGTGAGAGGGATCGAAATATAAGTAGTTTGCCCTTATTCTGATCCCACGAGAAATAAGTACCTATCGACAAATTTCCTAAATATTTCTCAAACCTTTATGAGTACAATAAAAATCATAAAAGCCTTCTTTTCTCTTAATTCTGAGTCGGTAGAAAATTGCAACTCTTCGTTGTATACCCAGGGGCTCTAGACAACTGACATTCTGTCAGCGGTAAATGTATGGGATTGACAGATGCTATCGAAATGTCACGTGATCAAATTCCTACATTTTCGCATTTCGACAGTCGCATTCGCTAATTGAATGGCACATTGTCTATGGCCTCAGGTCGGGTTTAGGGTTTTTGCTAGATTTTTCTATTAAAAAATCTTAGTAACAGCCTGGAGCCTACAGTACCTACCTGGTTGGTGGCAATATCCTCGTTACCAATTGTTTGGAACTTAAATACCTTAACTTTGATACACCTCATTCTCTAACCTCACGGGAAATGCACACATTATGATTCCATTCTTAATTCCTGCGACAGCGGAAAATTGCAGCTAAGAAGTTTTCCGAAAAATTCTTTTACATCTACCAAGGGTACTGACCACTTTTTTTTATTTGAAAATGTTTATACCAATTTTGAAATCGGAACTGCTGTACTGATAAAAAATATAACAGATGTGTAAAATAATTAACCTCAGGGGTTTGGGCACTGCCAGGGTTGCGGAACGCAAAAGGCGTTAGGAGGAACACGGTAGGGTTTTAGTCAGTAAAAGTCTGTCACTCCCTTCTGCTCCGCCCAGAGAGAAGGAGTCATTTCTTGATTTTCGATCCTTAAAAAAGGGCTTTTCGGAAAATTCCTTCATGCTCATAATATAAAGTGGTTTTTTTATACATCTTGGACGATGTGTACCTACAAAAAGCGACTTTTTTATTCAAGAGATGTTTGTTTGTTGTTTGGTTACGGAACTTCTTTACATCCAAAGATCACAAGTGCCATTATCAACAGCACGATATCAATCAGTAACTCAGGTAGCCACAGCATCCGTTAGCACCGGTAGATCAAGTCCGACCGGTACTAGTTACGCAGGGCGTTACACCCGCGGTACATTTTTATATAGAAATGTGGATATCCTGCCTTGAGGCTCTTCCGCATCCGTTGTGAGCCTAGTGATCAATATTGTGGGTGAGTTTTGAGTAGATCTGTCGGGAAATTGAGATTTTATTGTGGTTGTTGTTCCGGGAGTTAGTTTATCTGAAAGTATGAGTGAAACAATAAGGTATTGAAGAGATACTTCATCTTAAAAGTAAAATAAAACTACCCTACCCTCCCCTCCTACCTCCGTCCTACCTACCTAACGGCAGACTCAACTTGGCTACCAACCTTAAAAAAGTTAACTATCGTAAGTTTCCAGCAGTAATATTCACACACATCCGAATATTGTTCCGGTAAAATTGTTCTTCCTATTTCTAATTTGGCTTGTAATATAGGTTTAAGTGCTGAATAACCTTCTCAATAGGCACTCTGTTCATCAAAGTTGATACATAAGAACACAAATAAGGGCTGGCGCGAAGGCGTTGTCCATCCGTCAGCTGTCAGTAACAAAGTTTTCATATCGGATACAGATAAAAACTAAGAAGCACGCTTGATACATGTTGACACTATGGCCCATATTTCAAAACGTAACCTCCAACTCAACTTGAACTCCAACTCCAACATGAGCACGAAAAAATCATTGAAAGGTTTACAGTTCGCGTCAAATAACTGTGCCCCTCTGAAGTTGGCTACGTACGAGTGGCTGCGTAGTAGTCAAAATTACGAACAAACTGCAACTGCGCATGCGCAAGAGACATGGGGGCGGGGATTATGCGGCGCGATTTTATGTCTCAGTCGCTCGTTTACATTCGATGCATGCTTGCGTCCCGCTTGCTCCCGTCTTCGTGACTGCACCTACGCGATCTTTGCAAATGGCTAACTTCAGAGGGGCAAAGTTATTTGACGCGAACTGTACTTGTCTAATTGACGTTTTCATACTCGAGAGATGAGCAAGCAAATGCAAAAACTTCAATTTATGACAAGTTTAGATGCAGTTGGGGTTCGAGTTGAGTTGGACTTCACGTTTTGGAATATGGGGCTATGTTATTATGACTTAGAATTTAGAGAAGAACATAATACCGAGTAATATACATAATACCCTTTATAGCTGCTTTAGTTTTTTTATTGATGGGAAATCATCAAATGACTCCTACCGCTCTGGGCGGAGCGGGAAGGAGAGTCAGACTCTTACTGACTAAAATCCATCCGTGTTCCTCCTAATGCTCTTTGCGTTCCAGGGCCGCGGTGACTCTTTCGAACAAATTCCGTAACCCTGGAGCTACTTCAACTTAACAATTCAGCAAACTAAAAAAAAAATACCTACACGTAACAACCTAATTCATTAAAAATCGAATTTATTAACGAATTCTTATCTTATCTCGACAACATTACACTACCGCTTAAACAAGAAAGTTCACCCACTTATAATACTCTTAATATTTCATAATTACGATATTAATCACTTGTGTGTTAAGCTAGTTATAAGAGCTTGATAATTAGTTGCTATTTGTAAAGATTAGGTACCTGAAGAGTTTGAGACAAAAACTTTGTTCAAGAGGGTCTGTTTAAAAGGTTCGATAGCTTGTTTTTCTTGCTAACTTAAGGTGAGTCATTGTAATCTCTTGATGCTTTGTAGGGTTGACCATTGAGCTGAATTGAAAAATTGTAAATTAATCTGGTAAAACAATAAGCAGGCACCAATACACCATGCTAGTCTTGGACACACAGAAAAGCAGTTTGAGTTTAGCTTATCTGTACTAGGCAATCCTCTAGTTTGGTTTACTCCCAGCATCTGAATTGAAAGCTTGTCCAAATATACTTAAGCATGAGAACTTAAGCTTCAAAGTAGACTTTCACAAGTTCCGTCACTTCTTTTACTAAGTATCTTTTTATTTTACTTAGAAAACCTGGAACAAATCTTTGTTATAATATCAAATATGAAAATGATGTGGAGTTTCAGGTGAACTTGAAATAACCATATATCTTACTAAATTGGTAGCTGAAATAACTGACGAGTCTAACGACCTATCTTTAAAAAAAATCGTACGAAATTAACAATTAATTTGTTAATTTATATAAGTGACATCTTTTTTGTTTTCGTGAAAACCCTGTAAGTCGTTCGTGCAGCATTTCATCAAAGATTTCAAACACAGAAACCCATTGATGGATTTCGCAGTCAATGATCTGTGAAGAGGTTGCGCCGGCGCACCGAGAAAGAAAGAAATTCATTACAATTTCTTGTAAACAAATTGTTTTACTCAACGCTTCTTATTATTGATACTTTTTACAAAAGATCTTATTTTGAAACTGTGTCTTCCATAGAATTTTGTTGTGCTGCCATTGACCAACTGTTCAGGTTGTGTCTTTTGTGTTTGAATGGTGTAACTAATTATTTTAGAGGAGCTAGATAATAATAGTCGCACGCGTCGATTATCTTTAGGTTTTGAGACATGCATTAAAAAAATCCAGTCACTATTTGACTGGATTTTGTACCCTATTGAATGCTTAATACCTACTAAAATATTATAAATGCGAAAACTACTCTGTCTGTCTGTTAGACTTTTACGTTATAACGGCAGAACGGATCGTCATGAAATTTGGCAGGTATATAGCCTAAGATATGGAGAAGGACATAGGCTACTTTACTTGATGTTGAAAAGTCGGTCATGTGGTCCAACCTTCATTGGTACGGTGTACGGGAAGGCGTTGCAATAAATATATAGGCAGGTACTTATATATTACTTTATGTATCGCTCACAAATATTCAAGTGTGATGAGCTTGCATACAAGCGTGATGAAGTTCTATATACTTACTTATTTGGATTCTCCATATATTGGATTTGAACTCGTTATTGATTTCAGCTTCTCATAAAACTATGACAACTAGGGGTCCAAGTGCTCATTACTTGTTTAAAGATCTGTCAAGACGCTTAGTTGACACTTCGCGTGATCCCAGGGCTGGCTTTTACCTCGGACAAAGGATAAGCATTGCCATACAACGTGGCAATGCTGCCAGCCTTTTGGGTACATTACAGTGGCCTGCGATGCGTTGAATTTTTCGACGCCATGTTTTAGATTATTTTTTAGATTATTATAGTTGTGAAAATTTACAAAATAATAGATTGTAGTGTAAACTAATGCAATGTAATAAAGAATTTCGATGAGAACCTGTCACATCCTAGTTGACAACCTGTTATACTTATCAAATATTGACTGGTTGTCAACTAAGTATGTGATGATTTTTCGTGAAGCCAGCAAGCATCAGGAGGTCTGACTCGAATAGTGGAAAGCCAGGGGATTGATTGTTGATTTTTCGTGATCCAAGGAATTTACGTAACATTTGTGTTATGTAACTTCCTTACCTACTTCTACACACAATATTTCATCATCATCATATCAGCCAAAAGATGTCCACTGCTGGACACAGGCATCCCCCAAGTGTCGCCACAACAACCGTTCCTGTGCGTCACACACAATATTTCACTGAACTAAATAATTGTTCACGTAACATATGGTTTATTTATTTAAACTGCAAGTACAAAGTGTTCTCACAGGCGGACTTAATGCCACAAGGCATTCTCTGCCACTCTACCTACCTAAGGTTGAGTTAAAAGGCCAGCATTGTTGTTATGCTTTGCAAATCGTTCCCATTTCATATTGAAACTTTTACTGGCAACACTAAACTATTACCTAACTGTCTAATTATTCACTTGCAGCTTCAAAAATGAGGCAACACATAACCTAAGGGTCTGCTTGCGCCAACAATTACCACGGCTATGCTAAAGCAAGTGAAACCTACCGTTAAACTGATTGACACGAGCTGCTTCTGCGCTTGCGCCGGCTCGCGTTACGCATCATTGGTGGAGCGAATAGCAAGGGGAATTGATTACTTGCTTGTGTGTTGATATTTTTATGGGTTTGTGGAGTAAGCGGAAATTAATAAAAATATCCAAGAAGGAGTTATTCAAGGGCACTTTGCCCATGCCATTGAAGCTGATGGACGTGTGTATTAAAAAAACCCGCTAAGTGCGAGTCGGACTTTCGCAGGGAGGATTCTGTACCATTATCTATAAAAACGGCAAAAAAATCACGTTTGTTATATGGGAGCCCCACTTAAATATTTATTTTATTCTGTATTTGTTGTTATAGTGGCAACAGAAATACATCATCTGTGAAAATTTCAACTGTCTAGCTATCACGGTTCATGAGATACAGCTTGGTGACGGACGGATGGACGGACGGACGGACGGACGGAAGGACTGCGGAGCCTTAGTAATAATAGGGTCCCGTTTTACCCTTTGGGTACGGCACCTTAAAAATCAACTGTTCAGTACATTTTGTCGAGTTATGCGCACAGAAATGTGTGCAGTCGATTCTTTTTTGCGATTTCAATTTTGGTCCCGTAGTAAAAGTTGTTCATAATGATGAGTCCAATGACCCCTTATGAGGTATTGCGTTTATTCTGTTACATGTTGTTTAAGGAACTTTTTTGGAGAATATCATGCTTCTAGACCTAAACGCCAGTATTCAATGAATTTCAGTAGATTGAATATGTATACCTACTTACGGCCGCTTTCTATAATATATCTCAATCCCAATCTTGATCCCGATCCTTGTCTGTAACCAATCAACGGCCGAGTTTGTGTCCTTCACCACACAATCCTCACCTTTGATTGGTTACAGACAAGGATCGGAATCAAGATTGGGATTGAGATATATTATAGAAAGCGGCCGTTAGTAGACCAGATGCTACAGGTGTCCCATTGTTTTCGCAATTGTAATATGAATAATTTGTTGTATGATAAATGATTGGTTTGTTGTTGTTTAGTGTTTATTTAAGACTCATAATATGTAACCCTTCATGAGCTCACATTGTGACGAGGAGGCGAGGGGAACAATTGAACAATCGGAATCATTCACAAATGTATGAACCGAAACATCCGCATCAGAAGTTGTTTGTCGATATGGCTGACAAATATCTACATAGGACCTATATCACCTAGGCGGCATTTTACATGGCGTGCTTGCGCATATACTTGCCTTGCTTCTTTGTTGAAAAATTAACTGTATTTCGATGATTTTCGGGTATATTTTTTATTACCCAAGTAACGCGAATATTTTGACAAATGCGCCAAATGAAGAGAGAGAGTTTTCGAAATCAGCCAGCTATAAAATCTCTTACTTCTTATTTAGATTATATGGACTCATTGCAGGGCAAAAGCCTTTCTCGCCCTTTTCTGCTGCGGGCCAGTCCTTTCATTGCAATATACAAAACACTATGTACCTATACGAAGTGTACTTAACGATTCTACAATCTTAAAAATCACAATTTCAGTAACGTTTTGACAAAATCATGACACTTCTTTAGCTCAGCCGCGTGAATGATCGCAATTGCAGTGTTAGTAGGTTCAACGCTCCATTGTTCAATGTAAAGTGAGACAGTGATAAAATGTCTGTATGGCGTGATATTACACCATTAATTAGCAGTAGATATTACACTGATATTATTAAGGCTTAAGTGCCTCAGTCAGTATGTGTGCTGCAGTTACACATCGAACATACCTCTCTTACAAAGCTTTCTGGATATAAAATTACCTTAACTTTCGATACAAGTATCCATAATGCTACAATATTTTTTAGTGCATGTATCTCAATTTAAGGGGCCCCAAAAAAAAATGGCAAAAAATAATGACATGGAAATTGCATTTTAAAAGAAAACAAGATGGTGGCAATATAAGTAATGATTTTGACTGCGCACCAAAAATCCCATCAATTGTACATACATCTAATAAATAAACCCCAGATTTCAGGCAAAGATAAATAAGATTTAAGTGATTAATTTTGAAAATTAAACAAAATGTATAATGACGTATATTTGGAACTCGCGCAAGACAAATAAAAATGTTAAATAAATGAATAAATTAAAATAGATAAAAACACCAACTATCGATACTATTCGATATCGATAAAAAGATGAAATTGCTTAATCATCATAATAAAAATGGCTATTTGTTACAAAAGCCACATTCTACAAGTAATAAATCTAAATGGCTAATCAAAAATCGGGGTCACCAATGACAGAACAGATTATTATGTCACTTTGTTTTGTAAGCTATTATCACTTTTTAATATTGTCATTAAGTGTCATAATTGCGTGAAATTATGTTTCGAAATTGTGTTAGGTGCCTAGGTATGTTTTTTTTATAACTCATTATGAAGAATTCCAAGAAAAATGTTATGAAATTATTGATGGGCCACTTTTTCTTCATCGGTGTGACACGTTCTCTGCTTCCAGTCTACCGCCGCGTTATTCACTTTTATTTCATATCATTGCTCACTCAATCCATTCGTATTTTATTTGACCTCCCTCTCCCTTTCCAGACATTCACATAATCACATTTATTTCATCAACATAACTCTTTGAAATGTCTTTGGTTGCTGTTACTCTAAATACTCTTAGTTTTAAAGGGTATTTTTCACATACTTTTGTTATAGATTTAAGTATAATATTCTGCCTCCAATGTATGTCTTTCGAAAGGACAAATATTCAAATATTGTAAAAACCTTTTCTCTCTTTGAATGTTAAATTCCAAAGATATTTTCTGAAGTTCCTTATTGGCAGTCGTTACGATAAAAGTTTGTAAAATTTTTAATGTAGGTATATGTTTACATGAAAATGTCAACAATAAGATTTAACTTGCGAAGTTACTGGAATGTAAAGTGGACTGGACACCGGACATTAATATTTATAAGTTATTGACGTCTCATATTTATTTCTTGTTCTCACTGAGCAGCATTAATTTTGGGTGTTTTCCTTGAGTCTGCTTGTGAATTTTTGATGTAGATTTTGATCATCCCAATAGTCGGAAATCCCGAGACTTTAATATTGGAAGAGCCGTCTAGTTCTTTAATATAAATTATGATAGCACTTGGTACAAAAATAATGGGACCAGTGCACGCGATGGCATCAGATATGGGCACTCTTATTTGTTAGATTGGGGTCAGCTTTCAGTCAAGCCCAGCTGCATACCAGTATTTTACGTGGAGCGGCTGCCTACCAGACCTCCACAACCCATCAACTGAGTAACACAGTACTTCTTGGCAAGACTGGTGTCAAATGACAGCCGGGACCTACGGCTTAACGTGCTTTCCGAGACACGGAGGAATCTCGGTATATTAAGATGGTTACCCATCCACAGACCAACCTCGGCAAGCGTTGCTTAATCTTGAAGATCGAGCTGTACTGCTGTTATTATTTTGCCACGAGCTCGACGAATGACGACAACGACTCACGCTTTAACACGTCATGGTAGGGCTACCATGACGTGTTAAAGCGTGAGTCGTGCGAGCGAGAAGGAGGGATGGAGCTATACAGGGTTCATCCCTCCTTCTCGCTAGGGCCCCTGGTATTAACAATTGAATCTTCGTTTTCTTTTTTACAACAAACATCGCAGGGAGGCATAAATTACCAACTGCACCTGTATATGAGAAATTCCTTAATATTCAAGTATTTACTTTCCATTTTCTACACTTGGCACTGCACTGCAGGGTTAATTACGAAACCTAGGTATTGTCGCATTGTCGCCATATTAATTAGCCAATATCGTCGAGCATCGAGGTAACTCTGCGCTGCATCGCAGTAAGAATACCAATGATTCATTTCTTTGAAACACGGTACTAATCGTTTTGTGGGATAAGTTATGAGAGGGAGCGGGTTTGTAACTTACTTCCACGTTGAGCAAGCTATAAGTGTTGTCTTTGTTATTTAGATATAGCAGCTTTGAATTGCAGTATGGCAAAAGCTTTTTCAACACTCGAAAGGACATGACAAAATTAAATCATTACCTGGAGCCTACCAGGGTTGCGGGTTTTGTTCGAAAGAGTCACCGAAGCTCTGGAACGCAAACGGCATGAGGAGGAATATGGATGGGTTTTAGTCCGTAAGAGTCCGACACTCCTTTCGGGTCTACCCAGAGCAGAAGAAATCATTTGATTATTTCCCATCCCTAAAAAAACCCACCTTATTGGCTACTCCGACTCACCGTGTGACAACTCTTGCACTACGAAAGTAACAATTAATAATAAAATTAGTAAAGAAATTCAATTTTGTAATCTAATCAACGTTTACAATTTTTTTGCCATTGCTTTCTGGGATCGAATACATCTAAGGGCCAATTTCACCAATGAAACTGAACGCGATCAGCGAATAAACCAGGTTCATGAGCTGTCAGTGTTATTATTTTTCTATGGAATATTGACGCTGATAGCTCTTGAACGCAGTTTAGATGTACTGATCGCGTTCAGTTTCATTGGTGAATCCGCTCTAAGTTAAAGAGCTTTGAACTCAAGGAATTCCGTAGTAAAATAAGAAACGTATTCCGCAGTAAAGTATCGTAAGACGTAAAGATAAGTGAGAGTTGATCCGGAATCTAGGGTACTAAGATTAAGGAATGAAGACTCCGTCGTAATCAAACCGAAGATAGGCATCAAACCTTATTGGAACGCTTAAGGAATCATGTGACACCGTTTCCGTGAAAGTATTTAAAAAGAAAAACAAGTTTACCTATTCTCATTTACATAAATTGCTAAAATTGTACGTGCTTATTTTTTGCTGTACTGGAATCTTGCTGCTACTGTACCTAATAGATTTATTATAGTCAGACTTGTTTAAATCAGGGCTTAGCACAAAAACTCTTTTCTCCTGTCACTTACACCACACATTTCGCAATTCGACCCGCATAGTGATGTCCCTAAACACGAAGACAGCATTGCACACAGTTCTTATAACCTATGTGTAAGCGCCGCATCTCTATTCAGCCAGAGTCTTATTCTCTACTTTTTAAGGGCCACATTATCACTATTCAGCTAATAAGAAAAGCTGTTGAAATACTTGACTACCACTACTACCTTACTATCCTTATTTAGTTGACTTATTATGTACTTAAGGTAGTGTTGCCTTTTTAGAGTTGATTTCAATGCTTTGAATTTAGAATGTGGAAGTAGCAAAGAGGTTTGCTTGCTAAGGTTCCTTGTCTATGGTATTTGTTTTTTTCCAAACGGATTCCAGGAGTATGTTGTTTATTAAAAAGAAATTTTACGATGAGTAGGTAACGTAAAAATAACTTTGTAAGTAAGTAAAAGTAAGTATCTAAGTTAAAAGGGCTTGAAAGTGCTGTATTGTTCCATTACAAGAAAGATGAATAATTTAAGAGTTTGTAGATTAATTACGTCGATTCTCACCTGTCAAATAAATTAGTCGATTATCTTTAATAATCAAGGTTGACATATTACAAGTTTTCATTCGTAAATTAGGGTTATTTATTACATAATTCTTGTATTTGCTTTGAATTTAATCATGACAAAATCAAGTTTTTTTTATGAACAAACACCTGTATTGGGTACCACATGGCGTGTCGAAATTACGTAGTATAGAAAGTGATATTACGAAGTGATGTAATAGGGCGCGGCCGAGATGAGCCGACCGCGCCCGAATGGGCTTTCCATTTTCAAAATCGAAGGATCTGATTGGTGGTTACGAATGTATGATTTGTTTTTGTTTCTATTGTTTTATAATGTAGCGTTGGGAACGCAAATTGGTATTGTAAACATGTTTTCTTTGTAGCAATTTTTGAAAATGAATGAAAATTGTTTAGCGATTCCCTACTTCGTTTCATTTGAATAAAAGTGTTGAAAAAAAAACTAATCCTACTGTTTTTATTTTTTCAGGTACGTACTGCTTTAAATCAAGTTTCCATGAGGCTTTCTGCTACCAAGAATTCAACGAACAACCAAATTAAGGAAAGTAAGTGGATCGATTGCCTCGTTGGTCATAGGTTAGAATCCCAGGACAGAAAATTATCTGTAGTGGGATATAGATCCCACTACAGATAATTTTCTGTCCTGGCTATAGCAATAGGCTTACCTACTATTCAACGGGTAAAAAAAAACAACCGAATTGAGAAATTCTTCCTTTTTTGAAGTCGGTTAAAAACAGGGGAAGGCCTATCCAAAGTCAAAGCATTTTTTTTTCTCCTATATTGCCCTCTTTGCCCCAAGACATGCAGCCTGAGTGAACTGTGTGCGGCTACCAACGATGCTGTGGAAGTGGCAACGTTTTAGGCCATTCAAATCTTACCAACTGCCGTGCCAGCGACATGAAGAAGAAGAAACTTTTTAACATAGATTATAAAGTTATGAATCTCTAATCATATAAAACGAAGCCCTTCTGCCGCGTCTGTATATCTTCTGCCTGCATGTCTGTACGCGCTAAAATCAAAAACTACCAACAGTACCAACCGGTCTTCGGTTAATACTGTTGTTAGTAGTTCTTGTAGCATAGTTGTTCATATGGTGTAGGTACACTAAAGGATGGAGTAATTCATGGGGTTTGGGTGTATAAATAAATAAAATAAATAAATTCAACTTTATTTCAGACTATAAGGTCCATAATTCAGTTAGTATTTTGGTGTTAGTAACAATGTAATGTAATGTAATTTTCTTTTCATGCTCCTGATTTTTTTTCTAGGTTTTGTGGAATTTACTAAAAAACTTGAGACAAGTGAGATTCTGTCAACGGTAGTAGCGTGGCAAAGGCGATTGTCAATACGTCAAAAATGTACGGGATTGACAGAAGTTATCGAAATGTCACGTGATTAAATTCCTACATTTTGGCATTTCGACAGTCGCATTCGCTAATTGAATGGCACATTGTCTTGGGCCTAAGGATAAAATAATGTTACTTACCTTCAAAAGCTAGTAACTCCTCCATTTTGCTTAAAATTTTATTTCATTTGCTTTTAGATAAGCATTCATTCATCTCGATTTTTGATAGTGTTATCAAATACCCTGTTCATTGAGGTTTTGCATATTCGAAGATGGTGCAAAAATCATGCCAACTGAGAGCTCTCCGTGGGAAGTTGATATTCTTTTAATAAACGTCAATGAAAAGACTTTCTATCATCAGCACTTGATAATAAAACAAATAATTGCCACACACGGCCCGTTATTGGCATACACTATGAAATGGCATTTCCTCAAGTCACTGGCACTGGCACGAAATAATTTAAAATGGCCGCCGATCTAGATTTGTTTTTAATTGAATAATGTAACTAGACTGTCGTATGTCGCGATTTGAAAATGTAATTTGAATTCTTGTTTTGTTGCCTGAAATAAGTTTAGTGTTTTTAGGTCATTGCCTTTGTGAGATGTTAAAACTGAGACTATAATTATATATATAAAGTCAAAGTAAAAGTAAAGTCTAGCCTTTTCATTCTTAATCAGCCATAAGTGACACGGTCAAGTCATCAAACGATATTGAACAAAAGATGTCGCTGAAAAATCGGCACATTTAAATGAAAAGGCTAGGCAACCAATTGAACGGCTGATTAAGCTAATTGGCTACGACATAATATATATTATATTACACATCATAACATCAAGCTCTCATTTCCCGGATGGATTAGGCAGAGCTGCACCTATACAGCCACATACGCCAGTTATATTTTTAAGCCTCATGAAATTTAAGGGGACCATTGTAAATGAGTTCCTATAAATTGGTAAAAATGATAAAGATGGTATGTGTGCATTTTATGTTCGTTGTTTAAACTAGCGCCGGAGAAGGGACCAGCACATTTTAAAATAGAAGGGCACTAACTATCGTCAAACGGGGTGAATAGGAACGGAGGGGTAAATTTAGATAGGGTTTTTCACTTTAATATCATAATATTGGTGGTCTAAGAAAGCAACTTTATTTTATTTCTATTGATTCAATAAAATTGGAGACCGCAAATGCTGCAAACAAGATTTAAATAACGTTAAAATCCCCTTTAAAGTTTTGTGCCAATTCACCCCAGCGTTCCCATTCCCCCGTTTGTAGATATCTAATTCAAAATCATATACAGCTAATTTTCATAAATACCGTTAGTGACACAGACAACCCATAATTGACTCTTAATAGGTATTATCATAATATTATAAACCATCCAAAGTATTACGTCAACGAAAGTACTTAGTAAAAGCGTAAAGGCTCAATAAACTATTGACCGATAACAATTGCGTCAGAAAACGCATTAAAAATAAACAGATTATAAAACAATTGATCGATTCATTTGTTAATCGATTACTTTTGTAACGATTCTAATTACTTTAGTCGATTTGTTTTCAGTTTTTACTAAGTATTGTTATAAAGCTGAAGAGTTGTTTTTTGTTTAAAAGCGTTAATCCTTGGAACTGCAAATAGTATTTAAATGATTCTTTTTGCATTTGATGGCCTAATTCTAGAAAGTTTGGCTATTTAACATCACGCTCCGATCTTTAGTTTAATCAAATGAAAAAAGAAATTAAAAAGCGAAAACGAAGCCATTGCACGGGTGGGTGAATCCTTAAGGTACAGCAAGTACTTAATATTTTAAATCAGTGTTTTCTTATTTTAATTTCTTTATTATCTGCAACCTAAAGCTGATCAATTGTAGAACATTATAATGAACGAATACTCTGCGTGTGAAAAATCCATTGAGCAATGGCAATTTTGTAACTGGCTGTTTGTATTGTCTGTGGGCTGGCGTGTAGACGCTGTTCTAATTTTGAAATAATAATAATTGTTCGAATTTCGAACTGTACTTTTATTTTCATTTCGTGGCTAATGTAGTGGATAATGATATAAAAATTAAAGTTACTTTTGAAATCTGACTAAGAATTTCGGAATATTTAGCTTAAGATGTTTGCTTCCAACACGAGGAGGAAATTTAACAATTATTGCATACCATAATAGTGTGAATGAAAAATATTTAATTGTTAATGGAAACAATCAACGAACAAGCTGGTAAAATGAATCATTTTAACAACCCGTATTTGTTGGTTTTTTTTATTAGTAATGGGTTTGCTCTTGACTCTAGTCTATGTCAAAGATGACAGAGACAAAGTCTACGATGGAGCGAGCTTACCCAGAAGGAGCCTGTTCACTCTAACTTTGAAGAGTTTAGGGTTGTAAGCTTTTGGTGGTCATTTAAATAAAATATCAGAACTAATTAAGTACCTCCTTGTAAATAAAGGAGATAGGAACACCTCGTAATTAAACATATAGTTAATAATTTAGCGAAAAAGATTATGAATTAATAATTTAGCCCTAAATTCGTCAATAAGTAATAATTTATATGAATAAAAATGAATCGCTAAATGTATTTCTAAGGGCAAAACCCGAGAACGGCTATACCAATTTTTAGCTAATTAAAAAAAAATTAGCTAAAAATTGGTATTCCTTGAAGTTCGTGGAAGGTTCGTATCAAGAGAAAAAATTGAAATTTTGCGCGGGAAAACGTAAAAACCACTGAGATACCTCTAACATGTATTTAACCGTCAGATGTTAACCGTTAAAGTTTATTATAAGTTGTTTACTTAAATAAAAGTTATTGTAGGTCATCAACTCATCACATACTACAGGTGGTCTGGTTTATCTACATATAGTGGTTTTATCTCACGAGTGCGGGCGAGCCATAGTTGTGTAGGTAAATGTACGTGCACATTGTCTTAGTGTGCGTAACCTTGAGAGCGACTGACACAAGCTCACGCACACTAAGACAATGTGCACGTACATTTACCTACACAACTATGGCTCGCCCGCACTCGTGAGATAAAACCACTATACCAATTTAATTACTCTCCAGACTTTTCTCTAAAGTGTCGTATCATTTTTTTAGCTAATTATTTAAAAAAATAATATTCCTTGAAGTTCGTGGAAGGTTCGTATCAAGAGAAAAATTGGAAATTTTGCGCGGGATAACGTAAAAACCACTGAGATACCTCTAACATGTATTTAACCGTCAGATGTTAACAGTTAAAGTTTATTATAAGTTGTTTACTTAAATAAAAGTTATTGTAGGTCATCAACTCATCACATACCACAGGTGGTCTGGTTTATCTACATATCAATTTAATTTCTCTCCAGGCTTTTCTCTAAAGTGTCGTATCAGCTATACTCAACTCGTACCAAAACGTGATAATTAAACTCATTTGTCACTGTTCAGTCTTATTTATTATCTATGTGCTTGCCGTCAAAAGCTCATGAAAGTTATGATTAATACTCAAGCTTATAGTTTCACCGCAAGCTTGTAGCAGAGGTTCAGAGAGTTTAAATAATTGATGCTTTGTTTTAAATGTGGTTCGAAAAAAAACAAAAATGTTTCAGTATTTATTTAGTAGGGTTCTGTAAGTCACAAGATCATTCATCTGTCCGTCTCTCTATTTCCTCACGGTCGTTTTTTTTTAAATCCACAAAACGAACATTTGGGAGGTAGCTTTAAATAATATTTCAATTTCTTATTCATTATTTGTAACACTTTGATAAGTATCAATTTAGTTGATTCCAATGAAACCAGTTCTTATAAAAGTAAACAAAAATTGATGTAATTTTTAATTGCCATAGGAAATACCAATCAAGTAGATAATCTGAGTAATAATAATTTCGTAATTAATGTTTCCGCTAAATTCCTAAGGAATGCCATCAATTTAGTTATAACACAAATTAAAATAAATCCGTTACAAACAAGACAGAATTCTATATTCAAATGACACTGACAACGCATAAACAATGTACCATTCGCTTTTTTTCCGAGGCAAGGACATGATTGTTATTCAGCCTTTAATTCGGAAACGATTGTGCATCAAGACGATTTATCGACTAAAGTACATGATAAGTTTACTAAAATATTCTAATTTAACATGTACAATGCACATAGGTGGTCTATAGTGACCCTGACTACGAAAACTAGGTGATGTAATTGACCTTGATAGCTTGATGGACTGGACGTTGACAAATTGAAGCTTCTTATTCGATGTTTTAGTCGATTTATTGATGTTACAGAGTGTCTTTAGGTATTGCGACGATGACGTGAAGGGTTAGGTAATGATTACTTGGATTAGGTAGCAGATATTTTTTAAAAAGGCATTAGTAAATAAGTTTTGATATAAATTATATTTTTTAAGAAATCATCTTAAGAAAGTAGTATTCACGTAACACTTTGGTGTCTTCCTTAGAAATAGGCAAGAAGTGGCGAAGAGCAGGGACCAATATTATGAATAGAGGTAGGCGTTTGACCAGCACTGGAACAATTCAGGCTATATTAATAAATCAGCCTTGCGTTTTTCAACTACATAGGTGTGTTAGGGTCGGCTTCTTGTCTAACTGGATGCGGCTGGACACCACCATTCTAAATGGATTGGCTGCCTATTTGATCACAACCCAGGAACTGGGCAAAACAATACCTTAGCAAGACTGATGTCAGATTTCAGTTATATGACGTAACGACTGTCAAAGATATACACAGCACATCAAGCTACAACAATCTGTCAAATTTCAACTTTGTCGCTACGGCATTAGGTTCAAGGTTGATTGGGAGGTTGCGGATTTTGTTCGAAAGAGTTACCTACCGCGGTCCTGGAAAGCAAAGAGCGCCAGGAGGAGCACGGATCACGGATGGGTTTTAGTCAGTAAGAGTCTGACAATCCCTCTCGCTCAACCCAGAGCGGAAGGGGTCATTTGATGATTTTCCATCCATAAAAAAAATGTTTATCGGGAAAATTTTACTGTTTCGGGAAGCTTGATGTGCGGCGTCTGTATGACAGCAGGGACCGTTCTCTCCGAAGCACGGAGGACTCCCGGTATGTTAAGATGGTCACCCATCCACAAAGCAACTTCTCCAAGCGATGCTTAACCTTGAAGCTCGCCCCGTGTGGCTGTTACATTTATCGTCGAACTCCTATTATAGTAAGAAAGATAATAAACATTGCCATGAAAAAAATACCGTTTGACCCGAACAAGTCATAGTCATAATAACAGTCTGCTTTTGGTGGCGTGGTCTCAATTTCTATAAGTAGACATACTACATACCTGCCGTGCAAGGAATAGGAAGTCCCAGTGGACCTGTGCCTATGAATGGGACGACTGTTTCAAGTGGGAGCTATTTAAAGAAATGCAAATTCGTACTCTCTACGGAGTTGTGCATGAATATGGAACAGCACTCCTTTCTAATTTTAGAATCTTATATTGAGCCTGGCACAGTTAGTCACTGTTGTTTGATAACCTGGGGCCTAACCACCAACTCTTAAAGCAGTATTACTTTAATATTACTTCCAGTGGGAAAGAGACGGAGCTGTTCGTCCTGTCTAGCTCCGTCTCTTTCCCACTGGAAGTAATATTGAAGTAATACTGCTTTAAGAGTTGGTGGTTAGGCCCCTGAACTAAACAGTATGCCCTTAATATGTGTTTACTTGGACATTTTCCTGTTTTCTGACAACTAAAAGAAACTTCTTGTCAATAGATGCTATATCTTGACCTAATAGCTTTTCTATGTCAGCTCTTAGGCTACAAATAGGGATGATTCCTGGTTAAAAAATATATGATTCTATTTACTCCGTCAGTTAGATTATCGAAAAACAAGAAGATAAAACGCAACAAAGATCAGGAGTGGGGGGTTGTGACACTTGTGACGACACGTGTACGTACTAAGTGTACTTACAAGTGACGTCACAGGAGTTTTCAACGCACTGTATCGTTTTAATTTTTTTGTTTACGAAAAAATACGTGTCTAATATTTTTTGGAAATGTATCTGACGGACTAATTAGATTTTTTTAGTCATGCAGATGACCTATTCTAAACCTCTGGAAATACTGATCTGAATATGAAATTTTTTTCATTGATAGAAAGCTATACTATGCCGTAGTATCATAGGCACCAAGGGAACGAAACTGCGAACAATCGTTAATCAGATAAAAAACTTTGTAACAAAAAAAACCGACTTCCAAAAAAATGTTTTTTTTTTTCACTTTTAAAAAGTTTTTTATTTTTCACTTTTAAAAAGTTTTTTATTTTTCACTTTTAAAAAGTTTTTATTTTTCACTTTTTAGTAGTACCCCACACCTAACAAAACCACTGGAAAGTCACAGGAAAGCAAAAATACGCAATTTCGTATAAATGGATGATTTTTCCACATATTTTTTCCAGCTATTTGGTTTAAAAACCAAGCTACTGAACCGATTTTGATAATATTTCAATGGGACCATTTGGGAAGTATTATACCCTTTCCAACAAAAAAATAATTTTTCAAATCGGTTGGCAAGCGACGGAGGTATGCGCGAACAAACATAACAAAAAAATACAAAAATCCGAATTGAGAACCTCCTTCTTTTTTAAAAGTCGGTTAAAAAACATACAATCCCGAATATTTTTTTGCCAATTTTGCCACCTGCCAACATGATAAAATACTACATAACAGACAATGACCACAGACACCCACTACTTGCGTAGTCATAGAGTCAACAGCATAGACAAGCGAGTATGTAATGAAAGTGAGAGTGACCGGAACCGGCTGGCATCCACCTGCCAGTTGCGTGGGTTGCTGCTGTGACGACACAGTAACTATTAGACTAGAGGTACCGTTAGCGAAACAGCTTAATATGCAAGTACGACATAGGCAGTTTTTTTTTTAAACTGCGTTCAGAAAATTTCACGTTTTAATCTCACATTCATCTCTTCACCATATCATTCGAAAAACGTCCATAGTTGAACATAGACATGCCTTTCCCCAAGCGTCGCGCACCACCTCCATACATTATAAACCTATATATTTTATTGATATATAAAGTAGTATTTTTATTAACTCTAACCAGCTTTTCTAACAAAACTAAATATGATTTCTGAGTAGATAATATTGTTTTTACGTCCAAGTGACTGTTATGTAGTCTATCACACTCAACAAGGTTGACTGAGCTGATCTTTTATATTGACCACTTGCTTCTTTTGCTGACTGTACCGATAGCCGCTCTCGACTATTTTTAGAAGATAATTGTGTACAATTCAATTATTGGCGCTGTTACCTGCTGTTTCTTTTTTGATCTAGATAGTATGGCAGCGTGACTACCTAAAGATTGTAGGAATAGATTCAGTCATTGACTAGTTACAATTATATTCTCTTGCTGTTTCAATTTAAGACTATAGAGGTCCAAGTAATTTTCAAGACCGCCTCTTTGATCTAGCAATCATGTTTGTAAGAAAAGCTGGGTTTAAGGGTTTTTTTCCCGGCATGGGAAAAGTATAACTGGATTTTTCAATCTTTAATTTCTCCGTAGCAACCTGGAGTTGGGTTGGGTTTTTGGCCGTGTAATACTCCCCACACGATACAGGGGGTCTACTCTCTAAACCCGAAGTCCATAGTTTCGGCCTTAGTGTCGGGCGTTTTCTACTCCGTATCACCTACGGACTTACTATTAGTACCGAACCTGAACTAAGAATGAAACACAACAGTGACATGACAACTCATGGCTTAGTTCGGGACTTCGGGCGTAGACCCCCAGAACTTTTTTTTTTTCGAACGGACCTTAAGGGCAGTGACAGACATGGAACTTGTACATAACTGTGTAGGTTACTGTAGGTACCTATTCCTCTGCCTAACCCTTCAACAAAAACTATCATGTTATGTGTTATTATATTTTCATTATTGTCATAAGAAAGTGCTCTTTCTAATTTAGCGAATGCTAATTAGTTGAGGGCGTTGAGGCTCGATTCGTAATGCATCTACTAACTTCCGCATAGCTTAGCATAAACAGACTATGTCATGAAAGTATCACGGGCTCACGGCTTATAATTTTTATAAATAGGTACTGAAAAGTTGAAGTAACTAATTTCTGTTCTCTTTTTTAATAAGTTGGAAATATCATTTTGTATTCCGGTATTTGTATAATTGTATAATTTTATTTATTTACAAAAAACACTTAGGCCCTTATTTATAAAAACTTTTTCAACCATTACTTAGAACTTAAAATATTCTAAATTCAATTTCTCCATATAAATTTTTGAACAAAGCATAGATCTGCTCAACAGTATTTTAGCTCAGTAATGTTTATAAAGTTTTTATGAACACGGCTGTTAAAGATAAAATATCAAAATCAAAAAGACGAGAGCAAAGGTGCTGCTTATTTCAAAGGCAGATTTTTCTAGCAGACCTGCGACAAAAATCAGAAGGTGTTCTTGTATCTTCTGTTTGTAAGTAAGTATTGATAATTAATTCCCCCTCAGTAACTCTGTTTTTATTTCTAAAATCAATAGTTTCCACACCTTAAAAAACTTAAACATCCGTCAACTGGAGTGTTATTCTCAGAACCACAGAGTATAAATTAAAACTGCCACAGTGTATCAATGACATAATGCTATAAAAATGTAACAGGAGCCGCGGGGCAAGGCCAGTGGACGCGATACGTTGCGTAGTCGTTATATAATGCTATATGTTGTGACCTACGTCTTATTAGTTACCTATTAATCAGGTCATTAGGTACTTCACTTCGTCAAGTCTTTTATTGTCCAGTGTCAAAATTGGTATCTTCTAAAGAGAGCCACTCAATGCCCTTCTCCTATTTTGTTTTCCTGTGGTACTTATGCCGCTTTAAAGTCCGAATCAAATTCAAATTCAAAGTCAAAGTGAAAATCAAAATCAAAGTCAAAATCAAAGACAAAGTCAAAATCAAAATCAAAGTCAAAGCAATTATTTCAAATAAACCACTTCTGACTAAAGCTTCATTATCTTTCCACTAGTCACTGTCTACACTAGTCACTGTCTGTTACGTATTATACGTGTACCAATAGTTTTTCAACGGGAGCTCAGTTCATCCTGGCACCTCATTCTAAACTTGCGCAAAGCCCTGTCCTGATGTTAGGGACCAACAAGGTGGAAATTTTTGTACGTTGAGTTCATCCCATTAAGGCTTACGAGGAAGAATCCAACTCGCAGTGGCTCTGTCAGACATTTCTAGTGAAGTGGGGCACCAACCGATGATGATCCCCGTCTTTATGCATTAAGAAAGTAATAATGTTGGCGCGGAACTATTGCAGGACAATACAATAATTATAGGACTATAGGTTTGTCTACATAAATTGGATTGCTTTCCTAAAACTATGTAAGGTCTATGGCTACCAGCCGGTCGATTCTGTCGACATCTCATGGTGTACACCTAGGCGGAGTGAACGACAACTGAGCTGTCATTTCATCTTATTTGTATGGTTTGACAACTCTCCCGTCATGCACCTCGCCTAAGTGTTCACTTCGACATGTTTACAGAATCGCACTGCTGATCAATGTTAATGAAATACATGGATAACATAACAGGGAACAGACGCGACAAAAATGTTTTGACTAGAATTTTAAAGACCTAAAAGCTGTTGAGTAAGAATTGCACAACTAAAAACTATTCTTAGAATCAAACATATCCTTATACATAACTAATAGATGAAGATTACCAAAACAAACTGTCACTCAAAAAACCACAAATACCAATCTGCAAGCATTTAAAAAGTTTCCAAACTTACCTGTGTGTATAGAAACTTTTTTTAATGAATTTGAATGCGAGGATGCCCAAATCTGATACTATGAGGAATAGCGGAAAATACCCAAGGAATCACAGCCCGATTTTGATGAAAACAGATAGAGTTTTGGAGTGGCGACCGCGTACCGGAAGACGCAGCGTTGGAAGGCCTCCCACAAGGTGAACCGATGACCTGGTGAGGGTCGCGGGTAACCGATGGATGCGAGACACACAGGACCGGTTGTTGTGGCGACACTTGGGGGAGGCCTATGTCCAGTAGTGGACGTCTTTCGGCTGATATGATCATGACGCTTATTTGAAAAATTTATCCTGTATATCCACTGACCAGTTGACAACTTACCACAGCAACCACGTGTCTTTGAAAGGTCACAAACATTTCGCAAAAGCGAGTTAACATCGAGTTGCGTTCACACACGTTATAGTGTCAAGTGGGTGTCGCAAAGGATGCGTAAACCTTCGAATTTGAATTTTAATTGTTCTATGGGGAAAGAAATTGTGTGCGGTGTGAATGAAGAGTCGCTATGGTATTTAGTGTAATGGGTTGAGTCAGGAATGTAGTATCTATTGGTATTCTTTGGGAGTAGGGATTTGGCATACAGCCCATTGCTACATTACTACCCTTTGTGATGTAACCAAACGGTTCTTGACCGCGTGTAACCTTCGCTGTGCATGATTTCGCGGTAATCGTACTGAGTGAAATTATACAGGGTTATTTGTAAAACACCAACAACCTTTCAGGGGGTGAAAATACTCATCATTATAAACAACTTTTGCTATGAGACCAACCCTGAAAAATTTAAAAAAAATTGTGCTATTTCATACATTTTCATCGGGTGACTATTGCATTTTGTATGAAACAGCTGATTTATTTTTTGATATTTCAGAGTTGGTCTCATAGTAAAAGTTGCTTATAATGATGAGTACTTTCACCCCCTGAAAGGTTGCTGGTGTTTTACAAGTAACCCTGTATACATTTATAGTAATGATGACTAGCTGCCGCCCGCCCGCGTGAATGCCGAAAATTATCCCAAGGGAACATACTCCCGGGTTCAAAATATCCTATGTGTTATTCCAGACTATAATCTACCTCTGTGCCAAATTTCATCAAGATCCATTCAGTACTTTTTGCGTGAAAGAGTAACAAACATACATCCATACATCCTCACAAACTTTTGCATAGTAGGAAGTAGGATTTTTACACTACCTTTTGATAGCGGCTTCGCCCACGTGGTAGTCGAAAATTATTGCAAGGAAAATACTCCTGTGATTATAGTATCATACATATGTCCTATTACCAGACATGGACATGATCAACCCGTGTCACATTACAAAATTACATTCAAATACCCTCAACCGTGAATCAAACAAATAGACATACAGAGATAAGTTTTCGTATTTATAATATTTTAGATTCTGTAGAGTTTTGAAGGTCGAACACTAGTTGCTTCATAAAAACACAAACACAGAATTGATCACGGATCTGGAAATCTCACAAGGCAACATTGTGCAGCATAATATTTCTGAGTAGAAGTTAAACGCTAGAAAATGACGTATAATTTGTCATCAACATCATCAACTGTTTTGAGGACATTAGCCTTTGTATGTTTTTGTCAACTTCCACGTTCTTGTGCAAGTTTTGAGTCTCATGCAAGTTTCACGATGTATATGTCGCGTGGCCTAGCCTTTTCCTAGATTTTTCAGCGACCTAAGAGACTTATGGTGTCAATTATATATATTTTGTAAGTCAAATGATCCATCAGCCGGTGCCAAGAGACGATCAGCTAACACGACTAACATTTACCTCAACTAACAAATCTGCGGAATTCTCGGTGTCGCGTGACGCGGTAACTGGAGCGGCGCTGGCGCAACGCCTCACTTGCGCCTGCGTAGCTCGCATATCACAACCGATGCTAACGCCATTAGCGAACTGTTGAGATATTAGTACCTGAATGATATTACTGTTGCCAAAGATATTAGACAAATGACAGCCGGGACCAAGGGCTTAACGTGCTTTAAAGATGGTCACCCATCCACAGAACGACCCCGGCAAGCGTTGCTTAACCTTGAAGAACGACTAATGGGCTCTAGACAAGTTACATTCAGTCAACGGTAGCGTGGCGAAGGCGATTGTCAATATGTCAAAAATGTATGGGATTGACAGAGGCTATCGAAATGTCACGTGATCAAATTCCTACATTTGCAATGGCACATTGTCTAGGGCCTCTGTACGGAAAAGCAGAAATAAAAGCAGGCTTTCTGTCTTCAGCCTAGCTTAAGATTACGAAATAATTAATATTTTTTTTTTTTTTTTTTTCGGTATGACCACTAGCAAGTTAACACGCAGGGGCTATCCACTGCTCAACCGGACTAACCTGTGGTGGCCTCAAATGAATTTAAGGCCCCCAGCCAAGGCAACAAAGCTAGCTACAAGCTAAAACTACTGACCGCTCGCTAAGGGCATTCCCTGTGGAATACGACCTCGGCTTAGCGGCGTCAGTTTGGGACAGCAAGGGACAATCAGGCTGGGTCGTTTTATTATTTAGGGGTTATTAAAGCTAAAGGCTCAGCGGCGCGGGCTGGCTCGTTGGCAAAAGTCGGGGAGGGTTTTGAATGGGGCGTCGCGACGGACCTCGGCGGCGAGGTCGGTATACGGAACGCGGTCTGTGTTTGTTTTTTCTAAGAGTGCTGGTTTCCCTACAGCTTTCCTGAATCTTTGTGATCTCGTCATCTGACTCGACGAGTGTATGCCGAGGACGGCGAATCTTACTAATACGAGAGGGAGTGTATTGTGAGGCCTTTGAAATCAAAGGGTTGCTGTGTTTCTCAGCTGATTCAATAAAACGCTTTGTAAGATGTTTCATGAATTGTTTTATTGTCGGGATTTTAAGGTCGACATGAAGTCGTTCATTCCTAATAAACCACGGGGCGCCCGTGGCTTTTCGGAGAAACCGGTTTTGGACTACTTGCATCCTGTGGATTTGCGTTGACTTTGTGTGTGCGAATGTGGCACACGCATAAGTCATTATCGGGCGTGCATTCGCCATTCGTTGTGTAAATGCGCAGTTTACATTTAAGGGACAGTTTGCTGCGTGCATTCAGCATGGAATGGAGTCTACCCAGAGCAAAAGCGGCGCGCGAACGCACCGTTTTTATGTGCTCAGCAAAAGTGAGTCTGTGGTCTAGTATCACACCTAGATATTTGGCTTGCTTTTCCCACGGGATCTGCTTACCAAACATGGTGATCGGACTCGGTAGTTTGGGAACGAGTCTAGCCCGCGGCTTGTAAAACAAGACCGCCTGGCTTTTCTCGGGATTAACTTCAAATCTCCAGAATTTAAACCAATCGCCTAGGTCGAAGGCCGCCTTCTGGAGTTTTTTGGCTATTGACTTTTCACTACTGCCTGAGCAATAGATGGCCGTGTCATCGGCAAAAAGAGCTAACTGCGTCTTGTCATTTCTGGGAATGTCGCTTGTGAACAGCGTGAAAAATAAGGGTGAGAAAACACCGCCTTGAGGGACGCCGGCTCGGATAGGGTGGGGGGAGGAAAGCGCACCTTCGATACGATACCGAAAGGTGCGATTCGACAAATAGTCTCGTATGATGAGCACGAGACGGTCAGGCACGCCGAGTTTGTATAGCTTATAAATTAAGCCATTGTGCCAGACTTTGTCGAAAGCTTTCGCTATGTCAAAGAACACGGCTCCCGTCACTAAGCCGCGTTGAGTGCGGTCGCTGATATGTTCAACGATACGGTAAACCTGTTGGATACATGAGTGATTAGCTTGAAAGCTAAACTGTTCGTTTGGGAGGAGGCCCTTGGCTTCGGCATAGTCCCTGAGTCGCTTATAAATAAGACGCTCATAGATTTTACCTAAGACCTTGAGCAGACTGATGGGGCGATAGCTATTAGGGGAGGACTTTTGCTTTCCCGGTTTTGGAATACCGATAACGGTCGCCTCTTTCCACGATTGTGGGAACATGTTGTTGGACAGAGCGCCGTTGAAAATGGCAGTCATCAACATGATAAGGGAAGCTGGGAAAAAACGGAACACCTTGTTGGTGATACCATCTGACCCAGGGGCTTTCCTGGGTTTGAGTTTCCCGATTATATCCTTCACCTCATCTGGAGTGATGGGGGGGAGGGGGTCCTCGGGGTCCTCAACGGGGGGGAGAGAAGTCCTACACTCGACCTCAGCGTCCACCTTGAATACTTAATATGATTTTTCATTGATATTTATGTGGTTCATGTTTACGACATCGATCTAAATATTTTACGTCGGAAAATGTTTTCAATATGTTTCTGAATGTAACTCTTTGCCAACCGGTCAGCGGCTCAAACGAATAAATTCAACTTAATTTGGACAAGTTCTTGGTACTTTTGGGTAATAATTAATTATCCAATTACTTAGGTAATATAAGGCACATGTTGAGCCAAATTAATAACCTGAGTAAGATTCAAACTCATATTTCAGTTAACTCATTTACTTACACCTTTGAACTGTCAAGATGCTGGTAGGTCGGAAAGATGAAGCAAGTTTCTAGTTCCAGAGTATACTTATGTTGCAGATTTTGTTCGAAAGAGTCACCGCGGCCCTGGAACGTAAAGGGCACTAGGAGGAGCTCGATGGGTTTTAGTCAGTAAGAGTCTGACACTCCCTCCAGCTCCACCCAGAGCGGAGGGGTCATTTGATGATTGCCCATCCATAAAAAAAAAGAATGACCTACCTACTTATATTTTGACGGAGAAGAACTCATTTCGTCTGAGTTTTCAAAGGATGATTATATTTGGAAGATAACGTGTTACCGAGTTAATGGTCTGTGGAGGTCTGGTCGGCAGCCGCTCCACGTAAATAGTGGTATTCAGCTGAATCCGGTGTGCCTGGGAGCCGACCCCAATAAAGTTGGGAAAAGGCAGATGATTATGATTGAAAGATTATGTCACATTTGGAAACAAAGATATTGCGCAAAATGCCTCTCATCTTAAGATGCTGTCGGTATGCTAAACAGACCGAAAATCTAATCAAATTAAACTAACAGTAACTTATAGGAAAGAGAGCGAGAACAATGGGGTAGGAGATAATTTAAACAAAAAGTCTAACAATAGGTAAACAAATAAAAAATAACGGCCAAGTGCTAGTTGGATTCGCGCACGAAGGGTTCCGTACCATTATCTATAAAAAAAACGGCAAAAAATTCACGTTTGTTGTATATGTTACGGCTAATAGCCGAAGTACGGCTACACCTAGTTTTAGCCGGCTACAACTAGGTGCAACCCGGCTACAACTAGTTATAACCTAACCTCAAAACACTTTAAAATTCCTATTTCTGTGTGGTTTCGCTCGCTCACTAGACCCCGCCATCCCCTTCTAACCTAACCTGTCCGAGTCGGGGTGCCCAATGACCCGGATAAAACTAGGTGTAGCCGCACTTCGGCTATTAGCCGTAACATATATATAACATAAATATTTATTTCATTTTGTTTTCAGTATTTTTATAGTTGTTATAGCGGCAACAGAAATATATCATCTGTGAAAATTTCAACTGTCTAGCTAGCTATCACGGTTCATGAGATACAGCCTGATGACAGACAGACGGACAGCGGAGTCTTAGTAATAGGGTCCCGTTTTTCACATTCCGTTCCTTTTAAATATACAACTCTACTTTGCCACGGGAAGCCAGAAATTACAGAATATTAATCAGAAATTACAGAATCCAGATTTATTAATGACTCATTAAGTAATTCAATAGGCATTGGAACTTGGAAGCTGTTTCCAAATATACCTACGTAATGGCATTTACTAACGATTGCCTGCCAGTATTGCTAACGTGCGACCTTTTATACCTATTGCCTATATTCGTGTAATATGTATCAATAGCTAATTTAAGATAAAGTGAGTCACCTATGAATCATCTATATTTTCTGATATTTTAGTGATAACACTACAATCTACAATAAAACCTCTTCGAACCACAACCGTTAAAAACTTTATAGTTGAAATTGAGTCGCAAAAAAAAAATCAGATGGTCGTACATATTGTTGAGTTATGTGCACAGAAAATATATCGTGTAGTTACCTCCCGTAGAGACCCGAGGCTGCACTCGTTCTAATATTAGTATTCATGACATGTATATTATTAGGTGTATCTATGTAATTAGTCTGTCACACATAATGCACATTTAAAATCGTGAAGGAAGTCTAACTTCCGCATCGACAAAGCCTTGCTAAGTGCTTGCTTCAGTCATTCTATCTGATATGAAAACTGTACGCATACCTATAGAGGTCATTTATTTGGACGACTTAATACTCTTTCTTTCACATCATACACTTTGAACACGGAACTGGTTCTTGAGGAATATTGTTTCTGATAACTATAAGTACGAAATCCTTCCCTTCACATTATCTTAATGCTGAGATAATACAGATGTTGATGGATTAGGTGGACAATAAAAATATGTATTGCGTCGACCAGTTGTATTGGAGAATTGAGGTTCTAATGACAAAGAAGAGTTTCTTCCTTCTTAGTCATTATCTTACTGAGAATAAAGTACGAAAAGACTTTGAAAGAGTCACCGCGACCCTGGAACGCAAAAGGCATTTGGAGCAACACGGATGTGTTTTAGTTAGTAAGAGTCTGACAATTCCTTCCGCTCCCAGAGTGGAAGAAGCCATTTGATGATTTCCATCTGTTTTTCAACAGCGAAGCATTGCTTGCTGCTTGCATGGTGGAAAACCTACTGAGACGACGACTCATAGACTACTAGAGTGTCAAGTTAATTTGTTTGCGTACCGTCTCATTCATATTCCTAAGAAAACAGCAAGCGCTTCACACACAAAATCTAAATATCAACCGATCTAAAACACCGAACACGTTTAACTCAGGACATGTATATGTGGTCACAGAGTAGCTACAGTACCTTTCCGTGGCTAATGGCAGTTTCACTACGAGTAGGTACATTTCACCATGGCTGTACTTCCTAGTGCCGTGTGGGGAAAGTGGATGGCGCGTTACAGATCATATTTACCTGTTCTTCGTACTCGTGAGAGTTGTGAATGGTTCGAGTGTGTTTTAGTGGGTAATTTATGGAATTAGCTGGTTACAGCTGGACGCGCATTGTCAATTAATTTCCTGAAACCCGGGCATTGTTCAAATCTGAGTCAGACCTGCGACTAATTACGCACTAACTAACTGACTTTTCAGCCTCAATAAATAACCTCAGAATAATAATAGGGATTGGGAGGGCCATTGCTCGCAGAACAGATGGTCGATGGGGCCGAAAAGTTCCGCAGTCACAGCGACAAGACGCAGCGTTGGAAGGCCTCCCACAAGGTGGACCGATGACCTGGTGAGGGTCGCTGGTAGCCGATGGATGAGAGACTCACAAGACCGGTTGTTGTGGCGACACTTGGGGGAGGCCTATGTCCAGCAGTGGACATCTTTCGGCTGAGATGATGATGAAAAATAGGGACAATTAAGAGTCATTTGGGCCCTAACCCCACGCATGATGGACCGAGTGGGAGTATAAGATCGGAGAACAGAGTCCCTACTCTACTCGTCGGTTTCCTCTGTTTCATCTTATTAACAGCCATGTACTTAACACAGTACATAAATGTCATTGCCCTTAAACAAGCGCGCTTCTTACTCACTCAGCAGTCACAACAGATGACGTAATTGCTCATCTTCTACGACCAGAATAAGAGCGTAAAGATCTTATCTTTTGCACGCAACTTACTCCTTATCTTTATAATAGTCAAGTTTATAACTTCCATAAGCTCAGTACGGTGTGTGTGTCAAGTGTGTAGATAATGCTTCGAGTCGATAGTTAACTTCTTGGATGTTTGGGCTGAATCGGTGGCTACGTTAATTACAGCATCGGTGGCATTAATAACATCCTACAAATTAAGGATCTGAACAGGGGCACCGCGCGACCGCACTCACATTGGGTGTCCAAAGGGCTAAAACCCCATTATGCCAAAATGTTTTTGCAGCGGTCTACCGATTGAGAGCTTTCGATATATGCCTCTGCAGTTCACGTCCAGGTTGCAGATGTTCTTGGGGGCGTTTTGACTGAAACCAGACCTATCTAACTAAGAAGTATTACTGCGCCTCTCAGCAACTGATGCTCCTGAGCATGGTGCAGTGATTGAAGCCTGCGGACGGCGAGCAATGGGTAGCTCGCTATCCGATCAGAACAGGCCCGAGTCACAAGCGCGTTTCGTTCCACGCGCGCCGGAAAGAGCAGTCAGCAATGGAGACGGGGCCCGCCAGGGCCAGAGCCTGCCAGGGTCGCGGAATATATTCGAAAAAGTTACCGCGGCCCGGGAAAGTAAAAAGCCCTAGTGTATTTTACTTTCCAGGAGCATGGACGGGTTTTAGTCAGTAAAATTCTGACACTCCCTGCCGCTCCACCCAGAGTGGAAGGGGTCATTTGATGATTTCCCATCCTTAAAAAAAAATGCCTTTCATTCATACCGTAGTTTAACAATGCAATTGTACTTATCATACTAATTCTACAACAGTTTTACAATTGCTCCTACTGACAAACAGTAACTAGAATGATGACCGTGACATATCAGCGCCAAGAATTCATCGCAGAGCGTGAGCCGCTCACCTACCGAATGCTTGAAATACTACACAACAATCTTGCTAACTAGGAAACTGAACGGATTTAAAATTTTATACGATATGAATGTCAGCACGTTTGAGAAATACACAGTTTACCTACTGGGTTTTATTATTTACTATTGATAAACTCGCGTTTGATCACTACCAACAGAGTGCCAATTTTACTAATGTTTAAGCTAATTTGGGCAATGAATAGAATAGAATAGAAAACGTTTATACGATACAGACACAACACAACAGCAATAAACACTAACACATGTCATGTTACACTTTTGTCGATGACAGCGATGAGGATGAATTTTTTGATGCCCAATGATTTGTTTTGATTTTATAAACACGTTTCTACATAATTTCGCGATTATTGTTCTAGTTGTTATTTAGTAATTACTTGAGGTTACTTATACATATTACAATTTAATAATCTTTCAAAATAATAAACTAATACTTCTTTACTTGAGTCAGAACGTAAATTAAACTTATAAATAAAGAGGTATTAAATAGAAACTATTAGGTTGGGGAAAAAGTCTTTTCGCATTATAGTATGTATGAACTTGTAATAAAATCTCTTTGGCTATACTATTTGTATCTGGCTGGTTTTGGTATCATTGAAAGTTTAAATTTTAAAGAACATAATTCCAAATTCAAATTAGGAAAATGTGCGATTTTCATTTGTTTTTCGTACTGTCAAGATGAGTGAATCTAATGAAGAAATTCGATACATTTTAAAATTTTACTACAAAAAAGATAAAAATTCTTTAGGCAGTGTCAGGATAACATCACGAGAGGACTGCCAAAACCACTTGTCGCGGTATTTTGATCAGAAGTCCCAACATTTCTATAGCAATGGGATCATGTTCCTACCTACAAGACGGCAAAAAGTTATCGAACAAAATGGTACCTACATACTTTAGTTAAATGTAAATAAACTATATTAAAAAATGTTTTGAATTTTCTAAAAAATGCGAAGAAACTTTTTCCTCAACCTATTATTATAGTTAAAAAAATAGCCTATATTTTCAACCCCTCAATGCTAACAAACTTGCACTAGGAAACGCAGAACTAAGTGAAACACCCATTAATAAGGAAAGCACGGCGCAGTTCAACACCTGAACAGAATAGTATAATACCTAGATCCGGATGCAAAAAGTAGTTGCACAGTGGATACAACCGTAAATTAAGTGTTAATAGTGGCACTAGTGCGAAAAGATGTAGGTAACTACATGTGGCTTTGGAAAGAAATTATTGGTCGCGGCTGTTATCTGTCTCCTGCGGCCCAACCTTGACGTGTTAAAGCGTGAGTCGTTCGAGCGAGAAGGAGGGATGGAGCTATATAGGGTGTATAGCTCCATCCCTCCATCTCGTTCGACTCACGCTTTAACACGTCATGGTAGGGCCGCTGGTTATTTTTGCTGGGGAGTTTGTTGAGCCACTTCTTCTTCCCAGGTAAAATACTAGGAACTAGTGATGGCAATTGCAGGACTGTCTTTATGTAAAACATTGACGATCAAAACGTTTTGACTATCAGTCTTATTTAAAAAGGTATTTTCAAATACAATTAGATTGCATGCAAATTCGTTTCGTATAATTCCAAAAAGATAGGTTGATCTCATTTACGTTTTCGAAATAAAAAGTAACGTAGATAAAGGTATTAGAAAATCCAGCCTTTATCCAACCCCAGGAGCTTCTATGCCCGCACAGTATGCCCATATCTGTTCTTGATGACAGATTATACACACGTAATCGTACACAAAAAGTAATACAATAAGATAATAACTGAGATAAACTATCAAATCGAGAGCGTGTGAAGAAAACAATTAAAGGAAACATAAGTATTTATATTTTTTTTTTTTTTATTTATGAATGAGCTAGCTCTTGACCTCGATCACGCCTGATGGAAAGCGATAGATGAGGTCCATGATGAAGCGAGCGTACCCAGAAGATGCCTTGAGGCACTGGTACTCCCATGCGTCGACGAAACACAGCAGGCTGCTTGACGCCGAACTCCGGTGGGAGGGTGGTCGCGAACCAGGCGGGTGTTAGCCCTACCACCGCAAGGGAAGGATTGGCCAGTCTTATAAGGTGTTAGGTGAGACTGTCCAGGATGCGCCGAGCGCTCGGTTCAGTTCAGTGTCAGATGGAACAAATTGCGCTACACGAGGAGGCTCCTTAATGCATCCCAAAAAGTAACATCGGAAAATCATCTAAGTATGCTTTAGAACTTAATCCATGATATTTTTACTTATATTCTTTACAGTAAAGGGTTTCACACACTTGTTATGATTTAATTGTGATATTTTGTACATAGGTATTTCGTTTTGGCATGGCGGTCACTGGCCTTTACCTACCTAATGTAGCCCGACTGTAACTATGTAAGTAATGTTTTCTATTTGTAAAAATACTGATCATCATTTAGATGTCGATACAGGACGGCTACCTATTTGTTTTAATAAATGACTGCTAGTGCCCGGAAAAACAAAATGTCCGTTGTCATTTTTTATTAGTCTATTAATCTTAACATTCTTACTTCTTACCCATAAAAAACAACAATCCATCAGATAATATACTTACTCTTCTTGGTCTATGGATAGATTCAATGACATTTTTAAACTCCATTCCATAGTTGACAAGTTATCTTGACAGCTGTCAAAAGGTACCTATAATAAAAACAAATAAATTGTGAAGAAAAACAAAAAGTAGCACCAAGCAGTCGTGCGTAGGTACGTCGAAAGTGAAATGACTGCTTTCGTCGGAAGAATGCTGCTTCGCACAGGAGTCCAACCCGCGGCCGCCGGCTGTTGCGTAACAAACATGTGGTAGAATCTTGCTTGAGTTAGGGTTCGTTGGACTCACGGCGCGGCACACGCTGGCAGAGTGTGCCGCTTGGGAGGAGCCGCGCCGTGCCCTCGTCTCTGTGGTAGGCAGTGACCTCTCGCTGCCGGCTGTAGTACGTTCTATGGTCGGCGGTGAGGAGTCCTGGGACGCGGTGGTCTCCTTCTGCGAAACTGTCATCGCGCAGAAGGAGGCTGCGGAAAGGGAGAGGGAGATGTCGAGTGCTCTCCCGGCCCGCAGCAGGCGCACCGGGCGTCGGAGGAGGGCGTACGCTGCCCTCCTTCGGCCCCCCTAATTGGGTCCAGGGGCGGCGGACTTGGGGATGTCCGTTGCCCCCCATTCATACGGACCCGAGGTGGCGGCGCATGGTGTTCCCGTGCGCCCCTCTGACGTCGCGGGGGGAGTTAAACACCTCACTCCCCCCGCTTACGAGATGTGGCCCGCAGAGGCGGGCCGGCACCAGCCGGGGATTACGGAAGTCGCAAATGTTCCCGCGATCCCCGGCGTAGGTGGAAGATGGAACACCGGGGTGGTTTTAGTCAGTAAGAGTCTGACAGACCCCTCCGCCCGCCCCAGGGCGGAGGACATCCATGAGGATTTCCCCCCGTACGTTGGACTGACATGGAGATGAAGTCAGAGACTTAGGCACTTGTCTCACCGTCGACGAGGAAGCGATTAGCTACCTACTTTTCGACAATTTTCTCGCCAAGAAAACGGACAAAACATATACAACGTGTTACTGAATAAACGCAATACCTCATAAGGGGTCATTGTGCTCATCATTATGAACAACTTTTATTATGAGAACAAAACTGAAATCGCGAAAAAAAAACGACTGCTCCATACATTTTTTGTGCGCATAACTCAACAAAATGTATTGAACAGGAGGTTTTTTTTTCCCATTTATTTATTTTGTTTACGAGTTTGAACATAATTACGCGAGTTGTACCTATTAGTCTAGTTGTTTATTAGTAGTTTACCTTAGATTACCTGTACGGGTACATTATAATATTGTGAATACTTACATGATTAAAAAATACGATTTCAGCTTATTAGGCCATATTATTGTATTTTACCACTTAAAGATCCTAAAACAATACAAATATAGAATCACTAATAATGTTTTTATTTTAAAACCATTATTTCACAATTATTTCCACCCATTACAAGTGTAAAATAGCGCCTTTTCACGCGTTGTTTTACTTGTGCAGGAGTTTAACCCAAAGCTCGATAGATGGCGTTAAGCTCGAGTTAGAAGTCGCTATGGTTTCGTTACCTACCAAGGTTAATATATCCCAGTGTTGTGTGAATATGTACCTATTAAATTATTGTACTTAATAATAAAATCTTAATTTAAGAATATTTTTGGTAATAAAGCACTCCATATTGGCAGGCTTTATTATAAACTATCAATGAATAACAAAATAGAAGCCAAAATATTTTAAAAAATGTTGGTTAACTGTCTTACCTGTAGGCTGTAACTATTATTAAAAATATAGGCGAAGCCGCTGTCTGAAGCTAGTAGCATAGATAAATTGTGGATAAATTACAAGTTTTTAAAAAACCTCTGTCACTGTCAATTTCTTACCACAGATAATGTGAAACAAACATAAAACCCATTGTTCCTTTTTCAAAATTCATAATCATGGTGTGGCGTGATAATCAGTATAATTTCTATTTGAAATGTGGCGGATATTTCTTTGCTAGAATTTAGACTATTCATGCCTCAGTGTTGCCAAAGTTAAAATGAGAAAAATAACATAGTACCTACACACAATTTTCACACGGTACTATAGTTTAGTGCCAACAATATGATATAATTTTACTTACATATAAATATCTATGGGAAGTTCTCTTTGACATGTTAATTTGGCTTGAATGAAAATGATACTGTGCGGGACTTTTAACTGTGTGTTACAAATGGCCTGTACCTACTAGACGTTAAAAGCTAGGCCTCTTTAAAAAAAAAATTGAGGCAGTTGGTGGCATCAAATGGTCACACCGAAGACGTGTCACTTCGGCACATAAGATGCATCTGATAATACCTCATTTATGTTAAAATCTGGACGTGCCAAAAAATTGACATTCAGTCGTACACACACTCGTAAACTCTCGAAAAACTTTACCCTCCTTCTGGAGCAGTTGGATAAAAACTAAGTTTCCTAAAAATACAACAACTAAAGTTGCACCATCCCGGTCATCAAGATTACAAGTCTTATTCATAGTCTTAGGCTGCGTTTCCACCAGAGATGTGCGAGAAAGCGTAGCGAGGGATGTGCTTGAGAAGAACCAATAGAATCGCTTCATTTACCTAGCCTCGCTCAGCGCAAGCGATCCTACAAACATATCCCTCACTACGCATACTCGCCTCGCACATCTCTGGTGGAAACGCAGCCTTATTGGGCGGTACCCCTGTCACTACATTTACACAATAAATATGACCTTTAAATAAAGAATGCCTGAAGAAAGAACATGCGAGTCATAGGAATTAGCAGAAGATTAAGAATAACCTTTCACGACTTCAAATAAAATATCAGAGAGGCAATCCTCGTATTTTTAAAGAGCGTTCGCATTCGCGAACTGTCAAAAACAACCTTAAGTTTCTCTACATTATAAATTTATGACAAACTAGCTTTTACCCACGGCTTCGCCCGCGTGGATTTCGGTTATCGCATAAAAAAGTAGCCAAGGTCCTTTTCCATATCCCAGGCTATATATCTGCCAAATTTCACGACGATCCGTTCAGCCGTTTTAGCATGAAAGCGTAACAGACAGACAGAGTTACTTTCGCATTTATAATATTAGTAGGGAGAAGGAAAAAATTCAATGTTATAAAACATTGCATTTTGAATTTGATCGTCTTTTAAGTACAAAAAATAGCCTTCTAAGGGCAGGTCTGCTGGAAGAAATTTTGTGCTCTTTTCTCTGTGTTCAATTTTCTTTTTTAAGTTGATTGTGTCTACTATAAATAAATAAGAAATCATCTGTCAGTTCCAATTATAAATTATTGATGTTAGTATCATCGGAGACCAGCTACATTGAAAATGGAATCTCACTTTCTCGTTCTTGCAGCAATTTGAGGCAGCTTCTGGTCTTTCCAGGACCTGAGGACCTAAACCACTCTACAAAGCGGCGTTCTATTAGCAATAAGCTTATGAGTTGTAAAACTATTAAAATCAGTGGTATTGACAATCGTTGGAGCTGTCAGAATGTAGTCGTAATTTTGTTTAGAGCCCGTTCTTGAGGTTGGCTACCTTTAGGTACCTCATTACAATTTGTTATGGAGTACAATAAAGACTATGTAAATCTTCTTCATCATTCAAAAGTTTGGTAAACAGGCCTATCTCCCACCTATACTGGTGATTAGTAATGATTACCATCACCACTCTTGAAGACCAGATTTTCCTAAGCATTTTCTGTTTGTCAAATCCTCATTCAGCTAGACTGAATATTGAATTTAAGAATTTTAGTAACGTAAACCGACACATAAGTAACTGCACTATATTATCATTGAAGGCGTGTCCCCCTGTATCCCTGCTTGCCTCAGAGGAAGTCGCTCGATGGCCAGAATAATCGATGCGGAATGGCCACTAACACTACTTGCGCCACGGTGGGGCAACATCCCGTGTATCAGATGAGGCAACTTTTCTGTAGGCAGCTTGGCAAAGCGACAGGCTATCTCGGGGATACGTGGGTTAATTATTTTGCTTTAATTAAAGTAATGATTCACGTCTTGGTATAAGATTTCTTACTATGGATCGCACGATAAAACTTGATCTGGACGCTACGTTAGAGTCCAGTCCGAGTTTACATTGGAAATGTGTATTTATTTTTGTTGAGTATTTGAAATTGTATTTCGCCAGATTTAGATTTTCCGTTGAATAACGCATTTCAGAATGCAAGACGGAACTTTTCAGTAACGTTTAGTTTTTCTCTGCTATGTAAAATCTATTTTTGCTATAACAGTGACAATAGGACAGCAATAACACTGGATACTTTACCACTGGTAATTTAGATATTAGACATTCCAATACCATCTACCAGCAATAACCGTCACCCATTGCACACGCGGCAATGCGGCACATGTACTAACATTACTAACAGACCGGCTAACAAGATTACACCACGCCAGTCATTTGTCTTCAACTCTTCACACTTCCTTATTCTTCTGCAGGGTACAGACCAACCGAACGAACGTTTGATAGTCGCCGATGGACGCTGCTCGCTCCAGTCAAGTCTGGTCACTGTCTTTCACCCTAGGTTCCAGACAAAGTGACATACAAACAGCGATAGCGAGCATTTGCACTTCCCTGTACCCATTATCTGACAATCTTTTTTTTATTTATTAAAACTTTATTTACTAGACAAAACATTTACCACTCAACCTTAGGGATATGCAGGGACGGAACATGGCAGGTCCAACTTATTCGAGGGACAACCAGATGAGGTTTTTTTAAGGGAGTCCGTACAGCTGGTCGAACACACACCTGTGCCTCATACACCTGTACTTTGGCAGATTTAATTAATGCCACCGGTGCTGAAATTTACGTAACCACCTCCTGGGCCTGAAAAATCTAAGGGGTTTACTGTCGACTCGAAAAAGAAGATCAAGTATCACTTTGTCTAGAGGTTCAGGCTAAGAGAATGAACGGGTAGGAGTACGTGAAAGCGAGCGAACACACTGTGATTCTCACTTTGCATTCGTTCGCTTGGTCTGTACCCGGCATGACATGCAAATCGGTTTTTAAACGCTTGTGAACGTTATGCAAGCCTCAACATAGAATAGCTATAACAATAGTGTTTGCAATTTATTATGTAAACTGCTTCTCTATAACTTTTGTAAAACTTGTACATCGCTGGTGGGATTCTCAGTTTTGAGCGACTATGATTGGGTCTTCGTTAATACTTATTCTTATCATTTCTTTTTGTTAAGATAGGCTGCACATTGTTCCCTTAAAGTTTGCGGAATTTGTTCGAAAGAGTCACCGCGGCCCTGGAACGCAAAGGGCATTTGGTGGAACATGGATTGGTTTTAGTCAGTAAGAGACTGAGACACCCGTTCGCTCCGCCCAGAGCGGAAGGGGTCAGAGCAGAAGGAGTCAAGAGTTTGATGATTATGCCCCCATTTCTGCTTACTAAAAACATAAGTGATACAAAACCCGTAAACAAAGATATGCGGCTAACAATGCTATCTTAATATCAAACCTTATCACACGATGTTCAACCAGTATGTAAACAGTTATTACATTATCTAACAAGTAACTAACTCAGTGGTGCCCATCGTTACGCCACAGTAGCTTACTCAACGATAACCGTTACGAGTAGCCGCTACACCGCTACACGTGAGGATAATCGGTTAACTGTGGTTTGGATTGGAATTTTGAGTTATTGAGTTCATGTTGTTTGTTGAATAATGAATGGGGAATAGTTCTTGTTTCTTTGTATATTTGAAAGGTTTCAAACTCGGACGGCACGGATGGCGCAGTGGTTGAGCGATTGACTTCTGCGCTGTGTGTCGCGGGTTCGATTCCCGCAACAATTATTTGTATGACCTACAGATAGTTGTTCCGGGTCTGGCTGTTTGTGTATGTGAGTTTATATGTTTGTAAACGCATCCAAGATACAGGAGAACTAGGTGCGGGGAAACGTTTAAAAAAAATCGCCCTACTGTAGGATTTGCTTAATATTTGAAAAACAGGTCATTTCAAATATTATCTCGACAAAATTCTCAAGAGAAAACCAACTAACTGCTTTTTATTATTAGATTATAGTGGCGTGACTTGCTTAAAACTATGTGGCAATTTATTGTAGTTCAAAGATCATAGTTATGTCATATTGTTACAGGTTTCTAACGTAATACATAACATATTGTTATCTTTTCGATTTACTATATGGTTTTCCTTATGATAAAAGCTTTAGTATAGTGCTGGCAATTTGTCATGTGAAAATCTCGTATAGATACTTAACTAAATGTTATCTCACAACTGAATTGTCAATGGGTCACTGTTTATATTTACTTATGGTGCTTCAAGATAAATAATCTTATTTTTTGAAATTGTTTGTATCAGTACAATGCTGCTTGCAAGGGTTGCGAGATTTGTTCGAAAGAGTCAACGCGGCCCTGGAACGCAAGGGGCATAAGGAAGAACACAGATGGGTTTTAGTCAGTAAGAGTCTGACAGGCCCTTGCACTCCACACAGAGAAGAAGAATTCATTTGATGATTTCCCATCCAAAAACAAACTTAATTTATTGCTTGCAAGTCAAACAGTTCATGTATCTTAGATAGAACCTTTATCTTATTTTATGGCACAAAATATGCTCCTACACATAATTATTACATATATGTACGTCCCCAAATCAATCAATAGACGTCCCATATTCCCCACCAATCAAAACAATAGAATATTCATAGCTCGTAATACTACGGTTATCTAACGGTCGCGCCTGGTTGGTCAGCAACCTTCAGCGTCTGATAACGGTTACATCAACCCATATAACTTAATTGGAGTGTATGCGTGCTGCATGGTAAGGAGTTCGTGTGTGGTTAATGGGTTCTTTTTGGTTAACGAGCGGCGACGACGGAATAGTTAATTAAAGGACTTTGCTGAGGGTCTGTGAACCGTATTTTAATAGCAGTCGTATAAAAAACTGTAATAAGCCCGACGGTCGTAAAACATATAGAAGATACCATTCGTCTTCATCATTAGCTAAGCTCTTGACCTATTCCCAATATACAGTGTGAATTTTTAAAGTGTGCGTGGATGGCCAGGAATATCGAAAAACACTGAAAGGAGTCTCGAGACCGATTTTGATAAAAAACTAAAACTGTGTCATTGGTTTTTTGAAAAATCGGTATTCTTAGCCAGGAATCGAAACGGTTGATTTAAAAGAAATACACACTGTATAATAATACAGTGTGTATTTCTTTTAAATCAACCTACACTATCCGAAAGTGTCGCTATAAGGATCAAATTCTGTGAAGTAATTACACGTGGCAAACTCAAGGAAAGCTCTCATTTTAACAAATACATGTATATTTGAGGTCGGCCCAACATGTCTTCCATACTTCTATATTTGATATCTCAGTAAAGATGAGGTGGCTAGAAACTGGGTTACTACCCAGTTTCTAGCCACCTCATCTTTAACACAGTCCATCCATTCCAGAGGTATAGTTGGGTTCTACGGTAAAAACTGCTACAATTGCTTGTTGTAGTGTTCGATGTGAAGACCTATTTATTTATAATATTTCCATGTTGCGCCACCAATCCGTTGTACCAATAAATGATCCTCTTGAATGTAGATGATGCCCCAAACTCTGAACTGACGATTTCAAGATGGTGTTCCAGGAAATTAATCCAAGATCAAAATGACAGAACGGTACAAAACTGATCGTTTTCATCTCGATTACAACAAATCGAACGATTGCAACTTAACAAGCATCAATTAAGTAATAAAATTAAACACCTAATCATTAAATCATACGATAAAGTATGTAACCGCTATTCAGTACGTTTCAGAATAGTTATATAACAAAACAGTTTCGCACTAACTAATGACAAAACTGCAAAAATTTCTTTGTTACAATTAGCCCCAGTTTCAATTGACCCCATTTTAAGTGCATTGTGTTTACACTATGTGACACTACTGACCTTTGTGAACTTGTTTCCTTATATTTCAGTATCATTTAACAAGTTTTAGAAATACTTTTCTAATTTGTATATGTCGCAGCCAACTAGCTAAATCAGCCGTTTCATTAAAAGTCTAGCCTATTCATTGACTTGCGCCGTTTAATCAGCGAGTTTTGTGACATGAACAAGTCATTAAACGATATTGAACAAAAGATGTCACTTAAATTAGGTCGCTAAAAAATCGGCACATTTAAATTAAAAGGCTAGGCAACCAATTAAACGGCTGATTAAGCTAATTGGCTGCGACAGACATGTTTTTATTATTATAGGCATTGGATGATGTTTAAGAATATATTTTGTGTAAGATTCATCTTTGTAAATATATTGAGCAAAAATACATTTTTTTTATTTAAATTAAATTTAAAAATCAAAAAGATCGCATTCATAGAAGATTAAATTGGGATAAATAGTCATACAAAAAAATATAAATAAATCCGCATAAAATTAAACACATCTGAAAAATACATACACCTACTTGTGAAATCTAGACGACACGGTTGGCGCAGTGGTTGAGCGATCGGCTGCTGCGCTGCGTGTCGCGGGTTCGATTCCCGCACGGAACAAATATTTGTATGGCCTACAGATAGTTGTTCCGGGTCTGGCTGTTTGTGTATGTGACTTTGTATGTTTGTAAACGCACCCATGATACAGGAGAAATTCCTAGTGTGGGGCAACGTATTTAAAAAAAAAAAAAAAACATAGAAGAAACAATTTAAATGGTGATAACGCAGTTATTGCCTTTAACATGGTTTCCACATAATTTTAACGCAGAAATTATCATAAACCTAAAGACATAATTATCCTCGACGGCTATTCAGAACTTACGTGCGATAAATTTCAAGATGGCGGAAAGGAATATTAATTTGTAATTAATGAAGAGACGAGGAACAGGTTAAACTGTCGCGATGAGGCACTTTATTACGTAGTTTACCTTGAATATAATATGGCAAGCTTTAAATTTCTCTTAAGCTTATCATCTTATTGAGTCGTTAAGACTGCTGCAAGAAAAGGCTCTATGGTTATTGCGAAAAATATTTTTATTTAATTTACCTACTATTTATTTAAACTTCATTCACATTGGTATAAAGGCCGACTAAAAGCCCTAGCCCTACATTCCCTACCAGCCAACCAAAAATCATGAAGAGATAAGGTGCACCGGCCTTCCTACTCCGTAGTCCGTATCACCTACGGACTTACAATTAGTCCCGAACCCGAACTAAGAACAACTGTCAAATCGTGTTGTCATTCATTCTTAATTCGGGTTCGGGACTAATCGTAAGTCCGTAGGTGATGCGGAGTAGAAAACGCCCGATACTAAGGCCGAAACTACGGACTCCGAGCTTAAAGAGTAGACCCTAACACAAACCCAGAATCCAGGCTGCTACTGAGAAATTGCTGATGACAAAACCAGCAGTAGCGCTTGCAAAATTGCGGATACTAAAACAAGGTTGCGAAAACTAAGTCCCGGTGATAATAGTAACGTAAAAAGTTCGTTAGAAATGTAAAAAAAATTACTTATTTTTGATAGATTAAGTCTCCAATAAAACTAAATAATCGCTTGCAAAAAATACGTTTGCAATAGTTCTTACCCAGTCGCAGCACTAATAACTCTTCATGCAAAAGACATCAACGCGCGACCGCCGCGAGCGCATCTATTTAGTCCATTTCAAAAGTAACATTGTATGAAAACAATGCACAATGGAGGTTTTCTTGCTTTAATGTATTGTAGGAAGTCTGTATTGGTGTATTGTGTGGTCGAGTTCATGCGAGCAGTTCAAGTTCTTGAAATTATTGTGTTTGGCGGGATTTTGTGGTGGTGGTAAATGGATTGATCATTAACTAAAATATTATTGAGTCTTTGATTTTACTTTCTGTTTCAAAATATTTGACTTTTATCGCAAAGCCATAACGACTGTTTACTTATAGATAGTGCATAGGTACCAATGTCAACTGTTCCACTGAACAGCCCAGAGGATCTTGGAAACAAAAATGTGGAACGGATTTTTATTTAATATACTGTCATTTCATTTACTTGTAATGTTTTAAATGTTCTAATGTTTATTTTCTCTTGTCCACAGGAAGTCACAACATGGCTGTCACTACTGTTAGCAGTAATAGCATTAGGATCAACAGGTAAATACATTCTCCTTGATTCAGATATCTTAAAAGTAATCCATAATCGAAACTGTCTTGCCAGTTAGTTTGTGAAATGATTTCAATGGAATTTGGAAAAGAACTTGGATGGAACTTTTCACCCTAGGATAAAATAATGGAGAGGGCAAAAACTAGTAGTAGTAGTAGCACTAGTGGTAGTAGTGGTAGTAGTAGTAGTAGTAGTAGTAGTAGTAGTAGTAGTAGTTCTACTTACTAGAAAATAAGAACATTTTCCAACATAAACATAAATAACATCATGTCTTGCAATAAAAGCTTTCGCGTTTCTTACTTTTTTGAATACATGACGACGAGCGACGATAATTAAAATATTTTTTCTTTATTTATGTCTGATGTCCGTGATGCATGTCCATATTCAAGATTTTTTTTAATAGCCTATGTGTCCCACTGTTGAGCAAATGCATCCCCCATATCCTTCCAAACACTCTTTTCTAGCGCCACCTCGAACCAGTCTTCGCGGTGTGCGTTAGATCATCTCGCCTCCGCTGTCTGGGCCTCGGCTAAGATTTGATATCCCTTTTTAACATTATTTATAAATGAAATGCCCAAGTAACTCTTTCGGCATGTCCATTAGTTACTTCTTCAGGTCTTAACGACTGATCTCATTTGGATGAAACTTAGCCCACAGGTAGAACATGTCTGTACTAGGACTTACAATTCAGTTTTTATCCCAGGAGTACATTCCCTTGGGATAATTTATGACTTCGAAGCCTCTTACAGAAGCTATTAAGAAATTATAACTTAAATATTTTTTTACAATTCGAAGATATTTATATTAGAATACTTTTATAAGAATAATCTGATCTGTAATCTAATAACTCCGTCTGTCTGTCTGTTACGCTTTCACGCTACAACGGCTGAACGGATCGTCATTAAAAGCATGAGCTAAATAGCCTGGGATATGGAGAAGGGCATAGGCTACCTTTTTACTCGATAACCGAACTCCACTCGGGCTGAACCGCGGGCTTAGCTAGTCATTTATAATCCCACATCGTTACATCCTTTTAAACGCTTCTTAAATAATGGAAAAGCTCTAAGAAACCCAAGGATCAACCTTCAACCCTGTTAAAAAACTCTATGGTTTACAAGTTAGGGTTCATAGTCCAACGGCAGATCTTTGTAATAAAACAGATAGCATTTTAAAAGTCATACAATCGTGAGCGGCTGGAAGTGAATCCTGAACAATGGGTCATTAGTCCCACGTACCCACCACGTACTCCCGCGCACTACGCCGGCGCAGCGAGCGACGTCGACGACCTTTACTTACTTATGAGTACCTACCAACTTAAGTACCTGTAGTTTTATAAAAGCTAGAGTATTCTTCGATGCCGATAAATTCTTATGAATGCGAAATAGCGGTCTAACGCCTAATCTACACTAATATTATAAAGAGGAAAGATTTGTTTGTTTGTTTGTTTGTTTGTTTGAAATGAATAGGCTCCGAAACTACTGGACCGATTTGAAAAATTCTTTCACCAGTAGAATCCTACATTATCGATGATGGTCATAGGCTATAGAATATTTTCAAAAAAGTTAGGGATCCGTATGAAAACTTCGATAATGTGACCCAAGGTGTGAGAAAAAATCCTTATATCGCGTACGCTGCGGAGTCTATTGACAATAGAGCAAAGTGATGTACTACAGTTTTATAGAAGTCATCAATGTCTACAAAAAACTCCGCGATACCATATGTCTAACTATTATGGATAAGTCACCATGACCGCTTTTTGTTAATATTAGTCAAGCAAATCCCATGGTGAAATAAAAAATGGTGATTATAGTACCATGATATTAATCCTTATCCATTTAAATGGTTTGATAATTAAGGTTGATTATGTCCGTGTAAATTACACTTTAAATCATTCAAATCGCACCTTTCGTTCAAAAGTTACGACGGTAATAAACATGCTCGGAGTAAGAAAAATGTCGCGGCTTGAGCGAACTGGGGAGAATCGTATCAATGCTTGGTCCGATGAAGTTGAAACACCACGGCATTTAAATGTTTTCGATAAAACAATAAGAATACCAAATGTTTGGATTTTTCGAAAATCAACTAGGTACATACATAATAAGGGATGAAGCAGGGGTGAAAAGTTTTTAGGGGAGGAAATTATAGCTTGCTTCAATTTACGTCGGAATTCTATGAACAAACTAAAAGTGGGATAATTGAAACAGATCATGTCCCTAACAATTTTTGCATAATCAACCCCTGACGGGCTGAACGGGGTGAACAGTTGCGCTGAACCAATAATGAGAATCGTTGTGCTTAATTTTCCAAAACTAACCTTTGTAAGGGGATATGTATAGGGGCGTTGCAGTTTGTGGAGTACCTACTATCCCCACGCGGACGAAGTCGCGGGCGAAGTGCTAGTAATGCATATAAGTAAAATATCTGGGAAAGATTATTAGCAAAGCGCTGTAAGAGGAATTTTAAATACAACACAATAAAAATAAATTAACACCTGTCTACTGAAAATATTTATAAAATCCTGATAACGCATGAAGTTGACACATCAAAATCATACGATTATTCCAAAATTCCATCTCAACTCGAACTCCAATTTGCATTTGTTTGCTCATCTCTCGAGTACGAAAACGTCAATTAGACAAGCTTTCATTGACATTTTTGTGCTCATGTTGGAGTTGGAGTATAGGCCATCGTGTAGTCTAGCACATACTTCCCTGCTGTATTCTATTTTTTTATTTTTTTTTATTTGGGCTCGGCACAGCATGTCTTTCTTTATAGTTTATCGTCAATCATAACTCGACATTACCCCTCACTTTGCCACGGTTGCGGAATTTGTTCGAAAGAGTCACCGCGGCCCTGGAACGCAAGGGTCATAAGGAGGAACACGGATGGGTTTTAGTCAGTAAGAGTCTGCCACTCCCTTCCGCTCCACCCAGAGCGGAAGAAGCCATTTGATGATTTCCCATGCATAAAATAAAATCCCCTCACTTCATAAAATCAGTTCACGTGAACCATAACTCTCCCTTTAGAATTCGCTGTAGTCGGGTAATAAAACATGGCGCATACATTCGGCTGTTTAACGTGTCTGCATTTATTTTCTCAAACATAAATCCTGCATCCTACCAGTTGTAATTTCTTTGTGTCTGGCTACTGACCTTCATTACCCTTTTTTTTTTGTCGGAAAGACATAAAATGTTATAGCTGGACTAGCTATGCCATTATCATCCACTGGTCTGCCAATGAGTGATGACCTTTTAAAACATGTTTACCATACATACCGACATATTTTTGTACAAGCCAGCATTTTTACGACATTGGTACTAAATTATTGAGGTGTAAGTACCGGCTGTGTGCTCTTCGCGTCTGATTTATTCGTTTGTTGAGTCTATTTTTAGCTTTTCTCAGTCGTCGAGACTGGTTTGAGAAATCTTAAGGTGCATCTCTCTGTTAAAAAAAGAGGAATCAGTACTTCCTCGTTTCTTAAATTGACTGTGTTGATGAACTTTCAGGTGTCTTGAACAATCATCGTTTTTTTACAAACTATGATTTGGATAACATCTTCAATGGGTCAGACAGAAGTTAAGGTACAGCTCTTTTTATAGATGGGAAATCATCAAATGACTTCTTTCGCTCTGGGTCGAGTGGGAGGGAGGATCAGACTCTGACTAAAACCCATCCGTGCTCCTCCTAGTGCCCTTTGCGTTCTAAAGCCACGGTGACTCTTTCGAACAAAATCCGGGCGATAATATTGCAATTAACCGACAAGTCTACGTCACTGAGCACTGACGAATTCCAGATGGAAAATCCATTAGTACTTTGTCCGACCCGGTAATTGAACCCAGAAACCCTTGAGTAGCGCTAGATTATCGAGGGAGACAGACCCAGATCTCTGGTGAGTCAGAGGTCCTTTGAAAAATAAAATAGCATAATAGATTTATCCATAAAGGATACAATAGGCAGACATAAGTAAAATTTATAGTGCAAGAATGGCAATTTTTTTAAAATAATTTGTAATTGTATTTTTTATGGGTCCAAGACCTGAAATAAACGAATTTTTTTTTTTTTTTTTTTTTTTTTTTATAAGTGTATATAGATGCATAGGTAGGTCCATATAGGTGCAGGCTCGTATAATAATCTTGAAGGCTTTACTCATTGTTCAGGAATTCGCATTGTGAGTCACAAGATGAATCGTTTTAAAGTTATTTATGAGCCTTTGAATAAAGCTTTGCAGTTGCTGGACTAGCAAATTGCATAGAGGAATCGTAATATATATTTTTGTCGTTTGATTTGTCGTTCTACGAGGTTAAGCAACACTTGCTGATGTCGGTCCGGTGATGGACAACCGTCTTTTCCATGCCAAGACTCCTCAAAGGAACTCGTGGCTAAAGAATAACAGCCGCACGGGAAGATCTTCAAGGTTAAGCAACGCTTGCCAATGTTAGTCTGTGGATGGGTGACCATCTTTGCATACTTACCGAGTTTCCACCGTGCCTCGGAAAGCACGTTAAGCCGTTGGTCCCGGCTGTCATTTGTAGATCTTTGGCAGTCGTTACAGATAGTCAGAAGCCAGTAAATCTGACTCCAGTCTTGCCGAGAACTACCGTGTTTTTTATTTTGTTATTATCAGCCGAAAGACGTCCACTGCTGGACATAGGCTTTCCCGAAATTCCGCCACAACAACCGAACTTGTGCGTCTCGCATCCATCGGCTACCCGCGACCCTCACCAGGTCATCAGTCCACCTTGTGTGAGGCCTTCCAATGCTGCGTCTTCCGGTACGCGGTCGCCAATCCAGAACTTTTCAGCCCCGGCGTACATCTGTTCTGTGAGTTATGTGCCCTGTCCACTGCCACTTTAGTTTTGCGATCTGATTAGGTTGAAAGCGTCCCCAACATATTTGGGAAAAGGCAGGCAACTTAGTTTGCTATAGTTCAGAAAGATTTTAGAAATATCACAGTTAGGAAACTTAAGATTCTAAGGACCTTTTGCCTTAAAAGGGTATTGATCTTAGATGAGTTGAATATCCTTTTAAGGTAAATGCCATTGCAGTCGTTGAGAAAATATTTAGGAATGACACATTCCTAATGTTAAGAATCTGAAGTGAAGTATGTGGTTTATTTTGTTTCATATTTTTTTAACTTAACTTTATTTAGTTTCCCTAAAATATCAGTCCAATTCATGAAGGCATCCACAAAAACAGCTGCAATTCTATGATTTTTAATGTTAAATCATTTAGTGATAGAAATAATCATTCAGTAACTCACATTTTTGAAGACCTGACCTGACCAGTGGTGGCCGGTCTGGACTTGCAAGTTGCAGGTCATGGGGTTGGACCCCGGTAACTTTGTGGATAGCAGGCCTCTTCTTTACACAGAAGGCCTGAGTCCCAGAAATGGGATCAAAATAGTCAAATTATGCTTAAAATCTTACTATTGCAGAAGTATACGCAATTAGAATAAGGCATGTATTTAAATCGATATCTGTATATTCCCTTTTTTCGATCAAAATATTTCAAAGTTAAACCAAAAATACTGACTTGCACTCAAATTATGCACACTAAATAAATCAAATTCGATATACTGTTTAATGGTATTTGCAGAACTGTTTTACTGAACGAATATTTGGCTAATGATATTTCTGGGTGGTTTAAAAAAAAATAACCACGAAGGGGATGGCGGGGTCTGTTCGCTCGCTTCGCTCGCTCACTTGACCCCGCCATCCCCTTCTAACCTAACCTGTCCGAGTCGGGGTGCCCAATGACCGGCTACTATTGTAACCATGATAACCACCTGCTATTTCAGGGAAGTGCAATTTAGAGTGCAAGTTAGTATTTTTGATAAACAATTCGTATTTTTGTTTTATAAATCATAAATCCGATGTATGAACCACATTTTTGGTGTGAATTCGATAAAAAGGTCATCTCGTTTTGGATGATTTTTTTAGTTTTTTTTGTTAGACATGTTTTCTAATCAATTGGGATTTTTTGCACAGCATTATTTTTTCTGGTATGCATTAAAATTATACAGATGTGCATTTAAAAATATCCCTTAGAATAATACATATCATAACAAAGGTTACCTCAAAAGCTCTTAGACAATCCTGCCCTATTGACCACAGCAACCGGTTTGACATCAAGTCAACATGTCAAGCACTTGTCGCTTGACTGAAGAGCGTGTAAACACGTAACTTCTCTCTGCACACTCGGTCAACTGTGACGCCGCGTTTAGACGCGCCGACATACTTTGTTTCAGTGTCGTCATTGAGTTGGTCAAAAGGTTACAGGATTGCGGTCTGTTTGTTTGTCAACATGTAGGCAAACCAGGGATGTAATGGATATGAAGTTTCGAATCTGGATAAGGATACGGATATAGAAATAATATTATTCCGGTTTCGGATACGGATATGAAACTATTTCAGATTATCCCTTAGTTTCGGATAGTTTCGGTTTCGGATATGAGATTATTTAGAAATATTGGAAAAGTAAGACACAAAAAAAAAAAAAAAAAAAATCGGCTCGGTCGATCAGAAACACCTGTCGTAACTGTCTCATTTGGACTCCGCCCCTATCCGAAATTATTCGAACCTTTTTAATCGGATTCGTTTACGGTTACGGATAGATTTTTATTTCGGTTATCCGATAGTTTCGGTTACGGTCGCGGAGCTCCATAACATCTCTGGACAAAACAAATGTTAAAACTTACTTGACAAACTAATATGATATTATAAAGAGGAAAGATTTTTTTGTTTGAAATGAATAGGCTCCGAAACGGCTGGACCAATTTGAAAAATTCTTTCACCAGTAGAATCCTACATTATCCCTGATGGGCATAGGCTATAGAATATTTTCAAAAAAATTAGGGATCCGTATGAAAACTTCGATAATGTAACCCAAGGTGTGAAAAAAATAACAAAAAAAATCCTCGCGTACTCTGCGGAAACTATTGGCAATAGAGCAAAGTGATGTAGGTACTATAGTTTTATAGAGGTCATCAATATCTATAAAAAGATCACGATACCATCTGTCTAAGAAAGTCAAAGTATAATTCCGAATTCAACAACAAATGCAATTATACGCACCGTAATCTTTTGAATATCAATTTATTTCCTTGATACTAAAATGTCGACATCTTTTATTAAATAACAACACTTGAACATCAGTGTTGCCACACGTCCATCAAATATAACTTTTTATTAAGTGTTGCAACAACAAATAATTGTAAATTAATTATATTGTTGATTGACAAACGATGTATTGTAACGTGTGTGATAGTTTTTATTAATAGCTTATGTTTCTTGAGTAAAAATGATTGGCAAATGATTGCTAATACAGTGGCCGATGTTTTGAGGTTAAGTTCCGATTGGTTGCAAAAGCGTGAATGACAAGTATCAATTTTACCTTATTAAATCAATGATACCTGTCGCGTTGGTTTAGTGGTGAGCAAGATAATAATTCCAGAGTTGTAATTTTTTACTGGGTTTGTCCATCTGGACATTTTCAGATTTTTTTTAAGGAGAAGGGGAGGTGCTCTCGGTCCCAACACTGGTGGCACCACTCCCATAAAACCCTTTAAAGTAGCCTAAAAGGCAAAGTCGGAGCCTCATCTCGCGGGGCTCAAGGGTTTAAAAAAAATTCACTAACTCGAAGGGGATGGCGGGGTCTTTCAGCCCCGCGATCCTCTTCTAACATAACCTGACCGATTCGATGTGCCCAAAGGTAGTAGCGTTATAATCGGGGACCCAACCCATACCAGCTTTAACCCTTTTTACCCCTCAACTCTTGCCAAACGATACTAGATCCAACACAAAGTTTTTTTTAGAAGTCACTGGCTGGCAAGTGAATTTTTCGGGAATACATGTGTAATGTTATGTTATGTCGTAATGCGAGATCCTGAATCCTTGTTGTACCGTTATCGATTCTCGGAAACCCAAAATCGAATGAGTAAACTTTTTTTGTGGTTTTACAAATAAACCCACATTAAATGTTGTGGTTAAGGAAAAAGATCCGGGTACAACTTCAAGTTTATAAAGTGATTATTCTGTTATTTCTCAAGATATCAAAACTAACTAAAAAGCTAAGCTAAGCTTTTGTTGAACTGATACTATTATTTCGACCGTGTTATTTGCTTCTAACAACCCACATTTTTTTTAATGGATGAGAAATCATCAAATGACTCCTTCAGTTTTGAGTGGAGCGGGAGTGTCAGACTCTTATTGACTAAAACCCATCCGTGCTCCTTCTAGTACCCTTTGCGTTCCAGGGCCACGGTGACTCTTTCGAATTAAATCCGCAACGCACCCTCTCCCCTGGGCCCATGTGGAGGATCATGGTCCACTGCCTCTCACAGAAAACAGGCCGGTGTCCCAGCAGTGGGAAGTAGTGAGAACATGTCTTTGCTTCTTAAATTACTATTATTACTAGCCCGTACTGTCCCACTGCTGGGCAAAGGGCTCCCTCCATTCCTTCCAATGCTCACGGTGTTGGGCCTCTTCCTTCGAATTCGTAAGGAAGACATCCAGGTCATCCCGCCATCTCCTTCGCGGTCTGCCTCGGCCTCGGCTTGCTGTTTCAGGGCACCGTTCCTGTATTTTACGGGCCCACAGATTGTACAGCTTCTTAAATTAACCTATATAATTTAGATAAAAAAAAACAATTTAATAATATTATTACACAAACCTGCAGCACATTTCACGGACGGACTGCACAAAATAAACTATTATAATTCTTCATAATTTTCCGCTGCGTTAGTCATACTGATTAGCAAGCAACGCCGCGCGGCGCGCCAGTGCCATAGACAAACTGTATTAAAAGTTGCACTTTCAGTTATTCAATAAGTCTAGAAACCCAGCCGCGCGGAAAGTTTATTTGCTAACAAACTATTGTTTTATTTCTAGAAATAGTTTTAAGCATAAATAAAATAAAAACTACCAACACAGATTATATTTATCTATGGTTGATGAAACTCGGCGATGTTATTGTTTTATTTTGTTTATGGTTTTAATCGTTTGATTTGGTTTATTACACGAACAGATTCAAAGTTTTAATTCAAAAGTTGAATTCCGCTGCCCCGGCAAACGTTCCAGACAAAAGACCAGCGGCCCTACCATGACGTGTTAAAGCGTGAGTAGTTCGGGCGAGAAGGAGGGATGGAGCTATACACCCTATATAGCTCCATCCCTCCTTCTAGCTCGAACTTCTCACGTTTTAACACGTGAATGGTAGGGCCGCTGGCTATCCTTTATTATTTAAATCTATGTGTAAGTGGATTGGCATCCACGTAAACTAGATTAGAATGCATGTAACTAACAAACAGTAAAAATGCTACATGCAATATTATCTGAAGCCATTTCCGAAGACATAACGTTAGTCATTACACGCCTGACAAGTCACAGATGTGTCATTACTTCATACTTGACGCGTTGCTTTCCATGTCCGGGAAAAGTTGAGCATATGAATTTCATGCATTATACATATAAAAATACACATTATTATTTTCTGAAAGTATTGCAAAAATACTTATTTATTGGAACATATAAAGTGCAATGTAGGATTTCAGTGTGTAGGAAAAAATAATGAAACGGAAGCCGCACAAATTACCCTGAGGAAAACAATTTTTCTCAGATTATACGTCTTTTGCAACTGCCCTATTTTCAGGATTATTTTCAAAACAATTAGCAATTTGGATTTTTTGTATTGCGAAACTGATGTTACCGGTAATTGAATCCGTTTCTTGAAACTACATTTACAGTTGTACTAGAGCTAATTTGCATCGATTTGAGCCCCGACAACTTGTGGTCCAATTAGGGTTGTTTTCGAGTTATCGTTACCACTCACCCTGTATTTTGAAAAACTAACATGCTCTTTACTTTTTGCTGGTGGATGAACCTTTAAATGTTCACTGAATGTAGTGAACATTTACTTTAAGTCTAGTCTAGTTTCACATTCCACGATTTGCCAAACAATTATAACAGTATGATTAAATATCATTAAACAAGTAGCAATGCAACCGAAGCATGTATTTGACTTTCATATCACACAGTAAAACGTTTTCGACTCGGTAAATAATTGTAAACGGTTTGCAATGTTTAGCAAATGTCAATACGTCGAAACATATTTTTAAATGTCAATGATTAAATGTAATGTGGCCTCCTTTATGTTATTGATCTTTTATATAAAAAATAATTGCTGTTCGTTAGTCTCGCTAAAACTCGAGAACGGCTGGACCGATTCGGCTTGGTTTTGAAATATTTGTGGAAGTCCAGGGAAGGTTTAAATGGTGAGAAAATATGAAAAAAAATACTTCTGGGCGAAGCCGGGGCGGGCCACTAGTCATAAATTAAATGGTTTACCAGCCTATGTATACAGTGGAACAAAACTTTATGTAAACGAGCTTTGATGTTAGACCCGTCAAAGTTTCTGGCTAACGCAACTCTGTGAACGATTGTACTTCTAGTCAATATTTAGTTTTAATTGGAAGGCAGTTTTTTTCAAATTTCAGGATTTTTGAATACTTAGTTTTTATTTTCGCAATAACTACATGTTAGTCGCTGAGTAGGTTTATTAGCTTAATTTATTTTCAAAATGTTAGCTTATTTTAGGATGTTATAGTTTTAACGACTGCGCTTCTGTTAAAGCTATATGACGTGTTAAAGCCATCAATATTCAAGGCTGAGAGAGACGGAACTATACGAGAAGAATAACACTATCCTTTCTTCACAAAAAATTATGACGTCATTGATACGTCATATATACGGCCCTTGAAAGAACTGACGATCGGTCTTTTGTGTCCAATTGTTGCGAAAAGCCTTTCCATACCACTCTACGCTGTGCGAACTCCGGCAAAGTTTATTTCATTTACTCCTTAAATCACCGAATAACCCTTCTCCATGATTATTTCAGTATCAGCGAGCGAGCCCCGCGTGGTGTGCTACTACACCAACTGGTCGGTGTACCGGCCCGGGACAGCGAGGTTCAACCCACAGAACATCAACCCCTACCTGTGCACACATCTTGTCTATGCCTTCGGAGGATTCACCAAGGACAACACGCTCAAGCCTTTCGATAAATATCAGGATATTGAGAAAGGTTAGCTTATTTTAGGATGTTATGTGTGTGTGTGGGTGTGTGTGTGTGCTGTGTTGTGTGTGTTGTTTTAGTTTATTTTAAGAAATAAATGTATTTTATACAACATATTGGTTCCATTTCTATTTTTGTATTTAAGCCAGTCCCATGCTGGGCGCCCTTTTAACGTATCATAGAAAAGTATGATTGTAATAAATTGCTGTTATTTTTAAGATGATTAAACTCAAAGAATTGTGAAAATTTTATTAGCTTGGTTGGTTAATAAAATTTAAAAAAATCTTCAATCGTCTAGTTGGCGCCCAACAGAGGTTTTTTTGGGCGGCATTAAGACAATTTGTACGAAGTCTATTAAATATTATTTGAAATTTTATTTTAGGTTTTAAACAGTTGACTCTTCTTTTAAGTTAAAACCTTACTGGACCAATCACAAAAATTCACGTAGTCCCAATTGGGCGCCAATTTTAATATAATGTTCATTTTTCAAGGTGGTTACGCCAAATTCACCGGTTTGAAAACATACAACAAGAATTTGAAGACTATGCTGGCCATCGGTGGATGGAACGAGGGCTCCACCAGGTTCTCTCCCATGGTCGGTTCCAGGGAGAGAAGGAAGGAGTTCGTCAGGAACGTTATCAAGGTACTTTTCATTAGATTTATATTTGAACGAAAGAAATGACAAAAACAAAATTGTTTTAGTGAAGCTAGATTTAATGTCACCTTATCTTTAAAAAAAAGTGATTAATTTACGCTCTTAAAGTGTCTTAAATATTATAAAGGTGATGATGATGACTTAAAATGGTGGCACCGTTTTAAGTAAACTCATTTTTAATAAAACTGTTGCTTGATCCGTTGTTCCATAACGTTGTCCATTTTTATTTATTCTAATAACGCTGAATATTAAAATAATCTTGCTATCAAAGTTAACCCAAGATTGCCAATTAGAAAATTAATATGAACTTTGCAGTACTTACGCAGAGCAGATTAGAGGAGTAAAACGGATTTATGAGTAAATCTACCATGATTTGCAAGAAACCTACTAACATCTCTTTAACTTTAACTATCACAATCGTTTATTTTATTTACAAGACATCCATCACAATCTGTCAATAGACATCACACAAAACATAAATCACTACCTTTATGTCAGTTGTCATAAAATTTTCTCTTCATCGATAAAGTCTTCATTCAAAACATTGGACATGTTGAACATCGAAAGCTTCCCTGATCTCTGTAAATGCAGAGACTACTACTTTCTCCATAGACCTGTAATTACATTGCATCTTTCTATGTGAAATTAGATTAGAAAATATTTCTACAATGTATTATGAATTTTACGGTAGTCATGACTGGGAATTTTTGCGCTAAAGGCTATTTGTATCTTTCTCACAATAGCTTTTTGTTTATTTTACAAGAATTTCTACTTGAATAAGAGTAATGATCTTAATTTGAGCTAAGTGTCAATACTTTGTGAATTTTACGCGCCATATTGTCTTCTTTAAATACAATGAAAGTATAAGACTGTCGCAAGCGCCACTCTCGAAAATACATCGTAACCTTGACTGGTGATCTACATTTTTGTTAATTGAAATCATGACTTCTTGTTACTTCATGAGCCTCCTTTCACCTGGTTTAACCGCTTTTGTTTTTCAAGAAAGAATAAAAAATTTAATCGGTTACTTGATTTTTGTTATTATGCACGAGGTGATTGCCTGATTGGTAATTGAGCGCGTTCTTTTAAATGGAATGTTCTAGAGCTAATATGCAATGATTTTGATCCTAGTAACTTGAGGGCCAAATCGGGTGGTTTTCGAGTAAAAAACTCAATTTGGTCCTCAAGTTATCGAAGTCAAAATCAAACACTCTTGGAGTGTGATAGCTAAGAAGTTAAGTAAATTAGAAGGTAACGTGAGTTAAACTGAAAGGGTACGGTAAGGTCTATAAGTTAGGGTTTGGGTTGGTTAGAAGGTTTATCCCGGAAAATATATATTTTTCGTAAACTGCTTCTCAACAATCCATACTAAAACTCCAACTTCTCTCTCCACAGTTCCTCAGACAGAACCGCTTCGACGGATTAGACCTGGATTGGGAGTACCCAGCCTTCCGCGACGGAGGGAAGCCTAAGGACAGGGAGAACTACGCCAAGCTCGTGAAGGAGCTTCGGGAGGAGTTCAACAGGGAATCTGAGAAGACCGGCAAGCCCAGGCTTCTGCTGACCATGGCTGTGCCAGCAGGAATTGAGTACATACAAAAGGGATTTGATGTCAAGACGCTGAATCGGTGAGTACTTTGGTATTTTAGGTTTGTGATTGTTAAGAATGACCTGCCGGTCGATTCTGTCGACATCTCACGGTGTTCACCTTGGCGGAGTGAACGACAATAGAGCTGTCATTCCATCTTATTTGTATGGTTTGACAACTCACCTGTCGTGCGCCCTGCCCAAGTGTTCACTTCGACATGTCTACAGAATCGCACTGCTGGTGAAGGACGATGCGAGACGCGGAAGATCGATCGATGTGGCGAATCTTAAGGAAGGCCTATATCCAGCAGTGGACGTCTTTCGGCTGAAATGATGATGATGAATGATAGAAGGAGAATTTAAACATTTTGATGTTTGGCCCATCAGCCTTCAAAGCAAGAGTGAAGAGGCATTTTCAGGGCTCGCTCGTTTCATCGTAAAAATTTCCATCGCTTACCGGTCGCGACATTGAGGTCAAGAGCGGTTTCCTCAGAAATAAAAATAAAGGATAAAGCAATGTAAAAGAAAATAGATGAGCGCGTACTTAGTTTAAAAAAGAAAACGCTGGTTTTAGAGTGAAAAGATAGAAATAAGCTCAAGGTTCACATAATTATGCTTTTGTTTTTTCTTTTCAAAAATATTTTTTTAACGAATTAGCAATGACCTTAGTCTAGTATAAATTATGCTAAAACATCAACTTTGACCAGTGTTGTGATTGTCTGACATTCAATTTAATAGACCCTCCTTGTTTTACAAACAGCACTCCTTTAAATCATTACAAAACGTACCACAGACAAACATGACATTGTAGAAATTACCAAAGACTACACTGTGCAAATACTTAATTGTCACATGCAAATACATTGCTCCATACACATTACATACGTACATACATACATAATGTACACCTCTCATACATATCACGACACTTGCTTAATTTACTAGTTCAATGTCGTGTTGCCTAATATATCGGCGCTGGTGTAAGTTATAGGCGAATGAACGCGTTGGGAATTGGTATGAGCTTCTGCAGTGCGATTCTGTAAATATCTCACGTGAGCTGGCAATCAATTTTATCAAAATCGGTTCAGCAGTTTGGTTATTAAATCCAAATAGCTGGAAAAAGATGTGGAAAAATCATCTACATACGAAATTGCGTATTTTTGCTTTCCTGTGACTTCCCAGTAGTGTTGTTAGGTGTGGGGTACCACAAAAAAGTGAAAAATAAAAAACTTTTTCACAAAAAAAAGAAACCGACTTCCAAAAAACACTACAAAGTTCAAAATAACTTTAATTTCGGAAGTCGGTGTCAAATAACGAAGAAGCAACCAAAAACACCGACTTCCGAAATTAAAGTTATTTTGAACTTTGTAGTGTTTTTTGGAAGTCGGTTTCTTTTTTTTTCACGGTGAGATATTGTGTACGACCAGCTGATTTTTGTAGTATAGGAGAAGAAAACGGGAGTACAGAAATTTTGCTTCCTTTTTTTGTTGTTTTTTTAAGGGTGGTAAATCATGAAATCACTCCTTCCGCTCTGGGCGGAGCGGAAGTGTGTCAGGCTCTTACTAACTAAAACCCATCCGTGTTCCTCGAAATGCCCTTTGCGTTCCAGGGCCGCGGTGACTCTTTCGAACAAATTCTGCAACTAATGATACTTACTACGATTTCTTCGTAGACAAACGTACAACATTATTCATGATTCTCTTGATAGTAAGGTTCTTCAGTGATTGGGTGAGGACTTTATAGTCCTCACCCAATCACTGAAGAGTTTATGACCAGTTATTTAATTTATGTAGTTAAATAAGTATGTGAACATTCATGTAATGGTCCAAAGAGTTGGCTACTGCTTTTTCCGCGATCTTCCTTGACCATCTTACATAGCATGAGTTTGTGTAAAAATCGCTCCCCGCTTTAGACTCAGACCAACCTACAATCCATGCCCCCGACAAGAATGTCACACGATCGAAATCGGAATTTTAATTATTGTAAATGTTAAGCCTAAACCGTCGGCGCAGGCGCAGGTTTGTAACCAACTTATAAACACGTTACTACTGAGCTTACGCCGCGTCAGTAAGGCCGCTCACATTCTATGATTGAATACCAAGAATCAAGTCAGTGGCTACTTTAGTGTTGTACCTACAAGGATTCTGTTTCATAACAGTTAATATGATTCTTATGAACTTGTTGAAACAAGTCTTCAGTGTTTCGTCATTCATAAATAATTTACATATGTGCAACATTTATTTTGACTCATGAGACTTAAAGCTTTAGAGTTTGAATTAGCATTGGATAAGGTTGCCTCTATCGACTCTGCATGCTTTGTAAACCTTCTGTGATACATAATATAAAATTCAGAGATGACATTCATATATGAAACTCTCGAGATCCAGCGCCCTTTACAGCAAAAGCAAGCATCTTCTGGATTCGCTTTGTTCCATCGTAGACCTCATCCATCGCTTTCTGGGTCATCATAATGCTAAAGAATTGGCTCATCCCAAAAATAAACAACTGCCCACAAAAATAACACTTTCATTCTCAACTTTAACATTTAACAAGCTGCTCCGATTCTCTTTCATACTTAGACCATTAAAGACACTACAATCTCCATTGACTGAGAATCCCACACACTCATCACATGCTTCGTTCACTATTCCAATGTTAGTAAGTACTCAACTCTCGGTTTCGCAAGCACCAGCTGATTTGAATGAAGCATACAATGCAGCGGAGCTCTGAATACACAATGGGAATTGCCACGGTGGCCATGGAATAAGGGTTATGCAAGTTAGATGGCCTTGGGAGTTAGTGTTATGTGCTAAATCTTCGGGGTAATTTTGCATTTGTTGAAGTGTAGAAATCCTGATTCGTGTTGGTGGTAATCAATTGTGGCCATCATGCTTTGTAACGAAAGTGGCTGGACTGAATTTTAAATTTACGGCTTTGGTAACTTATTTTGCCTCCGTACCAAAACGTCCTATTCGCAAATTGTCCTATTAGCAGAATATCTTAAAAACAAGAGCATGGGAAAAATACTGTCATACCACACATTAATTAATTATAAGAGTTTACTAATACCGACAGATTTTTTTTCACGATCAATTCATAAAATAGGGACGTTATTCAATACTTAACTTTAGAATTTGGATAAGATTGAAATTTAAAAAAAAAAATATTATCTAGCCAGGTCTTCTAGCAGTTTGTGAATCTTTACCGCTCATGTCTACAGCTCCGGAAATACTTCTACACGATTCCTGGTATCCTGATAGTTTATGATTGTTGCCCGCTCTAGATTTCAGCCCGTCTCCGAACTCCTGCTTCTACCACAGTCTCCGTAAGCCTCTGTACATGGAACATGAGATTATACAATGCTGGCGACACAGGTTTTCGATCGAATTTTATTTAAAAAAATAAACTAAACAATGAGCGACATGACTTAAAACCGATATTAATTTTTAGCATATCTGTACTTTGACAATAGGACGTTCTGCCTGTAGGTCATTTTGCAAATAGGACGATTTGCTAATAGGTCATTTTGCGAATAGGACAATTTGATACGGACGACTTTTTTTTCACGTATCATCAAATGACTCCTTCCGCTCTGGGTAGAGCGGGAGGGAGCGTCAGACTCTTACTGACTAAATAAAACCCATCCGTGTTCCTCCTTAGCGTTTCAGGGCCGATGTGACTCTTTCAAACAAATTCCGCAACTCTGACAGGAACGGATGCCTAATTTTAACTTATGAGACCATTACAGTTCATTGGGATAGATACCCAGAACTTGGTAAACATCTAGAATATAATAGAGTAGAAGAAAATAGACCTTTTCGGATGGAATATGGGCCTTAATAATTATGGACCCCCATATTTTGTTTTTTTTTTGGAATAAGTACTCAATGCTCAATCGATTTTTTTATTGTTTTTCGTTTCTATACTGGATAACTTTTTTTCCAGTGCGCAAACTTCGAGAACCACTTCTGCCCATGTAAATGAACAACTTTCCCCAAGAAAGCCATAGCCAATTCCTTCCCATACAAAATTGTCATCAACTGACCACAATTTGTATGGGAGAATTGACTATGGCTTTCTTGACTCCAGAGCCACTCGTAGCCAACTTCAGAACTGTACCGTACGATTCGCACTTGGCCAGTTTGTTATTTAATTTTGTCACATTTGCTATGCCAATATTGACGCTGACAGCTCTTGAACGCAGTTTAGTTGTATTCAGTTTCATTGGTGATATTCGCTCATAAGGTTCTAGATTACTAGAACTAGTGTTGAGGAAGTAACAATCTGCCCGTTTCAAGCAGTCTGATGCAGTTGGTAGCAAATCTGTGATTGATAAGTGCACCAACTGCATCCGACTACTTGGAAAGTAATTTGTTTTGATTTTGATTCGTTTGTATCGAAGTCGAGTTTTTTTAAACAAGATATTTATACTAGTGGTGAACTGATTGTACGTGCGGTTGATCGTACCATAATCATACCTTCATTTATAAATATGTATAGGTTATAGAACATAATAATTTACTTACAGAATGAAGTGCGTAGGCGAACAGGTTAAACAAATATTTCACGCTATGGAATCCGATTGACTACTTGCAAAGGTCAAGGTAAATTGGTTTCGGACCATAATTAACGATCGTCCGGTCTCATGGCGATCTCGAAATGATAATTATGGTTTGTCAGGTGTTAAGTGAGATATTCCGCATTCGATGGGTTTGGAGTTAAGTGTACTTACCTAAATTAAATACTTGGAGAACTACTGAAGCCTATTTTTATGGATGGGAAATCATCAAATGACTCCTTCCGCTCTGGGTTGAGCGGGACCGTGTCAGACTCTTACTGACTAAAATCCGTCCGTGCTCCTCCTACTGCTCTTTGCGTTCCAGGGCTACGGTAACTCTTTCGAACAAAATCCGCAACCCTGGCAGGAACTACTGAAGCCTGCAAACCATTTCTTGACTGCTTTTCAGGCTTGAGTACCTAGAATTTGTCAAATATTCAACGTCGAATTCTTAATTTAAAAATCGATCGAATAAAAATAATCAATTGAGTTCTTTTGGTAAATGCTTCTCCTCTAGCACTGCCCTTTTCCGCTCTTCATTCGAAATGGCAGCCTTATGGATAACTAGCTTTTGCCTGCGTATTCGCCCGTGGATGTCGGTTATCGCGTAAAAAAGTAACCTATGTCCTTCTTCATATCCCAGGCTATATATCTGTTGCGGAATTTGTTCGAAAGAGTCGCTGCGGCCCTCGAACGCAAAGGGCATGAGGAGAAACATGCATGGGTTTTAGTCAGTAAAAGTCAAACTCCTTTCCGCTGAACCGAGAGCGGAAGAAGTCATTTGATGATTTCCCATCCATATAAAAAGTTCAGCTGTTTTAGCGTGAAAACTTACATACAGACAGAAGTTACTTTCGCATTTATAATATTAGTAGGGAATTAGGGATAAATAAATCTCTCAGACCAGGGGGCCTACCACAACCTCTTAAAACAATATTACTTTAATATTACTTTGCGTTCCGCTCTGTTGGATTTTCAACGCTCGGATCAGCGCCGAGAGTTGAAAATGCAACAACAGAAATTACAAAGTAATATTAAAATAATATTGTTTTAAGATGTTGTGGTAGGCCTCCTGAATACTTGACCCAAGAAACAGTCTCGGTTTTGTATAAAAAGAAACTGCAGCCCACAGCGCACAAAATTATCTGTGCTGTTGTGCGTAGAGCCTTCTTTTGTTTGTTTTCTGTGGATCGTGCTCCATAAGTCACCAACTGTCACTTACAGCATGAAATACGTGATATTAGTCCGATGCGGATACGCCCAAGGCTGCTTGAAGCTTTGGCCCATTTTGAATGCATTATACCTGCCGCGCATTCTCACTATGTCGCACGGTCTAGTGCTAGTGCATTTTTATACAGAAATAAAGAAGTTAAAGGTTTTCCTCGTTTAAGTTTGTTTGTTTAATTCAAAACCTTAGTTACAAAAATAGGGATTTAATTTATTTTGTACAAACATTCTGTTTGAAATAAGAAATACAGAATACTGTATTTTATATAAATTTTTAAATACTAATTACAAAATACAGGAAGGTGTTAGGTTAGCCTTCTAAACAAGAGTATTGCCCAGACTAGAGCCCGGTTTCTGAATTGAGAATAAATTAGCAGTTGAAAACGTCAAACTTTACTTTAACGTCAAAGTTTCACATGTTTTCATACTGAATTCGAGTTTTTTTCACAAGTACTTATCTTCGAATTCTTTAATCAGAAGCCGCGGGTGAATCCAGGCAATCCTTCTCTAAAACATGACTTGGTAAATTACATACATTTCGTATCATCATCATCAACCACAGCCCGACCTTGCCCACTGCTGACAATAGGTCTCTCTTTTTACACATTTTGTATACCAACATAGTTCTAAATGTTACGTCTCTTTCACAGTTACTTGGACTGGATGAACCTGCTGTCCTACGACTACCACTCGGCGTTCGAGCCAGCAGTCAACCACCACGCACCACTCTACCCACTGGAGGAGCCCAACGAATACAGCGTCGACAACGAACTTAATATTGTAAGTAACGACTGAATGAGTCAAAGAATTCACTTCAAAAGGTTTAGTTGAAATTAATAGATATAAGGTGTAGTCCAGTCGATTCAAAGCGATCATTTATTTATTTATTTAAGGATTACCAACGAGTAAGTACACTACAAAAAACTTCTGTAAAATACAAACATGTTACATAATATGTTTTCGTGTAATGCACACTCAATTACAGGTAACCACAACTTACATATTAGTGAGTCTACATGCTCCGACTTAATATAATATTTAACGTGACTATTAAAATAAAAATAAAAAATACAAATTATAGATTGACATAGGTATCTTACTAATTTCAAATATAGGTACAAATTTCATCGCGCGAATACGCGACCGTCGCGTTGATTTGAATGGTTTACCTGAGGGCCAGTTCTACTAATTTTATATGTATGTCGCAGCCAACTAGCTTAATCAGCCGTTTCATTAAAAGCCTAGCTTTTTTATTGAATTGCGCCGAATAATCAGCGACATAAATGACATGGGCAAGTCATTTAACGATATTTGAACAAAAGATGTCACTTAGGTCGCTGAAAAATCGACGCATTTAAATGAAAAGGCTAGGCTACCAATTAAACGGATTAAGCTAATTGGCTGCGACATATGTAAATTTTTGACAGATTGTAACTGGCAATTAGTAAAATTGGTACTCTGACCGAGTCGTCGCGCAGATCATCGCTTTGTATTAGGAGTGTCCAAATTCAAAGTAAAATATTGATTACACTCATGACATGCTTGCAGCAGAGATGGATGATAGTCGAGTATGCATGTTTGAGTTAGAATTCAGGATATAATAATTTCCGTATTTGAGTTATACGACGTGTAACAGAATAAACGCAATACCTACCTCTTAAGGGATCATTGTACTCATCATTATGAACAACTTTTACTACGGGGCCGACCCCGAAATCACGAAAAAAAAGTCAGCTGTTCAGTACATTTTGTCGAGTTATGCGCACAGAAATGTATGGGGCAGTTGATTTTTTTGTGGATCCCTTAAGAGGTATTGCGTTTATTCTGTTACAGGTTGTATAGAACCTCAACTCAAAACTCATGCCAAATTCGAGCAATACGTCCGGCTGTCGTATGTTTCTCAGACAGTTGTCACTCGCAGTCTGCAAGTAGAAACCGGTTGCACCTCCAATCAATCAGATCAGCCTATTGTAGACGGCTGCTAGACGAAGCCTTACAAAATGTCTTCACGATCTGACCTTAGAAGACCGGTCACCAAACAATGTGGTACCAAGGTCAACGGCATTGCAATGTGTAACTACTGATACCAGTTAGCCCCTGGTTATATATGCCAAATTGGCTAAATCAGATGCCACTACTATGTTGAACAAAACATTAGACTCGACCCCAGAAAATTAATTGTCAATTTCACGTGGACCATTTTCATTTTAGTGGCAAAAGCGATTCGGCAAAAGTGACCTGTTGTATTTTCAATTGAAATCAAATCACTGTATGTACTTTTTTAACATGTAAGCTGCCACATCACGCACGCCTTACGCTAGCATAGGTTATAACCTTCACAAGTGGTCTTGCAGTGACTGTGTTCCAGCATTACATTTCATTACAATGAAAACCGAAAGTAACGTACAACCAGCTCCTCATACTGAATAAGTTGACTTAAAACAACGATTCACCATTTCCTACATTCTCAACTTCCTTTTTCAGGACTACACAATCAAATTCTACATCGAGAGCGGCGCAGACCCATCGAAGCTGGTGCTCGGTATTCCAACGTACGGTCGCTCCTACACGCTGTTCAACCCTGATGCTGTAGAGATCGGCTCACCGGCTGATGGTCCTGGAGAACAGGGGGATGCTACCCGAGAGAAGGGGTACTTGGCTTATTATGAGGTAAGGAGAAATTATCATAATTAATTATATGCATGTCTGTCCAAGGTACAGTGCGCATCAGAAATATCAAGGCAAAGTGAAGAATTTATTTTTCGATATTTTTGACGCTGACTGTACACCGGCTTTCGGTGGCATGAACTGCAAAGACCATATTCCCTGTCACTGACATAATATTCTATTGCGACGTTTATCTAAATTTAGATTACTGGGCCCATTACTAGGCAGTTGACACTACATCAACGACATGTCAAGAAAGACCATTCCTGTGACGAAATTATGATTACTATTCCTAACTACAATGTCAACCACGAAGGCTCTTTGACAGTGTCGGGTGTGTTTATATGTTTGTTAAGGCCTAAACGCTATTTTCTGTTATACTGGATTAATAACTAGCTTATGTGGCCAAAGTAAATAAACCCGAATTCTGAAAGAATCTTAATAAGAAAAAAGTATGTAACTTGACTATGCATAAATCAATTTAAATACTTGATTGACACGACTAAAGAAGTACCTTTCAAGAATCTACCTTAGTAGAGTTACTTTATTTTTTATAGTTTTATTATTTTAAAATATGTAAATGATGACGTTCAAAAGTGCCGTTTAATGGCCTAATTGAAATAAACGTTTTGACTAAACACAAAGTTAACAGTTCAATAAAATTTGATCCCTTTTAGATCTGCGAATCACTGAAACCCAAAAAGAAGAAGCGTCAGACTTCTGAAGAGGATTCAGAGGAGTATTCCGATGAGGAAGAGGAAGAAGAATGGACAGTGATGCACCCCAACCCCGACGCGATGGGCCCCGTGGCCTTCAAGGGCAACCAGTGGGTGGGCTACGACGACGTCGATATCGTCAGGAAGAAGGCGGAGTACGTCGCTGAGAATGGACTTGGAGGTCAGTTGATATAACCCTCTTAATTCTTTATTGCGCAAAATATTTTATCCAATGACTTTCGAGCCCATAGATCTAAAGGCGAGCTTAAATCCAAAGTTGAGTTTTCTTGTCCTAGCGAACTTTTATCATCAACAATTCTACTGGAAGACATCCACGCCTGGGCCTAAACCACCAACTATTAAAGCAATATTACTTCCAGTGGGAAAGAGACGGAGCTATACAGGACGTATAGCTCAGTCTCTTTCCCACTGGAAGTAATATTAAAGAAATACTGCTTTAAGAGTTGGTGGTTAGGCCCCTGGTCACATGCCTCATCCAAGGATACAATCAGAATTCAACTTTGGATTAACTGCTTGTTTTCTTTATCATACTTAAGGGTGCACTAGTCGAACGGCTGAACTCGTTGACGGGCGAAATGCATGATATCTCATCCAACATCATTTAAAATAAGGAATAACGCTGTGATGAACAATACGAAGCTATGCGGACACAAATTTACAGTTCCATATTGTTTAAGATGATTAACAAGGAAAATGAGCTCGTTAAATTACAAATACGAAAAGCGAAGTCAAAAATACTGGTTTTCTGTTTTAGGTATTATGTTCTGGTCTATCGACAACGATGACTTCCGCGGCGCATGTCACGACAAGCCCTACCCACTCATTGAAGCTGCCAAGGAATCCTACTTCGCTAAACTTGGGTAAGTTACCAATTACTTTTAAATTAAATTCTTCATCATTAAGAGCGTTTATGCCCTACGACATGTCATACAATCTTTCAAGTCCTTATTTTTCGAAATGAATAAACCATCTATCTCTTTCTCCCTGTACTCTTTTTCGAAAATGTTCTCTACTAACTATTTAGACCTGAATATCTAGCGTATACATACTAAGTTTCAGTAAAATCGGTTCATTCATTTCGAAAAATAAAGACTTGAAAGTTTGTATGAAATGGCGTGGGGCGTAAACACTCTTAAGCACATTGGGTCATTATTAGAATGGTCCCATTAGGCTATCTAAACGCAGAATACCTTCAGTTGGTGTTATATCTACTGTATTTATCTAAGGAGTATTTATTCCAACATAAAGATTTATGATGAGCATCTTAAAATGAATAAGCCGGCCGCTGTAGTCCTTAAGACCGCTACAATGCACATTCTTAAAAGAGCTTCATCACGCACTGAGTAATTTATAATAATCTTTCTTTCGACAACAGATCGACTGGCAACGTCATCAGGGAGAAGACACCAACCAGCACGAGGAGGAAGAGCAGGCCGAGGAGTTCCACCACCACTACCACCACCACTCCCAAACCTGCTTCCAAGTAAGTTGTTTACTAATCCATCTTCTGTTGATGAATGGTTAAGTGTCTAAACACACTATGCCGAAGTTACGCGACCGAAGTTCAGGACAATTACGCCTGCAATGCTATTTGAATTACTGACGACACACTATGCCAAAATTACGTCGCGTCATAGCGTACAGCCTAACTTCGGTCGGGCGTAAGTTCAGCGGCAACTTATTCTGTGAGCACACATTATACGCGACCGAAGTTCGGTTCTATTACCGACGAAGATCCGTGATCCACGATAGTGCTCGAGACACTGAATACACACACAAAGTTGCGGAACTGAATTTCTGCCGCATAAGTTCGGCACTTATGGTGTGTCATATCAGCCGAATACGTCGGAACGTAAAATCAGCCGTCGAACTTCGGTCGCGTAACTTCGGCATAGTGTGTTTAGACACTAACTGTTTAAGCGCGTCTGACACACCGGTGATTCATATTGAAAATGTCGTTGAGCGCCTCCAACTCACTAGTGAGTCTATTTTTACTAAAACGTAAGGTATTTTTTTGAATGTTATATATAATGCGGGAAAGGCTTGACAGATGTTGATGTTGGACGCCGGTTTTTGATCCGTTCTTTAATATCATATATCAATGAACCAATTTAGGCATGCAATATTAAATGTCAAAATCAAAAATTTAAATCAACTGTTTATTGTTTGTGATCAAGTTATTAATTTGCTACACGAGCTTGACCACCGTAGAATCATGTAGCAAGATTTATAGGTAGGTACGGCGCCGCGGTATCATAAAAAAAAATCTTGCTAAGCTACGCAAACTGAAATACCAGGAGAAAACCAGTGCATTATCAAACAGACCCTTAATGCCCCTTATTTTGACTGAACACACATTTGTAAGTAGTAGGTAATAAATGTTCATCTAACCAGATTTTATCTTGTAATAGAGCGAACAGACGCAAGCCAAGCACAAGTGTGACCAGCACAACCCCTGCCTGGAACATCATCACGCCGGAACCTCCAACCACTCCCGATCCAGGATCTGGTACGTTCATCCCGTCTTACCTGTATCAGATTATACCTTATCAGCAGAGGTCGGAATTAGGTAGAGTTATTTATGTACTTACACTGATTTCATACAGCGAAAGAATAAAGTGGATATGCCTCAAATACCGCGATAAATTTTAAAGAGCAGAAAAATCCCGTGATATATTAAATAAAAAAGTTATTTACTTTTACACAATTTGAACCACTGCACGCGCGACCACATTTACATCAACGACATCGGATGTCCGAAGTTGCAAAATTCAAATGCGCACACGCGCGATTTTGCCATGTTAAATGTTTTTGTTTTCTTTGTCTTACCTATCTCTGAGGTTTTTATTATTATTTATTTGTAATATTGTTGGCCACACGGGATTGTCTATTAGGAAGATCCATATTAATATCAACATTTCGATGCAAGTACATAAATAACTCTACCTAATTCCGACCTCTGCTTATCAGACGAATGCTCTCATGTTAATGTTGAAACAGAATTGTTGATTCAGTTTGACCAGTGTTCTCTTCGAGAATCTTTTGTTAGTTTGCTTTTTAGGATCCATAACATAGAATTGACTATTTTATAAAGTGATAGGTTGTTTTACATAATGGTTAGCGACTTCAATTGGCCACCTCTAACCTTACCTAACCTCGGCCAATTCGGGTGCATGGAAACAACATTTACACCTGTATTTCATAGATTTTCAGAGAAATATATACCTTACTGCTCTTTTACTTTATTTTATGTCTCAACAGCCTCATACGGTACTCGAATCACTAAGAAGTAAAGATCTTTGCGTAATGTTTCTGAGAAAATTATCTTATTGTGTGCTGACGTTTTTCTTACAGACTTCAAGTGTGTCGACGAAGGGTTCTACCCTCACCCGCGCGACTGCAAGAAGTACTTCTGGTGTCTGGACTCCGGACCTTCCAATCTTGGAATCGTTGCTCATCAGTTTACTTGTCCATCTGGTAAGCTTACTCTTTTAAAAAAAACGATCATCATAATTATATTGTTTCATTGAATTAGTCACTCTGATAGCGATTTACCTCGTCTTGTTGTATTTTGTATTTATCTTGCATTAATAGCTTTTTCTATAGTTTTAACTTGACTATGGTAAAGATGTATGTGATCTAAAAAAAAATGATGTAAAACACTGTGTTTATTTTCTACACAATATTTGATTAATTCCTCCAAGTGGGGCATGACTTGACTTGGCAAGACTGTTCGATTGCATTCTGCCCAACAAAAATGAATTAGCGGTGCAGAATTAACCCCAATGTGGCCATTGGCTAGTGGCGCAAAGTGGACTTATTCTAATTGATCAATCTTTGAGGGGATAGGTATTACTCTATCCAATGATAGTCCTCTATCATTGATCTATTCACATTCTTTCATAGCCTTCTAATTCTCCCCCTCTCCCCAGGCCTCTTCTTCAACAAGGCAGCCGACTCCTGCGACTTCGCTCGCAACGTGCTCTGCAAGATCAAGGACCCCGTGACGAAGGCCCCCAGCACGCGCGCCCCCACCACTAAGGCTTACACCACCACCACCACCACGACTACTACTACTAGGAAGCCCATCAGACTGAGTACCAAGAGTTCTTCGCTGTTCAGGACTACTTCCACCACCACTCCTGAACCTGAGGTTTGTTTACTGACTTGTAAAATCTCATACGGATCTTGCTAAGGGCTATCGTGGGGATCAGACAGGCAGTCGCTCCATGTAGTATACTGGTATTCAGGTGAATCCGGCTGGAATGCAACCGACCCCACATATGTGGAAAATGGTTAGGCAGATTTTTTTATCATTTAATCCTTCCACATTGATTCCACATTATTTAGTTTTAAATCTATTAACCGAGTTATACACACCATTGACATAAATACTTTTGTATCATGGGACTAAAATGAAAATAAAAATACTAGATGAGCTGTTACGAATTGAGGAATATTACAAAGTATTTGCATCTTTGTATTGTTTAAAAATAATTGTTTAATAAAATCGTTCGCCATTGTTTAGGAAGAGGAATACGAAGACGAATCTCGTGAAGAGCCAACTGACGAAGATGCTGAGGATCCTAGAGTTCTCAAGGAACTGATTGATTTGATCAAGAAAGTCGGTGAGTACAATTTCTGAAAATTTTGTCAACCTATTATTGTCCATTGTTCGAATCTGCCGTAAACGCCTCTAAGTCGGAATACTGCTTAATTAATAAAAGTAAAAGTAATCAAGAAAGGTGACAACGGCACTTCAGTCAAAAATCATGCATCTTGACATTTTCTCCGTAACTTTATAACCAACGTCGTAAAATTTTCAGGAGGTATCGAACAGTTGGAGAAACAGCTTCATTTCGGTGAACAACAGAACAACCAGGCTAGCACGGATGGTGCCGTCACCACCACACCTTCTCCCTACAAGAAGAAGCTGTACCAGAAGGTATTGGAAAGGACACGCGGACAAAATAGGTATGAAAGTTTCCTCGTATACGAGTAGTAGATAAAAAAATACTTATAAATCTTTCCAAAGGTTACCCAGTTACTGGGTTGTGGATAGGCAGCCGATCCAAGTATAATATTGGTCATCAGCTGCATCTTTTTAGTGGTACCCCACACCTAACAAAACCACTGGAAAGTCACAGGAAAGCAAAAAGTACGCAATTTCGTTTACATGAATGACATATTTTTTCAGTAATTTTGATTTAAAAACCAAATACTGAATCGATTTTTATGACATTTCTATGGGACCAATCGAAAGTATATTATAATATCCTTTCACATAAAACAAGAATTTTTCAAATCGGTTCATGAATGACAGAGATATGAATAACAAACATAAAAAAACAACCAAATTGAGAACCTCCTTCTTTTTTGAAGTCGGTTAAAAATAAAGAAGTAAAAAAATAACCATGTTTACGATGTGGCTGATTAGTGATTAAAATTATCTTTGACAAGTAAGGAGCTGAATAAACATAATGGCATATTTACAGATACACTGGTCCCAACAGCATACTCGAAAGTGCTGGACAGAACAGTCGACGAGGACCACAGAATGCTGGAATAGAACCGTCAAGCGACAGAGATAATCTGATAAGGAAGGACCGTCCACAGTAAGTACCTTGAATTTAAAAAAAATACATTCTGGAAAACATTACAAAATTACATTAAAATACGACGAACAAACTAAAAGGTGCATGAATTTTGTGAAACAAAGTAAACAGCAAATTCTAATTTTAAATACTGTAAAAAAAATACACAGAGATAAACTAGCATTATTCTGTTTTACTTCTTATTAATTAACCATTACATCATCCAGGTACACATCGATCAATCGTCAACGCGGTAACAAAGGAACGACTGAAGCAACTCCTGAAAGCGAAGAGATTGAAGACGAATCCGAAGAAGAAATACAGCAGACATTCAGAGCCAAGTCAGTAGAGACTGAGTCCAGAGTCGGCACAACTGCCAAGCCACTACAATACGTAAATATCCGCAGAGCAAGACCAACAACTTCGGACACTGCTGATGACACTGCTTCAAGGTAAGAAACATCATGATGAGAGGTTTGAATTAGTCATCAATGCTGTAGACGACATTTAGGAAATATACACATAAACACAAATAAGGCGGCGAAAATTAGCAATCTTAAGTAATGTTATAAATTAGAAAGTGATTTTTTTTTGTACGTAACCTCTTCAAATCTTAAGGCTAAACGAATTTGGATTAAACATTGCACGCAGGTACAGCCCATGGAATAAGACTTTTTTTTTCCCGGCCTTTGTTTTCTTGGTATATACTTACTCCAGCCGTGGTCAAAGTCAAAGTCAAAGTCAAAGCATTTATTTCAATTAGACCATTTACAGGCGTTTTGAATTTTCAAGGTCGGTCGGTCAAAAAAAGATGAAGCTATTTGCACGTTCCAAAGCGTAGATCTCTATGGAGAAGAACGTGCAAGAAACTCCACGGACACTCTTTTAAAAATAATATTTTGTTACAAAATTATGGTTACATCATTCATATTGAAATTATACATATATGTGAGAACGATGTAAAAGACGTGCAGGATAAAAGAGTCCGGAGTAAAAAATAAACAATTCAAAGAAATAATTAAAATAGACCATGGCAGCCGAGAGATGACCAGTCTCAGCTGACGGCGCCCGTTCACGAACATGACGCATACGCTAGCACCATTCGGCTCGACCATTTTTAAGGGAGCCACATAATCCAACGCATACGCCACCATCAGCCAGACTTTTGAGTGAGCATGACATCCCCAATCGCCAGGGTACATTCAAGTCAAAACCTACCCAAAATATTCATTAAAGTTTAAATTTGAGGTACCTACATAGTACTCACACATGTGCCGTTAATGCATGAAATTATACAATGCTAAATAAATTGAGTCTATACAATTAAAAATATTGCATTCTTACAATCTTCATCCGGTCCAACAATATTTCCAAATGCTAACAGATTACTTTGTGCGCCCTAGTGGCTGTGGAGCAGGACCAGCATTGAGCCAAGCATTTTTATCTTCAATATACTCCCCTAACATATAATATGCTTGCCTGCATAGTGTGCGTTTAATACAAGATTTAAATTTAGTCTCATTTAGTTCTAATATATGGGGAGGTATTTTATTATAACATTTTAAACAGTACCCCATAAAAGATGAGGCTACTTTAGCCAGTCTGAAACCTGGTTGAACTAATTGGTCCCCTATTTCGAGTACCATAATTATGTCTGTCGCCTCTTTTACTAAAAAGATGTAAATTCTTTCTAACAAACAAGAGGGTTTTCGTAAATGTATTGACAAGGTACCGTCATGATGTTAATATTCTTAAACAGTTCCCTTAGAGAATCGCTCCGGCCGAGTTTGTATATGGCTTTAATGGCTCTTTTCTTCAGAATAAAAATAGACTCGATGTCTGCAGCCCGTCCCCATAGTAGAATACCGTAAGACATGATACTGTGAAAGTAACTAAAATAGACCAGTCTCGCGGTATCAACATCCGTAAATTGGCGGATTTTCCTAACAGCATATGCTGCTGAACTTAGCCGTCCTGCAAGAGATGTTAAATGAGGACCCCATTGTAGCCTTGAGTCAATCGTAATTCCCAGGAAAACTGTTTTCTCGACGAATTCAAGTTTTTCCCCGTTCAATACTATGTCACAATCACTGCCTTTGACATTTGGTAAGGCAAAATAATATGCATTTCGTTTTCTTTTCATTTAGAACTAAATTATTGGCAGTAAACCAATTTTGGACTTGCATTAGGCCGTTATTTATGACGTCAAGATTATTGGTCCGCCTATTTATCTTAAAAATCAAAAAGGTATCGTCGGCAAACAACACCATATTAAGTTTTTGTTGCAATAAATGGGGCAAATCATTTATATATACTGAAAATAAAAAAGGACCTAAAATTGAGCCCTGGGGAACCCCCATTTTCACGTTTAATATCCCGACGAATTGACACCGTTTACTTGAACTAACTGCTGTCTATCATTTAAATAAGATTTAACAAGGCTTAAAGCTGTTTTGCCCAGCCCGTAATGCCCAAGTTTCAGAAGTAATGTTTCGTGATTTACACAATCAAACGCCTTAGATAGGTCACAGAAGATGCCTATGGCATCTTGTGCCTCTTCCCACGCATTAAAGATGTGCTTCAATAAGGTAACACCAGCGTCAGTCGTACAACGTCCTCTGGTGAAACCAAACTGTTTATCATGCAAGATGTTATTGGTGTTAAAATGATAAAGCATCTGATTAAGCATCACTTTTTCAAATACCTTGCTGAACACTGGCAACACGGATATTGGTCTTTAATTGTTTGTGTCTTAGGTAGGCAGCTAGTAAACATATTTAAAGTGATATGATTCTATTTAATTACATCAGTGCTAATCTTGGTTTGTTATTCTAGGAACGCTTTGTTCGAACGCTCGGAGCCCTTCGTGTCGGTATCTGACACACCAAACTCGCTGGATATACTGAGCGCAAGACGAGAAAATCAACCTGAATACGTCACAATCAGGAGACAGAGACCGACCACTGAGGAAACTACTACTGTGTCGTAAGTTCCATTTTACATGAATTCTCGTCTCAGTAAAAAGTTATCCGTATTCATTTGCTTAAAATATCTTTTATTTTTTCCAGATATGAAAATTCTAAAGAAGTAGTAGAACTTCAAGAAACGGCATTAGAAAGAGAAATATCAACACAGCCCCAGTACACTTCTATCGTGCGGTCTCGCTCTACTTCCCGTCCCACGGAAGAGCCAAGCTCTGAAGCTCCTATACTAAGAGTACGATCCACAACCATCGCTACTGAAGAAACCAGTAGTCCTGACCCCACGACTGTCCTATCTGTCCAAATATCCTCCTTGCTCAACTCACCGAGCTCTGCTGAAATTGAAACTACCGAGACTGAATCGCCCGCTCAGACCACCGTATTTGAAACTACAACTCCAACCACAACTACAACAACGACTACAACGACCCCAGCGCCTCCAAGTACCCCCACTCGTCGTACTCTGATCAGACGGCGAGGCTCCACCACCCCAACTCCAAGTACTGCAGCCCCATCAAGCACCACACAGGTGAGTCCCAGGAATTATACTTTCGTGAATCGACGACGACCACTATCACGGCCCAACGAAATATCTTCGGATTCTGACGACTCTGCCGACATATCTCGAAAAATTAGATCCACTACTCCGGATAGTCGTGAAGTCGATGAAGCTATTCCTAGGGAAACCGGTCCAGTCGGTCGGAGGTTTAGAAGTAGGTTCCAAGCATCACAGACTGCTCGAAGTGATGACTCTGTTCCCGCCGCTGCATCTCCTGTATCAAGAGGGTCATTTAAACCCCAGGTTTTAAACCCAGATGAAGTTATTTCTTTGACTCCAATTGACGTGGAACCACAATTCGTTCCGAGACAATCTTCTAGCTTTAGTACACGAACTGACAGACGTTTCCGTAGGCCTCTTACTAGCACAGCATCTGATGCGAATATACCTGATAGTGAAGGTTCCGCTGCTACCGTAGAGGCTAGTCGGCCAAATCTTCTCCCGCGTGGACGCAGCCGTTTCACAATTAGTACTACAACTGAAGCCACAGATCAGCCTGCTTCTTCATCATTTGCTCAGAGAAGACCAACATTCGCAAGATTTACGCCACGACCTTTTACACGATCGCCCTCTTCAACTGCTTCTCCTGATGCGGACGATGAAAATACTGAAGTACTTGAAGAAACCACAACTCAAAGAATTGCACCTCGTTTGCCTTTTGGTAGATCTAGACCAACATCAACCGCTTCACCGAGATTAATAGCCAGGAAGTTACCATTCCCGTCTCGTCAATCAACTACACAGCAAACCTTATCTAACGATGATGATGACGATGAACCAGAAGGGAAGAGTGATGATATTTTACTTTCTGAAAGTGCCAGAGAAGAAAAAGAGCATGACGAGGGTGAAGTAACCGAAGAAGCGCCAAAACGTAGAGTTATTATTAAGAAATTCAGGGCACCGGGTGCCACCGATAGTGACACTGTTCCCACTGAATCTATTCCTATTGATGATTCTGGTAAAAAGAGATTCAGAGTGATCAGACGCAGGCCCACTTCTACAACTGCAGCTCCAGAACCAGTCGTTATTACTGAAGCTCCGACCGCACCAGGCCCACAGAGGATTCGCAAGGTTATTCGCAAAAAAATAAAACCTGCTGAAGATGAAACGGAATTAACTGCTAAGTCCGTTGGTTCTCTAAACACTTTCAGGAGCTCCACTACTGAAGAATTTAACTACGGAGAAAAGACACGACCCACTACTACAACTACTGAAATTGTCACAGAGCCAATAATAGAGGAAGTAACTGAATTTTACAAAGAGAAGAAAGTCGAAGTGGAGTTACAAAGTGAAAAAGTTGAGCCCAAGGAAGAGGTTACAGAAAAATCCGTGGAAAAGGAAGAAGAAAAACCAGAAGAGCCAGCAGTTGAAACAACGACGATAGCTTCTACGAACGCTGAATCAAATGCAGATGCTCAAACGGGAGACACTAAACTTAACAACACAGAAAACACTAAAGAAACGGTTACAGAAATTAAACCTGCTGACACTGAAGCAAGTTCTGACAGTGATTCTAAGACAACACTAGAAACTAAAGAAAATTCCGATAAGTCTGAAGGTGAAGTTAAAATTGAAACAGAATTAAAACCCGAAACGGAAGAAAAATCCAAAGTTACGGTAATATCTGAAGGTCAGGCAGTGGACGTTTCAGAAAACAAAGATACTACTGGAACTGAATCAACTGTGCCGGAATCTGATGACTCACAAACAGAAACTACAACTGCGAGCACTACTGTGTCCACCACATCCTCAAGCAGGACTAGACTGCCTTATAGACCACGTAAGAAATTGTACACCCCATCCACGGAACCTTCAGTACCATCTACTAGTAGGATATTTAGCCGAAAATACAACCCAGGAGTCTACACAAGTCCTGCGACTGCAGATAGACCACTATTCAGACCAAGTGGAAGTACGAGAAGACCATTCTCTTCTAAATTATTTACAAGAAAGCCTTTCACTCCCAGAACAACTCAAAGGTTCGAAGATGACGAAGAATATAATGATGAAGAACTTCTTGAAGAAGATCCAGAATCAGACAACCCATTCGTTTTTGTACCGCCAAACCAATTGTTCACAAGGAAACCGGACTCTGAAGAAGAAGGTGAAGAAGTGGCTATTTCCGAAGAATTGTTAGATGAGGAAGAAGAGGGACCTTATGACGAAGAAGCAGTAGATGAAGATGAACCAACAAAGTTTGCTCTCACGACGAGGAGACCAGGTTTTAGACCTCGCGTGGTAAACTCAAACACGTTCAGAACTTCTACTTCAACTACTGAAATTCCTAAAAAACTCCCAAGCTCTAAAAATAGAACTGGAATCATAAACAGATTTAGTAACAAACCAGCTCTCGATGGTAAGAAGCGAGTACAAAATGTTCCACCAGGTTATAACTCTCCTGTGAATGCCCCTAGACCTAAAGGTACTGGACCAATTATAATAAGGAATGGAACCCAAGTTGCGAAGGATTCTAAGGATATAACGACAACGACGGCTTCAGTTACTGAAGGTGAAACCACCACATCGTTTGATGATGATTATCTCTCTGTAACTTCAACTACTTTGACTGACGGTGAAGAGTCCACAACCTCTGAAGATGTTTCTACAACTAATACAGATGAAATGGAAACGGCAACTTATCAAATGGAAGTGGACAACAGTACTGATGATTACTTAGAGAGTACAGAAGGTACTACGAACTACCCAACAACTCAAGATATTACTACAATTGCACAAACTGAAGGTGAATACAAAACAACGACCGTACAAAATACTGTTACTTACACTGTACCTAATACGGAAACAACAACTGAACCAGTACCGACGACTGTTACGACAACTACAACCACTGAGCCGTCTCCTCCACCACCGCCGATCATAAAGACACAATTTGATAAGTTATTCTCCATCACAAGAGTTGTCGAAGTCAATTCTAAATTAGACAAACACCACATCAATAAAAATAATGAAACCACTCACATTGAGGAAGGTAAAATCATGGTTGAAAAGAAACCTGTTGTTGACAAAATCGGTGAAGTCAGCAGATTCAGTCTTATCAAAATCGTTGAAGATGATATTCCAATTTATTTGACTAAATTCGGTCACATATACCCAGTTGAAAACCCACCTGAAAATCATATTCGTATTGACGAAGCAAGAAATGCTAGAGCTTTATTTGAAACTTTTCCTGAAACGCCCAGAGAAAATCTAGTTGCATCGGAGAGTGTCAATGAAGCCTACAGGCATATAAAGAAAGTATCAGCCGATGACAATACTGATCAGGTGGAACATCTACCAAACGATGATTTCCTATCCTACGTCAATGAAGAAAACAAAACTGACCAAGAGCGCGATGGTTCACTATTCGCTACATGGCAATTCGTTCCGGCAGCTTATGAAAACGAAAAAGTAAGAGCCGCCAAAAGTTTTGAAATAGTAACACCACGTTCGATGCTGACCAACCCATCCACTTTACCATTAGAAGGGTTGTTTAAAACTGAGAACCCACTTATGGCGCGCAAAATAAATGATGATAAAAACCAACCATTTGTCGTATATTCTGCATCAGTGCCAACCCAAGAAAAAGAAGCTAACATTGTCAAAATAACTCCTTTGAAACCTGAGTCAGGACGTAGTATTCTTACATTTGCCAAAGGCCAAGAATTCAACGGAGGTTCTGCCGATGAAGTTGCCACGGTGAAATATCCTGTAATCAATATTTCTGTGTTACCGCAAACTCCTGAAAGTTCAACAGTTTCTCCTTCTTCCACGACATCTACCACTGTTTCCTCGACTACGCCCACAACGACCACAATAACGGAAAGTACATCAAGCTCAAGTCCTATCATAGATTTGCTTTCTACGACACAAGCTATTACCGAAGTTCCAACAACTACTTCAATAGACGCAACCTCAACTACCGAAACGGTACCAGAAGAAACGACAACTGTCAAAACATCGCCTTTGGATGCCAAACGGGCGAAATTCGGATTCCCTAGGAGACCAATCATAAAATCCTCAAACTTTACTAGACCAAGCGTAGCTCCAAGAACCGTTAAGAAAATAAACGCCACTGTAGTATCTAATTTAAACCAGAAGGTGAACAAAACCTCATTTAGTCCGTCTAAATCCCGTTTCAGTGCAAACAGAGTTCAAAACGTCCCAGTAGATCTTAAGAAGAAAAACAACACTCCCAAAGTAGTTATTAAAACCTTCACTACAGCAAAAACGTACACGACAGAAAGTCCAAAGACGACAACTGAAAGAAAAATATATTTCAAACCAATCAGACCTAATTTTAGACCAGCCTTCTTCCCAAGAAAAACAACAACGCCTCCCGTAACCGGAGATACCTAAGAAATGCGGCTAAATCTAGTTCTTTCTAGATTTATGCGGCTCCCACTGGTAGGATCCGGTTTCTCTGGCCATAATAACATGAACGACTGATATTATTTGTATATTTGGTTTATAAAACACGTTTCGTCCGAATCCGAACATATGAAATTGCAAGGTTTTAAAATTGTCATTCGTTGATCTTTCAAGGCATTATATTTTAACATGATAATTTTGAAAAATACTCTTTTATACTGATGGGATAACTTGTATATATAGATGCACAACATCATTATAGTCATATTTCTTAGAGATTTTAATAGCTTTAATAATATTCTAGGTTTTAATGAAAGTTTTATTGTACCAAATAATTGTATTTATTAGTTCGTTTTGGTAGAAGAGACTTTCACTTTACAAAATGTCATAGGTTATGATTAGATTACATTTATTTAAAGGTTTTAATATTATATTAATAATTTTTAATCGTTACCATTAAATGTACATATGGATGGTTAGGATTGGGATGTTTTTGTAATAATGTGAATGAAATATTGTAACATTCAAAGAAAAAGGTTTGTAATAAAGTATTAGAATTTATTTCTTATGTTATTTTAGTTGTAACAATGTTATCGGAAAATATTATTTGTGCTCGCACCCCTTTATCAACAGTGTCGTCACAATATCTTTTTATAACTTAGAACACACCACAAAATGATATTATTTTATCATGTTTTTGCTCAAAAAAATTGGAATTCGCAGGTAAGTGCTTATTTCTATATTATTTCTAGTTTAAGTTACAAGGATGGCATCTAATAAGATTTGCCAATAGATGGACTTAGATCGTTTTTAATGCAGCGTCTAATTGTCGCACAGGTATTTGTCAGCTTATTAAATACTTTGATTAATTTAATAAACGAAGTTAAATTGTCATCTAAGGCTAACTTAAAATCAAAAGTCATTCAAATTAGGTTGAGTGCCCACTTTTTGAACAAAGTTGTCAAAGTTCTACAAAAGACAGTCCCACAAAAACGCCCGCCCGTCACCACTTCGTAGTGTTTTAGCAGTAAAAAAACTAATGTTCGCAAGATTTAAGAAACTGATTTTTTTATACAGATTAAAATAGGTACCTAGGTATATACCTAGGTGATTGTCACATTTGTAATAAATCTATTTTCATTACCGTTTAGACAAATTAGTTCCTAGATTTAACGAATGCTTTTCTTGAATCTTTTTACTTACCTATTAACGCCACCAATGTTTTTATCGACACCTTTTAAAGCTGCATTGTGCTATTTCTTATCGCGTTCAAAACAATAGTTGGCTATTATTGAAACACAATCGGCTCTCATACTCAAAAGGTTTTCTCAGCCGGCATGTCAAAATACATTGTTAAGTGGACATTTCATTAGAAATTGCGCATCGAATAAATAAAAATTATAACGTAATATAATAATTATCGAACAAAAAGGAAAATTTTCAAGTGAAAACAAACAAAACAATTGTTCTTTATAGATATCGTTATTTATTGCACACACAACACAAAAATACAACAAAAAACAAGCTTCAAAAACCAGAAATTTTGTTCATTACAAAACATAATTTCAGTCAATCTATTTAGAACCATTAGGTGTTAATTAAAACTATTACTGAAATTAAACTGTATATTTATCAGTGCATAAACGAGTGATTTACTAGGTACTCTAGCTGCATTAAACATTGCAATTTTCTCAACATTAAAAACTTATATATCCTCATTTATACTTACGTTTCGCAACAGCACATTGTGTGTGCCTAAATTATCACCTGTCTGAAATGAAATGTACAATATCGAACAAAGACTTTGATTTCATTCACAAGTACGTATTGTATAGCTGACTCATTCATAGCTAACGGTCTGTAGAATGCTTTGCCATTCCAATTGGCAGGTACTTATTGTTTCTCAATGATTCTGATATTAAACCTGTAGGCTTTGCGCGTGCAAACTGATTGAGTTGCTGATAGGCTTATGAAGATTCTGATTCGTTTATCTGCTGTCAAATCTCATGCTTACTGCTGCGATTGGTTGGCAGTAGTAGCAGCGTCCAATGATAGGACAGGAGATGTAATTGCCTAAACTTTCAGCACGGTAGGCATTCATCATCATCATCATCATCATCATATCAGCCAAAAGACATCCACTGCTGGACATAGGCCTCCCCCAAGTGTCGCCACAACAACCGGTCCTGTGTGCCTCGCATCCATCGGCTACCAGCGACCCTCACCAGGTCATCGGACCATCTTGTGGGAGGCCTTCCAACGCTGCGTCTTCCGGTACGCGGTCGCCACTCCAGAACTTTTCGGCCCCATCGACCGCTTCCACTTCAGTTTGGCGATCCTTCGGGCTATGTCGGTTAGCTTGGTTCTCTTACGGATATCATACAAGGCATTATAAAAGATGAATACTCAGTTTCGATTTAGAAGCTATGTATTAAGCGTCTAAAGCTTTTTTCAAATACTCTTATTTCACTGAAAAAATCTAATTTCTCCGTCAGATATATTTTCAAAAAATATTGAACACGTGTTGTTCTTTTTTCACGTTAACAAAAAATTAAGACGATACAGTGCGTTCAACACTCGCATGACGTCACGAGTCACGCAATAGTACACTTTTTACTAAAACGTGACATCACTAGCCCCCACTCTTCAACTTGGATGCGCTTTTTCTTTATCATTTTTTATCGATTGGAAATGGCAAAAAATACGTGTCCATTTTTTTTTTTATTTTAAAGTTCTTGTGGATTAAATAGAATGATTATTTTTCTAACTGGTAAAATATCCCATGCTTCCTTTTGAAAGTAACAAAGTTCTATAGCAAAGTTAGCTATATTGGAATTGCCTTCAGGCGTAAACAGAATTCTTGCGAGCGACAGTAGAACAGACAGTATTTGTAAAGATATCGATATATCTATAAACAGTTTCGAAATTGCCTTATTGATTGCTTGACTTTCAAACAACGATTAGACAAAACCACTAGAGGAAAAAATTGTGGAATCACTACGTACGGGTTTAGACATAGGAAACGTAAATGGTAGAATGGAAGAACGAACGGTTCTAAAGCAAGCACTGAAAGTATTGGTTGAAACTCAAGCGCAAATTATTGAAACGAATAATTGAGGTTTGCGGTTAATGCTAGTCAGCTTATAATATGTTTTCTCATGGCCACAGGCGAACTAATTAGTGAAAAAATATAGTCTAATAGCAATGACCCGAATTGCATTAGAATTTTAAACACACATGAGATTGTCAACCTACCGTGCCCTTCACTTTTATGTTTAAACTAACAACCATTAAAGTTAGGAAACCTAGGTTCATATCAATGCGTTCATTGATAACTACACTTAGTTGCAATATAGATTTAGTAAGGATTGCAGGTATGCTTGCAACAATAATGAAAAGTGTGAAATGTAGCAAAATAAACTTGTCAAAAATTTCGTTGCAGTGCAATCAAAGGATTGAAAGCCTGTATTTATTGTATTCGTTTGCTTAAAGGTTATTTCATTTATTAGTTACTATGATATCATGACAAGATGGTTTATTTTGATACTAAGCAAATGCAATGCTAAATACAATATATACTGATCAGTTATATTATGAAGTTTCAATTTTGTGGTCTTCAGTGATAATGACTGTGTGCTCATGTTTAAAACTACATATTTAATAACTTCACTTGTAAAGTATAAAATAGCTTATATCTTGTCATCATTAGCTGTAGGTTTAGAACCCTAAGCCATATTATATACTTACGGTAATAAATAACGAAAAGTCGTGACTCCAGCGCATCTTACGATACTGGATCCTCGTGATTCTTGTATATGAACCTGCTAATATACTGTCTTTGTCTATTCATTGATCGTACTTACATTGTCGATGGTTTCATCATTTTGTTAGTGCCTGCTGTAGGGAGCTTAGCAAGTACTGTGTAGCATGTATTTGTGTATGAACTAGAACCTAACAAAAGTTGTTGTTTTTGGGAAGATTTTTCTTAGACCTAATTTTTCTTTCGGTGACAAGCCAGAGGTAACAATTGAGAAGAGACGATATTTCATGATGATTTTTCTTAAAGTATTGCCTCCGGGGTACCATCAAGTAAAAACACTACTAGATTAATCTTCGATTAATCTGTCATTGATTTTTGTATGATGATTATATCGAGATAATTAACAATTACTTTATTCGGGAGCTTTGATATTTCATAAATATGAAAGCTTTTAGTACTTTTGTTAATTCATTCATGTTTGGTGTTTACATTGTCAATGATTTTTTTATCTTTAGTTGTAGATAGAATCTTAGATGATTGATCTTGATTGAGATTATTTTTAATGATACCAGTATTTTGGCTCCATCCTCTTTCAGTAATCCTACCATTTCGTATGTGGGTTGAAAGTCACCCTTATTATCCGTATTTCCTTTTCAAAATAATCCAGTAGCCATTTACGTAAACTCTCGAAGCCTCTAGTACTAGCTAATAAATTACGAGTGTTGTATCATCCGCGACCCACTTGTGGGCCGGTTTAGCAGACGCTGCTATGAATATCAAGTAGATTGTTTACTATTAAGCTTCTTTACTTGTGTGGTAGACAGAAATATTTGACTACCTATGTCTTACTACGGTTAGGATCGACAGAATCACTAATACTGTCCTGCGTTATTTCCATTTCTATTTGTCTAATCCAATGGGTACAAACCCGGCCTATATGTGTAATTTTTAACCAATTTAGAAAATAATTATCATTTATCAAAACTGGATTTTTCGACATCAAAATTTCAACTACAGTGCCCATCGTAAGAATCACTGTATCTTAATCTGCTATGCTGCTCTAAATGATTTGCTTCCCGCATTTGAAAAGCTTCACCAATTTGTGCATAATCAAAAGAACAATCTTGTCGTCTTTAACTTTTTTCATTTTCCCTGTCAATATTATGTAAAACTGGTTCTATTATGCTGCATTTATGTAAAGTGAAAGTTCCGATCACAATTATCTTGTTTTTATTACGATTGGAGTAAAAGTTATACCTAACTCCAATCAACTCTCTGTTTCAAATTACATCTGTATCATGTAAACATTCCTGATTTAGGTACTTTGCCTTTTCTTCCTGTCTTAGTTCCTAAAGGAAATTATTTGGGGTTCAGGGTCAATCAAGGAAACACGCAAATTGACTTGTTTTATTTAACAATCTCAAGCATCATTGTCTTTTTAAATCTAGCCTTCGATTCTTCGATATTCTTCTCCAATATCGCCTTGACCGTTTTCATTGTGTATTCTTCATATCACCAGATATTTCTGGCTGCTAGGTTCATGCTTCATCCTTCCTTCATGTTGCTCTGAAACAATTGAAAAGAAATATATTAATATGCGAATATGTGACCGAAGTTTCTTCTTCTGTTTATGGGACTTATTACCATTGGTATGCCCTGAGATTATTATAAATTGCCAGATACTGCCTCGCGTTGTGACAAGCGTTTGGCGTATGTTTTCAGAACTGCGTCCAAGGGATTGTCAGTGGTTCGAAGAAAAGTCACGTTTTGTACTGCATTTGAAATAGTGCCATTTTGAAGTGTCACATATCTACATATTTAGATTTTTATAATATAAGGGTGTATCATTTCAAATTCTTCTGAATTTGCAGAGTTTTTGTTCAAATATTGTTTAATCATTGTATGAGGTATATCATTATAATTATGTTGTCTAGACCATATAAATACACAGTGTGTACAGATTGTTTGGCACGATTGGTTCCCACGCAAGCTGTGAGAGTTGTTAGCATCTGAGAGGAATGGCCGGTTTCTTGCGATGCTACTGGCCGTCGATTTCACTACATATACATTATTGGAATCTTGTGAGTTCGCACGTTGTTACTATAAAGCTGTTAGGAAGTATAGCTCTGTGTTCACATCGAGTAGCAAGTCAACATTTTTTTTATTCCGCGTGCTTCCAATTGGTAGTTGCTAGCATATCTAAAGTTTTAGCATTCGTTTCAAATGGTGCAATAACTTCTATATTATTGGTGTCATTTTGATGTGCATATTAATGTCATAAATAAGAAACTTTTATGTGTCCGTAGAAAGATATAATACCTACCTTATACCGATAGTCGGTTGATTTTTGAGACATGGATGTATTGTTTATAAGTAGCAGTTTCGTAAAAATTGCAATATATTTCTTAATTTCATAGAAATTAAAAGTAGGTTTTCTGGGAGAAAACTAACCTTTGAGTTAAGGTCGCACCAGCTATGTTACAAAAATAGCTTGGTCAATCACATTGACGCTACTAAAAATGCTTTTAATTCTTTAACAGTCAATATTGACTTTCGAACTACTAAATCAACAATACGCAACTCATTTAGCACCTACAAGACAAACAATACATCATCAATCCATATAATTTGCGCGCGCATTTCACCCACAACATCGGAGCGCAGCATCCGACCAGAGAAAACTACTTTCTCTGAGCAATGACTTGTTTAGCGAGATATTATCTAACGCTTGCGTCAGATGCAGATGGTGACACCTTTTGATTTCAACGTTGTTATTAATTATTACAGTTCTTTCGGTCTGATTGGAATTTAAGAAAAAAAAATTGTCTATGGTTCCGAATGAGTGATTGTCGTTCGTCCAGTTTTGAAAGGGTCGCTTTTATTAGTAGTAGGTTTTTCATTATTAGTATCTTAATTTATTTTGATAGACTACCCATAAAAAAGGAGACGTTGCAAAACTATACGATACCTTTACAGGGTTCATCATTATAAACAACTTTTGCTTTGAGATCAACCCTGAATAATCAAAAAAAAATATCTGCTATTTCACACATTTTCAAAGCCAAAGTCAAAACGTTTATTTCAATTAGGCCATTCAACGGCACTTTTGAACGTCATCATTTACATTTAAAATAATATAAAGTGACTCTACTGTCCGTTCGCAAGGGTAGATTCTTATGGAGAAGAACGGACAAGAAACTCCATATCATCATCATTCATTGGGTGACTATTGCATTTTGTATGAAACAGCTGCGGCCCTACCATGACGTGTTTATAAAGGCCTATTCAAACCTAAGCGGTACTCGCTGCCGCTTTTGGTATAGGTACATACCGCGCGGGTTTCGCTCAGGTATTTAGTATCAAGTTCCGCGGCTAGAGCGGAAAAGCTGGTGCCATAGTACCGCATAGGTATTGTTTCGCTTACTGGGCGAAAAAGGTCTGAATAGGCCTTAATGATGAGTACTTTAACCCCCTGAAAGGTTGTTGGTGTTTTACAGATAACCCTGTATATATAATTTTAAAGGTCCTATAAGGTGAATAGGTTACGCGATTCTACAGCAGTTTTATTAATATTGTAATCAGTATATTTCCGGAATATCTAATATTATCTTCTGTTTGTTTTGTAAGTTTTACAATATCCTTCCCTTTAATATCTGACAAACTTATAGCGAACTTATAAAAGATCATTTTATGGATGAGGTAAAGGCCGACCAAATTAATATAAATCAAATATTTAATTATATGATTTATTCTTTGAACGACCTTTGGTCATAATAAAAAGATTTTAAATGAGAAATGATTTTTTTTCATGTCTCGTAGAATTAAAACATTATTAAACATTTGTAGCACTATTTCCATTTTAATGTTTTCAAATGAATATTTAAAGACTGAATATGTTCTACCCTTTATGCCTACAAATCAATGCATATTATTCGTATTTTCTATTTGTAGAGCCTTATGAAGGTTTAAAAAATAGGGTGGGATGTTTCCATTAAATTAGACCATGGTTTCGCGCGCACAGGACCGGTTGTTGTGGCGACAGAGGCCTATGTCCAGCAGTCTTTCGGCTAAGATGATGATGATGATTAGGTACGCTATCAAATGAAAATCCTTATATCAATATTGCATGACACTGATGGCACTCGTGCATGAAGCTTATTGCTATATCATGAGCCCTCCATTCATATTACTTCATTTAAGTAAATAGCACCTCGATGTAGTTTCTGACAGTTGCGTCATGACATAACGAGGTGTGATCATAGATACTCGTAGTTTTGGTAACGAGGTGCGATCACAATATTATGTATACTGGCACTTTTGGTAGTGTGGTCGTATCAATATTTGCAGTTGATTGGGTGTACAATGTAAAACTCGTGTGAAGGTAAATGCTGTAATATTGAGCCTTTGAGTGTATGGGCTTTGGATTTTGAAATAGGTATCTATCTAGGCTCAATGGAAGTAGGTAATGGTAGGTAGATAATGGTACCTAGTAAATTCTGTTTAAAAATCAACTTGCACTGATAAAAAGAAGAAGGATACAATGATACAATGTTTTGTACATATTCTTATTTATAAAAATTACTATCACTCAAATGACTAGATTCCTGGCAAGGTAAAACAAGAAGAATTTTATTTGTGAGACATAAAAAAAAAAAAAAAATGAGACTGAAAATGTTAACTGTAACGTGTTATATTAAAGCAAATCATAGTACCTACATTAAACCCCCACAAAGAATATAAAATTACTATATTAATTTTAATAATGCTGAAGTAATCATAAATTATGATAAGTAGATGAAAACTAATTATGACTCAAGAAAAGTCTAATTACAAGTTTATGCAAATTAAAATTACCACGGTAAAAGAAAGATTGTTAATGTTGCCACAATTTTTTGTTTCCGCTTCCGTTTCTCACTATACCCGGTAATTTTGCAAATTAACCGGCAACATTCGCTTATTAACTGGTTTACATTCTCGTTACATTAACCAATGAGGTAATGACTTATGTAATGTTCGTGTTGCTCCGAATAGGCTGAACAGGACCTTTTGTTAAATTCCTTTGCCTAATTGAAATGTTAATTTGAGTGGGCTTAGTCTATGGATTTCCTTACGGAGTTTCTAAGAAGGTTGCATGCATGGAAATAGTATGTTCTGTAGTACGTTGAATATGTATGGTCATAGTAACATATTTGTGTAATGAAACCATTTCCTGTACTTTACAAAATATTTACTGTACTAGACATAAATGGAGACGAATTAACTTGAATAAATATTGTTAAGTTACATTTGTGATAGCAAAATGCGTGTGAAGTTTTTACCCTGTTGATTTCTCCGATTATGCATTAGTATTTCGCAACTTTGTAGTTGTCATCCGGATTTCTTTATGACTTTTGCATCACATTTAAGATGTGGATTGCTGCACATTTACCTACTGTAATCCATACCTTTCAAATATTCAATATCGTCTAGGCTTAAAACCACATGATTCTACACCTATGTATAGGTATGTAAGATGATGTGAGCAAAGGTACAACCGCAATCTTATTCCTTTTAAGGCACGATTGAAGTGATTCTAAAACCTATCCGCGCTGTACCTTATACAAACCATCATTGCGCATGTCACATTCCTCTACAAATTGGCGTAACAGGAAGACGTAAGCTACTCAATTACTTAACATCTAATTGAATAGAAAGCTCATCATTCAGGTTTGCCGCTATTTTTTGTCGTGTTGCGACAGACGTTATGCAAATCCCATTCATGGTCAAACAGCGCGTAAAACGCCACGCCTGTGTGTGAATAGCCGGCCTTACGTTATGGCTGTAGTAAGTCTGTAAATAAGTTATGGAAGGAAAGAGAAAAGGAAATTAATCTGTCATAGATGCGAAATAAATGAAAAAGGCCAGGCATATCTACGTTTTACATGACATCCCACATTCTAATATTTTCCAAACCACAAACACATAGTTGGAAAAATGTTAGGCAGAAGAGGACCTCATTAAAATAAACATTGCGCATAAATTCTCTATTTGGAATTATTAATAACTTGCAGAATTCGTTTTTAATATCTCTTAAAAATCTAAGCTTGAAAATCCCATTCATACACTTCGAGAATGTCACAGAGCTATATCAGGGCTCGTTGCACATCGTCAGCTGGTCGGATATGGTCAGTGACACGGTTGGGCAACGTAATGCATGTAAGTGGACTCTCAGTTCCGTCACAGATGCTGGACTGAGTCATGGCTCCGTAAGTCAGTAACGGAATTGCCTATGGATATTATTCGATTAATAGTTTATTAAGAAGGAACTTGTTTAAAGCAGTGCTTTGAACTCTCTCAGTGTATTTGTTATTTGTCTCCAGAAAATTTTTCAGAGACAGCTTTTAATAAACAAACTAATGTACCCGAAGTTATAAAAAAAATACACTATGAACCTAAAACAGCTCTCAGTATCTAAGGTCCCAATCCAAAAACAACTCGAGTCTTTGGTCTCGGCAACCAAAAATTAAAAAAAAAGAATAGTGCGACCATAGAGAAGTGATGCCAAAGGACAAAACCCATACAGGCCACATCGAAAGGAACGTAATCTATCGAAGTACCCACACTTCTGGTAGTAAGTATATGGCCGTTATGCTAATGTACGGACTACATAACTAAGCGACCAAGGCCCACGCATGGCATCCGAACAATGCTAGCCACCATGACGAATGAGTTACCTCGGAATTGATTCTCGATAAATCGGTTAGAGATAATTTATAGGTATTAATTGAGGCGTGATTTGCGGTCGATGCGAAAAAGTGTCATAGAGTTTATTATTACACATTATTTATGTTGTACAGTAGTGGGACATAGGCGGACATCATTCAACAAGGCAATATCTGCCACTGACGTACACTAAATAAAACATGGGGCTCTAGAAAAAACTAGTGTAATTCTATCAGCAAATGAATTTTCATGTGATTTTCATGCATTTTTTACTTTTTTAAAATCGCTTCTGCTGACAGAATCACCCTGACATATTACAGTAGATACTCGAAATTATCAACAAAATCATCAAAGTTTCACGAAATATTTTGACGATGATTTTCTAACGTGTTAAATAAATACACCACTAATCGATTCAAATACCTATCGAATACGAGATCTCATTTAGAAATATGTACTGCGTAGTTTCGCAACGACTTACATAAAAACCTTTTTTCATTAAAATGGGAATGAACATTCAACATGAACGTTTTTTACCATGGCCGATTGGCAATCTGTGTGTTATGTCTTGTGTTTTTCGTCTTTATCTGGACTGTGATCTATTTTATAGTGAGCCAACTCAAAAAAGATTACTTTTTCGAATTTAATTGGAAACTGGTTTGTTTAATTTAATATAAAAATTAAATAATTAAAGCAGTTTTTATGCGTGATAGATAGGTACTGAAATATATATTTTGGATAAGGGTTTCTGGTTTTGTATTGTTATTTAAGATGTTTTGAGGCTCATATATACAACGAATATTGACTGCAATTTCAATACAACGCCTATCAAACCATAATTTACAAACTGAGAATTAAGGATGAGCAAATTAATTATTATAAATTGATCTGTCTACGGGGCGTGTAAAAGGTTTCGTAAGCCGCAAGCAGCAATAAAACATTACTTGTTAACTTCAGAATACCATAGAGTAAATGTTGCGACAAAACTTCACATTATTACAGTTAGCTGTCACAATCTGCGCGGGAAAATGAGAAACTGTCATGGGTGTCATGGCTACTGTGTGCAATCGCAATCATGATACATAAAAATGTCTACGTATTATTTAACTCGGCTAATCTACCACTTGTAGGTAAAAATAGCTTGACAGTTGACGCCTACCCCGTTAAACATAGAATAAGGTCAGGAAGATGAACATATAAAAAAATAGATTCTGTAATACAGCTTTCTAAATTCCAATAAATTGACAAAACATTTACCTATTGCAAATAAATGAGCAAAGCCAAGCATGTAGAAAACCTCTTCACTATTGATTCATATTTTTTTTAAACGGTTGTCACTTCAAACAATTTTTGTCGGACAAGCGTTAACTTCAATTACCAATTTACAACAGTTAGTTAATTGTTTTACCAAATAAGTACAAGCCATTACTGACCCACTGAATAGTAGGTATCTACCTACTAAACACCATTACGATTACAACAGACAGAAGGACGCATGTTTTACCATATTTATAAGTACTTAAGTGGTTAAAAAAACCGTCGGTTTCATGGCCGACCGTTCCATCACGTGCAAGCAAATATTTTTAGACTTTTGCGCAATTTTTGATGCATAGACAGCATAGACTAACTTGGAATTTGAAGATGGATGAGTTGTTTAAAATTAAAACATTAGTGGTCACTTTTAAATCGAGCTCTGGTCGTGAGCTGCGCTTTGAAATACTTCCTGGTTTAGGAAAAAAGGTAATCTTAACGAATAACTGTGTTTATTACTATTTCATAATTAATTTTGAACAGGTTAAAGATCTGCTTACAAAGAAAGGAAACGTCTCAGCAAAAAAAGCCTGCTAGATAGAAACAAACAAACTGTAGGTATGTTAGTCGTCTGAATTGTAAAGCAAAAACAACGTAGGCAATACGAAATCCTTCAGGAAAATATCTGCTCTGTGCGATAAGACCGCCCATTATTATTAGTCCTGTATACTAGCTAGAATATATAAATAAATAAACATAAAAAACCGCCACATAACAACATCCTTCAAACGACTAACCTTCTCAGAAAAACGCACAACATTCGACAAGCAATTTAAAAACACATTTTTCTTCATAAAATCCCAACAATTCCATAGACAATTCAAAGCTGCCAGTTACCAGGAAAAACAAAGGTTTCACTTAACATTCCTGCCCCGTATATCGTAAAGCAAGAACATTGCTATTCAGCACTCAAAATGACCTTTAACTCGATTCACAAGTCGTTCTGATCGCGATGAGCATACATTCATGAGGGTAGCGTAGAGCTTGTGTTTACATGTGCTATACATGTGGAATGTAGCTATGCATTCTAAGGCGTCACGTCATAAGACAATCGATTCGCCAACGTTGGTGTTTTAGCGCCCTGTGAGAGTTTTGGTATGCATATAGAGCGATGGATATTGGCAATCATAGAGCGTGGGACCGTGACACATATTTAGCTTAATGCTCAGACTTTGATGGATGGAGAGGGAGAGGGAGGCCAAAGAAAAGGAAGGCTAAGGAATCACTTGTAAGAAAAGGCAATGATAGCGTGATGCAGATAGCAGGGAAGAATGGAGATGAAAACGTGTTGGGCGATCCCAAGTTACTTGGAACAAAGTCAGGAAAGCGATGATGGTACTAAACTGTACCAAAGTTTTTGATCATGGTCTGAAACTGGGATAACCAGTTACGTTTCATAACATTGTCGCATGTGATACTGATTGATATTCTTCTTCAATTGCCTTTTATAACTAGGAAGTTTTCCCAAGAAACCCAACCCGCACTGTGTCCTACTTCGAGGTACAATGAACACGTTTCATTGGCTAAGTAAGGTGGACCCACATTACGTAACAAACACAAACCTATTATGATAAACAAATTAGACAAGCGTTATGAAACTGGAAGTAAATAAAATCTGCATTCTCATGATATCACTAGCTTTTGCCCGCAGCTTCGTTTTTCGGGAAACCCTCATAGTATTTTATTATTTTTAAGAAAACTTAGGCTAAGCGCGCACTACGAAAATAAATCGTTGCGAAAAAAAATCGTCAATCTGTAAACAACAGAAATGTACTACAATCCGCGCACTGCGAAAATAAATCGCTTGCGATTTAAAATAGCAGATGCGAAATCGAGCATATATTTTGTACCCTATGAAGTGGTACTAGCTTCGCACATTGTGGAAAAAATCGCAAGCGCAGCGTACGTAAAAAAATCCTTTAGAATGTCTTACTGCTGTCAAAGGATGGACCCAGTAACGTTTAGTTATCTGTGTTAGGCACAGTGACTGCCTTGGCCCTGCTTTTGGCTCTGCTATTTCGCAGGCGATAATAAATCGTAGTGCGCGTAGGAATTATTGTCGTTTGCAATTTTATTTCGCACTTTAAAAGTCGCAACGATTTATTTTCGTAGTGAAAAAAAAAAGAAAGAAAGAAAAAGCGTTTATTCCGCCAGAAAAGACGCACAAAAATAACTTAAAATAATTAAAACAAAGTTAGCTACAAAACCCGTATCACTGCGGCGCGCATACCCTTACAGGCAATACATTCGAGTAGCTAGTAGTACATAATGCTCCCCTACACTCTTCGAGGAACCTATATACCTTTCAGATTTCTATGGCCAGTAGTTTCGGCTGTGCGTGGTCTGTCAGTCACTCATCACTTCATCAGTAACGCAAGTTTTATATATTTTGATGATAAATACAAAACAGCAGACCATAGTATTCTTTCGAAAAACCTGTTTTAAGTCTTAGGCCCATGTTCCAAGTCCGTTTGATAAAATTTGCAACTACTCAGCCGCATCGATTAAAGTTACCTACTAAATGACAAGCTTTAGTCTTTTTTGATGATTTAAGATGTAGTCAAGATGTAGGTAGGACGACATGTCTTGAACCATAGACTCATAGTAGAACAATTCAATAGGCGGATTGGTCAAAATTGGCCCAAAATAATGAAATAGTTCAATGCTGGTCTGACAGATAAAACCAAAAACGGAGCTATTCGTAAAATGTATCACTATAGCAGCCTTTTGTCCCGTTAGCTTCCACCTCTAATAGCCGCCATCTTTAAATCCAAAATATACCTATCTATATAATTATTATTTTCATTATTTCATCACAGAAAATGCCAGATCCCTTAACAAAAGCCTAGTTCGCCATGATTCACGCAATCTTCTCACCATTTTTGGCTCCGCAAGGGCGACCAGAGGTTTATAGATTTAATTGAAACAACACGGCATTATATCGCGTCATGAGACCAATCAAGTTGTAATCAAAATGGTTTCCGTGTTTCTTTTTTGTAGCACGGTATTGTTGTTGATACAGCCTTAATTTTTTGGACTGATGATTAAAATCTGGTTTTAATTTATTTTTCCTATATCATTAAGTTGTTATTTTTGAGTGGTTTTTCATATCTGGCTATGCTGTGAAAATTATGATGGAAATTGATGATTAAATAACTGTCAATATCAAAGTATTTGCGCTCGTTTCCATTTATGGTAATTAAAAAGATAATAAAGTTTGTCGTCTAAATATTTCTCCTTCAAAAAATACAAAACATGGTACAGCTGTATTCGGGTGACTTATGACATAGATTAATGATCGTTCGTAACTCAGTGAACGTGTAGGATGACTAGTAGGTACGAACTTACAGTTCGCGTCAAATAACTGTGCCCCTCTGAAGTTAGCCATTTGCAAAGATCGCGCAGGTGCAGTCACGTAAACGGGAGCAAGCGGGACGCAAGCATGCATCGAACGTAAACGTAAGACTGAGACATAAAATCGCGCCGCCATAATCCCCGCCCCGCGCATGCGCAGTTGCAGTTTGTTCGTAATTTTGACTACTACGCAGCCACTCGTAGCCAACTTCAGAGGGGCACAGTTATTTGACGCGAACTGTATTGTTCGTTGTTTAATATTCATTGGTTTGGCAGTGCTCAAAACAATGTGGGTTAAAATATAATTATTATCTTCCTTTTAAGACTCGTGCAGTTCTTTACTAGGCCGCTAGGATCATAAAGTTCTCTGCCAAGAATAAAATAACACTTCAACTTGATCTACACTGTGTCTACGTTTCTTATCCCACTCTTTTGTCGCAGGTCTGCTGGAAGGAATTTTCTTTTGAAATAAGCAGTACCTTTGTGCTCTTTTCTCTGTGTACATTTTTTTAAAGTAACTTGTGTGTACATAAATAAATTATCATTATTCAGTGCTAACTTCTGCCAGTGGCGTCGCCTACGTGAAAGTCGAAAATAAAATTATCCCAATGTGAACATATTTCTGAGATAAAAAGAATCAGATATAGATAGACATAGATAACGAAACCAAGCGTGCCATTTTTCGACTACCTACTATGACGTGACACGCAAGCACTATTAAGTGATGGGAAAATCAAATCGATTCAAAGACGCCGCCGCGTGTGGCAGCTAACTGACGACTGACGACTAGCGTACACCGATGCAGACTGAGCGCGAAAGTGTCGGCTTACGATTTTTGTACGTAAGCTGGGCAACGAATCGGGCACGCGAAGTAGTTGCTCTTGCGTGATCTATGTCTTATACATATGTGAAAAGAATTCTATACCAAGACCATAGTCTAACCGAGTGCCGAATTTTTTTTTCAAATCCGTTCAGCCGTTAAGGCGTGAAAAGGCAGGCACTTCAGACAGACAGTTACTTTCTAATTAATAATAATATAAAAATTGAAGTATGGGTTACAGATTCTGTAAAGTTTTCCCTATAACCATGCATGGTATGACAGCCTAGTAATGATTACAGGATCCAGGTCTATCTTTAACAAAGGAGCTTAGAGGACCCAGCTGCCCAGGGGGTCGAGTCTGCTATTGCAATCGTGTCTCAATGACCGGTCAATGATCGATTTTTGATGAATTACGTCAAACTTATGACACATTTCCCATACAAAAACGGTCAAAGTTGTCAAATATTCGATCAATGACCGGTCATTGAGACACGATTGCAATAGCAGACTCGAGCCCCAGTACGAATGTGATTGACGTATATTAACGTAACGTAAAGTAGTCCCTCTGTTGTTTAAAATCTGCGCGTTAAACTGGCTTATTAGGTAGTTTAACATTATCGTTGAATTCTCTGGGACTACTAAATATGGTGATTACGAAGTATAATGGGTAATTTGAATGATAATGGGAATGAATATTATTTTATTATAATTGAAATATAGGTATGTATGTCAGTAGGAATTTGACGATCGCCAGTAAACAGTATGGTAGTTATCATAACCTGCTTACCGTTGAGTAGGTACGAATACTAACGAGGAACCAGTTATTGTTAAGATAACTAAATGCTAAATAGCCTATGTAGGTACCCTACCTACTTTATTGACATTTGTAAAAAAACAATTATAATTTTAAAATGTAGAATAACCCGCCTTAACAAGGTATTTCAAAGAGAACATCAAAACCTCTATAAACATGGAATTTAGGTATACAATGAATTGAAATCCACTTCTATTTTTGAAGTCGATTTAAAGTGACAGTTTCGCCAATTTACTTAGGTCTGTATCTAAACTTTGTTCAACAAAAGAGGTCTTATACCTATGGAAAATTCTCTTCAAACGAAGTATTTTTTAACGCAATCGTCCAAAATCATAGAGCAATCTTTACTTTTCTTCTTTTACCTCACCACAATCAAATACGGAAATACAAACAAACTCAACCCGAATTGCGCGCCAACAGAATAAAATTCTTGTTTACCTTCCAAACAGCCTACAGAGTTTAAAATTGGAATATTAAATCTTCACTCACGATAAAATATTCCAAGGGCACTATGGTCGCAATTACATAGAGTATTTTATAATCTGTGCCGAGATGATCAGTGGTTGATCACCTTGAGTGGTGTTGTAGTGTGGTTCTGTTACAAATGTTGAACATCCCACCTGTTTAAATTGTTAGTGGTCGTTAGAGCGATTGGTTTGAAGAGTTATTTGCAAGGATTGGTAATACGAAATTTTGACTACTAGTCTTTTAAGTGGCCCAGGTAAAATGTCTGATTTTGTGTAAATAATGAAAGCAACCATTTTCTAGATAGAGTGAAGAAAAACTCAATGCAGTTGAAAAAGAGTAGACGACTGTTTGATTCCAAAGTTTCGATGTTGGATATGAAAAGTTGGCTGTTATTGGGTAGTAATAAGAATAGTTGGTCAAATGACCAACCAAGGCAAACTGGTACGCCCCACCTATTGATAAATATTTTTGAGATAGCAGTTAGGTTGACTACTTATACTTATCTAGATAGTTAGATACCTCTTTTGGAGCTATCATTGAAGCGCTAACATCATCTTATAATTCGGCAAATCTTCATGAGCAGATAAAATATACATAAGTTATTAAATATTTACCTATACACAAAAGGACTTCTATAAGGAAAATTCCAACAAAATGTATAAAGTTACACATAAGTAGAACCTTAATCTTACAACAGAACCAGTTCTTCATAAAAACATCATTAAAATATTCTACATTTTTGCCTCCATTTTTTTCATATTCGCGACTTAAGTACCTTAATGGGCTTGTCACGATATAAGGTTATGAACACATTAAAGCAATCAGCGATTTTTGCGACACATTTTTTATAATGGACTGCGAAATATTCCGCATAAGAATTCATCTTTTTAAACACAGTATGTGACATGATTACCACTATTAAAATGTGTTGAAACTCATATGCAATGATTCTGAAGTAAGAAAAACTTTAGAAGTAAAAAAGTTAAATTACCTGACCGTTAATCTAGAAACCACTGTGTCGTTTGCTGATTCACGTTTTTGCTGATAGCTAGACGGTGACTTGGAAACTAAGTATTATAATAAAACTACACTCTACTTATTAGGCAAACAATTTTAGGCTACAAATAGTTTATAGGTTTTAGGAAAGTGATGATGTGGTTAACGATGGAGCACGCTTGCCTCGAAGTAACCTATTCATTCTTGACGTATAAACCCACCAGGAGGGCATTTATCCCAAAAAGAAAATCCCATATGAAAGTTCAATGTGAGAACGATTTTTCTTCACATATGAGTATTTTACACAACCAACCACGTGGTGCATTCACACTGCATTTATATTAAATGAGTCAGAATGAAAATGCTAATGAAATAAGGAGTGCCAATGACGAACAGCATTAAGACCTTACGATTAAAATTGTTGCGGCGATATGAATCAATTTGAGACAGGTATATAAACATGCTGCATCATTGTCACGCCCAAGAACGGTGGGAACAGGTACTGAGCTACTAGTTGAACCGGATAAAATAACCCATCAAAAGCTTACTATGCCTAAGTACTTTAGACAGTACAAACAAACAAACTAGGTATCTGGTGGAAGAAAGTGTTTTGTTCATCCACTTATTTATCATGTATGTATTTGCCCCACACAAGGAATGTCTCCCGCATCGTGGGTGCGTTTTCAAACATATTTTACTCACATACACAAACAGTCAGACCCGGAACAACTATCTGTAGGCCATAAAAATATTTGTTCTGTGCGGGAATCGAACCCGCGACACGCAGCGCAGCAATCAATCGCTCAACAACAGCGCCAACCGTGTCGTCGTATATATTATTACATGGACACTCTCTTGACACAGTCAGCACACAGCCTTACTCTAAATCGTCAATAATTAGAGTTCATTAAAAGATTCAACGAAGGTAATTCATATTTTAATGTACTCTTTGGGTAATTCTTTAGCTAATAATAGCTTTTTGCCGCAGTTCAAAATAAACACAAAGCAAGTGTCATATTATCCTAACTTAGATAATATTATACGCGAAAGTAAATTTGTTTGTGTGTGTGTTACGCTTTCACGCCTTCGCTGAACCGATTTTAATAGATTTTGATACAGAAATAGATGAGCGACGCGAGCAAAATCAAGTATCTTCAGAAAAGATAGAAATTCAGCAATTATTTTTGAACGGCAAACATATTTAGGTACAGGTACACACGCCATAACAGTATAAAATAATATTCTACGTATGTATTTTATCGTCCGACTTGGCAACCAATTAAAGTACCTTTGTACCTGTGTTTAGTGGGTCAGCCGAGACCTTAGGTTTAGCATATAACCTTTATTACCTGGTTGAGTAATGAGGAGTGTCCGAAACCTGTTATGTAAGAGATTTACGAGGTATCACTGAGAATTAAATAAGAGAAATTGAGGTGGACGGGTTTTTAAAGGATTGTTGGAGGAGTTTCGGGAAATCATGATACCTATATGACAACTGGGTACAATAACAAGATTTAGTATTAATATTTAACTATACACGCTATCTTCCGGATTTTTTAAATTTTAAAATAAAATTTGTACAAAAACATCAATATAGTAGGTACCTATTCCTTAAACCCTTTATAAAAATCCTCATAAAATTATTGTGATACAAAATAATTTGTTAATAACCAATCTAATCTAATCTAATCTGAGCGTAAAAATATTTCCAACATCGACGATTGCGTACAAACGTCAAAACAAAAGAACGTCAAAATATACAGTTTCGAATTTCGAACACATAATAAAACTACAATGACAGATGTTTCCGCTTCGCTCATCACAAACCTCTGGCCGTCACGCTCAGTTTGCGCGGCAACCGACCGTGTCGCACAAACAGACAAGAAAACCCTGTTGTTGTTCGAATATGTTAAATTAATAACAGATTTCACCTAATGATTAAACCATAGTGCGCTAATTGGTGATATGAATGAATTCAAAAATAATATTAATTGTTTATGATTACGAGACATGGCGCGCACTTGCGATTTCTTTTTTTTTTTGGCTGTGGAAGTTGTGGTATGCAGCCTTGTCGGTTGTGAAAAGTTTATGTAATAACTTTCTTAAATCTATCTACACTTGTAATAAAATAATAACAAGATTCTATTACGAATTGTTAGATAAAAGGTTAAACTCTCTGTTAGCCATCTAAAGTTTTCCTTTTTTTTCTTAAAACTGAGACGTAAAACAAGCTTAACATAATCAAAACAGTAGATAAATCAAAGTCACATAAATAACAGAAAAAAATACTAATTTAAAAAGACGAGATAGGAAAGAACGTAGTTTTAAAATTCTTGAGTCCATAAAGCAGAATATTATGAAGCTACGAACGTTGATTTAAAATTTAAATGAGATAGAAATTCTTTACGTAATAAGTTATTTTTTACCCAAACTAGTTTTTGACTGGTTTTCACTCACTGGGGAAAAAACTAGCAGTCAGTTGCCTAAAATTATATTCAACCAATTATTATGTTCTGCACATTTCACTTAAAACGCTAATTGGGTTTTCAGGCAGTGTTATTGAGTATTTCTACCTGGAATAGTCTGGATCTGTGGCCGATTGATGACAATAAGTACCTATACCGGTGTTTCTTTAAAAAAAATCGTTTAGTTCAGGATCCCCCATATTAAGATTACACGTTATTACGACACAGGCGTGATTTATTTTATTTTTGCATCATAACCTCAATTTCTATGTTAAGAATTTTAAGTTAAGTATTTTTTAAAAGCCTGAAAACCTGACAAACTTTGGCATGACAGTAGGGTTGCACACATTATAAATTCCAAGTACTTAGGTACCTAAGTACTTAATTCAGAAACCGGTACAAGTGTTTTTACCTATTAGTACCGTAGGTGTACATGTGGAAATCATGTTGCCCAAAAGTTGCCTATAAAAAGATGGAATTTTCCAAAGTTTTTCATTACAATATAAGCCCATAAAACCTTTATTTACAACCACTAAATCTGTCCTACGTTACGACGAAAAAACATTACATAGCAGATTAGAATTTTAAATTATGGTGATTAGGCATATTTTTAAATATCTTAGCAGATGATAGATTTCCAGTTTCAACACGTGATCTGTGAGAATAAAAAAAAACTAGTTTACGATGATCGATTCTTTTGAGCGTGTACGCCGTATGTTATTTCATACAAACTTTCAAGTCCTTATTCTTCAAAATCAATGAACCGATTTTAACGAAACTTGGTATTTCTGAAAAAGAGTTCAGGGGGAGGTATATAATGATTTATCACTTTCTATAGAAAACTTAAAATCGCTCTCTCTCCATCTATAATCTTTTTCAAAAATGTTTTCTGATAACTATTAAGACCTGGATATCTAGCGTATGCATACCAAGTTTCGTTAAAATCGGTTCATTCATTTTGAAGAATAAGGATTTGAAAGTTTGTATCAAAAGCCGTACCGCGAAAACGCTCTTAAGTATGTCGACAAACTATTAGGAGAAGCCAAATCTTTGACGAATAAAAACAATTAAATAAAGACAGTAAGTATATCGAGATAATACAGAGAGATAATTCAGGAAGAATGTTCACAACCGGATTCATTAAAAGACGGTCAGCGATAAAAATAAAAATGAATATTGTTTTTATCAGGTAATATATTTTTGTTATTCACCGATATTTAAGTATAAATACCAACTAACTAAATTAAGTGTTAGCTATGCGGTTTGTATAGGTACCTAGTTATAATTACAATCATTACAGACACATTCTAAAATAATAAAACAACACAATTTTTGCTATTATTTTGGCAATAGCGGATACAAAATTGCGAGTCATATCGCTAATGTTTCATTATTCCAAACATTAAACTCCGGATGTAAGTAATTTAATCCAAACTTGAACAGATAAATTAGGCTGTAATGTGGGTCACATTTTTTTCGATTCAGTAATTTTCGACCGCAAAGGAAACCGCATGATATCTTGAATTACAACTTCTACGAGTTGAAATAACCTCTAGACCACAATCAGACGTTACCTTCGGTGTAATTCGCGCCATTAAATTTAAACAACGCTAATTTTGCCGACCATAAACACCATGACCAATTTCGTAAATAAACAGTGTTAAAATTGCCAATTGGTTCTAGAAAAATGTATTGTCCTTATTTCATCACTCGGTTTTAATAGCTGGGTATGCCAAATTCGTAACTAATAGGTCGCTTATGCTCATTTTGTGATTGTGAAACAACATTTTTTTAAACGAAATCGATATTTGAATGAACAAATATCGATTTTTTTTATCTATGAAAAACAACAAACTGTCTTAACTATTTTATGATGGAGCTGTCGATATCCAAAGCTTTCATTGAAGTTACTATAAATAATTTATTATGGATGCCTTCACTTGTACAAATATGGCACAATTCAAAGTTCAAGCTAGACTTTGCATAATTTACACACATTGATAACTAAAAGGATATTGTGACGACCTTACAAATATAAATACAAACAAAGCTATAATAAGATAAAGTATACGTAGTAAGTCCATTTCGTAACAAACTACATTCCATTCCATTCAAGTCAAGTCCCAGATACATTTCGATACAAGAAAATTATTTTACAAATAAATAAAATAAAACTTTACTAACCGTTAATTTTTTCCACAGGCTGCAAAGCGCAATTTCCTTCGCCGCACAAAAGCAACCGCGCCACCAGACACAACGGAGACGGACTCCGCCACAGATAAAATAGAAACCACCACAAACAAGTTCACTAGACGCGGTAACTCCAAATTCAAGTCGCGAAAAGAGGCTGAACTCGAGAAAAAAGGTGTGACTGCGAAAAACGAGGTTGAAAATGCTTCGCGTCGGCCATCTTTCAACGGCGGCGCGCGGCGTAGTGAGCGCCCGACCCGCAAGTTTGTTCGCGTGTGGCCTGGGGGGGCAAACGGTGAGTCCGGTTTAGCTCTAAGCTATTTGTGTTTATTTTCTGTAGATTCTATCACAGTTTCCATGGAAAGCCGAAGGGAAATTTGCGGTGAAGCTGGTTGTAGTTTACCTACAGAGCGTGATTTGACATTGCGAATACTTTCTAAAACTTTGTAAAGTTAATGATTAGGTCTTCATTAACTGACCGAACTTTTAAAAATATTTCAGAGCCTGTGTTGTCCATTTTTACAGATTTTTAGCTTTATTTTTTAAGTTGCATAGTCAAAAATTCCTTTTCTTTTCTGTATGCCAGACTTGCCCACTTATTCTTTTATGCAAGCAAAAATTAGGTACGTAAGTTTCATGACCATGCTAACACAATCGAAACTTTTCCACCGGGGCCCTTACTCATAGCTCCTAGAGTGGAAATCGAAGGTCGCCGCGACTGACTATCGTCACGACTCCATGGTGTAATGCTAATGATAGCTGTAAGTGCTAACTATAGACTTTAGAAGGGAAGACGTGGTTTATACCGATGTAGGAAGGATGATGAAAAATACTGAGCTGTGTATGGGACCCAGCCAACAAGTCGGATTTTATTTTATTTTACTGGGATCGTGGGTAAATTATAACAGCCGCACGGACCAATCTTCAAGATTAAGCAACGCTTGCCGAGGTTGATCTGTGGATGGGTGACCATATTAACATACCGAGACTCCCCGTCCCTCGGAAAGCACGTTAAGCAGTTGGTCCCGGCTGTCATTATTGTAGATCTTTGGCAGTCGTTACGGATTGTCAGAAGCCAGAAAATCTGACACCAGTCTTGCCAAAAAGTACCGTATTACGGAAAAGGCTAGGCAGATGATGATGACTGGGATCATGGGACCTATAAAGTCACGATTAACTTTGTGATTGGTTATGAGAAAAGTATGACAGAAATTATTTACCGCTTATGGTCAGTGAGCCACCAACCACTTCAGAGGGCCAATTCTACTCATACTATCATAAAAGCCTCAATTTCCATACCTACATTTTTGACAGATTGCGACAGAGATGCGATGCAAACGTTGCCTAAAAATATGTAGAATTAGGCACTCTGATATTTTTAAAGAAAATATTTGTGAAGGAAAGAACTATGGCTATACCTATATCAATAACACTGTAAAGGTCGAGGTTAAGATTATCAAGAATCAAAACTTTAATAAAAAAAAACGGAAAAAAAATCACGTGTGTTGTATGGGAGTATTTCATTCTGTTTTTAGTTGTTGTTATAGCGGCAATAAACATACATCATCTGTGAAAATTTCACTGTCTAGGTATCACGGTTCATGAGATACAGCTTGGTGGCAGACAGACAGACGGACAGCGGAGTCTTAGTAATAGGTTCCCGTTTTTACCCTTTGGGTACGGAACCCTAAAAACAGAAGCTCTGTGTAAGAAATGCCTGCTTTTAATATAATGCAGAGTAGCTATAGATATATGTAACTACAGTTTTGGGGGTCATTATGTACCTACCTACCTTAGAAGTGGGTGGCAATACTTTAGGCCTATCATCATAATTGTATGTACCTACTTATGCATTGTGTGTAAATAACGCCCACTATCAGCAGTAACAATAAGGCGTCTGATTTGTTAGGTGTTACCAACAATTGACATTCACATCACTCTAAGCTTAGCCGAGTTTGATCAATCCGAACACATACGTTTTGTTTTGGAAACCTTCACCACTGATTAAACCTGCATCTAGGTACAATGCGGATTTTGTTCGAAAGAGTTACCGCGGCGCTGGAACGCAAAGGGCACTAGGAGGAGCACGGTTGGGTTTTATTCAGTAAAACTCTGACACTCCCTCCCGTTCCACACAGAACGGAAGGGGTCATTTGATTATTTCCCATAAAAAAGGTACTCCAACAAGGGAAAGCTGCACTTTTTCTATATTTCCTCACGATAACAGTTCCCCAAATAAAAAAAGTTTTATTATAATTATTTATCTACATCAGGATAAGATTTCAAATATAGTCAACTATCGCAAAAAAGATTTCCCTACAGCAAAACCCAAAACTTCAAACAACAAAAAAATGCACCAAAAAGCGAAGGAATAGTAACTATTTACCTGCAAAGTTCCGTATATGTATGAACTAAGAGGTGCTTTAGTCACCGGTATCCGGTCTATCACCTTTGACCAGCATTACATAAACAAGCACTTACAGCCGCTTTCTATAACATATCTCAATCCCAATCTTGATCCCGATCCTTGTCTGTAACCAATCAACGGCCGAGTTTGTGTCCTTCACCACAAAATCCTCACCTTTGATTGGTTACAGACAAGGATCGGGATCAAGATTGGGATTGAGATATATTATAGAAAGCGGCCGATAGAGCACGACCCTAACTGTATAGCATGAGAAATCGTTCACTCTCACTTATGTCAATACATGAAAGTCATGATCCATTCAGTTGACTTGGGTGCTTTATTGAAGTTCAATATCATTGTCTAACGACCCCAAGTGACATCGCATAAGGGCAAGAGTTATGATTATCGTTTTCTAGGAAGTATGTACGCCTATTACATACACACAAAACCTATATATACTGTCCCTATTTCCCTACTATAATATTATAAATGCGAAATTAACTCTGTCTGTCTGTCTGTCTGTTACGTTTTCATGCTAAAACGGATGAACGGATCGTCATGAAATTTGGCAGATATATAGCCTGGGATATGGAGAAGGACATAGGCTATTTTTTTCCGCAATATCCGACATCCACGTGGGCGAAGCCGCTGGTAAAAGCTAGTATATACTTTAAAATAAGCTATCTCGCGCATAATCTCTGGAAGTACCAGAGGCTCTAGACAATGAGCCATCAAGCCTCCATTCAATTAGCGAATGCGACTGTTGAAATGCAATTTTGGGATGGAGCAAAATGTAGGCATTTGATAACGTGACATTTCGATAACATATGTCAATCCCATATATTTTTGACGTATTGACAATCGCCTTTGCCACGTTACCGTTGATAGAATCTCACTTGTCTCGAGCCCCAATTGGATTTGGAATAATATTTTTGTATATGATAGCCACATTCATGAGGAAGGCACATATATACGGGAACAGGACATATCTTCGGGAACGGTAAAAAACGAGATATGCGCGTACGAAGTTGCAGGTATTCTGTAATATTATACTTTTGCTCGTCCAACGACATAATAATTTACATTTTCAGTAACCTTTCTCTTAACGTTTCGATGGCAAATACTTGTATAGCTTACATTATTTCTCAATAGATTGCTCCCAAAAAGTATTATTTTCATGAGAGTTTTCGTTACTATTCTGCGCCTTTCAAGTAAAATTGGTCCTTTTTCCAAAATCATCATTTGTTTTTTTTTGCAATTCGTTCATTATAATATAGAAATAGAGCCGACTGTAACTGGTAATTCACAAGTTCATGACCTCTCGATCGCCATCTTACGCTTTCTAGAAAACTCACTTTAGAACAAGTTACTCACCTGTTTCAATCATAATTTAAAAGCAAATATATTTTAGACAAAAAACTTGATAGCAAATCTAGAAAATATTAATCGAACATTAGCCTTGAAACTTAATTCGTAGTGACATCGGAAAAATATGACCAAAAATATTTGTTTACGAATAAATTCATGACATCATCGACCTCGAAATAAAACGACGAATACAAATAAAAGAAATAAATTACAAAATAAAAGAATCAAAAAGATATTTAAAATGAGGATAGGGTCGACCCCAACTTGGACTTAATACCTTCAACGGAAATCTGTAGGCGTGAAATAAGCGTGAAATGTAATCTTTTACACCTCTTTCCACGGTCACACAAACAATCAAGAGATGTTGCTAAATCAGTAAAAATACAGTCAAATTACGAAAAACATGTAGGTACTACATTCTCCCTTTTTTTTTGTTTGTAAGTTTTCCAAGCAAAATTAAATAAAAAGCCCTAAAAATAACAACTAAGGCCTAGTCAGTAAGGCCCTCTACTCGATTCAGTCGAAAAAAACTCGATTATTGTCAGTAATCAAGTTATAACAACTGTCAATTTTATTATTTCATAGAGTCGAGTTTAAGCTGTCTTAAAATCCGCCATCAGCAAGCCATCAAACCAAGAAAAATCTATCAACTTTACAACCAGCCAGCATTAACAAAGCACAGCAAAGCAGTCCATTCAGCCAGTACTAAGAACTAAAATAAAATAAAAACAAGTCCCCAGCCTAGAGCTGCGACCTAGACATTCCGGGGACGTTGTCCTCAGTGGCCAGTGCCACACAGACCTCCGCGGAGGTCGGTCGCCTTTACAGATGTCAAATAATGCGAAAATTATCTCCGAACTATGTAAAATAGATCGCGGTGATGTCATGGCTTGTGGAGATTTCGCTACTTTGCATATTTATTGGCTGGAATGTCGGAATGGGTCTAAAGTTAGGTTTTGTAATAGCCTGCCCACGCAAATGAGCTGCTAAATTGTTTTGTTTTTCTCGTAGGTAGTTGTACGGTACGGCTGAATGCAAATACAAGTAATTTTTAGGTGCTTAAAGGACCGAGTAAGGTCACATACTGTTTGTGTGGTTACATACAAAGTCTGTCTGAGTATGTACCCAAACTAATAAGTACACTAGATTTTCCGGCAATTTACAAACGTAGCGCCATATACCTATGATCTATAAGAATCTAAAAGGTTTTAGGGGCTTCTCAGCCCCTTAAGCATATTACCCTTCGATGTAGGTAAGTACTTATTCTTACACTTGATAAAAATCGTGCAATTTTCTCGTTACCCTCTCCGACTAATAGTTGTTCCTACTCCGTTCACATCACAAACAAAAATATAGTAGGACTAGCACTTCGCCCGCGACTTCGTCCGCGCGGATTTAGTAGGTACTCCACAAACTTCAACGCCCCCTATACTCCCTTATAAAGGTTAGTTTTGGAAAATTAAGCACAACGATTTTCATTAATTTACATTTATTACTTAGCCATTTCTACTTATTCTATGGTCTCAGGTTCAGCGCAACTGTTCACCCCGTTCACCCCGTCAGGAATTGATTATGCAAAAATTGTTAGGTACATCTGTTTCAATAATCCCATTTTTAGTTTGTTCATAGCATCCCGACGTAAATTAAAGCAAGCAATAATGTCCTCCCCTAAAAACTTAATCACCCCTGCTTCACCCCTTACTATGTAGGTATGTAGTTTATTTGCGAAAAATCCAAACATTTGTTATTCTTATTGTTTTAACGAAATCATTTTCAACTTCATCAGACCAAGCATTGTTATGATTCTTCCCAGTTCGCTCAAGCCGTGACATTTTTCTTACTCCGAGCATGTTTATTACCGTCGTAACTTTTGAACGAAAGGTCCGATTTGAATAATTTTAAATGTAATTTCAACCTTAATTTTAAAACCATTTAAATGGATAAGGATTGATATCATGATACCGAAATCACCATTTTTTCAAATCACCAAGGATTTGCTTGAATAATTTGAACAAAAAGCAGTCATGGTGACTTAACCATAATAGTTAGACATATGCTATCGCGGACTTTTTTGTAGATATTGATGACTTCTATAAAACTGTAGTACATCACTTTGCTCTATTGTCAATAGATTCCGCAGCGTACGCGATATAAGGATTTTTTCTCACACCTTGGGTTACATTATCGAAGTTTTCATACGGATCCCTAACTTTTTTGAAAATATTCTATGGCCTATGTCCATCATCAATAATGTACAATTCTACTGGTGAAAGAATTTTTCAAATCGGTCCAGTAGTTTCGGAGCCTATTCATTTCAAACAAACAAACAAATCTTTCCTCTTTATAATATTAGTATAGATAAATCAGATAAACAGTTAATAAATATTCAAATTGGTTTAATAGTTCAGTGTGAAACAGTAACTGGAACACCGGTAGCGGTGCGTAGCTAAATAACGTTACAAGTCCAAGATCACGCAATGTTGTGAGGAAAACTCCGAGTCTTGGCTGTAAGAAGAAAATTCCTAGTAAAATTGTATGGCTGTTAATATTGAACGGGGTTTCGCAGTCAATCACAGGAGAATTCATAGTTTTATTTTGTAACTGTGCCCCTCTGAAGTTGGCTACGAGTGGCTGCGTAGTAGCCAAAATTACGAACAAACTGCAACTACGCATGCGCGGGGCGGGAATTATGGCGGCGCGATTTTATGTCTCAGTCGCTCGTTTACGTTCGATGCATGCTTGCGTCCCGCTTGCTACCGTCTACGTGACTGCACCTGCGCGATCTTTGCAAATGGCTAACTTCAGAGGGGCACAGTTATTTGACGCGAACTGTAATTCGGCTCATCCGGATTCACATTGAATGCAAAACTTATAGGTCAATAAAATGTACTTTTCTTTACAGAAGATACTTAGCGCTGCTGGTTTAGTTTTCGTTAGTGTTTTTTTTTTAATCGATTCAGTAATTCCATAGATTCAATCTACCTTTTACTAATAAACAAACTCGTTCTAGCATTTGCTCAGATAGAGGATGAATGCAAAATATGTAGCAATCACGAGTTTCCTTTAATGGTTTTTAGCTATTCTTGCAGTCGTCCAGTCCTCGAAAACGTCTCCATTAGTCTTTATCGATACTTGTAAGATGAAGAGATCGCTAGATATTCATGTTCTACCATCGATTGCTTGGTTACAATGAATGCCAAATGGCCAACCTCTTCAATAGCTGAGACAAAGCTAAACTCGGTATCACACATCTTAATGAAATATGCAGTGAATGAAACTCATTCAGTCCATATTAAAAGCATCATTGGATCTGATCATCTGCAACGTAAATCTATAAATAATGATGATCGTATCCTGTCAGCCTTGTATAATTCCCCACAACTTTGCATTTCCTGTCACGAGTTTTCTCTTTGCATAAAATGTCATAAGATAACGAGTTTTGCTCAGTTCACGTATCAAGCCAGAGTTCCCTTATCGGATCATAAATCTAGTTGTACACGAAGGTACTTTCTTCATAACTTGCTTTGCATATTATAGAGGCTCTGGTACAGTAAATCTGACATTGCCAGCGACTTTATTGCGTATCATTAAAAGCGATTACCTTACCATTGACAAACTGAAAAAGTTAGCGAGCTTTTTTCGTAAAATCTCAGACATCACTTAGCTATAAAAAAATATTAAAGTAGTACGAAACATAAAGTGGACCAAAAATTAGCTTTAGAAACAACCAATTTACCTATCTTTTAGATCTCCTCAGGTATCTGTTTAGTTATTTCGAAAACTGTATATACCTAGATCATACCTCTCTTCAGACTCTATTTTTTGCTATATCATTTATGGAGTTTTCCAAAAACAGATCTTAGCTTAATAAGTAATGAGTAAATGGCACAATCAATTACTAGTTACCCAGTTAGATCTACTGATGATAGTACTTATTCATATAGGTACCTACAATGCTACCACAAAAACAACGTAGCAAAATCTACATGTCAACAATAAAACCGCAACGCCATCTATCCCGCCAGCTACAAGCTAACGAAATTCTGCATCGCGGTATCAAAGTTTTCCGTGCGATTTGAACATATACAACAGTCCGAATATCAACTATCGGGCAGTTGCCAACCGGACACAACAACCGTCCGGTCGGAGGATCCTCCCTTGTCTATGGAGACTTGCGGGACTTTACACCCTGTTTCGCATACCTTCTATACCTAGAGCCTGCCAGGGTTGCGGATTTCGTTCGAAAAAGTTACCGCGGCCCTGGAACGCAAAGGGCACTAGGAGGAACACGGATGGGTTTTAGTCAGAAAGAGTTTGACACTCCCTCCCACTCCACCCAGAGCGAAAGGGGTCATTTGATGATTCCCATCCATAAAAATAAAAAATACCTAGAGCATCTCTATTGTCTATCTACAACATTTAAATAAGGTATTATCTTCCAAACTGCACATTTCCGTCTTCAATCCTAACCATCATCTGCCCATCAGTCACAGCACAATTCCATATGTAAATACTGTGAGATTCCAACTGATGTAATCCCTGATCTTTCGTCACCCACGTGGCGTCAACCAAAAACAATAAAGCCTAAATACATAAGGTGATGTCACAGCTAAGTTCCCATCGCTTTCCACCTAACAATGGGTGCCTTCTTATGTAAGGTGCCTAATGATGCGCCCGCGCCGACTCTGTGTGTTGACCCAGAACTTTCTCCAGTTAAAATAATATGATGACTTGTGGACTGTGAAGCTTTTGGTGCCATTCTGTGAGGATCTGTGAAAATATCGCGAGCTGTTTTTAGGAGCTTAAATATGACTTCTGATAGAAATCTAAATTCATCATCATTTATAGCAAAGCACCTTCGTTTGCGGTCCAAAATCTCAACTGAATAAAATATAAAGAGATAAATTTATATAAGTTACCATAAGCTAGTGTTTATCCCGATGCAAGTGAGTATAATAATTCAAGCGATAGAGTTAGCACTAGCCAGGCAGCGCTTACGCCCAGTGTGCACTAGTTCAGCCAGAGTGATAACACTCTCTCTACTACATCTTTTTATTATAGACTTTCAAGTCTTGGAGGTTCTGAATGCTTTCTTATATTGTTATACCTACATATACAGGAGGTCCCCTACATTTAAGCTTTTAATACTGTACATATTATAGGAATTGAGTACTAGATCCTCTTGCGCAAGAGGTTTCCACTTCATCATGCAACAGCCTTTATCCCAACTTATTTAGAGTCGGTGTATCATGTCTTCAGCATTCCATCTACAACTCCTTATCCAAAAGCAGTAGACTGTAGTTTTGCTGACCATACACTGAAATAATGATGTCTAACGAAACAATCAGTTGCATCCATTGTTTGGCAACAACTTGACCGTGAACGGTTTAACATCTGCCTGCTAACCTGACCAGCTCGAAATGATTGGTTCGACCCCTCTGAAATAGCTGGCGTTGATTTCAAATACGACTGAATGATTGTGTTTGTTTAGCAAGACGGCAGGGTCAAATTAATTAGGATCTTTTGTAGCAATGACCCCTGGTTCGATGAGTTGATTTCTTTGTGTGTATTGAACTTTGTATGGGACGCTTTGGACTGAACACCGTGAAAATCAAATAGTCAAGTCACCATCATCATCTTATCAGACGATAGACGTCCACTGTTGGACATATGCTTCCCTAAATGGGGGGGGGTCTGTCATAACCGCCACGCTTGGCAGGCGGGTTGCCGATCGCAGTGTAGCGGTCTGGTCACCTAGTTTTGATAAAATATTAAGGTATTTCAACATTGTCTCTCACTGCACGTCTAACATTGTTAGTGTTGCATAAATTTTATTTTGATTTAGCAATTTATAGATACAGATGATAGCATATTTTGATTGACACACTGAAACTACAAAAAATATTTACAAGCAGTTTAGTTACTTACCTGTAAATCATTTCCTTAAGCTCAGCCAAGGTTCCGTCAACACCGTGACACCATTCTGTCACAGGTGTCAGGATCATTGTCATGTTTAGATAATTGGACATGCAGTCTCACTACCTGTTCGTTTATTAATTCAACTGTATTTATTATTTAAAAAATTAACACGGTTCTTTTCTCATGTCGAGTTCGATTGATTAAATTATGTTTCTACACATGTTTAGCTTATTCATTTTGAATTATCTCTCTGCTATGAAGTTCCGAGTGATCTTGGGCTCGTGACAAGTGAGATTCTGTCAACAGCGTGGCGAAGGCGGTTGTCAATACGTCAAAAATATACATAAGTATGCGATTGAAAGATGCTATCGAAATGTCACGTGATCAAATTCCTAAATTTTAGTATTTCGACAGTCGCATTCACTACTTATATAAATGGCACATTGTCTAGGGCCTCTTATCTTCTCATAATGTGCGTCGGTAACATTTCTTTTTTTTTTTTGAGGAATGGGCTTGCTCTTGACCACAATCACGCCTGATGGAAAGCGATAGATGAGGTCTATGATGGAGCGATAGTGCGATTAAACTGGTATTGTTTCATCGACATTCTCGTTTAAGATATCTTATTTATTTATTTATTTATTTTATAATTTATGTACACACAGAAAAACAGTTGCAGAAATAACATAAAAACTAATAGTACAAAGGTACTGCTTATTTCATAAGAAATTTCTTCCAGCAGACCTGCGAAAGGAGAAATATAGAAGAAATGTAGACAATAGTGTGTAAGAAAGAGCAAGAGAAAAGGGTATGTGAAGCCTTAAACTAAAATATAAATAAACCTACATAAACATTGTAATTATAATATACTATAATATATACAAATAAATGTATAATAAATAAATATATTATATACATACATATCACAGTACAGAGGAAAGGTAGTGCTCTTTAAGTCGAGTTTTAAAAAGAGAAATAGTTTTCAAATCTCGAATGCTAGGCGGAAGTGAGTTCCACAGTCTTACTGCATGGACAGAGAAAGAGTGGGAATAGTAGCTGGTTTTGTGTGGATGGGATTTAAGGAGGGATCTAAGGTGTGATCTGCAGGGTGCGTTACTAGGGCGATCGTAAGTAATTCGCTCACGTAGGTAGGAAGGGTAAGACGGGTTGTGTAAAATATTAAAAAGGAGACATAGAATCCGAGTGTTCCTACGAAAACGGATCGGGAGCCACTTGAGCTCCTTGCGAAGATGAGAGACATGATCATACTTACGCAGACCAAAGACGAACCGGATGCAAAGGTTTTGCAGACGCTCAAGCTTGTTTAATAGCTCCTCAGTAGCATCCAGGTAGCAGGCGTCGGCATAATCTATAATCGGCTGAATAATTGTTTGAGCCAAGGAAATTTTAGTTCTCAACGGCAAGAGACCCTGGAGGCGTTTCAGAGAATGAAAAGAGAAATAAACCTTCCGACTGACCTCGTTGACATGCGTACGCCATGAAAGATTGGAGTCAATAATAACACCCAGATCTTTGGCAGTTTCGGCATAGTCAATACGAACGCCATCGAGATATAAAGGCGACAAAGATGAGACAACAGCCGCATTCCGAACGAATCGGCTGCCTATGATCATGGCCTGAGATTTAGTTGGGTTGATCTGCAAACCGAATGACTTAGCCCAAGCGCTGATACAAACCAGGTCATGATTCATAGCAGCAATAGCAGAATCGGCCTCGGCTAGGGTAAAATGTTGGTAAAGCTGCAAGTCATCTGCGTAAAGATGGAATCTAGAAGAGATTATTTTGGTAACAAAGTTTATGAAAATCGAAAAAAGAAGAGGAGAGAGAACGCTACCCTGAGGAACACCCTCAGTGAGATTACACCAGTCAGAGAAGGACTCATCAAGGTGAACACACTGAGAGCGTCCCCGAAGATATGAGTTGAACCAGGATATAGCCGAAGAAGAGAAATTTATAGATTTAAGTAAACCAAGCAAGATGTCGAAATCCACTGAGTTGAAGGCGCTACTAAAATCAAGCAAAACAAGGACAGTAAGTGACTTGTTCTCCATAGCCCAGCGAATATCATCAGTTACTTTTAAAAGCGCAGTAACAGTACTGTGACCCGCGCGAAAGCCGGATTGAAAAGGGGATATTATCGAGTTTGACGCTAGGAAAAAAGATAGTTGTCTGTGAACCAAGTGCTCAAAAACTTTAGCCAGAAAAGGAAGAATAGAAATAGGTCTGAAGTGAGTTAGTAATGATGGATTGTTAGTTTTGGGTAAAGGTATGATGTGAGCCTGTTTCCAGACTGACGGAAAGGAGCAAGAGGTAAAAGAGTGATTGAAAATGTGAGTGAGAACAGGAAGTAATGAGGGAAGGATAAGAGTAATCATTCTGGAGCATAACTTATCGTTACCAACTGCAGAAGAAGTAATTGCGAGAACAGATTTCTTAACGTCATCCTCGGTAACATCGCTAAATTCAAAGTGGGAGCATTGTGGCAACGGAAAATTAGAAATACTCTCAAGTGTCGCAGCTTTAACACAAGGATCAAGGGAAAAGGGAAGGTGAGAGAAATGCTTATTAAGATCATTGAGGTTCACACCCTTACACTGGCAGGTAGAAGACTTGCCTATTCCAACGGACTTGAGAAATCTCCATACATCGGAAGAACTGCGGTTATCGAGTTGTTCATGAAAGTAGCGTCTCTTAGCATCTTGACACAGACGCCTGCAGCGATTACGTAGTGATTTGTAATAAGAGAGATTTCCCTCGGAAGGTCTGCGCTTGTACCTACTCTTAGCTTTATCCCTGCGAGCCATAAACTCTTTTATTTGAAGCGTTATCCATGGTGCAGGGTTATATTTTACTTTAACACGTCGAATAGGGGCATGCTGGTCATACAAAGCGAGGACGGTCGTGTTAAAGCACTTCACCTTTCCATCGATGTCATCGATCTCAGCCAGAGGGGTCCAGTCGAGATCACCGGCATCACGCTGCAACGCCTCCAGGTTAATGCCTTTGTAGTTACGGAGATATAACAGCTGAGACTTACGCTTGGGAACACGAATACGGTACGAAAGATAAATGAGGTCGTGGTAAGAAAAGGTAGCAGAAAGTTGACCATGGTTAGATACATTATTGGGAGAGGAAACAATCATAAGGTCTAATAAAGAGGGCGTACAATTAGGAGAATAGTGAGTTGCAGAAAGAGGCAAGACTTGAAGATTGAAGGAAGACAAGAGTGAAAGGAGCCTAAGTGAGCGAGAGTCATTTTTAATCAGGCAGGTATTAAAATCGCCCATTATAATAACGTGCTCATACATGGGGCAAAGATTACTGAGAGTGCAGTCAAGAGAGTCGAAGTAGTCAATACGAAGATTAGGGCTGTAAAGCACTGCAAGCAAGACTTTAGTGTGATGAACAGTAATTTCAACAAACAAATATTCAGCCGACTCAGAATACATGGAGGGGGATGAGCTGACTACCTTATAGGGAAGGTCAGCGCGTAGATACATGGCCACACCTCCTCCACCTTTGCCGGTTCTATCGTTGCGAATCAAGACGAAGCCAGGGAGTGAATATTGAGTGGAGAGAAGAGGAGGCTTCAGAAAAGATTCCGATATCAACAGGGCATCAAGGTGAGCACTGCTAAAGGATGCCAGAAGATCAGAATAATGGCCAGGAACACTCTGGGCGTTTATGTGCGCTATATGAAGATTTTTGAGATTATTAGTGAAAAGAGCAGAAATTTTATCATGTAAAGTAAGCAGAGCGGAAGAGTCACTATCCGCACTAGCAAAACTATCGGAAGAAGAGCACGAGAAAAAGCTGTCGTTAAGATCAGCTACATCGTTCATATTATAAAAATAAATATATAATATAATATATAATATAATTTAATAATACAAATATAAAACAATACAACTAAAAATTTAAATTAATTACTTATAAGTTTTCTTTCAAAATATAAAAATATGAAACCACCCCAACTCGCATGGTATATTGGCAGAAATTGTACAATATAACTGAAAAGAAACACTAAAGAAAGTTAAATACAAAAAAAGAAAAACAGAAATAAAAAGCAACACAATATTGTAAAAGAAAAATTTTCATATCGAACCTTACGTAAAATGAAACGGAACGCGACCACATTAGAACGTTGACAGACAGTGATGACAATGACACTGACAACTGACAGCTGCCGGCAAAACATTGTCAAAAAAAATAAAACTAAACACCGACAAAGTTAAATTAAAATTAACAGTGAGACAGTTAAAAACTAACTTTATAATCTACCGGCTCACAATTTAAGGTATTGAATGCCAAAGTACAAAGTGGCCAAATTCAGAAGGACTACTCAAAGTAAAACGACTGACAAAACCAACAACAACGAATAATAATGTTACTTGCGCAAACGCGTCTTCCTCAAATTCTTAGCAGGCGGGGCTGTTGTTGCGGCCATAGGAGATCCGGGCTCTTCAGATTGCGCAGAATCCCCAGTGTCGGCTGTGCTGGACGGGAACTTGGCTATGAGATCGTGAAGTTCGCCCGTCGATTCGATCTTCCTTCGGGATTTGTCAGGGCAAATTACAATTATCCTGCCCTCCATTGACCAGCAGTTTAGCATGCCGAAATGCTTACGAGCAGCCGCAAACATACGGTGCCTTACTTGTGTCAAGAACTCGGAGATGGTAATCCCGGTTCCCTTGAGAGCTTTCTTGCTATCCCATACCAGTTGTCGGTTTTCCATATTGAAGAATCTGACTAGTATGGGACGGGTCTTCTGCTTTGAGAATCCGAGTCGATGACAGACGTGAATAATACTTTTGCCCTTATTTAACTCCGTCAATTTAATTTGGTTGGATAATATGTTGTGGACCACATCAAGTAAATTTTCATTATCCTTCTCTGGAACACCATGGAATAGAAGGACCTTTCTCCGCATGGTAGTTTCATGCCTGTCAAACCCAGCAGCAAGTAGCTCAATTTGGGTTTTTAATTTGGACAGTGCTTGACAAACAAACTGCTTAAATTCAGCGAACTCACTTGCAATGGATGATATATCTGGTGAAGCTGATGTTGTACTAGTGGTGGCCTTCTGCAATTTAGCCTCATATTCTTGCATGCGGGAACCAAACAACTTTTCAAGGTCCTCTAGGCTGGCGGTTAGTTTAGTGTCCATGTTCAGTGATATTGATGTGTTGATTTAGTAACCTGGTATGTCCCAGTGCTTCAGACAAGATAACAATATATATGGTGTGTGGGGTGGTTTAATATAAAATCAACTGGTTTATTTCATTTAATTATTGTTTTTATCTATTTTAAAACTTAATTTTACTTAGAGCTTTTAAATTTTAATGTATATCTTCATCATAGGTACTCCTTACCGTGACAACTCCTAAATGATTTGCTCTGCCAAAGCATTCAACAAAACTGTTAAGGATGAACGTCTTTCAATAACATAGATTTGTTTGCAAGCAGTTTATCGACCATAAACTAATACTGTTCTATCCAAACACTATATTTTAGTGTTGGCCCAATAGTAAAAGTGGTTCATAATGATGAGTACAATGACCTCTTAAGAGGTTTTGCGTTTATTGTGTTACACGTTTTATAGTTAGGTTCTGATATTTTTTATCATAACTGCTGTAGTCTTTTCAATCCAAAGGTTGACTGGTAGAGAATGCCTTGTTGCATTAAGTCCGCCCATTTACCACTATTGTACATAAAGTTTAAATTAATAAATAATCCATGCTTCAAGCCCGAACGGTTCTACGTTTCGAAAACACACCATTGCCTAATCTTTGATGTCACTTTACTCGTTTCCAGCCATTTGTGTCACAACACTAGATATTTAATAACTGTTCGACTCCTCATATCAAAGCTCGCGTGAGAGTAATCGTGGTAATTAACATTTCTTCAGCTAGTTCCTATTCGCGGCTGATCTGTACGGAAATTAAATTGTGCAACCATGCGAGGTATCTGTTATGATGTCGATCTATCTTTATTGCGTGATGAAGCGTGAAAATTGTGATTAAGATGTAAAATAGTTTTTTTTAAACTACAATTACTAGATATTCAACTATCTTCTAAGTCATTTTTTATTTTTTTTATATATGGGATGCAGTTGTCGATTCTTACATTCATTCAAAATCCGTAATTAATATTGTTACAATTGACCAACGCCACTTTCCTTCCAAATCATCAGAATATTCCATAGTCACTTGCAATCAGTGATTCCCTCCCCGACTTTTGCCTAACGAGCCAGCCAGCTGAGCCTTTAGCTATAATAACCCCTAATTAATGAAACGACCCAGCCTGTTGTCCCTTGCCGTCCCTAACTGACGCCGCTAAGCCGAGGTCGTATTCCACAGGGAATGCCCTTAGTGAGCGGTCAGTAGTTTTTAGCTTGTAGCTAGTTTTGTTGCCTTGGCTGGGGGCCTTAAATTCATTTGAGGCCACCACAGGTTAGTCCGGTTAAGCAGTTGATATCCCATGTGTGTTAACTTGCTAGTGGCCATACCTAAAAAAAAAAAAGCAATCAGTGATTCAAAGCTTCAGTTTAAAATTCCTGCAAAATACACATACAATCTTGCTGCATATAAGGAAATAACTTTAAATTCAATCCGTTGAAAATACCTGCCGGAACAACACAAAAATAAAAAACTTTAATAAAATTCAATTCAGCTTGAAAAATTCGAAAGTAAAGTCGACCACAATAACCACAAAAACAAACATCAAAAGAAACCAGACAATCTATTAAAATAACAATTATCTACACTTTTAAAAACTGCAAAAACACGAAAGAATCTACATAAAACAGCTTCTATTCTTGTGTCAAATCTCAGTCTTATACAACTGTAATAAGTATTCAGAAAAGACATGGCCTTAACAATAGCAATTATCGGTGGAGATGAGGTGAAAGCGACCGGTCAGGTGTAACCGTGTAACCGTTGGCGATAGCAACTCACTTTCATTGGAGATACGTAATACCTGCGAGAATGACGTGACAGATATTGGAAAAAGGAGATGAGGAGTTGAATATGAAAGCATTATGGTCAGTGACTAGTGATCGTCCAGCCGATCTACGAGTTTTGACTGCAACATATATATATGTTGCAGTCAAAACTCTTAACCAGTCAAAAGTACTTTTGACTGAACTCTTAACCAGTCAAAAGTACTTTTGACTGGTTAAGAGTTTTGACTGCAACATACATACTGTAAACAACTCACCGTGAAGAGTTCGGGTGGAGTTAGCATAGTTTGTATGAAGTGGGCTGTAAATCCATTCAAACAAGATGGAATGACAGCTCACTTGTAGTTCACTCCACCTAAGTGTACACCACCGTGTACACTTAGGTGGAGTGAATAACATCTCACCAGATGTCGACAGAATAGAACGGTAGTTTTGCTTCGTGCCCACTGCACCTAAGTTTACACGGTGAGAGTTTGACAGAATAGACTGAAGCTTAAAGTGAACTGTCATTCCATCTTGATTGAGTGGATTGACGGCCTTTATGCTCAAGTTTTCACTTGAGAGATTTTACAGAATTGATTTAGCTCTAGAGTGGGGTTGTAATGAAGGCCAAAATATTTGTTGTGGGCAAATTCGAGTCTATGCGAGAGTTCAAAAGACAAAGTTTTGTACAGTTCTTATATGATTTGTTGTAAAGATGTAATTTAAAAGATGAATAGAGAAATCAAAGAGGTAGCGAAAGTAAATAGAAATTGTATCCGCACGTAATTTACAGGCTGCAGCTGTGACGGATTCAGATATAATTGCATGGATGACGATTTTATTCGAACTTCAACCAAGTATATCCACTTATTTTCAGGATTTTTATTGGACTTTCAGCCAAAATACTAACTAACCGAGTGTATTCGATCCAATATGTTCGAGTTTATATAAACCTTTTGAAAATTCGTATAAAGATTACCTACTCTGCATATTCCAACCTTTGGTAACACTCGTTTTATCCTTCATATTATTTTAAACGAACAGTTTTCAGACATAGGAGAATAGAATAAGAATAATAGAATAAGAATTTTATTTGCTCAAAAGTTATCAATTGCAAGTTGCAGCAAACCTACGCCACTATAAAAACTCTAACACTAATCCATAACTCAGTTTTTTATACAATAACTAACGATAAATGTCGCAAGCTCATACTAATACATCATCAGCATCAAGGTTGCTACGCAGGCCGCTCCGTCAGTGTCGCGCAATCGTCCCGTACTTACGAATAGGCGTGAGAAACTAGACCGAATTCATTGCACTCAACCCTAGTAATGAGTATGTATTCATGTGGATTTTAGAGGAAAGCCACGTGTTAATTTGTCAAGCATTTAATCTCATATCGGATATGCAGTGATGAAAATATGTCTCAATCTACAAGTTCGTCACTGAGAGCCCTATAGAGGAGTTGCCTGTGTTGTTCATTACGAGTAATCAGAAGCCTGAAAGTCTGACAACCTGTCTTACCAAAAGCTGTTGTAACAGGAACCTATCCAGTTACTCTAGGCTGTGGAGACCAGATAGGTGCTCCAAGTAAAATACTGGTATTCAAGCCGAGGAAGCCGATCCTGACCTGATTGGGGAAAGGCTATCCACATGCTAAGCCAGTTTGTAAGGTGGTACTTGGGTTGATTGCCCAGAGTTTTCTCGAAGTGTAATCAATTATTGTGTGTGTGTTAAAACTCCACTCCGCCACTTAAAGTGTCTTTGCATTTTAATGGCGCATAGTTGATCTGATTACGCCGCGTAGACGTTCCGTTGACGCGACGTAAGCGTTGTTTTCGCTGCGCTATGCAAGTTCTTAAGCAATCATTACAAAAATGTCGTGTTCAATCAACCACGTCAGTTTTCGTAAAAATGTGCTATTCTACGTAAAAAAGCAGCAAGCACGCAAACCCTTGCCGTTCCCACGCTCTGGTTGAGCCACGCATGTTCCATGGTGTTCGTCGACTAGATAACGTTGGGAAACGCGTTAGCACCGTGACTTTCGACAGGTACTAACGTTACGCGCACATTCAGGTTTATAGGCTTTGAGAACAATCATTGTTATGTTGCGTGATGATCAGATTGACTTTAATTGTTGTGTGATTTATGCCTGCTTTTATGTCCGAAATAAGTCTTTCTTTGACGATAAAGAGACTATGTCGGCATAGATGATCAGCCCTTATTCCGTATCCCAATTTATTCGCCGTGGCGTAACCGTGTCTTCTTCATGCACACTAGTTCACATCTCAGTAGTTACGTCCTTTCGACAAAGTCCAACGGTTGTTTTTCTTCCCATACGCTTACCTATAGCCAATCACATTCATACACACTCAAAACTGCATCCATGCACATGGGCACACAAGGGGGTGTACTTGCACCTCCCTGGCTTTTAATAATAAATAACATGAAGAAATTAAAAAATATATATTAGACAAGGAGGTATATAGTCAAAGAGAACCTATGAGCATGAGCAATGGCATTGAGAGAAACACGGATGGGTTCTTTCTTCTGCTCCGCCCAGAGCAGAGAGAGTCATTTGATGATTTCCCATCCATAAAAAAGGTAGGTTATTTCCAGCTCCCTTCGCTCGACCTTGCATCCATCTTCTTTAGTTTTATCTCTGTGTGAATGGGCAAAACAAAACCTATAATTTTCGAAGCAGGGTATTGTGGATGCAGCCCCCTGAAAATAGTTCTGCTGGCGCCCATGAAATGTCAATATAAAACGGACCGTTGAAAAAACAGGAAATCTTCCAAATATCTTGCTGTCATTATCTTTTAAAGTTAGAAGGGAAAACCGTTTCACTCTCAGTACTCAATAACTGCACGATTCGTTCTATATTACGAAGTCGGTTCACCAAAAAAAAGTACAGTTATAAATGCTCCACTTCTCAAATAAGTGCGTCCTCCATACAAGGATATGTAGAGCTCCAATTACGAGATGAAGTAACGAACTACATAATAAATTGACTCGCAATTCATTCGGTTTGCTTACACACGATTACACGATTGGATTTAATTATTGCTCTGAACGTTACCTTAACGAGAACCTATTACTTTTCTTGAGCAGGTATCTTGTTAATTGGATGTGTGCAAGAGGTAGAGATGGTATATTGCGAATATGGTAAAGAAATATGGTGGCTGTGCTGTGTTATTGGAATGTAACGGCATCAATGCCAGCACAAAAAAAACCAACGTAGCGCCATCTATTCCGCCAGCTGCAAACTAACTGAACGAAATCCTGCATCGCGGTATCAGAGTTTTCCGTACGATTTGAACATATACCTACAACAGTCCGAATATCAACTATCGGGCAGTTGCCCACCAGACACAACAACCGTCTGGTCGGAGGATCTTCCCTTTTCAATTGAGGTTTGCGGGACTTTACAGCCTGTTTCGCATACCTCTATATAGGAACATAAGTGTTGGATGATAGTAACTACTTACTTCATTAGATAACGAGCTCCCCGTGGCCTGCGACTACCTACAGCCGACGACGTGAAACTCATAAGAGTACAAGGACCATCCTTAAAATAATAGAACTTTTCTTCAAATCCTACTATAGTTAAAGAAAACAGTAAAACTTTTTTTACTCCAATAGTATTTATTGACCTTCAATGCGACACATTAAATTCGACACAGCTTATGTTTTCCAACCACACACAAGTAACACCAATCATTGAGCACACATTTCTCAATTACCATACAGCCCACAATTGCTACTCAACTTCCAACAGTCGCGTATATTCAGTGGCATGCCATCAGTAATAGCTACCGTACGATTAAGTTAATTGCCGTAGGTAGGTAACAGGCTTCTTGTTAATTACTTTACGATTAAAAGATTACGATATAAGTTACGGTAGTGCTGCCGTCAGCAAGCACTATCGATATTGTCAGTCTTATAATGGATTGATTTTCGAGATGAAATATTTTTCACTTTAAATATTTATGTCATACTTATTATGTAAAATGTAGTCTATGTTTCATGTTAATGCCTTGAAGTTTTAATAATAATTTTAAATAGTCACTTAAGTTTAGAGTAGGTAAATTGCGAAGCCCAATTTCTTCGGTAATTGTCACATTTGTCAGATTCCGGTTCTTGCCATGTCTCCTCCACCTTTTTGGGCTGATATTCTGTATATCTATATACTGTACCTACTGTATACCAACTTGCTTCACAAAAACTCATCCCTTACTCATTTCAATAGTATCTAACAGCTTCTGTGTTATTTAATATCAGAATTCAGAATGCTAGCAGTAATCTTTGATGAGTGGTGTATTAATATCAGAAGGCTTTTACTTCTGATATTAATACACCACTCATCAAAGATTACTGACATTAACCCCCTCTATAGCCTCTTCATCGCTGCATCAGCTTTCTCAATAATCACCACCTTTCTCCTCCCCGATCATATTGACCGATCGATGATGAAACGCTCGTGGCGCAGAAATTGTATCAAATTAATCAGTCTCGTGAACTCGTCTGCATGTCTTGGTTATTGTCACATTTGTCAGATTCCGGTTCTTACCATGTCTCCTCCACCTTTTTGGGCTGATATCTGGAGGTATACCTACTGTATACCAACTTGCTTCTCAAAAACTCATCCCTTACTCATTTCAATAGTATCTAACAGCTTCTGTGTTATTTTATATAAGAAGGCTTTTAGCCAGCCTTCTGATATTAATACACCACTCATCAAAGATTACTGACATTAACCGCCTCTATAGCCTCTTCATCGCTGCATCAGCTTTCTCAATAATCACCACCTTTCTCCTCTCCGATCATATTGACCGATCGATGATGAAACGCTCGTGGCGCAGAAATTGGATCAAATTAATCAATGTCTCGTGAACTCGTCTGCATGTCTTGAGAACGAGCTCATGTTGCGTCATCGATGCTGCCTCATTCGTATCGGACGCTGTTACCAATGAAATGCTCTTAATTTCTCGTTGTACATTCACTCACGACTCTCTTATTATTGGGGAAATGTCGCGACGATCGATTTCAAGGATCTGCATTCAGCCAACTGAAAGGATTTTGTGTGGTAGAAAAGTAGCTGTTCGCATGATATTGTTCGAAGGTTGCGCAGTTTAGGGAAAATGTTCTGAAAAAATGCTTTTTCTGTTTGTAGGGTTAAAAGTGCTGAAAAAATCAGTCAGTGTTTTCCCGTTGTTGCCCTGATTTATTTGGGGTCAGTGCAGCATGTATGTATTTCTCTTCTGTATTAATTCTTTAAATACATTTTATTTTCTGAAGGTAGCTATTGAGATGACGGATCCCGGTAGTCATTTCCTTTTTAGGCTTTTTTAAATATTTTTTCATCTTGGAAGAATATTTCCCCCAAAGGCCGCTTAAAAGCTGAATTGTGTACCTAAATGAAAATACGAGCAAAGCCCCAGCACAAGCTAGCTCTACAATCCACACATAAATTCAAACGATACATTGTACCTCCGTCCGGCGTCCGGCAACGCGTCCGGCTATTTCACGGTCTGCTCCCGAACAATAGACAAGCACTTGTTTGTTTTAACAAACGTCTACTAAGGGGTGCTACACATAAGCGGCACAATCATTTCGGCAGTTTTTATTGAACGACAAGGCCGGACCGAATCCATTACTACACAGTTACACAATGTTGTATTTATTCGGCTAGTGCCGATTAGGTACCTGGGGCTCGAGACAAGTTAGATTCTGTCAACGGTAGCGTGGCGAAAGCGATTGTCAAAACGTCAAAAATTTATGGGATTGACAGATGCTACCGAAATGTCACGTGATCAAGTGCCTACATTTTGACATTTCGATAATCGCATTCGCTAGTTGAATAGCACATTGTCTAGGGCCTCTGGTCCATAAATTAGCGACTGAATTACTGTTGATCACTAAAACCCGACTGGCATAGTCGGGCGGCCTTTTTCACGAACATTCATCTACATAATCTATATCGATATTCGATTTTTCCGCCCCGCTGTGCCCGCCTGTGTGTAAGGCCCCTAAGACCTTCGAGTTACCTATGTTCGTTTGCAAACTTTTGTATGCATAATTTGTGATTATGACAGGAGATATGGAGATATGAATGGGATTAGTGAGCTTAAAATGGATTGAACACTTGTTTTTCTTGTGCTAGCATAGTTGAAGAAAGGATGATGTATAACTTCATCTCCAGCGTCTTGGTATCAATGGGTTCAATGAACGGTGTTTGAGGATGTTTGACGTTAATCATAATATTTGGTGAACTGGCTAAGAAATAAACGGTGTTCCAATGTTTGATTTAGATACGTAATGGCATTGCAGGTATTCATAATAATAATACAGAGAAAATTAACAGTCTATCATCCCCTTCGCATCAATACTTATAATATTAATTGCAACAATGTTTTTGTTCCGCTGTCTTATTCTTCTACATTCCCTCAACATCCATATGATCCGCGATCCTCTACAGACATCGTTGAATCTACGAACAACTAACTAGGTTGTTTGGTAGATATTGCTGTTGGTACTTATATAATTACTGACTACTAATTGTTCCGTATGGTGCCGGACGTACCTAAAATAATAATAGCAACATCCCATCACTTCCCGTGGGTGTCGTAAGAGGCGACTAAGGGACGCATCAGAGAATTCTCTGTAGGTACATTGCAACAGCTACACTGCGATCGCCAACTTGCTTGCCAAGCGTGGCGATTATAGCAACCCCCTCCCCATCTGGGGGAGGCCCATGTCAAGCAGTGGACGTCTTTCGGCTCATATGATGATGATGATGGCTTATTTAATTAAGTTTGTGTCTGTTTGTGGTGTACAATAAAGTACACCCCTTTTATTTTAAGTTCATCCTTTAAGGTTGTCTGGTAGAAATCACTGTTACCGTTCGACGCCGCTGTAACTATAGAATTTAGTTTGTGTAAGAGAGTTGTGTAGGTATTCTATCTATCTAACCCACCCATCATCTTTGCAGCCACAACAACAACAACAGAAGCCCCACTATCTTCATCATCATCAACACTGGTGACCCGGCGACCGTTCCGCGTGACCAGTCGCCGTCGCATCAGCTCCACCACCACCACCACCACGACTACAGTGGCTCCTACCACCACAGCTGTGCCGACTACTGGTGCGCCGCAAGCGCTGACGAATGCGTATGAGGATGAAGAGTCGCTGCAGGATATTGGTGATACTGGTAAGTGAACTAAACGAAAAAAGAACGGGAAAAAAAAACTATTCTATTCTATAACAGCTGCTGCGGAATTTGTCACCGAGTCACCGCGGCCCTGGAACGCAAAGGGCAATAGGAGGAACACGGATGGGTTTTAGGTTAGTAAGAGTCTGACACTCCCTTGAGTCATTGGATGATTACCCATCCTTACAAAAAAAAAGTGAACAGCTACATTCGTTTTTTTACGCAACTGCCATGACATCTCTTCACCACCCTTGATTGACTAGTAGAGAATGGCATTAGGTAAGTCCGCTTTTGTGTTGCATGAAGTTTTAATAAATAAATAATGCTAAAGTATCGACAGCTGCAACTATTGCCACACTTCTAAATGTCGCAGCAGTAGTCTTTGGTAGCAGCTCATGAATTCAGTGGGTATAACGTATTGTAATTCGGCGTTGCGCTAATATAAGACGAGAGCAACACTTTAGCCGCAAGACGTCCACTGCTGGACAAAGGCCTCCCCAAAGTGTCGCCACAATAACCAGTCCTGTGCGTCTCGCATCCATCGGTTACCCGCGACCCTCACCAGGTCATCGGTCCTGTGGGAGGCCTTCCAACGGTGCGTCTTCCGGTACGCGGTCGCCACTCTAGAACTTTTCGGCCCCTTCGACCATCTATTCTGCGAGTAATGTGCCCTGCCCACAGCCACTTCAGTTTGGCGATCCTTCGGGCAGGTAATGATGATGATGAACACTTTAGAATTTGAACACAACGACAATTCATACGATATGGTCATAGAATATGGTGAAACTAACTGGCATTGTGCTTTTTAAATAAAAAATATGCAATGCAAACAGGTACAATGACCATAGAGCTACTCATATCAATTGATCTCAAAAATGATGTCCCTTTTAAATCGATTTTGCACAGTAGCAAATTTAATCCTCTAAATCTTTTATTTCAAACAATTTTTTTCAAAACCTATTCGTTTCATAACTTGCTTTCATAACAGATGCGATCGAAGACCCAACTCTAGAACCCAAAGTCCCCAAAAAGAACTTCAAAGTCCAACGTCGTCCACTAGTCAATTTGAAGGACGATGCCAAAGACCAGAACCCTTCAGCAACGAACGAAGAAGAGAACAAGAGACAGAGCAAGAAGTACAGCGCGACCATCAAGCAGAACCAGTTGAACGAACTTCTGAAGCTGAAGAGTCAGGAGGATACTACCACGGAGAGGAAGACTACTGCTGAGGGTGAGTTGATAGTTTAGCGTATAAGAGAATCTGGTTGTGAAATACTAAAGTTAACAGCCGGAATAGAATCGAATAGCAATAGTAAAAGCAAAGTATTTAGTGGAGTGGATATTTATAAAACCAAATCAAAGCTTTTATTTCAAGTAAGCCATTTAAAGGTACTTTTGAATTGTCAAGGTCGGTCAGTCAAAAACATGAAGATAGTTGCAAGTTCCAAAGCGTAGATCTCTATGGAGATGAACGTGCTAGAAACTCCACGGACACTCTTTTAATCAGCATCAACCAATCAACATCGCATAAGCTTAATCAATGTCAACAGAGCTACCAATACCGCACCTGCACAGTTTTAAAGTACTTCACAAAATCACAATGAAAAGCTTTACTTAGTTAGACCTACTTCACAAAACTTACAAACTCTCTTTCAGATTTCGGTGCCGAAACTGCTCTAGCGATAGCAGCACACCAACTTATCACAGCCCCAATACCGAGCATACCTGACTTTGAGGAGGATGTCAAACCTACCAGAAAGACCCAAACCACTGTAGAGTACAAGTACACGAGTCGAGAGTACAACACGTTCACGGACATCAGTAGAACACCTACTTATGACGAATATCAAAGTACCCCAGTCTACAGAGGCACAGGAACTTATGAACAAACTACAGCCTACAAAAACCCCACCTTTGATACCACTAAAACATCGCCTGACTTCGATACCACTAAAGAAGTAACTAACTTCGATAACACTAAAGAAGTTACTGACTTCGATACCACTAAAATAGCCACCGACTTTGAAGCGCCGAAGTTACCAACAACATCAACTATTTACAAGATTAATTACGCTCAAACACCATCTAATGAGCCGTTCACTTCAGCTTTTAATGCTCCTAAGATTTCTACCACTACTTACGATGTTCCGAAATCGACTGCTTATCCTAACACAGTGAATACAGCAAATACGGCGAACTTAGAGTTTATAAGGACAAATCCAAATGATTTCTCTTTCACTACTGCCTATGAAACTCCTAAAGCCACTCCCACATTCAGTCCAAGGTCTGCTTCTACCAACTTCCCTAACACAGCGACAAACGACGAGTTTGTTAGGACAACGTTTGGAAATACATACGACACGCAAAGTGACTTTGTTTCCAAAAATGCTTACCTGCCAAAGGCAACTGCGACCAACTTCCCAACGAACACTGTACCTTCAGAATTCGCCCGAACAACTGCCAATACATACTTGGATACTTCAACAGAATTAGTGTCTAAGACGTCATCTCCTACGTACGTCCCAAAGTTCCCGTCGACTGACTTCCAAAACACGATCTCCCAAGAGTTTGCGAGAACAACATTTAATTCGTATGACAATACCCAAACAGAACTGAATGCGCCTAAAATCTCCTCAACTTTAGCTCCTCCGACCCCAACGAGATACTTCGAGAGAACGACCTTCGTAGACACACCAACTGAGAATTCTCCAAGAATATCAACAACAGCTTTCGTGCCAAAATCGACAGCTACAACCAAGTTCTCAAGAAGCGGGTCCAGATTCAGTCCAGCTTCCACAAATGCTCCTGCTCCCACTGGATATACTGGAGTTCAGAGGTCTTCAACTCCAAGGTATAGGACAGAGAAACTGATACCAGTGCCAGTGGAGAATACTGGTTATTCTACGGTTTCGTATACTGGACCTAGTCAAGAGCCTTCGTACTTTACCAGGGAATATCTTCTGGAATCGCCTGTTACTAAGACTTATGACGGTAAGTGAAATTTGTTGTCTAAAGCCCCCATTGCTTTACTGGCTCAAAAAACAAGCTTTTATAATTTAAGAGGGGGAACTTTCTGAATCATCATCTGCCGAACTTTTTTCCAACTATATTGGGGTCGGCTTCCAGTCAAACCGGACTTAGCTGAATAGGTACCTTCTGCAATTAATTCCGTCTGGCAATTAATAATTATCAAGATAGTAAGTGGAGGAAAGGCTTTTTTTTCTGTATAAGTCTTTGTCCTGCAGTACCTAGGACAAAAAAATAACGGTATTGTATTTAAATACCAGAAGTATTAACGCGACATTTTAGAATTTCTGATTTTTGCCACTTGAAGGCTGTAAGGTTCATTTGGCATTTTGGGTAAATTTCCCCTACGTTAACTGATACTAAAAAAAAATACCCCATCTTAGTCACGAGACAAACTGTTAGCCAAGAATGCGTCACAAAGACATGTGTCTTATATCATAAACTAAATCAGTAATCTCTTCACAGAGGAATACCAATACCTATCACCGATCACCACCCCACAAACGCCAGCGACGCCACCAACACGCAAGGTCATCAGAAAGAAGATCCAGCGCAGGATCTCCACCACCCTGGCTCCCACCGAGGCACCTTCCTCCACCACCCCAGTACCTCAACGTAGGCCCACCAAGCAGCCCTTCGAGAAGATTGCGAAGGTGCCCAAGAAGACATACCGGCCGATAGCTAACTATGATTATTATGATGATAGTGATGAGAAGGTGGCTGTCAAGTATGTGGAGGGGACGAAGATTGTGATGCATGATAATGGTGAGTAAGATCTTATATTGGACTAGCTTTTCCCTGCAGCTCCGCCCGCGTGGATTACGGCTATCGCGTAAAAAAGCTAGCTAGTCTATGTCCTTCTCCATATCAAAGGCTATATATCTGACAAATTTCATGACGTCCGGTTCAGCGGTTTAGGCAGCGTAACAGACAGACAGACAGAGTTACTATCGCAATAATAATATTAGTATCTAGATTAGGGTTTTTCAAGGTAAATCATGACTATTTCGGGGCCACCAAGGCACAGGCCTTGGTGGCCCCGTTCTGGTTGTCTGAAATGGAAATTGACAGAATCTAGAATAAAATTTAATTAGTGAGTTTCAAAACAAGTACAATGGAAAAACCTAAGCTCAGTAAAGAACAGCTAAAAGATTGGCTGCTGATAAAACTTGTATCGCCTTGATCAATCTTGTCATCAAGTGAGTTTTCTCTGAATGCGAATGTAGTTCTTATCTGGCTGCAGTAGCGCTATTTCATCTTACGCCACCTAATTGTCGACATTTTGCATCAAATATCCGACGCTACAACCGTAAGGCGCTGTGATCAGCGAAAACTGAAAAAAATATGGTTTTCTAGCGTCATTTTAGCCAAATGTTTATTTTCAAGCTGCAGAAAAAATATATGTTAATTTTAACTATACTTCAAAGAACTCTGTTGTTTCCGAAATATGTTTATCTCCTCCAACCTTGACCTTTGAAAATAAAATCCTGTATTACTAGCCTACTTATGCCGTAAAATTTACCTATACCAAATAATTACGCGATACAATTTTTACAAATAAGCTTAAACAATTATTAATTAAAAAAGCATACTACACAATAAACGAATACATACATGACAAAAATATTAATTTCACACAAACAGACACCATACATTGTTAGTTGTTTAAAATTCTATTATTTAAATATTGTATTATTATTAAAAAATATGTTAAAGTTTATTTTAATCTTACCAAAAAAAAAACAAATTGTTATGCTAAAAGTGTTAATATTGTTAAGTTAATATGAAATAATTAATCTTTAAATAAAGGCTATAATTAAGTTAATTAATAAAAGAGGAAATGTTTTAAAATTGTTAACTAATATATAGGACATGCTTTAAAATTGTTAACGAATGTATTAATTTTATACTTTTTGCTGTGCCCTACAGGGTCCGTAATTGGTTCCTAGCTTTTAAGCTCATTATAAGACCTTCACATATTACATTATGGAATGCAAATAAAGATGAATATGAATATGAATTAATCGAATCTTAATGCAAAACTTTGTTGTTTTAGATATTTAATAGCTCAACTTAGTTTTAAATAAATCGATAGAATGCTTCATATTTGGCAATAAATTGCACGCATTGTGTCGTCGCGCTTCTCTTTCTTTTCTATACAGTCCGAGAGCGACCGAGTTTTTCTAATAATATATCTATTGTTCAACTTCATTGCCCTTTTAACAAATTCACCTCTGAATTCTTTACAGGACAAATCGAGTGCCTAGACATCGGCAACTTCCCTCATCCGAAGTCTTGCAAGAAGTTCATCTCCTGCGCACGCATTGACAACGGTTCCCTCCTCGGCTGGGAGTACGTCTGTCCCAAAGGCCTGAGCTTCGACCCCGTGGGAGGCATCTGTAACTGGTCTGCCGGTCTGGGCTGCGATGAGAAAGACATTTGAGAGGGTCCCGGATTCGCGGAGTAGAAAATATTATGTGAATTAGGATCAAATTGGACTGTTTTTGCAAACTTTCATTGAGGAATTTGAAATGAAACTGTAGTAAGAGGTACTTTTGTAATTGCAATAATTTTGTAAAGTATTGTGTAAAGAAATTTTTACAAAAAAATACCAACGATTCCTCATAAAAAGTATTTTTTACAAGTAGGTAACTAAATTAATTTAGAAAATTTAACTCGAAATTACCAACTTGAAAAAATTACGACGAAAACAAAAAATGTGTGTAAATAAAAATCGTGATTAAGATTCAAAACATTATTATGTATATTTTAATTTCACATTTACTTATTTTCAGTCTTGAATCTTTATTTTAATTACCTATTTATGATAATTAACAATGACATCAAAATTTTGTAAAAATCTTTGTGATATTTAACTATCCTGTATTGTTGACTGAACAAAAGTATATTAAATTTTATAAATAAAATATTTTAGTAAAGAAAGGAGTAAGCACAAGTGACAGGGCATGATTAGAGTGGTCTGACAACACTTTGTCATTTTCATGACAGCTTTTTGTCACTGGTACAAGATTTTGTCATTAGTTATTACATTTTTTTGTCATTGGCTTGACTTTTATAAATTAGAAATTCAGTCTTTTTATGTAATGCTGTTTACTCCTTGAAATTATAATTCTAAGTCAAACCCTGGTACTTTTGTATCAAATTCGTACGAACACTGCCAATAATACTCGTAGGTTAGTTCGTATACCTACACGTGTGTACCTAGACCTAGGTAGGTACTAGGCAGAGAGATCCTGAATGTACCCGCTGTTGTGGGTTTACATACATTTCAGAATGTGCCTTAATTATTTTACAATTTTAGCTATAAGATTATTGAGACAAATAAAAATATTAAAATTAGTTTTTTTTTTTATTTAAACTTTATTCTATCTACATCAATATTAATAATAATAATAATATATATATTATCGTTACGGTCAATAGCTTGATGGCCAAAAGCTTCGACGACCGTCTGTCGAAGCTGGCGTTACGCAGTTACCGCATCGTCTTCGATTTATTCTCGTCGACGTCGGACTTCTTGTGGTCTCCCGTGACCGCTATACCTAACTAGTGCGTCAAGAACTACGGAAAAGTGCTGCTAAACCAAAGAGAACGATCTCGAGAAACCCACGAGGGAATTTCCCGAAATTCTTACAAGAACGGGAAAAACGCGTACAAAGTCGCGGGTAAAAGCTATCACGTATTAAAAAAATGACAGTCAAAAAACACGACAGCTAAAAACGACTAAACACTGCTTTTCAAGCAGTCTGACGCTGTTGGTGGCATCAAATCAGTGCGGAAGTAAAATTAATGCCGTCAACTGCATCAGACTGCTTGAAAAGCGACTTGTTTGGAACTTTTTACACTCGAAAAACATAACCCTCCTTCTGGCGCAGTCGGGTAAAAAGCTATAAAAATCAATTAGGTCTCCGAATAAAAATTTTTGTTTTCCTGATTGCGATGTGGTCACTAAGCTACAGAGGACTTTAATCAAATAAAGAAATGATTTAAATTAATGGTGATAGGCAAAAACAAAATTTATCTAGACAGCCTATTTGTCCCACAGATGAGCAAAGACCACATTCTCCTTTAAAAAAAATAATACACCAAAAAATAACCTTAAAAATTACTTTATTTACTATTTACAGCGTCCTCTTACTAATATTAACGTATCCTATCCCTACACACGTCATCTTGACCTTGCTAGCCGGAGCCACCTCCTCATCATCAGACTCCTCGTCTGCAGATCCTAGGTGCTGCACCTCCAGCTTGAACATCACGCCGAAGAACTCTTTAAGGTGTTGCAAGAAGGTTATCGTGTAGTCTGAGAGGGGACCGATCTGGGGAATAGAACAAAGTCAAAGTCAAAGCATTTATTTCAAATAAACCATTTACAGGTACTTTTGAATTGTCAGAGTCAGTCAGTCAAAAACATAAAGAAGAAAGTGCAAGAAACTCCACGGACACTCTTTTAAACCATTTTATGATTTACTTAATCCTGGTTACATTATCTTTGTTGCTTCTACATGTGAGAACAATGTAAAGAAAGAGAAAAAAAAGAATTCTAAGTATCAAATAAGTATAAATTATTGAAATAAGCCAGTGACAGCTAAGAGATGAGCAGTCTCCACTGATGGCGCCCGTTCACGAACATGACGCGTGCATCAGCACCATTCAGTTCAACCATTTTGAAGGGAACTGAATGATCCGATACACGCGCCACCATCAGCGAGACATTCGAGTGAGCATGACAAACCCTCAACTGCCCCCGCTCATTCATGTCAAACAAGGAAACCATCTATTAACATAAAAGGCTCCATGGTCCTCACATTTACAGAATTACAATATAAAAAATGCTTCTACTTTATATAAAACTATAAATATCAATTGGTAAGAACAGAAAAATAAAAGTGTCACACACATTTTGGTTAATCTGTTGACCTGGACTACATTCGCGCATGTTCTAGATTGATGTTGGAAATAGATATTGCGGTTCGTCAGTTTTTGTAGTGAAAATCAAGCACACTATCATAAATATGACAGTTTCATTCTTCAGATAAACGTAATCTGACTATAGAAAAATTAACCCTTAGTTTATTATAACACACTAACTTATGCTCGCGGCTTAGATCGCGTTAAAACCTATAACCGTTTCCAAGGCCCGATCTACCAAAATTCATTAAATCGGTTTAGCGATTTAGGCGATTAAGTTAAGAAGATTCATTGTTTTGTCAATCAAAGCCCACTAAAATTAGGAAACCTGTGTCAATTTAATCGTACAGAAACAGTCTTATCTTATCGACTTCTAACTAATTCATCAGAATGATATGCCACGTTGTTTTATCACCGTGTGGCATGTCATTCTCATTTGTATGTGAAACAGCCTTCCCCTCCTAGCTAAGTTTAAAAAGGAATGACTTACAATACATTCGCTGACGTCCTTCTGCCCCAGCGCCATCCAGAGCGCGCAGAGCCACTGGAAGGACGAGTCCACCGCGCCGCCGCGGTACACCTCGTCCAGCAGCCGCTGCGCGCACGCGCGGCCTAGGTCCTCGGGGAGTGAGATTTCGCCCGTACCTACGTCCGTGGATTTCTGAAATTAGAGTACGGGCTTACCTACATAAAGTTAAAAACCTACACCATGGAAAATAAATAATAACATCATATATAGACCCTAAACTCTCGGTTTAAACCTACAGTTCTCGTCAAATAACTGTGCCCCTCTGAACTTAGCTACGAGTGGCTGCGTAGTAGTCAAAATTACGAACAAACTGCAACTGCGCATGCGCAAGAGACATGGGGGGCGGGGATTATGGCAGGCGGCGCGATTTTATGTCTCAGTCGCTCGTTTATGTTAATGCATGCTTGCGTCCCGCTTGCTCCCGTGTACGTGACTGCACCTGCGCGATCTTTCCAAATGGCTAACTTCAGAGGGGCAAAGTTATTTGACGAGAACTGTACTCATCACTCCTTTCGTCTTATTTCGCTTCTACAGAAAGTTGCACTTGTTTCTACAGGGTTTAAAAGAATAAACGCAAAATCTGAAAAGGGGTCATTGTAGTCATCATTATAAGGGCCCTTTTCCTGTCACGCGTATTTTCGCACGCGCGCGGTTATGGTCCGCATGCGGGTGATAGCACGCTCTTGGCCACACCTAGGACAGTTTTCGTTTGCCGCTGCAGCGTCGTGCGCGTCACCAGTAACTGAACTCGTGCGAACTATGACCATGCGTGCGACCCGCGACACAGTAAAAACAACACTGAAGGCAGAAGAACGAAGAACTAGACGTGAGGCATAAATATTGGATTAGGTATGTTGATTAGGTATTTTTCGATGCGAGTCCGTACCTAATCCAAAGCGTCGGGGATTAGGTATGGCACAAAATATTTGTACACAGTCTACACACACAGAAGATATTCCGTACCTTAAAATGTGGGGGTTAAGTTTCAAGTTTAATTAGCACTGCCGCCAGCGCCATCTATGTAGAATACCACTGGACTAGTTAGTGCTCTAGCGATGTATGTCGTAACGAATATACGTCGAAATACACCTTTTGTGTGAATCTACACAAGATGACAGTCCTAAGCCTGTGAGAATGACCCACCTACATTTATTGACACACTTAATTTCAAAAACAGAAATAATGACATGAAGCTGTCCTGAATCGACATCTACTGTGATCCTTACTGTTCTAGTAATGAAAAACGATTCAGATTTTTCTGTCCGGGGGTACCCACGAAGAGATATTAAGGAAAGGTCAATGACCGTTATTCTTCATTTATCTGGCGCCTACTATAATAGACGACATTTTAAGATTATGCGCCGCACCATTATTAACACAATGTGCAGGTGCACTCTTTAAGTATGAAGGGTAATTTTGATCACTCTAATAAACGTTAAAAACAAAAGTTAGTATTCACGTTGAGTAACGTTTGCCCCTAAAAATATGAAATTTATTCCACCGTTCCAAAATATAAGAAACGGAACGTTCATAATCCATACCAAATATTTCTTACCCAATCCACATACGATACATAATATCGGTAACAGGCCAGTGGATTGAATAAATATTCGATCCATGCTGAATATTTCTTACCCAATCCACATACGATACATAATATCGGGAACAGGCCAGCGGCTATATTGAATAAATATTAGGATTAGGTAAATGGATTAGGTATTTTTAAATACTAGGATTAGGTGGATTAGGTATCGTTTTTACCTAATCCAACCCATGTCTACGAAGAACGCCGCCCGCATCCGGTTACGCACGCGGGCTGCGCGCCCGCAGCCAATCCGCGTTCCGCTCGCGTGCTGCCCTCATGATAGGAAAAACATGTATGAAATTATATGATGCGGGCAGGCTGCATGCGGACCAAATCCGCGCGCTGGCGAAAATACGCATGACAGGAAAAGGGTCCTAAATAACTTTCAGTATGGAACTAAGATTACTTTCGCGAAAAAAAAAATACAAGGACTCTATAACCAATGTACAATGACCTCTTTTCACCTTTGGCATTGTTTCTGTTACAACTTATATGCTTAGTAGGCATCACCAGAGCTGGCAAAATACATGGCTTTGCTTTAATTAAAATACAAATTACAAAATACTCGCATGTATTTAAAATACAAAATAAAATATTTTAAACATTTTTAATTAAAATACTAATAACAAAATACAGTCAGGTGTTAAGTTAGGTTAGCCTTTTTGCTTACAAAAGCTATAGCTGTTTTCTGCCGAACGCTATTAATAAGTTTGCTAAATGTGTAGTTCAAATGTATTTTGAAGCCATAGTATTTGAAATACTACAAAATACCTCAACGTCAGGTATTTGAAATACCAATTTATTACAGATTAAATTTTTAAGAAGTAATTAAAATACAAATACCAAAAACGTATTTGTATTTCAACTACGTATTTTAATTACAAGTACTTAATTCAAATACTGCCCAACACTGGGTATCACAAAGGGAAACTCGGTGCATTTCATTTCATTGACGACACGGTTGGCGCAGTGGTTGAGCGATCGGCTGCTGCACTGCGTGTCGCGGGTTCGATTCCCGCACGGAACAAATATTTGTATGGCCTACAGATAGTTGTTCCGGGTCTGGCTGTTTGTGTATGTAACTTTGTATGTTTGTAAACGCACCCACAATACAGGAGAAATTCCTAGTGTGGGGCAACGTTTTATCAAAAAAAAAAAAGATTTCACCTTTTTGTGTAGTAGGGCTGGGAGTTGATGAGTAAGTCAGCCAGTCAGTCAGGAGTTTTTTTTTCAATTTTTTTTTATTGTTTGATAACAAGATGGTTTTAAAAAAGATAAGGTAGGGGAACTTACAGCCTCAGCACAATAGAAGGTCTTCTCATTGGTCTCGGCGACAAGGCTGACGCCAAAACCGGGACTCTTGCCCGCGTTGGAGCCTCGGCATTGGTCGGTATTGATGTATACATCTGGGATGAAGTTTAGCATTACCTGAAACCGAGATATTAAATTATTAGTTTTTTTTTTGTTGTTGATTGGTTTGAGGAACATTCCCCACGTTGAAAAGTTTATTTTGAATGTTATCTTGGATACAGCTGCTATTGTAATGAGATTCTTGGGACATCAGATCTTCTGGTCTATGCACCTTTGACCTGATATTTTTTTAGACTTTAAAATAGATATCTTAATACCTTTCCGAGTATTTTCTGGACAGGAATCCATTACTGCATGGATTTCAGCAATCTCAGTTAATTTAGTCTTTGGCCAAAAACAAACATCGTTCTATAAACTTACCCCCTTAGCAGCATCAACAACCCTGTTAGCCATGGTAGGAGACACCCGCAGCGCGTACACTACACCACGTATTCTCTTCACCAGCCCCCACTGGGTCCACTGTAGAGGTCGCAAGCTGCGGCGTACAGGACATTTGAACACTACCTCGCCGCCGCCAAGTGGAGGCGCACCTGAGAAGGTCAAAATGTTTTATAACATTTACATAATACTATCTGATTGTATATATTATATATGAGGTTTTTTGGTAATATTGAGAACTAAGCAATTTATTTATTTATTTAAACTTTATGTACAATAGTGGTACATGGGCGGACTTAATGCAACAAGGCATTCTCTACCAGTTAACCTTTGCCATACTAGTGAGACCATTTTCTTCTTGTGATTTTATTTTTATTATTTAAGACCACACAAAAAACTTATAAAAGCAAAATATATACAGAGAGAAGAGCATAAAGGTACCAACTGCTTATATCAAAAGAAATTTCTTCCAGCTCCAGATCTACTAATGATTTAATACAAATTTAAACTTAAAACTGCCAGAAACTTGAAAGGTGCATTTTGACACATTGTCCTGTGGCTTATGAAAGCCAATTTCGAGTAACAAGCCTTTTTCAAACAGCTTACCGCTCCGGCCCCGGCGACACACCAGTGTGTTGCGAATTAATCGCGAATTTAATGTTTATTTACCTATTACATAATTTTTTTTTTTGGGAATTTTCACATGTCGGGGCCGCAGCGGTTAATTTGACCACATCCTTAATGTATACAGCTAATTTTGTAATAAAATTTTACTATAATCTCACTTAACAAAAATTTTATTTCTTCTGCACTATTCAAGAGTACTCACCTCTCCTAACAACCTTCAACTCCAGTCCATCATCAACTAGTATGAACTTCAGCAGCACCGGCAGGGCAGCAGTCTTGATCTTATCCACTGAGACGTCCAGATCACTGTGTGTGACTCCCTGCAGGACAGCGTTAAGTGGCTCCTTGCAGAACGGACCCAGGGCTAGCAGGATTTCTAAGTAGTAGCCTGAAAGTTTAAACATAAGTTTAAAGGGGCTATACAAAATTAGTAAATATCATGAACTTTTCTTTGGGAAAGGTCAGACTTAGCACACGAGAGCACGAGGCACAGATAGTGATCGCTCTAAGGACAAATGGTTCTGGGAAGTATCGAAAACAAATAAGCAGTTATTACAAAAATAATTCACTTTGAAGAAGGAATACGGACGAAGATATAAATACTAACCTATACCCCGTTGCGTGCTACAACTGTGGGTAACTTGGCCGCCAACCAATATCCCGGGCTGGTAGTACACGGAAGTACCCGTCTCACTCAGTTCCACCCTCGTACCATTCGTCACTTTGTCAAGAAGTCTTATCAAACTCACTTCGTACTCTCGGAGACCCGGGTCATCATGTGTACTCCGAATCTCTTCTATTTTTATCGTACGACCACTTAGCGTGGCCAGTAACAGCCTTTGGCGAAAGAAATTGCTGCCCTTATATAATATTAAGTCATTATGCACTGTCGCTACCATTTTATCGGGTTTCTGGATAAAATAAAGATGTAAACATTTGGCCAAATAAAAACACGTGTGGTGTGGCACAGACTGAAAATTACTTAGTTGTCACTGTCAAAGCAAATAAAGTTGAACGTTTTGTTATACTCGATGAAAGTAAAGAAAGGTGTTGGTAGGATGGTAGGATGCTGCAAAATTCGATTGTTTTATTTGAATAAAGACCAAATTACTGCATGATTCTTAAAATTTATGTGAGTTTAATTGAATAAATTGTATTCAATGACGAAAAGTATTTTTGAATAAAAGCGAAAATTAACGAAACGTCAACTACGTCCAAAACAAACTTTGAGGCTACTAGCCAGTATACTATTGTAGTCTTTGGAGGCTACTTTGAGGTTAGATTTGTGTGGACCGATAATTTTATTTAATAACAAAAAGTTAACATATTTTAGAAATTAATGATAAAGAATCAACAATGAAGGTATCAGTTGGTGACGTTGTTCTGCCGGGAGACTTCTCCGAAGAAATCGCTGCAGTTGGCGAGAAAAGTAAAGTTATCCTCGGACCAGGGTTACGAAAAGAAATCGACGGCATTTTCATCACAAAAGCTGGTACTTTGAAGAAACGTGCACCTAACACATACTGGGTAGACAACTATCAGAAGCGATACATTCCATCTCGCGGGGAGAATGTTATTGGAATTGTGGTACAGAAGGCAGGAGACATATTTCGAGTAGACGTGGGGGGCAGTTGTACCGCATCCTTATCTTACCTATCCTTCGAAGGTGCTACGAAAAAGAACAGACCAAAAGTAGTGAATGGTGACGTAGTATACGCCAAAATGCTCGTTGCCAGTAAAGACATGGAGCCTGAAATCGTTTGCGTCGACTCTCACGGGAAGAAAGGTCGTTTAGGCGTATTAGAAGACGGTTTCGTATTTAAATGCTCACTAAATCTTATAAGAAAGATTTTGAATCCTGAATGCCCCTTGTTAAACTCTTTGAAGAATGAATGGCCATTTGAATTAGCAGCGGGCATGAATGGCAGGATTTGGATAAAAGCAAACACTATGAGAGAAACCATTGCTTTAGGAAATGCAATCTTGGGATCAGAATACCTTAGCAACGAGGAGATTAAAAGCATGTGTACGAATATCGCTAGTATATTGGCTGGACATATTTCATAACATGGTGCTGTTTCTTTGATAAAAATATATTTTTAAGGTAAAAATTGTTTTTCATTCTTATTTAATACCTTGAAATCCTGTGTATTTGTCTCCCATTCAGGAAAAATCATGTTATAAAGGGTCAATCAAGTATTTGTGTAGCGCCTAAGGTTATTATAGTATGTGCCAGATAAACAAAGAATAACGGTCATTGACCCACCTACATTTATTTTGACCCACTTAATTTAAAAAACAGAAATAATGACATAAAGCTATCCTGAATCGACATCTATCGTGATACTTACTGTTCACTAGAACAGTAAGGGCAGTAAAATGAATTGTTTTTCATTACTAAATGAAAAACAATTCATTTTACTGTCCGGGGGTACCTACGAAGAGTTATTAAGGAAAAGTCAATGACCGTTATTCTTCATTTATCTGGCGCCTACTACATATAACAATACATCGTCTGCATTTACTTCAATTCCCCTCTGACCACAGAACATATACCCTAAAGGGCATCTGACTTAGCATGGGATGATGGAAGAGTCAGGGATGGTCAAGAGGAAGACCACAGAGTACTTTTATATATATGGAAAGGAAGACCTTGATAAGCTATCCTGTAGTAGTAGTAGTTGACTACATATTTGGAATTCTACCTTTTCATGTGAATTCTACATCATGGCAGTTTTTTTTTTTTGAAATGTATCTCAAATGAATTTAAGGCCCCCAGCCAAGGCAACAAAACTAGCTACAAGCTAAAATGGCAGTCTGTAAAGTCCCAATAGGCCACTTCTTAGGCTAATGATTCTGGGTTATATTTTATTATACTTGCTTTTGCCCACAACTTCAGTCTTGCTTTGCTCTTCTACACTCCCCAAGGAACCTACATGCCAAATTTCAGCTTTCTACAACCTGTAGTTCTGGCTGTGTTGTCTGTCAGTCACTCAGTAACGGAAGAGTTTTATAATACAGGTGTATTTTTAGTTTGCATGGATGGCCAAATCCAAAACTATGAGGAATATCGAAAAACACTGAAAGGTGTCTCAGCCCGATTTAGATGAAAACTAAAACATCATTGGATTTTTGAAAAGTTGGTTTTCCTAGCGAGGAATCGAACTGGTTGATTTTGAAAAAGACACACCCTGTATTATTACACCATCCAAAAGTGACATGGCAAAGTACTCATTTTTAAATTGAGTTATCCATAAAATCCTAAATATAAGTGTATGCTTGTTAATCATTCAGTACCTTTATGGTTAAACATGTAGATAAAATTATCATGTACAGTCTCGTCAAATAACTTTGCCCCTCTGAAGTTAGCCATTTGCAAAGATCGCTTGGTGTAGTCACGTAGACGGGAGCAAGCGGGACGCAACCATGCATCGAACGTAAACGTAAGACTGAGACATAAAATCGCGCCGCCATAATCCCCGCCCCCATGTCTCTTGCGCATAGGCAGTTGCAGTTTGTTCGTAATTTTGACTACTACGCAGCCACTTGTAGCCAACTTCAGAGGGGCACATTTATTTGACGAGAACTGTACGATAATTGCGGCTTTCACGTCAACAAAAAGGTAATATTCCACAAATAAAACGACAAAGAAACAGTGATCGGGAAATTTATTTTGGCAAATGCAACTAACCTAATCATTTCAAATCTCAATACATAATGTAAAACTACATCCTTCTGCATTCCAACCATTGTTCTTTTCTAATAAATATATATTACAAATGGCGCGCGCCTCGCAATTTTCATATTTACAGTTCTGCGCGGCGCCATCGCCGTATTTTACAAACTATCATATTAGGAGTCGACTGACCAGAACAATTTTCCTTTATAACAATAATTTAGTAAACAATAAAATAATGAGCTGTTATTTTGTCGTTATTTTTTTTTTCATTTTAAATGATATTTTTTTGCTAATTCATGATTTGATGACTGCTGTTTTGCGGCAGATTTAGATGTAACTGAGAAGATTTAATTTCTAAGATTTTATACTTTCAAACATTCTATATCCCACATAGGTACCTACAACAACAGAAAAGGTACTACTTCAATTAGGTTTCTCACAAAAGATTAGCCAATTCACTGTTGTATTAGAAAGAGAACCTCTATTCAATTGTTTCCAACAATTTAAAGCATTCTATTTTCTACTCTAATAGTCACATCTAAACCCGCGCCATAGCACAAACATCGCCTGTATTCAGCCTAGACTAACGATAAGCCTCTTAGCAACGATATTAAGAAAGTGGTAACTTTTAAAAGATACAAACTGATGCACTACAGCTTGAATAGTAACTATCAAGTTTTAAACCTCAACAACCTACGAAAAGGAATGTTATATTTTTTTATTTACAAAACGTATTTTGTTTTTTCAATAGTTATGCAAGATTATTGGAGGTTGTGTTTTACTTAAAATTGACAGTAACTTTTTTTACTTACGCTAACTCAGCTTATTACTTACTTGAGATGATTTTTCATGACCAAAGGTAAAAATTCTAGAATTATAAAGAAAATATTCCACTGAGAAAAAATAGATGTAGCTATGCATGTTATACGGGGTTATTTTTTAATGACCGGCCAAATTTTCACAGGGTGTTCTACCCATGAATATGAACAACTTACACTATGGGACCAACTCTGAAATCACGAAAAAAAAATCAGCTGTTTCATACATTTTAGTCGAGTAGGTATTGAACTTTTGTATGAAACAGCTGATTTTTTTTTCGTGATTTCAGAGTTGGTCCCATAGTGAAAGTTGTTCATATTCATGGGTAGAACACCCTGTGAAAATTTGGCCGGTCATTAAAAAATAACCCTGTATAGCGCGATCCCTTTTTCGCACAGAATGCTGTCAAATCGTGCTAGATTTACTTTTGTTTAGATACATCCAATAATCTTAATAACCATAGAACTAAAGTTTTGAATGTAACATTAAAATAAACTGTCGTTATTCTATGCATTATCAAATAAATTCGCGCGTCGCACCGCGAGGGGACTATCATTATAGTTTTATAAGAAATCCTGTAAAAATAATGTAATAGGTATGAAAAATGTCAACTCTTAGCCTAGTATTGACAGAATATTTTGTTAAAATGCACTAATCGTCGATTTTTTATGGTACATGAATGTTTTTAAGACACTTCAGTGTTTTATTGCATAACTTCGGGTCTGACAAAACATGGGCCTAAACCATCAACTCTTAAAGCAGTATTACTTCAATATTACTTCCAGTGGGAAAGAGAAGGAGCTATACGTCCTGTATAGCTCCGTCTCTTTCCCACTGGAAGTAATATTAAAGTAATACTGCTTTAAGAGTTGGTGGTTAGGCCCCTGGAATAACATTACATTTCGAGACACTGTACAATATTGGAGTCATTATAAAAATAATTTGTTTTTATAACTATAAGTGCCTTGTTTCAATATTCCTTATAAGGCTTCATTTTGGTGATCAGATCAGTGCATTCACTCCCATTTGTCCCTAAAAAGAAAACCCAATTTCTTTTGCCAATTTTTGGTGGAGGATAAGCTCATGACTGTTATGAAATCTTTTAAGGACACATTTGTCCCTTAGGGTCAATTATGTAGATTATTCAGAACATGCAAAAGCTGAATGCCTCTCCAAAATTGCTCAAATTAGCTTTTCTTCCCAAGAACAGTTGATTCTTGGATCACAGCAAAATTGTAACACTGTACAAATATTTACAATCTATCAACAAAGCAGTCATTTTCACGTTTTTTTTTTCCTTTTTTTTACTTGAATTAATTATTATTTTAATTACGAAAATATAATTTACTCTATCGATTATTCAGAGATCAAGATTGTTTACTTACAATAGACGTTATTAACATATTTTACATTTTATTTATAAATGTTTACACTAAGTATCGAAAACCCGTTTGTTTTGTTATACTGAATTATACCATTGTTGTTTTTTGTGTACAAGTTGGGAGGACAAATTTTGGGTCCTTTTAAGTTTTAAGGTTATAAAAATTATTTGAAAAACGCTTACGTGCCTTTTCAGATCATCCATGTAAAGGAGGTGAGACCACCTCTTCAACCGATAGCCTAGTCCTGAATTCTCGAGCAGTGTGCTAAGAGGATTTGCAATACTAAACCATATGAGGCCCGTGTGGCGTGTTACGGTCCACTGCCTCTCAAATGGAGGAAGCCTGTCTCTCAGCAGTGGGAATGTCATACTATGAAAAACCAATATAAAACAAAGGCGATATTGATGAGGTTTCCAGCAGTGGGCAGCAATTGACTGATAGCAAAATTCCCTAGTACTAATACTGTCTCTTGGAGGATCCAAGAAACTTATTTTTAAAGTATTAGTGAATATTCACAATAATGTTAGTCATTGAGGCAAGTACCTAAGGAATACCTCGACTATATTGTGTCAAGAATCCGTTGAACAAAAAGCTCTGTGAAGCAACTTAGATCATTCTTATTACAATTATTTAAATAAATTATGCGACATTTTGGACGATATAACCAATTCTCATTAAATTATTATTAATTAAATAAATAACTTAGAAAATAATTTTATATCAAAATTGTTCTCCCAATTTGTTGAAGAGAAAGAAATTATTTTGACACTTCAAATTATAAATATACAGTTTTTAAATAGTTATATTTATTTCGATCGAAATTTGTGAGCGAATACTTTAATTTTTGGGCTAGTGTGGTATACTTTGTCGATAAGTCGATACACCATAGACATAATTTTAGTGTGACCTTTTTAGCCATATTTCAGTAACCGCTACTTTGTGCACGGTGGCGTTTCCTAGTGTTTACTGAATAACCTCTATATTTTAAGTCAAGTAAATGGGTATACGGAAGGGACAAGGCATGAAAGAGCCCAATTTATGCGTTGTACCTTACGTATCGCATTATTTTCAACGTTTCAAACTAAGGATTGCTGGGCATGATTAGTCAGTGATTATGTCAAGCAAGTCACCATAGACATAATTTTAGTGTGACCTTTTAGCCATATTTCAGTAACCGCTACTTTGTGCAAGGTGGGGTTTCCAAGTATAGTGTTTACTGAATAACCTCTATATTTTAAGTCAATTAAATGGGTATACGGAAGGGACAAGGCATGAAAGAGCCCAATTTATGCGTTGTACCTTACGTATCGCATTATTTTCAACTTTTCTTATTTAACAGTCAAACTAAGGGTTGCTGGACATAATTAGTCAGTTCAACTGGATTTTGTAAGTCAGATGGTCGTTATATGTAAAATACTGTAATGACTGCATCTGCTAAGATTGGAAATCGTCGGGTTGCCTTCCAATCTTCAATCATCAGTCATAGTTGATTACAGAAGGCTAGGCATATGATCTGCCAGGGTTGCGGAAATGTTCTGAAGTTACCACGGCCCTGGAACGCAAAGGGCATTAAGAAAAACACTGGCTTGCAGTCAGTAAGAGTCTGACACACCTATCCGCTCCGCCCAGAGCAGGAAGAGAATGATGAGATTTGTCCGTCAAAGTATACCACACTAACGACATAGCACTGTCTCAATGTTCCTAGGGTCGCACACACAGTGCCCCCGCGAGCCGCTCTCAGAACACGGAGTCGGCGGAGCGGGACAGATGTACGGGGTGCGAGGGAGAGCGCGCGAGGCGCTTGCGCGGCAGCTTCTGCAGCGTCGTCAGCAGGTGCGGGAAGTCCGGCCGCTCGGATGATCGGTACGACCAGCAGAGCATTAGGATGTCCTGGGAATGGAGAAAAAATATTGTGTCAGAAACATTCTATATAACATAGGGGATACAATGGGCGGCCTTATCGGCTTTGTCAAGTCAAAATTGTTGTTGCTACGATTTTTTTTATTGAAGCTAAAAATGGTGACACAAGTCCAGAAAGTAAGTAGGTCGGAGCGCTAGGAAATTGTTCACTAGAAAATGAAATAATCAAACCGATGGTATATCCGATGTAATCCTAATTTATGATCCGAATATGAAGACGATACTGTGCGTTTAAAACGCGCGTGACGTCATGTCTCTGGTAAATTGTAAGTACCATAATAATACTGACGTCACGCGTGTTTTCAACGCACTGTATCGTCTTCATTTTATGTTAACATGAAAAAGAAAAAATAATGTAAAAATAGTGTCCAATATTTTTTTGTTAATCTATCTGACGGACTGTTTTTTTTTTTCAGTGAAATACCCTATTATTAATTTCAATGTCCCCCACAGTTGGATTGTTATGTGTATACAACTTAGTGCAACATATGAGGATACCCCTATTAGTGGGTAAGTTTATACGACGAATGATGAGGGTAATATATTACCTTGATATCTCTAGAAGCCTGCATGTTGGCTAGCGACTGCTTGACGCCCTTGCCGACCTGCCAGATGACGGCCTCGGGCGGCTGGCTCTTGAACGGGTACTCACCGCACAGGAGCTCGTACCATACCGTGCTGGAAGTTAGTATTACACTATTTATTTACAAGTTCGTGAACGACATTACAGATTCGAAAATCTATAACGCCTTTTTGTAGATGAGAAATAATGTGGTCCGATGTGGGCAGAGCGGGAGGGAGTGTCAGACTCTTACTGACTAAAACCCATCCGGGTTCCTTCAAATGCCTCTTTTAGACAATTCCGTAACCCTGGTAGGCAGTGGATCCATGACGCCCTATAGTGAAATCTCATGTCATGATGTTAATCCCAAGGCGAATTAGGTATTTAACTATGAGCTGGACTGGAAGATAAATTCAAAATACATAAGGTTTCCTTTATTTATTTTTAATTTGATGTACAATAAACTATATAAATAACAAGTCGGTGTCAGAATAACGAAGAAACCAAACCAAAAACAAAGACTTGCAAAATAAATTTAGTTTGTAGTTTTTTTTTATTTGGAAGTTGGTTAGATTTTGACGAATAATATGTCTTTTTATTTCTTGACGTCTGATGTCCGCTGGTGAGCGATGGATGATGCCTATGATCATAAATGGCAGTAACATATTGCTGCTTACCCGAAAGCGTAGACGTCGGTGGCCTTGGAGAAGGGCAGATGAAGAGAAGCGTGCGGCGTCAGCGCGCGGCACAGCTCGGGCGCCAGGTAGCACAGCCAGCCCGCCGGGATGCCCAGGCTGTCGCCGCGCAGGCTGAACACACACATACATTACACATTCTAGAAACACACACAGCGCTCGGAATCTAAACACGGCACTATGCTGAGTACAAGCGATGCCACAAGGGCGTTGCCGATCCGTACGTCGTCGCGTCGCAACGCTGTTTTCGAAGGTCAGGGCCTAAACCACCAACTCTTAAAGCAGTATTACTTTAATATTACTTCCAGTGGGAAAGAGACGGAGCCATACGTCCTGTTTAGCTCCGTCTCTTTCCCACTGGAAGTAATATTGAAGTAATACTGCTTTAAGAGTTGGTGGTTAGGCCCCAGGATGCCGCACGAACAAATACAGTGACGCAACGCAACGTACAGCTCTCCGTTTCAGGTCCTCAGAGTTCTGAGTTGAGCTAGCTAGGTACACGACAACTGACAAATACCTAGTATTTTTAAAGGACAAACTCAGACGGTAAACTATATGATTCTCATATGATCTCACTAAAAAATTAACTGTGTGGATTTTAAAAGAGATCTCTGAATTTATTTCCGTGGTTCTTTCAGTGCAGTCAGCAAAGAAACACTGGCCTCATCTACTTTAAACTGACTTTCAACTTATTTCCAAAATAAGTCTCATTTATCATAGAATCAACTATTATCAGGAATTAATATAATCATTTATTTTCACTACACAACTTACTGCACTAACTTTGTGAGGGACTGGTGCTTGAGGCAGGTCTATAAAAACCTGTATTACCAGTCATCGCATTGAAGATAATACATGTACACGATGTGATCGATCAATTTGCTAATCGAAAGCTCATAGTGTGTGCCTTGATAGAATAGAATAAGAACCCACGTTTATGGCTTCATGCATTGATCGTGCGTTCGCGTGTCAGTTTGTAGATGAAATTCAATCTGTTTGAATATATGAAGATTCTTTTTTATTGAAAACACGATTATCATTCAGAGGTAGTCTGTATTTATAGAAGGATTACATTCGTCAGAAATAGTCTTTACACATGTAGGTTCAGCTGTGAAAATATTAGTTTAAAAGTGGTTAATACATGGTGCAAGTAAAAGTGTAACTCAAAATTAAACCCATCATTATGTTGGAGTATAATTGGTAATTGAGTGCGTTCCTTGAAGTTTTTATTCGTGAAGAAAAATATAAAAAAAAATCAAAAACTTGGATAGGTAACTCGAAAACAAACCAATTAGGACCGTAAGTTTTCGTAGAAGGTCAAAATTGTTGCAAGCCCGCTATATATAATATAACATTTACAAGCTATTCCAAGGAACACACTCAATTAAATAATATCAGATATTGTAAACCCTATGGGTATGTTACAGCATACTATGTAATATTATGATAAGAACTGCTTTTCAACCTATGACAAACAATAAATAAATTTAAATTTGAATTAACAGTCACTCTGCAAATTATTAATTTTGTATTTAATCTTTTTTTTTTTGTTGGCGCAAATATACTCTTTTTATTTTTCAAATATTGAGGTTCATTAAACGATTCAAAAGAAGCAGACACATAATAGAATAGTTACTTGCACCATAGAAAAACACCATGAGACTAGAGAAAAGTAATAAGTGCAAAATTTTCTATTGACCTTTGTACTAACTTGTTTCCAAAGCAAAGTTTGGTAACGCTGAAGAGGCCGAAGTCGGTTATGACTACCTTCCCGTTCTCCAGGAAGATGTTCTTCGTCTTCAGATCTTTGTGGATGATGCCTCGGGCGTGCAGGTAGCCCATACCCTGGGGAAAATAAAAAAAAATGTTATTTTTTATGAGTGGTCTCTCGCAGGTCAACCTAGAAGGTCGTCGTAGGTTGTCGTCTGCTTAACTGGATTTTTGGCGGCCTTAAGGACGCGTTTCCAAATGGGTAGTCAAATCATTAGTTTTTACTCTATTTTCTCAATAAATGTACCGAAGTAAAAAAATTCACATCAGTACATTTATTGAGAAACTGTACCTATGTTAAATTATATTTATAGTTCAGAATCGTACCATGTACATCTATCAACAATTCATGGGAAAAACTGTTAAATAATGCAAAGCATTTTATTTAATAAACATACTTTTGTGTAAAAAAGTAATGATTTGACTACCCATCTGTAAACGCGTCCTTAATAGAAATTAAGGACTCCAGCCAGGACACACTAAACGAGTTCAACACGCTCGCGGGCACCGCCTGTGGAGCAAGCAGCTCGGCTTAGGGCGTCGCTGCTCTCACGGGCGTCACGATTACTTTGAAACGAGTTTAAAACAAGCGGGTTGTCTCTAGCGAGGGGCGGACGCTGACTGGGAGGTCACGTGGGTGACGCGGAGAGGGCAGAACGTTTTTATTTTTATTCTACAGAAAAGAGCCATCAGAGCCATTTACAATCTCCGCGGGCGCGATTCTCTAAGGGTACTGTTTAAAGAAATTAACATCATGACGGTGCCTTGTCAATATATCTATGAAAATATCGTGTACGTTAGAAATAATCTACATCTTTTTAGTAAACGAAGCGACAGACACAACTACCTATGTCACTAGAAATAGGAACCAATTAGTTCAACCAGATTTCAGACTAGCTAAAGTAGCAACATCTTTCATGGGGTACTGTTTAAAATGTTATAATGAAATACCTCCCCATAAATTCGAACTAAATGAGACAAAATTTAAATCTTGTATTAAACGCACACTATGCAGGCAAGCATATTATAAGTTAGGGGATTATATTGAAGATAAAAATGCTTGGCTCAATGCTGGTCCTGCTCCACAGCCACTAGGGCACACAAAGTAATCTGTTAGCATTTGGAAATATAGTTGGACCGGATGAAGATTGTAAGAATGCAATATTTTTCATTGTATAGACTCAATTTATTTAGCATTGTATAATTTCATGCATTAACGGCACGTGTAAGTACTGTGTACCTTAGATTAAAACTATAATGATCATTTTGGATAAATTTTTAACTTGAATGTTCCCTGGCGATTGGGGATGTCATGCTCACTCAAGTCTAGCTGATGGTGGCGCGTGCGTTGGATCATTTGGCTCCCTTAAAAATAGTTGAGCCGAATGACGCTAGCGTATGCGTCATGTTCGTGAACGGGCGCCGTCAGCTGAGACTGGTCATCTCTCAGCTGCCATGGTTTATTTTAATTATTTTTTTAAAATTGTTTTTACTCCGGACGCTTTTATCCTGCACGTCTTTTACATCGTTCTCATAAATATGTATAATTTCAACATGAACGATGTAACCATAATATTGTAACATTATATTATTTTTAAAAGGGTGTCCGTGAAGTTTCTTGCACGTTCTTCTCCATAGAGATCTACGCTTTGGAACGTGCAAATAGTACCTTTTTGACCGACCGACCTTGACAATTCAAAAGTGCAGTAAATGGTCTAATTGAAATGAATGCTTTGACTTTGCGAGGGAGACGCGAAGAATCCCTATCGCTCTCTTGGAGTAGGGTAGTATCGACATCGGGAGTGAAGGCTGTTTACGAATTAGGTGTGTAAGTGCAAACCCATAACTAATAAAAAAAAGGTGTTCGAGTATTTGTAGCAGTAAGGAAGTAGAGGTCGACAAGACTTGCTTCTTGTGGCGGCTCTTTCTATTCTAAGTTACCTGTGATATCTGCTGCGCCACGACGACGCTCTTGTTGGCGGTGAACTTGTCCCTGCGCAGGTGGATGTGCGTGTAGAGCGTCATGCCCTTGCACAGTGACGTCACGATGGCCAGTTGCGGCGGCTTCATGCACGCGCCCATGAACAAGACTAGGTTTTCATGCCGGGTCTTTCGGAAGGTTGCCACCTGGGAACACAAAAAGGTTTTCAAAAAACAATCTCATACAGCTTTAGTACATACCTCATGCTTGAAGGTGTCGAGCGACACACAGTCGTCGCTCAGCTCATGCAGCTCCTTGACAGCGACGGCGCCGTGACAGCTGCCACGGTACACTGTGCCGAACATAACATTACATGTTAGTACATACCTCATGCTTGAAGGTGTCGAGCGACACACAGTCGTCGCTCAGCTCATGCAGCTCCTTGACAGCGACGGCGCCGTGTCAGCTGCCACGGTACACTGTGCCGAACATAACATTACATGTTAGTACATACCTCATGCTTGAAGGTGTCGAGCGACACACAGTCGTCGCTCAGCACGTGCAGCTCCTTGACAGCGACGGCGCCGTGTCAGCTGCCACGGTACACTGTGCCGAACATAACATTACATGTTAGTACATACCTCATGCTTGAAGGTGTCGAGCGACACACAGTCGTCGCTCAGCTCATGCAGCTCCTTGACAGCGACGGCGCCGTGACAGCTGCCACGGTACACTGTGCCGAACATAACATTACATGTTGGTACATACCTCATGCTTGAAGGTTTCGAGCGACACACAGTCGTCGCTCAGCGCATGCAGCTACTTGACAGCGACGGCGCCGTGACAGCTGCCACGGTACACTGTGCCGAACATAACATTACATGTTGGTACATACCTCATGCTTGAAGGTTTCGAGCGACACACAGTCGTCGCTCAGCGCATGCAGCTCCTTGACAGCGACGGCGCCGTGACAGCTGCCACGGTACACTGTGCCGAACATAACATTACATGTTGGTACATACCTCATGCTTGAAGGTTTCGAGCGACACACAGTCGTCGCGCCAGCTGCCACGGTACACTGTGCCGAACATAACATTACATGTTAGTACATACCTCATGCTTGAAGGTTTCGAGCGACACACAGTTGTCGCTCAGCGCATGCAGCTCCTTGACAGCGACGGCGCCGTGACAGCTGCCACGGTACACTGTGCCGAACATAACATTACATGTTGGTACATACCTCATGCTTGAAGGTTTCAAGCGACACACAGTCGTCGCTCAGCTCGTGCAGCTCCTTGACAGCGACGGCGCCGTGCCAGCTGCCACGGTACACTGTGCCGAACATAACATTACATGTTGGTACATACCTCATGCTTGAAGGTTTCGAGCGACACACAGTCGTCGCTCAGCTCGTGCAGCTCCTTGACAGCGACGGCGCCGTGCCAGCTGCCACGGTACACTGTGCCGAACCGGCCCGTGCCGATCACTTCGAACAGTTGCAGCTCGTCGTAAGGTATGTCCCATTCTTTCATTGATAGCTGTTGAAATCAGGTCAAATAAAAATCTATTAATCAAATTATGACGTGAACCACCACTTTTTTAACGTTATTTTTACATAACACCGTCCCCTGACGTCTACACTCCACCACTTCCTAGTGTTTGTGTTTTAGATCAGAAGAAGACGGGGCTTAACTTCCCAGTCAATCAACTCATAATACGCGAAACAGCTATTGACTAATACATGCTGTTCCTGTTTATTCTATTATTTAAAGCACATCTTTAATGCGTGGGAAGAGATACAAGATGCCGTAGGCATCTTCTACGACCTGTCTAAAGCGTTTGATTGCGTAAATCACGAAAAATGTGTCCTAAAGCTCGAGCATTAATTAGCCAAAACAGCGTTAAAGTTAGTCAAATCCTATTTGAATGATAGGCAGCAATTAATTCAAATAAACGGTGTCCATTCCACGGGATTAAACGTGAAAATGGGCGTCCCCCAGGGCTCAATTTTAGGTACTTTCTTATTTTTTAGTTTATATAAATGACTAGCTTTTGCCAGCGACTTCGTACGCAACAAGTATGAAATATACTTTACGACCTATTCTCATACCTACCAAATATACATTAAAAAAAATCATAAAAGTCGGTCGAGCCGTTTCGAAGGAGTGCAACCACACACACGAGATTTATATATATAGATTTTCCCCATTTATCGCAAAACAAACTATGGAGTGACTGCCTATTTGACCTGCACAACCCAGTAACTGGGTAACATAGTATGCCTTGGCAAGACAAGTGTCAGATTTTCTGGCTTCTGACTACCCGTAACGACTGTCAATGATTTAAAAATGACATCCGGGTTCAACGGCTTAGAGTGCTCTCCAAGGCGCGGCAGACTCGGCATATAACGGATTGTGGTTACGCGGTGTAAGCGAAATAATGCTGATTTCAACGCCTTCTCGCACGTACGAGTGCGTTGCGGTATGTGCGGGAAAAGGACGGGAATAGGAAAAAACCAACCAATAATAATTACAATGCTGTCAAATCCAACGAATTTTGCCGCGAATAGAATCCATAGAGTATATATATTACAGCTAATAGCCGAAGTGCGGCTACACCTAGTTTTAGCCGGCTACAACTAACTCTAACCTAACCTCAAAACACTTATAAGTTCCTATAACTGTGTGGTTTAAAAAAAAAGTACATTCACCCCGAGTCGGGGTGCCCAATGACCAGCTAAACTTAGGTTTATGTTCACACCCACCTTTAGCCGTAACATATATTCTGTGGTAGGATCAGCGCCAGATTGTCACCCATACGTGGACCGAGCTCGATATTTGATCCATGCGGGTTATTACTAAACTCCACGCACAAAAATCATGTCAGGAGCTTATTTCGTACACTCGCAAATACTTACTTCTTCAAACAATCTAAGTCTTCGTAAAAATACAGACATCCCTCCTTGTTTTATTCACTGCTACTTTGATACTTCGTTTATATCCAGCTGGTCGACTCTGTAAACATGTCGAAGTGAAGGCTTGAGTGAAATGATTACATGGAATGACAGCACACTTCGTGATCACTTCACCCATGCCTTTAATTCGACATGTTTACAGAATCGCACTGCTGAACGTCACCACAAATTATAAAACAAAGAAGACATTCCTGTCCATATTTGAAGTTTGTCACAATGCTATTGCACGAAATCAAAATTTGAGACACCAAAACTATCGAAACACTGAAGAAAGCTTTGGCATAAAAGAACCCGAGAAAAAACACCGTACACAAAACGTTATTTACACTAAAACTTGTCAATGGCCTATAAACATATACTCTACTAGCAGCACGCCGCAGTTTCATCCGCGTAGTTCCCGTTCCCGTGGGAATACGTGGATAAAATATAGCCTATGTTACTCCCTAATAATGTAGCTTTCCATTGGTGAAAGAATTTTTGAAATCGGCACAGTAGTTTTTGAGTTTATTCATTGCAAACATACACAAAAATACAAATCTTTCCTCTTTATAATATTATAGTACCTATAGAAGTACAGATAAAATTATTCATAAAAAACCTAACCAATATGAATTCAAATACTGACTAGTAGATTCGAAATTGGAATTCTGTATAGAAAATTTGAATAAAGAATGTGCTAATCAATATTTAAACGAATATTATAGGATTTTTTTATTTATGATTAAGTCTGCTAAGCATAACTTTCAACTGAGAAGTTTCAGTAAAAATGCAAATAATCAATATCACTGACAACTGATCTACAAAACTACTGCACAGATTACTCAAAACTATTATTACACACGAGGCAAGTTTTTAAAACCACGTATACAAGTTCACTATAACAATACTCAAAGTTGAATGCCATGTATCATTCGTTATCGCAAGGAGACCATCCTCGGGCCTTATCGGTATAATGACCGGAACTATAGTTATTGTTGTGTTGGTTAGTGTCAAGTTGAAAGGGACTGTATTATTATTAATTTAAGCTTTTTGTGATTTAGTGCGTGTGTGTTTTTTTTTTGGACGACCGCGAAATTACCTATACTCCATCCGAGTAGGTAGTTAACTAAAGGTAAACAAAAAAAACCACGTGACTTAGTTAACCGACTAAACGTAATACCAGTCTATTATCAAAATGACAATGGGATCGTGTTGGAATGACGAATTTATAAAAAATAGCAGACTTGGGACCCAGTTGTCATGATACGTTACAGTTGTACTCTTCAATTTAGCAACGTTATTATTCGTTAATAACGTTGCTAAATTGAAGAGTACACCTGTGACGTAGCATGGCAACTGAAGTGACTGGTATTACGTTTAGTCGGTTAACTAAGTCACGTGGTTTTTTTGTTTACCTTTAGTTAACTACCTACTCGGATGGAGTATAGTTGCCCAGTTTACTATAAAGCTGAAAGTTTCTGAATGATGGGATATTTTGATTCCTAAATCAGTATCGGTAGTCGGCTCCCAGTCAAACTAAGTAGCTGAGTACCGTATTTGGACATGATAATCTTCCGGTCGACCAACAAAACGAAGTGCAAATTGCATCAACGAAATATTCCATTGCACATACGCACATAATAGGGAATATGCGTACCATTTTTTTTTGCTATATAAACTACTTATTATGATACATAATTTCGTTGAATATACACTTCTGGACACATCTATTGGCCCACCTTAGAGTTTAGGTTTCGATGGCCCCTACCGAAATATGATTGCTAGATTGAACAAAAACTGTTGATGCAGTTTTAAACCTGATACATTTTACCATCTTTTTCGATCGTATTGTTTTAAATTTGAATTCAGAATACCATACGACATGGAGCTACGCCTAACAAGTCGGATATGCGCCTTGTTAAAGGCAATTGATTTTTGAATAAAAAACATGTTTTATCAAATAAAGGTTTAATTTAATAACGCGTGTTGCCTCCATGGGCATCTACCACAGCTCTCATACGATTGGGCATAGAGTTTATCAACCGCTCTATGAAATTTTGAGGGATCATCTCCCATTCCTCTTCTATGGCAGTTTTCAACTCCTGCATCGTCTGGGCAACTGGCTGACGAGCCCTAACACGTCTTTTTAGCTCGTCCCACATGTGCTCAATGGGGTTCATGTCTGGGCTTCTGGCTGGCCAGTCCATAACTGTGATGTTCACATCCCGAAGATATTCCCTGACGATGCCGGCCGCATGGGCTCTTGCATTATCATGCATAAAAAGGAAATTTGGGCCCACATAGTCCGCGTATGGTATCACGTGAGGTTCTAAGCACTCACGAATGTACCCTTCAGCATTTAATGTTGGCAGCCGTGGTCCTGTAACAACCTCAAGTTGAGTTTTGCCGCTCGCGGATATACCGCCCCAGACAGTCCATGAGCCACCGCCATAAGCAACCCTCTCTTCAAAGCAGCATTGTGCGAAACGCTCTCCCTTACGTCGGTAGACCTTCTTCCTTCCATCATTGCCATGTAACACAATTTTAGACTCATCAGAAAAGAATACACGGCTCCAATCTTGCTGTGTCCAATTTAAATGACTGCGTGCGAAATGAAGGCGCGCTGTTCGGTGGGCTCGCGTTAGTTTGGGCCCATTAGCTGGCTTGTGTGGTACCATATCGCGTTCTTTTAACCTTCTCTGAACAGTTCGAGCGCTCACAGATACTCCGTGGAAGTCGCGAAGTTGGTTTTGTATCTCAATGGAGATAAGGTGACGATTTCTCAAGCTGGTCGTCACGATGAATCGATCCTGCCTTTCAGTTGTGACCCGAGATCGTGGCCTTCCTTGGCGACGAACAAAGCCGCCAGTCTCTAGGTACCTCCGATAAACATTTCGGACCGCAGATGGACTTAAATTAAGTTGAGCACTCACGTTTCTTTGGCTGTGTCCGGCCTCAATAAGTGCCACAGCTTCGGCGGCGACTTCAGGTGAAGTATCCATAGATTATTGATAGAACCTCACCTTATTGTTAAGAAAAAGTAATGTTTGTTGCAAAACCAAAGATATCAATCACTTTTTCAAGAATTAAATCCAAGTAAACCAATAAAACCAAGTTTTCTTAGTATTCGATTGTTTGATATCAACAAACAGGCTCCAAATTGTCTATTGTTTCTTAAAATTCTGTGTTCGAAATTCAAAAAAAGACTATTGAATGAAATTGTGAATGTGCCAGGTTCAAAACTGCATAAAAACTTTTTGCTCGACCTAATATAAAATTTTAGCTAGGAGCAAACGAAACTGAAAATACAAGGTGGGCCAATAGATGTGTCCAGAAGTGTATTAATCAGCGACATTAAATCTTCAAAGCTGATATTTAGAAAGAGAAGCTCGACGCAGCCTCAAGGACGTCCATAAAGCTGCAGGGGCAGATATATTTGTTTATAATATCTCGTGTTTTAATTTAAATTTGGTTTTCATTATTATTATATTCTATTTCTGTTATGTATTTGTAAAATATTAGGTAACCATACCTAGTACACGAGAGACCGTCATCAGAGGGCTTAGTGCGAGTTTTTTAAAGTACTCGATCGCGTTAACGTAAACGTTCGCTTATTTCAAATTTTATAGAAAAAAACAGGTTGTCCGTGATTGTCACCAGACGGCGCTTATTCAGTTTCAATAAAAATTGACGTTAAGGCTAACGCGATCGAGAACATTAAAAAAGTCGCAGTAAGGCCACAGAGCTACAAGGCAGCAGGCAGCAGGCAGTATACTCACGCTGTTCTGCCTGGGCCACCGCTCGTCGTGCGCGGTGGCGAGGTCCTGCGAGTCCCCGCGCGGGCAGCCGCCGCTGTCCGTGGAGCCCGAGCCCGACAGGGACACGCAGCGCGAACTGTCGCCTGCAACACGCACACCAGCTTTCTTATACATACCTTTACTGTTTCTATCCCCACGTGAGATGGTAAGTCGACGGAAGAGCCGCGAATGACATATTTTCCTACCCATATACAAAATACGCGCTCATTCATTAACTTGCGGCACCAGCCCGACTTACATACATACATATTATATGCTATCTCCATGTAAGGATTTTCTCCAGCATTTACTGACACAACATCAATTCCCGGAACAAGTCATCGGTCGACTTTTGTCTAATTTGTTTCCTGCATAAATAAAATCTACATTGGTTGGATATCATGTGACTTGCGTCGTATCTATCAAAATATTCGCGTCACTTGTGTATACAAATCATGTATACCTTATGATTTTCGAAATAAGGTTAATTTTTAACTGACGATTAACGCCAAGTAAAGTCTAATGTATAGGCATTAATTTAAATGTCGCTCAGTATATTGTTGTATTGGACTCACCACTTTTAACGCTAGCCGTGAGGTCTTCCTTGTTGTCTTGCTGTCTCGCCGGCGACTGCACGGACGAGTGGTTGGGACTAGACACCACCGGCTTCACTTCTAAAAACACAAACACATTTAGATTAAGTTGAATCAATATTAGCCGACAAAGCCCGAATGATCGCCAAATTGAAGCGGCAGTGGGCACATTGCGTACATTAGGGTTGGAAGGTCTCCCACAAGATGGTCCGATGACCTGCTGAGGGTCGTGGGTAGCCGATGAATGAGAGACGCACAGGACCGATTGTTGTGGCGACACGCGCGGGGAGGCCTATCAGGGAGGCGGGTGGTGCTGTTACCTGGGAAGTGGAACTGCTGCTTGGTGGTGGGCGGATGGTGCGGGTGGTGCTGGTGGTGCGTGTGCGGCGCGTGGTGCTACCTGCTAGTCGGCACATACCTGGGAAGTGGAACTGCTGCTTGCTGGTGGGCGGATGGTGCGGGTGGTGCTGGTGGTGCGTGTGCGGCGCGTGGTGCTACCTGCTAGTCGGCACATACCTGGGAAGTGGAACTGCTGCTTGCTGGTGGGCGGATGGTGCGGGTGGTGCTGGTGGTGCGTGTGCGGCGCGTGGTGCTACCTGCTAGTCGGCACATACCTGGGAAGTGGAACTGCTGCTTGCTGGTGGGCGGATGGTGCGGGTGGTGCTGGTGGTGCGTGTGCGACGCGTGGTGCTACCTGCTAGTCGGCACATACCTGGGAAGTGGAACTGCTGCTTGCTGGTGGGCGGATGGTGCGGGTGGTGCTGGTGGTGCGTGTGCGGCGCATGGTGCTACCTGCTAGTCGGCACATACCTGGGAAGTGGAACTGCTGCTTGCTGGTGGGCGGATGGTGCGGGTGGTGCTGGTGGTGCGTGTGCGGCGCGTGGTGCTACCTGCTAGTCGGCACATACCTGGGAAGTGGAACTGCTGCTTGCTGGTGGGCGGATGGTGCGGGTGGTGCTGGTGGTGCGTGTGCGGCGCGTGGTGCTACCTGCTAGTCGGCACATACCTGGGAAGTGGAACTGCTGCTTGCTGGTGGGCGGATGGTGCGGGTGGTGCTGGTGGTGCGTGTGCGGCGCGTGGTGCTACCTGCTAGTCGGCACATACCTGGGAAGTGGAACTGCTGCTTGCTGGTGGGCGGATGGTGCGGGTGGTGCTGGTGGTGCGTGTGCGGCGCGTGGTGCTACCTGCTAGTCGGCACATACCTGGGAAGTGGAACTGCTGCTTGCTGGTGGGCGGATGGTGCGGGTGGTGCTGGTGGTGCGTGTGCGGCGCGTGGTGCTACCTGCTAGTCGGCACATACCTGGGAAGTGGAACTGCTGCTTGCTGGTGGGCGGATGGTGCGGGTGGTGCTGGTGGTGCGTGTGCGGCGCGTGGTGCTACCTGCTAGTCGGCACATACCTGGGAAGTGGAACTGCTGCTTGCTGGTGGGCGGATGGTGCGGGTGGTGCTGGTGGTGCGTGTGCGGCGCGTGGTGCTACCTGCTAGTCGGCACATACCTGGGAAGTGGAACTGCTGCTTGCTGGTGGGCGGATGGTGCGGGTGGTGCTGGTGGTGCGTGTGCGACGCGTGGTGCTACCTGCTAGTCGGCACATACCTGGGAAGTGGAACTGCTGCTTGCTGGTGGGCGGATGGTGCGGGTGGTGCTGGTGGTGCGTGTGCGGCGCATGGTGCTACCTGCTAGTCGGCACATACCTGGGAAGTGGAACTGCTGCTTGCTGGTGGGCGGATGGTGCGGGTGGTGCTGGTGGTGCGTGTGCGGCGCGTGGTGCTACCTGCTAGTCGGCACATACCTGGGAAGTGGAACTGCTGCTTGCTGGTGGGCGGATGGTGCGGGTGGTGCTGGTGGTGCGTGTGCGGCGCGTGGTGCTACCTGCTAGTCGGCACATACCTGGGAAGTGGAACTGCTGCTTGCTGGTGGGCGGATGGTGCGGGTGGTGCTGGTGGTGCGTGTGCGGCGCGTGGTGCTACCTGCTAGTCGGCACATACCTGGGAAGTGGAACTGCTGCTTGCTGGTGGGCGGATGGTGCGGGTGGTGCTGGTGGTGCGTGTGCGGCGCGTGGTGCTACCTGCTAGTCGGCACATACCTGGGAAGTGGAACTGCTGCTTGCTGGTGGGCGGATGGTGCGGGTGGTGCTGGTGGTGCGTGTGCGGCGCGTGGTGCTACCTGCTAGTCGGCACATACCTGGGAAGTGGAACTGCTGCTTGCTGGTGGACGGATGGTGCGGGTGGTGCTGGTGGTGCGTGTGCGACGCGTGGTGCTACCTGCTAGTCGGCACATACCTGGGAAGTGGAACTGCTGCTTGCTGGTGGGCGGATGGTGCGGGTGGTGCTGGTGGTGCGTGTGCGGCGCGTGGTGCTACCTGCTAGTCGGCACATACCTGGGAAGTGGAACTGCTGCTTGCTGGTGGGCGGATGGTGCGGGTGGTTTTGGTGGTGCGTGTGCGGCGCGTGGTGCTACCTGCTAGTCGGCACATACCTGGGAAGTGGAACTGCTGCTTGCTGGTGGGCGGATGGTGCGGGTGGTGCTGGTGGTGCGTGTGCGGCGCGTGGTGCTACCTGCTAGTCGGCACATACCTGGGAAGTGGAACTGCTGCTTGCTGGTGGGCGGATGGTGCGGGTGGTGCTGGTGGTGCGTGTGCGGCGCGTGGTGCTACCTGCTAGTCGGCACATACCTGGGAAGTGGAACTGCTGCTTGCTGGTGGGCGGATGGTGCGGGTGGTGCTGGTGGTGCGTGTGCGGCGCGTGGTGCTACCTGCTAGTCGGCACATACCTGGGAAGTGGAACTGCTGCTTGCTGGTGGGCGGATGGTGCGGGTGGTGCTGGTGGTGCGTGTGCGGCGCGTGGTGCTACCTGCTAGTCGGCACATACCTGGGAAGTGGAACTGCTGCTTGCTGGTGGGCGGATGGTGCGGGTGGTGCTGGTGGTGCGTGTGCGGCGCGTGGTGCTACCTGCTAGTCGGCACATACCTGGGAAGTGGAACTGCTGCTTGCTGGTGGACGGATGGTGCGGGTGGTGCTGGTGGTGCGTGTGCGACGCGTGGTGCTACCTGCTAGTCGGCACATACCTGGGAAGTGGAACTGCTGCTTGCTGGTGGGCGGATGGTGCGGGTGGTGCTGGTGGTGCGTGTGCGGCGCGTGGTGCTACCTGCTAGTCGGCACATACCTGGGAAGTGGAACTGCTGCTTGCTGGTGGGCGGATGGTGCGGGTGGTGCTGGTGGTGCGTGTGCGGCGCGTGGTGCTACCTGCTAGTCGGCACATACCTGGGAAGTGGAACTGCTGCTTGCTGGTGGGCGGATGGTGCGGGTGGTGCTGGTGGTGCGTGTGCGGCGCGTGGTGCTACCTGCTAGTCGGCACATACCTGGGAAGTGGAACTGCTGCTTGCTGGTGGGCGGATGGTGCGGGTGGTGCTGGTGGTGCGTGTGCGGCGCGTGGTGCTACCTGCTAGTCGGCACATACCTGGGAAGTGGAACTGCTGCTTGCTGGTGGGCGGATGGTGCGGGTGGTTTTGGTGGTGCGTGTGCGGCGCGTGGTGCTACCTGCTAGTCGGCACATACCTGGGAAGTGGAACTGCTGCTTGCTGGTGGGCGGATGGTGCGGGTGGTGCTGGTGGTGCGTGTGCGGCGCGTGGTGCTACCTGCTAGTCGGCACATACCTGGGAAGTGGAACTGCTGCTTGCTGGTGGGCGGATGGTGCGGGTGGTGCTGGTGGTGCGTGTGCGGCGCGTGGTGCGGCGTCAGAGGCGCGGCCAGCGCGGGCGAGGAGGGCGTGGAACTGTTGCACGACGACGTGTTCGATGAGGAATCGGGGCCGCCCTGAGGAGGTTACACATAATGGTTAGCAACGAGATCTTCAATGTAATTGTACGAAGAAGCTGTACTAGAAGGTATTGGAAAGGACACGTGGACGAAATAGGTACAACAATTTCCTAGTACATTAGATGAGAATATACATATTTCCAAAGGTTACCCAGTTACTAGGTTGTGGAGGTGAGCTAGGCAGTTATACTCCATATAAAATATATTCAGGGTGTAACAGAAGTGCGTGGTCATATTCAAAGGTGATGTTGGGTAGCTGATATACATTAAGGAAAAAATATCAAAACAAAAAATGTGACAATTTTCTAAAAAATCGACCACAAAAAACGACAAAAAACGTTCCGAAGAAATTACTTTTCAAGCAGTCTGATGCAGGTGACATCAAATCTGTGACTGAACTTAAGTAAATGTCACCAATTGTAACAAATTGCTTGAAAAATAATTTCTTCGGAACTTTTTAGTCGTGTTTTCAGGAGACATATAAAAATAAAGTTTTTTTTTGTTTTGCTATTTTTCGTAAATGTATATCAGCTACCCAACATCACCCTTAAATATGACCACGCACTTGTGGAACACCCTGTATTAGTATTAGAAGGAAAGAAAAAAAGAAAAATATTTATTTGGGACTCGCACAAGACAAACAAAATAGTAAAACAATGAAATAAAATTAACAATAGGTAGGTAGCTAACAAAAATTAATTAAAAATAAAAATAACAAAAGCATCATAAATCTGTGCGAGGCCAAAAAGGTCCCTATCTCAGCTTAAGCTGCGATATTTAAAAAAAATATCACAGCGCATGAGATGTAGTAACTATAGATGTGTATGCATACCTATTAATCCGTGTAGTTAATCTCAATATATAATCAGTATCTACCCAGATCTCGTGTGTTTCACTTGTCTCCCAAGTCCCAACCTTACACGCATTCAGCTGCATCCAGTTATACTTACTGTAAGCCGACCCGAGACGAATAGACAGTTGGAAAAGGCAGGAAGATTGAGAAGATATGACAAAATAAAATGGATCTAGCTAGAGTATACAACGTATAACAGAATAAACGCAACACCTACTAAGGGGTCATTGTACTCGTCATTATGAACAACTTTTACTATGGGACCTACCCTGAAATTCGCGAAAAAAAAATCAACTGTTCGGGACATTTTGTCGAGCTATGCGCTTAATAAATATACAGGGTTACTGGTAATTCGACGTATATCCGTCAGGGGCTGATAAAGGGGCCAAAATGCAACAAATTGAACCCCCCATATGTATGGCCGAAATTCAATAGTTTTCGAGATATTTGAATTTAAAGGGTTTTTCGAAATTTACCCAAAATTTGACATTTAATTCCAAATAAAAAAACCTACATACCCATTCAAGGGTACCATTAAAAATGATGTTGTAGCTGGCACTTCAATTAAGCTGTGGACATAATTAAAACTACTTAATTTAACAAAATAATTAAAATAATGAGCGATATAAGAATAATATCTTACCAATATTTTCATTTCACGCATCAAAAATGTTGTCTCGTCAAAAAAAATTCTATGACATTAATCGTACAAATAACTAAAACAACTTGCCTATTCTGTAAGCTTTCCAAAAAGGTATAAAAACCAATTTTAAAATACATAATTCGTGGCATGGCATGTGTTTGAACCGGCGCGGTGATAGAAATCATCTGTGTTCTTAGTTTATCATCCTCGCTAAAACAACCGATTTTACTTGCGAAATTCTTCGTGATGGGGCGGGGTGTGCGGGCGGGGGAGTACACGGCGTCTGTTGCGCTCGCGTCACCTTCCTTAGTACAGTTCGCGTCAAATAACTATGCCCCTTTGAAGTTAGCCATTTGCAAAGATCGCGTAGGTGCAGTCACGTAGACGGAAGCAAGCGGGACGCAAGCATGCATCGAACGTAAACGAGCGACTGAAACATAAAATCGCGCCGTCATAATCCCCACCCCGCGCATGCGCAGTTGCAGTTTGTTCGTTTTTTACAGTTCGTGTCAAATAACTGTGCCCCTCTGAAGCTGGCTAGGAGTGGCTGGGTAGTAGTCAAAATTACGAACAAACTGCAACTGCGCATGCGCGGGGCGGGGATTATGACGGCGGGATTTTATGTCTCAGTCGCTCGTTTACGTTCGATGCATTCTTGCGTCCCGCTTGCTCCCGTCTACGTGACTGGACCTACGCGATCTTGCAAATGGCTAACTTCAGAGGGGCCTAGTAATTTGACGCGAACTGTACTAAGGAAGGCGACGCGAGCGCAGCAGACGCCGTGTACTCCCCCGCCCGCACACCTCGCCCCATCACGAAGAATTTCGCCAGTAAAATCGGTTGTTTTAGCGAGGATGATAAACTAAGAACACAGATGATTTCTCTCCCCGCGCCGGTTCAAACACATGCCATGCCACGAATTATGTATTTTAAAATTGACTTTTATACCTTTTTGGAAAGCCTACAGAATAGGCAAGTTGTTTTAGTTATTTGTACGATTAATGTCATAGAATTTTTTTTGACGAGACAACATTTTTGAAACGTAAAATGAAAATATTGGTAAGATATTATTCTTATATCGCTCATTATTTTAATTATTTTGTTAAATTAAGTAGTTTTAATTATGTCCACAGCTTAATTGAAGTGCCAGCTACAACATCATTTTTAATGGTACCCTTGAATGGGTATGTAGGTTTTTTTATTTGGAATTAACCTTTAACTATGGACGCGCGGTCTGATAGACCGCTCGCAGTTTTTAATTTTCGTGTTCACGCACTTCCCCGCCCCCCTCACTACTGACGCGCTCAGTAGCTTCGGTTTTAGTAACGAAACGACTGTTGAAGCGGGAGGTTGCGTCGTTGGCTGCGAATCGGGTGAGTAATTTGACTTTAAATTTTGATCGCGGTCTGTGAGACCTCGGGTCCATATTTGCAATACATTTTATTTTTTATCAATACTGTGTTTGTTTTAGGTTAGGTTGGTTCAAAATGTCAGAAAATAATCCATCAAATACTAATAGATCAAAACGACCACAAAAATCGCCACTGCAACAGAGGCCAAACAAAATATTGCGAGTTGATGATCCTACTTTCGAAAATGAAGTAAACGAACTACTTTTGGAGTCGGACCAATCCGATTCTGAAGATAATATTGTTGACTGTTTAGTATCTGAAGAGGATTACATACAAAATCATGAAAGTGACCAAGGAGAAGCTGAAGAAGATCCCAGTTTTGTAGGGAATCCCACTTCTGAAAGAAATTCCAGTTCTGAATCTGAACATGACAGCTCAGATGACAATGTGCCCATTGCACAACTTCAACAACGCCAACGACGATCTCAATATTATTATGGCAAAAATCGCTTCAAATGGAGTACTAATCCACCTTCCAGTAGGGTTAGAACTGCTCAGCATAACATTGTTATAAGCAGACCCGTCTCACGCTTGGCTGAAGATGAAAGAAGGGAACCTTTCAGTATTTGGGACAAGCTTTTTGATACAGAAATGAGAGAGACTATTTTGACTTGGACTAATGTGAAAATAGCTGAATTTAGAGCAAAGTTCAAAAGGCAGGGAAGACCCGAATTGAAAGAATTGGATATGGTCGAGTTGAATGCTTTTTTGGGATTACTGTACTATTCTGCTGTATTAAAGTCTAACCATGAAAGTACAAGTTATATTTTCGCCACAGATGGTACGGGTTGCGAAATATTTAGATGTTGCATGTCTGAAACTAGATTTTTAGTCATTTTACGATGTCTACGTTTTGATAACCAGGCTAATCGTGCAGAAAGACAAAAGAATGATAAGCTGGCGGCTATTTCTTCTATTTTTGAGAAATTCGTCACAAATTCTCAAAAACTTTACGAAGTTGGCGAGTGCGTCACTGTTGACGAGATGTTGGTGAAGTTTCGTGGCAGAAGCCACATGATCTCGTACATGCCAAAGAAACCAGGAAAATATGGGCTTATTGTGCGCGCCTTGTGTGACGCCAAGACGTTTTATTTTTACAACGGCTATATTTATTCTGGTAAAGGTTCTGATGGCATTGGGTTATCAGAAGATGAAAAGAAGTTTCTCGTTCCTACTCAATGCGTTATTCGTTTGACGAGACCAATTCAAGGGACCAATCGCAACGTGACCGCAGACAATTGGTTTTCGTCCATCCAACTTGTAGATGAACTGTCAAAGAGAAAATTGACGTATGTTGGGACTGTGAAGAAAAATAAGAGAGAGATACCAAAAGAATTCCAACCAAGGAAGTCTCGAGAAATTCAGTCAACTTTATTTGGTTTCACTAAAGATAAAACTCTGTGTTCACATGTCCCAAAGAAAAATAAAGCCGTTGTCTTAATATCTTCTATGCATCACAGTGACACAGTAGACGAGGCCTCCAAAAAACCTGAGATAATACAATATTATAACTCCACCAAGGGAGGAGTGGATGAGACGGATAAGAAGTGTTCAATTTATTCGAGCAGTCGACGAACAAGGAGGTGGCCGCTGGTGATTTTTTATAGAATCCTCGATCTGTGTGGTGTAAATGCTTACGTTCTACACAACCAGCATCAGGTCAAAGAAATCGAGAGAGGAGATTTTCTCAAGGCATTAGCACGGTCTCTGGTAGTTCCTTGTATGCAAAGACGTGCTCTAAATTCAAATTTGCAAAAGGAGTTGAAATTGGCATTGACACGAATTTTAGGTGCAGATATGCCTGTTGGAGAGTCCTCTACACCGGAAATGAATGATTCTAAGCGAAAGACGTGCAGGCTGTGTCCGTCAAAATTAAAACGAAAGACTAACTACGCTTGTGTAAGTTGTAAACAAGCGATTTGCCTGCAGTGTTCCAAGCCCTTATGCAAAGACTGCCAATAATGTTACCAATGTTGGACCATTGTCAGATTTTTTTTGTTTTATTTTGAGAAGTACATTTTTTGTTTTTTATATTCGTTAAACCTTAGATTTAAAGATATTTTAGATGATTGTTCAAAATACTTTAAAGTTTAATTTTTTTCTTCCTTTAAGTGATCTCAGGTAAAATTTAGACTGAAAGTGCCTTAAAATGATAATTTGTTAAAATTCATAAAAAATAAAATAAGTTTTGGTTAAATACATGTAAAGTCTTTAAGTTTGAAACCTCTAGTTGATAATAATAATAAAAAAACTAATAAAAATACAAGCATCTAATCATTAATTTTACCATGAAATATAGCGGTCTGTGAGACCGCGCGTCCATGGTAGTGTGACAAAAAAAGAACGTCCATAGTTAAAGGTTAAATGTCAAATTTTGGGTAAATTTCGAAAAACCCTTTAAATTCAAATATCTCGAAAACTATTGAATTTCGGCCAAACATATGGGGGGTTCAATTTGTTGCATTTTGACTCCCTTATCAGCCCCTGACGGATATACGTCGAATTACCAGTAACCCTGTATGGAGCAGGCGATTTTTTCTTCGCGTTCGTATTTGTCAGCGGGTTGTATATCAAGAACCGTTATAGGTAGACAGTTGAAATTTTCAGAGTAGATTTATATTATCGCTATAACAAAAAATTTAAAAATTTAATTTTAAAAAATCTACCACCATAAAAAAAACACGATTCTTGTATGAGAACCTCCCATACAAGAATCGTGTTTTTTTTCGATTTATGGTACGGAACCCTTCGTGTGAGAGTTCGACTCGCACTTGGCCGGTTTTTTAGTGCAGCTTTGTGTGCATGTTTTTTTTCCAACGTAGCCGTAGTGTGTAACAGTCAGATCGTAATACATACAGTATGGTGCGGCACGGGCGGCGCGTGCGGGCGGCGCCGGTGCGTCAGCGACGACAGGAAGCCCGAGCCGCGCCCCGGCTGCGGGGACACGTAGCCGTAGTGTGTAACAGTCAGATCGTAATACATACAGTATGGTGCGGCACGGGCGGCGCGTGCGGGCGGCGCCGGTGCGTCAGCGACGACAGGAAGCCCGAGCCGCGCCCCGGCTGCGGGGACACGTAGCCGTAGTGTGTAACAGTCAGATCGTAATACATACAGTATGGTGCGGCACGGGCGGCGCGTGCGGGCGGCGCCGGTGCGTCAGCGACGACAGGAAGCCCGAGCCGCGCCCCGGCTGCGGGGACACGTAGCCGTAGTGTGTAACAGTCAGATCGTAATACATACAGTATGGTGCGGCACGGGCGGCGCGTGCGGGCGGCGCCGGTGCGTCAGCGACGACAGGAAGCCCGAGCCGCGCCCCGGCTGCGGGGACACGTAGCCGTAGTGTGTAACAGTCAGATCGTAATACATACAGTATGGTGCGGCACGGGCGGCGCGTGCGGGCGGCGCCGGTGCGTCAGCGACGACAGGAAGCCCGAGCCGCGCCCCGGCTGCGGGGACACGTAGCCGTAGTGTGTAACAGTCAGATCGTAATACATACAGTATGGTGCGGCACGGGCGGCGCGTGCGGGCGGCGCCGGTGCGTCAGCGACGACAGGAAGCCCGAGCCGCGCCCCGGCTGCGGGGACACGTAGCCGTAGTGTGTAACAGTCAGATCGTAATACATACAGTATGGTGCGGCACGGGCGGCGCGTGCGGGCGGCGCCGGTGCGTCAGCGACGACAGGAAGCCCGAGCCGCGCCCCGGCTGCGGGGACACGTAGCCGTAGTGTGTAACAGTCAGATCGTAATACATACAGTATGGTGCGGCACGGGCGGCGCGTGCGGGCGGCGCCGGTGCGTCAGCGACGACAGGAAGCCCGAGCCGCGCCCCGGCTGCGGGGACACGTAGCCGTAGTAACCGCCTGCAACAAAATAAAATCCTTTTGAATCATACAGTTTATACTACCAATGTTTGAGTTATTCGCAATTTTTATCAAATAATACTCATTCTTTTCAAGCCTGTAATTCATCAGTTCGCTGTGTGAAAAATCCAGTTGGCACGAAACTGCATTCAACCAATCTACCTAGCGTTTTCCCAACTATATTGGGGTCCGCTTCCAGTCAAGCCGGATTCAGCTGAATACCAGTATTTTACGTGAACCGACTGCCTACCAGAACTCCACAACCCAGTAACTGGGTAACACGGTACTTCTTGGCAAGACTGGTGTCAGATTTTCTAGCTTCTGACAATCCGTAACGACTGCCAAACATCTACAAATGACAGCTGGGACCAACGGCTTAACGTACTTTCCGAGCCACAGAGAAAAAATACTTAAAAAGCTCATAATCCTTGGTTCACACTTACCGTCTTTGTGAAACTTTTCTTTGAAAGCGTCCACAAACTCAGGAGGTAGGCCACATGACGGAGGTACTTTACTTTCGCAATCTCTGAAAGAAACAACAGGATTATTTCACATTTTCAGACTGAAATATTAAATGTTTAATTTAGCCCTCAGGAAAACAATTTTATCATTTTACAAAGCAACAGAAAATAACATTGTTGGTAAAAGTGTCGAAATTTTAAGCTTCGAAAACCTTGTTATTACCTTCGAATACCCTTTAGCGACTATCATAATCAGTCGTGAAAGAATTTAAAAACCAAACTAAAATATAAGTTTATTTGCGCCAAATATGACGAATTACATAAATATAAACAAAATTAGTTACATAAACAGGTTGGGAAAATATGTGTCACGCGCGAAACGGCCATCGCTCGCACACATCTCTTGCACATAAGTCAAAGCATCAGCATCAGCTGAGAGACTCATGTGCGTGACAGAGCCACAGCACTCATTTTCAGCGACAGCCGGCGTTGACTTATTGATTTTTATAAGTTGGTCTTCATTTCCATAAAATTAACACAGGATTACCTAGTTCAGACACTTACCATGTGTGAATTTGACATAAATTTAAGCCAAACTGTATTTGCTAGTACCTTATGATTTCTTGAATAAACTTTTTTATTATTATTTTGGGTAAACGTGTAGTTTTCTTAGCTCTAGGCTAGTTTTTATTAGCTACATTAACGGGCCAAGCCAAGTCAATGCAGCGTGTTGTGAATAATTTATGATGAATTTATGTTATGGGGAGAGATTTCATTTTCCTCGATTTGCATGAACTTTCTGACTATTCTGCGATTTCGTTCGAAAGAGTTAGCGCGGCCCTGGAACGCAAAAGGCACTAGGAGGAGCATGGATGGGTTTTAGTCAGTAGAAGTCTGACACTCCCTCCCGCTCCACCCAGAGCGGAAGGGGTTTTCAAAGTTCAAATTGCGGCTTTTTGGAGAGTAATGTAAATTGAGTCTTTCAGGTCTATCAGTTTGAGGCTATAGTGGAGGTGATTAGGTATGACACCTGTAGTAGAGACAAAAATGGGCACGACGTACACATTATTATTATTATTATTATAACTCTACTCACCTGTGACACTTAAACTTGCACTCCTTACACTTCAACCCAGACCCAAACAGCATCTGCTTATCACAGTAATCACACGTGGCGATCATATTGAAGGTCTTGGTGAAGCGGTGCGCGATGTCGTGCGCCATGCAGCGACTGACGGTGGGCGTGCGGGGCGAGCGCGGCGCCACGCCCACCACTACCGCCTGGAAACCAGAAAAAACCGGTTTAAATGCTCAGAAAATTCAAAAAGACTGTAATACTGACACTTTTGAGCTAATATTCCCGTAGCTTTGTTAATACAAAATTAACTTTATGCCAATAGACATAAGATGTATTAGACTTTTGTGTTAATAAAGTAAGGCGAATATTTTGCGTAGCAAATTGGCCGTATTGAAGGAGTGTGTGTGGTGGTACAGTTTGTTGAAACTAAGAGAAAAGTTTATCATTAATGAGTATTCCATGAAAGTCAAGAATTTTGTCCATTGATACAAGTTTGGACGAATTCTCGAGATATACAGGTATACTTTTTTTCCAGTGCGCAAACTTTGAGAACCACTTCTGCCCATGTAAATGAACAACTTGCCCCAAGAAAGCCATAGTCAATTCCTAAAAAAAAATTTGAACTTCCCATACAAAATTGTCATCAACTGACCACAATTTGTATGGGAGACTCAATTTTTTTTTTTAGGAATTGACTATGGCTTTCTTTGGGCAAGTTGTTCATTTACATGGGCAGAAGTGGTTCTCAAAGTTTGCGCACTGGAAAAAAAATTACCCAGTATGTCTGTTTGTCAGTGCGTGGTTGTCTTCAATGATAGTGTTTTTTCTTAGCTTGAACAAACTGTAAGTCTTCGTTCAGATCGGTAGAGAAGCGCAGCTTACCTAGCGTGTGTAATATATGTATTTACATTTCGTTTTTGAGGTCAAAGCGCAAACAGTATTTTAAATCTAAATAAATAATATTACGGGATTACGCTGATTGCATATACCAACGTTTGGTACCTTTCAATGTGAGGTCGTTTCTTTCATTACAATGTTGGTTTTCCTATGCTATGTTGGTTACCAACACTTGTCTGTTCCATAGATATTATTATGATAAAAATAAATATTTACAACAATTATTTATTTACATAAATTATGAAAAGTGCTGGGTTATGAGTCTCTAATTTTTATGTCAAATAATTTTAACTTAGCCACTCACGCCAATATTCCATGAAGTGGTAGACAATGTCAAAATTAAAAGTTGTTTACTCAAATAAGGCTGAGAGCCAGCACTTTTTGAAGGTCAAAGTTTTACATAAAGAAAGACCCAAAATGCCCAATCAATAGTCCCTGTCCATGTCATGGGAAAATTGCAGACTCCCAAAAGACTGTAATAAATATTTTTTAAATTTATTAAGAATCGTTTGGTATACAATAAATCTCATCAAAATTCAATAGTTTCCAATATATCCGCCTTATTATTATTAAGGAAAAAAAAATAGTTTACAATTGCACGCTATATTTTACAATCTATCGGTGTGTGCAATTTTCCGGTAAAATCTCCAATAGTGTTAGGAGGAAGAAGTGTCCCCAGCAACGCATTAAGGTGGTCTATATTACACCCATATTTTATTAATTTGTAAGCATACGCTCACCAGCCGATCCGAATGCTAACCTCTTTGGCTACCCACCTCGTCCCGCAGCGACAGGCGGGGCAGGTGGGGCAGGTGGGGCAGGGCGGGCAGGCGGGGCAGGGGGCGGCGCCGCTGCTGCGCGGCGCACGCGCACGCCATCATGCTGGCCAGGCGGCGGCCCAGCGCGCCGCGGCCCGGCGAGCGCGGCGGCCGCGCTGCCACCTGCCGCCACACTCTAGTACCAGCGGACCGGCCTACGGGCTCCGCGACCACGAGCCGGTAAGTGCAAGCCAACAACTATAGCCTATTATCTAGATCGCTAAAACTGACAAATTGCATGCTTGCCACGCAGGTGGGGTTCCTGTGTCCTACCTGCCAATATCTACCTCTACAGTACTGCTGTGACTCTTAGCTAACATACCATGGCCATAAAGGCTCAAACTCCGTACCAGTAAGTAGTAAGGACAACCGACAATACTACATCCTATATTGTTTATGGCTTGTGTTTGAACGCCTACTAGAAATGCACCTGTTTTACTACCAATAATTTGAAATACCTGCCAGAATCAATGAATGCTCACCTCCAATTGTGTGTAACCTAACCTCAAAACACTTTAAAGTTGCCTAAAAAGCGTAGTAAGCGTAGGTTTAAAAAAAATAACCACGAAGGGTATGCGGTGTCTGTATTCGCTCGCTTCGCTCGCTCACAAGACTAACCTAACCTGTCCGAGCCCCAAGTCCGGAGATCGCTTCGCTCGCTCTTGCATTCTAAGTTCTCCTAGAACAATATTTGGTGAGTACTTATCCAATTTGGTAAGCAAAAAGAAATTTATCATCAATATTAGGGTCTAAAATAATTTTGGTGAGCATTTATTGTTATGCTTGCCACTTTGTCAGGGTCCCTACCTGCCTGACTGTTGTAGGAAACGTTCCCATAGGAATTTCGGGAAATCCTCTCCTCCTCTTAGTGCTCGCATATGAAGGCAGAGAAGCTACATGCCAAAATTTCAGCTTTCTACAACCAGTCGTGTCAGCTGTGCGTTGCCTATCAGTCAGTCAGTCAGTAATGGAAGAATTTTACATATTAGGATGTGCTAAATGTGTATGTACAACTTGTGTACTAAACTTTATTATATAATTATAGTGCAGGTGATATTCCATTTTATGGATAAGTAACATAAAATGCCTTTTTTTAAACTCTGCATCCTACAGAGTATGGTCTTTTGCATTAATATTTGTGCAAATGTGTTAGAATAAGTAGCTTCTTACCTCTTTTCTGTAATAGACTGCTGGTCCTACTTCCTAATAATATCGCTACACTATAGGAACTCATTACACCTTCAGAGTACTCAAAAAGTTCAAAGCTCTGTGACTCCTACTATGCAATTCAGTAGTTATTACAGGTCTGTGTACGATTGTACGTGTCCTAAAAAAATGTTGCAGATATTGCTACACTACATGAACTCCTTACCTTCTTAGACTACAATTATAAATGCTCTATGGTTGTGTACAAATGTGAACAAATGCGTTACATTATGTGTAGGCTGACAGGTGATACTTTTGTCCTGCTTTCAGAGTAGTCTACCATTCTATGCTCTATGGACCTGTACAAATGCGTTACATTATGTGTAGTAAGCTGACGGCGGTACTTATGTCCTGCTTTCAGAGTAGTCTATAATTCTATACTCTATGGATCTGTACAAATGCGTTACATTATGTGTAGTAAGCTGACGGGCGAAACTTATGTCCTGATTTTAGAGTAGTCTACAACTTCTAAGCTCTATGGTTCTGTACAAGAGTATTAGAGTAGTGGCATCTTACATTAAGTTGTAGTAGACAAGCGATCCGTGTATGTATCCTAATAATATATTTCAGATATTGCTATACTACACTCGTCATATTTTCATAGATTACAACCTACAACTGTACGCTCTATGGATCTGTACAAATGTGTTATATTATGTGTAGTGAGCTGACCGGCGGTTCTTATACCCTATTTTCAGAGTAGTCTACAATTTCTAAGCTCTATGGTTCTGTGTATAAGAGTAGTGGCGTCTTACATAACTGTTATAGTAGGCAGCTGGCAGGATGTCAGTGTATGTGTCCATATTGCTACACTACATGACCTCGTCACTACATCATAGTCTACTATTCTATGCTCTACGGGTCTGTACAATGGTATTACAGTAGTGGCGTAACGTCTTATATTATGTGTAGTAAGCTGACGGGCGCTGATTCTGCCCTACTTTCAGAGTAGTCTACATATCTAAGGTCTATGGTTCTGTATGTGTAGCAAGCTGACGGGCGGTACTTATGCCCTCATTTCATAGTATACATATCTAAGGTCTATGGTTCTGTGTGTGTAGCAAGCTGATGGGCGGTACTTATGCCCTAATTTCAGAGTAGTCTACAATTTTTAAGCTCTATGGTTCTGTACAATAGTATTAGAGTAGTGGCGTCTTACATTATTGTTGTAGTAGGCGGTAGGTCGGTGTTGCGGCGTGTTGTCGGACTCAGTGTCGTGCGGCGACGCGGGGGGTGTCACCTCCACGGTACCCACTGCTGAGGATTGGCTGTTGTCGCTGCAAATAATGAAGAAATAATTGAAATATGTCGCAATTTTAACATTGATAAAACCAGGTTGTTTCACTCACCCAAACAATAACTTATATCGTTTTTCTGAAGGAAAAAAAAACGGTTATGTGCGAGTCAGTCACGTTAACGCTACAGCAAAGTTTTTTGTCTAGGCCTGCTGCAGGCCTAGACAAAAAACTTTGCTGTAACGACAAAATGTATGGGAATGACATTAGGTGATGACGTTTCATTTCCACACCTAATGTCATTCCCATACATTTTTTCGTCAGCGTCTGATGTTAACGCTACAGGAAAGTTTTTTGTCTAGGCCCCCAGGCCTCTCTTTCCTATTATCAATCCCCACGCTCCAAATGCCAAGTTTGAACGCAACTATTGTTGTGTTCTTTAAGTCGGTCTGTGGATAATGATAATAGAAGTTATTCTTCCTACACTTATTCCATGATACTTGGGGTCGGCAATAGTCATGATATGGCTTTTGTATGTTTCTATTGTCCGGCAAGTGAACCACACCAATTGATCGACGTTGATCGATAGCATCGATCGATTGGTGTAATTACAATTTTTTTTTTTTTAGCCCAGGCTTTCCCACAGCTGGGCAAAGGCCTCCCCCAAGTCTTTCCAACAATTCTTTTGACGTGCCAACTCGTACCAGCCCTCATGGTACGCGTCCAGGTCGTCTCGCCACCTCTTTCTGGGCCTGGCTCGGCGACGCCGTCCATCTTCGGGCACCCATTGTGTGGAGACTTTTGCCCAACGGTCACAATGCATGCGACCAACGTGACCCGCCCAATCCCATTTCAGCCAATTGCAATATACAATAATTTTACCCGTTTATTCATTTTCTTCTTTTAATCTACTACTTTAGAGGATGCGGAACAGGGATTTAAGTCCCACAAACCTGTATTGAAAAGGGTCCTCCGACCAGACCGTTGTTGTGTCTGGTGGAACTGCCCGATTGTAGACATTGGGCTGTTGTAATGTTCCAATCGCACGGAAAACTCTGATGCCGCGATGCAGGAATTCATTGACGTAGTTCGTTGCTGGCGGTATAGATGTCACTGCATTACTTTTTGTTGCAGTTTAGATTTTGCTATGTCAGTTTTTTGTGACGGTATCGATACCGCTACAAAACTACGATTTTTCTACTTACCTGAGGTCGGAAGCGTCAGGTCGCACAGACAGTTGCGACTCATGCGAGCGTGACTTGGTGAGCGCGGCGGGAGGGGGGAGCGTGCTGTTCTGTTCTGTTCTGTTCTACTTACCTGAGGTCAGATGCGTCAGGTCGCACAGACAGTTGCGACTCATGCGAGCGTGACTTGGTGAGCGCGGCGGGAGGGGGGAGCGTGCTGTTCTGTTCTGTTCTGTTCTACTTACCTGAGGTCAGATGCGTCAGGTCGCACAGACAGTTGCGACTCATGCGAGCGTGACTTGGTGAGCGCGGCGGGAGGGGGGAGCGTGCTGTTCTGTTCTGTTCTGTTCTACTTACCTGAGGTCAGATGCGTCAGGTCGCACAGACAGTTGCGACTCATGCGAGCGTGACTTGGTGAGCGCGGCGGGAGGGGGGAGCGTGCTGTTCTGTTCTGTTCTACTTACCTGAGGTCAGATGCGTCAGGTCGCACAGACAGTTGCGACTCATGCGAGCGTGACTTGGTGAGCGCGGCGGGAGGGGGGAGCGTGCTGTTCTGTTCTGTTCTGTTCTACTTACCTGAGGTCAGATGCGTCAGGTCGCACAGACAGTTGCGACTCATGCGAGCGTGACTTGGTGAGCGCGGCGGGAGGGGGGAGCGTGCTGTTCTGTTCTGTTCTGTTCTACTTACCTGAGGTCAGATGCGTCAGGTCGCACAGACAGTTGCGACTCATGCGAGCGTGACTTGGTGAGCGCGGCGGGAGGGAGGAGCGTGCTGTTCTGTTCTGTTCTGTTCTACTTACCTGAGGTCAGATGCGTCAGGTCGCACAGACAGTTGCGACTCATGCGAGCGTGACTTGGTGAGCGCGGCGGGAGGGGGGAGCGTGCTGTTCTGTTCTGTTCTGATCTACTTACCTGAGGTCAGATGCGTCAGGTCGCACAGACAGTTGCGACTCATGCGAGCGTGACTTGGTGAGCGCGGCGGGAGGGGGGAGCGTGCTGTTCTGTTCTGTTCTGATCTACTTACCTGAGGTCAGATGCGTCAGGTCGCACAGACAGTTGCGACTCATGCGAGCGTGACTTGGTGAGCGCGGCGGGAGGGGGGAGCGTGCTGTTCTGTTCTGTTCTGATCTACTTACCTGAGGTCAGATGCGTCAGGTCGCACAGACAGTTGCGACTCATGCGAGCGTGACTTGGTGAGCGCGGCGGGAGGGGGGAGCGTGCTGTTCTGTTCTGTTCTGATCTACTTACCTGAGGTCAGATGCGTCAGGTCGCACAGACAGTTGCGACTCATGCGAGCGTGACTTGGTGAGCGCGGCGGGAGGGGGGAGCGTGCTGTTCTGTTCTGTTCTGATCTACTTACCTGAGGTCAGATGCGTCAGGTCGCACAGACAGTTGCGACTCATGCGAGCGTGACTTGGTGAGCGCGGCGGGAGGGGGGAGCGTGCTGTTCTGTTCTGTTCTGTTCTACTTACCTGAGGTCAGATGCGTCAGGTCGCACAGACAGTTGCGACTCATGCGAGCGTGACTTGGTGAGCGCGGCGGGAGGGGGGAGCGTGCTGTTCTGTTTCCGCTTGGCGACTGGCGTAGGGGGGGATTTACCGCCTGAAACAAAACATGGGTAAATTGGAATGCATTTGTAGTTAATATTTCAGTCTTATCTTGTAAACAACATGAAGTAGATGTTGCTCGTTACGAAACTTGGCGTACCATTACCGGCTGCATCAAACCGACCCCGGTCATTGCACTTTATCCCGCAGCTGGGTTAGCACCTCCACAAGTCCAATGAGGAGTCGCAAGCGCAGTCGAGAAACAAAAAAAAGGAGGAGAGACAATAGACACCCACTAATTAATGCACAACTGCCAAAGTAAAGACTGAGAAGCAGACACAGTTCTTTAAATCGGTAGTCCCACTGTCAGGCAACCCGGTTAACGCCTGCTGCAAACTATGGCAGGACACTTTACCCCACCTTATGTGGTCCACTTGGTAGTTCCTAAACCGCCTCAATACCCAAGTAGTAAGGTGTAACACCAACCTAGCGAATCGGGGTTACCATGACGGATCAGCTCCACCTCCTTTCCTGCCCTCTGTGCCCAAAACAAGCAGCTATAACACCCATATTTATTGTGAACAATTTTTATTATGAGATCAACCAACTGCTCCTTACATTTCTGTTCGACTGAGAAGGTGCTGGTGGTACTGGTTTTTGTACTTTTGATTCTGCCTCCTCATCCCCACTCAATGTTTACCAGAATTTTAATTTCTCTTGAATCTATATTGTATATTTACATTTACATATAGGAAGGCCCTTGCAGCAATTAAAAAAATTACAGATTTTTTTTATTATTGATAGGCACGCGCTTGACCACTATCTCACCTGATAGTAAGCGACGATGTGGTCGAAGATGGAGCACGCTTACCTAGAATTAACCTATTCACTCTTGACTTTAAAGACTCCCAGGTTGTAGCTATCAGGAAACAGACCCCGGCAGGGAATTCCACTCCTTAGCTGTACGCACAATGAATGTATTCCCAAAGGGCTTTGTGCGTGTGGGTGGGATGTCCACCATGTACCGTTGGTGCATCGCCGCACGTCTTATTGTCCGATGATGGAACGGGCTAGGCGGAATCAAACTAGGCAATTCCGTTGCACACTCTCCAAAATGCAACCGATAGAAAACCGACAGGTTTAGCAACTCGGCGTCGATGCTCGAGACTTTGGAGCTTCGACTCGACGAGCCTATCATTGCCGATGATCCTCTTGGCTCGTTTCTCTATTGACTCAAGGGCATCAAGCTGGTATCTGGCAGATCCGTCCCAAAGATGCGAGCAGTACTCCATACACGATCGAACTTGCGCTTGATAAAGTTTGAGCAGCTGTTCCGGCGCTGTTCTCCTTCATTCCAGTGCTGGGAAAAGACCTTAGCATGGCTACCAACTGTTAGGGTCCAAAGATATATAAGAACAAAAAGCTACCTTTCTTGTTATGCGGCGTGCCATGATGGTCGTGGTTGGCGTGGTTGGCGTGGTTGCTGTGGTTGGCGTGGCGCGCGCGTGTCCTCGGCGAGGCGCGCACGCTGCGCTCCCACGAGTCCCAGAACAGCTGCAGCTCCGCGCCGACCTCGCCGCGCCCGAGCGCCTCTGCCGGACATTATAACAAACGTTACTTATTCAGTTCAATAGACAGTTTTATCTGAGATAGTCGGTGCTCTACGCAGCTTTCTAAGACTGTCCGGATTTATTAATAGCGTTTTCAAAGCGTTGCAAAGTTTAATATTACTTATGGAAAAAGTGGAGATTGTTGAGACCCTAGTGGAGATTGTTGAGACCCTTTCTTAGAGAAACCACTTTTTATACCTCGACGACTTTTCTAAGTGCTGGCCAAAAAATAAGTGCTTTATTCTGATTTTTTATTCTTATATTTATTCTTAGATCGTCCCGCTTCGCATTTCTTGTTATTTCTGAATAAGTAAAGCAGTGGAATAATAATATACATAATTATTAATCCGTTCGATCTTAGGCAAATTTTAATATCTAAAAGCAGATGGCACAATTTATTGTTGTGTTGTGATTTGCCTTGATTTGATTATAATATGGGTATTTTACTGAAAAACAAATTGCTCTCAGTTAAACGGCTACGCCTGTACATTAGTATATCTTAACTATTTTTTTTTTGGATGGTAAATCATCAAATGACTCTTGCCGGTCTGGGTGGAGCGGGAGGGAGTGTCAGACTCTTACTGACTAAAACCCATCCGTCCTCATCGTAGTGCCCTTTGCTTTTCAGGGCCGCGGTAACTTTCGAACAAAATCCGCAACCCTGGCAGGAGTATATCTTAACTATTCTATTAGGGGGGTTTTAGTTTCCACACTTGGTCTTTATGCTGTCCCCAGATTATTCAGGATGCCTTTAAGAGAATTTCGTGCTCTTATCTCACTTATGTAACTCCTGAGCCGCTGCATGGCGCGACACAGGCGTAGCACCTCCTGTTTATTTGCAAGTACTAAAAGCGCTCGCATTTTCAGGCAGTTACTGGTATTGTGAGGGTCGTGTACAGTTCTCGTCAAATAACTGTGCCCCTCTGAAGTTAGCCATTTGCAAAGATCGCTTGGTGCAGTCACGTAGACGGGAGCAAGCGGGTCGCAAGCATGCATCGAACGTAAACGTAAGACTGAGACATAAAATCGCGCCGCCATAATCCCCGGCCCCATGTCTCTTGCGCATACGCAGTTGCAGTTTGTTCGTAATTTTGACTACTACGCAGCCACTCGTAGCCAACTTCAGAGGGGCAAAGTTATTTGACGAGAACTGTAGTGGGTTGTCACCTATATAACTCCGGAGCCGCTGCATGGCGCGACACAGACGCAGTACCTCCTCGTCGCGCGCGCCTGCCAGCAGTGCGCGCATCTCGTGGTCGGAGCGTTCCCGCAGCGTCTCCAACGACGCCACGCGGGAACATACCGCCTGGCAAATTAAATACATATTCAAACATTTGCCCACCCAGTTACAGGAACACCGTTATACACATGCCTGTAACTTGCAACACAGTAGCTTGCATGCCATAGTTACATCCACAGTTTTTATGGCACATTGTCATGCAAGGTACTTGCACAACTTTGTGCGAGTTACAGGCATGTGTATTTAGGGCTTATCAGGAGTGTTGGCTTAGTAAAATTAGGCGTGATTGGCGGCTTTGCCGAGCGAATAGACTGAGCAGATTCGCCTGCGGTGTGTGCTTCATACGTTTTAGTATGTCTACATGTCATTGTATTCGTTTGAGCCACTCACCGCTTTCGCTAGTAATGACAATGTCGTGGCCACATAGTTATGATTGAAACCATTTCGATCATTGGGGGCGAAGGCATGTAGCCTACAAAAAATGTTTTTCATTCTACACCGTGCATAAATCATCTAAAGCCAAGGATACACTAGGGGACAAATGTCGTTGGACACGTGTCGCCAGCGATGTTGGGTGAAGTAGCACGACGTTGCCGGACTTCGCTCGACATGTCTGGCAACATCGCGCCACACGTGTCGCCAACTACATCGAGTGAAGTAGCGCGACGTTGCCGGACTTCGTTTGACTTTCTTTGACTTTTAATTATAATTATGTACGCCGCAGCCAACAACACTACCTCAGTGGGTATCATGATATCGACTGCCTTGTGAAACAAAACTTCGTGATGTCGCCAGATATGTCCGGCGAAGTTTCGCGAAGTCGCACGACTTCCTCTGACGTCGCTGCGGACATAAGTCGCGCGTTATCGCCATATTTGTCAGACGAAATCGACCGGCTTCGCTTGACATGTCGCCGATACATGTCGTGGCACATTTGTCCCCTAGTGTATCCTTGGCTTAAATGTTTTCCTTTGGGATACAATACGGTCGTCGCAATATTTTTTTCAGCAATTTAAACCGAAATCGCCTTCTGTCGGCTACGTTTGTATTAGAACGGGTGCCTTACACTTTTAACAGGCAAAAAATCTGAGTTACTCCTCCCGTAAGCCATCACTAAAAGGTGACCATAGTGGTACGAGTTCGAGGTCTTCGCAGCTTCACCACGCGACGTAATTGGGTCATCGTTCAGTCTTTAACCTTACTAGGAGGAAGAGGTAGCAATTTATGCCGATAGGGAAACCCCGTAACAGGTATCCAATGTGCCTTATCTACACAATATTTATAGTAAGTACACGTACATTATTTGATTGCGAAAGTAAACTGAATGATCATTTTCTTCTTAAGAATTTCATACCGGAACCTCCTTATCTTGTCTTATCAGACCTTTCCAAGTATTTGACAACACTTTTTAAACTATTTACTTCCTCTTTTAATTGTTAAGGCCTAAACCTAGTATTTTTTTGTTTCCACTAATTCAAGAACTAAAACCTACTTATTAATAAGTAGGTCAAAATTCCTGTCGTTATTATTGACTGAATAATGATAATATTATGTATTTTACCCGCGACTTCCCGCGATATATCTCGGTGGATATATATGGATGGATAGTGGCAGTAACCACAAAGATTGTAAGAGATAACCCCCCCCCCCCCAGAGTTAAGACCCCTCTGTGCATTGGCTGTTACTGCACATCCAGACTTTAAAGGGTCTTCCCAGAGCTTCAACAAAAAGTAAAAAGGTGCATACCTCGATGGAATCGGGGCCCAGCCCCACAACCCTGAGCCACTGCGCGAGACACGGCACGTCGCCGAGCTCACGCCGCAACTCCTCACCGAAGCTGGCCTTGATCACCAGCTGCCGGGAGAAGTGCTTCACCAGCTTGCCCTGGAACAGAAGAGAACGGTTTGTTTACTTATAGAGTGCTGTATAATATCTCGATCATCATTTCAGTCGAAAGACGTCCACTGCCGGAGATAGGCCTCCCCAGGTATCGCCACATTTTCCTGGCCTTCACCAGTACATGGGTCCACCTTTTGGAATGTATTCGAACGCTGCGTCTTCCCATAAATAGGTCGCCGCTCTATGAATTTTCAACCACACACAGATTTCTCGGACTATGTCGATAACCTTGGTTCTCCTGCGGATAACTTCGAGAATAGCCCTTTCTATTGCTCCTTGTGTGACTATAAACCTTCTGTTGAGGCTATGCCGCGTGAGGAAGGACACTTTCATTGCCACCTCAATTTTAACGACGCCGATGTCCAATTCGATGTCGCGTCTTCTTCTTTTAGAGTCGATGGTTAACTCTATATATTGTTTGGGCCTAGTAGGTTACAGCTACGTAAATTGCAGCATTGGTGAAATTATTTAGGTCCTACAAAGTACTGATGTTTAGCACTTGGGGCACTCCAACATGTGGCTATTAATGCTTCCGGAAAAAAAATTGCTAATTTTTACTTGGCGAGTTGTTGGCAGTGCGTCTGTAAAGATTAAGAGGATGAAGATGAAGATTAAGTGGATGGCTACAAGATAAGGAAACGATGGTCAGATCTTAGATCAACATTCTTAAAAACCACTCCATGAATCTAAGATAAAAGTAGCATCTGTAGCCCAGGGCCTAAACCACCAACTCTTAAAGCAGTATTAGTTCAATATACTTCCAGTAGGAGAGACGGAGCTATACAGGACGTATAGCTCAGTCTCTTTCCCACTGGAAGTAATATTAAAATAATACTGCTTTAAGAGTTGGTGGTTAGGCCCCTGATCATAACGTGAGGACTGCGCAACGTTAAATCCAACACAAGACGTGTAGGTATTCAACAGACGCTCTTAATATTTTTTGCACCCTATAAACTTCGTATTTATGATTGCTAATGTACAACAAAGAAATCTATTAATTGTTTGCCGAGAAATTACATGTGGGCATCTCGCGAATCGTAAACACGCATAAGAATCGTACAATAATTGAATCGTAACAAACAATTCTCGTAATGATTTGAAATCTTTAAATAGAGTTAGAGATGATCGCGGTTTCGGCTATACATATGGGTCGGATAACGAACTTCAAGAATGATGGGGAAATCAAGGGTTTGGCAGAGCAAAATCACGCTACGTATACTCTATGAGGTCCTAAAACCATAATAATTCCAGTGTAGGAGGGAGACGGAGCTAAACAGTATGCATAGCACTGTTCCTTTTTCGTGTAGCCTGTGGGTTGACTATAGTGCAGGGGCATATAGTGCCCTCCGAGTCCAGCACAACAATGCGTTCCGGGCGGTGTTGGGGTTGCCCCGTTTCTGTAGCGCATCGGGGATGTTCGCGATGGCGCGCACTGATTGTTTTCACACCACGATGCGTAAGCGGTGCGCATCCCTGTTGCGCCGGGTGCGGGCCAGCCCCAATGCTATCCTGGCAATGATCGGTAACAGGCTGGACTGCCCTTATATCCGTCATTGTTGTGGCAGGCATGTTACCGTTCCAGTGCCGGTTAGGAAATTTTAGTTGTTGTGTTTTTATTTTATGTATAATAATAACATTAATTAATGAATAACTGTAATTTAATTGTTTGTGTGTGTATTCATTTTATCTAAATTTTCAATAGTAATGTGACTTTTAATTGTATGTTTGTGTATTTAATTGTATTGTTTTTTATAATTCTTTAATATTTGTAATCATTATTATTTCTGAATTTTAATATTTTATTCATGTTTGTATTATTATGATTGACATGGCAACGGGTGTAAAATTACCTGAATAAATGAATTTATTATTATTATTATTTATTATTGGCAGTCTTGGCACCTCTTAGTAGGGTCTAGTCTGTGACGGCCCTGGGAATATTTCAAGCTGCAACCGTTCCAAAAATATTTGACAATCTTTGCTCTAATCTTGATCTAATTCTTGATAACATACATCCTGGAAGAATAGCATATTGACACCAAGTGATTATCCTCAAAATTCTGATGATACTTAATCAAAACATGAATTTGCAATTAAGTACATTGACCTTTCCTTATCAGTAGATGTTGATTCAGAATGTAGGAGGGTCAATGACCGGTATTGCAAATGTATTTTGCACCTACGTAAACATGCACTCAGTTGATTCTATATAATACAAATACAAGTGAAATGTTTATGAAAACAAACATGCAATATACAGTTGATTTATTTATAAACAATATTTGTCAACAAAACAAAGTATAAATAAAGCTTTGTTTACTGAGGTTCATGATAGTAGGCACATATTAGTCATGAAGTGTGTAAATAACTATATAACCCCACATTGTCAACTATTATATTTCTTGCAACAAATATTTTGTAAATGAAATCTGAATATTAGTACTTGTGACTTAAAATCTGGGCCAATTCATATAGAAATGAGGCAGAAAGGTAGATTTAGAGGAAGACCTATTGTAGACCCGTAACGGTAGTCACAGGTTTGCGCAATTTGTTCAAAAGAGTCACCACGGCCCTGGAATGCAAAGGGCAATAGAAGGAACACAGATGGATTCTACTCACAGACAGAGTACGTGACAGTCAGAGTCATTTGATGATTTACCACAAAAAAAAAAAGTTGCAGGTAGTCAGAAACCCAAAAGTCTGGCAGACCGATTTATCAGGTGGTACGTGTTACTGAGGCTGTGGAGATCATAGCTAAGTAATAACAGCCGCTCGGGTCGATTTCCATAGTTAAGCAATGCTTGCCGAGGTCGGTCTGTGGATGGGTGACTATCTTAACATACCGAGACTCCTCCGTGCCTCGGAAAGCACGTTAAGCCATTGGTCCCGGCTGTCAATTGTAGATCTTTGGCAGTCGTTTTTGATTGTCAGAAGCCAGTAAATCTGACTTCAGTCACTCCACGTATAATACTGGTATTCAGCTGAATTCGGTTTGACTGGAAGCCGACCCCAATATAGTTGAGAAAAGACTAGGCCGATGAGTGTTACTGAGGCTATGGAAGTCAGAGAGGCAGTTACTCCATGTTACATACTAAATTTCAGCTTCATCTGTTAGACTATGAGCCAACCCCAACTTAATTGGAAGACGGTTTGCCTGATGATGACACAATACATTACAAATTTGAGATGGATTTGCTCTTGACTCTAGTCTAGGACAGAGATGACAGAGACAAAGTTGATGATGGAACGATCTTACCAAGAAGAAGCCTCTTCACTCTAACTTTGAAGAGATTAGGGTTCAACAATTTAAGGAACTAAGGGATTGTGATGCACTATTTGCCATGCCATAATAAAAAGTACCTTGTTATAACATCTCTAAATGAGAAAAATCTTATGACTCTCATTCGGATGAATCATATTGTAGATTTATCTTTGTCATACATGTATTGGAACAGTAGAAATAAGTTTATGAACTTTTTCAAATCTAATTCTAAGTGCATACATTCAAAGTACCCCTTAGGGAGTTCATTGCATAGTTAAGAAGTCCAGCTGGGAAAAAAAATAACTTAAAAAGTTTAAAACCAAAATCCCATCCCAAAATCTTTGCCCAACAAATAAAACTATCAAAAATCTTAACCCAACAGTTCAGCAGTTAAACAATAACATTAAAACAAGCTCAAATCAGAGTGATGGCGCATATCAGCATTAGCATTGAATCACTTGCGTGAATAGCCCACCCATTGTTGATAATATTATGGCACGATGACACATTAGCACCGCTGCTTATGACAAACTTTTGTTTTTTTTTCAGTAGTCTCAGGAAGTCAGTTGTGGAAGAGAGAGAGATATCTTTATATGTTTAAATATTGTATAAATACAAGACCATGCAAGATATTAAGGCATTTTGATTTTTGTTTTTTAATTTACTTGGTCTGATTATTGTTACATGAAGTAACAATGGCAGGCAACCTTTTGAAATTTATTTTTAAAATTAAATGTTCATAAGTACAATTTTATCAACACTGAGAATGTTAAAATTCTGAATGTTGAATAATAGTCACAAAAGAAACCCATGAAAATTGTCATAGTTAATATCTCTGCTTGATATGAAAATTCTGTGACAAAATATATCAGAGACAGTAAAACTTGGCTACAAATAATAACATTCAGTTACTCAAAGATGGAATGTAGTAACAAGGATGACTCAAATCACTCTACTTTTTTACTACTTGTCTAATCTTTATTTGTGACAGGTGAAACCAGTAGATCAATGTAAATTATAAGATTCCAAAGCTATTGACCAAACAACTAGCAATCAATGCTCTAGCTCTCTCTTTAGGAATGCATTTTTTTCTCATTTAAATGCTAAAACATGCCACATTTCACATAATGCGAATTTCTAACACACAAACCTACATTTCTGCGAATATCTACGCACATTATGTGTCTAATTTTATGTTAAATAAAATAGATTTCACTACCTATCTGTGGCATCAGAATTCAAATAACAATAAATTGACTAAGTACAAGTTTTTATCGCGTGAAATTAAAACAGGTAAACATTCAAGGTGAGAAGAAGCGGCGCGCGCGTACGGCAACGATTTCCACTACGGCAATGAATATTCACCCCAGTCCTTGAGTGCAGCAAAGTCCTTGAGGCCCGGCCTCTCGGTATAATACTTTCAAGGGCATTGCTCATTTCCCCTTGATGTATAACGAGTTGTGAAGGTTAGCACCCCTACCTCCAGGGTCCGGATCTCCTGCTGCGTCAGCTCGGCGCTCGTCGAGCATTGTGTCCGTAAACCCTCGAGTCTATCAGCTGAAACGTCGATCATGGACTGGATAGTCTCTATCGTTTGTATGGCCTCACGAACTCTCTTTATTTCATACTCGTTCTCTGCATCCATTACAAATATCACAGCACTGTACACGGTCCGCTAATCACTATACATAAGTAAAAAACACCTTATTCATTTTATAAAAATGAATTTACAAAACATTGCAGATGTTGTATTGCCGATACAGCGGCCATATCCGAAGAAAATCTATATTTTAGTCTATGATCATGCATTGTAAAACCATAGACAAGCGTAATCTGACAGTTGACAGAAAAATGAAATGTCACTGTTGTCAAAACACAAAAAGTCAAAGCATAAAAATTCATACTTTTTCGTAAAAATTTAAACTGCCAATGAAATTTTGTATTTGTTAAAATTCAGCTAAAACGTTCAATTATTGTGAATATTTGTTCAAGCCATGGTATTTGTCTATGGGTTCTAAAGCCTAGAGTTCACGATTCACAAAATATTGTCTTTTTGTTTTCAGAAATAAAAAAATAAATAATTAGTATTTTTAGAAACAACAACAAACATTCAGTTTATTAAAACTTATTGTCTAAACAAAATTGTATCACGGCAAGTCTTGATTCAAATGGGATTTTCGCTAGTGTATGTGCTGTCTTAGGTCACAAATGACATTTTATTTTTTGAATAGCAATATTGTATTGCGCCAAAAGAATTATAGCAACATAATTTACGAGAAAATGAAATTAGTCTATGCCTTTTATCAATGGAGTGAAGACGTTTGTTGTGAGATTTGTTTCCTATTATTTCGCCTTCCGTCGTTTAATTAATTCTGTGTGATGTAAAATAAATAGATAGGGAATAAATCTTTTTTACTTTACAAGAAGCATAGCTCGATTATTTTTTCTAAGTGTCTAGATGTAGTTTTATTAGAATGTTTTTCGAGCGTATATTATTGTGTGTGTTCTGCCTTGGATTAGAAGGTAAATAAATTATTGCATTTGTACAAAAACCGGCTTTAATTAAATTCACTAATTTATATTCAACACAATTTTTTTTATATATATTTCTTTTATTCATAATTTATTAATATTTTATTAAATCTTTTTTTTTGTAGTCTTCCCCTTGGCTGTGGCCGAGGAGGTGGAGGTCAGAGATGTGGCAGCAGACAAGGGCACTAATGTGACCGTGCCTTGTGGCAGTTTAGACACAGTTCCTGTGCCCAATGTGCAGTGGGTGCACAGGGGCAACCGGACACACCATGAAGTTTTGGTGAGTTTAGATTTTAATTAAAAAAAAACATTACCCTGTGCATATTTTTGTTTTTAAAAAATCCTTAAAACAAAAAAAGAAGTATTTACCTTTAAAGTTATTTTAACATTATTAGGCTTTACTATGACCATTGTCATGTAAGAATTTTTAATTGTCTTTATTTTTGGAGTACCACAACAGTCTAGCTAGGGCCTTAGAACTTCCTATACAATTAAATTGTTAATCTCTAGTTCATGTAAAATAGTTTTGAATTAATTTAATTTAAATTAATTTGAAAAATCAGGTGTTCATTTACATAATTATTGCAAGGAGCTAAATCATTTAATTCACAATTTGTATTAGCAACAACAAATAATTGACCCATTTAAATAAAATGCCTAACTGGAAAACATTGGTTGAGCTTCCAATAAGATTCTGGTTGGGTTTCATTCAAATAGGTGTACTTAATCCCTTGAAATAGGTAATTTTACGAAAGGAAGATAATTCAGTAAGGTTTTAAAAATTATCTTCACGTACTTAAGCCACAATACCTAGGTAGGTATAGATAGGTAATTCGCCCTTGAGTACCTAGTGTCGTTAATTCGGCAATTAGGACCCAGACAATTATCCACTTAATCAATATCTTCAAAAAAGAGTCAGTTTTGTCTAAATAATACTCATAGCCTGATGTAACTGATCCTCATATGAATTTATCAAAGTACTGACGACTAATCAGAAATCCTGATAAACCCTCCATCTTAGGTAGGACATTATGTCGGACTCCTGCAGACTAAACCTCATGGTTTCTACGTCTACCATTCAGAGTCGGGGGCTCGGGAGCTAGTCAAACATTCGTGCGCACCCCCCGACTTGTATTAGCCCGCCCACAAAGTGCGTCTGATCCCATGAAACACTGAACGGCGCACGCCACCTCTTTTGACCTGTGACTGGTCATTCGCTTTTAGCAGAGATATTCTCTATGTAAATAAAGTAGGTACCTACTCTGGACTGAACTAGGCCCACCCAAAAATAAAAAAACTAACACTCGACGCCATCCAAAAAAAAAAGGTTGTATTTTTGTAAAAAAAAGAGTGTTTTATATTTCACTTTTTAGTGGTACCCCAGCCTAACAAGACCACTGGAAAGTCACAGGAAAGCAAAATACGCAATTTCGTTTACTTGGATGACATATTACCATGGCCTTTCCTGCTGCAAGAGCGCTGGTCGCATAGCACGGCACGGCAGCATCAATGATATTATTCGTCGGGCTCTTGTGCCGGCGTACCTGCGGTATTAGAACCAAGTGGCTTGGTACGTGACGATGGGAAGAGACCAGATGGTATGACGTTGGTGCCGTGGAAGGTGGGTAGGCCTCTGGTGTGGGACGCAACATGTGTCGACACCCTTGCACCATCACATGTTCCAAGTACGGCGGGCTGTGCCGGCGCTGCCGCTGCGACTGCTGAGGCCCTCAAGCGGCGCTCTGTAACCTTATTGGTAATTACAGTTTTGAGCCGTTTGGGGTCGAAACGGTTGGGTCATGGGGTCCGAGTGCACGTCTCCTTTTCAAGGATATATCTCGCCGACTGATCGACACTTTGCGTGACCAGAGGGCTGGCTCTTTCTTTGCCCAAAAAATTAGCAGGAATACTTCGACGCCTGAGTGTATTTTATTTTTATATATTACTTATTTTGTTTGTTTTGGTTTTGTTTCAATGAATAAATATAATTTAGAGACATTATTGGTTCCAGATATTTTGATTTAAAACCAAACTACTGAACCGATTTTGATGTATTTGCTATCGTACCAATCGGAAAGTATGTTATCATTTCATATAAAAAAGAGCTTTTCAAATCAGTTCATAAATGACGGAGTTATGAGGTAGGTAACAACCATAAAAAATAATAATACCGAATTGAGAACCTCCTTTTTTTGAAGTCAGTGCTTGCACTCTTGGTCAGAAAGTCGTAATTAAAACATTTTAAACAATGAAAGGGAATAAAAAGTTCCAATCGTCACCAGTAGGGACGAACGAAACTTTTTTTCCCATTCGTCCCCAGTGGGGACGACGAGGTGGGGACGAGCGGGAATAAACGGTAAAGAATGCCTATGGCAAGTCCGCCTTTGCACCTTGGTATGTGCATCATCATCTGTCTTGCCTTTTCTCAACTATATTGGGGTCGGCTTTCAGTCAAACCGGATTCATCTGAATACCAGGACTTTACGTGTTGCGACTGTCTATCTTACCTAGTAACTGCGTAACACGGTGCTTCTTGGTAAGACTTAGTGTCAGATTTTCTGGCTTCTGGCTATCCGTAACGACTGCCAAAGATGGACAACAGGAACAAGAAAGGACAGCACAGAGCAGTCTCGGTATGTTAAGATGCAGGTCAGTCTTTGTACCAATGTGCATGAAGTCTTATTAAATAAGCTACTGCGTCAACAGTCTAAATAAATTAAGAACACATGTCTTCTCGAACGGCAGCGGAACTAATGGCCATCAATATATTCCGAGCGGCTGCCACTGAATGCCACGTGCATCAATAATTGTGAGGTTCAAAGACCACATAACAAAGTCATTTTCCTCGTCTCGTTCAAATTATGCGTAATTTAATAATGATAGAGATATTTTGTTTGTTTGCATGGGATAAGAAACTTTGGAAAGATGACCGTGTTCAGTTAGGATCTCTGGAGATCGATTTTTGGTCATGCAGTAGCTTTGCCAGTTGCGGAATTTGTTCGAAAGAGTCACCGCGGCCCTGGAAAGCAAAGGGCTTGAGTAGGAACACGAATGGGTTTTAGTCAGTAAGAGTCTGACACTCCCTTCCACTCCACCCAGAGTGGAAAAAGTCATTTGATGATTTCCCATTCATAAAAAAAAATTGAAAAAGGAGAGCTTTGCCAATCTATTTATCTTCACAGTCCACTGTAGGGCGCTTCGAAACAAATGTCACCCCAGGTTATTTGTCTTCTATAACCAAATATAACCAATACCCTTCATATCCTCAGTAATTTCCTCATGACTAAGGACATGACCACGATGGCCAATTCACGGTTTACACCAGGCTGCTCTGTGCTGGGCTAGATGCATAAAAAGACTTCCAATCATCAGTTGTGTTGCCTCTTGAAGTTCTTGACTGCGTTTCACCATCTGCCGAGACCCTATTTTCAGAACTTGAAAGATTGAAGATCTCAGCATATCTAAAATCGATTCTTGCAGGTCATATAATCTTTGAATTTTGTTAAATCTCAGCTACGATAAACAGGTTGTCCAATGTGTCTGACTGATCCATCAATCGAAGATTGAGGCATGTAAAAACTAGTATTACCGTACCTAAACAAATTAAAATCAAAACGACGCTGTTATTCAATGACCTTAGCAGCTCTGTACCTTAATCTTTATTTTGTGAACAAACAACGTTTGCCAGGAAACCACTTCAAAGTTTTATTGGTTTTGTTCGAAGTATTTTATTTGAAGTTAGAACGCTTGTGTTTTTATTATAAATGTAAATACCCTCAAATGGTAATCGTCTACAACTGGTAAAATAGGTATGCTTTTATTTCGACGGACAAAGTAAAATAAGCTTTGTTTTAAACGATATTTGCGTAACCAGCAGTGCCTAGTTAAAAACTTATTTGTGTATTTGATGTGTTCTGTTAAGTTTTTGGAGTTGGGTATTTCATTACAATTTCTATCAGTCCATCTAGTTGCGGAATTTTGTCGAAAGAATCACCGCGGTCCTGGAATGCAAAGAGCATTTGGAGGAACATGGGTGGGTTTTAGTCAGTAAGAGTCGGATACTCCCTTCCGCTCCTCATTTGTTGATTACCCATCTAAAATACTATCTAGATTAGATCAATACGAATAGGTTTTTATTCGAAGCTATACACGTAAGCGTAACCTATCAGCATCTTCTATTATACTATTTGTAATTAGAAGCCTTCAGTGATTCCCATACCTCCGTAATCCTTTGAGTGATCTTTTTCTGCTATTCACTTGAAGGTTCAAACGTTCAAGTGAATTGCTGAAAGAGATCTCCATGAGTTCTGAGTCCTGCTGATATTTAAGGAATGCAAAGGAAAGGTTCTTCAATAAAAACCATTTCCTCGATCGATCTCACCCCTCATCTCCATAATAACTTCTTACGATACCTCGAAACCCAAGCAAATTGATGGGGGTACTACACATAAGAATAAAACTTCTATCCCGTTTGCAAATCCAAGAGCCACTCAAAATCAAAATCAAAATCAAAAGTCATTTATTCAAATTAGGCTGAGAGCCAGCACTTTTTGAACGTCAAATTTTACATAAAGACAGTCCCCCAAAACGCCCACCCGTCACCACTTCCTAGTGTTTTAGCTGGGAAGAAGTGGCGCAACAAACTCCCCAGCAACACATCTGTCTGTTACGTTTTAAGAACTTCAATTTATTAAACAATAGTACGCAAAGTATTTTAAGACACGAACAAAAAATAAATATGTATCCAACAAAAAAATTATATGAACTCATATAACCTGTCATAAGCTAACTAATAGAGAAAGAAAGAACATGATAAAATTACATTGTCTTGCGTTCAACACTGCGACCAACTATTCTTATCGTCTAAATAGTCATTAATAGAATAGTATGCCTTTGAACAAAGGTTAGATTTAACTTTAGATTTAAATGAATTAAAAGGCAGGTCAAGAAAAGAAAGTGGAAGTTTATTGTAGAAGCGGATACCGAGCCCCACAAATGAGTCATGGACCCTACGAAGTCGGTGTGAAGGAGCATGTAGCTTGTGCTTGTTTCTGGTATTAAAGTTGTGGATGTCGCTCGTTTTAGTATATAAGTGTATATTTTGCCTAATATATAAAATGTTTGCAAAAATGAATTGAGATGCTACCGTGAGAATTCCAATATCTTTAAAAAGTTCTCTTAATGAAACTCTTGACCCTAGCTGATATATTGCTCGCACAGCACGTTTTTGCAAAACAAATATATTTTGTATATCAGCAGCTTTTCCCCACAGTAGAATACCATAGGACATAACGCTATGGAAATAACTAAAATAGACTAACCGAGCTGTGTCAACGTCAGTATACTGTCTAACTTTTCTGACGGCGAATGCGGCAGAGCTGAGCCTTCCCGATAAGCTTGATATATGTGGGCCCCATTGAAGTTTGGAATCAACAGTTATGCCCAAAAATACTGCCGAGTCTACAGTTTCAAGCACCTCGCCACTTAAAACGACATTGGGTCCTAAATTTCTAACATTTGGCAAAGCAAACTTTATACATTTTGTTTTCTTGGCATTTAGAACTAGATTATTTGTCGTAAACCAATCCGTAACCAATGAGAGAGCGCTGTTTACGTTATCGAAATCTTGTCTATTCCTATCTACCTTAAAGATAAGAGAGGTATCATCCGCAAACAATACCACATCACAGATACGCTTTAAGAAAAATGGTAAATCGTTTATGTAAACCAGAAACAAGAATGGACCCAGTATTGAGCCTTGAGGCACACCTAAATGCACTGGTAGCCCGGAAGACTTCACACCATTTACATCAACACATTGAAACCTATTATGTAAATATGAATTTATTACGTTAAGAGCTTCGCTTTTGAGACCGTAATGACGCAGTTTACGCAATAGCGTGTCATGGTGCACACAATCAAACGCTTTGGAGAGATCACAGAAAACTCCAATTGCATTTTGCGAGTTCTCCCATGCGTTAAATATATGTTTTAGGAGAGCAACACCCGCATCTGTAGTCGAACGTCCCTTTGTAAAGCCATACTGTTCACTATGGAGTAGTCTAATTAAATTAAAATGTTTTAACAACTGCTTGAGTATTAATTTTTCAAATATTTTGCTAAATGCAGGTAAGATGGAGATAGGCCGGTAGTTACCAATGTCACTTTTATTGCCCGATTTAAATAAAGGTAAGACTTTACTACTCTTCATGAGATCAGGAAAAGTTCCTAAATCCACGCATTTATTAAACGTAACAGCAAGATAGGGCGCTACTATGTCTATTATATTACTCAAAAGTTTAATAGAAACGCCCCAGTAATCACCTGTGTTTTTAGATTTAAGTGTATTGAAAACGTTAACTACATCGCGTGGCGTTACGTGCTCAAAACTAAATAATTGATTACACTCGGGCACACTACTTTGCAAAAGGTTTTCAGCTTTAGAAGGGGACGAATTCAAGGAGCGAGTTGTAGTTATAGGTATATTGGAAAAAAACTCATTAAATGCCTGAGCTACGTCAGCAGCTTTACTTACTAATTTGTTGTCTACTATAATCTCTAACTCATTTTCTCGTTTAACCGACTTGCCCGTTTCATTGTTAATGACTTTCCAAGTGGCTTTTACTTTATTATTAGAATTTTTAATTGTCTCGCTTAAAAATTTTGATTTCGCTACAACGCAAATCTTTTTATATAGTTTAGAATATTTTTTAACGTACTCTAGAAAAGCGGTATCAAATCTGTATTTTTTAAAACCATATAACTCGTATAATCTCGCTCTACTTTTATATATTCCTGCAGTAGCCCATTGGTTGAAACCAACAGAGGTACCCGTGATGTTTATGGTTTTTGTCTTAAAAGTGGATTGGTACTCTTTTTGCACAACATCAAAAAGGGCTCCATAGATTTTATTAGGATCCTCATGTTCTATCAAAGATGGTGTAATTTTATTAGCTATATTATTTTTAAATTTTTAAATTTACTCTCACAATACACTCGGCAATTCGGCCATAGAAAACAAATTATTTCCCCACCCATAAAGGAACTCTTTTTATCGTCTTCCGATAAACAATCACCCGACAGTACCTGCCTAGATAATAAACCTCTCCAGAACATTTTATTTTAAATGTTCATAAAACATTTACGTTTGCTCATAAAAAGCCGTCGGTTCGTAGTTCAGTGTCAAGTTTATGCTGACAGACAGTCGACTATAACTCGATCTAATCATAATCGTCAAAAGCAGAACCTAACCTGATGGATCTGCCTAGCCTCTTCCAACTGTATTGGGGTCGGCTTCCAGTCCAACAAGATACAGCTGCTGAGACGACTGAACTGAGACTTACAGTTCTCGTCAAATAGCTTTGCCCCTCTGAAGTTGTGTCGAGTGGCTGCGTAGTAGTCAAAATTACGAACATACTGCAACTGCGCATGCGTAAGAGACATGGGGGCGGGGCGCGATTTTATGTCTCAGTCGCTCGTTTACGTTCGATGCATGCTTGCGTCCCGTTTGCTCCCGTGTACGTGACTGCACCTGCGCGATCTTTGCAAATGGCTAACTTCAGAGGGGCAAAGTTATTTGACGAGAACTGTACGAGACCTTAAGAGCGTTTACGCCCCATTTCAAAGAAACATTCAAGTTCTTATTCTTCGAAATGAATGAACCGATTTTAATTAAACTTGTTATGTATACGCTAGATATCCAAGTCTGAGTTAGTAGAAAAAATTTGGTTTTCTACAGAAAGTGAAAAATCACTCCGTCTTTCCTCCTGAACTCTTTTTTGAAAATGTTCTCTTCTAACTATTTAGATCTGGATATCTAGCGTATGCATGCCAAGTTTCATTCAAATCGGTTTATTAATTTCGAAAAATAAGGACTTCAAAGTTTGAATGAAATACCGTAGGGCGTAAACGCTCTAAACGCTTTGGCGGATCGGGAGGGAGTGTCAGACTCTTGCCGACTAAAACCCACCCCTGTTCCTCCAAAACCCCTTTTGCGTTCCAGGGCCGCGGTAACACTTTCGAACAAATTCCGCAACCGACTTACGAGGACTTAGACTATTTTAAAAGCCTCCTTTCCTTTCTGCTATACTTACCGTTTCTGTGCGTTCCTCATTCAGGTGTTTCCCGCGTTCGGTAATTCAAACCAACAAGCTTTTGGATGCCCTTGGTTCCTATGGCCCCATTCGGTTAACATCTGGATGCATGGACAAAATAATTCACGCAACAATCCCAAATTTTGGGCCCAATACGTCTGGCTGACCCAACTCTAATTCAGTCTATACCATAACGAGCTTTACCTTACCACAGTATATTTTCTAACCAGGATTTAGGAAACTAAACAGAATTATGTTCGATTTTTCGCACAGGTCTATTACCTGTGCTAAAAATCGAACATAATTCTGTAATTGTCGTACTGAAACTTGATTACCAATGCCAATCTGCCATCTGCGTTAGACCTGTTTGTGTCTATAAAATAGTGTTGACATAATGTAAAGAACATAAGCACGAAACCTGTTTTGATTATGTAAACACTTGTGTATACAAACTGCCATGAAAAGGAAAAAAATTACCGGTGTTTTTCGTCGATTTAAATTTTCTTTCAAAATTGTAAGAGATTACATTTATGCACTCTGTAACGGGTTACCTCCTCACGTTTTCTTCCTGAATCATACATAAGTTAGATACATCGTTTTGGTATTTTCCCGATTTATTGTCTGCCCATCAAGTCTGTTTGTCAACTAAAAATCTGTTTTATTGAACCCTCATCATGACTTCGTAATGTCTGTCCGCCATTGATGTCCATGACCGGGTTCAGTCCAATGTCCTTCAAATGAAGGGGGGTGAATATGTAAAAGCAACTGTGTCCCGTGCCTCGTTCACAGAGATTCGGATCATTGATTTTGTCCCATTTTCGAAGGGCGACCTTTCATAAAATCCTGTACGCTTTCCATGTCGTTAGAGCATAAAGGATGGCTTAAATTACGGTATTTTATATGAAAACCAGCCTAGCGAAGCTGTAGCGAATTTTTTTTCCTTGATCCGACGCGAAAAGAAATGAAATGAAAACACCGGTAGATTACCTCTGCCATTCAAAGTTAGAAGTAAATGTCAACTGAAGAAAAATATTATAATGTTTATTTTGGTGCCAATCTCTGAAAACTTCGCAACGATTTTTTCGAAGACTGATTTTTAATTTTTGAGAAAGGTAGGAAGGTAGCCTTTGGACATTTATGTTGGCTAGTTGTCAACACTAGATTTTCAAATTCAACCCAATTTACAGTGAACAACAAAACCTTCTAATTACGAGACCCAGAAACGAAGAACATGGAATGTTTTATAAAGTAAACTACACAAATAAACAAACATGGAAATGCAATTATAACTAGTATTCATCTAAAAGCAGTCACCTGCGAAACTCGCGTGTAGTAGAAACCGCATAATTACGATGTATTTATACTGCCTCTCAGCTATTTATGGCTAATTGTTTAATGACCACATTACGTCACAAGTATAGGTTCCAATCTAAAAATATGATTTGTTATGCTAATCATGGAAGCATAACATGTCAGGGTGAGAGGGTCATTCAGGGAATTAGAACTGTATTTTGGGAACATATTTTTTATTCTAGCCGTAGACTGCAGTAGGCTTTTAGATTTCAGTCACCTTCAGATGTGTTAGAATCGGTTTCCGAGTTGAGTAGTTAAGAACATGTGAAACTCTGCTTCAATGACAACTTCAAATGTTTAATTCAGAAACCTGGAGTAAGTTAGTTAGTTTTTTAGGCTAAAGTAGAACGTGACTTAAAATTAAAGATATTGGAAGTTAGTCGTTCCCCAAAAGACTTCACTACAAAGCCTTCTTCTGCAAAGCGCATAAGCTCACAAATTACTCAATAGGTACTTTATTCCTACCATGTCTAGGAAACCTAATAAAGCTACATCTACAGCGTCTAACGGCCGCTTTCTATAACATATCTCAATCCCAATCTTGATCCCGATCCTTGTCTGTAACCAATCAACGGCCGAGTTTGTGTCCTTCACCACACAATCCTCTCCTTTGATTGGTTACAGACAAGGATCGGGATCAAGATTGGGATTGAGATATGTTATAGAAAGCGGCCGTTATGCAACACGCCTATGGGAAATCAGATTGATTGCCGATGCTTGCATGTTTTCTGCAGCTCTTCATTTAAAGCAATTCTCTTTGTCCTTTCAAAGATCGATATAAAGAACTGGAAGCATGAATTAATAGCTTGTGAACCTCAGGTTGACAGTGAAATATTGTCTTTCTTTCAAGAATCGTGTCTTTATTCTCTCCCTCCCCTTTTAGAATTCTTGCTTGTGGCATTTTTTTGTTTGTCCAGTTCATCAAATATTGAAAATAACACATCAACGTAATTGAATGTCCACATAACTGCAGGTTTGTGGGGTTCGAATGTAAATATGATAAATGATGGTATGATAGTATCGTGTTCCCTATGTCCCTAATGGCCTTTCACACCTGGCTGCGTCGTAATCCTTTACAAGCCTTTAGCGGTATGAATAAGGGGAAACCCACTAATAGTCAAGACGATTACCGATAATTATACGTTGGAAAAATTGTGGGTGTGAATGTGTCATCCTGACTGACGATATAATTTTGATTTTGTATACAGATGTCTAAAACAATGTTTGTTTGGGACTCACAATGTGTAATTTTTTAGAAAGTGACCAAGTTAACAGCAGCTTCATCTTCTTTTTCATACCTACTGACTAATTACAGCAATAATTTTAGTAAAAGTCTGCACACTGTCTACGCTAGGGGTGACCCGTCCTCCGTTTCTAATCTGTACTTAATGTTCCACTATTAAATTTCTAGCTCACGACAGATGCCTAGCCCCTTTTATGTAACGAAAAATTTTACTTTCATGAAGAATTTTTCTTTTTTCAGTCAAAATCTTTTATGTTTTTCACCCTATAATTAAAACTAACGTTTATTAGTTTTCAACTGTAGTTAAAACTTCTATGTACGGTGGATAAAGCTTCCAAAACGGCTCCACCTCTTGTTACTCGTCTAACGATAACTGTTATTACTCAATTAGCTCGTTGAAAACTGTCTGGCTTGATGGTCATATTTTGTGTCTGGAAATTGTACTATGAAACAATTCATATTAAACAAGAACTTTGGCACTAGGAATTGCGACACGTGTGGCGCTCTTTTGTAGCGTCTTTTCTAATTAAAGCATCAACAAATCCTTGGAACGGTGAGGTATGTATAGCTACAACCTGGGAGTCTTTAAGTCAAAGAGTGAATAGGTTACTTCTAGGCAAGCACGCTCCATCTTCGAGCACATCATCGCTCACCATCAGTTGAGATAGCGGTCAAGCGCGTGCCTATAAATAATAAAAAAGGTCGCTCTGTGAAGCCAGTGAAGCCCCCAGGAAGCTTCTGCGTTTCTAGGCGGAGCTACGCTAGTTAACGTAGCCAGGACAACCAAAACCGTACTCATAAAAAAGTACCTGTGTAGTTGTTGCTTTGACCTCACCGAAATATTACTTTTCCACACTGAATTTCTTATTATCGCACGAAATAGAAAAACAGATATAACAGTTGCTCCAAATCTGTCACTCTTGCCTACATTGTTTTAGCAAAAATATATCATTTTCTTGAAACACAATCTTTGTTCCAACAGCGATATTAAATATGTATCCAACAAACACGTATTGTGTCACACGGCAGATGGGAGCGTACATCAGAAGTGGGAACTCCTTGGAGACCTTTTGTTTCAAAACGGAAAGATAAAACGAATTTTAAAAGAAAAGAGAACATGCTTTGTCTTGGATAAAATGCAGGACACTTAACATTATGCTTTGTGTCCTTAGTCTTTCATAAAGATGTAGCTAATGGAAGCTTCTCTTAATGCAAGAACTACGCGCAAGTAGCTAAATCTCGCAACGTGAAGCAGAACTTTTAAAAATGCCCTGAATAGGTAAACGAATTAAAATCTTGAGTAAACACTTCAGACCGGAGCTGCCAAAATAACAACCAACATCTACATCCACATCTACTCTCTTAAATCCAGCACTTTAGAAAGTAAAAAGAGGTTAGCTTTGTTAAAACATGAATAGGGTAGTTCTAAAACTATCGATGTGCGTTTCGCGCCAAACCTCAACTACCACCGGTGAAAGGCTAATTGGGTCAGCGGCCTTTTCAGACCTCTATTCAGAGAGACGGGTTGCATGGTGAGGATCCAATCATATCAGTAACGTTCACTGGTTCAATCAATCAACTCGGCCTATCGCAGTCTGATGGTGTTACACAACAGCGGTGCAGACGCGTGGTTTTGCAGAATCGACCGTATCGTGAATTGGCAATATGTTCGCGATTTACATACAATGCAATATGTACAATGAACTTACACTAAGCCTACATTCACACAGGTTTGATTTGCATGGCATTTTGACGACAAATGTTTCGTCTACTTAAAATCATCAGTGAAATGGCTCACTCGTACGTAGCCTTCAATCTACAGGACCTACCTATACCTACGCACTGACGTCAAAACCATAGTCATTTAAGAGGCTCAACAAATTCTATATTAATCCATCCAACGACCTTCAACTGTGCCTTTCCCAGTAAAGCTACGCTAGTTATATCTGGGGTTTACCCATTTATACCCAGGAAGGGACTAATTGGGTCAACGCATTCGGACCTCGGTAGAGAACCGGACCAAATATACGTCGGAGAATACCAGTATAGACCGATTAAAACCTTGCACTTGCTACTAATTTCGAGCAAACGGTTGGTGCCTGCGTGTCTAGTTTCAATTGAGTTGCGAAGTGTGATTACTATTATGTGCAACTGACGACCAATCAGAGGGTAGAGCATTATTTGTTTTATAAAAACACGATTCCTATCTTTGACGACTTGTACTTTTCGATTTGATGGTACATTTTATTTAAGTTGAGCCCAATCGTAGTTTAATGGCAGCAACCAGAACCTCAAAAGTGCAGGTGTATGGCTTGAGCTCAAAGTCAAAGCTTTTATTTCAAGTAAACTATTTAAAGGCACTTTTGAATTGTCGAAGTCGGTCAGTCAGAAACATAAAGCTCAGAGAAGCACGTTCCAAAGCGTGGGTCTATATGGAGAAACTCCATGGACACTCTTTTTAATCAGTAAATAGTTCCAAATAACGCTGCTGACATGGGACATTCCAGCAAGTTGATCATGTTCTAGACAGCTCTAGGGTTCTGACGTCTATAATCCCCATTTCGCCAAGTTCTGTTTTCAGTAACCTACCTGTCTACGCAACTCATAGAGTAAATCCATTGTTGACATAAGGTGTCAACAATGGATTTACTCTAAACCTTCCTAGGTTTAAACTACTAGGTTTATACTTCCTAGACTAGTATTTTAACCCAAAAGTTTCGAATGCCGTAGAGGTGCCGCGTAGAGAATGCCGTGTTGCATTAAGTAGTATTCCCAACCCTCCCGGAATACACGGGAGACTCCGGTAATAATGCTCAACCTCCCGAGCTCCCGGGATGCAGAAATCTCCAGTTTTAAGAACGCCGAAGAAAATCGAGGTATCACGTCTTTCTTTTCGTCTAAAAATAAGTACTAATGAAAAGAATTTAATTACCGCTACTGAAGTTACTTCAACTTTTCATGGCATCAAACATCATCGTAGTTATAATAGCCAAGATTGTGGGATCAAATTAAATGTTTTCTGATTCGACGATTGCGAAAAAAATATCATGCTGTAGAACAAAAGCAGTACCTATTGCCAAAAAAGTTTTTGGGCCGGCTAGTCAAGAACACTCAGTAAATTAGCGAGCGAGTGATTCGTCAAATAGAGGAAATTTTAAAATGTTTTCATTCATTGATTACATATTTTTCGTTAGTAAACTGGTTTATTAGACTTTGATTAAAATTATTTAAATCCTCCCGGGTTAGTTCTTTCGAGAATTGGCAACCCTAAGTGTACTTGAAGTTTCAAAAAATAAATACTCAGTACCTATCTTTGTATCGAAAATTTGAGACCACAAATTTTACGAGCATACAATTTTGGTGGTTGAGAAATGTGAATATCGGTAAAAGCATTAGCAACATCAATACCAAACGGTTGTCCTTGAAACATGATTACTGTCCCGATCCTCCTTTTTATGTATCGGATAAGTGCTTCCAAAATTGTCGTAAGGATGATCTAAGCGACTCTATATTTTGCTCCGGAAGTTTTCTACCTTATCTTTATGCCATTGCGTAAACGTATAGTAAAGCGACTGTTGTGAATAGTAGTTTTACCTGTCCTACATTCCCGTAGGTAAACATAGTAAAAGTTTTCTGGCAAACAATCTGTAGATTGCATCACTTCATCCACTTTGGAAGGAAAACTACTGCCACTGGCTGTAAACATCTTACCGAAGTGAACTGTCATTCCACCTTAATTAGAAAGATTGACAGCTCATTCCATGCTGACTTCACTTAAGTTTTCATGGTCTTTTTTCTTTTCGTCTCCATTGACTCGTATTCTCGTATTAGTCATTCATTTGTCATTATTTACGAGATTACCATTCTATGACATTTCTTTCAATGGAGTGTCAGTGGTTGACCATTGCAAAGTCATTATGACGCTTTTATATTAGGTCTGTACCTATGAAATTGCCGTCCTGCAGTACTGGCCATTTCAAATCAAAATAATTTTTGTTTGGCTAAGAATTCTAATTTCAAATTAATTTTATTTTAAAAACATGTTTTTTTTTCCAAAAGTAGTCATTTGTTTATTGATTAGTGTTACATTTTCATCGCATTTCAATCTTTTTCGTCATCATGGATGCGTTAAAAATTCGAGTAATTATGGAGTACCGTCGTGGCAGCAACGCGGCACAAGCGGCACGCAACATCAACGACGTTTACGGAGCTAACACTACAAACCAACGCACCACCTGTTATTGGTTTGCTCGCTTCCGTTCTGGAAATTTCGACCTGAAAAATGAACCTCGCGGTCGTCCGAAGACTTTGGTCGACAATGACGAATTAAAGGCGATTGTGGAAGCTGATGATACACAATCTACGGCTGAATTAGCAGCAGCTTTCGACGTTAGCGTCAAAACAATATTGGTCCATTTGCGTCAAATTGGCAAGGTAAAAAAGCTTGACAAATGGGTGCCCCACGAACTCAATGATCGCCAGCGCGAAGTACGCGTCGAGACGTGCCTTGCACTGCTCAACAGACACACAAATGACGGAATTTTGAACCGCATTGTTACCTGCGATGAAAAATGGATTCTGTTTGATAACCGCAAGCGCTCAGCAAGTTGGTTGGATCCTGGTTCAGCACCTAAACAATGCCCTAAACGAAAACTTACCCCTAGAAAAGTGATGGTCACTGTTTGGTGGTCTAGCGCCGGTGTGATTCATCACAGCTTCTTACCAAACGGGGTGAGCATTACTGCAGATGTGTACTGTGAAGAACTGAACACAATGATGGAGAAGCTGGCACATCTCCAACCAGCATTGGTCAATCGCTCGTCTCCGCTGCTCCTGCACGACAACGCGCGACCTCATACTGCACAGCAAACGGTCTCCAAGTTGCAAGAACTGGGGTTGGAAGCTCTCCGTCATCCGCCCTACTCACCAGACGTTGCGCCTACAGACTACTACTTTTTCCAGAATTTGGATAACTTCTTGGCGGGAAAAAAATTCAATACCCGAGAGGCAGTACAAAATGCCTTTGAAGAATTTGTTGCCTCCCGTCCAGCTGATTTTTTTAAGAAGGGCATCAATAAACTGCCACTGCGTTGGCAAAGATGCATTGATTGCATGGGTGATTGCTTCGATTAATACAAATAAAAAATACATGAAAAAAATTCGTTTAAATTTTTTCATACAAAACGGCAATTTCATAGGTAAAGACCTATTATTAGTAGATTACCAAACTTCTCAAAATCAACAATATGAAATCAATGATAGACCATTCTGTCACTATTGTAATAGCAGACTTGAGGCCCAGTATTGAGCAACCTGTACTGCTCTATCATTGGCCTCGTTTAGATCTTGGCTAGTGCAGGTGGTTGTGCACGACGGTCAACTTTTCATGGTGAGATGTTAAAACAAGGAAATGTTCTGCAAAGGTACCTATGAAGCAGCTATGATGCAACTATAAACTTGGAAAGTGCTGTGCGTTCTGCGGGTCTATTCTGTTGACATCTCACCGTGTACACTTAGGTGGAGCGAACGACAAGTGAGCTGTCATTCCATCTTGTTTGTTTGGTTTGACAGCTCACTTGTCACTTCGCCTAAGTTTTCACTTCGCCAGAATCGCACTGCTGTCCAATGTTAATACAAGTAAAAACCTAGATTCTATGGATTTTTAACGTATCTTTCCTTCCTACTTTTCCAAGGTGATACCTACAATAATTGTATGTAATGTAACCGAGGTAAACGAAAACTCCATTGTACTAATTGTGGTTTTCCCAAAACCTATATTTCGCCTGTTATAAAATAAGTTTATGAAACCAATTTACGAAATTAAATGCAAATAACATCGGAATCGTTTATTGCCATTTTCAATGGCGTATTTTAATGGTTGATCCTTTTCTAGGGGCTCAAGTGTAATTCCTCCCTTCAATGCATTTAATCAGGATTAGGGTCGTGCATTTTCCATTTGCTTAACTCAGCTTCGGCTTAGGGGATAAAAAACCAGTTATGTGCCGCGCTTTTGAAGATTCGCTAAAGATAAGTTTTAATAACATCCATATTTCATACGGAGAATTGTCTGGTGTTGCTATATTTTCCTGCTGGAATGTGTAACTGTTATAGTTCTTAGAGCTTTTTAAGTAATTCAAATTCTATAGTCGTTAAAAGACTGAACACTGTGATGTTTTCGTTTGTCATGGGGCGTTATCATTCACTTTAGTTAATGAGTTAACTATTACAAAACGTCTCATGTTACATAAAGCCAGACAAACAGAAACATCAATCTGGCACATTTAACATCCAAATATCATGTTTATCAGAATTTTTATAGCTACCTATCTACTGCAGATCGTCCTCACTGTCCACTATCGGCCTCGACAAATCTGGATACAACTGGTATTCATTTGGAGATAATCAACGTGCTCCATTGTGTTCCATCTCTCTCTATTACATTCGTCACAACAGGGACAACAATCTGGACATATATATTGATTGAATTGTCAAAGGATTTGCGGTTTCGTAGGCGATCCTGGGAATCAGTTGCTGAAATTCTAAGAAAAGGAATGGAAGGACCAATTTCTAACTGGTTTTGTTTGGCTGTTTTGCTCGGGGTTCTGGATAGTTCGTCCACAGAGAATAAATCTTTAATGCCGGCACGTTTTGTTGCATTGTCTTCTATTCTCCACGTGTCTGCCTTAACGTCTTGTAAGATTTAACAAACGACTAAAGAATTTATAACGTTCTGTAGAAATTTTAGCCATAACTGCTCTGTTTCTACTGAGAGGTCTGAGAAGCCACTGTTGAGTCACTGTTGTTATAAACAACACCTAACGAATTTGGGTCATTATTTACTTAAACTTCGAGAAACCATAAAAATCTCCTTGCAAAACGATTCAGTGGTATTAATTGAGTCGAGATCTCACAAAGATGGCTGCCGTAAAGTAAATTGGCCGATGTCTCAATTCGGACACTGCTCCGTCTATTTATAGAGGTCCTATCAAGCAGATGTTCTTGATAGAGCTGATGAATTACATCCTTTTATTGCTCTGTCAAGTTCAATACTGGGATATGAAACGGACAGTATATTCGGGAACAAAGACTAGACTAGCAAGAACTAGTACATAATAATATAGCTCTGTTCCAGATTTTAATTAACTCCGCTCAAATGGCAGTGTAGCTGAGAGAAAATTGAAATGTGAGGCCTTTTTCACTCCGCAACAGTTATTAGTATTGTGAGTTTGTGACATTCTGTTTCAGTTTGTAGAGTGGGCTGAGACTAGAGACGTTTATTACTTTACTAATATTTGCATGCACGCGTGAAACTGAAAAATTGTAGAAAGCTCTTAAAAACAAATTATGTCCAGGATATTGTCTACCTATGTTCCAGGTTTCACACAAATCCGTTCAGATTGTAAGGCGTGATTGAATAACAATGTAAAAATGTATACTTCACATTTATTTTAGGATACCATAGATATTTAAAAGGGTCATAATAAAATTACAATTACGTTTAACGTGTCTGTCGATAACAATCGATTCGTCTCATTTTCTGCCCTATTTTCCTAGCCCAGTGTGTCTGTGAAAACAATTTTCTCTTCTAATTATTATTTTCCTCTAAGCCTCCAAAGCCGAGGTCATTCAACCGGAGTATCCTCCAGGCTCCTACTTATTCCAATTAAATGAGATGAGGGCGAGGGATCAGGAACTATCTAGTTAGTTCATTAATCGTAACGTACAGTAATATCGTATGGTCTGTATGAATTAGATGTCGTTGGCATAATGGTTTTGTTCTTATGAAATTGGATTTCTTTCTTTATGTTGCAGATGTATTACCATCCTTAATACCTTACTAAATTTGATAACTGCTTTTACTCAAGGGAATGCTTAATGTCACCAGGCTTAGCTGGTCTTTTTATTCTCTTCGTCTAGACATTAGTTGTTTCCTAATTTAATGCTCTAATTGAACAGGATCCCAGAGCCCTCCAACATCAGGTACTTATTTTCTCTGTAACAACATGTGTGGGGTAGAGTAGTGTTAGTATGAACTTTGAAGGTACGCATACCTGCTACCTTCTAGGCTCGGGGACCTTGGACTATAAAATTTGCGTCCTGAATAGTGAAATCATTTAATTTCTTCTGCATAATCTTCCTATCTTTGTCGTGCTATGTCTAACTTGATTATATTCAACATCAAAGTATACGTGTTACATTAAATAGCTGAGTTTTATGATCATAGTAATCCACTTTTACGAGTCAGTCAATGTTTGCCCTCGTTTCGCGCTTTCAGTAATATTTTTAATCAACATCTCTCGGGAATGAATGTGGACTTGCTTTTTCATTTCATACGATAAGCCGAGCTGTAAATGTGAATGTGGCAACGAAAACTTTGCTTTTAACGTGATTCTGACGTGTGTTTTCTAATTCGACGAAATATACGAAAGATTATAAATTTCACTTGGTATTAAATAATTTAGTCAGCAGATGTTATAACTTGAAAGCTCTAAGCTTGTTATATTAATATTGGTAAGTCTTTGGTTCGCTTATCTTCGGGCTTGTTGGCATTTAGCTGAGTGGCTAAGCTTAATCTTGGCTGTTCAAACCTACGCCTAAGCCTACGCTTTGTTTTATCTTGACAAGGATCTTGTTTGTGCTTCTTCAAAATTACGTGAAACATAGCTTAGTCTATATGTTGATCTCCGATTATTTTATTTTTATGGATCCGAACGTCCCTAAGGCAAAATGGAGCCCTTATAGGATCACTCGTGTGTCGGTGTGTCTCCCTTGCTGGGTGGCTGTCCATCAATCATAGCCAATTTTCTCTGCTTAAATTCTTTTCTTTTAGATTACTGAATAACTTATAAGAAACACATGATTTTAAAAAGCGTAAACAAAAATTTATGATTCGTTCGGAATCCTTTGCACGCGAGTTCGACTCGCACCTGGCCGGTTTTATAAAAAGGTTGGTACATTTCTGTAAAATAATAATCGCCGGAATCATCTTTCTGCCCTTGTTGTCAGCTCAACACCTTCTCTACTTCCATTCCAGCCTGACCTGAAAAACAACAATAATTATAAACTTTTTCTCACTACTTCCATTGTAGTCTTAAACTATGAACTATAAATCAAAACTGCCACACCATTTCCAATCTATTTGATAAATTGTACTCAATTTTACCCTCGTGCGGTCAAAGCCTTTTCCACTTCACTCCAATTCCACTTAGCCATGTTTGGATCTACAATATTTACCCGCAATCGCAGTGGATGTGGCGTCCAACGAGCGGTGTATTGCTAACACTTTTTATAGCCGTACCATCATAACTTGGAAACTTCTGTTCCCCGAATAGGTGAGCAGAAGCGTATTGTATTTATGTATAGTTCAGCCATTTTTTGTCTGTGCGGGTATTCTTTTTTTTTTACAAAAAAACGTTGCCCCACACTAGGAATTTCTCCTGTGTCGTGGGTGCGTTCACAAACATATAAACTCACATACACAAACAGCCAGACCCGGAACAACTATCTGTAGGCCATACAAATATTTGTTCCGTGCGGGAATCGAACCCGTGACACGCAGCGCAGCAGTCGACCGCTCAACCACTGCGCCAACCGTGTCGTTTTGAAGGGCCACGTAACATGAGGTGAGGCTATGTGGCGCTTATTATTACTAGCCTGAAATTTCTCATTGCAACACACGAGCCTTCTTAATCTCCTTCAATTTCTGAGTCTAAAGCTGTTCGGGGCCAGTCTTTATCTTAAGAGTCCAGCTTATCCCGTGATCCCCACCTGGCCTTGCTGCGATGTATGGTATGTGAAGGGACTCATCAGGTCGTGTATTTTCCCTATCCTCTATTGTTCGTCTGACATACAGTATAATGATATTGTTTCCAGCCCAATTCCTTTTTAGCGTGGCAACCTCTGAGTTACGTCAGTAATTTTTGTTATGGAACGAATCATTGTATTCTTAACCCGGTCTTTTACTGTCGGTCGGCCGGTTACCCAGTTCATGAAGTCAGATAGGCAATCGTTCCATGTAACATTCTGGTATTCAGCTATATCTAGTTGGAGTCTAAACCGACGTCAACATAGTAGGAAAAAGGCTGGGTAGATTTTTTTAACCGTACATAAATTCAGGTTGCTGTTACAAAATAACATCTTGAAGAACCCTTTGCCTGATCCATGTACCGAAGGACTTTTTTTATGGATGGGAAATCATCAAATGACTCAAGCTGAAGCTTTTCAGCTTGAGTTGAGACTGACTACAACCCATCGTTCGTTGCGCAATAACCTAAGGAAGCATGTTTCATATCTATAGACCAACGAAGCAGTCAGAAAAGCAGTTTTTATAAACATTGTAAAAATACATTGAAAAGTCAATTCGATGGCCTTGTTCAATACTGATTAGATTTCCTCTATGCTTGCTAAAACCACGTGGCGCAGTTGTTTTGTTTTTGTTGTCGAAATGTCTAGATCTGGCTAATGTCGTATAATAAGAATCAGAAACTGGTTTTTTAAGGAAGTTGAGAGTTTGTTATGGTATGTCATGCATGACTAGTTTTTGTGTTCTTTGTGGTCGCGAATGAACTCCATCGCGAGTGAGTCGTATTGATTGATGCCTAATTGGCGTCTAGGTACATGTGATTTACCTAATTACCTAATTAATTGCGTTCATCTGAAGATAGTCAATTAATTTGGTCAAGGAAACCTAAAGCACACCATGTAGGATAATGGATTATACTCGAGATTAAATTTTCTCTTAATATAATTTTCTTCTAGTTATTGCCCGCTTTCCGCGGCATTTATTTTCACAAAAAATAGTATAACCCTTTGTGGCGTCCAATCTATATCTGTACCAAAATTCATCAAAATTGGTTTAGCGATTAACGGCCGCTTTCTATAACATATCTCAATCCCAATCTTGATCCCGATCCTTGTCTGTAACCAATCAACGGCCGAGTTTGTGTCCTTCACCACACAATCCAGCACCCACCTCACCTTTGATTGGTTACAGACAAGGATCGGGATCAAGATTGGGATTGAGATACATTATAGAAAGCGGCCGTAAAGCATGAAAGCGTAAAACTCACTTTCGCATTTATTTAACACTAGCACTTCGCCCGCGACTTCGTCCGCGTGGGGATAGTAGGTACTCCACAAACTGCAACGCCCCTATACATATCCCCTTATAAAGGTTAGTTTTGGAAAATTAAGCACAACGATTCTCATTATTGGTTCAGCGCAACTGTTCACCCCGTTCAGCCCGTCAGAGGTTGATTATGCAAAAATTGTTAGGTACATGTTCTGTTGCAATTATCCCACTTTTAGTTTATTCATAGAATTCCGACGTAAATTGAAGCAAGCTATAATTTCCTCCCCTAAAAACTTATTCACCCCTGCTTCACCCCTTATTATGTATGTACCTAGTTGATTTTCGAAAAATCCAAACATTTGATATTCTCATTGTTTTATCGAAAACATTTAAATGCCGTGGTGTTTCAACTTCATCGGATCAAGCATTGATACGATTCTCACCAGTTCGCTCAAGCCGCGACATTTTTCTTACTCCGAGCATGTTTATTACCGTCGTAACTTTTGAACGAAAGGTCCGATTTGAATGATTTAAAGTGTAATTTACACGGACATAATCAACCTTAATTATCAAACCATTTAAATGGATAAGGATTAATATCATGGTACTATAATCACCATTTTTTATTTCACCATGGGATTTGCATGACTAAAATTAACAAAAAGCGGTCATGGTGACTTATCCATAATAGTTAGACATATGGTATCGCGGACTTTTTTGTAGATATTGATGACCTCTATAAAACTGTAGTACATCACTTTGCTCTATTGTCAATAGATTCCGCAGCGTACGCGATATAAGGATTTTTTCTCACACCTTGGGTCACATTATCGAAGTTTTCATACGGATCCCTAACTTTTTTGAAAATATTCTATAGCCTATGTCCATCTCTGATAATGTAGGATTCTACTGGTGAAAGAATTTTTCGAATCGGTCCAGTAGTTTCGGAGCCTATTCATTTCAAACAAACAAACAAACAAACAAACAAACAAACAAACAAACAAACAAATCTTTCCTCTTTATAATATTAGTGTAGATTACTAGCTTTTGCCCGCGGCTCCGCCCTCGTGATGTCAGTTATCGCGTAAAAACGTAGCCTATGTCCTTCTCCATATCCCAGGCTATATATCTGCTGAATTTCATGAGGATACGTTCAGCCGTCTTAGCGTGAAAGCGTAACACACATACAGAGTTACTTTCGCATATATAATATTAGTAGGGATAAGGATAGGATCTTTGATTGTCCTTGTATGTTCCATTACTGGACTAAGGTTCATTCAAGATGGAGCAAGAAAAAATAAAAACAGGGAGGGCAGGGTGGGAAGTCTCGATATAGTTACCGATCGCCTACCGACTGAAATCGATCGATAACTCCTAAAGCCGCCCGTTCACTGTCAATCTTGAACACGATCCACAGATCAGATAATTGATTTTGATCGTGGGTCGCGTACAAGAGTGAGTGTGTACGGGCGGCCTTGGGACTTAACGACTGAATTCGGTCGTTATGCGATCGTTAACTATGTCGAGCGTTGGGAGCCTTGGCTTTCTTCAGCAGTTAGACGTTAGCTTATTTGATAAATTTCAATAAAATAAGTGTCTACCTACATAATTTACATTACAATAAAGTCAAAACTTGTAATCGATTCCCTCGAGTAAAGAAAATGAACTAAATTCAGAAACAGCCGACGTAATCGTAATCAACATTCAACGAGATGACAGCTCTAATCTCCTGACCTACCTCACAAATCCTGTCAGTTACTAGCCCTGTCCCTCCCTGGCCGACTGTATTGAGGTCAGCTACAAAGTTGACGGCCGCAAAAACTTTATCAACGTCAGACGCAGGACCGATGCCGATTTGATAGCGGTCTCCAGGTTTTTGCTGTAGAAAGTTTAAACTGTTAGGTTGGTCTATGTAGCTGGGAGCTGTACCGATGTTATATAATGGTGCCACAATAAATTATAACAGCTGTTGCCCGTGGTTTGACAGGGGAACTACAATCGTAACTGCTATAGTAATTGGCCACGCTATAGTAACTGGCCACCCGTAACAAAAGAGGTAGAAACAAGGTAATGCAAGCAAGGCCATGAATGTTGAGGCCAAAAAATATTCCTGTATCAAATACAGGAATATTTTTTAAGCATTACCTTGTTTCTACCTCTTTTGTTATGAGTGGCCAGTTACTTATAGCATGGCCAATTACTATAGCAGTAACCCTACATGTATTTGGGTTAAAAGTACCCTATATGCTACATCAGGTTATATCATAGTTTAACCTATTATAATTCTGCGCAAACGTTGCAAACAAACGTTAAACGTTTTTGGATGAACTCGCTCGTACCAATTTATCATCCAAAAAAGTTCGGCCGTTATTGTGTAATTGAGTAAAAAACGCAGTAGCATCCGCTTTGTGTATCATTTAGTAGAATTTTTGCTTCTATCGAGTACTACTATTAAGAATTTATAAAACAAACTTGTGTTGCCCGTACAACAGTGTGTACAAGTTCCATTCGGCACTTCGACGTTCTAGACTCACAAAAGCTTTGTTGTCACAAGCCTTTTGCTTCAGGCAATTGCTCTACGCTACTAGCAGACTTTATTTTTCTCAGTTTCGTACAAAAACATGAACTAAACTAAGGTTATATACGGTACAATTTTCCCAAGCGGTTGAAAAGCTTTTCTACAAAATTTACCCAAACATTTAGGTGCAAAATTCTATTCTCAAAAGATTCCTCCTCCTTCATCCTGATACACGAAGAGCTATAAAAATCCCTAAATCCAGTCCTCGAAATAATTTGCCAAGAACCAGACATACCTACCGGACGTGTCTTTTATCAATATCCCATCTGGCTGGCAGCCACCCTCTCGCCTCCCCGGATGAGATCCCTCGCCTTCTTTGTGTCCAGATATAGCATCCGCTTTCTTAAACGTTTTCTTAGATATATGAGCCACGATGTTTGGCGCCACGGAGCATGTATCAATTTAATAAAAAGGTTTATGCCCGTATTTCGGTCCGGTTTGAAATACAGCCAGTATTTACTAGCTGTTTGTGAACCTGAAAATGAAAACGATTCGAGGAGTACATTCTGCTGTTTGGTTCAGCGAAATTGCAATTTTTATATTGCTGCCTTTAGCACCTTTTATGCAGTATTTTTCTTTTCAATGGCTCGGTTGATTCATCGCTAGACTTTGACTTAGCAAAAAACGCGGGTTTACTAAACGATTGTCGATGAACTGCACTAAACACATTTTAATCTGTTGTACCGCACAAGTTATGATAGTCGTCAATTATAAGTGGATTATGGCACCGCCCGCCCGCAAGACGCGGTGTGAGCCATCTTGCGACCTAATACAATTACGATTATAATCAGTTTGTGCTCTGTCATCCTCAGTTAAGACAGAAAACAACACAATTTCCGTGGGATTCGAAACAGAATAAAAAAAGTGTGTTGGAAGTTTGGAAGCTAAATAAAGTTCTGACGTCAACAGTGACAGTTTTAAACCATTCCCTGATTTTCCTTTCATTCCTCCGTCTACCTGTAAGTAGCGGTTACAAACAAATGACTGATTCCCTCGACTCATCAGAGTACAAAGCCATTCAGTGTACCGTCGTTTAATCATAGACAATGAGCGTGCTAAAAGCAACTGTGCGTTGTAATGGCCGCCTTTGTCGTACTACAATAACGCTGTGTGTGTTTGTGCAACAATATTGTCATGATAATATATAATTTTTTTCTGTGTTTGCACGTCGCGTTTGTCTCTGACGAAAACATGTTATTCTTTTGTTATTTTAATGATGGTTTGTTTTCTTCTTGTTCTAAAGCCTCCGTATTTTGGCTATTTTGACTTTGACCCCTTTAGACCACGGTACCTAAATGTAATGGCACCGTTTAACTCGGGTACGATGAAAGATTAATGCGGCTATTACATGTTATGTACCCCTTTTAGGTCAAGCCAGATCTGTCATCCGACTTAACCTTTGGCAACTAAAGTCATTAAGGACTTTATGTAGCGATTAACGCGTCTAGACATTTATGACAGTGAAATAATTCTGTCCGCCTTTCAAGACTGGTTACCATGGCCAGATGTCCCCCTTCAGAAACGAGAAAATCTCTCTACCAATATAAACAAGGTGGTAGTCAGACAGTATGAAAAATGTCCCTCTAAAAGTTAAACAAACTTAAGAACGTTTACGCCCTACGGCATTTCATACAATCTTTCAAGTCCTTATTCTTCGAAAAAATTGAACCGATTTTAATTAAACTTGGGATGCATAAGCTAGATATCCCGGTCTAAATAGTTAGTAGAGAACATTTTCGGAAAAGAGTTTAGTGGGAGAGAGAGATCGATTTTAAGTTTTAGTTAGAAAGTGAAAAATCACTATCTTTCTCCCTGAACTCTTTGAAAAATAAGGACTTGAAAGTTTAAAATGCCGTAGGGCGTAAACGCTCATAAATAAAACTATGATGGCCCGAAACAATCGTCCATATTGTTTCGGCTAGATGCGGCAATAACCGCTTTGATCGAAACATACTGGCTATCTAACTCAGCACATTAATGCTAACCACACACATCCGAAATGAACTCACAAATTGTTATAGAGCATTTCTGTGTGTACATCATCATTATGCAAGGCTGAATCCTAATGTGTTGCTGCGGTAAATACCAGTATAGTACCTGTCACATAGTATAGCAAACGGGTGGCAAAGTACCTTTGACTTTTAATCATAAATCACTAACGTGGATGAATAATTCCAGACATGTAACTCTAGATTGTAAAAGCTACGTTTACAAAGCCTCTGTTGTGAGAAACAGCCATCCACCCGGATTTGGTTGTATCCCAGACGTAGATCTACTGTTTGTCTCGTATCGTTTGACGATCTTTTCCAAATGACAAAGATGGGCTAATGACTTTCAGTGGTTTGATTGCTTTTTTCTCGTATTGCGACGTTCTATCTTTAGAGCAATTTTCAAAGATTTCCTCTAAAAACGTGTCGCATCTGTCGACAGGAGCTTTAAAGGGAGGGAAGGTAAACAGCTGTCCCCCAATCCATCATGACTTAGCAAGACAATGTTGCAATCGATAGGGAAGGGTGACATTCAGAGAGTTAGAGATCCGGAACGGAAGACAGGAAAAAAATCATACCTAATGGAAGCTTCCCGCCTCATATAAGTCAATGATGTGTCGTATTCCCGGAAATTGAATCGGGAATTCCGGACCGGAGTTCCTGATGACATTCGAATATACACAGCTTTTTATACTGGTGTGTTTAGTAGCAATCGGATGTTTCCAAATTGCCTTACACTTATAAATACTGACAATGCAAAATTATGTTTAAAGGTTGAGGTAGATTGTTTCTGTTATTACTCACAACGTTTTTATATCTGTATAGATTGATAGTACTTCATAAACTCAAGCCTTCGCAGATTATCTAAGCTTATCCTTTCTCCTATTTTAAGAAACCTCAGTCTAGGAAAATACAGCTAAGAATGCACTAAGCTGTATCTTAAAAACTGCCAGAAATGACTCCATCTTTCACACAAAAGTATTAAAACTTTTCAATTAAAAGCTGCCTTTGCGAAGTTGGACAGTTCCCATACGTCTTGTAGCCCGCGGTTATGATTCAAGCGACTTCACGACTATTCGCGAGGGTGCATGGCATTAGCTGAGGGTGCGTTGCCCTTTGTAGGTGACTCATATTTAGACGGGGTGTAGGAGTAAGTTAGGGGGGATGACGGTTCTGTGAAATGTGACTCAGGTTGGGGATCCTCGCTAGACTATAATAAGTTGGGGGATGACTAGACTGCCACGTCAGAGGCTGGACGTAGCCCTAATACTAAAACTTGGACTTGGACCTTACAAAATCCTACTAATAAAGCCTGTATGTTTAGATGTTTGTCAATCAATCTGCCCTGAACTGCTGAACTGGTCCGGATGGTATTTAAAACTATTTAAACTATTGCCTTGATTAGGCCATAGTCGTCTTTTGATTTTGAGGAATAGTTTTGGCTTTTCCTCGATTGAAACTGCTGGAAAAAGCTGATGAATGAGAAAAAATGAGAGCGTTGATTCTTTTCAAGTGAGGCTATGGGCTTGAGTGATTACATTACCCTTGAAGCACGTTCATTCAGAGTCAAGTTGCATAACATTTGAATTGTAAACTTCATTCACGCCACCACTAGGTATTATGTTACATTCATAATTCTTTACGGTCTTACAACTACAAAGTTTCATTCAGTAAAATTTTCTTCGCATAAATAAACGCTGAACAAAGTTCCAACTTGTTTGCTTTATAAAAACACAGGTATTTATTGCTCGTTTTTCATTTAATACTCCCGGTAGCGTTGGTAACTTCGCCAAGTTGTGCTAAGTTACTTTTTTCAGTTCTTATTCAGTTATGCTTTCAGTATTGTAAGTTTCCCGCTGTTAAGTTACACGCTGCCGCTTATAACTTGGGTAGAGGGAGGCACAGTTAAGTTTATAGTCGACAGAGGTAATAAAGTCTTTACGAGTGCCGACTGTTAGTCGTGTTGTGGCTGTCGTGTGGAACCTGAATGTCCTGAAGGAATAGGGAGTGCTAATGAAGATGTGGAAACAATGTAGTACCTTATATTATGGTCTCTAGGGAGTCGGAAGACTCCTTATGTGGAAGGAGACATGGTTCTGGAATAGATGATGTTGTATTTTTTTTAATATAATCTAAAATATGGCGTCGAAAATATACTCCGCGTCGCTCTGGTCACTGGTAATGTACCTAAAAGGATGACAGCATTGCCACGTTGTATGCGTTGTGTACACAATGCTTAACCTTTGTCCAAGGTAAAAGCCAGTCCTTGGGTCACGCGAAGTGTCATCTAAGCGTCTTGACAGATCTTTAGAGAAGTTATGAGCACTCGTACTTAATTCGTTGCAAAATGTTTCAGCTACGTTTTTGAAGTGTAAATTCTAGTGTTTTTTAGTACACAGAGGCCTCAGTGCGAGTTTTTGAACGCACTCTGAATTATATTAATTTGTGAAAATTAGAGGTTTTCCGCTGTGTTCATCAGACGGTGCTCATCCAGTTTCAATACAAGTTGATGTTTACGTTACCGCGATAAAGTACGAATTAAAAAAAACCGGCACTAAGGCCACACACTTATGTATAAAAATATAGGTAACATCTACGTTCATAATTCATAGAGGTCCAAAATAACTTACCTCGTGTTTCCCAGAATCAGTAATACAACCTGCAAACTTCTGCTTAAGTACCTTCACTTCCTGCCATAACTTCAGGAATAGCTAGACACAAGACACCATACAGGTTTTAGCTCATAAAGTTAAGTTCCTGCTTCTAGGAATAATATCGCTGCATGTCTAAGTTATGGCTTCTCCGCCTCTTCATTATATTTCTTTCGAAACAGTGGCTAGACGCAAAGTGGGTATTATCTATGTATCTATACATATAATAAAATCGTAGATTTGCCGTGTCTGTACATTGAATATTTTCGCATAAAAATAACTGAGAAATGTTAGGAAAAATGTATAAAACGCAAAAATGCCATTTTTGAAATTTTTGTCTGTTTGTCGGTTTATCTGTTTGTCATATGTTTGAGTCAGCATCACGCCAAAACCACTGATTGGATTCGAAAGCTAAGTTCTTAAAAATATTAAGTGTTAACCCGAATAACATTTAGCGTTTATTCATCAAAATCGACCCACAAAATCAAAAGATATTGAATTTTTAATTTTAGTAAGGAACTTCATACAACGCTAAGCGTTGCGGTGACCGACTCTTAGGCGCCATCTATTGAGTAAGATAAAATGCAGGTAAGCACGAAAATAACATCAAAACAAATTGTTGAGTTATTTGTGAAACTTTTAATAAGTACCTAGTAAAATAAAAGTGAACATTTTAATACCATGACGTTAGTTATTGTTACATATGGGCTCCTTATTTAACATCTTCCTAAATAACCAAATATTTTGTCAGTTTATCAAATGGTCGATATATGGCGTTGCACCGATGACGCGTTTTTCTGTATCGCGGTGTTAAGATTTTCCTTCAGATTATGACTCTCACACGATTTCTAGCATCATTGTTGTTCGCTAGGGATAAAAACTTACAAGTCTAATAGGGTCTCGAGTTCAAATTCGTAAATTTAAAAAAAGTACTTATTCATATAAGACGTTATCTAAGTTCATTCAATTTCGCTCATTCCTACATCAATCAACTATTTAACTTTTCTTTGGCATAATGTGACTGAATCCTTCAACTGTGCACGATTATTTAACATTATAATGTGCCTAGCCTTTTCCCAACTATATTGGGGTCGGCTCTTAGTCAAACCGAATTCAGCTGAATAACAGTATTTTACGTGGAGCGGCTGCCTACCAAACCTCCACAACCCATTAACTGTGTAACACGGTACTTCTTGGCAAGACTGGTGTCAGATTTTCTAGCTTCTGACAATCCGTAACGACTGCCAAAGATTTCCAAATAACAGCCGCAACCAACGGCCTAACGTGCTTTCCGAGGCACGGAGGAGTCTCGGTATGTTAAGATGGTCACCCATCCACAGCCCTTAACCTCGGCACGATTATTTAACAAAACTTAAGAAATCAAAACAAAACTTTGTTTTAATTTCCTATAAACACAAGTTTCGCGAGTTTTTGAGTACTCAATTATGTGTTAAATTGTATTTAAATCTTATAATGGTTTTAGGGACATTTAACGTTTCTTTTTAGTGATAGAAACAAAAAATACGTACCTATAACGATTTACTGGGTCGATTCATTCAGTAGGTACTAAAAATATCATCGCCTGCCTAGCCTTTCACCAACTATGGGTCGGTTTCCAGTCAAACTGGAATTAGCTGAATACCATTGGTTTAGGTACGTAAAGCGCTGCCAGAGTTGCGGATTATGTTCGAAAGAGTTACCGCGGCACTGAAAAGCAAAGAGCACTAGGAGGAGCACAGGATGGGTTTTAGTCAGTTACAGTCTGACACTCCCTTCCGCTCCGCTCAGAGAGGGAGAAGTCATTTGATGATTTCCCATCCATAACAAAAAAACGTAGGTATACTTACGTAAAGCGACTGCCTGTTTGACCTTCACAACCTAATAACTGGGCTGGGATACACGGTAGGTGTTAGATTTTCTAGCTTCGGGCAATCCGTAACGTATGCCAAAGACCTACAAATGACAGCCGGACCAACGACTTAACATGTTATCCGAGGCACTAAGGAATCTCGGTATGTTAAAATAGTCAGCCATCTACAGGCCGACCTCGGCAAGCATTGCTTAACGTTAATATCAACTCTTGCGGCTGTTATTATTAAGTCATGAGCAACCAGTCTCCTCATTCCTCTGTACGTACAATTTTTTCTGACATCCCAGCGAACGAAGTCGCGGGCACTGCTAGTATAAAATAAAATCGGGTTTGTTACGAGTACAACACTTTTATCTCGAGAACTGCAGGACCGATTTTCATGGTTTTTGATTTGTTGGATTTGTCTCCGCGTCGAATAGCAGAATAAATATTAAAAACAATGGAAAAGTGACTATGTAAATGTTCCTGGTAGCCAGTTGACGGGAGCGAAGCCGCAGAGGTCAGGCTAGTAAGAGATAAGAATGGTGGAGGCACCTGCAATAAATAAACTGCTACTGAGTTGGGATTCTGTTTCGTAGCAGGCGTAGCAAAGAACGGAGCCCGTTTGAAAAAAACGTTCAGTGTAGGCCCGTAGCCGTAGGTACTGCGTAACTGTACTTACTACGATTTTTCGTAGCGTTTTTTTGAGGTGCTACGAAAGCTTGGGTCTGTTTGATTAGAAGTCCTAGTGCTAGTTTTTTAACCGACTTCCCAAAAAGGAGGAGGTTCTCAATTCGGCCGGTATGTTTTTTTTTTCTATGTATGTACATCGATTACGCCGCGGTTAATGGACCGATTCGCGTGATTCTTTTTTTGTTCGACGCGCAATAGCTGCCAGGTGGTCCCATAATAAATTTTATCAAAATCGGTTCAGTAGTTTGGTTTTTAAATACAAATAGCTGGAAAAAATATGTGGAAAAGTCATCCATGTACACGAAATTGTGTATTTTTGCTTTCCTGTGACTTTCCAGTGGTGTTGTTAGGTGTGGAGTACCACTAAAAAGTGAAAAATAAAAAACTTTTTCACAAAAAAAAGAAAACGAAAAAGTTTTATATAACGTAAACGCGCGCGAAAATACAATGCTTATTCAGTTTTTAGTACAAATTATATAAGTATAGAAAGTCGCATTAAAGCCACTGAAGGCTAAGCTCATATGTATTTTATTAACAGATAAAATTCCAAGTCAATATAATATAGCTAAAGGCAATTTTTCGCAGTTTGAGACTGAAATTAGAATCCAAACATTCTTATAATTCAGGAATTGCCCCTCAGGGTAAAGATTGGACTAAACTTCACTTACAGCGATGTAATCGTTTAACAATAAAATTCAATAAACAGGCTATTGGGTTTTATTGCTAAACAATAATATGTATGATTTTTTTTTTATTTTACAAATTTCTTATGAAATAATTTTTAAAATATCTTTATCTGCGATGAAGTTACAAAGCTTCAAAATTGACATTTAGAAAGAGAAGTCCGATATGGACTTTGACGTCAAAGTCCATGACGCCTATACAGCTGCCATAGAAAACAGCGTTTTCGCGAGAGGGACAGATATATTTATTTGAAATAGTTTTAACTCATTGGTTTTTCGATCAATTTTGATTCTATTTTCACGGTTAGTATTATATTTGTGTATATTTTGAGATAAACTGTGTAGATAACAAATATTTTTTCATGCATATTCCCTATTGAATATGGAATATGCAAAAATCTAATAGAATAGGGCCTATTCTATTAGATTTTTTAACCGCGACAAAACATTTACCACTACCACACTCACTACCACTCACACACCACTACCACATGTACCACTATTGTATATTCAGGTAAAAAAAAAATGTTTAAGTATTTTATAAAATTTTCCGCTTTTCTTCAACACATTCAGGTCGTTTTTCAGCCACGCTACATGCAATATAACCGCATCCTCAAAAGTAGCTATAAACCAGTTCGCTCCCAGACGCCTGGTGTTAGCGCTTTAACTTTTATTCAGTTCCCCGAGTAAAATGTGGCACCTGCATACCACAGCGAACAGCGCTAGACAGCGATGATTTAGTATAATTTAACACGTTCTTTTATGAAAACATTTTCAGTGCGAGTTCGGTACGAGACGATTTTTTTGTCGTTTTGTGATTCTCGTTTCCAATCTTACTGTAGTTTACCAGTAGATGCAGTAGATGGTTGTGGCAACAAAAAGTGATACTAGGTATGTTTGAGTATTTGTAAATAATTCGCGCCTGAATAATAATTCACGGCTGAACGGATTTGGATGAAATTTGCAAGGTTACAAAATAGCCTGGGGCCTAACCACCAACTCTTAAAGCAGTATAACTTCAATATTACTTCCAGTGGGAAAGAGACGGAGCTATGCAGGACGTATAGCTCCGTCTCTTTCCCACTGGAAGTAATATTAAAGTAATAGAATAGAATAGAAACATTTATTCGATACAGACACAACACAACAGCAACAGCCGCATGTTATAAGCTTACTGCTTTAAGAGGTGGTGGTTTAGGCCCAGATTTAATATTGATATTGGATTAACCATCCTTAAACCCTTAATGAAACGACCCAGCCTGATTGTCCCTTGCTGTCCCTAACTGACGCCGCTAAGCCGAGGTCGTATTCCACAGGGAATGCCCTTGGCTGGGGGCCTTAAATTCATTTGAGGCCACCACAGGTTAGTCCGGTTAAGCAGTTGATATCCCAAGTGTGTTAGCTTGCTAGTGGTCAAACCTAAAAAAAAAAAAAAAACATCCTTAAACCCGCTTTCGTTCAGTCCATCCAAAGGTTGCGTGTGTCCTTTGTCCAGAGTGCCAATTTTTACTAATTTTGAAGCAATGTTCACATTCGCATGTCAGTTGCAATCTGTCAAAAATGTATGGAAATTAAGGCTTTTTTTTTTTTATTAGTGATGGGTTTGCTCTTGACTCTAGTCAATGTCAGATATGACAGAGACAAAGTCTACGATGGAGCGAGCTTACTCAGAAGGAGCCTGTTCACTCTAACTTTGAAGAGATAAGATTTTTTGATAGATTGCAACTGAAATGCGGATGCGAATGTTGTTTAAACATTAGTAGAATTGACCCTCTGATCAATAAGGCCTGTTTATTCCATGCTTATTATGAGATGTAAATTAAAGTATACAACAAATAAATAAATAACCCGGTAGTACATTCCCGCATTATCGTGTACTACACTGTATTGTCGATATAGTCGGACCAATCCCTTAATTTCAGTAAGTTTGCAGCCGGTGTAAGTTAAACTTGGTTTTTCCTCGATTACTGCTTCACATTCGTTTTTGTGCACATACTTGATGAGATTTTAATATCTAAGTGTTTTGGCAGTTACGAGGGATCATGCTATGCTAATATTTTGGCGCAGAAAAATTATTTGCAGTAAATTGCAATTGGAGAATGTTTTTGCGGTTTGCGCTCTTTACGCTAATGAAAAAATAATTATTATATTATTACTAGCCCGTATTGTACTATACTGTACAAAGGCCTCCCTCCATTCCTTCCAATGCTCACGGTGTTGTGCTTCATCATTCCAATTCGTAAGGAAGACATCCAGGTCATCCCGCCATCTCCTTCGTGGTCTGCCGCGGCCTCGTCTCGCTGTTTCAGGGCACTAATCCTGTACTTTACGGGCCCACAGATTTTCCGGCATGCGGCAGACATGTTCTGCCCAGTCTCATTTAAGTTGGGCAGCCTTTCGAGCCACATCAATGATTTTCGTTTTGGAGCGCAGTGTAGTGTTTCGAACGTGTTCTGTTAATTTTATACCTAGTATACTGCGCTCCATAGCACGTTGGCAAACCTTGAGTTTGGACTTTTGGATGTTTATTTTAATTTTATTTTAATAAGTACAGTGACAGACTACAGACTAAGACAATTAATCACAACTAAAATAACATACAGTATATAAATCTGAAGTCCAATTATTACTGTACACAGCGTTCAATGTTTACTAATTCATTAGTGACAGTTAAGGTAAAATAATATTATTATGGAGAAAAAGATACTGTTGCACAATTATAATTTATATGAAGCATTTCTGAATTCGTTAAATGTATTCAAAAATAAGTCCACCTCAGGGCATATTGCATTATATTGACTGCACATTCTGGATAACGGATTATTGTTATGTTAGTCAAAGACCAAGTCTGTGTACCATAGGTCAAGATGGGGAAAAGAAATCATTTATTTGCTGATAATGTAGGTATACATATAGGTTGGAATATTTGTAGATTGTCCCGATACATTTTACCTTACGGCATGCAAAATATTGGATTTGAATTTAATAATATAACCAAAACAACAATTAACTAGTCGCAAATTTAATAGATAGTTACAGATCAGTCTAAAAAAAATGAATAAAATATCAATCACTCGCTTAGTATACAATGAATAATATAAATGTCATAGTAATGTCAAAATATTCAAAAACACAACGACAACAATCACAATTATAAAAGATAATGTCAAAATGTGTACGCTCATAACTATTTAGGAGTATTTGGATGCATTTGATCTAAGGACCAACTATTGTAGTTACTTCTTATATAAATTATATAGATAGTTTCTTGCAAAAAACTGTCTAGATCAAACAGTAAAGCCAACATAAGATAACGCCTTTATCCCATTTGCAATTCAGGCTCAGGGACTAACCCCACTGATTTATTATTTGGATATGTTACAAACGCACAAACAATGCTTTGAAGTTTCATTATTTTAAACAGGTCAAATACACGAGTGTGCGCATAAGAATCCTGTAAGCTACTTTGCTCCAACGCATAAGGCTTATGCAAAACAGCTGATAGAAAACACGAAGGTTTTTGCACTAGGATTTCTTCCTTTAAAGTGAAAATGTGGCGCCTGCATTCATATACAAGCCGTCCTACTTTTTTTAACCCTGTTTACGTCGTGAAAAATGTTCAGGTCGTGTTTAAAGTCACGAAGACGTGACGAGGAATTTTTTTAGCATCAATATTTTTCGCAGCAAATTCCTATATCGTCAATATAAATCCAGGTCTTCAGATTCGCCAGCGAAAAATGTTCTTACATTCATGATACGTCGTGTGTACCTAGGTAAGGTGTTCCAGACATATTATGATGTAGGTTTATCGTCTATGGCTAGACTGTTCGGCTTATCACGAAGTCTCGATGCTATGTATAGCATGTCCTTCACATTGTGTCTATCGACAACAGACCTTGCTTATACAGTGTTATTAGCATGAATAACTTTAAAACATTGTTACTTTAGTATATTTACAATATAAAATCACGCCTATGTTTCTATGGGTAATCACAGACTTTATTTGGAAGTAAAAATAATATTATTTATGTAACTACAACTAACTAGGTTTACCCTAAAATATGGCTAAAAAAAATTCATCCGCATCACTGTCGACTGGAAGTGTGCCCAAAAGACTGGGGGTATTGCCACGTTGTATGGCAATGCTTATCCTTTATCCAAGGTAAAAGCCAGCCCTTGGGTAACGCGAAGTGTCAACTAAGCGTCTTGAGAGATCTATGGGTTAGGTAAAGGACATAATTATGTATTTACAATATGTATGAACGAAGCAGAACAATTCTTTAAGGAAATACTACTGCCTATCTTCTTGGTCATGGTGGTGTGGTAACCTTTCATCAAATTTCCACAAATTTTGGTAGTCTTAAAAATCTTAGGTGAAAACTAAAAAAGTACAACGTATTTATTTACCGTAGGTAAGCGTGCTCCGTCTTCGACCACACGTCATAGCTTACCATCAGTTGAGATATTGGTCAGACGCGTGCCTATCAATGGTAAAAAAAAACCGGCCAAGTGCGAATCGGACTCGCGCACGAAGAGTTCCATACCATTATCTATAAAAAACGGCAAAAAAATCACGTTTGTTGTATGGGAGCCCCACTTAAATATTTATTTTATTCTGTTTTCAGTACTTATTTGTTGTTATAGCGGCAACAGAAATACATCATCTGTGAAAATTTCAACTGTCTAGCTATAACGAGATACACCCTGATGACAGACAGACTGGGGAGTTTGTTGCGCCACTTCTTCTTCACAGCTAAAACACTAGGAAGTGGTGACGGGCGGGGGTTTTTTTGGGACTGTCTTTTTGTAAACGTTGACGTTCAAAAACTGCTAGCACACAGCCTAATTTGAATAAATGACTTTGACTTTTAAGACAGACAAACAGACGGACAGCGGAGTCTTAGTAATAGGGTCCCGTTTTTACCCTTTGGGCACGGAACCCTAAAAACGATCTGTCAATTTGATATGATGATGATTCTATAAGGTGCTGACTGAATATAGTGTAGCAGTTATAAAGAATTTACTTCGCCTTATTACGCAGGATATTATTGTCCTTGCTTCAGCTATATGGAACAGTTCCGCAAAGTAACATAGGCTCTGATAAATAAGCTGTAAAATGCTAAGGTAGTGATTGTAAGCATTAGCAAATAATATTATTATTGTGGTTCGCCCCACTTCCAACTGTTACGCTTTATTACTTGAACATTTAAAAGGGTTGTCAGTAATGCAATGTTTTTTATAATTTGCTCTGAATTTGTTTTCTTCTTTCTTATTGTTTGCGCTGCAGCGGCATCTATACCGTCACATCCATCATCTGCCTAGCCTTTTCCCAACTATATTGGGGTCGGCTCCCAGTCAAACCGGATTCAGCTGAATACCAGTATTTTACGTGGAGCGGCTGCCTATCAGACCTCCACAACCCATTAACTGGGTAACACGGTACTTCTTGGCAAGACTGGTGTCAGATTTTCTGGCTTCTGACAATCCGTAACGACTGCCAAAGATCTACAAATGGCAGCCGGGACCAACGGCTTAACGTGCTTTCCGAGGCACGGAGGAGTCTCGGTATGTTAATATGGTCACCCATCCACAGACCAACCTCGGCAAGCGTTGCTTAACCTTGAAGATTGGTCTGGGCGGCTATAATTTAGCCACGAGCTCCTCTCCTATACCGTCACATCCGAACTACAAAAATAGACCTGACGTCACCAGAATCCTAAATGACGCTATCAAAGTTCTCCGCGCGTTTTGCACATATACCACAGTCTGACAGTCAGTTGCTCACCAGGTACAACACCGTCTGGTCAGAGGACTCCCCTTTTCAATGTACCTCCACACCCTTTTTCCCATTCTTCTATAGCGCTCTGAATACATTACGGAAAAAAATCAACGAAAAATGTCTTAAAAGATCTTGAATCTTAATCTGTTACCTTCACAGTTTATCTCAAAATATACAAAAAGTAATACTAGCAGTGAAAATAGAATAAATTGATCGAAAATACCAACGAGAAATAACTATTTTAAACGAATTTATCTGTCCCTCTCGCGAAAACGCTGTTTTGTATGGCAGCTTTATAGGCGTTATGGACTTTGACGTCAAAGTCCATATCGGACTTCTCTTTCTTATTGTAAACTTTAAGTTTTATATTCATCGCCGATGAAGTTATTTTAAAAAGGCATGTAATTAAATCGATATCTGTATTTTCCCTTTTTTCGAACAAAATATTTCAAAGTTAAAATCAAAAATACTGACTTGCACACAAATTATGCACACTAAATAAATCATGTTAGATATACTGTTTAATGGTATTTGCAGAACTGTTTTACTGAACGAATATTTGGCAAATGATATTTCTGGGTGTTTTAAAAAAAAATAACCACGAAGGGGATGGCGGGGTCTGTTCACTCGATTCGCTCGCTCACTTGACCCCGCCATCCCCTTCTAACCTAACCTGTCCGAGTCGGGGTGCCCAATGACCGGCTACTATTATAACCATGATAACCACCTGCTATTTCAGGGAAGTGCAATTTAGAGTGCAAGTTAGTATTTTTGATAAACAATTCGTATTTTTGTTTTATAAATCATAAATCCGATGTATGAACCACATTTTTGGTGTGAATTCGATAAAAAGGTCATCTCGTTTTGGATGATTTTTTTAGTTTTTTTTTGTAAGACATGTTTAGTTAATCAATTGGGTTTTTTTGCACAGCATTCTTTTTTCGCATTGCGTATGCATTCAGTAAATTAGTGGAGTGACCTAGTGTGCTGAAAAATTATACAGATGTGCATTTAAAAATATCCCTTTTAAAAACATTTCATAAGTGCTTTCCAAAGCTAATGTATTTCATTTTGTAAATAAAAAAATGCATGCATATTTCCTTCTGAAGCCTTGAATTCACGTTCAATAAATCTGCTTGCATCGCTTGACTTCCTCGCTTGACCTAATGTCCTAACATGCGGGTCAATTTCATGGAAAAAGGCAGCTGAATGGCCTACTAACCTATCGCTGCATTCACATTTAAGCTATTTTTGCACCATAAAGCCGCTTCATCAAGCGTAGATAGCTGCATAAATATGGAAATATAAAATTACCGCCAATTTGCAATAATGATTTAACCACTTCTTCACTTAATTTCAAGGAACACCATTTCAATTTTGAAATTAGAAATTATTTATTTTTGTCGCAATTTCGATAAAATATAAGCTCAAAGCCGGAGGTCGTGGGTTCGATTCCCACCCAGGACAAACTTTGTGTGATGAGCATAATTGTTTGTTCTGTGTCTGGGTGTAATTTATCTATAATATGTATGTATTTATAAATTATATAAGTATGTATATCAGTTGTCTGGTTACCATAACACAAGCTCTGCTTAGCTTGGGATCAGATGGCCGTGTGTGAGTTGTCCCAAGATATTATTATTATTATTATTATTATAAATGCTTCGAGGGGTGCGTCAATATTTCATTCTCAATTTGCCAATATCGCTACTTGGTCCCAAGAGACAAGAGTTTATATCGCTATAATGCTTCCAAAATTGCCGCCGGTAACCTCATAACTTCGAAAAACAATTCCGAAGAAAAACAATTTTCATTAGTGCAATAAATAAGAATTGATCGATCGTCTCCGAGGTCGACGAGAATATCCCCCCCTTCTGAATGACCCTTCACCGTTGTCGCATGACCGCATGTTGTAGAATATCAGCCTCAGCCCACAATGTCGATAGCGATTCGTCTATTTCTGTACATTGTCATAACTGGGAAAATTTAATCAAACTCCGTCTAGACAGTTATAAGGATCTCGGGTCCAATTTCGGCTGGTTTTAAGTTACGACAGTTCTGATGGTTAAGATAATTCTTTGTTTTATCTTCTGGAGCAGTTTTGAGTAATTTATCATGGCTAAATCTCTCTCTGTAAAGTTTTGAAGCAGGATTATTTGTTTTTCTTATTGTTTTAATACAATTCCTGTTTTATTCATGAGTGGTGAGTTTATTTATAAACCGTAAGGGCTAAAAGCTTTCCACAAGGCTGTCAATACAATGCGTGTTACAGGCTGTCAACCCATTTTCATCAATACCTCTTTAGAACAATATACTACAAGGTTCAAAATCAGCGACAAGTGCGTCGTTCGGAAGCCAAGCCTCATAAAATAAACGACGGGTCATATTCTCTACATCCTGTGTTTAACCTTCTAAGTGGAGTATACCACGTCCTCACATAACTCACGATTAATGCCGAGCATAACCGAGCATTGCCGAGACCCCACGCTTTTCCACGTGCGGAAAAATAATGTTTATTATAGCAGCCCTTTATGCACTGCGGTGACCTTCAGACCTTTACATATTACTGCTTGCTTGTTTTGAATAATGAAGCTCTTTGTAACTGGGAAAACGGATTTAATAAACAGGGTGAAAGATATTAGCCCTGATAAAGAGGAGGCAAACAATGCAACGGAAAATAGAGGAATAAAAATGTATGAACTTAAGAACCTTTACGCGGTACGGCTTTTCATACAAACTTTCAAATCCTTATTTTTCGAAATCAATGAATCGATTTTAATAAAACTTGGTATGCATACGCTGGATATCTAGGTCTAAATAGTTATCAGAACTTTTTTTCGAAAAAGAGTTCAGGGGAAAGGATACCTATAGTGATTTTTCACTTTCTATAGAAAACTTAAAATCGTTTATATAACTCATTATAAACACCTTGAGAGATTTAATCCTTTATCCCTTAATGCCTTACCTCGTTAGTCTTCTGATCGCCAGCGCTACTTGGTGAACATGAGCCCCTGGAATCGATGTCCGGGTCGGCCAGTGTCATTGGGTTTAGTCGTCAGGTATTTCATTATCATCATCTTAGCCAAAAGACGTTCACTGCTCGACATAGGCCTCCCCCAAGTGTTGCCTCATCGACCTTTTTTTTAAATAATTGGAAATCATATGTGTGTGGAGTGTCAGACTCTTACTGACTAATACCCATCAATGTTCCTCCAAATGCCCTTTGCACTCCAGGGCCGCCCGGCCGTGGTGACTCTTTGGATAAATTCCGCAACCCTGGCTAATCGACCGGTAGGTACAGCCACGTGTCGAGAGAGATGAGTTAGGTAGAGGCATACACCAGCATGATGTTATTGTGACATAAGCCCTCCAATTTGAATGAAGCAACAAAACATTGAACTGTGTAGACATAATAGCAAATCATTCAATGTCAGCCATACCTTATAATCCAATCAATTTGGCTGAACCGTATATAGTATCGTATCATATCCATAGTATCACATTAACGTGCAATTTTGCACAAAGCCATCCATGATAAGCTATTAGTAATGAATTAATACTCATTAGTGAATATCGACCGACCGACGGTGGGCCATTAATCGGTAAGCCAAACATTTCCCATAATAGATGACCCTCATTAATTTGCCTTTCCACCTGGCGATTGCTTTGCAATTTACATTTCCTAACGCCTATTGTGATGACAGTTGTGAATCATTCGAGATTAGGTGGGATTGTTCCTAAGACCGGAATTCACCAATGAAACTGAACGCGATCAGTGCATCTAAATTGCGTTCAAGAGCTGTCAGTGTGAATATTCCGTAGAAAAATAATGACACTGACAGCTCATAAACGTCGTTTATTCGCTGATCGCGTTCAGTTTCATTGGTGAAATTGACCCTAAGAGTCTTAAATTCAGACTAAACATTTAAGTTCAAAGGATAGCATCACAAGAGTCATTAATAGCGTGGTGATTAACCGGATGAAATGGAAAAAAGAAAACGTTTTGCACCGACCCCTAGCAACATGAAAAAAGGGCAAAGAGGATGATGAAGAATCTTTGACTTTTCTTCGTAACACAGGATCGCCTCATACATCTTGTCTCCAAGCAATGCACGCTACAATTCTGGCGATAAGGCCCCTCTTTGAGGAGTGGCTAGAGAGGCGCTCTGTACGGTCCGCCATTCATAACTGAAACCCTAAACTAAAATCCCAAAAGTATTTCTACCCTATTCGTGCTCAAAAGGCTAGCAACAAACTCAATAATACTAACAAACTCCAACACGGGTCCCGTCATGCATGCGGCATGGGCTCTTAACACAATTTTCACGGATACTCGCAACGGGTTTTCGGGACCGTTTTACTTTAATTTTACGCAAGGAAGGCCGTCTTCGGGTCGTTGCTTGCTAGTGAACCATAAATTACCAGTAAGTCCCACATAAATAAAATTGGAACTGGAAAACAGGTACATTTTTAAGCTTAATTTATTCTGCAGTGTCTATGTAGTAGTTCCCATTTCTCTTTAAATATTCAATTTAAAAGTTTCACTCGAATTTGATCATTCTTCTCCGATAACAGCACTTCCATTCGCTTTTTGGTATCGAAAATCAATGTTTTGCGGAACGACAATATCTTGGAGAGTGTTTTTGACAGGAAAACATTTTAGGTAGATTGCCTGTCCTAGATAAATACCTGTTTACTCCTCAAGAGCTACACCTAAGCTTGATAATATTATCCCAAGCGAATGTTTATTTTATCAGATCGTCTCGCTTCCAATGGAACGCTCAATTTACGCCAATCGAATAATGGACCTTTGAGTATGTGCTAATCGAATCTTTTAGGGGTCTATGGCTATTTTGAGCAAGGTAATTTTTATTTACACTTACAATCAGATTTTTAATGGACAGTATAAGGTTTAATACATATTTCATCACATCCAAATAAGACCTGAGAATCTTATCTGGTAGAATATTACATTCTAATTCGTGGAAAACACCCTGAACGTTCGATGCTTGATCTAGGAGCCCTGATCATCCCCCTAATAAGACCTGGTAATCTTATTTGCCAAATTATTTCATTCTAAGTTGCGGAAAAATCCTGAACCTTAGAGTTTTCAGTTCAATCATCGCTTAGGGCCAGGGCCTGCCAGGGTTGCGGAAATAGTTCGGAAGAGTCACCGCGGCTCTGGAACGCAAAGGGTATTTGAAGGAACACGGATGGGTTTTAGTCAGTAAGCTTCTGACACTCCCGCTGCGCCCAGAGCGGAAGGAGTCATTTGATGATTTCCCATCTTTTTAAAGAAAAAATACCTCCTTAGTTTAATTTTTGCTGTCAAAATCTGAATAAACAGTTTTGAATGAAGGTTTAAAAGGTTGGTCAAACGTCAAAGTATAATAAAGACAGAGGAAACTAATTAGACCAAGAGGATTTAAACAGAGGGCTTAGCACGAATGCTTTGACGTATGGTAACGTTACAGGGGGTCTACTCTCTAATACCCCGAAGTCCGTAGTTTCGGCCTTAGTGTCGGGCGTTTTGTACTCCGTATCACCTACGGACTTCAATTAGTCCCGAACCCGAACTAAGAATGAATCACAACACGATTTGACAGTCAAAGTCAAAACGTTTATTTCAATTGGGCCATTAAACGGCACTTTTGAACGTCATCATTTACATTTAAAATAATATAAAGTAACTCTACTGTCCGTACACAGAGAGACAGTCGTTCTTAATTCGGTTTCGGGAACTAATCGTACCTAAGTCTGTAGATGATTCGGAGTAGAAAACACCCGACAACACTCCCGAAACTTCGGACTTCGGGCTTATAGAGTAGACCCCCAGTATCGGTACATAATATCTATTTGAATTGGATACTATAGTCATATTTTTCTACGATACAAATTATGTATGTGGGATATAGTTAGACCAAAATACTACATTATGTATGGGCTTGTAGTTTTTTTATAATCAAAATTCACTTACGTAACTAACGATACTTATACGTCGAAACATTCGTGCTTGGCCTTCAAAACCCAAAAATGAGATAATAGATGATATAAAATGGCAAAAATACTTTATTTTAGGCATTATTGCGGATGCAATTCAGACAGAATAGCCGTTGGAAGCAAAAGCTAGAAGGCCGGTTTTGGAATCGAAGTTAAAAACGTTAGTTTAATTCCAAATATTTAACAATTTTTTCAGACTAGACTTAGACAAAAACTCAACTTTAAATTCTTCATTTAGAAATCGGGGACAACTCTCATAGATATGTATCAGCTGATGTGTGTCTTAGAAGAAAATCATGTAGGTAGGTAATGACTAATACCGCCATTTCATACAAGTGATATAAAACTGTTTTTGTGAGCTTATTAACGGCCTACTCCATAAAACGTTTTATTTTATTGCTAATGGGTATCATGTAATAGCTAATGAAATCAATCATATTGTGATAAGAGATTACTGCCCAGTTTAAGTATAATGGAACTACTTACCTGGATTTAGTTATGTAAGCCTTATAAAGAAGGATTATGCAACCGTGTTTGTAAACACAAATGTTAGGCGTGTCAGATAAGTTACATCTGACGGTCAATTTCTGTATTTTTAAAGATCGTTCGCATCGCAATCGCAATCTGTCAAAATGTAGGAAAATTCAAAGTGTTTTCTACATATTGCGGTTGACATGTGAAGACGATTGTTCCTTTATTAAGTACTTTAAAGAAGTGCGAAGTATTAATACTCGAAATAAAAATCTAAGAAGGAGACTAGTGCGTCAAGAATCGGATGTCCTCCAACATAATCGAAGTATTTCCCAAGACAAAGTATTTGGAGACCTTGACTTACCCAAAAACATCAATAGGGTCGGGATTCCAGACATAGTTTCATAAGCACAACTTGAATAGACAAAAACACACAGGACCGGTTGTTGAGACGACACTTGGGAGGCCTATGTCCAGCAGTGGACGTCTTTCAGCTGATATGATGATGAATGGACAAATGTTCAATTCATCTTTTATTTCATGCTACTAAATGCCAGCCAAAATAAACATGGCACTAGATTCATGTCCTTCGTGGACATTACCGAACAGGGCAACACAGTTTAACCTATTCGTTTGCATACAAATTCTTGGCGATGTCCCTCGTGAGCTATGCCGTTTACTTAGACAACTATTTCCGTGGATAAAGTGATGTTACATGGTATTTATATACAACTGTTGATACCTAGGCCCGGTAGACGTGGGCCACTTCATATCGATCGCAGTTCAAGGCTTGTACCAAGGCCGCCCGAAGCCTACATAATTCGAAAGCTCGGCCTAAACGGTACCGGTGCCACTAAAATTGCCTTAGCAAATATTGGCATTTGCCTGAATTGAGTTACCCGGCATTATTCTGATTGCTTTTTGCGTGAATTTTTCCACTTTGAATTTTAGGGTGCTTAGCATAACAATGATGGGGATGATGAATGGCCTCTTGACTGTTACATCAAGATTTAAGAGCGTCTGATAGATGAAGAAGAGAAAGGTAACCAAGGTTTTCTATCAAAAGCATTGATGAAAACATTAATTTTGTGTTGAAGACATAGAAGGCATAGTGGGAAGACTGGTCTGTCTTTTAAAGGTGATGTTAATGTTTTCCCTCCAAATTTATTTGTGGAAATGTGACTTGGATGGCCTATTTATAGTAATAGGAAGGAACAGACGTAAAACTACGACCGTTGGAAGGAATTAAGGGAGGCATTTGCATATCAGTGGGACAGTTCGGACCACTAATAAATAAATTCTAATAAATTTAGCAATGTATGCTAAACGTCACTATTTAAAACTGGATATCACCTGACTACGAATTTATAGCTTTAAGTCTGTGAGCAAGCTTGTACACAAGATTTATTAGCAGTGTAGTTACATCTTAGATCACTTAGTTCCGCGGATCACAGTATTGCGTAAATACCGTTAACCTGATTCTCTCCGTTAACTGTCTAAACTTTGCCGTCAAAATTGCTGTTCAGCCCGCCAATATTTATGTTTGGCGGAATTAAGTTACGGGTATTAATCACGTAATGGCTTTTGTCGTAAATTCTACTTGGTTCACTTACAACTTTATGTCAAGCTGTAAGTTAGACCATAAATGACAGGTTCGGTTTATGTGATCGATCAATTTACAATGTCTTTGACCCAGTGACTGAGAAGCCACTAGGTCTTTTTCCAGGATGTATTTTTAGCGTGAAATAACTTTTTAATTTTGACACCCTCGGAAGGTACCCCTTTTGGTGTAGCCTTTTTATCAGCCTGAGCTGTCCCAAAGTGTAGTCAAGCTGTCTTAGACAAAGGCCTTGTAGCAGGCATCAGTGTCGCCACAAAAATCAACGTAGCAGAATCTACATCACAACAATGAGACTCGCAGCGCCATCTATCCCAACAGCTGCAAACTAACTTAATAAAATCCTGAATCGCGATATCAGAGTTTACCGTGCAATTTGAACAGTACAACAGCCCGAATAATAACTATCGGGCAGTTGCCCACCGGACACAACAACCGTCCGGTCGGAGGATCCTCCCTTTTCAATGGAGGTTTGCGGGACTTTATATACTTTCTGTTCCGCAACTCTTCATAGCCTCCCCCATTCCTTCCACATCCCTCTTTGTTGAGATTCATCACGCTATTCACTAAGAAGAAGCCATCTTAGACGTTCCGCCATCTTTTCGTCTGCCGCAACCCCAGAGTCGGCATTGACTCTCATAAACTCAAGGTTGCCTTTTCCTAACTTATTCAGTGTTATTTTGTCTTCACATCTTCAGAAAACTGTCGTGCCAAATTCTCAACTGTAATTTGATAAAGAATCTACAAGTGCAAAACCTTGCTAGCTCTGCAAACATCTTCTAAAACTCCACGGTCTGTTTACTATACGAATGTATACAGAAATGCGTCCGTGCCAATGAAATCTAAAAGCCAGGCTTTAAAAATCGGTTCATTAAATAGGTCACTAGTCCAACTCCAACGCTCACTGGCACAGCACTAACCAATTTCCCCTAGTTGATCCTTATCGTACAAGCAAAGTTATTGAATAGCTGGTCAACCATTCCGGCAGTAATAGAATTAAAGATAACAAATTATTGGCCCTTTGGGTTTAAAACAACTTATTTGCACTTTTTTTAGACACAGCTCAATGATCTTAATCATTATTATGCCCTTCTCCAAATTTATTTAGATGATCGGCGCAGTGTGTAATGTCTTGTTCTTCCAACCTCAGTTAGTAGTTGTTACCTACCCCGATACTAACCACAGCATCATTCATAGTATCTCTGGCCGACCTACACAGTTATTTTGATAGATTTAGACTTGTGGAGACAGGGTCAATGTTCACCTCTTGTAAGGGCTCGCATGATGTCTGGACGCTGAATGTTCATAAAGTTCTTGACTGGTCTTCAGGGCTCATTGTCTTCTAATGCTCGCAATATATGGCCAAGACCCTGTGTGTCTAGTCGCTATTTCAGTAGTCACGCCCTTTAACTACTGAAATAACGACCAATATAGAAGTACCTATGGGAGATGAAGACATGTTGTGCCTATACCAAAATGTATTGAGATTAAGAACCATGATAATGATAACTACATTATAGGCAAAACAGCCAGCCTTAATGCTGCCGCCGTTTCACAAAAATAACAAACAAACAAAAACACAACCCGCTCGGAAAAATATTGAGTCTTCGTTATAAAAACACATCATGTATCAGAACTTCGAGTAGTTTTGTGGAGTCACGCGATATCTCGGAGGTCACAGGTGGATATCGAGACGAAATAGCCGACTGTATCCAAACACGACACCGTATCATGAATACAAGTCGAGTCTGGCTTTTATAAATACCTTCATTTTTGAGGAAAATGAGACTAAATATGTATGTGGGTTAAAAAACAAAAGAATGAAATTAGTGTTTTTACGTAGCGGTATACAATGTGCTTGTAATCATTATTTTATGAACAATTTTATAGGTACTGAATAGCTATCCAGTACCTTTTTTTAAAATGACTCCTTCCGCTCTGAGCCGAGCGGATACGAGTGTCAGACTCTTACTGACTAAAACCCGTCCATCCTAATGCCCTTTGCATTCCAGGGCTGCGGTGCCCTGGCAGGCTCTGGCCCTAGCGGGTCCCGTCTACGATGGTCATTTGCTGATTTCCCATCCTTAAAAAAATAAAAAAGGGGCTGGACTAAATACTTGTACTGGAAGCCGACCGACCACAGTTGTGTAAAGGCTAGGCAGCTTGATTTGGTGGGGTTTGGACGATACCACATAATACGTCATTGTTTCCGACATACGACAACAGCACCCTCAGTGGTGTAGATCCATTATTTAATATATTAAGTGTGATAGTAATATATTTGATATAAATTGACAATAGTTTAATAATATATTCTATATTGTTGCAGAGCGACGGTAGTTTGCTGCTGAAAAACATAGCTGTAGATGACGCAGGCCTGTACGAGTGTTCAGTAGAAAATGAGACAGCGTACGTCGACAGAGTGAATCTTACTGTGAGAAGTAAGTACTATTTAAAAAAAAAAGTTTAAGCTGCCACCGAACTAGTAGGTAGTAAATAAACAAGGCTGGCCCTGAGAGGTGGCGAGACGATTTGGACCCGTTTTGTAGGGGTTTATTCGGGGATTTCGAGGTGGCACGAGAAAAGAGATCTTGGAGGGAATAGGGTATTCAACTGAAAAAATCTAATTAGTCCGTCAGATAGATTTCCATAAAATATTGGACTTGTATTTGTTGTAAAAAATAACGAAGATACAGTGCGTTGAAAACTCGCGTGACGTCATACGATAGTACAATTCTTACTAGCGACGTGACGTTACTAGCCCCTCTCTTGGACTTTGATGCGCTTTATCTTTATAACTGTTTAGCGATTTGAAATGGCAAAGAATATAAAAATACTTTTTTTTAAACTAACGGACGGACTAAATAGAGTTATATTTTTTGTACCTAGTAGAATACCCTATTGGGAAGGCCTACAGATAGTTAGAAATTTTAGGCTAAAGGAATAATTAATTATTGCACAATTAAACTTACATTTTTTAGCGTACAGCGAAATTGGGAATTAACAACTGTTAGTTCTTTGGTTTCTGATAGTCTGATCAAGATTCTGAAACGGTTGTTGCATGCTTTGGCGATTGTATATCAATCATATCATTAACAAGACATCATCTGGAGAGAGCTTCAGAAACCGAAGGAAACAGCGAAAGCGCATTCAAGTTCTGCATCTCTCCTCCACTCTTGCTCCACTTCAAAGCCCTGAAAAAGCTTTTTTTACTTAGAAAGAAGGGAGGCAAAAATGGTTCTATTATACAAATTCGTTACCCCAATTTTGTTTTATCCCGGCTAAAGTTATAAGGATGAATAAATTATTGTTCAGACGGGTCTGGAATACTAATTGAACATGATTTGACAACATTATCTTCATTTTTAAACGACAAGACTCGGGAGACATATTGCCTTTTTGGCTAGGTACAAACGATGTTTAGCAGTTCCAATTTACGAGTTGCTTGGACAGGATAGACGTGACCAGCACAGCAACACGTTTGCTCTTGATGAAAAGTATGTTACCAAACTTATAACGTGAGGATAACTTATAGAACTCGAACGTGAAGTAAACTTTTGAAATTGGTCCGACCAGCGGCCCTACCACGACTTGTTAAAGCGTGAGTAGTTCGAGCGAGAAGGAGGGATGGAGCTATACACCCTATACATATACGAGTAGCCGTTATAACTACTCACGCTTCACGATCTGTACGAAAACCAAGCGTGCCATTTTTTGACTAAATTGTACCTATTATGACGTAACGCACAAGCACTATTAAGTGATGGGAAAATCAAATCAATTCAAAGACGCTGCCGCGTGTGGCACCTAACTGACACCAAACTGACGTCCGACTAGCGTACACGGATATGCAGACTGAGCGCGGAAGTGGCGGCTTACGATTATTGTACGTAAGCTGAGCACCGAATCGGGTACGCGAAGTAGTTGCTCTTGCGTTAACTATGTCTATCTATATCTGTGGGTCCGACCCATACGTACAAAACTTTTTGGGAGTACTTACACTGTGTGTACAGCTAAGGAATGTAATTCTTACCGGAGTCTGTTTGTCCTGATAGCTATTAAAAGACCTGGGGGTTAGGTTACTTCTAGGTAAGCGAGTTCCATCGTCGGCCACATCATCGCTTTACATCAAGTGAGTTGGTGGTCAAACGCAAACCTATCAATAATAAATTGTAATGTGTGTGTGTTGTATGGTGTTTTTGTATAATAGGGTTGATTCCTGGTTAAAAAATATATGATTCTATTTAGTCCGTCAGTTAGATAATCGAAAAATATTGGACACGTATTTTTTGCTTTATCAAATTAATCAAAAATGATAAAACGCAACAAAGATCAGGGGCCTTACCACTAACTCCATCTCTTTTCCACTGGAAGCAATATTAAAGTAATACAGCTTTAAGAGTTGGTGGTTTAGGCCCAGGAGTGGGGGCTGGTGACGTCACACAAGTTTTCGACGTACTGTATCGTTTTAATTTTTTGTTTACGTGATAAAAGAATAAATACGTGTCTGATATTCTTTTGAAATCTATCTGATGGACTAATTAGAATTTTTTATTCATCTAACCTATTGTAACCGTACTTATAATTTGTTATGGTAAAAAGAGTGGAACTATGTTAATGGTGAATAAATAAATAAAAAACCGCGGCCACCCAACACCGCCTTATATGTAAAAGAGGTCAAATAAAAATATTCTAAATAGGAAAACGCTGTTCCAAGTAAAGATAATTCTACAACGAAAAAAGCAATTTTCGCTGTCATAAAAGATGGAAAAGCCAACCACTTTCATAGTCGACTAAAATAACCAGGTATCCCATTCTACGTTCTGTAAATTTTTAATAACGCAAGCTTAGAATAATAACGCCTAGAAACCTAGTACGAGCATCAAAAGTGAAGCTACTCAGACTACTCCATATACGGAGTACTCGGCGCAGCGAGCCGTCAGTGCTCAAGGTCACGCTCTGTTGAATGCACCTCCCGAGAAATATTTAAAAATGACAGTTTGTTGCATAAAAAGATGCTCTAACACACCAGGAAAACAAAAAAAATGTGATAAAATCACGTTTCACAAGTAAGTACTTACATTAAATCCATTATTTTTACGTAAATCGATCTTCAAATTAAAATTTTCATAACCTAATTTATCACAATGTAGTGTTGCCAGTTGTAAAGAAAAATTACCCATAATACAGTAAGCACTAACTGTTGGAGTCTACCTGTATTATGATGCTTATTGTTTAAAGTTGTAAGTATGAAACGAAAGCTAATAATTACGGTTGATTCAAATAATTTGCGCATTTTTTTAAGTGAAAAGTTCTTTAGGCGCGTTGGGCAGTTTTCATATATGGGAAAAAACCATAGTCGCGACACGCGGCGACACCGACACCTGTGTATGAGATCGTGTCTTAAAATTGAAATAAAGGAACATCAGACTGGGCGGCCAACCAGGGGGGGGGGGGGCAGGGGGAGGCGGGAGCCTTGTCGGCCCCGCGGGTGCCGACCAGTCTATAATGGGTGTCATTTTCGCGATCTTTGGGGTCGCTAAAACCGATTATGGGGTCAAAATCGAAATCCAAGATGGCGGCGACGAAATTTGCTAACTTTTCGTCATGGGTGTCAATTTCATGGTTTCTGGAGTCGCTGAAACCAATTATGGGGTCAAAATCGAAATCCAAGATGGCGCTGACGAAATTTGCTAACTTTTCGTCATGGGTGTCATTTTCATGGTTTCTGGAGTAAAAATCACTATCTTTCCTCCTGATGTTTAAAATGCCATGTCGAAAAGTTAGCAAATTTCGTCGGCGCCATCTTGGATTTCGATTTTGACCCCAAAATCGGGTTTAGCGACTCCAGAAACCATGAAAATTACACCCATGACGAAAAGTTAGCAAATTTCGTCGTCACCATCTTGGATTTCAATTTTGACCCCATAATCGATTTTAGCGACCTTAGAAACCATGAAAATGACACCCATGACGAAAAGTTAGCAAATATCGTCGGCGCCATCTTGGATTTCAATTTTAACCCCATAATCGGTTTTAGCGACCCCAGAAACCATGGAAATGACACCCATGACGAAAAGTTAGCAAATTTCGTCGGCGCCATCTTGGATTTCGATTACAATAAGTACATACCGACAAGTTACGTACTTAACATTTTTTTATATTGATCTATGATTAGTCCCAAGTATATTAACATTTTTCCCGATTTTAGGGAAAGTGTTCATTCCTAGCAACATTTTTTTACGTCTGTGGCTGTAATTACATACCGCTCACTCACACATAAGTACGAAAGTTGCTTCATTTTTTGGTAGGGAGCGTGTATGAGACTCTCCTTCTAGGCGTTATTATTCTAAGAACGCAAGCTAACTCATGTTCGGCGCGACCCTGCATCACATCACTAACGAAGTTTGAACTACAGTCTGATATAATTGCCGGAGTATCAGATCCCGACTTGCGGTTAGACGTTCTAGTTTAGCTACTGTTTCGTGATATTTACAGTTCGCTACACAACTTTGCTTGTAACTAGTATTCACCGATGTGGTGTACATAGTGGAAAGATAAGAATAGAATAATCTATATGGTATACGATATAAGTTAAGATGGACGAAGGGTGAAACAATGCCTTTTCACTAAAAGCGTTCTTTTAAAGACAAGCTTTTGAAAAGTCCAAAAGATAGCAGGTGAAATAAAGCGCAGTATACTTTCCAATGCTTCGTTATATTTTCAACACTATCCAATCCAGTAGGTAATATAATTAACCAAATTCCGTTCAACATGGCGTTGGCGGGAGAATGCTCGCCAATCCCCACAGATTAAAAATGACCGCCACATAAAAACTAATGCTCATTCACGTCAAGTACTTTTAATTTAACTCACTTAAAAATGGAACATCGGAAATTACCAATGCTTATTCATTGTAGTAGTTTGAAGTTCAGATTTAAAAATAGAATTGCATCAAAATAATAAAAGCCAACATTGGATGGATTAAAAGCCAGAAAAAGTCGGAAAGGCAGTCAGATCTTACTAAAATGTCCTGGTCAATCATAAAATATAAGTACAGTAGGTACAACTATTTTCTTTATCATCATATCAGCCGAAAGACGTCCACTGCTGGACATAGGCCTCCCCCAAATGGGGGGGTTTGCCATAATCGCCACGCTTGGCAGGCGTGTTGGCGATCGCAGTACTGTACCTACAGAGAATGCTGCTGCCCCATTCTCTGGTGATTTTCAAATGAATAAACACGATAAATCTAATAATTGATGGACATGGAAATCAACATTCGTTTATATTCGGAAATGCAATGATTGCCGAGGGATTTAAAAAAAAGTTGTATCTGCCAATAGTAACTTTTTGGGCTGAAATGGGATGTGCTCAATAAATGACAATAGTTCGACAGTAAGATGACAGATTTCATTTTAACAAGGCGACCCATCTCACCGAGATACTTCTGGGTCGTATTTGTGAGTGAGGTACAAAGACAAATCATATTTTCTGTATTAATGGAACTCAAGTTCTCAACAGACAGCTGAGTTGGAAAATCCATCCATACATATACAGATATTATAAATGCGAAAGTAACTCTGTTTGCCTGTACGTCTGTCCGTCTGTGTGTTTATGTTTCTTCAGGTTTTAACAGCTAAACGGATCTAGATGAAAACACATCGGTTTCAAGAATTACGTGGGCGAAGCCACTGGCACAAGTTTGTCTGTACTATATTATATACTATCTATACTAATATTATAAAGAGGTAAAGTTTGTGAGGTTGTAGGGGGTAATCTCTGGATCTTCTGAACCGTTTTTGAAAATTCTTTTTGTGTACCTATGATAGCCACATTCATGAGGAAGGCTATTGGTTTACGGGAACAGAAAACAACGGGAATACGCTCACGAAGTCGCGGGTAAAAGCTAGTCTATACTAATATTATAAAGAGGTAAAATTTGTAAGTTTGTATGTAGGGGGTAATCTCTGGAACTAATGATCCAATTCTAAAAAAAATTTTACTGGTAGAAAGCTACATTATTCCTGAGTGCTATAGGCTATAAATTATTTTTATAACATGTATATTAACCGAGCTATCACAACTTTTGTCTAGCAAGTCGGAAAGAAATACCTCAATAAAATAGAATTATTTGCATGCATGTATGTGTAGGGTAGGTGTAGGGTAGGTGTAGGGTAGGTAGGTAGGTAGCCAGTTGACGGGAGCGAAGCCGCGGGAGACAGCTAGTATAGAATAAAGAAAGAAAGGAATTACTTTTATGTTTAAAAAAATGTTGAAACCTCGCAAAGCCTTAATCCTCGTCACATTATGTTGATTACGCAAAGCGTTCTAAAGAAATTCCACTTGTTTCAAGGCATCTCAATAGCCCCTAGTCAGCCCTCAAAGACATGCTCAGCCGTTCAACTCATCGCAGTGAAGTAGCAATTTCACGACAAGTTGAACTTAGTACTCAATAAGTAGCCACCTGTTACAGAATTATGCGATGTCTAAAGGCACACAGCACACAGCAGCGCATATTAATGATGCCGCTTCAAGCGAAGTAGCACTCGAAGCGCTGTTTTATTCCCCAGAACGAAAATATGAGCAATACTTTTATTTTAACTGAAGTTGGACTGGTATCGCGGCTTAATTGCAGTTTTGTTCTGTATTTTCTCTGATATTTTAAGCGTTGGGAATTAAAGCTGGCTTTTCATAATTCTGGTTCAGAATGTGCTGTTTTTCGTCAATGACAGACTTGTTTGACACTTTTTCCCATAAGATTGTAGTTCCGACTCGCAATATTTTCAGATGCCACATGCCAGTTGGTTCCGTATGGTGTCGGACGTAAAAGAATAGCACCATCCCGTCGTGGGTGTCGTAAGAGGCGACTAAGGGACTCACCAGAGAATGCTGCTGCTAATTCTCTGTAGGTGCATTGCTACAGCTACACTGCGATCCCCAACCCGCCTGCCAAGCGTGGCGATTATGGTACAACCCCCCATTTGGGGGAGGCCTATGTCCAACAGTGGACGTCTTTCGGCTGATATGATGATGATGATGATGATGATATGCCAGTTGTGTGGAACAGAGAGCAACAGTGGTACAATATAGGCTAGATGGATAGCAGGGTCAGTTCGATTTGCTAAAGTGATATTGCAGCGGACAGTCGATCACAAGGTTGAAATCGAAATCTATGATAACGGTTATAACCGTAGATCCCAAACTATTCTCGAGTTACAGACTTCAGCAACACAATTTTAAAGAGATTGAAAGGTTGGCTACGGTGGTACGTACGTAAACTTAAAAAAAAACTTTTAACAGAGTACAAAATAACTTTAATTTCGGAAGTCGGTGTTTTTGGTTGCTTCGACACCGACTTCCGAAATTAAAGTTATTTTGTACTTTGTAGTGTTTTTTTTTGGAAGTCGGTTTTTTTTGTGAAAAAGTTTTTTATTCTTCACTTTTTAGTGGTACCCCATACCTAAAACACCACTGAAAAGTCACAGGAAAGCAAAAATATGCAATTTCGTATGATTTTTCCACATATTTTTTCCAGCAATTTGGATTTAAAAACCAAACTGCTGAACCGATTTTGATAAAATTTAAATGGGACCAATCGAGAAGTATATCCTTTCACATAAAACAAGAATTTTTCAAATCGGTTCATAAATGACGGAGATATGAGGTAACAAATACAAAAAAAAAATACAGTCGAATTGAGAACCTCCTCCTTTTTGGGAAGTCGGTTAAAAATCATAAGTTTCACTTTAGAAAATCATAGTAATGCATTGGACGTAGTCTTTAAATTCTTATTTATGAAGACCGTAACCGCTGTAGCGATTACTGCGCCGTTACAATAAATCACGTTATTCAACTCATTGTTATCCTTTACAATCAAGTAAGTACATAAATGGTAGCGCGTGATACAAGGAACACAGTTGCAGACGTAATCAGTATTCTAGATAATCTTTTTCCTCAGATTAACATCTTGCTTCTAACCTCGTTGTCGCTTTGACGTCTTGGGGTGATCAACATAGACATCCAAACATCTTTTCACCAGATGTAAATTGTTTCATCATCGTCCAAATAATCCTGAAAATCGTCTTTTTTTGAACGACTCAAACTCATTGGACATTCGGACTTTTTCATTTCATTTTAAATCTTGCTTTTTTTTGCAACTATTGAAGCAGATTTCTAAATGTTTGAACATTTTATACTGACGAAGTAGTTCCTTGTTAACTTCACTTAGTAATGAAGCTTTGTTTTTGTAGCTAAAGTGGGTTCTTTATTTAATTTATCTGTATTGTCCCTGCTGGGCCAAGATCCTACCATACTTTTCAATTTCATTTAACGCAGATGAATATCACCAAAGCTATACGGCGTCAGTGTTGTTTCGATTTTTACGTCTGTTGTGTGATGAAGTCTTTCTGTCTTTTTATTACGTTGTCGTCTGCATAGCCTTTTCCCAACTATATTGGGGTCGGCTCCCAGTCAAACCGGATTCAGCTGAATACCAGTATATTACGTGGAGCGGCTGCCTACCAGACCTCCACAAGTTGTGGAGGTCTTTCCACAACCCATTAACTGAGTAACACGGTACATCTTGACAAGACTGACGTCAGATTTTCTGGCTTCTGACAATCCGTAACGGCTGCAAAATATCTACAAATGACAGCCGGGACCAACGTCTTAACGTGTTTTCCGAGACACGGAGGAAACTCGGTATGTTAAGATGGTATTTTACATAAAGTCACAATAAAGAACAACTTTACAAAACGGCACATTGCGCTAACATTCAGTCAATATTCAAACTAAACAATTCATCGTCTTCAATCGTTTCAAAGTAAGCAATCAAGGTGTAGCACCCCTAGAGAACAGTTTAAAGTGTGCATTGTGCCGGAGGAAATCTATTACACACAATGAGAGCAATACAAATCCAGGCGACACAAATAGCAATCTGATAAAATGAGGCTAGTAGGGGGACAATAGCTTGTGAGAATACTGTGACTGCAGTCGCGTCACGAAATATGGTTCTATTTTACGATTTCGTGGTTACTACAGTGCTTTTATTCCTTAAGGACTTGATATACAAAGTGGCCAGGGCGCTGATAAGATAAAATGTATGGCGTCGTTTTTCGAAATAGAGTTAAAAGGGAAACCGAGTGAGTTTTCAATTTGTAAAGAAAACTTTAAACTGCTATCTTTAAATTGTTATCGTTTGATAAATTTTTCGAAAAAAAAAAATATGGATGGGAAATCATAAAATGACTTCTTCCGCTCTGGGTGGAGCGAAATGAAGTGTCAGACTCTTACTGACAACCCATCCTTGATCCTCCTTGTGTCCGTTCAAAATCTATCCAAAGGTTGTCTTTAAAAGATCGCTTTTAGCGATAAGGCCGCCTATTGTGTCACCCTATGTAATGTTTTCTTCATCTATATTTTCTGTAACTTATATGGTGTACATAATAAAGAGTATTCTATTCTATTCTATTTTACCTCGCTTAAGCATACCAGTTTCATAAAAATAGGATCATTAATTTTCAAGAAATAAGGACTTGAAAGTATGTATGAATCACCGTGAAGAGAAAATTCTCTTATGTGATTTTGCGAACGCTCCCCTCGCGTATGTCTTATTTCCTCTGATTTCCCCATGTCATCCTACTACCCCGAAACTTCCTTAATGGTAATGATACACATAGTTCTGGGATGGGATTTATACATATAGACACAGTATAATACTCGTTTGTTTTGTGAGTATTCTATTTCATTGTGGTAATTAGTTTTATATTGGTTTTGTAGGTTGATAAATCAAAATTAGTCGCGAATTACAGCGTCGCTGCTTCCCTGAGCCGTGGTTTTTTTAAACAACTGATAATTGAAATAAAACTGTCAGCACTGGAGTCATATTCAAGTTTACACAGCTTCAGCGGGCGTCATTACCGTGGTCGAATACTGAGCGAAGCAAGGGATATAATTAAGAAGGAACAATTTCAGTCATCGACACGCTAAGAAAAAGAAGTTGGAAAGCATACAATATGTGGATTAATGTCATCATCTCCCACTGCTGAGTCTTCATCTTCTTTCTTCTGCCATACTTCCGCGCGTCCGTCATCCAAGTGCTTCCCACGGTTTTGACTTCATCGCCGATCAGATGGCCCTTTTTATTTAAATTAAATGCAAATCCGTTAAATAATTCATCGATCTGATCATTGCACCACGGATGTATCGCACAGTTCAAGGTATTTAAATTAAAGTAATTATTTTAATAAAAATATCTATGTAATACTCGGGATGTAATAATACGTTAATTGTAATTGATTTCATATTGAATAGCGTTCTCCGTAGCTTCGTAGCTGAAGGATGATTAAAGCCTAAATCGGCAGACAGAACCTAATCAGTGGTCCCCATCATAATCGAGTTACCAACTAATTAGCTATCAAGCTTAGTTAACGCAGAAGCAAACAGATTGTCCAACTAATCAGCATCCAAGACTTATCTCGTCACGACATCTGGCATCACATTATTCAGAAACACGTGAATCGTAGATCAATACTGGGAACTGTATGTCTCCATAAGTGAACTGCAATTATCATCAATAGTAGTAGTAGTAGTAGTAGTAGTAGTAGTGTATTCGTAGTACGAAGTACATTTGGACATATTTTTGTTTACACAGTCCCCTGTGTAAAAAATAATATGTCGCTAAAGAAAGTGACTACTCTGAGGTGACGCCTACTTACGGAAGAATAAGACATTTTGAGCGAGCTGACCCCATATAAATGAGGTTTTAAGAACCTGTTGGCGCCACTTAGGCGAAAGGTACTTTGGAAACGTAATTTATGACGTCAATTTAACTAATGTAGAAAAAGGAAGTGTTCTGACATTTACCTGGATCCGCCTCAGTGCTACCTGGTCTGCTGCACGTCATTTCAGAAAACCGCATTGGGTAATAAGGGCACAAGAATGATTATGACTATATAGGTATCATGCATTACGATATAAAAATGATACACTTTTAAAGCCGGGTCGGTTAAAATCCCCTATGAAGGGTAGGTTAAAACATACTCGAGGGGTTTGGCGCTGATAGTCGAAATACAGGCTTTGCCTAGTTCGACTACAGATGACTACACCACTTATATTGTCCTAAATTAGCCTGTTAAAATATTTTGTAACTTATGTCTTAGTTTCCTTAAATAAACATTTATTATCATTATCATTATCATTGGTATTTCATTCGTACACACACTCCGCCCTCGTTTTGCTTTTACCTATCACGTTTTTGTACCCATGAAAAGGACACGCTCTAGACTACTAGCAAGTGCATCACCAATTTTATTTCAAAGCAGATTTTGAAACCTAGAGGTGTACCCACATCTCATTAGTAAATTCAACTTGCTGTACACAAACTGCTAATCAACGTTCGTACATATTGAAGCCTCTATGTATAAAGCCATACGAATCAACTTATTTATATAGTAGTACTTATGTAGGGAAATGTAGTAATATTGCAGTCGAAGTGTATCTGCATGAAACCTTTCAGATTCAACCTATCGCGTTCCCTATAAGCGTGAAGGCGCGTTTAGATTTGCTAGTAGTGGAGACTGAGTAACTGCCAACGGCTCTGGACTAGTAAGCTATCGTTGTACTTGTTTTGAAGTTAATGTGGCTTTGTTCTAGTGCGTTTATCACGAATTCCCGGTTGTATACAGATTTTACAGCAGCCTAATCATAATTAGCCGACGTTTCCACTGCTGGGCCACAGGTCTCTTCTCAGAAATAGAGTAGGCTATCATCAAGCACGCGGATGTAGAGCGGTTACACAGGAGACATAAAAACTATGACGCTATCCAATAAAAAAGGTTCTTTCAAAGTCAGGTAATCGGGTTAGCAAGTACAGTAGGTTCTACTCACTCTACTTACTTAAACGCTCCTTCAAAAACGCAGTTCCAACAACGCAACTGCAGTCGTTATGAAACACAAAGTACTGAAACAGTACAACAACCTAGACTACAGTATACTGACTTATAATACCCAACTCGAATGCACTAAGTCTTGAAAGTTTTCTTATGACTTCAGTACTGGCACGGAATTTATAATTTGTTACTGTCTTTTGTAGCTAGACGAAGTTTGAGGGCTGGAAAGGGAAATAAATGACTTTGATATTTGGGAGTTAATTATACATTACCAGCAAGAAAAATCTTTGGTTTGTATAGAACATAGTGCCATATATATATATAGTATTTTGTGGTCACACTCGGAAGGTATGTTTGTGGCGACTTCTATACCGTCATACCATTTAAATGACGTTATCTAGATCGCGATAACAAAGTTATCAGTGTGTTGAAATTCGACAACAACCGTACAGTCCACTAGACAACCTCTTCTGGTCGGAGGATCGTCACTTTAACTTGAACTCTTCATATAAAGTTTACATCTTTTTTTTTAATTATAGGAAATCATCAAATGACAATTGACCTTCTTAATTGCCCGTCGTGCACAACCACCTGCACCATCCAACTATCTAAGATTTGAACGAGACCGATGATAGAGCCGTACAAGTTGCTCAATACTGGTCAGACAAAATTTGATATGAGTCAATCGACACAAAAAGAAGAAGAAGATCAAATGACATCTCCCGCTCTTGTCGGAGCGGAAGGGAGTGTCAGACTTGCTGATTAAAATCCATCCGTCTTCCTCCAAATGCCCTTTGCGTTCCAGGGCCGCGGTGACTCTTTCGAACCAATTCCGCAACCCAGGCACGGGCCCTGGCGGGCCCCGTCTACTATACTGACGTATTCGAATACGAAATTCAAAGTCAAAACGTTTATTGCGAACTAAGTGTATGATGTTAGTGTTATGTTATGTAATCGCCCTGCGACACCCGACGCCTTCGGCGTCTTCTTCTGTTGTGGCGGCTAGGGCTTGAGGTTTGTGTCTCCCTCACGCGGCCTGCCTCCTCTTTCGCTAGCATTGCTGCTTCGCAGAAGGAGATGACTGCTTCCCATGCTCCCTTGCTCCGAACCATGGATTGAACCAGGACCGGAAAAGAGAGGTCGCCGCCGTCGATCGCCTCGACGAGGACACGGCATTGCTCCGTCCAAACAGGGCAGACCTCCACCGTGTCCTTCGGGCGATCCACACAGTGGTGACACCCGGGCGTGTCCTCCCGCCGAATCGTAAACGTGTGCGAGGAAAGCTTACATCTTGTTTATGATAGCTAGTAACAGGTACAGGTATTTAAATATTACTGCCGATGCGACCGCGGGAGTCCACTGGATGCTAAAAGCACGGGACTAGTCGATGTAGCGATTTTTGAGGAGGCCTATGTCCAGCCGTGGACGTCTTTCGACTGAAATGGTGATAATGATGATGAAATGTTTCTAGCGCTCAAACGGACCAACCTGTTTCGCCTCTAAATGCATATTCTCAATACCCTTCAAACAGTTTAAGCCATATTCCTTTTGCCTTTTTATGTGGACCTTTACGATTGAGAAAAATATGTTATTATGCAATAATGGTATACTTATTCCGTGTATTTCAAAACATACTTTCTACTTACCCTTTGAAATCCCAGTCCAACTTTTACAAACGAATCCTTAGAAATGTTTTAGCTACATAACTTTCTTTTAAAGGCTTGCATTACAGTATTTCTGTACTCCGTATTTTCCCAAAAATCTTTGAAGTCATCCATCATAGTTTGATATTGTAGACAGAAAAGTTTTCTGCTCAGTCTCAACTATTCAGCGTGCATTTATGTCAATCATGGTTAAGTTAAATGCATTAACTTTCTAGTAAGAATGTCCTACATGAATTGTCTGCTGAGAGAATCTGACACCAGTCTTGCCAAGAAGTACCGTGTTACCCAGTTAATGGATTGTGGGGGTCTGGTAGGCAGCCGCTCCACGTAAAATACTGGTATTCAGCTGAATCAGGTTTGACTGGGAGCCGACCCCAATATAGTTGGGAAAAGGCTAGGCAGATGATGATGACTTGCCTGCTGAGTTTTTGTAGATTAGGCAGAAAGCAATAGCGATGCTACTGCTTTCTGCCTAATGTTGTATATCTTCATAAAGATAAATAGGTACGTCACGTAAATTAATTATCACCCGTCGCTTTCCATTAGGTGAGACAAAGCAGTATCATTTAGGTACTGAAAAGAATTTTAAATCGTTTACCTAGAACATAAACCGCATTTCTCTCTTATAGCACATTCAGACACTGAGAAACACATACGCCCGACCACAATGTAATTAATCACTTTCAATAACGAGAGACTAGTTCATTACGTATTCCACCTGTATTCTTCGATATAAGTAATACCGACACAGGTGTCCCTTTATCGCACTTAATTATTTCTCTGCAAAATGGGGCCCTTGTGCCATTATTGAACTGACAATGAAGCGAAAAAGCGCTGTTTTAACGGCAATTCGATGCCGCGGAGGACGGATCCAAGCTTACGAACCTGATACCCAATTAATTGCGCTCCAGATCGAGATTGAAATTGAAAAGTCTTTTGTTATAAAAAACCGGCTAAGTGCGAGTCGGACTAGCGCACGAAGGGTTCCGTACCATTATCTATAAAAAAAACGGAAAAAGTATGGGAGCCCTACTTAAATAGGTATATGTTTTATGTTTTTAGTATTTGTTGTTATAGCGGCAACAGATAATACATCATCTGTGCTAATCTCAACTGTCTAGGTATCACGGTTCATGAGATACCTACATCCTGGTGACAGACAGACGGACAGACGGACAGCGGAGTCTTAGTAATAGGGTCCCGTTTTTACCCTTTGGGTACGGAACCCTAAAACCGAGTAAGATAAGCAGTGTACGTTACCCCAACAAGAAAGTATCTCCTAGAGTTATATGAGTAGAACGTATTATTGGTGCCTTATCTGTTGTAAATGTGCCCCCACATAAAAAATGTGTGCCCCCCTGTCGTTTTGGAAAAAAACGGAAAAAACGATTCTTGCTGGGGTAACGTTTTTCTAGCAGGAAAATTCTAAAGGAATGATCGGAGAGAGAAAAATTGTGCATAGCCAGAGAGCTTATATGTGTGCCAAAATGTGCCCCCAAAAATAAAATCTGTGCCCCTTCAGGTTTTCGAGATATTGCATTTCCTGCTGGAGTAACGTTTTGATGAATCGTATATCTCTAAAACCATTGCATGTGCCCCTGTAGAATAAACATACACGAGTAGCTCTTAATGTGTGCCCCTTTGTGCCCCAATTAGATTTAAGAAAATATTTATAGTTTTCAAGTTATCGCGGTTTTATGGAAACCCGAAAAAACATCGCAGCGCCTAAATGAGACAAGGCATAACTTCGCTGAAAACTGTATTCGGTTCTTCTTGACGCTAATAATAACCATATAAAGTTTCAAAACTGTTCATGCATGCGTTTTTGAATAATCATGCTAAAAGGTAAAAACGATGGTGTCATAACTTTGACGGCAAAATACAAGGAACTGGCACAATCCCAGATGTGTAGGTGTAAACCAAAATCTTGTGCCTTTAGTCAAAAATATATGGTGAAAATATTGAGCTTCAAATGTTACGCATTAAGTAAATATAAACAAAAAACCAAAATATGTAAACAACGGCTGGTTATCCGACCAAATCTGAATGACTACTAAAAAGCGACGGATTCATACATATCGATGACCTTCTTTATTGGACGTATTATACCTAAGCTGTTGTCCGTACAGTCGCGTTCAAAAGTTTTGAGGGCTAATTAAAAAATATATTAAATGCACCTTGTGACTATATGTGTTGTTATGGCTGCCATAGAACATTCTGTAAAAAAATCAAATCAATTATTTAGTTATTTCGGCTAAAAAGATACAGCCCTGTGACTGTGACATGTTGAGTGTTGACGGATTGTGGTCGAGTCTTAGTTTTGGAGACATGAATTCTTGTCATGAATTATGTTTTTACATAGTAACTAGAAGTTATTAAGGGATTATATGTCATCAACCTAGCACAAGAAGAGAATTAAATACGTATTATACAAAAAAAGTAAACAAATTACTGAATCGCTTTTGACGAAATTTCTATTGGACCAATCGGAAAGTATGTATATCCTTTCAGATGAAAACAAAACAAATATGATTTAGAACATATTAGTTAAAAAATAAATAAATAGGTAAAGTAATGAAAAAAAAATCCAAGTGCTTGATAAGGTACAAGTATTTTTAAATAAGTCAAAACAATGCCACTAAATACTTACCACCGCAGATCGTGCCATAAAATTCACCACCCCTACAACCACATATGTTATAAAATGCTTATACGCCACTTTCAACCAACTTAAAAAAAAGTAAACAAACAGTATCAGTGCAACTGCGTGACTCAACGTAACAGTGTCCTTGGCGTCATAACATAACTGCAACTGTTTACCAATACCAAGTAATAATCCAAACGCACTTCCTAGTCAATAAACACTTTGTACCCATTATTCATAATAGAGTGACGTTACACGTAACTGTCTCTGTCACACTAACACCGTACGCGTACTAGCTGTCTCACTTTCTCTAAGCTAGACAAAGCGATTCCTTGCGTGACGACGTCAGCGGACGCCGCGGGGCCAGAGATGTATGTAGCGGTGTGGGGAGGCGAAAAAAGGGAATCTTCTATTAAGGTAAATGCTCCAACCAGCCTGCGAAATTCGAATTTTCCTAAGTTTTTTGCAATTTGCAGGCCAGTGCTTGGTTGTATGTTGATTAAAATATTATTCGCGGCTGTAAGACATGTAGATACAAAATTATAATCATCAATATCATCAATACAATGCTCTAAGTTCATAAAGATGTAGGAATGAGTTTTTCTGTTTTTTCTTTTTTCCTACGCCTTTATTTAGTACGAACATATTTAGTGTCAGTTTATTTGTTGTCACAAAACGTCGCTGCAATTTGTACAAAAAAAATACGTGTGAATAACAGTGCATTTCCAAATAAAGAAGCGAGTATTATTTTCATAGCATTAGCCTATTAATACAATTCATGTATGTATCGTCTTTATCTATATATTACAAGTTATTCTGATATTGTGGCTAATTGAGGTTGTTTCTCACGAAAATGCTACACATATGAGTCACATTTCGTCACTCATATGACGTAACTCACATCTACGTGTAAAGTTAAAACATGTTTACACTGCGGCTGAAAATTTTAACAAATTATATGCCGGCGGCGTCCGGTGTTATCTCCATACAAAACGTTTCACTAATAAATAAATCTGACATTTACGTAAAATAGATCTGTAAGAGTTTTAGTGTAATTTTTTAAACTAATAATTTGGAGGTTTCGAATAAATGCTGAATTTGATCATTAAACCTGCATTTTAGCTCCCTGCCGGACCCTGCTCAATTTGAGCAGTAGGACATAGTTACATGTAAACTCTGCTTTACAATAAATCTGACTTACATTAGTATAAAAATACAGGTATGTCACAAAACAGTTTGGTCACGATTTTGAGCATGTTAGTCACATGTACATTTTATTTGAAAATGGCTCTTATAAATGTACTTAATCATGTGTAAGGTCATAGATACAGCTATTAAAATATAATCCAATAACAACTTTATTTTATTAGATATTACTTTTCTACTTCAGTGTACTCAGGCACAACACGTGTGAACCGGTTAGTGAGTAAAGTAAAGAAGGTCATCGATATGTATGAATCCGTCGCTTTTTAGTAGTCATTCAGATTTGGTCGGATAACCAGCCGTTGTTTACATATTTTGGTTTTTTGTTTATATTTACTTAATGCGTAACATTTGAAGCTCAATATTTTCACCATATATTTTTGACTAAAGGCACAAGATTTTGGTTTACACCTACACATCTGGGATTGTGCCAGTTCCTTGTATTTTGCCGTCAAAGTTATGACACCATCGTTTTTACCTTTTAGCATGATTATTCAAAAACGCATGCATGAACAGTTTTGAAACTTTATATGGTTATTATTAGCGTCAAGAAGAACCGAATACAGTTTTCAGCGAAGTTATGCCTTGTCTCATTTAGGCGCTGCGATGTTTTTTCGGGTTTCCATAAAACCGCGATAACTTGAAAACTATAAATATTTTCTTAAATCTAATTGGGGCACAAAGGGGCACACATTAAGAGCTACTCGTGTATGTTTATTCTACAGGGGCACATGCAATGGTTTTAGAGATATACGATTCATCAAAACGTTACTCCAGCAGGAAATGCAATATCTCGAAAACCTGAAGGGGCACAGATTTTATTTTTGGGGGCACATTTTGGCACACATATAAGCTCTCTGGCTATGCACAATTTTTCTCTCTCCGATCATTCCTTTAGAATTTTCCTGCTAGAAAAACGTTACCCCAGCAAGAATCGTTTTTTCCGTTTTTTTCCAAAACGACAGGGGGCACACATTTTTTATGTGGGGGCACATTTACAACAGATAAGGCACCAATAATACGTTCTACTCATATAACTCTAGGAGACACTTTCTTGTTGGGGTAACGTACACAGATAAGCAATTATCTCTTACCCAAATGATTTCTAAGCGAAAACTGATTAAAGTTCTTTGGATAGCGAAACTTGAAACTGTTGTAGCAGAATTTACAGCCAGAATGGAATTGGTTAATTCTAGTATAGCTGTAATGTTTAAAATATTTTTTAAAAAATAGATCCTGCAAAAACTTTTTTTTTTACTATTGATAGGCACGCGTTGGAACACTATCTCACGCGATAGTAAGCGATGATGTGGTCGAAGATGGAGCAAGCTTGCCTAAAAGTAACCTATTCACTCTGCAGTTAAAGTCTCCAAGGTTGTAGTTATCAGGAAACACAGACTCTGGTAGGGAAGCTCTCTCTACTTAAATCTTCAGCAGTTTACAAAATCTTCCTCCTAAAACCTAATACATGGCCACTCCACAGTACTGAAGACGTGTACGCCGCATGAAGGCCGCGTAATGACTGTCATTACTCATCAGCCATCACAAGCTGACCCCCTTACCTTACACCGTACCTCCCCCCTCCATCTACAATTCATTTCGCGACAGACGAGAGGGGCAGTTCAACAGTTAGTGGTGGTTTAAACGTAGTGACGTAACGACGTGTCGCTGGCCATTTTTCTCATAAATTCGTGTCGGCTATTATGGGCGGCGGTGCTTGTTCATGACACGTATTGTTGAACTAGGGCTACGCGATTACAATTGCTGATTTGGCTGGGGAAACCCTTTTCTAACGATTAGTAAGTCTCCTCACTCGTTTAGTTTGAGTATCTGTCGCAAATTGCGATGAATTTTAATGGCTTAAAGCAGATTATGGCTGCAGAATCTGTATATGCCTTTGTGCAGTAACGTCACCAAGCTTTTTGCCAAATTTGGCAAGCACAGTGATTAATACACCTTTTTTTATGCTTAACGAAGCGGGTCTCTTTCAGCAAACTCATAATTCTTTAGTGGAAGGTTAACGCAACTGGTCATTGAACCCACATTATCGATGCCGAAAATCAAATTGAAAAGTTTAAAGACTCTAAACTATCCACAATCAACTGCCTTCAAAAAACATTCTTTTACATTATTTATTTACGTAATAAAACACTATTTATTATTAATATTCAAGTAGGTATCTATTTTATTTACCACGTCTGTCACAGCGGGGTGCCAACTGAAAACCAGCGCTGGGTGTCTGACGCCCAGCAAATGCTGAGATGGTAACCCTTGCGGTATGGGCACACTCAGCACCACTTTATTGTGTAGGTATATTATGCTATTGTTTTCTTTTTTACCCGACTACGGCGAAGCAAAAAGGAGGGTTATGAATTTGACCGGTATGTATCATGTATCATCTGTTCCCTCATAACTTCTAAACCATTTATCATAATTTGACAAATGAGGTCTCATTCGAAGCGTCTAAATTGTCCGCTGGTTGTAGGCTAGGTTATGTTACAATAAATTGTATGTTGCGCCCTTTAGGGCGCATTAAGATATGAACTATTTTTATTTATTAGGTGTTTCGTGTTAGGTATCAAACTAAAGGGCTTAATGCTAATTAAGCCCTTTAGTTTGATACCTAACACGCTAACATTTCAAAGTATGAAACAAGAAAACATAGCCGTGGTCGTATGCCACCTATTCTGGAAAAACAGTTCTATATTTATAGTACATGAAATATCAAACATTAGCACTAAAGTTTAGGGCAAAATGGCAAAATATACGACCACGGCTATGTTTTATTGTTTCATACTTTTTAGAACGTGAATTTTCTGTAGTTTTTGAACTTCTTTTTTGTTTAACATGTGTTTATTGCTGTTGTGTCCGTGTCGAATAAACGCTTTCTATTCTATTCCTTTACAATACATTAACATAAATTATAAAACGTCTCTAATCTGTCGCTTCTAATAAATACTCTACGAGTCTAGCCCAGCCTTTACAACACATTTCGTTGCTAAAGTCTCTAATCCCTCGCTTCTATCAAATACTCGAGCCGTTTTCGTTCTTGTTTGTTTACCATGCTAATTGGATGTCTAGCCTACCCCGCTGATCAATAGAACGACATTTAACAGTCACACAGTGGACAAATATTTGGATAGTGTTGTAAGCGCACGGCTCCATTGCTCGGTTTTCGTACATAGTCGGGACTTGGGGGGACCACAGGTATTGGATAGGGACGCAGCTTGGAATTCTGGTTACAACACAAACAGCCTACGCTCAGGTTTCATTGATATGTCGCAGCCAACTAGCTGAATCCGCCGTTTCATTAAACGCTAGCCTTTTCATTGAACTGTGTCGTTTAATCAGCGACATGTGTCATGGGCAAGTCATCAAACGATATTGAACAAAAGATGTCACTTACGTCGTTGGAAATCGGCACATTCAAATGAAAAGGCTAGGCAACCAATTAAACGGATGACTAAGCTCATTGGCTGCGACAGATATACAACGTATAGGTTTCTAACTAAGGCTTATCCAAAGGTTGTGAATCTTGCAAAGTATAATTATGAATGGTACCTCGTAGTGCCTCGTACAGTTTAAATTACGAATCCAATATGAAGCAGTGAAGTGTCGTTGGGTTTGCCTTGATCCAGAAAGCATCTTAGATTTTATTAAAGTCGATTAGGTCACAGGAAATTTAATATAGCGCACGCTAGACGTCCTCATGTGAAAATTCATTAGTTTTTCTGCAGCCTGGCTTTATAGAGAATTTTCTTCATCAAAACTTCGTTGACGAGATTTTCTTTTGTGTTCCTAATATTAGCCACTTTGTCTTTTTAACGCCTTCAGTCGACCTCTAATAGGATTACAACCTCATTAAGGTTTCACGACGTGGTCGACCTCTGTAAAAGCGGATTGTGGTTGCAAAACCCTTCACTCTTTACTCAAATTCACACTATGTTAGAACGCTCTTCAACTTTCGATGAAGAACAAACTAGGATAGGACTAGGACTTTCGATTTAGGATTTTGTCCGGTTAGTTCGCAGCTGTCGAGATAGATGGCGCTGCGAGTCTCATTTGTTGATTCTGCTACGTTATTTTTTTGTGACGGTATTAATGTCGCCTACTGTATCTTACTTTTGTATCATAGTTTTTGGACGATTTTTTCAGTTCCCACTATAGTATTTCAACGTCTGCCTAGCCTTTTCCCAACAAAATTGAGACCGGCTTCCAGTCATACTGAATTCAGCTGAATAATCCACAACCCAGTAACTGGGTGACGGTACTTCTTGGCAAAGCTGGTGTCAGATTTTCTGGCTTCTGACAATCCGTAACGACTGCCAAAGATATACAAATGACAGCCGAACCAACCGCTTAACGTGCTTTCCGAGGCAAAAAGGAGTCTCGGTTTGTTAAGGTGGTCACCAATCCAATGACTGACCTCGGCAAGTGTTGCTTAACCTTGAATTTCGAGTAAAGTAAGAAATATTCTAGTATCTAACGACGTCATTTCCCTTCAGAGGTAGCTCTACACAGCTCAGCTGAATTCAGCTGTACTGTGTGTACTCATCTCAATTCCATACCAATAAGTCGAGCATCGATCTGCCCGGGTATATCATTAATATGCTTTCATTGTTTTCTCATTAAGGATTCTGGGCAGCTAGCACGTCCCACACCCTATTGTATAACATTGCAGAGAGGAACGATAGCAGCTGTATATTGATTAATGATCCAATTCACTTGTAGTAAAGTCAATACAGCCGGTGGATTCTGTCGACATCTCACGGTGTTCACCTAGGCGAAGTGAACGACAATAGAGCTGTCATTCCGTCTTATTTGTATGGTTTGACAACTCACCCGTCGTGCGCCCCGCCCGGGTGTTCACTTCGACATGTTTACAGAATCGCACTGCTGTCAGCAACGAAGGAAGCTGTAAATTGACAATCAGAGGGCAGAGCACGAATGTTTTGACGTTAACGTCAGTGAATTTTGAGTATATAAAACTGCAACGCCATAGTATTTTGATTTGATTTTATGCAACATACACAATTTGTATTGTAGCCGCATCAATGCCGCCACAAAAATGGTAATAGGCCAACAACTAAGGCTGCACTAATAAGATCCATTTCAGCGATACGTCAGGTAGACTGATGCTGCCTGACTAGCCAGTATACTATTGTAGTCTTTGTGTCTGACGCTAGTTTTCTAATGAACCGTTCAAAGGACAAGTGGCGGTTCATTTGATTTGAAATGAGTTAGATCGAAGACGTCAATACTCTTATGCTCATGCTGAAAACCAGCGCCATGGATTCGTGTCTTCGTGCACGGGCCTCGGCATAATTATGCTGAGCGTTGGCCGTTTTGCGCGGTGGTGACGCATTATATTATGGTTCGCTGTATAGGTTTACACCGATTTTGTTTTTTTTATTTATTTTTTTTTTATTTAGGCCTAATGCTTAACTATTTTTGTGTATCTGCGTCACTTTCACGTAAATAAACAGTTTTTCTTTCTTTCTTTCTTCTTTCTTATAACAATAGTACATAAGTATGTAGGTATAACTCTTTAATTTACTCAAGAACATACGAAAGTAGACGAAACAACGGAAGCCGTCTAAAAACGGTAAAGTAAGTATAGCTAATTATACGTCTTGCCAACCCTATGGTGCTGACGTGCATATCAGCCGGTTACATTATATCACGTGTACAATTTTATTGTTAATAAACACGCGACTGGAGTTTATAGAGGAATATTTTGACTGACGCACTCCGCGAGCCAGCGACAGACGGCTTGGCTGGGGTTGCCCGGATTTTATTGTTTTATGTCAGGGGTGAAACGTGTTGAGATTAGCTGCACGCGATTTGCTATTGTTTCAAATAGTTAATACGGGTCGAATGGGTCCCAAAAAAACAATGTAAATTATTAGATTGCTTGTTGTTATAGCTCTTGATTGTGGATTTATATAAGTTGTTTGCCTAATGGGTTCTGAAATTAATTACAAAGCCATAGATTTCGTCTCTATGAGATACACTCATGATTTTCAACTAACCGGGTAGCAATTATCGTTTACCAACCGATGATGACTTCAGCGATCTTTAAGGTTGCTGAAATGTCTTTAATCTCTCTTGGATTTTTGGTATAACACAGTGGCCAGTAGTTATAACCGTTTTGAATATTTTCTTTGCAATTTAATGGCCGCTTGGTCATGGTTTTATTCAAAGGTTGATAAGTATATTTTTCTTTTAGTACATAAGAAGCCATTTGAATTCGTTTGCCGCTGTCCTCCATTATTCCGCCTTCATGAATTTACATGAGTTTTTATATCATGTCCATTGCTACGTATAAACCGACTTCAAAAAGGAGGAGGTTAATAATAATTCGGATGTTTATATTTTTTTATGTATGGCTTTTTTATGTATTCGGGCTTATCTCCGTCATATATTTAGGATTTGCAAAATTCTTGTTTTTATTCGAAAGAGGTTTAATTTTAATATAAATATGGTTTGGTTGAATTTTTTGGGGGGTAGCACTAAAAAGTGAAAAATAAAAAACAAAAAAAAAATAGTACCTACAACCGAGTTCTGGATAAAAAAAACTACAAAGTACAATATAACTTGGAAGTCGGTGTCAGAAAACGAAAAAGCAACACCAGAAACACCGACTTCCAAAATAAAGTTACTATATACTCTGTAGTAGTTTTTATTTGGAAGTCGGTTTTATTTTTTTTAAAGTAGTTTTATTTCTACAGTGTGTAAGAGAAATTATCCACTTCCAATATAAGCGTTAATTAAGGTGTTAAAACAGTGGTTGCGGATTTTGTTCGAAAGAGTTACCGCGGCCCTGGAAAGTAAAGGGCAATAGGAGGAGCATGGATGGATTTTAGTCAGTTAGAGTCTGACACTCCCTCCCACTCTACCCAGAGCGGAAGAGGGGTTATTTGATGATTTCCCATCCATAAAAAAAACAACGGGTTGCACTCCGGGAGTGCCGGCAGTAAATATTTTGGAATTAATAATTTCGTACGAATTGCTTTATCTATCAGTATAAAAGTCCTATCATTTATGTGGTTAAATACAATATTCCTTTATTGCGTTATCGTACACAAACATGACATATTACATTTTTTTTTACTATTGATAGGCACGCGCTTGACCACTATCTCACCTGATGGTAAGCGATGATCCCTTATTCCCCGTCTTATGAATTTTCGATCAGGTCACGTGTCCTGACGCGAGTTAAACATTTTTTACCCATTCCAATAAGTCTTACGAATTTTCGATCAGGTCACGTGTTCTGACGCGAGTTTAAAATTTTTTACCACTTCAAAAAAAGTTTAAAACAGTGTTCCACGTCTTTGTACTTCTGAAACTTATAACGGTTCCACTCAGGACTAAGTGAGTCTTTAGCACAGTCGTAGGTGTAAAGGTCGCGAGAAACTATTACCACTTGGCGTTTACGGGAGTGCTCTGAAGTTATTAATATTTTATTTCTTCGATCCAGCTTGTCTTCAAACGATATCAAAACATTTTTATTTTATTTGCGTGTGTACATTTTTATTTTCATTTTTATTTTGTTTGGAATGTCGACAAAAAAATGATTTTTCTTTCTAATACTTTCGTCAAAGCGGTCTCCTTGTTACGCTCTCAACATCTTTGCTTAAATACCAAATCTGCCCCGGTACTTATGAATAGGTCAATTAAGATCCTTTTATTCACATTTTAAAATCAATTAAGCACTTGTCCTAATTTCGGTATTGACAAGCTCAAAGTTTTTTAACTCATTCGTTCACCTTTTCATCAGTTTAATCCAAACGGGTTGCAGGCTTGTTAGCAAGCATATAACAACGAACCATTTTCGTATCACGTACTCACAAACTAGTACTTTGTGGGGAAAATCGTGGGCTGCATTTCGCTTAAATGCCAAATATAATTTAATACTAGTTGGACGCTTGCAAGAGACGTGCGTCCTTGATGGCAAATTGTTTGTGTTTGGGGCTCGGCAAAAATGTGGAATGGAATTAATAAAATATAATTTCAAAAGTACTACAATTTTGGTCTTAAGAGCCTTCTATAATGGGATCGGCTTCATCTCCAGCTTTCCTCACCATCATTTCATAGACCTCCCAAGTCCAAGTCTTGCCACATCGATCGGTCCTGTGCGTTTCGCAACCATCGGATTTCCGCAGCCTTCATGGCTTTCCTCAATCCCTTTTTTTATGGATGGGAAATCATCAAATGACTCCTTCCGCTCAGACCAGAGTGTCAGACCCTTACTGACTAAAAGCCATCCGTATTCTTCCTAATGCCTTTTGCGTTCCAGAGCCGCGGTGACTCTTTCGAACAAATTCCGCAACCCTCGCAGGCACTGGCTCCAGCGGGCCCCGTCTTCTTTGCTGACATTTCTTTAGGGCACGCGTGGGACACAACGCACCGTCGACCCGGGCCTGGATCTGATCGGACGGCGAGCCTCCCGTCTGTAGGCCCGTTTCTCAATCCCTGAAGAAACCATTAATCCAAACTTGTTGTTTGTCTCTGTCATCTCTGACTTTGACTAGAGTCAAGAGCAAACCCATCACTAATAGAAAAAAAAAACTTTTCTTTCTTTCTTTCAATCAATTATAATTATATCGCAGCCAATAGGCTGCAATTTAGCTAGCATTTTCATTGAACGGTGCCGTTTTATCAGCGGCCTAAATGACATCCAGCCAATACGTATAATTCCATAAAAAAGAAAATATACGAAATATTATTTTTTGGAAATTCTACATTCAAACAACAATTGCAACATTCTTACCTCGACGACGGAGCCCCGCTGCGTGGGGCTCCGTCCATGACGAGCGGACACCCCATTGAAACCTAACCTATCCGTGTCGGGGTGCCGTGAGCTCCCTGTGCCCTATGTTCCATACTTGGTTGGGCAAGTCAATAAACGATATTGAACCAAGTCTTTTGCCTAGCTGTTCAATTAAATGCCGGGATGTCACTTAAGCCGCTAATTAAACGGCAACGATCAATGAAAAGGTTAGGCAGCTAATTATACGGGTAGGTAACTGAGTGACTGACAGACAACGCACAGCCGAAACTATTGATCGTGGGAAGCTGAAATTTCATTTTTCAATTTCATGTATAGGTTCCTTGGGGAGTGTAACAAAGTGCAACAAGAGAAAGAAATTCCTACGGTAACGGGAAAAAAGGGGATGTGTGCGTACGAAGTCGCGTGCAAAAGCTAGTCTTGGTATAAAGACGGACAATGGTCGTAGGCAGACAGAAGCAATGCAATGTGACGCTATGCCTTCAATAAACGACGCTCGGACGCTTTGTGCACGTGTACTCGACTTCGCTCTGAATTAAAATGTCGGAGATTTTATCTCCAGCGGCGCATTCACACGCTGCTCGCTGAGGCGTGGTTTTATGTCATTACTTACTGGTGTACGTGCGGTTTTGAGGATGTTTGCACGTGCTGGCTGCTTCAAAGTCTCGTCAACTTTGTCCTACTTTTTGGGCTTTAATTAAATGCTTTTGTATGTCATTTTGGTAGATCTTCAAAATCCAGTTAACTGAGATCAATGTACTCGTATGATCCATCCATCCAAATGTGGTCTGTATACAACGTGCAACAGAATAAACGCATTTTACTCATCATTATGAACAACTTTTACTATGGGACCAAGCACGAAATAGTGAAAAAAAAGTCAGCTATTCAGTCAATTTTGTCAAATTATGCGCAAGATTTCAGTGTTGATCTCTTAGTGAAAGTTGTTCATAATGATGAGTACAATGACCCCTTAAGATGCTTTGCGTTTATTCTGTTACTCGTTGTATATGTATCTGGAAAATGGCACAATAGCAACTCCGTAAGATTGTAAAATTTCACGTGAGATTGTAAACTATTTTTTATAATAATACAGGGTTATTATTGTAAAACACCAACAACCTTTCAGGGGGTGAAAATACTGATCATTATAAACAACTTATACTATGAGACCAACTCTGAAATATCAAAAATTAAATCAGCTATTTCATACAATATGCAATAAATAGTCACCCGATGAAAATGTATGAAATTGCTTTTTTTTTTTTCTGGCTTGGTCTCATAGCAAAAGTTGTTTATAATGGTGAGTACTTTCACCCCCTGAAAGGTTATTGGTATTTTACAAATAACACTGTATATCGAAAAATTATTATCTAATAAAGATTTATTACAATCAACTCTGCAATTTTCAGGTGACATTTATGTTTTTAGCGATAAAATGTTTTGTTATTGGTAGGTACACCCTAATATTTTTGATTCGATGTTACATTGTTGTCTGGATAATAATAGCAATCCCTATAGAAAACATGATTTCACTGGATTTTAGTATCATATTGTCCCTTTGGTAAGCCTCTTCTGATTCCTTTAATTTACCGCGTTTGCTTGCTGTTGTTTCCAATATTTGATCGCTTGCCAATCCGGCCCAACGCTTCTTCTTCCGATTCACTCGTTTTTAAAACTCTATTAATACTTAGTTAAGGTATTTTATAGGATGTTGACGTTTGACAGTTTGGCCCCACCAGTTAACGTTCTTTTGATCGCAACCATTATCAATAAAGAATACAACTATATTTTATTTATTCCATAGAAAAAACCCACCATTTACCTACCTACCTAAAATGATTTAGTTGTAATTTGTTCATGTCCTTGATACGAAACTGTCAAGCGTAACGGAAACACACTTGTCCCATTAGATTGGACATCAGTGCCGGTACTGCCTGTGCAGAGATATGTACTCGTGTTCCGTGCAAGCATTCATCACGTTGACGGCAACACTTATGTAACGCTGGCTATCTGGAGGAAGTTACATTACCTTCCAAGTTTTATTAAATTGTCTCGCTCACTAGCTCAGTCCTTGTTAGGAATATTTTGCAGTACTATCCAATCCAGTCTGTCTGTTTGTTTCCTCATAACGAATAACGGCTGCTCGGATTAGGCTGAAACTTGGCACACGCGTAGATCATGTCCCGGTATACGATACTTTTCATTCCGGGAGTATGGTCTTTTTGCGATAATTTTCGACTACTGCAGAAGCTGTCTGTTTGTCTGTGTCTGTTACGCTTTCATGCTAAAACAGCTGAACGGATCGTCGTTAGATTTATAGCCTGGGATATGGAGAAGGACATAGGCTACTACGCGATAACCAACATACACGCGGGCGGAGCCTTGGGCAAAAGCTAGTACTGTGTAAGTAAGGAATGCTGCCTTATTTGGTTAAACGTGGGATAGGTTCTGGGGTCCTAGGTCCGAAATAAAATTTGAGTAATAGTGCTGGTAGTTGTCATGCATGATAGGGAGAAAGGTGGAAATTATGTCTTACTCCTCCGATGTTCTTTTCTTATTAATTTAGTTTGGAGGTCCAAGACAGTTGAACCCGGCGTTTTAAAGGTGGTCGCCAGTGTTAATTCTGGCAGGCAGGAGTTGAAGTGATGGGCTATATTGTGGCAGGTTTGGTAGTTGTCTGGTTACCACAGATTTACCTTTTATCATATCAACAATCGCGCACTAAATTATGCTTGAAAGAAAACTATTTGCGGAAAAAAAGGATTTTAATGAAGTGATAAATTGTAATTATAACTTTAATTATTCCAAACAATAGGGTAACCTACATCAAATAACTTCAGTACTAGCAAATAAAAGAACGCAGCCGTTTAACCAGTTTTCGAAATAACTACACTGCATTGACCATTGTCGTCGTAAAGATCAACATTATAATATCAACAATATAGGAAATCCCCCTAAACTATGATGTTCCAATAGTTAGCTTCTGCGCCGTTGGTCGATGTGGTATGTCGTTATACATTAACTGTGAGATAATGGCATAATCATCACGTTCGGCATGGCAGGCATTATATTTGATGTTGACAAGATGATGCCACCCACAGATTGTTCATCTAAATCTGTGATACCACCATACTTTGTGTGGTATACACCATCATTTTCATTTTTCTGCTCAGAAAATGTGTCTAGGTTTTCCAGATAAGCATTTATGTCGACTAAAACCATTTCAGTAGGAATAATTAGCAGAATTTATACGTTAAAATTATTTCGCTATAATGAGGTTACAATAACTCACTTTGAATTGCAAATCACGTTATCTTAATATTTATTAGTTGCCTGAGGAGCGTGTATTTGAATAAAAATAACATAGACATTGCGTACGGGCTCAATGGCTTTATTTGTTTTGATATGCTTAAACTTTCTATAATAGCACAAGACGAAGAAAAAGAAAATGTTTATTCCTGCATCAAATATAGAACAACTCTAACAAGATGTTAGGTTTCCTCTCTAAATAAAAGGTCTTGTGTTTCAAGAAAGACAAGTGGCCAAGAGGTACTTGTGTTCTCTTGAGGCCATAGCATAATAGGAATCTCAGAAACACTAAACCAGTCAGTGTTCTGTTCACTTGCAGTTTCCGTTATAATTTTTTAGAGTTCCGTACTTTCGTATGGAAAAACGGAACCCTTATAGGATCACTGTTGTGTCTGTCTGTCTGACTGGCTGTTTGTCTGTTCGTCTGTCACAGCCAATTTGCTCCGACCAGCTGTCCGATTTGCTTGACCTATCATCATCATAATCATCATTACCTGAAATTCGTCCACTGCTGGACATAGGCCTCCCCTAAGTGTCGCCACAACAACCGTCTTGCATCCATCGGCTACCAGCGACCCTCACCAGGTCATCGGTCTATCTTGTGGGAAGCCTTCTAACGCTGCTGGACCGACACATACAAACTTCGGTGACCCAAAGAGGGACTAACTCAACTTACTCGGAAATACTCAAAATTGTTGCGTAACGTAAATGAAGCAACTTTGAGTATGACGTCACTTTTGGAGATCAAATTTTAATAAGCTAATTTAAAAAAGTTTTTGAAACTGTGGCGTGTAACAATATTGTCAAATGAAAAAAGTTGTTGTCAGGGTCTCAAATGTATTTTTTTTTTCGTATTTTAAAATTAAAATTTCTGTTTAATAACTAATGTGTTCATATTCTTAATCAGTCTATCGTCTTTCTCATACCCCTATCCGAATTTATTTGACGTCTGCATGTCTTCATTCTTAAATTTTTAATCTTTAATGTTTTATCTTCAGCGGAGCCGCCACCGCTGGTGAACGTGACAGTCCACGCGTCCACCATCCTGGCACTGATCCTGTGGAACGTGGCTGGCGATGGCGGCCATCCCATCATAGACTTCACCGCACAATACCGCTCAGCGGCGCCTGTCAACGGCACCCTAGAGCCTTGGAGGCCTATCAGCCCCAACCATATAAGCCCTAATTCGGTAAAAAGATATTTTATTATTTACAACCGCACATGTTGAAGACAAAGTAGCATTGGATTTTTTATTCATATCAATTTAAACTACTACTGAATTTATCTGAGACTATGAATTTGCTAAATACAGTTTATAAAACCTGTGGCCTTAATGCCAATTTTGTACGTACTCGATCGCGTTAATTATTATTATTAAGAACTTTATTTCAGACCATTATCAAAAAAAAAAAGATACAGATCCATAATTCTGTTAGTAAGTACTTAATAACTATGTTAGTAAAAAAAAAAAAAAAAAAAAAAACATATAAACAATCCAAAACGCACTCAGATTGACACGTGGAGTGCAACCCAGTGTTTGACAAACGGACCATCTGGCCTGTCCGCTATTACTTTTAGAATGCTGTTGGAGCTCGCTCGTATGCGGTGCAACAATGAAGCCGCCCTCTTTCTCATGATGGCTTGAAAACCATCAATCCGAGCTTCCAAGAACATGCCCGATGCACTGCAGTATCTCGGAAGCCCCAACAGCATCCTAAGAACATTATTATATTGTACACGAAGGGCATTAAGTGCCCTCTGTGTACAGCTGACCCACAGGGTGCACGAGTAAAACGATAGGCAGAATGCACGAAACATAGTACACTTCACCTCACTCGCGCACCTTTTAAACCTGCGAGCCAGCATGTTCCCCCGGACCGCCAACGCCCTACGTTCCCTCTCAACGTCTACGTCATCAGCGAGGTCCTCCGTGACCCAGTGGTCCAGGTACTTAACCTGCTTCACTCTGTTAAGTGGTACACAATTTAGTTCAACAGATGGGACAGTGTCGACTTTCATGTTCCGTGGTTGAAATACTAGCAACTCACTTTTCTTCGCATTATACCTGAGTCCATGGGCCACGGCGTACTCCTCACATCGCCTAACGAGTTTCCGAAGACCGCTGATTGAAGGACTCAGCAGCACCATATCATCAGCATAGCTTAAATTGTTAATAAATATGCCATCAATTGTACAGCCGACTGAAGTGCTACTGAGACCCTCAATCAGCTCATTGATGTACAGGTTGAAGAGCCGAGGGGATGTTAAGCCACCCTGTCTCACACCACACTCTAACCTGTACTCATCAGACAAAACATGAGCCCACCTTACAACATTAACTTGATTGCTATACCAGTAATCAAAAACATTAACGATCTCCACGGGGAGTGAGGTGGCCCTCAGCTTCTCCCAAAGATGTTCATAAGACACCATCTCGAAAGCCTTTGATAAATCAAGGAAGCATCCATAAACTGGAGTCTTCCTGTCCGTATAGTACCGGACAGTATGCTTAAGACACAAGATTGCCGTTTCCGTAGATAGTCCGGCTTTGAAACCGAACTGTGCATCACTAATTTTTAGGTGTTTACATAATACTTGATCCAGCATACTGTCCAGCACCTTAGCTACAGTGGTGGCTAGCGAGATGGGTCTATAGTTTGAGCCATCCGAGGGGTCACCTGTCCTATTCTTGATTACTGGCACAACAATAGCTTTCGTGCACTCGTCCGGTATGTACGAGTGTCTCATACAAAAAGTGAAAAACATAGATAACACTCTAGGCAAATGTACACCAGCATGCCTCAGGTAAATAAAATAAATAAAAAATAAAAAAGCCTTTTTATTTCATGCAATGATAGGTAGTAGGAACGCATTATTACATGTGTGTTTCCATTTGAATACTTATACATGTTTTTTTTCCATTTTTGTTTGTTAAAATTGATTGCATTAAAAATTACAATTATTAAATATTTAAATTAAATCCAAATTTCAATTTGATTGCATTATAAATAATAATCCAAATACACGTATAAATTAAATGTCAATATTAATATTCATGCCTCAGGTGCTCAATGCTAATTCCGTCATGTCCAGGGGACTTACCCCTCGTCATCTTACTGATAGTGGAAGCAACTTCTTTAGCAGAGAAACTTACAGAACTTACTTTTTTTCCCCCATATAATTTGACATTAGCGAACTTTTACGGTAACGCGATCGATTACGTTTAAAACTCGCACTAAGGCCTTTGAGTTAATGTTTTTTTTCTATAACTTTCCAGCGCCAGGTAGACGTGTATCACTTAGACACAAACGCGTCCTACTGGTTCAGGGTGTGGGCGACCAATGCTCTGGGGCCGGGGCCCCCAGTGGAAGTGCTTGCTACAACGCTGTACAGTGACCAGGAGGCTGGTAAGTCATTACTCCATAGCCAAATGTGCATCTTACCGAAGAGAAGTGGTCCCAAGTGGCATCGAAATTATTCAGAGTATTTTTATTTAGCTGGCTTTGTGATTTTTATTGCATGCACCTAATCAATAACTGACACAAAAATAATGTTCATACGATCAGAATAATGATTAAAATCGCTTGTCAAAACTGGCGCCCAACAATGTGGTCCCAAGGTGGGCGCCAATAGTTGAATTAATCTCCTTTCGATTCATTTGTAACTTTGCCGCTTTCATGGTAAGTTTCGACAAAGATAAGCCCAAACCAAAGACAAAATTATAAAACATGACATACTAGATTGCTCGGAGCTCATCCGAATAATATTTTGTTTACTTCCTAACCAAACTTGGTACTGAAATAATACAAAACAAATCGCCTAACATCTGTTTCTGACAACCGAATTCAAGTGGTACTTGGTGGTAACATTCCAGAGCTGTACAAGCATTTCTTCTCGGGCGCCGAGCAGTTCGACACGCGCACGTGGGTGGCGGCGGTATGCGTGGTGATGGGCACGCTGGTGGTGCTGGCGGCCGGCACGTGCTGCGTGCTGTGCCGCGAGTGGCGGCGCCACGGTGAGCCCGCGCCCTAGCACAAGCCGCTGCCGCGCCTCTACTTCATGTGGGGCTAGCGCGACACGCGTGTGCGGTGCATGCGATCGTGACTGGTTTAGAGTTGTCGAGTCTTCGCCTGTTCGAACGGTTGAGCTTTTAATCCAGTGTTTAATTAGCGCGTCTTAACACTTTTGGATAGGATCTACTATTCGGTCCATTGATGAAATTAGGTAAGCGTGATCGAACAATTTTTGAACATTACATCGAATATTTGGTGGTTGCTCGAGTAATTCATGCGTTTGCACATCTTTTGATCGTTTTATCAAATCGCTTATTTAAAGAGTCAATTGAAAAGTAATTGAATTTTTGATCGAATATTCCATTGACCATGTTTAAAGTTCAATCGTTCAAACAATTCGAATGACGACAACTCGACGATTTTAGCGCTCAAATAAGCTAAAATTTTCATTCCATTGATAAAATTAAATTGAACATTAGATTAGATATTTATTCACTGATCGGTCATGCGAGCATCGTACACTTACTTCGTTCGATTTGATTACAATTCAGAATCGATTGATATTAAGCCACTAGCAATAATGAAAAGTTCATATTGATTAGCATTTATGATGTAAGCTTGATAGAGTATCCAGTACAGATGAACAATAATAATGTTAAGTGAAATGGCAGGTCGCGGTCGGTCAGTTGACCAATTAGGGAGAAGGATATTATGCATCTAATGAATAGAAGAGTAGGAAGTTTATAATTTATTAAATATTATTTTATAAGAATTTCAGTCGAACACGAACGGTCGGAATTGTCGCCAATTGCACTCGTTCGAAAGTTCGATTGAATTTTTAAACTTTTTATGGAATTAAGGTTATTCCTATTGTTGCAATAATTGAAACGCTTAGACTTTAATAGGAGCATAATAAAAGAATAATATATTAATATTTAATTCTTAGATCACAGCACAATTTTACAATTTTCGGCGCACAGCTTAGAATTTAAAAAAAAAAAAAAAAAAATATAGAATACTACAAAGGTATAATATTAGTGCCAATTTTTAAATAAACAATAATCTTCCAAAATAAATATTTAATTAAATAGATTAGATTTGTATATAAAATAAACAAATGGTACAAAAATATACATTTTGAAGCGTTCATTAGAGTTTCTACGCTATGCGATTGGTGCTATGCAAAATTATTAAGATATTATACTATTATAAATAAAACAGTAAAACCAAAAAAACAATCGATTGAATCTCGCTATAAGTAGTTACCTATTTGCTGTAATATTGCTGAGGTTTGACTATATTGTAGGTATTATATTAGGTAGGTTGTCGGAAAGTATACTTAGTATCTCGTGAAAAACGAAAGGTGGAAATACTTTCCCCGTGCGGACAGATATCAAATGAAATCCTCTGCTGGAGTTTGTGTTTCCTGATTACCTACTACACCTTGCTGGTCTTTAAGTCAATAATAGGGAATAGGTTACTCCTAAGCAAGCATACTCAACCACATCATTGCTCATCATCAGGTGAGATAGTGGAATAGCCTAGAAATATTAAAAAAGAAAAATATTTAGAGCATAAACGATATACAGAGATATCATTCACACTCAGTCTTCGTTATAAAGCTCTTTTGGGTTGAAAATATTGATGATAAAAAAATATTGTAAGTTTTATTCCCATTAGGAAGCAGGTCAAGTAATGCAAACGAATATGCTGGGTTACTTTCCGACGAAACATTAGTATACGGACCAATCACTACAGGACGTCAATTATAACAATAGAACCATGCTATAACTAGTTGAAATGCATTTTCTAATAATAAGATTTGCTATTCAACTATTTTCATTATTTCTATTAATTATTTGCCATTCTTGATAAAAGGCTGTGTCAACATCACACGAGTTACAATTAAAAGAAATAATGCTTTAAACAAAACATTTTTTGCAACAATTATGCAGCTTTAAAAAATAAAAAGACAAAACTAAAAAATATTTCTCAGATTATATTCAATTAAAAATTACAGCAATTGATTAAGTACGATATTCAAATATATTGATTGATATTACATACTAATAAATTATATTCAAGTATAATAAGAACTCATTTACCTCGTTACAATAACATTTTAATTAATAATAAAATATAAAAAAAAAATGTTATAAATAATTCAAAAGTTTAAAATTATTATTCTATATTCCGTAGGATTTAAGGCATTTGAATCTATTTTAAAAGTAAGTATATTATATTTTAGTATAAAAGCGTTTAGAAGTAGGAATAAAGAAAGCTTTACTGCTATGTAGTTTACAGTTTATTCTTGCCAAAACTTTTTGTTTTACGTGTTATATTAATATTTGTGATTTTTATACTTTTGTGATATATATATTCCAAATAATTAATCATTCCTTGGAAATATTGTTAGTTTAAACAAAATTTAGTTTTCTTATTACAATTTTAACAAACATTTTTTCATAAAAAATATTTATAAATATACAGCTAGGTACCCTTTATTTTATTACTTGAAGTTTAAAACAGTTACAATTTTATTAAAGTTTCTATTTAATAAATATTAAAAACTAAATGATAAATACTACCTTGCCTTCTAATAATTACTGAATTGAATAATAATGAATATAAAAGATATAGCCACCGCATTACAATATAATATACTTGCACTATATCTTGTGATGACTTCAGGACCACTTAAACTATTCTATAGGACCACTATTATTACTCTATAGGACCACTTTTATATCTACTGCTTGTAAGTATAACACAACAGTAGAACTTGCTTAGGTAGGCTTGAATATAAACTTTACAATGCAATAAATATTCTTATATAATATGTATTGCATAAAATGCACAATAAAAGTAAAATTAAGCACTATAAAAATAATAAATTAAGTGACAGATTAATATGAAATCCATAAAACTATTTTCAAAAGGGATCAGATTTCTGAACTGTTTGAAAATTTATTCGATATTATCTAGGTAATATCTGAGAATACGTCAACAAACACACTTAAGAATTTAATTTTAATGTAGTATGATAAAAAAATCCGTAAAAAACGGTAGAATAATATTTAAAAGTTCTGAATTAAAAATATATAGAAATTGACAACTCGTTAATACGCTTATTTTTACGAGAGTGATACCGTTTACACGTTTTTATAATAATAAGTAATTACAAACGTTTTATAAAACAGGGCTATTTGCATCATCGTTATATATCTACCTGTTACTCGATATTGACTCCGAATCGAAAACCTAATATTTTTATTTCTGACCTTTTAATATGATGACATTTGTATCGTATAAAAAGCACTGAATGCTTTTTATACGATACAAATGTGCCCTGTTAGAAATGTCGTAACTACTACAGATAAAGCAATATTATGATTAGAGCTCTAATGCCGACTTACAACTTGCTTATTAAAAATAGTAATTAGATTTTTTGACATTTTAGACGATCTTTAATCAAGAAAGTGGCTTGGCATAGCGCTCAAGTGCATTAGACTATGCAAAGACGAATTTCATATCTATTTAAACATACCTTTCCTTGCCAAAGATTGTGGTCGCCGTTCCAAATATGAAATTCGTCTGTAACAGCAAAATATGTCGAGTATAACTGCGTCTCTTCGATTTTGCTGTCATAAAGTAGACATTAGAAATCGCTCTTAAGTCTATGCTGATAAAGACGAAATCCGAGCGAATTTCCACTCTTCGATCTATCCGCATGACTTTTGCATAATCTTTTAATAATGAAGAACGCCAGTATCTGCCAATTTTTTATTCATTCGAGATTTTTTTCTTCTTTCCCCTCTATCGCACTCGCTTGGAACGCACGCTTGGACTGCGGGGCCGCACACTAACAAACAAACACAAACACACTCGGCGACGGTATGTATACTAACTTTCCTCGCCCTGTCCTTCACCCTAAAGACTACGTCGAGGATCAAGACGTGATGGAACTAGTGCCTAACATAATCCTGAACCCCGGGTTTATGGAGATGGACCCCATCCGGGCGCGCGAGCCGCTGGCGTCGTCCATCATCAAGTCGGCGGAGTGTCCCGGCCCCGGGAAGCCGAGGCGGGTTTGATTCTCGTCAATACTTAACCTTAGGATATTCTATCGCACCGATTCCGGCCTCTTGTCATGATCGTGGGCCTCCCACGACAGAACTGTGGTGGTCGATAAAAGCGTTAAAGTTTGGACTACTTGTAACGAAGCGTTGAATGAGGGAAACTCACCACCACAAATATTGGCTGTGGACTGACAGTAACGTGGTCATTTTTATTAGAACAATGACATTTTCCTCGCAAACGTTAGAGATTCAGATGCATTTGAACAAATTCTCACAACGGATGTGACCAACGCTTGCTCTTAGAGAAAAGCTCAAAAAACTGCTTTGATGACGCTTTCATTCCCATCACAGAGTCTGTAACACCAAAATGTGGGTACATTTTGGTGGGTGGAGTCTGTTTTAAAATATCGCTGAAAGGCACACATGTCTTTGAACAATCAACAAAACTTGTGATATTTATAGAGTATTAGAGCTCTTTCTGTAATCTCGAGTCCAGAGCATTCACTTTCTAGTCATGCCAGTTAAAAATACCAAAGAAAATTATTTCCAGCTTCAAAGTTTGCAGCTTTAAGTGTGTGCTGGTTTCCTCCAGCGATATTTGAAAACGACTCCCAAACGCTAGGGTAAAGATGGACATATCAAAACGCATGAGTTTCGTTTCGTTAGCCAATCGGAGCGATAGGGTAGCCAGGTTATTAAGGCTCTCGAGTTTCTCAAAAGTTGTGACAATCCTTGCTTATAAGTAATTCCCTTGTAAAATGCCCGTAGACTCTAATGTATATTTGTAAATCAGCATGTCAATTATAAATGTAAAACTGCTCACTTAAAGTGTTTGAGTGACAGCTGTCAACGTCATTTTTGACAGCTGTCAGTGAAAAGTAAGATTTATTCTGTAGATTTTCTTCTGTTTTTAAATGTCTGTGAAATGTATTGACGTTATCCCTTGAAAGATGTATGGATAAAAAGTTTATATGAAATACAAATTGTTCATCTTTAGAGAAACGGAGACGCCAGTAAAGCAAAATAATAAGCTTATAACTAATCACTGAGAGAGATCATTAAATCTAGTTTTGTAAGCGTTTCGTGTTTAACCGTAGTGGTGGTTGCCATTTACAAATAAGAATTACGTAGTGTTCGCTATGATATGTACACATTTTTTTGTAAGAACTGATGCTTGCATTTACTTTTTATACATTTACACGAATTTGCCGTAAGTCTGACACGGATGCTTTATTTGATATTGTAGTTTTTAAGAGTGGCAACATTGCTTGTTTCTGGTGTTAGCTACAGATAACAGCATTTTAAGAACAAATGGTGGAACGTTTTATTCTGAAAACAATTCCATACTACTGTAACAAACACCAAGCTCGAATATTTTGTGATTACGTCACGAGTTACGTATTGCCATTCTTATAAAATAATCTCCTTTCTGGCAACCCCAAAATCTGATTGGAACTTTTTTAGGAAACATATTGCTTAACGTTCAATATTGTTAATGTTGCTAGCTATAATAGTGATAGTATATTTTTAATTATATATATTTTGCTATATTTTAGATGATATTTTTATAACGAGGATCTCATGTATTTAAGACACTTAACATTTTAATAGGTATTGAAAAAAAAGTCGGTTTATTTTCAAAGTTTTTGTGATTTTGGACGCTGTGATTATTATGTTTTCCGTGTAATTGAAGTTTTGTAATTAAAGTAAGGGTTAAGTGTATATATTTTGATATATATCGTATGGAGACTGGTGCAATGGTATTGAGTAATAATAATAAGGTACATATAGGTAGCATATGTAGTTGCATTAAGCAAGCTTACTCGTGGGATCGCTCAGTGTAGCGTAGCTAAGGCACACTGCTTGTTGAAGGTTTACAACAAATGACAATATGGTAGTGGTTGTATATTATCTGTGTTATGTCCTGCGACACTTGAAGGCAATGATGCGAAAGACTGTCCCGCTTTGTAAGCACCATCGGTATCGTTGCAGCTTTATTTTGACGTTTCGTATTTGACAGCTGTCAGTTTGTGTAACAAAAAAAAAATAACGGTAGATATATTCAAAAGTTTGAACGCTAAAAATAATATCTTGGTTTACAGTTATTGAAGTAAAAAAAAAAAAAATATGTGAACTAATTTTGATTAATTTATTTTATATTTACGTCGAACAAAAAGCTGTAAAGTTCCCGATAATTCTTACACAGTGTGATGTTCAGAGAACTGTCGTGATATTAAAAAAAAACTTCTTCAAACGTCCTCACGACAGATATAAATAAAATAAATTGATATTATAACATTGTTGTATAAGTGTAGAGCTGTTTATTTTTGTATACGGCCTGTATACATATCAGGGGAGCCTTAGGATTTAAAGAGATATACGTATTATTATATGAAACAGATTTTAACTTCCTTCCTATCTGTGTACTTGCACGCTTAGACCCTGTACCTCCTTAATCCAACTAAAAATACAAACAGAAATAATAATTGTGGTATACGGAATTACGTACCTACATTACCATAGCTGAGCTATAATTAAATTTATACCTGTGATATTTATATATTCAACCTCATAGGTATAAATTATAGTTTTCCATCACAATTACCTACGGTTTTACACCATCTTAATTCATCATCTGCCTAGCCTTTTCCCAACTATGTATATTGGGGTCGGCTCCCAGTCAAACCGTATTCAGCTGAATACCAGTATTTTACGTGGTAACATACATTAACTAGGTAACACGGTAGGTACTTCTTGGCAAGACTGTTGTCAGATTTTCTGGCTTCTTAAATATTTAAATTTAAATATCCCCTGAACTGTTAGTAAGCAACAAAACTCCAAATTCTTGTCGCAAGTCTACTGGGAGAAATAAGCAGTACCTGTGAAGTGTTTTTTGTGTACATAAATAAAAAGAGAAATTCAATACCTATTTATAAATTTTCGATAGATTTATCCTAAGCGTGCAAGTAAATTTCCTTTCTTCTTAGCTCATTGCCTTTCTGTGTTCTCACTACCTTCCGAACTGTTCTTGCACTCAAATATATATTTACTGATAATACAAATCTATATCAAAAGAGATATACTATGTGTATTCGACGGGATTTGAGAACAAAATAATGCTTCCCAGTTACTGTGAAATAATTCATTTTTTAGAACTACCTAAATTACGGATGATTTAAGTGTATATTTTCAACGACTACATTATCATAGTATCTAGGTCTTGTAAGTTTTGTCCTCAAATCCTGTCTTTCACTCTACTAAACGGATATTCCTACCGCGTTGTGCTCGCTTCATAAAACGAATAGTGTTTAAGTGTTTGGAGCTCCGCACTCAACCCACAGCTCGTACAAATGCTCACTATTTCAAAATGATACTGCACCTAAATTACTCTTATGTCAGAATTGAAAGATATATAGCTCAAAATAATAGAGCCGCTCTTTTTAATCCAAAGAATGTCCTTAGGTCCGACGTGTGGCGGTCAATACGCTTCAATTCCGATTGTTGTTCAATTCTTTTCTATGATTAGTTCTGCCAATATTGATAAATGATAAATGATATTTATTTTGTAAGTAGGTTAAACATAACACTTTTACACGTCAATATTTTTTGGTCATTTTAAGCTAGATGAGGCCGGTGTTTCCTAGCTGACTACCCTGAGAAGAAACACCGAAACAAACTCAGAGGTCACAGTCTCTTTTGAAGTCCATACAAATTGTACTGGTCAAATCATACGAGAACCATATTTACCATGTTATTGACATCTATGCTTTAGTAGCACAGTATGTAACTTAATTTTTGAACAATCCCAAGGAATGAACTAATAGACAATGTCCGAAAGACAGCAATGGAAAGTCACTTTTATTATTCTTGAACTTGAAGGCATAACATCCCTACATCTACTGCTTTTTCAGACAATATTTCAAAATATATTTCATAGCATTCAAGCATTTCCTACGTTCTGTTTTGCATGTGTTCGGAGCTCCAACAAAATTTGTCCGTCTCGCGTCTCAATTTGCTATGGTGTCAATTACGTGTAACTGTTTGCATCCTGTTCTCTGTGTTGTGTTCTCGTGTTGTCTGTCTCCTGTCTTGTACTGCACTCTCTCACTTTACTAACTACTTCTAGTATTTATATGTGCGTTTGTGGTTGGGTTATAGGTTTTTACTAAAATATATGTCACCGGATTCTAACAAGCATCGTAAGATTGTAATAATAACAATACTTGACCAGGTTTTAAACTCTTGAAATATTGTGAAGAGAATATTTCAAAAACGCACGACAAATCAAAAATGTTGTTTCGTTTCTAATATGTGTCTAAAGTCTAATATATCCGTGTGTTTTCAAGAACCAATAGTATACAAATCCACGCAATTCATAAAAAATACGGTGATATAAACTTACGTTTTTTGCAATAATCGGTTGGCATACCTACATTATTATGATATTATAATGTATATTCTTTGTTTAATAATATTTGTTAGTTCATTTTGTTTGAATTATCATTTGCTGCTATTGTTTAAAAGTCCAATTGTTGTGGTGGGAAAACTAGTGGCCGTTACAAAACTTTGGTCACTTTCAACCACAAACTTCAGAAAATAATAACAAGAAACACATTAAAGGTAAGACTCATTTTAATAAATAGGTCTTATAATCAATGTGATAAGGTCTGTAATTCAACCACAAACCGCAAACAATCACAAGTGTGCGCACAGTTTTCCTCCATGCTCTTCCTTTCAAAGTATAAGTATTTATTAACAAAATAATTAATATTTTTGTATTGAAAACGGTATTCAATTATTTACAACCTAATTTTGTGTTGTGAGACGAAACGCAAGATTAAAAATATACTACTTAAATAATATGATAAAATATTGACGAAATTGTATGATAAAAATTGCCTAGACCCGTCCTCACATTCATAAGAGCGGGCACACATTACAGACTGCAAATAAATCAACTATAGGTATTATTTGATTTTAGAATTCAAAATAATTGTCAAATTATGGAACAAAAGACTCTATGTCATACAGTACAAAATTCAAATTCCATTGCGGCCTATACTTTTGTTTGTTAGCGCCGTCATCGTTAGCATAGTCGATACTTGAGCTGGCGATGATAGATTAAAGTTACCTCTAATTATAAATCCAAGTATAGACAAATAAAAATAAACATACAAACCTTCTTTCAAAAATCTGTCCTGTAATGTGTGCTCGCTCGCCTTTTTAAAAACTACATGTTGTAATCTTTTCCTTCTATTCGAATCTCGATGTTTCGCCAGAACGACTTGAACTAACAAGTTGTGTGTAACATAGAGCGGCTTGTAGAGAAACGTAATTTTAGTACTGGCTGGATAATTACTGTTTCTGACTGGTCGTTTTTGTGGGTCGATGCAGAGTTAAATTCGTGATTATATACTGGCATCAATGCCCACAAGAAAAACTAATGGAGCGTTTGTAAGGCAACAAAAATAATCGCAACGCCATCTATCCTGCCAGCAGGGAACTACTAACGAAATCCTGCATCGCGGTATCAGAGTTTTCCGTGATATTTGAACATATACAACAGTCCGAATATCAAATAGCGCATTCTAATTCTAACTGACTAAAACGCAAAGGGCATCAAGAGGAACAACACCGCTTGGTAAGACTTAGTGTCAGATTTTCTGGCTATGACTATGAGTAACGACATAAATATCTTCAAAATGATACTTACCCTTTATTATTCAATGGACTAGCTTTTGCCCGCGACTTCGTACGCACATATCCTGTTTAGTCCCGTTCCCGTATAGCCTATAGCCTTCCTCATGAATGTGGCTATCATAAACAAAAAAAAAATCCAAATCCGACTGGTAGTTCCAGAGATTAGCGCGTACAAACAAACTCTTCAGCTTTATAATGTTAGTATAGATGTAAATGTATCTAACCAGTCAATTTTTATTGATGAAAGATAAAAATTCATTCACAATTAAATTCTGCGTCTACTCACATCCAGCCGCGACAAACGACATCGCCTAATGAATGCGTGTAGCTTAGTTATAAATGGTTGTTAGAATAAGTGTTGTCCTAGTCTAGGTGTTGATCGCTAGCGTAGAGGGCACGGCGACGGTGACAAGACTGCCAAGCGACGGGAAAGGTAACTAGAAAGAAAACAACACTTTTGCATCAACATATAAAAAAAACTTTAGTGTAAAAAGTATAATTATGTGATCTTAGTATGAGAATGCGTATGTGAAATGGTTGTGACGGTTATGTCTTGCTATTTTTGTGTCTTGATGCAAAAGTCGAATGTGTGTCTTAAATGTTAAACGCGCTTTGATTTTTCTTTTTCTTGGAAAATTTTAAGCGTTTTATAGTGGGAAGTTGGTTTTTTAAATGTGGGTAGTTTGGGTTTTTGAATTCCAGGAAATAATTTATAAAATCGTTTGAGTTCGGGGTCGATGAGGTATAAAGCCACAGGCCACTGCCAAACGCACGTACCCATCTGCTTTTGTTTTATATTCCTTGCTTACGTCTGCAATGGTTTTATTGCATGCCTCATAACTTGCAAAATTATACAAGCCTGCTATTTTGAATTCTAGCTTGCATGATACACTCGATATTTTTTATTATACTGATCGATCGACTTACCGTTCAGTTTGATCGATTTTATTCTTCAAATTTCGAACAAAACAGTTTCAGTTAAACTGATTATTCTGAACGAAAATCCCTATTCTATTAACCGGTTAAATCCGAATTTGACCGATTAATAGGCTAAGGCGAAACAGCAATGCATGAGTAGAAAAAAATATGTGATTAAATAAATGTTTTGTGGATTTCATGTTATTCTGTCTGTTCTCAGTTTGTGCACACAAGTGCATTTTTACGTCTTTTGTACGAGAATTACGTCTACAAAGACGTAATTCTCGTACAAAAGACGTAAAAATATATATTATTATGGTCTAGTGCTAATTGCAACGATTCGTATTCTAATTATATGAATCTTGAAGTATTTATATGTTTGTATGTTTAGCTAAGGATGAACAGTGAAAATGGAAATATTTTTTTAGTTACCTATATATTGGCTCTGGCAAATGTTATGTTGTGATATTAAATACAAAGCTTTATTGTTGTAGATTCACCCAGTGATAGGCATTCCTACAACCTGAATCTGATGTACCTATTTTTAAATATAAAAAAAAACTCCCAAGTAAATGATAACTCGAAAGATGTAGGTTCATATCCTTAGCTTAACTTGTACACAGCTATCGGCGTCGCCTCCGACATATATTATATCTCGAACTTTACTTTATATTAAAGTAATAATTATCTTAGGTTAAGATTGCCTTTTATAATTAAGCACGTCCAGTGGGTGAGGGCAGCGAATTGTTTAGTTCTTCGCTAATTATTGTTAAGTGATGTCACAGTGAATTTATATAAACAGGACAGGTTATATATATTTTTGTTTGGAATGTAGCGATGAATGAAAAAAAAATAATACTTACCTACTTTATTTTTCTTTAAATTTTTTTACCTAAATAAATCAGGAAATCGATCTGATTTTTTTCTGTCGACTTAATGAAGTTAGTAAAAAATTTAAATCATAATTTTTAAGTAGATACTCAGACCTAAAAAGCAAAAATCCTACGGATGTCTTCCTAAGAATTCTCTGTACTGCTAATATTAATTCACTGTGGCAATGTATTACCAAATATTATTTGTTTATGCGCATTCCTATTGTAAGATTAGTTATTCCGGATATTATATTCCATAGATTTGCACACGATGATATTATTTTTAATTATTCACCTACCATGTTATGTATTACAGTACCTATTTACCTAAGAAATAAGGCCTTTGTCTTTATTATATTATATCTGCATTATTGCTTCTATAAACGTAATTTGTTCACTGTAATTTATTACCATAGTGTTACAAATTGGTGACAATCAAAATGGCCGGTCAAACTTGTCTATGATTTAGTGATGCGACATCGTGATTTTATGAATGTTATAATTTGGTGTTATGGATATTACAATATGTTTTTCAACTGTAGGTATATTTCTTCAGTGTTAAGCATTATTGTGTTGTGAATTTTTTTTAAATTATTTGTTAGTGTTTCTGTTATTTTTACTCTTTAATTTACTTCTTATTTTCTCTAAATAAAAATGTTAACCAACGACCTTTAGGGCCTACTGCTGTACCTAAGTGGTTGGATTTTTTTACAAAAAATGAATACAGTGAACAATGTTACGAAAATAATCTGGAGCATATTATCATCAGAATAAAATATAAAGACGGAAAGAAAAGGAATTGTGAAATGGAATTTGTAACGAAATACCTACTTACCAAAATATTTTGTTATCTTTTGCACTTTGTATGATACGATAAGTGGTTGAAAACAAAAGTCTTTATATTTAGAAAATTATTGATGAATCTCATTATAACCCAAAAAAAAAGTGCAATATGATTTTTACAGTTATTGTTTTGTATTATTATATTTTATATTATTGTTTATTGTTGACGGCAAAATAGTTGACTCGACAAAAATTTGACCGAAAAAAATTAATGAAATCGGTCAACTGTGATCACTCAGTTTAATCGATCAATAAAAGTTTTATTTTATGAAACTGGCTGAGTGGTCTTGAACATTAATAAATCTTAACACACTTTAGAAAGCGTGGGTAGTAAAATAATTCAAATCAAATTAAAATTAAGTGCTAATGCGATCAATTACCAACCAAAGACCAATTACCTGTGTGGCCAGTGAAAAAAAAACAAAGTGTTTCGAGTCAACTATTCAGTTGTCGTCAAAAGTATTGTTCAGCAAGATTGTGTTGAGTACATAGGATTGTGATGCCCGTCGTAGTACATAATGTTAAGTACATTGTTGTAGCTGATGTTGGAGGTCATTCCCATTAAAACTACATTTTACACATTAAGTTCGTTTAATTCAAACAACATTACCACCTACAACATAAAATTGGCTATAAAAATAGCTATTTCCTACCTCCCCACCTCCTGGGCACCAGTAGGATCTTTGTTGTGGTGTTAAATTTACCACTTATTAAGACTAAAACGAAACTGGTGTACTAATGGCCGGTTTCTGAATCGAGAATTAGTTACAAGATGAGTATTAGAACAACTCTAGTTACCTACATAAGATTCAGGGCGAGAAGTCTCGACATAGGGCCGCCTTTGGAGTTATCGACCGAATTCAGTCGGTACGCGATCGGTAACCATGTCGAGACTTCCCGCCCAGAAAACCTCTCACACTGACATTTAAACTTTGAGACGTTCTAACGAAAACCGGCCTTACATCTAGCCCTTCGGGAAATACACTTCGTGATGCCTGGGTGGGAAGTCTCGACATAATTAACGATCGCATAACGACCGAATTCAGTCGTTAAGTCCTATGGCCGCCCATACACAGTCAAACTTGAAGGCGATCCACGATCAAAATCAATGATCTGCGGCCCTACCATGACGTGTTGAAAGTGTGAGTCGTTCGAGCGAGAAGGAGGGATGGAGCTATATAGGGTGTATAGCTCCATCCCTCCTTCTCGCTCGAACGACTCACACTTTAACACGTCATGGTAGGGCCGCTGATCTGTGGATCGCTCTCAAGATTGACAGTGTACGGGTGGCTTTAGGAGTTATCGACCGAATACGGGCGGTAGGCGATCGGTAACAATGTCGAGACTTCCTGCCCTGGTACTTTTCGCTCGTTAATACCCCGTCATTAACACTATTATCGACAGGGAATGTTTTGTTCTACTCAACGAAACGCGACATTTTTTTTCTCAATCATTCACTCCTCGTTCCATGTCTAGTTCAAGTGCGGGTCCCGTTGTACGGGATGTACAGTATGTGACGCGGTGATTTTGGCTATTTCAAGGCCAAGATACTGGGGTGGTTTGTGTCATCTATTGATTGTTCCTGACACCATCGTAAGCAATTGCCTATCTCAGGGGCGCCGACTCCGTGGGTGCTCGGGGGCTCGAGCACTCATGAGAAATAAACAGTGGGTGCCGAGAACCCCGGGCCTGAGAACAGACATCAAGAAACAGATCAGTAATCGCCTTTTAAGGATGAGCTTTTTTTCATTACCCGACAACCCGTTTAGAGCTCCGGTTGAGATGCAAGGGTCGCGGGTTCGATTCCCGCACCAACACAAGGGAAAACCTTAGTTTAGGACCAGGACAATGTACCTACCTATGTGGTTTCATTTTATAATTTTATCAAACATAATTAGTAATTAAGTACGTAAGTATGACATTTATTTATTTGTCGGTCGATCAGTGTGCATTCTCTTCTCACACTTCGCCACTTTTTCAAGTCATCAAATGAGCATGAGTAATGAGGTTTTCTAAAAGCCGGCGCCCCTACTGCCTATCTTTTGTTACTGCAGGTAGAATATAATATTGAATAGGAACCATACAAAACCCCCCGTTTACAAAACAAGAATAGAAGCATTTATCTTTTCGTTGTTCATTTTGTGCATTCAAAAGTCGCAGGTACGTAATTTAACGCAGAACAGGGATGAACGATTGGGAAAAAACCATCGCGTTTCGCGAGTGGAACAAAACATTCCCAGTCGTTTACGATCGGAAAGTACCCGCGATGCCTAGATACAATCAAAGAAGTTCCTATAACATTCTTTTGGTGTGTGCTAGAGAAGTTTACAAACGTACACCGACTATCCGACTTCTAGGTATACAGATTTCAGATTAGATTTGCGTTTACCACCAGTATGTATTATAAAGGGTGCGTCTAAGGCGATTCAGTGCTAATCTGCTCCTCAGTCGCGAGCGGTATGTGCGGATGTTGGCCAAGTCTGCTTCCACGTTCTGCAAGCAAGCACAGAATCAGACATCCTCGGTCGGTTACAAATAAACATTAATTCCCTACATCTGTCAAAGTACATAGATCATAGGCTACGGGAAGGGGGTGCAATTGCACCCTGCTAGCTTTCAATCAAACATACAAAATCGAAAAAAAATAGATCAAAGTAAAATATTTGAAAATCCTATCCAATGAGAGATGCTAAAATTATCGAGCTCGCTTCGCGCGGTCGTTCATCCAAAAGGTGCCTGCCGGTTTATTCTGTCGACATTTCACCGTGTAGGTACACTTAGATGGAGTGAACGACAAGTGAGCCGTTATTCCATCTTGTTTGTATGCTTTGACAGCTCTGCCGGTCGATTCTGTCGACATCTCACGGTGTTCACCTAGGCGGAGTGAACGACAATAGAGCCTGTCATTTCATCTTATTTGTATGGTTTGACAACTCACCCGTCGTGCGCCCCGCCCGGGTGTTCACTTCGACATGTTTACAGAATCGCACTGCTGAATTGCACTGCAGTTATCGTTCACTTTGCCTAAGTTTTCACTTCGACATATTACAGAATCGCACTGCTGTATTAAATGGTGGATTTAAGATGCACGCTCCAGAAAATCCGCGAGGGCGCCCATGACATCTTGCTAATGCTTTGCTCATCAGAATTACTGGATGGACCAAATAGATTCAAATCTCTTTGACGTTTGAATCGGCACGAACGTCTCCCCGCTCGGACAGTGTCAATAATAATGGCAATAGACTCGCCCTCTAATGAATGGAGCCCTCAATATCTTCTATGTCCAAGCTTCATCTTTGTGACTGACCGACTCTTTGACAGATCAAAATTGCCTGTAAATGGTTTAGTTGAAATTTAATGGTTTAAAACGTGGTTGTGCTAATAGCTTTGCCGAACCCTTCGGGCAGTATAGATACCCACTAGCATGAAGTTATGTTACGATTATGGCTTATGTAAAAGTGCACATGGGTTCGGTCTAAATGCTAAAAGGACCTAAGTAATGCTAGACGAAGTGGAGGTGACGAATGGATTCGAGGTGAGACGTCACTGCGATGGTTTGATCTTGGCCAAGTCCGCTTCCATTGCCTGCTAACAAAATGATATGATTAGTAAAATGTAGGTATGTATAGATTCAACCACAGTGCAATTTACAAAAAATACCTGCATGCATTTACAGAGACGCAATTCATTGCTCTGTGGATTCAACTTATGATGGTAGAGATATCATCTGTCTAGCCTTTTCCCAACCAAATTGGGGTCGGCTCCCAGTCAAACTGGATTCAGCTGAATACCAGTATTTTTATTTTTATTATGATGGTAGAGATAATGTACCTACTTATAGGGAAAACATGCTGCTCCGACAGCAAATTGGATAAGGGATTTATAATGAAAAAAACTTGAGAAAGGTAAGGGTCTCAGTGCACGGTCGGCAATCAGCAGTAGGTACCTGTAATGACGCATACAAAGAAATTCTACCATGGTACAGCGATGGACCTAGATATCTTGTGACATTCTATGTAAAATGCAAGTGGTGATGTCCTGGTCCTGTCCAGTGATGGCTCCAATATCGCCAGACCAGTGGAAGTTTTTTGGCTGACATGTCAATGAAGATGACTCTACAAAACTGGATTCAGATTTTCAGATCACAAACTTTTAGGCGATGAACCTTCATATCCAAGTCCCGCAGCTGGTCTTGAAGCTCAAGCAGGCCTGGGTCGCCTGGAGAGTACACTCGGCAGTCCTCATCAAACTTCCTGCGCAGGCGACGCCTCCTTTCTTCGTTGTATCGGCGCCGATTTTCGGCCAGTTCGGTCGCGTACTTCAGGTCTGAGTTCAGTAGCTCGTCGTCGACGTCAGTATCCAGGTACATGTATCTGTAATACGGATACCTAGGTAAGGTAAATTAGAGCTGTCCATTTTGTGTTATAATTTATTAAATGGAATTAACAGCTCACTTCTTATTCACTTAAGTTTTCAGTAAGTCTTGTATGAGATTTTCACAGAGTAGCACTTGTGAGGGCCTCGCTGTAATTAATAGTATCGTTAACGTAAGTGAATTTTTAACATAAAAAACTACAGCCCCATAGTATTTTGGTTTAATTTTATGCGACATACACAATTTGTATCATACAAAAATATGAATATACTTAGTAGCCAATTAAAAAAAATACTGTGTGCGAAACGAGTCTGTGACTGTGAGTAATATAGTTAGGTAGGTATTAGTACGTTACGTTACTAGGTATACCTACGTCAAAACTATTCGTGCTAGGCCCTCGACCCTGCGGTGAGGTCTATGAGGTCCACCGTGAGGCGTGTGAACCCAAAAGCTTTATACTTAGGTACAGGAAACCCTTCGCAGGTAAGAATTGCTACAGGTAAGAAATACTTTGGTCGTTTTTTTTTATGTCCGACAATGCGGACGCCTTTCAATAAAAAAATCGAATAGTGAAACTTAAGAATTATTGAAGTAAGCTCGACCCAGTTTATAAGACTTCTCCCAACAAGCAGCTTTTCTCAAAAGTTTTGATTTATAGGAGAACTAAGTTGGATACGGCTTCAACGCGGTGTTATTTCAACTTTAGAGATTTTTTCCTTGTAAGTTTTAATTTAGGTTTACCTACTTTTCTTCTAAATAAATAAACGGTACGCGTATGAATGGGCGATGGCCGCCGGGGCCAATAATAGAAAGAATTGTGTCATGTGTGTGTCTTTACTTAACCTTTTGAACGCCTTTCAACACCATATTGTGTGAAAAACGAAAGCTTACCTACCCTGTACGCCAACGTTACAAATATGTGATAAGAGCGATGAATTTGTGTTTTGGCGTGGGGAGTACGCGCGCCGTGCCGATGCGTTCATGATTGGTATTCACAGGGTCAAGGCTATAACTTGTAGGTATCTTAGGTAGTATACCTGTCAAGAGAGGCCAGATAATCTGACGGGAAGGCGTACACAGCATCCCGCAAGTGTCCCCACTTGTCCGTGTAGTTGCAGTTCCTGTACTGCAAGCAAACACTGCATTAGAATTTATAGGAAATGAAAAAACATTGGAACAAAATATATCACAAACTTGAGGCCTTTATCTAGCTTGGCAACGAATCGTAAACCGTATAGTTCCTGAAGGTGTTTTAGTCCTTTATGTTTTTAGCCCTGGCTGGGAGCCTTAAATTCATTTGAGGCCACCACAGTATAGTCGGTATATAAGCAGTTAGCAGCCCTAGCGCGTTAACCAGGCAGTGGTAATAAAAAAAAAAAAAAAAAAGTCCTTTTTTCCAGACGTGTTATATAGTAACATGCAATTGTTAAATAGGTGACACCGCGCATTTACTAACTCTGTCTGTACGATTACAATATCCTATCCGAAACCCTGCTGAAATTTTAAAGCTACTAATACAAATTACCCGTTTATAAAATTCGTAGTCAATCTCCGAATCCGTCATGGCCCTGGACAGCGGTATACTGGAATCCGTGCTGAGCGTAGCTTTGTCATACTCCGTCAAACAGTCTGAGAGGTAGCTACCTCTCCTCAAATAGTAGTAATCCTCCGGGTATGTCCACACGTAAGGAGTCAGGGTTATGTCCGGGATCTCCAAATCTTCGACATAGTCTAATCGGTTCTTCGGCAAGGAGCTCAGGTACGATTTGAACATGTTCATTCTGTTGGTTATGTCACTTTCTAATTTTGGCCAGTTGTACGAGAATGGGGATCTGTAGTAAGGAAAAGATCTTCTCGTCATTAACTTGAAAGATGGCTTTAGAGATGTCACTCACGAATGACTCACTATCCAGGATACACTTGGAGTAAAAAACGCGTGTCGCCTCACGATATCTGTGATACTGATACGTGACCCGGTGGCCGGATATCTACCGTTGTGTAATGCTAAAGTTTGGTCGATGCGACGTGATGGTTGCCACGCGACTACAAGGGTACAAGGTGAAGCTCACGTTTGCAAATCTTCGCGGAAATGATGCCGGATATAAAGAAAGTATTTTATTTTTAGAAGACATGACATTGTTTTCTTTTACCTTTTTTATCGTCTTCCTTATTTGTATAAATACTTAAGCATTGAAGTTAGTCAACCCTTATCTTTATTGTCAACTTTATAATGGTAAGTACTAAGTAGGTATAGCTTTTGGGATGCATGAAGGAGCCTCCTCGTGTAGCGCAATTTGTTCCATCAGACACAACTGAACCGTGCGCTCGGCGCATCCTGGACAGTCTCACCTAACACCTTATAAGACTGGCCAATCCTTCTCTGGCGGTAGTAGGGCTAACACCCGCCTGGTTCGCGACCACCCTCCCACCGGAGTTCGGCGTCAAGCAGCCTGCTGTGTTTCGTCGACGCGTGGGAGTACCAGTGCCTCAAGGCATCTTCTGGGCACGCTCGCTTCATCATGGACCTTATCTATCGCTTTCCATCAGGCGTGATCGAGGTCAAGAGCTAGCCCATTCATAATAATAAAAAAAAAAAAAAAGGTATGCGTGTTGGGCCCATCTTCCCGAGGAGGCCTCAGACCGATCTATGAACCACCTTTCATCTATCCCATTGCATTATTTCTAAGTAAGGTTTCATACCGAAAAGACGTAACATTGTATCATTGTCGCAGCCAATTGGCTTAATCAGCCGTTTAATTGGTAGCCTAGCCTTTTCATTCAAATGCGCCGATTCAGATTCAGTGACCTAAGAGACATTTTTTAATTTTGTTCAGTATCGTTTAATGACTTGCCGCCCCATGTCTTAAGTTTGTGTCTTAAGTTGCTGATTAAATGGCGCAGTTCAATGAAAAGGCTAGGCTAGTTTTTAATGAAACGGCTGATTAAACTAGTTGGCGAGGGCGAGCAAGGATTCGAACCTTAAAGAAACTGCAACGCTATTAGGTACCTACGTAAATTAAATTATAAAAACACAATAAAACCTTTTATTTCAGGCCTATAACAGATTGATCATTATTATTTTTTTTTTAATTATCAATCAAAGATATTACCAGATTCTGATTTTTTATGAGATTTAATAAAATATTATGACCACTGCTGTAGGTGAAAGAATTCAAAATAAATAAATAAATCTTTAATAAAACAAGTACCTAAGTAAATGAAGTTAAATTAGTTCTGCAATCAATATCTAATTAAGTAGAGTCGTCGTAAGTTGTTCATTCCATACCACAACGATATTGATCAGTTATCAACAGTTTAATGACTACCAATCATCTATCAATCAATAATTGCTCCTATTGAAACACAGTAGGTACCTATTGGTATGTAGATCTTTACCCAATGAGTGTAGTGTCGCGTTGCATGAGTGCATCCATTGTCCTGCGTTCAGAACTAATATGTAACGCGATAGTCTGTGTCTACAGTACAACTAACCACTTTATAGTGAGTCGATTGAGGTTACGTTGATAGTTATATACGTATTGATGGGTTAATGACGAAGGCATACATAAAGGCATAATATTATATTATTAAAGAAACCTATACCCTGCTGTTAAGGTAAAAAAAGAGTATAGTAAGCAAGTTGCAAGTAGGTATATATGTTTATGTACTTAGGTTGATAAAAATTTATAAGTAACAGCTCGACCCCAAAAGGTCGAAACACTTTGATAACTCGACATGACAAGTTGGTTCCGAGTTCCCGACCTCTCGAATCATACAATAATTGTATGATTCGAGAGGTCGGGAACTCGGAACAATCTAGAATTATTCTAGATTGTCAATTTCTATAACATCTTCCTTGACTCCGCTGTCCGTCCGTCTCTCTGTCCATCTGTCTGTCCGTCTGTCTGTCTATCACCAGGCTGATCTCATGAACCGTGATAGCTAGACAGTTGAAATTTTCACAGATGATGTATTTCTGTTGCCGCTATAACAACAACTAAAAACAGAATAAAATAATTATTTAAGTGGGGTTCCCATACACCATACGTGATTTTTTTTGCCGTTTTTTATAGATAATGGTACCGGGTACGAAACGAAACCCTTCGTGCGCGAGTCCAACTCGCACTGGTCGGTTTTTTATTTTATTTTTTATAAAACGTTTCCCCACACTAGGAATTTCTCCTGTATCGTGGGTGCGTTTACAAACATTTGTACTCACATACACAAACAGCCAGACCCGGAACAACTATCTGTAGGCCATAAAAATATTAACTCTCTTTTTCTCTCTATAACTTGTGACAACTCGATTTCGAGCGCGCTCGGGAACTTGTGGAACCACAAATGATTAGTAAATGGCCCCCCATTTACTAATCATTCGTGGTTAAGCCCCCGCTTCTTGCTGACGGTATTTTTCTAACTGGCAATTAGAGACCAAGAGTGAGCTCGGACACGGGGATACGGACAGGGTATGTTGGTTCCGTTCACTTGCTAAAGCCACTATCCCTTTTTAGTAGTCCACCAAGGAAAGGAAAAACAGGGGAAATAATTCGTGTATTAGCAATTTTGGCACAGTTGTAGGGAATGGTGTATTAAACAACATACTAAAAATATTGGAGGGTGGGGGTAAAGTTATCGTGTGCGCTGGTGTAACGGTCCCTTTTTAAGTCTTTCACAAATAACTCGTTAACGGTAGCCCATAGCAAAAAAATGTTCTCATACATAAGTAATCTACACAAAATTTTCTACAAAAAAGACCCTGGACACTCTTTCGAAAGGATAAATATTTCATGAGATACAGAGGTAAGAAGACGGACAACAAAAAATATACTTTCTTTAAGAATGGGACGTATCATCCTAAAATAAAAGTCCTAAAATTTATCTTCTAAAACTAAAATATTATCATCATCATCGACGGTGACTTCGATGGGGTTCCGTTAGTGCATGAGCCGGAGCATACACCGCAGACACTGGAGCAGGCAATTCCTGCATTCCAACAGCCGCATCCCACCTCACACCCAGTCGTGCATCAGCAAATTTTTTTTTTTTAATTATTGCTAGGCAAGCGCTTGACCACTATCTCACCTGATGGTGTTCAGAATGGAGTCAGGCCAAGGAACCATTGGTTGTCACCGGCTTTAGGATGCCATCGTCTTCTCTGGCCGATCCCCATTGGGTAGGTGGTAGAGAGTAGCCGAGCCATTGTTGTCGATGTAAAAAAGTAATAAGATCAAAGAAAGTATTAAGCTCAAATATATATTTGTTTTTATAACAAAACAGTATACGACGACTTGTGTGATTAAAGATATCTGTAGGTATACTCTGAACGAGTGCTGCTTTAAAACTCTTAGGGTAGGAGGAAGAGTGGCCAGCAGTGCGATTCTGTAAACGTCAAACCATACAAAAATAAGATGGAGTGACTGAGCTCACTTGTCGTTCACTCCGCCTAAGTATACATCGTGAGATGTCGACAGAATCGACCGGCAGCTCTGATTTCGGCTTCATCGATGCTCTCAAAAAAGCTGAGTAGCGGTATTTATTCCTGAGCAGGACAAGCGCTTGATAAATCGGCAGAAACAGCTTCTCGCCGGCCTTTTCAATATTCTCAAGTGATGAGGCTCACTAACAATGTCTGACATTTTTTGGATCAGGTCTGGTTTAGCTTAGAAATTCTCACTTTGCTCTTTCTATGGATTGCGGAAGTGGTGTCGCATCCGGAGACTGCTGTAAAATTTGTCTTGGCGAATGGAAGCTGTTGAAGTTGTCGCACTGAAAACAATTTGGTTCCATAAATAACACGTTGAAATTTGGTGGAGCCGATCCTATGAGGAGGACTAGGCAGTCGACATCCTCCCCAACTGTTACAACAGTTGTATGTATGGCAGTCTTATCCAACCCGAAACGGACTATAGTGCCATCAGCATCTCCTGTTGTAACAGTTGTTTCGATCCCTGCTGATGTGATATTCTCTAACTATGCCAAAATTCGCTTATAGACGAATTATTTCCCCTATTCGGCAATTTTTGGTCTTCGTTTGGTGGACTATAAAATAGGTTCCTTTGTATCCTGATGACTAGAATAGTACCTACCTAAGTATCGCGCAATGTCCAGTAAAGTTGACGTAGCGACAGTTAGAGACATTTCTATGCCTTACTGAGATAATTATGTGGGAAACTAAAGTACCTCCCTCCATAGGTTTAAGGACATCAAAAGGACACACTTTTGTTGTAGTGCCAATTGACCGATATCTAAGTCTGAGAAAAACAATAACAGATAGCCTACCTACCTAATCACTGTTGAAGTTGCGTTGTAAATAAACGATCGGCCATGTAAAATACATCGGTTTCAAGACAAAATGATCTGCTTTTATTGTTGTGCTGGGTGACCGATATGGCTCGGAAAACAATGATATTGCTTAACCTTAACAAGAGTTAAAGTTGTGCCATTGTTGACTCAACTAATCCAGCACGCAGTTCGAATGATGATAGGTAATTATGTTTTGTTTTCTGGGATTACCCTAGAACTCTACTTCTAGGTAAATACGAGATTATCGGACAAATAGAACATTTAATTTTATCGGACGACTCTCAAACTATGAAAATCAACTGTTTACGGATTTCATATTTTGTCAGTGTAAGTACCTAGGTAAATACATAATATACCTAATTGATAAGTTAGGTGGACACTTTTCTTGTTTTAATAACTAGATTTTAACTAATTAAACTAAAAATAATATCTAGTTATTAGAGATACGTTTTCCTAGTGTCATATTTAATTCTATCACACATCTTAAAATGTCATACTTTTGTAAAATAAATACCTACCTAATAAAAAAACATCCTGTGTGGTAGTCAGTTTCTTCAAGTTAGGTATTGAATGTAATTGAATGAACATTTATTGAATGAGATGAATATCGTGTAGGTACGTCTGAACTCTGAAGTTCCGATCCCAAATAGGCAAACAATAAAATGTACCTAATAATTTAGTGTGCTGCTATGACGATCGTAAACGTAGGTAACTGAAAGAAATTCCGATTGCCACAAATGTTGATGACGCCTATCGATCTCCAAGATAATCAACATAGGTACCTATTCAATAATCTATTAATATTTACTAAGTTGGCCTTAAACTTGAAGAATTAGGTAAGTATAAATCGTCAACTGTTAACATCAGCTCACTTCTCTGGCTTCCAATTTTCCCTTCCTTGTAAGTCTTCGATCACGAATTCACGATTCAATGAGCGAAACCGAGCGAGACATGGGAGGCATGTCTCCCGCACTCCATCAGGGAGACAGTCCACAGTACAGCGTCTCGGAAGTGTTTACGTCGCGTTGGCTGAATGGCACGCTGCCCATCTCCCCGTGAGAGCGGCGTGACGCACCCCGCTGGCCGCCCTTGCACTTGAATGTCGTCCCCGCAGCGCATGCAAGCCACAGACAGACACGCACATATCGCCGTCTCACCCGACGCCGACACAATCAGCTGTGGACATCGGGGGACGCGAGCGCGCGGCTCGACTCGATTCTATTCGATTCCGTTTCTCAGTCATGCTTCGATAGCGCACACAAATGGATGTTCCAAACGGGTCGCCCTCGCTGCGACTTCGCGGTTGCGTGAATGGTAGTAGTGATAGTAAAAAACATGAGTTGAATCTGTGCCCGAGTGTGATGTCGCCGGAGACGCAGCGGCTGCTGCCGCCCACCACGGAGACCATCATGACGAAGCCGTTCCCTATCCGAGGTAACTAACTATAACAGCTACTGTAGAATAATGGTTGTGTGGGACTAAAAATACGCCGGACGCACGAATTTGTGACAGCTGTTCGCTTGCCGTCCGCCGTTCCTCTCCCGGACGCTCAGCGATCAAATGCCGACAATTTGCAATGTGCTCGCATCGGAACAGGACTATCATATTTGATTTCCTCTCGCAGCGCCCTAATGTGTATCGAGCATAAACAGATTAGTGGTCGTAGACAGCGGTACCCTATTTTTATAGCAATATACGCGCTAGAGCTATGATAGCTCTAGCGCGTGTTGTTTTAGGACTATAGTCGGTATCGGGACTATTCGGGTTAACTGTGCGCATGATTCCGAATCCGATAATTATAAAACGAAAATTCCCATTTCGTCACAGAGATATCGTTTTCGATAATCGGATTACGTTCATTCGTTCAACTTCATTCGATTTTAATTTTATGGTCCTCCGAAACGAAGTCGAGATTATTTTAAACTGACTTGACTCATCTCGACCACAATGAAATAAATGGATGTTTCTAAAACAAACAACACCCTGTGCGCCCTTTCTATTTCGTGTTCTCGGAAGGAGAACCTTAACAATAGACCTTTTGAAGAATTTTAATAATGGCCCTTTGTACATTTTAATGATCGATCCTCAATCTTTTCTTAGTAAACAAAACATTTTCAAAAACCTGAAAAAATCTAATTAATCTTAGGAAGATACCATAAATTCATAAGTGTAAGAAGAAGCATGACTATGAGTCGACTTAATCCTACTTTATGAGAGATTCCAAGTCCTGCTTTACTTTGTGTTAATAATTATACATATTTATAGCTCAAACAAGTTGATTCCTTATCTATCTAATGTTTATGATACAGCTTCCTAAACGAAGTTTTGATTACTTTCTGAATTCATTCCTTTGTTTTCATTTCTGAACGAAAGATTTGTAATTGAATCTAAATCGACTGTATTACATTATGGAAAAAGTGTATTGTTTGTTAAAAAAAGGTACAGCAGTGCGATTATGTTAACACCTCACCGTGTAACAGGGGCGGATCCAGGATTGTCATTTGAGGGAGCGTAGGTTTTAGCAAAGTACCTAAACACTAAAAAAATCACACACTTTACATTTTATTTTCCTTACGCACAAGCCCCCTTTTCTTTTTGGATGGGAAATCATCAAATGACTCCTTCCGCTCTGGGCGGAGCGGGAGGGAGTGTCAGACTCTTACTGACTAAAACCCATCCGTACCTACTCCTCGTAGTGCCCTTTGCTTTCCAGAGCCGCCTAGCCGCGGTAACTGTCGAGCAAAATCCGCAACCCTGGCAGGTTTATGCAAGTATAATATTTGACAGACTGTATACTTACCTACATAATTAAATTTAATAAATTAATTATCATAACAGACATAATACTTATCACAGTTATCACAATTTTAATTACATCCGAGCGTCCGGTCGTAAAACACCTTGCTTTAATCTGAACACATCTGTAAATGAACTCTTTTCATAGAAGTGGGCTATAGTAACAAAATTGAGCCTTTAAACTATTGCAAGAATTGCAGGAAATTCCTTTAATGACATTACAGACTGTATAGATGAGAGCAAAAATAAAAATTAACTGTAATATTCGTCTGAAAATAATTGACCGTAGAACTGCGACCTCGCGTTTTGTTGACCCACAATCTAGAAGAAGTCAGTCATGTGACTGTATACGATTGCTCATTGGATTAAAATAACAAATTATAATATGTATCTACTTTAGCTTGGTATATTAAGAGCCTATACAACCTCAGCTCAAATTCGAATTTCGCCCCCACTTCCCCGCGCGCCACCGCGCTCTTTATCTCGCTCGCACACTTCTGCTCAGTGCTCGCGGCCACGCGGCGCGCGCGGACATTGTAGATCGAGACGATTTTGTTAGTTAGAGTAAACTACACTATAATCGGAGGAGTACTAAGTTATAAAATTATCAATCTAATTTAATTTTTAACTTGTTACCTTTAATTTTTAACTTTATAATATATGAACAAAAAATGATGTATCGCAAATTTAATTTAAATGTACCTACTAACGGCAAATTTCCAGTATAAGCTGACCTCTTATTGTACGGAAAGCCTATACAATGCGAGATCAGCTTATACTACTGCTACAAAATATTGCGCTGAGGGTTCCGCCCATTGGTTTAGTAGTAAGTTTGCGTTTTATAGTTTTCGCCGTGTGTGTAGGTATGTTATGTGACAGCAGTTTGCGCATGTAATTATGTAGGTAGTAAGTCTAGCAAGTACCTAGGTATACATACCTATAATTTTGCAAACCGATTCTAAACCGCTGCATAAATTCTATTGCTACAAAAACCAGTCAAGTGCGAGTCACCATTGCACTGAGGGTTCTGTAGGTAGGTACATGGCTTGGTAGTAAGTTTACGCATTGCCATTTTAAAATCTTATAATATAGTTTTAGCCTTGTATTACTACTTTCTTAGTTATTATCCTATATAAAAACCGGCCGAGTGCGAGTCGGACTCGTGCACGAAGGGTTCCGTACCATTCTATAAAAAATGACAAAAAATCACGTTTGTTGTATGGGAACTTAAATATTTATTTTATTCTGTTTTTAGTATTTGTTGTTATAGCGGCAACAGAAATACATCATTTGTGAAATTTTCAACTGTCTAGCTATTACGGTTCATGAGATACAACCTGGTGACAGACAGACGGACTGCGGAGTCTTAGTTATAGGGTCCCGTTTTTTTACCCTTTGTGTACGGAACCCTAAAAATGGATCACCGAAATGTATGCAGGTACCTATGCGCATAATTCTAATCTTCCGAAGGCAACAAATTTGATAATTATTTTTAGGGTTCCGTAGCCAAATGGCAAAAAACCCTTATGGATTCTTCATGTCTGTCTGTCTGTCCGTATGTCACAGCCATTTATTTCCGAAACTATAAGAACTATACTGTTGAAATTTGGTTAGTAGATGTATTCTGTTAACCGCATTAAGATTTTCACACAAAAATAGAAAAAAAAAAACAATAAATTTTGGAGGTTACCCTAAAAATTTTGAGTTTTAGTTCTAAGTATTAGAACTAAAACTCAAAATTTTTTTTTCATCAAACCCATACGTGTGGGGTATCTATAAAGGTCTTCAAAAATGATATTGAGGTTTCTAATATTTTTTTTTCTAAACTGAATAGTTTGCGCGAGAGACACTTGCAAAGTGGTAAAATGTGTGTCTCCCCCCCCTGTAATTTCTAAGAGAAATAAATAAGAAAATGATAAAACTAAATAAGAAATAAGAGAATGATAAAACTAAAAAAAATATATGATGTAGGTACTTTACCATGTAAACTTCCACCGAAAATTGGTTTGAACGAGATCTAGTAAGTAGTTTTTTTTTTAATACGTCATAAATCGTAAACCGCAATTTACCTTTCATTCAATCAACTCAAATATAATTTTCACAGATGATGTATTTCTGTTGCCGTTATAACAAAATACTAAAAACCGAATAAAATAAATATTTAAGTTCCCATACAGCAAACGTGATTGTTTTGCCGTTTTTTTATAGATAATGGTACGGAACCCTCCGTGCGCGAGTCCGACTCACACTTGGCCGGTTTTTTTTTGTTGTGTTTGTGATTTTCAGGACAAGGTTTGTATAAATATAATATAATAATAATATAATATAATAAACGTTTATTACCAAAATATTACACGTTTTTTAAAAACATTGGCCCCAAACTAGGCAAGCCTGTATCTTGGGTACCAATTTCGAGTTTACCATTGAAATTTTATGCTTAAAAGTAAACAAGTTCGGTAAGTAAAAATAGAGAAATTAAATTAAATGAAAAAAATCCAATGAAATAACAAACTATAAATGGTTTTCTGAATAAACATAGAATAAAGTAATAAAAATAGGAACATAAAAAATCTAAATTAAAATTATAAGATACGTAAGTATAGGTAGGATAGATAGGTAAGTATGTAGGTAGGTATGTAAGTAGGTATGTACCTATATATCTAGGTAAGTACGTAGGTATGGTTTTTGGAAAGTAATAAAACATAGTCAAAAATGAACAACATTCATTTTAATTCGTTTAAATCTCTAAAGCTATGGCTTCGTCTTTTATTTATTTCTACACCTTTCGGGGGTATTTGGGTCCTGTAACAATCACACATGACAAGTAATAATACTTTCCTAAACCCTACATATTTTTATATAATTATCATTTATAACATGGAACCCTAAAAACATACAAAAGAAGACGAAATCGTCCATAAAAGCAGACTTGCCACATAAACAACAAAGAATAATTACCTACCTACATTTATTATGGAAATGCAAATTTGGTGCAAGTTTGGTGATTTGGCATTTAGTGGTGGGGAAAATCGTCCAGTATAAGCTGACCTCTCATTGTATGGAATGTCTATACAATGTGAGATCAGCTTATACTGGAAATATATAGCTTGATAATTTATGTAGCCGTGTGTAGTGTGTAAGTACTAATAAAATCAGTGTAGAAGATACTCACGGATTTACCGGAATATTCTCTTTATCACTATACGTCTTCAGTATTGTGTAATCGACGTCTTCTGGTAAGATACATTATAGGTACCTAACTATTTAGCTGAACTACCATGGTAACGTAGGTTCATAATTTAGGTAGCACTACAATCGGATAAGTAAGTTACAGTTTTGTTTCTTGTAGTTAGATAGGTACTTATGTACTTATCGAATATATACTTATATTTTTTTTATTACTTTCTAAGCGCTTGGCTGCTGGCGCTACGGGTCACGGGTTCGATTCCCCGTTCGATTTTTATGGCCCACAGATAGTTGTGTCGGGTCTGCGCGTTTGTGAATGTGAAGTTTTGTGTTTGTAATCGCACCGACTCCGATTCAGGAGAAATCCTGGAGTGAGGCATATTATAAAAAAACAGTTTGGTACTACATAGATAGGTACCTATTTGTTGTATATTGTCAAAACAAAAGCAAACCTATTTAGGGAACCTTATATCTTTTTACAAAAGTGGACACCAATATTCACATGCGGAAACACCTGCGACTACACAATGTAGTAGCCAATCGCTTAGCCACTACACCAAACGTGTCGTACGCGTACCACCTACATCTTGTAATCACTAATACTGTAAGTATGTTTACCGGTTTCTTTACGCCAAACCTTTTGCTTCTTATTTTTATTACGGTTACTTCCCATTACGCCAACACTATAAACCTAAGTACTACAACATTTTAATTTTACGTCGTCGTGTTGCGTAATGTGTGCTCTGCGCGCGAGCGACACAGCCGTCCCGTTCGAAAGCCGAAGCGAGACTGAGCGGGGGTGTCGGGCGGCAGGGCAACATACTTCTAGACGCCGAGAGTTTAGGTAATTTCTTGTTACGGTGAAAATGATGGAAATTTAAAAAAATAAATAACATAAGACCTGCGTTATAGTTAGTTCAGTTAGTATGCAAAGTTTCATGATCTAATTTTAAGTATTTTTGGAATAACAGCGGTTTATTGTTCGGTTTAGAGGTAACTTTGGAATTTTTTTTTATCGAGAAAATTTTATGGAATCGTGTTTTTGACTAACATAGTACCTAACATAAATCCTCAACTTTACCATATATTTATTTCAAAATTAATACTGCATTATTTTCGACATAATGGAGGATGATGTTAAGCCATTTGAGGTAGTATAGGCTCTTAAAAACCGGTTTTACTCATAAATAAATACAACAAAGTCGCACATCAGATAAAGACATATCGCATACCTATTATATTTAAATAATCCACACAGGAATTTTGTTTATACCTAGGTACTGCTTTAATTGGTATAATTGTGCGAATAACAATGTATACAGTCTTCTGCCAAAGGCTTCACCAGCATGATATAAACCTAACGTTCTCGGATATTATCCCAAGGGAATAAACTTAAGAAGTAAAAAATATCCCATGTCTTTAAGACATAGTCTAACCGTGTAGTCTAGTGCAGTTAACAAACCGACAAACAAAAATACTTGTAATGAATATTAGTCTTCTTCTTTTCGTGTCGTGTAATCATGTACTCGTATGTTATATTAGTAGGAAGTAGGTTAGTGAAAACAATTTAATTTTTTCATTAACGATTTCTGATCTATTTCCACAAACATTTCTATACGAGTAAAATCTTATACCGTTGCCCCACTTCGTGCAATCATCGCGAAGAATTTTGATGACGAAAACCTAAATTAACGATAATTTACATCGTACTCCAGATAATAGTGTAGGTATAATTGGAAAATAATAACTCTTACAACTTCTTGATAAGTAGAAGATAAAGAAGTGACGGTCGTTTTATTTTTCAATGAATCTTTATTTAGTTTTCGTAGATGTATGATTGCACGTATTCATATTCAGTGTCTAAGGTAGATACGTGATATAATCATTTAGATAAGGATCATGGCATACTTAACATTGTCTCATCATCTATTATGAGATAATGCAGAAGCCAGCGTTATTACTCTTGTCCAAGCATTAGCAAAGGAGCGTGGGGATCAGTATAAGAAAGTAGAGGCCTATACTATACCCAGCAGTGGCCGAAGTGATGATATTGACGTACGAATTTTATTAACCACATAAACATTAACACTCCCGAAGCAAAGGATTTGAAGTAGCTTATCAAATAAAGCATTTATTGGCGTGTTTTAAACAATATTGATAACATTATAATTACTTAATATCAGCTGTTCAGGTGATACCACAAAAATACAGCTATAAACAAATATCTATAAGATTGTATGTAGTTTCTCTTGTCAAATAGAAAACCAATTTTCTTGCAAAATTAATTTCCGAGCCGCAGCTATTCCAATAATATTTAATCACGAGCACTCGCTTTCAATCAAATCATGTTACGCGTTTGATCGAGTTGTCTTACTCTAGATTGCCTATTTCCCTACAATGTACATAAGCGTTTTATTGGTTTTCTCTTTATTCATATTAAATGCTAGACAGAAACCTCTCGTCTCCTCTTGTATCTTACATTTAACTACAAGGTCTAGCAATTGTCTTTGGCGTTCCCAGGGGACTGTCTTGGGACCAAAAAATTTAATGGTAAAATTTACTTCCTTTCTTCTCCATGAAGGGTAATTTATGATTGTATTATACTGATGAATTGAGCTCTGAGGAATCCAGTTCAACTTTTCAATCACCGTGGGAGTGAGTTTCAACATGGGACCTTAGACAAAGTAATAATGAAACACACAATGTAGTATCCGATGACTTCTAAATGGTTCTAGTCTAGAACGGTCAGTCAATATAGTTGAAGTTCTACACAAATGAAGAATTAAGAACGAAAAAAGTCCTGTGTTTCAAAGTATCAATAAAACCGCTCCTGTCATTATTGTGTAGGACAGCCGCAAACATAGTCTTAGGTTAGTTAGTTTGTTAATAGTTAAGCACGTGTTATTTTTAGGAAACAAATACCGTTTCAACATGTGTTTAGAAAGTAGCCAGATGTTTGGTGGACTCTTCGACGCTCGGGAATTCTCGGGTCGCATTGTCAATATTGTTATTGCTTAGGTAATGGCCGAGCACCATTGTTAAGATCCCTTTTTTTCTTTAAGTAATTTTGTGTAAAAGTTTTATGTCCGTGACAAAAAAATAAAAGGCCCGTTTTTACAGCAGGATACAACTAAGAGATTTATTTCATGTCTCTTTCATGCTTACTAGTAAAGTAATGTTGTATCCTGCTGTCAAAACGGGCCTTTTATTTGTTTATAACTTTAAGCGTGGTGCAAACTGACATAAACGAGGCCAGCGGGTCCAAACAAGACAGTTCCAAGAACATTTCCGAACACAGTTCCGACTTGAGATCTGCTACAAGACACTGGACTCGGCTCAGTCAGCAGGGACTGTACCTACTCACTACTATCGATAGTGGAAATAGTAGTTTCATTTAAATACTTCCAACATAGTAGCACCTTCTTCACAGTGACAGGTGTCTTGTCGCCTTTCATCCCTCCAATCCAGCGCACTTGTACGACCCCATGGTCCAAAATTATTTTGAAATCCCACAATTTCAACCTCCTTATTATGGTTAGGGCATGCAATTATCCGGCCCATTTTACTATCAAGATAATCCGGATACTACCCAAACCATATCCGGATAATCTGGATATTTCGGATATCATCGTAAAAAGTAAATTAAACGGATATATTTTCAATCAATGTTTTGTATTTCAATGATTGATAGATAATATAAAGAAAATGTCATTGTCACAATGTTTTCATGAAATAGTTCATGAAAACATTATTTCAAGGAAATGAATTTTTGCAGGTATATTAAAACGTAAAAAAATAAGACGTTCGAACATGTTAGTAGTAGTTTTAGCAACTCATTCAGTCCGTTTTATTGTTTAGTTGAGTGATTAGTGTTAATTAGTAGTTTACTTTTAGTTAGTCTACATTCGGTATAGTCACTACTACTTTAAGTACTAGTATGGTTCTTGCTTACCCATATGCCTAGGTGCATTAACCTGATGGCAGCTAGTGCTGCCTCCTGCTAAATTTATAAGTGAAAGGCAGTTATTTGCATTCTCATGCAGTTAATGATATCGGAACAAGGTAGTCTTTGGAACCGTTGGTCTTTGGTGGTCGAGTGTGCCATCCTCGTCCACCAAATTAAAGCGACTTAGGCCAGCATTGACATGATCGCGGCAGTGTGGGTCACAACGTAATCTTTTGGGAAAGACTCCATGTTTTACCTAACATTTGCTGCAGCATTGTTAAAGTACGGTTGTTTTCATTGAGTTTGTAGTCGACATGACTTTTCCAGAGCAATTTGTTATCATGATCAACTCCCAAGTACTTTGGATTAAGTATCCGGATTATCCGGATATTAGAGTAAATGATATCTGGATACTAAATTTGACTGATATCCGGATAGCAGCCTATCCATAGTACAATATTTTAATATATTTACTTAAATTTTCCCGTTAACGTCTTTATTCATTAACTTATTTAAACTTCATGTACAAAGTGAGCACATCAGGCGCACACATGGCACATGGCATTCCCAACCATTCCTTTTTGATGTATTATGATTAACAAACTCGCCAGCTCTCTAATGAACCAAAGTGCTTTTTCAATGTAGAGCAAGGAGTTCTGTCTGTGTATCGATCCTGCGAGGCTGTGTCGCCGATTCTCCGAAGGTCATGGCTGCTCAGCTATCTCGCTGTATGACCTCACCAATTAATGCCGACCCAAGGTTTACGAAATGACCCAATTTGATAGATTGATCTGAGGGCCAATTCTACTAACTTGAATTGGCACTCTGTTAACAATAAGAAATATGCCTTACCTATTAAATAGGTATACTCACCCAAAGATACATGCAGTGATAGAATATCTATATCCTATATATCTATATCTATATATATAATATCTAATAGCTTTATTTAGTTAGGTACACATCTGTCAATCCCTTCTCTTTGTAGTTTGACAGATGTAACGTCATATTATGATAATGATTTTAGTCTCGTTACTTGTACCTTTGATCACTGCTAAGAAAGCAGATATTTACGCTCATCTATAGTTACGGAAATACGTGATAAGCATAATCTCCATTTGGCGCCGAACGGTGCCAAGACGCCTCGTGCGTTACACTCTATTTATTTTGTGTTTAGTAAATAAACAGATGTTGTATTGGGTCGTGTTATATTTGCTTCTAACCAGTGATTTTAATTTCGTTTTATAGCAAGATTTACCTTCCCTCTATCTGAGAATCCGGCTCAAAGGACCAAATAATATTGAAAAATTGCTACCTACTGTAAAATGTTGTTAGGTATCAAAAACGTAACTTGAAATTATTTTCCCGGAAACTATTTGGTTTTGTTTTATTAAATTTTCGATTCATTCAATGACAAATTTTATGTTTGGGGTCACGGCGAGTTAAATGTTCAAGATCATTAGCAAACGCGTAGATGGAAGAACCTACTGTTGTCTGTTTATAATGAGCATTGTCCGCTATAGTCGACTCATTATTATCTACATAGTTACATATTCAAAGTATTGGCCTCCAAATGACAGTTTTGGATTGTCAAAAAACAAAGTATTGTGATCAAGAGTGAGGGCGTGGTCATTTATTTTCCACTTTAGTTTGAAAACAATGTAAGGATTATTCATATCTATTTAAAAAATAAGTCGAATGTTTTACTAGTAGGTAACATTGTCACTTGACAGTTCTAGGGATGTAACGTATTCGGAACTAGTATTTAGAACAGGGTCCTAAGTAGTCCTAACCACTAACTCTTAAAGCAGTATTACTTCAATATTACTTCCAGTGGGAAAGAGACGGAGCTATACAGGACGTATAGCTCCGTCTCTTTCCCACTGGAAGTAATATTAAAGTAATACTGCTTTAAGAGTTGGTGGTTTAGGCCCTGTTACTGATCTGAACTGAAAAGAACTATTGAACACAAAATAATACCTATTCAGTAACGAGTAAACATTCGATGTGTTTTTAAAGTTATAGGTCACCTGAAATAATGCTTATAATCCAAAATTGCATTTCATTAAAAACTTAATACGAAAGTGGTAAACAATGTTGAAGATATAACGTTCATTGTGCCAAAGAAAATGTTAACATGTAGGTACCTACACGATCGATACCTACTAGACAGGCCCTGAAGCTGGAATAGAGCCAAACTATGTGAACAGTACATAACTGAATTTATGGTACTCCTATCACAAATAATAAGATTCTATTCAATAGTTTCAGTCTTGACTGACTCTGATGAGTCAGTTAGTAAAAATGAAATACCATTTAGTGCATTCATAAGTAATCTATAATCTGGGTGTAATTTTCTTTCTAAAAAATAGGTCAGTACTTAAATAAATAAGTTAGTTTCTCTCTTAATTTTATCTATATATTTTTTCTTTTTTCTTATTAATTTAAAGACCGCCGCGAACTCACAACAGAAACCCTCGATTCTCTGTTAGCAGTGGCAGTTACCACATTTCTAAAATTAACAGCTGTTCTCCTCATAGTTTGAGCAAAAAAACATGATTTTAAGACATGATTGCCACGCAGCTGCACGCTGCGTGGCAATCAACTCGGGGATGCAGACGCAAATGACCGCATAGTAAAATAATACTACCTGTAGTGAGATTGAGTTTTGATTTTTTTCTTATCTCAGAATTTCTACCTGTGGAAGTTCAGAGCCGAATACGATTGGTTTCGTGTTTTTTTTTCTTTTTTTTTTAACTAGTGGCAAAGATACCGGCGTAAAAATTATTACTTTATCCGTAACAAAATCGTAGCGAAAACATTATTATCTGGCTAGCTTGGAAATATGTACAGCAATAAAAATGATAAATGGGGATCTTCTTTCACATTTTGATTAATTTTAAGGCTCTGGTATAACCACGAAGATTTTCGCTTCGTTTAAGTAAGATTTTATCCTGAAGAAAACAAGAAGATCAATGAGTCATGGTTCCTTGAAATAAATAAATTGAATAGAGCTGAATTCCAAGATTGTAGGTCTCTGATATTAGTTAGCCCTTATTTTAGTTTTTTTGATTTCGGTAATGTTTGGTTATGTTGATTTGTATTTTTGTACATAGAGCCGCTGGTTGACATCTTGAAAAAGCCCAAACGACAATCATCCATGTCATAAAATTAATATTTCCTGTTTGACTTCTATTCTTATTCATTAATAATAAACTTTGAGCGAGTGTTGGTCGGACTACACAACACAAGATACTTAAATCTTTAGATCAGTCTCTCTACCACTTTTACGGCGCTCATTAATCCTGCAATCGAGCTATGCGCAAGAGTGCACTAAGCAATGTTCCAAAATGTATAATTAAGAATGTATCGTACGTAAACGACTTTATAGGATCCATGGCCGTGAGCTAGTAACACAGTTTTTCAAATAAGGATAAGTGCTCTATTCTCAAAAGTAATGAAGATATCGCATTTAAGTAATATGAATTCTTACCATTATTAGACATGGACTCAGCCGGTCGATTCTGTCGACATCTCACGGTGTACCTACACCTAGGCGGAGTGAACGATAATAGAGCTGTCATTCCATCTTATTTGTATGGTTTGACAACTCACCCGTCGTGCACCTCGCCCAAGTGTTCACTTCGACATGTTTACGGAATCGCACTGCAGAACCAGTTAGAGCCATAAAGATGCCACTATGGTAATACCAACTAACTAGGTACCGTAGTCAGGTTATATTTCACATTATGACGAATCCATTCATTTATGCCCATAACATAGTAAACAACGTTTAAAACACTGCACCCTCCTGAGTCATTGTTTTGTTTGTTTGACACGGTCCGTTGTAATCGTTCGGTAATAAATAAATTAAGTAGGTACCTAAACATAACTATTATTTAATAATTAATTAGGTACCTAGAAGAATATTCTTATCTAAAAGTTATTATACGTATAGTACCTACTTTCATTTAAGTAGGTACATTTTTCCAAACGGTAACATCAACATGTTCTCCAAAATCGACGTGTCCTTGTCCCAAAAAATAATTCGAATTCTGAATTCTCCCGTGAACAAAAGACCAGACTGATATACGCCTAGAATGTGAAAACCTGTATTTATAAACTATGTAGGTATTTAATTTACCCGGGCAGCTGCGTAGACCGATAATGTGAAAAATCACGAGTGGGCCGCGTGGCGTGACCGAGATAACCACACAACAAATTGTGTAATGTAAACCGTTGCCATAACAAACGGCGCGTAATATAGTTTTGTACATGTTTATGGTCAGAACATGCTCATTGTTTTTTTAAGCTGAAGTCATCAAACTACGTGACGACACGGCTTGTTGAAATAGTTCCGAATACGAATGAGGATCCTGTTTTCTATTTTTGAAAATGTTAGTTTGTGACAGCGACATTGATTTTAAAATAATGTTCTCCAGTAAAACTATCGCAGCGACCCTTCTTTTCAACATTATTTGATACTATTTACATGTGCTTTGGCCATTTTCTATTATCTACACAAAGCGTCTTCAACTGGGTTTTTGAATGAGTGAGGAGATCTCAAAATCTGAATCGGACTCTCCTCGCAACTCTTTTCTTTTTTTTTAAATGTTTCCGTACTCTCCGTACCGTACCTACTAGTACACATTGATACTTAGACTAGGTATCTAAGTAGGTAGGTACAGAAAAACCTGTTCCAATAATGAATATCATGGAATCACAGAACCCTGCGAATAGTACCTAAGTATTGTACCTAGATAGTTGCAAGTTTTGTAAATAAACAGTCCGATTTATCTACGAAACCAGTTGAATTACATTGTCTATTGAACTGCGACTGGTAAACACCAATAAAAACTGATTTGGACCGGTCATTGTTCCCAATTACATGATCCACCCATGTGTTCCGAACTGTTCCAAATAACAGTGATAAATACTAAGTATAGTGACTGCGGACAACACTAGTCAAATGCGGTTTTTAAACCGACGCCGATTGAAGTTTCTGAGTCAAAATCTGTCACAATTCACAATTTTTTATAGTGTGGTGGGCGGCAAGTATTGAATTTATGTGAAATGAAATAGACATGTCGCAGCCAACTAGCTTAATCAGCCGTTTCATTAAAAGCCTAGCATTTTCATTTAACAGCGCTGTTTAATCAGCGACATTAGTGTCATGGGCAAGTCATTAACGATATTGCAACAAAGATAGGTCGCTAATAAATCGGTGCTGTTAAAAGAAAAGGCTAGGCTTTTAATAAAACGGCTGATTTAGTTAGTTGGCCGCGACAGACACATTGCATCTATGCAGTGGCGGGCGTACAGACTCGTAATAATTAAACATTCAGCTTTAAACTAAATAAGTACCTACTCTTGGACATTTTTGATTTGACAAGTGCTTGAATAGAAGGTTTTGCACCACGATAACGCTTGCATATGAATCTCCTTGCGGTTAAGACAAGCTTAACCATCATGGCCAAACATTCCTTTGTAAATGAATTACATACCTACCAACTTGTAAAAATAACACTAGACAGACTGCCGCGCCGGCCGGACGCTAGACTGTTAATATTTACAGAAGCTATTTTTCTTCAAAGTATCGTAATAGGTACCTTCGTAATTACTTTGTAAAGGTCAATGTCTAATAAACATTGGTATCTAAATCTACAATGTATTCTCAAACAATAATAAACAAATAAAAGTATGTAATAATGAAGATAACATCGCCGACTGATGATAGGTCGATGACAACAATTTTATCAATAAGCTGGGGTTCTGAATTTGAATTGTATAACTTTTGACAGGCCGTGTGTCATGCCAATGAAGAGTGACACTCACTGACAGTACAACTCTTTTTCTTCTTCGTGTCGATGATTCCCTATTGATATATTTTTTAATTTACTTCGACCAGAATTCAGCCAGTGCCACAGCGTTAGCTTTGGCCACTTTTAAGTATTTTGTGGTGCAGGACTGCACAAAGTTCGTGCACAAAGAGCAAGTAAAGAGACCACTAGACTGACTAGACAATTGCGTCAACAAAATGTAAGAGATTAAAAACTTAAAACCTTTTTAAGAATTGAAGCAGTATGACAGACAGACTGCTCTCTCTCATAGTAATATGACTCCGTTGTGAATGTTGTGATCTGTTGTGATTTCGTTACCTACTAGTAACAACACTACCATACCATTACGAGTTACTTAGGCAGACTTAAAATAACCACCATAAATTTTATTATACTTAAATAAGCCCTTCGACTGTAGCGTATAATGAAAGAGTCAGACATAAGAAATAAAAAATGCGTTACGATCGAAAGACTGACCTTCATCACCCCTCCGTCAAGGTTACTCTATGGTTAAATTCAAAAGGGCCAATTGTCAAATCAGAATAAACTTAGTTGCAAAAAAATAGCAGACGACTTGAAACTTGTTACAAAAGACTGACTAATTTAAAAACTCCGAGATTGTGTAACACTCGAAATGCACTTGATGATGAGATATGGTGGAGATAAGACGAATAATATTATAAACTTAGACGCTTTATTACTTTATGATGATGTTTTCATATTTTTAGTACTTTTTCTTACGTTTTTATACACATATTTTTGTGTAAATTACTGTAACTATGTATGGTACCTACTACTATCTACCTACTTTACTCTCTACATTGTTTTCATCATAAACTATGGTTACTTCTCTAGGACCACTAGATTCATGGTGGACAATTTTCGCTTTTATAATGTAGAGACATGCTTTTGAGTGTCCAAAAAACTGTCATAGCAAGAAACACCAAACTTAGAATCTAAAGAAAATTGAAAACTGTAGGATATTTCAATAAAAAATACAAATGTCACATACTTATAAGTATTCAACCACAGTTGTGACCTTGTTGCAAACCTGTTATGCGCTGTAAAAAACGACTATCATCATAAATTCTATTTTCTTTTACACAATCGACCTTGGCTGCAAGTTTGCAAGTCTGTTGAACCGGTTGCATCTCGCTGTCAGCTACCTACGTGCAATGAATCACGACAATCTCGAGTCTTTACTGGATCTAACCACTTTCTGTTCGACTTATGTCATTCTTGCTTGACACTTAGTCAATTGGGACAGGACGTGCATTCTTCTGGTGCCTAAATTGATCTAAAAGATAAACTTACGCGTTAATGTTTAAAATAGAATATTAACCGCAGATAAATCGGAAGAAGTATCTCTGCTTCCTGCCAGGGTTGCAGAATTTGTTCGAAATAGTCACCGCAATTTGGAGGAACACGGATGGGTTTAAGTCAGTAAGTAGGTACTTACCTAAGAGTCGACAGTTCGACACTCGCTTCCGCTCCACCCAGAGCGGAAGGAGTCATTTGATGATTTCCCATCCTTAAAAAACCCTGCTTAGCTGTTGCTATTATGTTTGCAATATGTGTAAAAATTATATTATTACAAAGATACAGCTTTATGCTAATTAATTCATCACATTTTGAAGATGGAATTAGTTTAAAGCTGTAACAAAACAAAAAATGCTACTGTGAATTGAGAAAAGATTTTAAAGAAAAAAAGAAGAGACAGATCGAGAAATCTTTTCTCGATCTGTCTGAAGATTGCAGCTTATATTCTCTTTTCTTTTCAACTAGGTACTGCTGGCAATTCACTGCTAGTATTTTATGCATTTAGCTACATAACTTTAGGTTACCTACGTATACATTGCACTCTTTTTCCAATCATAGACCATGATCAAAGACTATTAAACCATTATACTCTATGACCATGAAAGTTACTAGTTACGTTCCCGATAGGCACATTAACAGTAATCCTAATTACCATTGGACACTGCATTTTACTGAGACTATACAGGAATTCAATGAATGTAGAAATTGAATTTAGAAGATGAAATAGCTTCAGAGTTCGTTTGTTTACAAAAATGTTTTGTTATACGCAATCAGGATGAGCGTCTCACTGTCGCTATCAGTGCCAACTGACGGAGATATTCATGTCCAAACAGCTGTTAGTGATGCCTATTTCAACTATTTGTTGGACCATTATTCCCTATTATAATACGTAAGTAGAAGATTACTGAAAACACCTATACAATAAACTATTAGTTCATATGTGTCTATAAGTACCAGCGGGGTATTTCGTTGCACAAAATAAATGGCAAAGGCTGAACCAGGAAATACAAATGGACAAAAGGACCAGATTCTTTAGGTCCTATTAATTTAGCTGCACGTTGTAGATCGGTTACCATACATACAACGTTTAATAGAATGAACACAATACCTGAAAATTACTTTTTCAAAACTTCTTAGGCGTTTTTCTAGACGATTTTTTTTTTGTTTTGTTATTTTTTCCTTAATCACCCTTATATGACCACGCACTACTGGAACACCCTGTTAACTTAAGAAAAAAAAAATCTTTCTTTCTAGCTAGATCTGGTACTTTGGTAGGACTATATCAGCTTTAAGAAGGTATGATTAGGTGCGTTAAAACCATAGACAGAAATCTGTTTTTTAAACTTCTTTGATTAGATATATATAGGACACTATTAATTAAATCTGCAAGTTCCGTACCCAAAGACTTGTATTGGTCCTTAAGTAGTATACCTGCTACCTACCTACAATATTCATTCTTCACAAGAGGAGATTAAAGCAGTCTTATCACTCAACTGTCTCCATTATTCTAGAACGACTTTTTCTGCATTTTGCAAGGTGTACTTATAGGACACTATTAATTCAATCCGCAAGTTCCGTACCCAAAGACTAGTATTGGTCCTTGAGTAGTATACCTGCTACCTACCTACAATATTCATTCTTCACAAGAGGAGATACAAGCAGTCTTTATTCACTCGACTAACTATCTCCATATTCTAGAAAAACGATTTCTGCATTTTGTATGGTTACAGGTCATTTAAATAGTTGAAGATAACTAATATTCTAGATTAACTCCATCATTATGTAAGTATAAACAAACATTGTTATCTAATGTTAGTTATCTGCAGTTCCCCACCATATTTAATTAGATATAGCAGTAATAGGTCGAAAGTACATAAACTTCGTAATTATTTGTACTCATTTGTCACTTCAAAGTCTGAACTGCATATTTCTCGGTTCAAAGTTCGACCCGATTGTGTAAACAACAAATAAATGTGCCTCATCAGTTCATTGGTTAGCGCTAAATAAAACGTAAGTACCTACCTACTTAATTATTAAGTATCTAATATTAAGTACCTACATACCTACACTAGCCCACTTATAAGTATATCCTATTAGGCCTCCTAATATCATAAACTATCCAATAGGGATGACTCCTGAGTAAAAAATTATGATTCTATGAATCCGTCAGTTAGATTACCTACTTATCGAAAAATATTGGACACGTATTTTTTGTTTTATCAAATCAATAAAAAATGACGAAGATAAAACACATCAAAGATGTGGGGCTATGACGTCACTTTCCGGTAAAGAGTGTACTGAAATGTGACGTCACACGAGTTTTCAACGCTCTGTATCGTCTTCATTTTTTGTTTACGTGAAAAAAGAAAAAATACGTGTCCAATATTTTTTTTTAATCTATGTTTCGGACAAGGTAATTAGATTTTTTTAGTCACCGCCACCGGTAGTAAGTACCTAAAGCATGTATTAAGCTCTCAGTCAGCATGATTTTTTCATTCACCTGCGGCTTCAACAATCATCGTTACATTTCAGTCAATTTTCACAAAACTACAATATTATATACACCTAAACCTTCCCCATAAATCCTTTCGGGAGCTTATCGGCATCGCGATCAAACACACACAGTTTTCGACTGGAGCCGTTGAAAAAGTTGCAGTAACTTAGGTTAAAATGTTGATCAGTTGTATTGCTATAACTAGGAACTAATTGAAAGCTAGGTATATGAATCCTCTTGGAATAAATTTGCCTAGGGAGGCTAGGTCAATAAACTCTGTGTAAACAATAGGCCGTAATCGTTAGATATCAGGGTGCGTTATGAAACCTTATCGCTTCGAGTGCTTTGTGTGACATAGCACCTGCTGTGTTGTGCGGTGGAATTGATATCCTTGCATAAATCTGTATTGTATTAGTGACAGATGGTCGATGGGGCCGAAAATTTCTGGAGTGGCGAGCGCGTACCGGAAGACGCACGCAGTGCTGGAAAGCTTCCCACAAGATGGACCGATGACCTGGGGGTCGAGTCTGCTATTGCTATCGTGTCTCAATGACCGGTCAATGATCGAATTTTGACGTATAACGTCAAACTTATGACACATTTCCCATACAAAAACTGTCAAAGTTGTCAAATATTCGATCAATGACCGGTCATTGAGACACGATTGCAATAGCAGACTCGAGCCCCTGGTGAGGGTCGCTGGTAGCCGATGTATGCGAGACGCACAGAACCGGTTGTTGTGGCGACACTTCGGGGAGGCCTATGTCCAGCAGTGGACGTCTTTCGGCTGATATGATGATGATGATTTAAAGTGACAATCTAAGAAGTCGGACAGCTGAGCAAAGAAAGATTGAAGATCGCTTTACACAACTGCGAAAGAGATTTATTTTCATGTCTCTGTCATACTTACTTGTAAAAGCAATGTTTTATCCTGCTGTAAAATCTGACGTCTTAGATTATCACGAATATAGCTTGGTTGTCTATGCCTATAAATAAGGTCCCGAGTTTCCAACCCTAAAGACCAGGGTATGAGGACCAACGTCCGACTAAACGATATATTATAGAATGTTCCGTCTCACTACTGCTGGTCGATTCTGTAAACATGTCGAAGTAAAAGTTTAGGACAAGTGAGTATGTCAAACCCTGAGACTAAGGAAAAAAGAAGTCAAACCATACAAACAAGGTACTGGAATGACAGCTCACTTGTCTTTCACTTCGCCTAAGTGTACACGGTGAGATGTCGCCAGAATGACCGGCTGTAAACATGTCTAAGTGAAGGCTTGAGTGAAGTGATCACGAAGTGAACTGTCAATCCCTGTAACATATCGAAGTGAAAGATAATACTTAAAATCTATCGAACGTGTCTACAACAAATTATGTCGAATAAGATAAAAACAACGATCGAAAAAATAAATAAACAAAGAGATATTGTATCGAAACAACATTATAGAGATGACATTATAATTATGCTATTATCGCTCAGACAACAATCATTATTCGGAAATAACCGGATTCTACTTAACTAATGACATCACCAATCAGTTCTACGTAATTGTAATTAAAAACAAATTAAAGAAATACAGGAAACTATCCGATGCAGCGTTTTTTGGACGCCAATTTTAATTATAAAGCACACAACAAACAGCAAATGTCACCTTTTTCAACCACGAATTTTGACTACAGTCTAAGGTTTTCCAAATCGACTTAATGACCGTGTTGTTAATTAACAGACCATAAAAGAAAATTTAACTTACTGTGACGTAACTTACAGCAGAAACCGAAAATTGCGAAAGTCGTCGTTATTGCGCTCATTAAAACAAAACAAGACGTAACAGGAACTATTAGTTAATCTGTGACGTAACAAAGAATAAAAGAAACGGTCCCAAAATACTGCTTTGGGGCATCCCCTTACCAACTTCCTTCTACTAAATGGTCTCAAAGAGTTTGCAAAGTTTGTCCACTGTAAAAACTCAGAATTTTGATTGCTGCCACAACTTGTATAATGTTATCCTATGTTTTATCTCATATTTACTATATCTGTCGTGAGCAGTAATTCCCGGCGTCAGATGACTCAGTCAAACGCCGGAGACAGGACGTGGTTATAGCACGTAGGCAGCAATTTCCTCGATGATCCTGTTCAATTCTGCCTCTGATGTTTCGCTTCCTACTATATGAACTCTTATATCAACTAAGTATAGGTACATACTAGACACTACTAGTTATGTTTAGAAACGGTTAGGTTAATAATCTAATAAATAAGCTTTGAAGTGTTCGACATAGAAGCTGTGCTGTGGATCACTTGCATTACTTGAATTACCTTCATTCTAAAGCTCTTTTTATACATGAGGTACCTACTTTACCTAATTTTATGACATTCTTTATTAGTTTGGTTAAAGAATGTCATAAAATTAGGGAAATTAAAACACGTCATGTGTCCACCGAATCCAATGAAACTTATTAATCAATGTTATTATGATGTCACGATAATTATTTAATTATGCTAATAGCCCTCTCTGAATGAATGGACTAAGCCGTGCCAAACTTTTACTTGAGCACGTGTAGCATAAAATATACTGAAAAATAACAGAGATGTTTACAAACCATGCATGAGTAACTAATATGAATAACTAGATGCTCACAATATTTATTTGGCATACAATTCCATATTATTTACTAAACTAGGACTAAAAACATCTAAGCAGGAAAATCGCAGCTCAAATTGAGAAACCAGATTTGCGAGAAAAAAATACCTATACCTAAACTACCAGTTAATAAGATAAGAATTTAAACCTTAAGTTAAATAAATAAAAAGATAAATCATATGGCCATCCCATATTGCCATTTGAGTTTTATTGCAAACTCCGCCAGAAAAACTTGTATTAACAAATTGAAATAAGACCAATGTAAATACATTTGAAAAACAACTTTTGCTAGCGGCTTCACTCCCAAAGTATCTCACAGGATCCGTGTATGTTTAACCGACTTCAAAAAGGAGGAGGTTATCAATTCGGGTGTTTATTTTTTTGTATTCGAAAGAGGTTTACTCCGAAATGGTCCTTTATTAAAATTTTATAAAGATATGATGAATAAATTGCAGGGTGATGGAGAAAAATTTGCCAGAATGTGTCTCACGAAATTTTGGCCAGAATTAACTGGGAGGGCTTCCCAGCAATGAAGCTGAAAAGGCCCTGCCAGTATTTTCGTGCCTTGCTGTCTTAAAAAAGGTGTTTAATTCATATTTTATAAGCACATCAATTTTAACAAACCACGGGCTTATAGTTAGTCTTATTATTTTGTTATTACTGGAAGATAAATAAACATTAAGGTCAGATATATTTAAACTTTGGGTCGCCAGCTAAAAAGGTTAAGAACCGCTGATATTTAAAACAAATAAAAAGACAATTTTAGGAAATACTTTGGACTAATCATAAAATAAATTAAACTAGGTAAAAAATTCGATTTCGACACAATGGGCCTCATCAGAAGGCTTAAAGTCACCCAAAGGGCAATGGAGAGGGCAATGCTCGGAGTTTCCTTGCGTGATCGAATCAGGAATGATGATATCCGCAAGAGAACCAAGGTTACCGACATAGCCCGAAGGATCGCCGATGGTCGATGGGGCCGAAAAGTTTTGGAGTGGCGACCGCGTACCGGAAGACGCAGCGTTGGAAGGCCTCCCACAAGGTGGACCGATGACCTGGTGAGAGTCGCGGGTAACCGATGGATGCGAGACGCACAGGACCGGTGGTTGTGGCGACACTTGGGGGAGGCCTATGTCCAGCAGTGGACGTCTTTCGGCTGATATGATGATGATGATGATGATGAAAAAATTCGATTAATATTAGTGCAAAAAAGTTTTATTTCATCAACAAATTGGTTTCTAAATTGATATGATTGTGCTGCCAATATATATCGAGTAGGTATATCGTCGGTATTTCCCGCCATCCCACTGATTGTCGTATCAGGCACGTGGCATCATGACAGTTTCTGTGCAAACAATCAATTACGAAGAGTTTCCTCCTGTCCAATACAATAGCTTTTAATTCGATTGAGGAATTTGATACTTACTTTAAATTTAACAATGACTCTATCTCTTGACTAGACCACCTTATGAAGCCTTCCGGATCAGGGACACGTCAATGTTGTGTTTGACTGTACTCAACTAATATGCATTTGTGCCGAACTTAAGACGAACTTCTATTGAACTTCAAACTATTGTAAACAACTGTCTTCTTGAGCTGTCAATGATGGGTTTAAAGAATCTGTTTTCCTCTTACTAACATGAGATTTATTTATTCGCTGTCGATAATCCTCTTTCTATTCCAGTTTGTGTACAAATCCGAACTATCATCGTTCCCTTTATCCGACTTCGTTTTACTGCCTTTCACGTTTCCCTGGCACCTGCCGAAAACTGAAGTCCTATTCAAAATTTAGCAGATCAATGCTCCCAATAAATAAAAGGTCGCCCGAGCGTCTGATACAAAATTACATGTGTAATCGAAGTAGAAAATGGCAATAAGTCTCATTCGAACCTTATCGAGTAATCTATCAATCAAATGAGACAAGCGACTGTTCAGTTCGGCTGTCGCTACGCTACACTGCAATTTGCTATCTTTCCCTTATTTGACAATATCATACTTCTTCTTTTCGAGTCGGTGGTCAACTCCCTAGCTAGATCGTTTGGGCCCAGTAGGTGGCTCCCCCAAAGTACTGGTGTATGGGCATTGAAGCCATCGGACCGGACGTCGAGAACTCAATAACCAACGCGCTTGACTGACTAATATTAGGTTCCTAGGTGTTACATGTACAGAATTAATGTAGGTGGAGGTAGGAGGGCGGCTAGGCGACCGGATAAAGCCGGACACGGAGTGAGGCTTTTTGGATGTGTGTCCGGCCAAATTAGGAACATAGGGTCAGATCTGACCCGCCTTTTTTAGAATTAGGCCGAAACTACGAACTTCGGGCTTAGAGAGTAGACCTCAGAGGCCCTAGACAACGTGCCATTCAATTAGCGAATGCGACTGTCAAAATGACAAAATGTAGGAATTTAATCACGTGACATTTCGATAGCATTCTGTCAATCCCGTACATTTTTGACGTAATGACAATCGCCTTCGCCACGCTACTACCGTTGACAGAATCTCACTTGTCGCGAGCCCCAGGGTCTTTCTACCCAAAATACGGCCACTCACTGGGCGGTTGTCACCTGTTAACCCTAGTTAAGTGCTTAAACGATCTCGGATATTAAACTTGTTATAGGTGCCTACCTATTCTGTACGGGATGGTTAGAGTCATAATCCCGATCGTACCGCGTACGTATCTCTGGCAGAGAGAGCGCTAATTCAATATATGTATGTAGGTGTGTCAGTTCTGCCCAAATCTGAATGCAGCATTGAAAGCATTTGAAATGCTATTATTGTACAACTGTGCGTCAATTTTATTGTTGGTGCTTATTCTTAGACGCAATGATGGAATACTAGATCGATCTCTACGTTTCGTGAGATCTCGTAAAAAGTCTGTAATTAGGTCAGATCTTTTAAATTTCAGATGAGTAGATACCTACAGTAAAACATTGAGCCTACCCGACTGAATATCTTGGAGATGTTCAGTTGGGTTCACCGCAAATTTGGTTTGTTTCGTATAAAAACCGTTCTGCTGCTTGAAACATATAAGCAATGGCATATAGGTATTGGGAATGCTACAGGATCTGCTTTTCTTTTAAATTGTACGCTATAGGGGCTTGGCTTAAGAACTCCAAAAGTGGGCCCACGAACTTAGTGCAAAACTCATAGTAGTGAGTGGGACCAGTTTGCCAACAGATACACTTTGAATAAAACCATCAGAGCCGAACAGTCGGACACCTACTTTGGGCCTGTTCTTTACCTTACCCACAGCATCAACTCCGCTTCTACAACAACTTCTCCGATTTTAGACGGCGACGGAGAGCGAAAGAAGTAGCTCACACCTCTGGAATTTTGATTTGAAGCTTCCTCTGATCTTATTATTAGTTCAAGTACTTATTACAGTCAACTGAGTACGAGTAGGTACAATCCGACTCAGTGTCAAGGGCATCCAGTGACGTAGCCAACTGCGAGCTAAATTAGCACGTCCCACCACTCCCACCCACCGAACGTCGCTCACTTTCATTCAAAGACCTGACATGTGACGTTACCAATGTATTGGTAAACAAACACTCGTCAATTTGCACGTTAGCGACTTCGAAAATGTGTGCGGCGTCGTCGCCACTTGCCTTTGCCTCGTCATAATGGCATAAGTGTTCAGTAAAACGATGACGGGAATCGATTTGTGTAGGTCGGTTTAAATAAATAGGTCACGAGATTGTAGGCTATTGTAGCCAAGGAAAAAAAAATATTGCAGTGAGCGCTAAAAATCGAAAATGGAACATCCATTAATGCCATCTAGGGAAATGATCCCGAACTGTAGTAAGTCTTTGTTTCTTGTCGTTTGCTTCAATTATCATTATTGTATTGCAAGGATAATTACCAATTACGCATTTACGGGCCAGTAAGTAAGCAGCGTTGCGAGACAAAGATAAATTATCCTAATGACAACCTACAGTGCTAATTTGCTTAACTGCTCCAGCCCTGACTTGTGACAATTCCCAAATAAAAAATTAAATCTTACATAATAGTAAATAAACTTAAATTCGAGATAAATTCGTGGCACACCGGTGTGCGGGCAGTGCTCGAGCGGTAGGCCGCAACTCCGTCTTGTTTGTCAAACAAAGCGACAAATTCTTATTTACCTAGATGTGAACTTGTGAATTACACGTGGAAAACACCCGTGACTTTGTTATCATATGACATAAGATACCTACAGTATCAAGCCCTTTTATAAAACGAATAGAGACATCTATGTTCATTTGGTTCCAAAGAAAGCCAAACGTTTTTCACTTGATTATGGATCAACTGTTTTGTTGACTGCACCTACTGTTTTTGTTTAATATACAATTGAAAATAAACAGATGCTGCCTTCAAAACGTGCTTTAGGTTCTAGCTTATCAGTAATGATGCTACTGTAGCTCTAGATACTGTTTATCTCATAATATATCCCGACTAGTCGTACTCAGCGCTTCTCTTCCACATTTGTTATGCGCACAGCCAGTGTGGAACTTTCTGCCAGCTTCTGTATTCCCTTCCACTTAAAACCCGTCTGCCTTCAAAGCAAGAGTGAACAGGCATCTTCTGGGCAAGCTCGCTCCATCACAGACCTCATCTATCGCTTTTCATCAGGCGTGATCGAGGTCAAGAGCAAGCCCATTCCTCAATAAAAAAATAAAAAAAACAACTTTATTTATTGTGGCCGTTTACCGCAATGCAAGTTTGGTATTAATTCTCGTCAAAATACATAATTATATACCTCTCTAAACCGGATTAGCGGATTTCACGGATTATGGATTATCCACATTTGAAATCCAATTTCGTTCACAAGACAGTGTCAAATTTTTGCTACGTAGATTATTTTTTCTATCTCAATGACGTAGATAGGGTCTATTATGTAAGATACAAACTTTTCTAAACTTCGAACTTTGAATTCTATCAAAGGAAATGGTTACCGGGGAGGGAGTACCTATAATATGTCAATTCAAAACTGATGGAGTTTATTTATTTCTTAGTTCGATACCGGTAACGACATCTATGAAGCTACGACGAAACATATTTTCATACAAACTGAAATAATAGAAATTACTCAAATGCATTATTTACTGGACTTAGGAACGATTAGTTATTATGTTGACGTGGAAATATTATGAGCCGTTATCATGCAATGTATGTAAAGGTTATCGTATGGATGCCATGTCGTCAACTGGATTCATCAACACACGGCGTGATCTCTGACGCATTTCTCTCGTTAACAATATTACAGTTTACATTTGTCGTAATCTTTAGCATATAAATCGTGTACACAATAACTAATTAAGCGCTAAGTGGCCTTGTCTCATAAGGAGGCAGAAATGAAATTTTCGAATATAATATAAAAATATTTCTTGGAAGCATTGAATTGCCGAAAATTCTGAATCATTCTGTGAAAGCTGTTCCAAAACTTACTAATTTTTTTTGTATTACTGCATCTAGAACATAACATCAAAAGAAGCACATAAAAGGGCAAAATTATAAGGAAAAACCGAGAGAAATACATAAAAAGGTTGCTCACGCCTAAAATAAAAATGTCTGAAAAGGCTACTGTCTAAGTCTGGTAAATGCTGTCATACTACTCATGTCAAGTCATGTCAATCGATTTCACTTTACGTTGACACTGACAGTTTGCGTATTGCCGTCGGTGGAGCTGATCGAGTGCGAATTAATTAAATTTATTAATAAAAAACGTATTTATTCTACCAACAGCAGTAGTACATAAATCAGCGTACAATGGACTCTGAAGATAACCGCGCTGAAGGTTGGAAGTACCTCAACAAGCAGTATTTTGGTGATGGTTAGTGAAAACTCCTGTTTCGCGAATTCCGTTAGAGAATTTAGCAGTAGTTTACATGATGTCGTCACAAGGACACACATACTTCCTATGGTGACGAGTTCTTAACATCCAGTTTATAAGAACTTGTATCATAACGAGGTTTTTTTTTCTAGAAATGACTGACTACCTACATGGGGTGTTGGTTAACCAATTAATATTTTAACGAAGTGATGGATTATTATCAGTTGGATAAATATCATTATCGAATAATCATGTCGATCATATCTATTGGCAGGCGTGTTGTTGTATTAGAAGAGTATAGAAGATTGTTTTGAAGTGTAAAAATATCAGATAGCAACATAGCTTCAAAACATCCATTAAAACACTTATGATAAGCAAATCCTAAATATATCATCCAGTTGGAGTTTGTACCATATGCAAACACAAGTTAATATCATATCAAATCATTAATCTATCTTGCAGCCGAAGAAAAAAAAATCAAAAACCGTTGAAAATATTATAAATCTTATGTCTACCTCCAAAGGTACTGATTAACAAATACATCATAGGAGCATAGACAAGATAACTTCAATCAATTTTAAATTTCTGTTCAATTTATTGTTATCAACTATATGACATGACCTATGGAACTACCCACTGACCTTGCAGGAACATTAATATTGATTTTATATTCATAATCAGGTTGAGTGTATGAATAAGCAATGTAGCTTTAAAATGGCAGCTAACTATCATTTCCTTGAATTTTATTAGAATGTTATTTATTTGGCAAACTTTCAAAATCGTTACATTATAACTAGAAAATTCTTCATAAGTATTTAATTAAAAACACTAATGTGGAGAGAACAACTTGAGTTTTGCCCAATAGTGGTACAATATAATCTTTACTATGGATAATTCCATAGAGATAGTACTAAAGGCTTATTCATGAAAAAAAAACCTTTTCTGAATCTGGTAACCAGTATACAAACTAATCATGTGGTATTTTTTGATTGGAAAAAATTGTTTGTCTTACCATCTATGGTACTAATGCAATCTTTTTGAGAATTTAATTTCCTTTCTTAATCAAGCCATAATAAAGGCAACAGTCAATATGGCTAACAAAATATTTACATAGACTATCAAGCACATATCATAAACTAAGCATAAACAAGAATTATTTGATGATAACCTCATGAAATACCTAGAGGCATCACATGTTCGCTTGTATACATTCTAGCTACACACCACAGTATTAATAGATAAAAATGGCCATCATAACATGAATCATGTATTCGTTAATTTTTGTGCTATCTTAGAATAATTATTGTGTCTACTTAGTAATTATTGTTGTTGTAGTAATAATAATGTTGGTGGGAGATAATTTTGTGGTGCCGTGTGACAAAGGAATTATATCTTAGAGTAGTTACTACTAACAAAAGTTTTGTTTGTTTGTGCTTTAGTTGCTTCCTAGGATGTTTCAGAACATGGTCAAATTAGATGTTTCAGAAACTTCATCAGGATGCTGAAGTGTTGTTTTGGAACTTTTGTTTGCCATTGAGTTTTTTTATTGACAATTGTTTCTTTACTGTACTAATATATCAGATAAAGAGCATCACCCTTAAATATGAACATGAACTTCTGAAACACCAGTATAACATGCATGCCTATGATGTGTTCGCACCAATTTATTTTTTAACACCCACATCATTAATCTGGTTACTACAAAGAGCAATAAAAAATAATAATGTGATAGTGTGATACCTACATGTACTAACTAACTGTACGGTTGGCAGGTTTTTTTTTTAAAGATGAGAAATCATCAAATGACTTCTTCCGCTCTGGTCGGAAGGGAGTGTCAGACTCTTACTGACTAAAACCAATCCGTGTTCCTTCTGTTGCGTTCCAGGGCCGCGGTAACTCTTTCGAACAAATTCCGCAACCCTGGCACTTGGCAGGCTAGATTGGCTGTCAATCTTCCAAACCCACACGTAACGCCGCACTGCTACCTACTAAAGACGCCATTGTTGATAACACTAGTTTACAAAATTTAACTATTTCTCTGTTGCCGCGGATTTTATACTTTTGTCATGCTTTTTACAGATGTACCCTCGAAAAAAATTGTGCAGTTCGAATTGCTTAGTTTTTTAATGGCTGTCAATCTCCTAAACCCACACGTAACGTCGCACTGCTACCTACTGGAGACGCCATTGTTGATAACACTAGTTTACAAAATTTAACTATTTCTCTGTTGCCGCGGATTTTGTAGAACAGTTGATAATGTTAACTTAAGATGTACCCTCGAAAAAAATTGTGCAGCTCGAATTGTTTTGTTTTTTAATTTAATAATAATTAATAGCTTTTGCCCGCGACTTCGTACGCGCAAATCTCGTTTTTCCTCATTTACGTAGGAATTTCGGGAAATCTCGCCAACGAACCTACATGCCCAGTTTAATTTCTACGACCAGAAGTTTCCGCTAGATTCACTAAATAAATAAGTGTAGGTACACGGTACCAAAAATAATAAAATAAAACCGATTTAATTGGCAAAATTAGTTTCGGCTGCCATAGCCATTATATTCAAATTGTCACGGGCGGTCAATTTCCATGAGTAAACGGTGGCACTTGCTGACACGCTTGGACTGTGTGGGAAGTTATGAAAATGCCGTCTTTAGCTGTGGCCGCCGAGGCGTCTCGCTGCTCTGTACCCCAACCCATACTTATTCTTGTATCAGCCTTTTCCAGTTTTCCAATGGTAACCATTCGAATGGTAACCATAGGAAATCTGTTAGGTCTCCGCTGTTCGTCCGTCCGTCTGTCTGTCTGTCTGTCAACGGGCTGTATCTCAAGAACCGATTTCGGTAGACAGTTCTTAAATTCTCACAGAGTATGTATTTCTAATATTGCCGCTATTAACAACAAAAAAATAACTTAAATAAAAAAGGGGGCTCCCATACAAAAAACGTGCTTTTCTTTTCGGATTATGGTACGGAATCCTTCGGCCGGTTTTTAACTTTTCTTTAATTTTGCGTTTTTATCTCATCCTACCCTATTTAAAATGATAAAAATGTGGGTAAAGTTGTTTGGGTATTTGTTACAATCGCAGACAGGGGTCTAGGCTTCCAGCAATGGATTTTTGACTTTCGCGCGTACCGGAATGCGTAACATTGGAATGCCTCCCAAAAAGAGGACCGATGACCTGGTGAACATTGCAGGAATCCGGAATTCCGGATATGTATCTCAAGAACCGTAATAGGTAACAGTTGAAATTTTCACTGAGTGTGTATTTCTACAGCCGCTATAATAACAAATAATAAAAATTTAAATTAATATTAAAGGGGGCTCCCATACAAGAAACGTGTTTTTTTCGGTTTTTGGTACAGATACGGAACTCTTAGTGTGAGAGCCCGACTCACTCTTGGCCGGTTTTATACAAATTGACGACAACAGTACTGTTACTGCTATGTCTACCCATGCTTCAACAAGACCCTGAAACTTGATTAAAATGTTCTTATTTTGTTCGTCCCCAGGTGAACGCGCTAACTATGTGAACATACCACATGTGATCGCCATGGTCGGGCTGCCGGCGCGCGGCAAGACGTACATCTCCAAGAAACTGTCCAGATACCTCAACTGGATAGGAATTAATACTAGAGGTAAGTTGGAACACTTTATTGTTTTTGGGTAGAATTTTCCTATATGTGTGTGGCAATGTTTAGGAAGTCTCGTGACATAATGCGCCAGAGTCCATAGAAGTTAGTTGACACAATCGGTACCAGCAAATCGTCCTGCGGGATTCGCCGGAGCTGAGAGGTAGTAAATTAAAACTGTCAAATGGACAAGAAAATTAAATGAGATATTTAACGGCCAACCACTCTTCTGATTAGCCCGACCATCCACACGCCACGCGCTGTCGTCATACCGATCGGATGACGAGCGCATGATACGATTGTTTCTTCTTCATTACTAGCTTGATAGTCTTTTGTTTGAAGAAACGACTGTCGCATGCCTGTTTTATTTAAATCCACAATTCGAGAGGCGATATTTCAAATTGTGGAACAAATATACTCGTTCGTCGCTAAATAACAACAGACGCATAGGTCAAACTTCGAGATTACGGTCCTCCAGTCCTTGGATGGTAGACCTCCCATTACATACTGAATTTCTTCCGTGCCTCGAAAAGCACGTTAATTCTTCAGCAGAAGATCTTTGATAGTCGTTAGTAGAAGTCAGCTACCCGGACACCAGCGTTGCCAGGGGGCATCTTATCTTATTACCTAGTTAGTAGGTTGTGGAGGATATATAAGCAGTCGTTCCAAGAAATCTACTAGAATTCAGCTGAATTCCAGTAGACTGGAAGCCGACCCCAATATACTGGGGGAAAGGGCTGGTTGGTGGGAGACTTTCAAATTGTAATGTAATGTTTGCGATTTAAGAGATATCATGGATATCATGGCTCCGCCTGTACCACTGTTGTACATAAAGTTTAAATAAATAAAGAATAACAGCCGCACGGGCCGATCTTCAAGGTTAAGTAACGCTAGCCAAGGTTGGTCTGTAGATGGGTGACCATCATACCATACCGAGTTTCCTCCGTGCCTCGGAAAGCACGTTAAGCCGTTGGTCCCGGCTGTCATTTGTAGATCTCTGGCAGTCGTTACGGATTGTAAGAAGCCAGTAAATCTGACTCCAGTCTTGCTAAGAACTACCGTGTTACCCAGTTAATGGGTTGTGAGGTCTGGTAGGCAGCTGCTCTACGTAAACGTACTGGTATTCAAAATCGGTGCTTTTCGAAATCGGGAGTATCTCCCCGACAACTCCAAACTCCGGGTTGCCACTGAGAATTTCCTACTGGAAAAACCCAATAACAGTTTGCCTTTCTCGACCTGGCAACACATATCATGGCCTGGTTATACATTCCATGTACCTATACGAAGTACAGGACAGGCCAGCACACCCTAGCTAATTTAAATTGATTTTGAATTGGTACGCTAACGGGTAGTGCAATTTTGCAGTCACGCGATGTCAGATGCGGTACTGTGGACTGTACTTACCTATAGCATTTTTATATAAGTTGAAGGACATTAAGAAATACATAGGAACACGAGCTATGTCGTCAGTGGTAGGTACTGAGACAAAAAACTACGTTTTAACTGCATTGACGTAGAGGATAGTGTTTAGGTAACTTAGGTACTATGTAATTATGTGTACGAGGCTACTGTTTCAAAGCTAAATCAACAAATCGATATTTAGGTAAAGTCACGCCATTATTCCATAGTCTAAGCAGAAAATAAGTTATCTAAAAAACAAGTAGATGATGCCTGTTAATTGAAATAATATTGCTAACTTTAAATGTTTGAATACGAATCTATATTTAAATAGCTCGTTAATCAGGTTTTATTTAAAAAAGCATCTGTTTGCATTATTATCGTTTTACCTTTCATCAGAAGAAATATTAGAATCTTAATTAGAATGCTATGAAATTATCACATAATTATTATATATTACTTATATTAGCTTGCCCGCGACTTCGAACGCGCATAATTATTCCGTTTTTTCAGTACACTCCCCAAAATTGGCCAAATTTGTCCACGACCAGCAGTTTCGGCTGCGCGTTGTCTGTCGTCACCAGTAACGTAAGAGTTATAAACACCTCTATAATGAAGATTTAATTTACCGCGCATGGCCGCCATTTTGTAATTATCATACTTTTTTAAATTCACAATAAACAGGCACCGGTAATAATAGTAACAGCCTTATCTACCTTATTATAATTGTTGTATTATGAGACTACCAAGGAATGTTACACGTGGTTTGAATGCAGTATGCTGCCAAAAACTGATTGCAGATATAAATAGTACCATTCTAGAAATGGGTTTATTAAATAACTAGGTTCAAACATAGCTTTGTGTTTGGCGCCATGCATGGCACAACCACACCATGATTTAAAATTTCCATGACCAAGGGAATGGTTAATATTAGATCACCAGGCATAGACACGATAGTGATTGATGACTTCGGACGGCAAGCGCGTTGGGTAGCTCGCCGTCCGATCTGAATCAGGGGGTCTACTCTCTAAGCCCGAAGTCCGTAGTTTCGGCCTTAGTTAAGTGTCAGGCGTTTTCTACTCCGTATCACCTGCGGACTTACGATTAGTCCCGAACCCGAACTAAGAATTAATGACAACACGATTTGACAGTTGTTCTTAGTTCGGGTTCGGGACTAATCGTAAGTCCGTAGAGAAAGAGATGTCAGCATAGTGAACGGGGCCCGCTAGGGCCAGAGCCTGCCAGGGCTGCGGAATTTGTTCGAAAGAGTCACCGCGGCCCTGGAACGCAAAGGGCATTAGGAGGAACACGGATAGGTTTTAGTTAGACTTGAGGCCGTCCCCAATATAATTGGACGATGGCTGGGTAGACCTGTGTGGTGGTTAGACTTTCAGGGCTACCCGTAACGACAGTCAAAGACCCATGAATGCCAGCACCAACGGCTTAACCACAGCAACGTGTAGTGGTATTGCAATTGACTCATACGAAGTGGTGACCCTCCGCTTATTTGCTATCTAAAAGCCTCCTGCTGATGTATATTCCCCTTTTCCATTGCAGTATTTAACCTAGGCGAATACAGGCGGCACGCAACCACCGCTTACACCAGCCACGAGTTCTTCCGCGCGGACAACAAGGAGGCGATGGCGATACGCCAGCAGTGCGCTCTGGACGCGCTGCACGACGTCTGCGAGTGGCTCGTCAAGGGTGGAGAGGTCGCAGTGAGTATCAAGCTGCTTTTATCATCAGCCTGCAGTAGTCTAGAAACAAATTTGTTTTTTAGGGTTCCGAACGTCCGTGTGATAAAACGGAACGCGTTGATACGATCACTGGTGTGTATGTCTGTCTGTCCGTTACAGCCATATTTTCTCGTTAACTACTGGACGCGTTTTGTACAACACTTCTGAACTTCTGTGACCCTAAATAAATAATGAGTCCCATCAGTAAATCTCCCATCAATGACCCAATTATCACTGCGGGGTGATAAATAAGAAAGATCAGTGATAATAGGGTATTCTATTGAAAAAAATCTAATTAATCCGCCAGATAGACTTCTAAAAAATACTGGACCCGTATCTTTTCGTTTTTCACGTAAACAAAAAATGACGAAAATACAGTGCGCGTGCGTTTTTTTTTTTTTTTTTTTTTTTCTTTAAAATTTTAGGGACTTTTATAACGCACAGCGTATGTCAGTCCCATCGTACCCTAAGACAATTATTAAAAAACGAACGAGATCAATGGATCAGGGTCATGAATTCGAACAACTTTCTTGCATCATCGGAAGTCGGCTTACTTAATATTTGATGGAACGTACCTATATTGTTCTTGTTCAACTTCAAGACCCTGAACAACTTACTTCTATCAGCCTTATACTGAACACATTCCATTAGCAAGTGATGCATATCTTCTAAAACTCCACACACCTCACAGTTGGGAGAGGTTACCTTTTTCATCAAGAATGCGCGTGCGTTGAAAACTCACAATTTTTACTAGCAACATGACGTCACCAACCCCCTCTCTTGAACTTTGATGCGCTTTATCTTTATCATTTTTAGCGGTTTGAAATGGCAAAAAATACGTATCCAATATTTTTCGAGAATGTAACGGACGGACTAAATAGAATTATATTCTTTCTACCTAGTAGAATCCCTATTTAAATCGGTCTAAGTAACAAGTAAATAACACTGTTCATCTAAATACAAAATTCTTTTCCCCAGGTGTTCGACGCGACGAACTCGACGCTGGACCGGCGGCGCATGATCCGCGACATTGTAGTCAACAAGATGGGCTTCAAGCTCTTCTTCGTGGAGTCCATCTGTGACGACCCTAGGATTATCGAACAGAATATTATGGTGAGGCTTATCAATAGGGCAGGTTTTCGCTTGCAGCTAAATGTAGTTGAACAATAGTACATCAGTCTGTGCCGGATAGTAGGCGCCAGATAAATGAAGAATAACGGTCATTGACCTTTACCTTAATATCTCTTCGTAGGTACCCCCGGACAGTAAATTATGAATCGTTTTTCATTACTAGAACAGTAAGGATCACGATAGATGTCGATTCAGGACAGCTTTATGTCATTATTTCTGTTTTTGAAAGTAAGTGTGTCAAAAAATGTAGGCAATGACCGTTATTCTTTGTGTATCTGGCACATACTATAGTAAACGTTAACCCGTTTTTTGAAATAAGAATCCTTAATTTAGAGATAACAAGGGCCAGTTTAAATGTGTACTTTTTTGTGTAGTAAATAAAGTTCCTTTATTGTATTACCACTTTGAAAAACGTGTGCAGTCGCGCCTCATCATGGGCTGACCGTAAGATTCAATTACCTTTGCTGCTTAAATTGTAACGGTGTTAAAACTCTCATTATATACTGACAGATAAGGTTAAGTACCTTAATTGCCTATATAGTTGTTTTCCTATAGGTATTGTTAGAATTGAAAATCAATCTCCTGGACCTCGATAAATATTTAGACTAATAATAATAATAAGTAAATTTATTTATTCAGACAGTCCACAGTAATTGTTAGTTACTAAAAATATCTTACAAATTATGTTAGTAAAGACATAATTATTACAAAAATATTGGTTTCTATAAGGATACTGTTAGTGCTGCCCCGCACTCTGGTCAGTAGGGAGGCGGTTCGCTTGCGCATTATAGAATGGAAGCCATCAACCTGAGCCTCCACAAACATACCAGAAGCGCTACGAAAGCGGGGCAGCCCTAGCAGCATATTGAAACCATTATTATACTGGCTGGACGCGCAAGGCTTTCATCGACCTTTGAGTATAGCTGACCCACTGGCTACTTGTGTAAAAAGTTTGGCAGTAGGCCAATAATTATAAATCCTTAAAAACTGCTGTTTTTAAGAATTTATAAAACTTCCCATACTTACCACTTTTATGCATGTGGAAATCCTCATGTACAGTTCTTGTCAAATAACTGTGCCCCTCTGAAGTTAGCCATTTGCAAAGATCGCGCAGGTGCAGTCACGTAGAGGGAGCAAGCGGGACGCAAGCATGCATCGAACGTAAACGTAAGACTGAGACATAAAATCGTGCCGCCATAATCCCCGCCCCCATGTCTCTTGCGCATGCGCAGTTGCAGTTTGTTCGTAATTTTGACTACTACGCAGCCACTCGTAGCCAACTTCAGAGGGGCAAAGTTATTTGACGAGAACTGTATGTCCTCTGAAGAGGTTGATCTGTCAGCAGACCAAACCCTGTGGCAGCTACAGATCACTGCGCGACCTCCGGCGTCCGTTGAACACCACTAACCTAACTGTACCCTCTTTCAGGAGGTAAAAGTAAGCAGCCCAGACTACACAAACATTCAGAACACTGACAACGTTGTGAACGACTTCCTGCTCCGGATAGAGCACTACAAGGAGAAGTACGAGCCGCTGGACGAGAGCATGGAGTCGGAGTACAGCTACATGAAGATATACGACACGGGCGAGAAGGTGGTGGTGCACAAGCATGAGGGACACATACAGAGCAGAATTGTGTATTATCTCATGAATATACATATTGTTCCTAGGACTATTTATTTGACCAGGGTGAGTGGCTTTTTGTATTTTAGTTTGTAGATTTTTGTTTTATCTTCATTAGAGATGTTCTTGTTATTGTGTCGACAGTTTATAAGATTATATTGTTTGGGCTCGGTAGGTGGCCACGTTTATTGCTTCGAGATGGAGATGTTGTTCAAGTCATCTAAACTGCAGGTGTATGGATATTTGGGACATTTCATAGTAGATAAAAAGTCGTGTAAAAGCTTTAAAAAAAACCTATTGGACACCTTATGGCAAGATTCATAGACTGCACCATGACTTTGGTAAATAAGCATTTCATATGAATATGAACCATACTTTGTTGTGACTAATGTTCATAATATTTGAAATTAGACAAGATTTCAATAATACAAATAAATAATAATAGAATGTAAAAAATAGTCGAATTATGTTATAGACAACTCTTTTGCCCGCGACTTCGTGCGCGCATATCCCGTTGTTACCCGTTAACCCGTATAACCTACAGCCTCCCTCATGAACGTGGCTATCATATACAAAAAGAATTTTCAAAATCGGTTCAGAAGATCCAGAGATTACCCCCTACAACCTCACAAACTTTACCTCTTTATAATATTAGTATAAGTAGATCTTCAGTAGAATCTTGCCCTTGGTCGTTGATTGTTTATTTTTTATCTTACACAAAAAGTATTTACACAAAATTAGTATGATCAATCACACACCACCTACGTTCTATTCCAGCACGGAGAAAGCACCCACAACATAGTAGGCCGCATAGGCGGCGACAGCGACCTCTCGCCTCGCGGCCGCCAGTACGCCAAAGCCCTCGCCAACTACATCGACCAGCAACAGATCCCGGGGCTCAGGGTCTGGACCTCGTGGATGAAGAGGGCCATCCAAACCGTCAAGGATGTGAAGGCACCTCAAGAAAGGTGGAAGGCCCTCAATGAGATTGATGCGGTAAGATATTTTTGCTTTGATTTTTAATTTTACAGGGTGTAACGTAACAGTGTAGCCATCTTTGAAAAAACTGCTTCTGCCTATGTAAATGAACATCATCAACGCATAAATAATAATAAGCCTTTTTATTCTGAACTTATCATAAGTATAAATGCAATGCGTTCTTGTTATAGTATGTCCCAAAGCTCAGTTTGCCTTTTGGCATAGGCCTCCTCTAGCGATTTCCATTGGGACCTGTCACTTGCAACTCTTCTCCAGTGAAGTCCAGCCGTGAGTTTCAGATCGTCTTCCCATCTTGTTTGTTGTTCATCAACGCATAAGGAGACGAAAATAATGGATATTCCACAAAAAATTATCATCAGCTGATAAAAAATATTCTTTCGGAAGCGTTGGAGGGCCACCCAGAAGGCGAACCGTGCACCTGGTGAAAGCCGCGGGAATATGCAAGACACACGGGATCGATTGATACGGAGACACTGGGGGAGGCCTATGTCCATCAATGGACTCTGAACTTTCGGCTGAAATAACGGTGGTGAACATATCTTTTCGTTTTAATTACAACTTTTCTATGTACTTTTCCAGGGCATATGCGAAGAGATGACCTACGCAGAAATTCAGCAGAAATATCCATCAGACTTTAACGCGCGCGACGCTAACAAGTTCGCGTACCGCTACCCGCGCGGGGAGAGTTACGAGGACCTGGTAGCTCGCCTGGAGCCGGTCATCATGGAGCTTGAGCGCCAGGGCAACGTGCTGGTCGTATCGCACCAGGCCGTCATGCGCTGCCTGCTTGCGTACTTCTTGGACAAGTCTGCTGGTGAGACCCCAAACAATCTAAGACTTATCCGATAGCAGTAATCATCGTCTAGTAGAGTCAATACGTACAACGCAGATCAAATAAGACTTCAAGAAGCTTGAACAAGCTTGCTTGAATCTTCTGAAACTTTATCTTTATGAAATCATAAATCTGAAGGCTTACCTGCTGCTCTGAAATGGCTAATAGACAAACGAACAAGTTTACGTATTTATGGCCCGACAATCATTATCACACATATGTCATATATGGCTGTGAAATCAGACTTCTGATCTTATCACTATAGGGATAGTGATAAGATCAGAAGTCTGATTTCACAGCCGGATACAACATTTCTTTACGAGTAAGCATAAGCATATTCTATCCCTCTCTACTCAGCTGTCAAACCCGACTTCTGCCGATTGTCACAAACATAAGTACTTTTATCTACTTCCATGCTATAAATCCTCTTTAAAAGTTTCTAGAACTCTATAACCATAACTTAGCTAAAATACTCATAAAATGATTCTTTATTCAAAATTTTGTATGGAGAATTTTAATTTAGAATCTTTGAAACAATATTTTAACTAAGTAGTAATGTTTAATAAGTTTTTATGAATAAGGTCTTTAGTTTATTGCCAACATTAAAACAACCCGTGTCATAATAGCCAGAATATCATCCAAACGAGTATTGTGACGCACTTAATTTCATTACCTATGCAACTCCTTCGCTTTTTAAATGGGATCGAAATACCAAATAGCCACATTCTCAATTTCAAAAAAAGAACATTGTCATGCACGCGCGTTTCACTATCACAGCGCCGTAATGAAAAAAAAGAAATTTATAGGTTATTCGAATTCACGTCGTGTCCCGCCATTTTTTTTTTGTTCGATATTAGTAATGCAAAAAAATAATAGTTTATTGTTTACAAAAATGAGTGATACAAACTTTGATAACACACCACCAGATATTTCTAATGCAGCAAAGGATTTTTCTAACCAATTATTACCAGAAAAGTCGGGAAAACAATATGAAAAGGCAGTATCAAGATTTCATGAATTAGAAAAGAACCTTTTATAGAGGATTCGTATTATCATGGGTGTAGATAAAGTCTTGTATGCAACTGTACATAATTATTAGGTATTAAAACAACCATGTGATACTATATAAAACCCACATTCGTGTTTTAAGCCCTTTATAAACAACACATAAGTATTAAAGCCGCATAGTTAAGTTTGGATGGAGTTGTATGATGATGTGCTACTGACAGAGGAGCTGCCGTACCTGCACGTGCCGCTGCACACGGTCATCAAGCTGACGCCCGTGGCGTACGGCTGCCGCGAGGAGCACATCCAGCTGTGCGTGCCCGCCGTCGACACGCACCGCCCCAAGCCCAACGTGAGTACTGTCGATGTCTACACTCTACTGACCTTGTTACACCCACTTTGACAAAGAATGGATGAGACCTAGTTTAATAGTAAGAATCAACTACTTACTAAGGCCTCATTTAGTAGAATGTAGAGAAAGTATTCAACGAAAAAACGAAGATCTCGTTTGAGAATGTAGAACGAACTATGTAGACCTCAGTGCTATTTTTTAAACAACGTTCAAATTCGGATCTCATTCGCAATCTATCAAAAGTGTAGGGAAATCGAGGCTTTTTTTGACAGATTCCAAATGAGATGCAAATGTGAAAGTTACGTAAAAATTCGTAGAAGTAGCCCTCTCGTTTGAGAACAAGAATACACTACTTAGGACATAAATGATCGAGTTAAATTTAAAATAAGAGCGCATTAATCTAATAAAATAGAAGATGCAACAAAAAATTTCACACAAAATGTATACTCCATCCGAGTAGGTAGTTAACTAAAGGTAAACAAAAAAACCACGTGACAGGGTTGCCTGGCTAAACGTAATACCAGTCACTTCAGTTGCCATGCTACGTCACAGTTGTACTCTTCAATTTAGTAGAGTATAGGTACATACTCGAACAAAAGTTGCATCATATGATCAAAATAAATAGAACAGGTAGTTAACGTTATCTATAATGTCGCCGGCAGTTAATCCTGCTTGACAGGCGGCTTTCCTAGAACAGCTAAAATCACTTTGTTTTATCGCACTCAAATCTATAAAAACTCATCTGATCACAACTTCTCCATAAAACCTTCTTTCTCCATACAACAAAACCTCTGAATTACTCCTAAATAGTAATATCAGACCACAAAAATCACAAAAAAAAACAAAAATATTAAAAGGTAATTTATTTGACAGGACGACGAAGAGGCAGCTGAGGTCCAAGTACGAAATGTTTGAAGCATGACCTAGCATAGCATAACGCATAGATAGCATGGGTAGTATAGATGTTGTTGTGGAAACCCGTAATCTGTTGCAAAGTTTCTAGTCATTATGCTAATTATTTCACAGATTTTACAGATCTTAACGACACATCTGCTGTCGTGTTATGCCTGCGAATATTTAAACGCAATATTAATACCAACCATGACAATGGTTGCATCAAATTTTGGGCGATGCAGACCATTTTAATCCGACTTCACAAAAAGAGGACGTTGGATGATGGCTTCGTACAATTTGGCAGTAGGTCCGCAGTTTTTAGAGTGAGTTGACGTGTCATTCGCCATCTTCCAATTCTTGAAGGTATGATGCTATGCTTGTCCTTTCTTGATGGCCCAAAGCTCAGAATACAGAACAAACAAGAAACCGTTAACGCGCTCAAATGTGAGGCTGTGTAAACCACGGCTGAATGGCGATAGTCGTTAAATTGTCAATTAGGCCGACGCGCGTACTGTTTACATCTAGTTGCAGTTATCGGTTTTTTAAATAATTATGCCTTCGTGTCCCACTTGCAAAAATGCTATCGGCTGTACTAAGAAATCGGATGGGATCACGTTTCATCTGTAAGTAGCACATTTCCAATCCATTTTTAGAAAAATAAAAAGTGAATTTTACATCCACTTTTTAAAAAAAATCAAAAACTCGAAAATATTAATTTTATAGTCAAGTGCCAGATAAATGAATGGTTGTTTTAATTTTACCCATAAAGAGGTAGGTAATGCCATGGTGCGCTGGTAACAATACGCGGGTGGGGGAGACGCGGGCGGGGAGTTATTTTAAAATCAAATGTTGTGATTGAACACTCCTTCTGGTTTGTTCTGTATTCTGAGCCCAAAAGTATTTTACGTTTTCTATGCAGACGTTTTACTTTTCCAAGATGAGAATATCATCTCAAGATAAGATTTCTGTCTATCTATGATGCAGCCTATTTTCCTACTTGACAACTCTGTCTGAGTTTATTCTTAAACCCGTGATCAATAAAATTCACATAATAACTAGTCATTCGCCGTCGAATTATGGATTTTTACAGCAACATGGTTAACACTTTTTTTGGCGGGAAAAGTGACAGTTGACAGGTGGTGGTTATCTGTGTGTTTGCTTGTTGGCGGAGAATTTTTTATAAATAAAAACATGTTTTGTGTTCCGTTCAAAATTATGTGTGTTTATTCCGTTTGATATTTGTACGTTTATGTATTTATTGGTAAGGTGGTTTATATTGTGCCAGTATTCACCATATTGGTGCCACCCCATACCGTTCTTTCCCCGTTCCTTTTTCCAATTTGGGTTAAAGCAAATATCATAGAGATTCCAGCAAAAGTCGGTCCTGTTGAAATTTACTTAGAGGTGTTGGGTTGAATAAAAGGCAGTATTTTCTATGAAAAAAATTATCAATAGATTAGTCGACCCCAGATAGTATAATACATCATAAACATTCTACCAGAGAAACGAACTAACAATCTTTGAGTGTTTGAACCTTAGATTAGTATTTTGAATAACAAATGCATTGAATATTTCCATCGTATTGTTTCAACGGGAATATGGTAAGGACCGTAAGTCGTGGCGTTGTTATGTTTCTGTCTACCACTGCCATGGGGGAAAAGGCGTGATGGCGAATATTAATCCAGGGTGAAGGACAAAAGAGTACTTAATCCATTCATGATAAAATAACCAGCAGTTTGCGCGTACCAAAATTGAAAGTGACCGATAAGTCTAATAAGTGACTATAAAAAACTTGAAACAGCTTATGAAACAAGTCGGTGGTTTGAAGAGATTATGAAAAGGAAGAAGAAGATTATGAAAGCCTGAGGGAGAGAGGCTCCTAGACTTCAATAAAACGGAAAGCGACCACCAGTTTTAGATTAGAATTTTATAGCCACTTGTAACTATTTAAATTAGAGTTCAGTTCAATAAATTAATGCCGTTAGCTCAATGAACTGGTGACGGCGTGTAACAAATATGCAAAATAGTTAGTAGCCAATACCCAGTTTTGCGACACCGCAATTTTGCGTTAGGCGCTGCCGCGCTACAAATCTTCTTTGACGTTACAGTTCGCAACAAACTAAATGAACATTGATTCTGAATGGCAATTTTCAATCTGAAGGCCATCAGCCAGGAGCCAATGTGTCCGTACCTACTATGTGTATTTTCAGTGTGTACAGAATTTATTTGTTCCATCAATGTCTAGTTCACAGTTTTGTTTTGTCTGCACGTGCGTGATGCACATTATAATTAAAAACCACTCCAAGAATCAAGTCTTTCTTCCGCAGGTGATACCAGCGCCGCTTATAAAGACTCCGGTGCCGCCCGTGATCAACGGAGACACCAACGGCGAACAGAGCGAGGACAGTCAGTCGCATTAACTTTACTTTAAGGACACCTTAGATAATGAAATAAATACATTGTCCTTGCTAGTTCAAAAATTAGATTAAAATGACATTTGGGTATTTTTTTTCTGTGTGAACGTGTCAAAATAAAAATAAAACGTATCGTGGATGTTATCTGTGACTGTCTACAATCAGTCAAGTCGACGAATTTGAGACTGATGTTAAGTGAGTTTAGATTTTTAAATATTAAGTCGTTTTACTGTCTTTGTACAATACCTATAATACGTTCACATACACTTGGGCGTTTCACCGTTCACTCAGAGCCAGCGCGGGGTCACAACATCCAGAAATCTGACGAAACATTTTCAATTTCCCCTCTGATTTTTTTAATACCAACCTCAAACCTGTAATAATCATACAGAGAAAGCACGAGCGTTAATCACCACGCTTTCACAAGGTGCGTTAGCAATGCTTATAAAAAAAAAATCGGTGCTGCAGCGCTTTGTAGTTTTCCACTTCGTTTGACGTTATTCACATGGCACACTCCAGCTCAGCTGTTATTAAAAGCGCTTCAACCGCTTACTGGCGTCAAACGCAGCGCGAATTCTCGATAATGTGCCCCCACGTTTATATTTTTATAAGCTGTCTCTTTTTGTCTTAGTTAGTTCTTATCATCCTATCGTATTAATTATAAATAATATTTAACTAAACATAAGAATTTTTACAATGTGGCTATGTACCTATATTAAATGTAATAAATTGTGAAATTGAAATGTTAACTTTTATTTAAATATAAGTGTAGTATAAGTGGGTCTTTGCGTTTTATTTAATTATCCATGAGTACCAAGAGTAAAAAAGTAACTTGGATGCACCTAATCAGCGACAACACATTCGTAGACCCCAGTGCGCCTTTTACTTATATCTGGGCAATAATAATCATAAAACATACATTGCTATTAAAGACTGCTAGTGCTATACTAAACTCAAACGTTCTTATCCCTTGTTTTGTGGCTGCCGTAATTGGGTAAAAAATATTGAATGTTATAAAAAAAAAAGCAGTACCGTCAAACGGAGTGAATAGAGACAAAATTTTGATAAGATTTTTCACTTTGTTATCATAATATGAAAGCAACTTTATTTTATTAATTCAGTAAAATTGGAGACCGCAAATGCTGCAAACCAGATTAAAATGCTGCAAAAATCCCCTTCAAAGATTTGTGCCTATTCACCCCCGTTTGTAGGTATCAGGAAAGTAATAGGTAAGTAAGTATATCAGGTAGATATTATTAGGAATGAAGACATAAAAGTAGGACTCCTGAAGTCCTAACGGGTCAACCACAGACTACAATCACCAATTCATCATATATATCGATAATACACTATATATTACAAGACTATAACACCACAGATTTTTTTCACATGATGAAAAAAATCCCAACTGCTGCCAGAGAGGATTTGGTGCAAACTAAGTACAATAGGTAGGTATAGTAAGTTTTAATTCACACACCGGTGTGCCGCGAGATTTTCGCGATTTTAAAGTTTATTATTACGTAAGATAAGTAATAATAATCACTAAGTAAATAACACAAGTTGTCAAAACTGAGGACAAATAAAAAATTTCGCGTTTTTTGTTAATGACGACCTTCATCTTGATTTTTTATTTTGCCCAACTACGGCAAATTCTAAAGAAAGGATTATGATTTTAGCAGTTCATATAAGTTCTATAGAAGCGCAAATTTACTATGATTATTTCAGCTTTCAGCAGCATTTTACCGGTAATTCTGTATACAATGTGTAAAAGAATAAACGCAGAACCTCATGAGGGGTTATTTTAGGTAATTGTCATTATGAACAACTTTTACTATGGGTCCAACCCCGAAATCGCGAAAAAAAACATCTGCTGTTCAGCACATTTTGTCGAGTTATGTTATGTTTGTTTTGTTGTTGTGGTATGAAGGAGTCTCGATTTTTTCGTTATTTCAGTGTTGGCCCATAGTGAAAATTGTTCATAATGTTGAGTACAATTTGCGTTTATTATAATTCTGTTACACGTTGAATAAATCCTGTTTTTTTAGATATTACATCAACTCATCAGCTTGGTTCAAATTTTATAGGGCACCCCGACACGAATAGGTTAGGTTTCGAATAGCGGGATGACGGGAGCGTTTCCACCAGAGATGTGCGAGGATGCGTAGCGAAGGATGTTTTTGTTAAGAACCAATAGAATCGCTTGCGCTGAGCGAGGCTAAGTAAATGAAGCGATTCTATTGGTTATTAACAAACAAATCCCTCGCTACACATCTCTGGTGGAAACGCAGCCCAAGCCAGTGCTTATTCTAGTTAGAATGACATCAAAGAATTGCGAAGGAGTTTGCCTAAGAGCTGTTTTTTTTTATTTCAGTGACTTGAGATGTGTTTATAAAATGACGACAAACCATTTTGCTCTCATAAACATCACACATTTTTAATAAATATTGTGACTAAATAAGCATCACCTGTTTTTTTTTATTTCCTATTCCTTTAGTTTATTATACTTACTTATAATATAATATGTAGGTAGGTATGTGTGTTGATTTACTTAGAAAATAATATAAATTATTATCAATTCTATGTCCAAAGCAAGAGCATAAATTCATATATCTGTTACCTGGTTACTAGGAAGGCATTCCACGTTGTCAGTTCCTAACAAAATCCTGCTCTACAAATCAGTCCTTATGCCAGTATGGACCTATGATATACAACTATGGGGTTGCGCCAAAGAAAGCAGTGTAGAAATCATACAAAAATTCCAGAACAAAGTACTCAAGAACATCGTGAACGCGCCTTGGTACATAAGAATTGACGACATCCATCGGGAGTAATCGGGACCTGAATGTAGAGTTCGTAATCAGTATACTTAATTAAAATATATGCAGAAGCTCATGAACATCGGCTTCATCATCATGCATCTCCTCGATAACGCGGACATAGTAAGAAGGCTCAAAAGGACTAAACCTTTTGAGTTAGTGTAGTGTAATATATTGTGACTTTACCGCGAGTGTTATATAGTACCTAGCTATTTATATGGACACACGAACAAAGTGACTTCGCCTTAATAGCGCTTAAACACAATGGACGTGCTCTTAGATATAATTTTACTTTTAGCAAATTAAGTTACATTAAAATTGCTTATTAGCCGTATTAGGCTAGACTGTAATAAAACAAACAAATAAAAAAAAAATATCTGTTACCGGAAAATGGCAAACTCCGTAACTCCTTGCTTGATATACAAAGCGGTCTGACGGGCGCGCTCACAACATAAAATTCGAGACCGTAGCAAGTACGTATTTACAGAACTGTAATCATCAATACCTACTACTCTCTGAGTTAGAATTGATGCCAAATGTATTTCATGAAATCATTATATTTGGCATCAATTCTAACTGAAGGAGTTGTATTGATGATTTTAATGATTATAATTCTATAAACACATTTAGTTGCTACGGCCGCGAATCATATTTTGACCAAGACACAACCTGACACTGACCGACCTGCAAATTGCAAAAAAACATAAGAAAAATTGAATTTCGCGGGCTACCCTGGCGCTTCCACCTTAAGTGTTTTTAGGTACCTATACGATTAATGAAATGGATGAAGAATTCGAAAAAGGGTAATTGGATAATCTACCTAAAATAGATGGACTAATGTTTGCTCATTATTTATCAACAAATAGTGATTTCGTTGCCGCCGAAATGCGAGGAATAAAAATGCAAAGGTAAGTTAACTTTCCTTGCTATTCCGAAAATAGGTAGTTTATTTGTTCTAAATTGTTTTATTATAAAAAAATACCCAAGTAATGTCATATTGCAACTCAAATAGTAAGGTAACTTACATACACACATTGATTTATTGCAAATGTTTTATAGTGGGTTGAACAGACGTAGGTACTAAACCTTTTTTACACGTCTTCTGCGTCAGAAGGAGGGTAATGTTTTTCGAGTATATAATATGACCACGACTGTTTTCTTCTTTCATACTTTTTAGAACGTGAATTTTCTGTAGTCGGGTTTTAGTTTTTCAACTTCTTTTTTATATTAGACCATTTATATTAGTCTATGTCCGTGACTACGGCAGGACCACGAAACCCAATCGCTTCAATTTTCTTCATTTTTCAAAAGTCTTGACTTCAATTTAATTGTAATCAAGACTTTAAAACTTCGCGCCAAGTTCATGAGAAAAATGTCGCTGCACGCCACCTATTGACGAATGAAAAGGGTGGTGAAATCTGTTTTTAATGTTACATCACCGTGCAACTAGATGGCGCAACTTATAGCTATCTCTAGACGTGGTCGACGACCTCAGACAGACTAGCGTCAGGTAAAGCCACAAGCAAAACTAACTAAAGTCCTCAAATACAGCACACGCACAAAGTAGGAAAACAGAACAGTTTCGCACCTTATTTAATAAGTTTACCGAACTTTCCAACCAATTCCCATTGCGCGTGTCGATTAAAGTGTCACCATTATAAGGGGACGCCTAAACGATTGCTGCTAATATTAGGTATGACTTCAAGCCGTTACTGTTAGTGGGTAGTTAGTTCCTTATGATTTATAAGGAACTAACTACTACTAAGTTAGATTGTGTTTGATTTGGCACATTTTGAACTTTCATAAGTTATGAAAGTTCAAAATGTGCCAAAGCAAACACAATCTAACTATAGGTAATATAATATGATGGAATATATGACCTGTGCCGGAGCCTCATGATGCTTTGTGAATTATTCATTTGGAAATGAATAAGGAGTCATTCATAAAGCTTGTAGAAACGCATAGGTAAAATATTTTATAATTTTGCGTTATTCTACGCACAAATTTAACCCGGGCAACGTAGGCTCGATTCCAGGTAAACATCCGGGCGACCTACATAGGTAGCTTTTACTGTGCACAATAAACGGGCCGAGCGGGCGTACCTACTGTACCTAGATAACTATGTAACATGAACGTCCACGACTACATACAAACACGTGAGCAATCAATAAAATACTATATAGACGTTCATGTACTGCCAATGCCTACCTACACGCGTCCCGACCGGCGGCTATGGAAACGAATAGAGTTGATTTAACAATTTTATTGAATGGGTCTATTTATTTGTTACTGAGTGAGGTTTCAATCTGTAACTAAGAAGTGTTTCATAATAGTAATGTTTGAGATGGACTAATTTAATTTACTGAATTAAAAAAATATTTGTGCGAGAGTTTCCAAATTCCTTCATAACTTTTTATTAGATGAATTCTATATTGATTTGCACATAGTACCTGTACTTACTATTTATGTTAACAAGCAAAAACGTGATATCGATTGCAATATCGATTTTAACCATAGATCTAAAAAGTCTTTTCTCTATTCGTCACAGCTGTCAATGACATTTCGACGTTCGAAACGTATTTTACGAAATGTATTTTGCCCAATTTTCTTGGTCGAATCGTAAACTTATATAATTATTTCTTTAAAAATACTAAAGCAATGCATAAAGAGACAAATTTGCTTTGATTATGTGCTGTTAAAAGTAGTGGATTTTCCATACCCTTGAAACTTGATAACAAAAATGGTATCAACTTTGAATTTAGACGAAAAATATAATAGAGGTGCGTGCGTCATATTTTCAATGTGACCTATTTTACCAAAACAGTTGCTATGTTATTCGGTTTAATCATAATGTTGTTGGTGTGTTGCAGTGAGGAGGAATTTCTGTTTTTATTTGGATATTCAAGACCATGGTTTGGCTAGATCCATATCTCGCAGGATTCAAGACATGGGTTTGGTGAGTACCTAAGGCTTTTACCGCCAAAACTGTTATTCCACGAAGTAGCACTGCTGTGTACTTACGTTGCCTGTTGCCACATAATTTTTGGTTATGTATAAAATGTAGTGTGACCAAAACAGGGATAACAGTATTTTTTAATTCGTATGGCTTTTATTCAGGCTAACTGCATTTGGTCATGTTATTTACGTTCTGTTTCATACTTTGAACGCTCTGCAACGCGCATAGTCTATATATTTTATATCAAAAGTGCTAAGGTTATGAGACATTCCTCTATATATTTCCTTGTGAAATTCGTCATTTATATTATTTTTATGAGTTTCTTACTAATTTATTTGTTTCAAACTTTCATATTAAAACATCGTCGAAACGAAAGATTTCTATTTGAATTGGAACGCAATTTGAACGGACCAATGAGAAGCGTCTCCCCTTCCATCTGACAGCAGCGCCCCCAGTGTCTAAAACATGAACTAATGTGAAATATCTCCATCTTGTATGACAGATTTGTGTTTGTTGTTACTTTTTCGATTTTATTTATCAATTGTGTATAAATACGTTTAAAAAGTGTATCAAACGTTGCGTAATTAATCCACAATCACATAATTCAATGTGTGCTATAGACAGTTTGAAAGCATTTACCGACAGAAAGTAAATCTATGAGTGACGAACATAGTGGTCGTCTGAGTGACTAGTATATAGTTACTTATTTTTGTGATAAGCGGAGCGCGGGGCCCTCGCGGACGGCTTTTATGTAAGTATATACAGTGTATATTACCCACACGTGCGTACCGACACAACGATCGTGTCAGAATTGTTTAGAAAACAGTTTAAAAACAGTTGGAGTGGCTAGTGGGTCGCATAGCTTGTGTTCAATTTTAGGTCATCTTTTGTACGGTCGCGTTAGAGCCGCCGCCGCCGCACCGCGAAATGCAGCGGGCCGAGGCCGCGCGGCGCGCTCTCTCGCGCTGCGTTGCACTACATCCATTTTAAAAGCCGTTTGAAATGTAGTTTCCTTCGGGTTACGCGTGTGTCCGCTTAATTTTTGACAGTTGATATTGCTTTTACATAATCAAGGGGTTGTGAGTCTTAAGCAGAACGTCTTAAGGGTGAGATTTGTGTGTGGTAGTTAGGTGTGTTATTTTTTTGCGCGGGACGGTTGGCGCGAGTCGTGGAGGGCGCGATGGCGCGGCCCGCCGGCGTCGTCTGGTGTATTTCAAGGAAAACTCGGCGATGTGTGTTCCGGCGCGTCGATAACTCGCGGCGCTTATGCCGCCCCGTTACATTGTGCCGTCGCATGTATCGCTCAATAACATATTCCGAGAATGCCCTCTGACCAAGCACCGTCACTCGCACTCGGTAGTCGTTGCGACACATACATTACACGTATTAGGTCAGCCTGCTGCAATGCTGACTTTCACATAATGTCACTGCACTCTGCATTACCTACCTAAACAATAACATTTGCTGACACTGAATTCCTATAAGAGTTGCCACATGTACCCTGTATTTTCTTAGCCATAATTTAATTGAATGCTGGCAACATTAAAAACTAATTAAAACTTTTAAAATATTTCATTGTTCATACTAGCTCTCTTTATCAGTAGTTTTATATTGGCATGTAAATGAGATATGTATATTATCAATAGTTTTAAATAATATGCACATATTTGTGGTCTGTAAATGTATGATAAAATGATCATGGTGTATTGACACACTGATGCATGCTTGTACTGACACAGTCTACCTCAGTAGTAAATAATATGTTAACTTGTAAATTGCAAGGTTAGCTACTACTAAGCAGACTGCACAATAAGTATGACATGCAGCTATTTAATAATAAAATGAACTTCAACAGCTAAAAATATAGGGCAACTTGTTGCTTAGAAATCATTTGCCAACACATCTTATTTTCCATTAGAGTTAACATAACTTATTTTTATTTCTACAATAATAATAATCATACCAGATATTTTTCTTTCTAAATAAAAATAGCACAACAACATACCACCTACCTATGTGGATATCTGTGTTTTATTTTGTTATCTACTTTCTTATAAATTCATTAGCTGGTATTGGTACTGTTTTATTCACATAAACAGTACCAATAATAGCTTATGAATTTATAAAGAAAAACCACTTTTCATATTAAAATTTATAGATTGTGGCACATGAGTTTTTAAGAATAGTGAATGAAAATTTTATTAGTTGAAAGTGTTTTCCGTGAGCCTCTATTGATTTCAGACTGGAAAGATATCATAAGAATAAACATACAAAAGCTGACTTTTTTTCAATGTGGGTAGGCAGAAACTAAAAAATGCCATGTGGTTACAATTCACACATTTTCTTTTTGCTTTGTTTAAATTTATTGAGTCGTCAAAAAATCTGGTTTCTCGTAAATATTTTAGTTACCAATCCAATGATTAGTTTCATAATAAATTAGATCCATAATAAGAAAAAACCATAAACTTACTGCTAAAGACACTGGGCCCTTTTTTTCTCTCATAATATCTCATTCAGTCCCGCTTTATGATATCCATGCTATATTGAATTGACTAATTACATCTGTTTATTGTCTTAGCAATTTTTAACCCAAGTCGTATGATTCTCAGAGAGTTTGTTGCCAACCTGTTGCAGTGTTGATGTACACAAACGTGTAAACATACAAAATAATTAATGTTGTAGTTGTAGAAACAAAAGTTTGTGATTTGCACCTGAAATTGTGAATACAATTTTAATAACTATTGCGTTATTCACCTTTTCTACACATTTGAATACATTTTTATTAAATAAGACATTTATCCTTACTAATATAATAAAGCTGAAGAGTTTGTTTGTTCATGCTGATCTCTAAAGCTACCAATTGGATTTGGAAAACTATTTTTGTATATGATAGCCACATTCATGAGGAAAGTGATAGGCTCTACGGGAAGGAGAAAAAATGGGATGTGCACGTACAAAGTTGCAGGCAAAAGCTATTAATAAATAGAATAGTAGCCCGTCAGTATTGGAAACATGCTTGACCATGATTATTATAACAGTTTACTACCGTACCAAATATTTATTTAAAAAAAAATACAACCAAATTGAGAACCTCATCCTTTTTGTAGTCGGTTAAAAAGAAATAAACTACACGGTTCTTATGACCAGTTTAGCTTATTTCGTCAACAATTTTAAAATATAAACTTAAATTTTAACTAATATCACATTAGTTACAAAAGTTTATGATGAAGAAAATTGAAGTTCTGTCACATATTGTGAGTCGTTGGGCTATCCTAGTATGATTTAAGATCCAAAAATAATTTACCTCCCATACCTAAAATGCTTGGGGATAAATATGGCAAAAACGAATCTAGAATTATCATTGTTTACCTCAAATAAAATAATGTAATGTATGATCTCCTAAAAAGGAATTTCCTAAACAAGTTGCGGCTTGTTAGTTCCTTAGCATAGTGTCAACGTGTGTAACACGAAAGAAATTCTACAGAAAAGTTATTTTGCAATATTCAATTTCTGAAAAGTAAGGTGAGACATAACATCTGCTGTAACACAAGCACAGGTCTCATGTTATGGCATACTTCCAATAAGCTGATCGACTGACATACAGTTTGAATTATTCCACTATACATAATTAGTAATTACTTTAACCATGCAATACCTAATACATTTTACATAAATACATCTATACTAATATTATAAAGTGGTAAAGTCTGTGAGGTTGTAGTGGCGGTTAACGTAGTGGTTGAGCTATTGGCTGCGTGTTGCGGGTTCGATTCCCGAAGACGCAGTGTTGGAAGGCCTTCCACAAGATGGACCGATGACCTGGTGAGGATCGCTGGTAGCCTATGGATACGGGACGCACAGGACCGGTTGTTATGGCGACACGCGCGGGGAAGCCTATGTCCAGGTGTGAACGTCTTTCGGCTGATGATGATGATGATGCATGTATTGAGGTGCTGTGACAACTATTTGAATGTTGGCTTATGTTTGTTTGATCGCCAAGTATAACATTGTCAGTGCGATTCGCGAAAGAGTTCTATATAGCCGCATTAAAAAAATAAATACCGGCAAAATGCGGTAAAATAAATTAGCTCCAGTTTTTTCGGTCATAAAGTTAGTCAAAGTAACTTCACCGGCGTTATTTTCTAAGAGACGAAAAGTAGTTGGATGTGGGAAAAGCTTGTTGATAAACAGAGGTGTTTGCTTCCAGCACCAAGAGGTATTCCTAACGTCGCGCGTGACGCACGTGGTGCGCGACCGAGCCGCGTGCGCTGCGGGCGCCAGCGGGCCCGCGTGGGCCAGCGGCGCGCGATGGGCGCGGCGTGAGGGGCGCGCGCGCGCCGATGCCATGCTGGAGCGCGTGCGGCCGGACCCGCCACACATCTCGCCCAACAACAAGTACATACAGCTCACTGTGCAGAAGGTACACCCCCACCTGCCACCTTCACACCCCTCATCCCACACCCCACTCGCAACCCCCTAGCATAAGTGAAGGTGCAAGTTTGATGGATAACATGTGGCACTTTAAACTCGAGCGGTTCAAATATAGTGTTCATGTAAATTTGTACATAGCAATAGGGGCTTAGAATTCTCTTTTGCTGCTTCATATCCATGAAATTGATACCTTATAAAATTACAGTAATTAAGATTATTGTATGATTGTCACACATACAGTTTGTAATTGAGAAATTAAATAGTAGTTAGATTATGTAGGTCTTTGTAGAGCTTGTTGAAATTGAATATCTATCCTATGCATGCTACATTCTGTCTAAAACTATTAACAACTTTCTTTTTCCTTCTAATGTTTCTATTTATGTATAACTGAATGGCGCTTTATTATTATATATCTTTACAAAATATTTATTAATCTTTCAGGCTATATGTCTATTGGATAAACTGTATGATACATTCTTCACGGCGTCGCGCAAAGCGCATGTCACGCTCTTCACTAAACATTTTATCAAGATTGAATTTTTGGACAAGTATGAAATAACATTTATAAGAAACACTATGTCTTTTCACTCACTGACAATGAAAAAACTCAAACATGTATCACAATTCCAGGTTGTGCAGGCCTATTTACAAGGAATTTGATGAATGGCCTGAGATATCATTAGAACCGGACCCACCAAAAGAAAAGAAGAAGGAAACTCCAGAAAAGATTACTACCACTAATCAAAATATTAAAGAAATTGCCATACAAAAGTAAGTAAGAGTTGCGTAAGTGAATAATTGGATTTACTCAATGTTTTCTTATAGTGAAAAAACATTTCTTTTTACAGAATGACGAGAAAAAGTCGTCCAAGAATAAAAGAGAAGGAAGACAAAGAGGTGAAGGGCGGTTACTGTGAGATGTGCAACACTGAGTACGTGGACGCCTCTCTCCACCGACGCTCGCCGCACCACCTCGCCTTCGTGCGCAACCACACCAACTTCATCGCGCTGGACTCGCTCATCGGCGCCGGCACCGACGTGTCCAGCTTCCTCGACAAGGCCACGCCCATCAACGGCGAGAGGCGCTCCCTCCGGAAGATGTGCAACGGCGACGTCGACCAGCCCAAGAACAAGAGGTCGAAGCGATCGCAGTCGCCAGATTCCACCCTCAACGGCAACCTGAGTCCTCGCCGCAACGGAGTCGTCGACGACGAGAGGAAACACAACACCCGCTGCAGCAAGCGAGCGAGCGAGGCGCTGTCGGAGGATCGACAGTACTACAAAGTAGTCGGCGTCAGCACCAAGCTGAGGTCGAGTGGCGGCTTCGCCAACAAGAGGAAAGACTCGCCGCCCGCGTGCAACGGCACCAAGCCCCTGGTCGTCAAGTTCCGGAAGGTGCGGCGCTCGGAGCTGTCCGTGCTGAGCGACGAGGCCGAGCAGTTCATGTTCCCCAAGCGAGCCAGCTCCACGAGCTCCACGTCCTCGTCGGACGACGACCGAGAGCTGAGCGCGCGCCGCAAGCTGTCCCCGGCGCCGCCCTGCGCCGAGCGGCGGCGGATGGCGCGTCCGCTCGCGCTCAAGGAGGACTCCTCGGAGGAGGACAGCTGGCCCGAGGACAAGCGCCGGCGAAAGAAAAGAGCACCCGCTGTCGCCAAGCGAGCACGCAGAGTGCCCTGTAAAGCTCAGGCTGAGGAACCACCGCCTGAACCGCCCGAGGTCGTGGAACAACTTGTGCCTGTAGAGCCGCCGCCACCGCCACCTGAAGCTGAAGTCAGTCCATTGAGAGAAGAACCTATAGAAAAATGCATGAAATGGGAAGATGGGAAGCTAAAGTATACCCCAGCTGTGGAACAGTTAGAGTTCGCCTTTGAATCTGTGCCACTCAGCGAACCCTGGTTCGAGACCTTTAAAAGACAAGATGAGGACAAAGTACTTGCAAAAAATATACCACAGTATTTTGGTAAGTAGTGTGACAATGAACCAAAATACATAGCCTTATTATTTGAATTGTATTTTAATCAAAGTTGTGTTATTTGTTACAGCACTGTACTCGAAATCGCCAAAGTTACCGTATGAAATCGGCCAGTTACCGCCGTTGAAGCCAAATTGCTGTCCACTGAGCGACTTAGTGAAGCGAGAAGAAAAGCCGGGACCGTCGCGGTCGTATGGCACGCGGGGGATGAAGAAGCAGAAGATCAGGAAGCGCACCGCCGCGGCGCTGCTGGCGCTGGAGGGCCACCCGCGCAAGTCTCCGCGCGAGCACGCCTCCACGCTCGCCATCCTCGGCTCCGCGGGGCTGGTGCAGCGCCGGAGACACAACGACGACACCAAGTCCACGGCGTCCGAGGACACCATCAGCGACACGCACAGCAACGCCAAAATTGATCCTGTCATATCTGAGACTCAGGAGGCATCGGAGAGGTTACAGCAGTTTTTATCAGAAGTTTTCGAAGACGCGGCGGAGTACGACGTATCCGACGAAGTGATGGACGGCGAGGCGGCCGTCACTACGTCCACCAATGTGCCCGACGTGTCCAGCCTTGTGTCCGAGTGCGAGAACTGCGACCTCATCCGAAACGAGATCAAGGAGGCGGAAGACAGGCCCAGAGGACGACGCGGCAAATTCAAAAAGAAGAATCGAACAGGCTGGCCGAATAAAAAGAAGCAAACTAAAAAGGGCTCCAGAACAAACAGTGTTGAGTCAGAAAGCAAAGTGGAGAGCAGTTTAGACCGGTCGTCAGCGGAGCCGCCCGACGACGACACCACGCAGGACACCATCAGCGAGGAGGACACCAATCTATCAGAGACTGAAAAAGAAGATAGGACCGTCATTGAAAACACCAAATCAGAATGTGACTCGCAAGACAAGACTGTAACAGAGGACTCAAGCGAGGAGCAATGTGAGCCAATGGACATATCTGACAGTAAAGATAAGACGTTATCCGAAAGTAAAGAGAAGACATTAGAGGAGGTGAAGGTATCGACGGAAAAGGCTGAGGAGAAAGAGGAACGAAAATTACGTTCAGAGACTGAAGATAAGGATAGTAAGAAGAAGAAGCGCGCGTTGCAGGGGCTAGGCGACTGGCTGCAGCCCGTGGTGCGCGTGGCGCGCGTGGACCCGGGCGCAGCGCGGCGTCTGCGCTCGGCGGCGCGCGCGCGCTCCAACCGCTTCAGGTAGCGGCCCCGGCTGCGGTGACCTCATACCCAGTGGACCCAGTGCTGAACCTACCGCTGAACAATCAGTAGTGTTGTGATCGTGCACAGTAAACCAGACGCTGCAGTCTCCTCACCGATGACGTCGGTTATTGTTTTGTTGTTATTTATTTTGTAAATACGCTGTTGTTGTCTGTGTCAGCATGAACTAGACCATTTTTGGTCAGAAACTGGGAGTATCAGTATTTAAATTGTTTTTGTTTATAAAAGAATAATATAATTATCTTGAGGCTGCGAACTTCAGATGAAAGTGAAGTGTACATAGTGGTGTAATATAATATGAGAAATGTGGACTCATGCATGTGTGTGTGTAAGGACAGTGCGGTGAGTAGATGTCGCGAGCTTAGTCTGTATATAAATGTTATTATTGTATGCTTAGAAAGTATCTTTCTTTTCTAAAGATAAATGGAGATGCAGGAATAATGTAATTTCAATAAATAACCTATGTACTACTAAATGTTAATAATAACCGAAATAATCATGCTGTTAATAGAAACCATAGATATGTCTATCATTACCGACTAGTCAAACCTGGTTATACTTTTTGCTGGCACTACCTACATTTCGTGTTTCTGGTCCCATCTCCTTTATCTATGTGAAACTTCATCTAAATAAAATTGTATAAATACTATGATTCTCAGTATCTTGTTTTTTTTCTATACTCATATCCACTGCAGTTTACTCCCTCCCATTTTATGCAACCGTCGTCGGCATACATATACATGTAAGGACACCATCTGCCGGTGTGTAGCACTTTTTCTAGAAATAAGACTATAGGTACCAAGAGAATATGCAGAAACTACCTACGCAATGTTATATGCCATCTGAAGAAACTACTCTAAAATGGTGAAATAATTTTATTGCAGGAGATAATCTCTGGAAGTGTTATTACCGGTTTCTTTTTTAGAAAGCTAGACCAACACTAAGTGCCATACAATGTACCGTGCTACTTTTTATCCCGGAAAAGTTAAAAACGGAAACCGCGGGAAACAGCTACGTACTTAGAAATAATTTTTAATTTACGCCAGGCTCTATAGAGTGCGCAGTGAATATTTTATCACTTTATGTTGCGCTAGCTGTTGACCGATAAGCATTGTGACTTAGCCAAGGTACCTATGTAAATAAATACATAGGTAGATGTAGATAGACACTTCAGAATCTATAGGTACCTACTTTTCTGTCAAGTGTAAATAGGTAAAAGATGCGTTGTCTACTCCAAATTATTAATCTGCATAATATGAACCTATCATAAGAACATTTAGTTGTTCGCTACGAAAAAACATTGAAAGCGTGATGAAATTACGCAATATTGTTTGAACGGAACTTCGGAAATAACATTGGTAAACAAAGAAAAGGTTCGCTGGAGATAATTGGAAACAGCGCCATCTAGGTTGTGTGTTACAAACTGATAGGTAGGTAGCTTTAGTTGATTGTATGTTGTGCTGGGTGGGTACACTTATCTTTATGTGGCAAAGGTCAGATGGCAGGGCCAGTACTTCTTCAGATTTTCATGTGTATGAATTATACTTTAGTAAAACGTTGGGTTGGCTCCATAGATCTATGGTTTGTTGGGTCACATATTAATAATTGAGGTTGATTGATATTGAGTTAGGTACCTATTTTGTCAGAATGGAACCAAAGCCACACAAGAATCAAATGTAAACTGTTTCAACATTTTTGTACATTCCAATGGAAACAAAAGTTTGTAAAGGAAAATACTTTTGAAATTAAAGAGGTTTAGCACAAAAAAAAAATTAATAACAGGCGGCCTAGGGAAGCAGGCAGGAATGGCTGTTTTATAAATAAAAGCTTCCAAGTTTGTCATAACATGTTATTTCACAACTGATAATATCACAATAATGAGGAGATCTAATCAACTAAAGATGAATACAACAAAAATGGCAAATGCGGTTTCCTTCAATTGCTTTTCATAAAGTTGATGATGATTAAAGAAGATGTAAGTAAGTAAGTAAGTTTTTTTATTTGCAAAAAATGTGGTAAAAGATGTTACAATATGTTTTTGGTGCAAGACACATTTCGCCATAATATGATAGCATGCAAATATTTAGGTAGGTATACATAAAATTTAATGAATGTTATGATTAATAATTGCCAAAGAAAAGTCTTTATCTGGATTAATTTATTCTCAAGGTAGTGATATTGCCCAAATGAAAAACAAATGATCTACTCTAACAGGCGTATAATCAATAAAAACAGAATTTACACTTTATACATCTTCAGAGATGGATGTTGGATCAGCACAGATTACATTGTTCATTCTTATTTGAATTACAAGTAAAATAAATCAAACCAAACCCTAAGCTCAATGTCTTGTCATCTTAGGCCAGTTGTATTCTAAATGCACTGGAATATATGCAACTGAATTTTCAACAGGCGTTGAGCACAACTGGTCTTAAATTCCATAGACAATGCTACTGTTGTTAATTTTTTAGTTTATTCATAAACATCCTCTTTGTCAGCAACATATTGGATTATGTCTTTGGGTCTAACCAGCCTCTCAGCATCTCCATCAGGGATTTCAAAGCCAAATTCGTCTTCCATTGCCATTATGACCTCCACATGGTCCAGAGAGTCTAAACCAAGATCATTTATAAAGTGGCAGTCTACGCTCAGCTGAAACAGAGGAATAATTTGTTATTTATGTGGTTATAGTTCTCGAAATAAAAGAAAGTCAGTAAGCTTAGACAAAACACTTGCGAGATGTATCTCAATTAGAACATGAATAATTCAGTTTATGCTACCTTATCAGGGTTAATTTTGTCATACAGTTGAAGAACAAGTAGCACTCTACTTTTAATAAGTTCTAATGTGAGCGGAGGTCCGCCGCTGTAGTTGCGGACACTGATATTCTGGGTCTGAAACAGAATATTATGGAAATAAATGTTATGTATGTACCTTCATACTACTGAGTTTGTCGTAAGCGTGGCAAACTTTCAAGACTCGTTCCTCTATTTCCTGTGGAGTGGGCTTGCGGTGCCCGCCTGTCGAATACTGTTGTGCTTGCTGCACCTAAACAATTGGGGTAACACTGTACACATTTGTTATGCAATATGATTGAGGTTATAATTTTAGAGAAGACTAATCTATTGATACTTGAACTTGGCAATATTGCTGGTATCTTCACTAGCATAATCCCACCTAGATATAACACTTTACATGCAAAATATCACGTTGTATTGACTGATGAGACCCTTACCCCATTTTGATGGTACTGGGTGTTGTACGTTTTTAGGACAGTATTTATTGTACTATAGTTTTGCCGCAGGGCAACGGTTGAGAGCCGGCATACTACCGGTGTCCTTATGGCTGTGGATTTTCGTAATAATCCACCTAGAGCACTGCGGGCAATATTTGCAGCAGCCATTTTCCAGCACTTCGAAAATGATTAGAGATACCATAGACAACTGACTACCCGATATATTATATTCCTCTATGCAATATGCAACTGACACAAGCCAATCAACGAAAGAAAAGAGCACAGAGATCAATAAGAACCAACAGACTATAGTAAAGTAGAAAAAAAAAACTGGAGTTTTCAAATTATTAACGATCTAATATTTTCATCAGCATTAGTAAATTGATGAAAATAATGTATTGAATTCTACTCTATACTAACCAAAACATCAGATATTATAGGTAATATAGATTATACCTATTATAATTTAGTTCTTTACTGGCAGAAAAACGAATACCTTACCTTTCCAAACTTGGACAAGATTCCTATTTGTCTTTGACACGTCGTCTTCTGTCAAGTCAACCGTCTGTCAGTTTGTCATTTTTCATTGTTTTTATTGGAACTTATGTTGAGATGGGTTTATTGTATTTAAACAATTAGAAATCTTGAAAAATGGGTAACGCTGACACAAAACTTAACTTTAGGAAAGCTGTCGTTCAGCTTACCTCTAAAACCCAGGTAAGTGTTTCGAATCTGGTGCAAAAAAATATATGTTTACGAAGTTAATGTTGAGAGTATTGATGTAATGCTTTCATTTTAGCCTATTGAGTCCTCGGACGATAGTTTTTGGGACCAATTCTGGTCAGAGAGCGTGACCAACGTACAAGATGTGTTCGCACTGGTGCCTGGTGCTGAGATCCGCGCTTTACGAGAAGAATCTCCTAACAATCTCGCGACACTAGTTTATAAAGCTGTAGAGAAGCTGGTGAAGATGGTGGATAGCAGCTGCAGGACCCAGAGGGAACAGCAGACAGGTATGACTTCTAAAAAAATTAAATAATGTCAGTTTACTTCATCCTACTTAAATCTAAATAAAATGGTCTAAGAGAGGTGGGCGAGGATCGTCACTCACTGGACGTCTGAGGAAGGACGTCGTCGTTGAGTTCGACCGCGGTACCAGCAGTGGGACACAAAAGTAGGCTAACAATAAAAAAGTATGTTTAAAAACGCAGATAAAAATGGACTCAATGCCATTTTTATGTTGATACTTCCACATGACTCACAATTTCATTATTAATCTTGTAAAGGATCTAAGTACCAGCAGTTGAATGATTTTACAATATTTTAATGATTCATAATTTTTATAGAAAACAAATGTTTCAAACAGTACCTATGTAATACCAAAAGTAAACACTGATCTTGAATCATCACTTCATCAGTCAGTAATAAAACCTTAATATTGTGTATATGTCGCAACCAAATAGCTTAATCAGTAGTTTCATTAAAAGCCTAGCCTTTTCATTGAACTGCGCCATGTAATCAGCGACCTAAGTGACATCTTTTGTTCAATATCATTAGAGAATGTTATTGTTTTATATTGCAATTCAATGAAAGTCTCAATAATTTTCCATTGTATTTTTTCTAAATCAAAATCTATTTATTTATGTCATAAAATCAGTTGCTGCAAGAATGGGCTTTTATCAGGTGCCAAGCAAGTAGTAAAATGATGAGTAAGATCCATAATTAGTTTGTAATGGATTAATTTTATAACAACATCATCATCTTTCTGCCCTTGTCCTGCGCTATTTGGAGTTGACACAACTCATTTCAATGTTTCATTCTCCTCTGTCCAGCTGTAACACACTGTTTTCGTATATATAATTTTCCACACCATCCATCTTCTGGCTATCTATTGGGTATGGTTTCCGCACTTAGTCCTGATGTTGGACCATTGTGCATGAGCCACGGCGGTCATCATTCCAACCACCCAACCTTCCTCCAGCAGATCAGACCTAGTCTGTTCAGGATATCTGCAAGTGAATTCGATATCCCTATTGTTTGCTTCCGTATTTCCTTGACGCTGTGCACTCAAAGAGCATGTGCAATATCATGTCCTCCTCCTTCATGCATGCTCTGCACAGACAGAGGACAGTCCGTTATTCCTATTGTGTGGAAATGTTTGTTCATCATCCATCTTTTATTTGGGTATATGTGTGGCTTATTCTCCCTCTCCATCCATCCGCATGTATCACTCTTTTATTGCAAGCACTTTATCCATTCCTCTGATAACCTATTACATTGTTTATATTTGTTTTAGTACATAATTATCTTGTAAATCATCTTCATCTCATCTCATCTTCTAAATAAAAAAAATGATCAAAGTATAAATATTTAATGCCTCGTTTAATTTCAGCATTAAACTGTGCCCGTCTCTTAACACGAGTGCTACCCTACATGCTGGAAGAACCGGAATGGCACGGCTTCTTCTGGTCTTCCCTTCCGGCGGCCGCAGAAAATGAGTCAGTGCCCCTCGCACAGTCTCTTATCAACGCTGTCTGTGTGAGTCGCTATCTTGTCTTATCATTCATTTAATTTTGGTTATGGCTTTGTGATAGTATCAAATGGTTTGGTTGTCTAGGCAACTGAGAAGGATGTTTAATTGCTAATTCAATAATGAATGGCTTGCCCGTATTATAAGATTTTTTGATACAACTGAACTAAATCATAGAAACAAGTATGATATCTTAGTGGCGCAGCAGCTCGTGGCTAAATAATAACAGCCGCACGGATCGATCTTCAAGGTTAAGCAACACTTGCCGAGATTGGTCTGTGGATGGGTGACCATCTTAACATATCGAGATTCCTCCGTGCCTCGGAAAGCACGTTAAGCCGTTGGTCCCGGCTGTCATTTGTAGATCTTTGCAGTCATTACTGATTGTCAGAAGCTAGTAAATCTGACACCAGTCTTGCAAAGAAGTAGGTATCGTAGTACCCCGCTCCTCGTAAAATTCTGGTATTCAGCTGAATCTGGTTTGACTGGGAACCAACCCCAATATAGTTGGGAAAAGGCTCGCAGATTGATCATCTTTGTGACCAACCAGGCAGATGATACTGATTATTCATAATTATGCATTTTCTGACCAACAAGAATAAAGATGTGTGAGTTAAAGAGTTAATTAGTAAATTAACTCTTTAACTATGCAGCATTCAAGTTTCCAATTGTCTTAAACAAAAATCCAGATGTTAATACGTGCTATTATGGAAATCGCTCTTTCTTTCCAAAAATCCAGTCGCAAAAATTGTAAGAAAATTTATTATCCAGAGGCACAATTAAAAAAAAATCGTAACATACACTTCCTACTTCTTTTACAGTCGCTTTAAAAAATACGAAACCTTTGTTCTAATTCTCCATCTAGTATAAGTAAGTGTTTTGCTTGACGGAAAAGTCGAATATAGTTTTTATAATATTGTAGTTTTAAAGAAGACGATTTTACTTAGAAAGTAGAGATAAATTAAAGAGATAAAGTAGAAACCATTCAAGTAATTTATTCGAATGAAACGGCTTCGTTTCTGATACATCATGTTTTTCGTTCTCAGGATCTGCTATTCTGTCCAGACTTCACAGTCGCCACAACCAAGCGGGCTGGCCCCGTAAGTATTGATCCATAGATAATATTTTATTTTTTTATCTAATCTGAGTGCTAAGCATAAGTGCTAATGGACTTAGCTGGTTTTGTGACGTCAGTCAAAACCACTTATGTTAAAATGTTTGGCTAGTTATTTAATATGTGTTTTCGTTGCATTTTAATTTAATGTTCATGCTACGCTGGTTCGGTTATGTTGTTCTTGTAATATTTGTAAAAGAGGTTTTTCGGATCCGGCTCGAAGGACCAAAATAAATGAAGGGGATCCCTGCATTTACTGATAAGATAACGGGGCGATATATTGGGATTGGATGGTGAAATAAAACGGACTGTCGACGTGACGGACGTGAATGTGCGATAAACATTCATTTATTGAAATATATTTTTCCCATATTATTTACAATAATAGGTACCTACAAATGCTGTGTGTGTACAGAATTCAAGGCGCGTTAGTCGGTAGAGCAATGTACGGTTTAGTACAACAGCTAAATCACAAGCCCATTATAATTTTTCCTTGTGTCTGACCTGTTGGGAAATAACAAGCTTATTACTAGCCACATCCCCAGGGGGAATGAGCAAAGCCTCATTGGCCTTATCTTCATAATATAACCATTATTAAATGAGGGATCTAATTCCATCCCTCTCACTATATGTTTGTTCGTAAAGGTGCAATTAGTGCGTTTGATATTGACTTATATAAAGGACAGGGCGTACCCGCGGGCCGCAAATTTTTCTGTCGCCACAAATTTGCCCGTCATTGGAGGGGTCGTGTTTTTTTTTAAGAAAAAAAACGTTGCCCCTCTAGGATTTTTTCCTGTATTGTGTGTATGTTTACAAACACACAAACTCGCATAAACAAACAGCCAGACCCGTAACAACTATCTGTAGGCCATTCAAATACACACAGCGCAGCAGTCATGTGCTTAACCACTACGCCAACCGTGCATGTCGTCGAAATGTCTAATCGTGTTCGTTCAGATCTTTCTTCTTCTCACATGAACTTAAACATTTCCACTATCTTAAAATATGGTCCAGTAAGACTACTTTAACTTCATTAATTATTTTGCCAAAGGAAAATATTATCTTAACGCGCAACTTGCGTGGGCCGTACATAGAATTATTCAGTTTTCCTTCCCAAAGTATATTCCTTATCAATAAACGTTATCAGTTTAGTGCTAAGTAGAGCGACGGCAGGACACGATCGCGTTAAGCTAACCGCCGGTTGACATGGCAACATCTAAAATGGACCGAATACACGATACGCAGACGTCCATAAACTTCTATATGTAGAACTAGCGTTTTCCCGCGACTTCGTGCGCGTATATCCTATTTTTTCCCTTTCCCGCTGGAATATCCCGTTCCTGTATAGCCTATAGCCTTTCTCATGAATGTGGCTATCATATCTAATTTAATGTAGACCGTTATGTCCCACTGCTGGGCAAAAGCCTCCCTCTCCCTTTTCCACACATCTGTCCTCTGCCATTGCGGGCAGTCCTCCCAGTAAGAGTCGAGTCCGTCTCTCTTCGTCTAAAAGAACCGCTAAGTGGATCCTTTACAAGGCTAGGTGACATCGCGGTAGACCAAGACGAAGGCGAATTAACAAAAATAAATCCTAATCCGACTGGTAGAGATTAGCGCGTTCAAACAAACAAACTCTTCAGCTTTATTATATAGGTACTAGCTTTTGTCAGCGGCTTCGCCCGCGTGGATATCGGAATTAGAAATGTTTCCTGATGGATGTGAAAAAATAAATGCTTTGAAATGTCTGGGCTCCTGGTACTTTTGAATCGTAATCACTTACAATTCCAGCCCCGGCAATTAACATATTTCTGGTCTCCTGGTACTTGATGTTTCTGGTCCCCTGGTACTTGTGAATCTGTAGTACTAAGGCAGCAGCGGCTCTGAAGTTCCACTTCCTCCTCAGTCTCCATTATTATTAATCCATGCCACTTTCCGGGATAAAAAGTAGCCTATTTTTTATTCCAGGATATGAATGTGTGCCAAATTTCATCCAAATCACTTCAGCGGTTTTTGCCTGATTGTTACACAAACATACAAACTTTCACCTTTATAATATTAGTAGGATTAGTACAGATTTTGTCTTGTGCAACAAAGCAATGCAGACAAACGTCTGTATCGTGAGGACACACTGTTAAGGGCGAGATCATAGACATACAAAAACTAGAGTCAGTTTTACTGTCACAACAGTTACTAATATGTAGAAATAGACGAAGCGAATGTGCGGCCCGGGTATTTTCCGCGCATTATTTTTTTTTATTTTTGAGAGGTTTGCGTTTGACCATAAGCTCGCCTGATGGTAAGCGATGATGTGGTCGAGAATGGAGCACGATTCATCATCATATCAGTTGAAAGACGTCCACCGCTGGACATAGGCCTCCCCCAAGTGTCGCCACAACCACCGGTCCTGTGTGTCTCGTATCCATCGGCTACTAGCGACCCTCACGAGGTCATCATCGCTCATCTTGTGGAGCACGTTTGCCTAGAAGTAACTTACCAGGACACACAGACTCCTGCAGGCCGCATCATCATACTTTAGAGAGGTAGTTTTGCTGTTAAATCGTAGAAATCCTTGATGGCAGAACAAATATGTTGGATGAATGAAAAAAAAAATCCAGCTCATCCTACTTATATTATAAAGGTGAAAGTTTGTATGTTTGTATGTTTGTGTAACAATCAGGCAAAAACGGCTGAAGGGATTTGGATGAAATTTGGCACACATGTAGTTCATATCCTGGAATAAAAAATAGGCTACTTTTTATCCCGGTAAGTGGCATGGATTAATGGAGACTGAGGAGGAAGTGGAAATTCAGAGCTGCTGCTGCCTTAGTACTTCAGATTCACAAGTACCAGGAGACCAGAAACATCAACTACCAGGAGACCAGAAACATGTCATAGTATTTTTGGGCTGGTATAATTATGTAGGTAGGGTAGGTGTAGGGTAGGTGTAGGGTAGGTGTAAGGTAGGTGTAGGGTAGGTGCAGGGTAGGTGTAGGGTAGGTGTAGGGTAGGTGTAAGGTAGGTGTAGGGTAGGTGTAGGGTAGATGTAAGGTAGGTGTAGGGTAGATGTAAGGTAGGTGTAGGGTAAATGTAAGGTAGGTGTAGGGTAGGCGTAGGGTGGGTGTTTCCTGAGTAAAAAATTTACAATACAAATCAGGAAACCTTGGTATTTCCGATATTCACGCGGGCGAAGCCGCAGCTGGTAGAAGCTAGTATAACATACAGTTAAGACTCAGCAGATACTTAGAAAGAAGGAAAGAAAGAAAGTAAAATATTTATTTGGGATTCGCACAAGACACAAAAAAGTAAAATAATAATAATAATATATTTAAAATTAACAATAGGTAACACACAACAAAATTCGGTCGGGTCCCTATCTCAGCATTATGCTGAGATACCTAAAAACATATATGGAGACATTTTTTAATGAAGCATTTATATTTCAACCCATGTATCGATATTAGCTAGGAAGCGATTGCGTTAGTCGGGAGAACTAATGTGGTCAAGGTCCTAGACACTTGTGATTTGCAACAATGGCTCGCGAAGGTCACTCCTTTCAGCGAATCAACGCTTCGATTGAATAAATTATTGTCTGATTGATAAGTACTTAAATGTAGTTATTAGGCTGCAAATAGCTGTGCAAAGAGATCATTGATATTGTAACGACGGTTCAGAGAAACAGTTCTCGTATTTTTAAGGGCGCACCGAGGAAACAGTACGTAATTGGCTTTCGTTTGATCCCTTGGTTGCTGCATCGTTATTAGGTACATATCCCAAGCTATACAGGGTTATTTGTAAAACACCAGCAACCTTTCAGGGGATGAAAGTACTCATCATTATAAACAACTTTTAGTATGGGACCAACTCTGAAATATCAAAAATTAAATCAGCTGTTTCATACAAAATGCAATAGTCACCCGGTGAAAATGTATGAAATAGCAGATATTTTTTTCGTTTTTTCAGGGTTGGTCTCATAGCAAAAGTTGTTCATAATGATGAGTTCTTTCACCCCCTGAAAGGTTGTTGGTGTTTTACAAATAACCCTATATATCTGCCAAATTTCATGACAAGCATTATGCTGAGCAATGGCCGTTTGGCGCGGATGTGACACATAATATATGTATATGAACATTCATTTTATTTGTTTGTGGTATGAGCATGCTTGGCGCAAATGAATTCTAAAATTATTTTTCCTTCTTTCGAACTATGGCGGATTGGTCTCTGTGAGTGTGACCCTTACTTAATACATAGTCTTTAAATTCTAAAACAACACCCTATCTCTACACCCAGGAACGAGCCGAAGAGCTGTCCTCGCTGGACAGCTGCGAGTACATCTGGGCAGGCGGCGTGGGGTTCGCGCGCTCTCCGCCCCGCGTGGCGGCGCACGAGGCGGCTCGCACCGAGCTGCTGCGCCTCATGCTCACCTGCTTCAGCGAGACCATCTACAAGCCCGCCTCGCATGCCGCCTCGCATCATAATAAGTGGATTGCGTGAGTGAACCGTAATATATGTGTAACAAAAAATCTTATATTACCGTGGCACAAATGCATGGCACCTAGGATAATAGGAGTTCATTCGTAAAAACGGGACCCTATTACTAAGACTCCGCTGTCCGTCTGTCTGTCACCAGGCTGTATCTCATGAACCGTGATAGCTAGACAGTTGAAATTTTCACAGATGGTGTATTACTATTACTAAAAACAGAATAAAATAAATATTTAAGTGGGGCTCCCATACAACAAACGTGATTTTTATGTGCGAGTTCAACTCGCACTTGGCCGGTTTTAAAAAAAGTCTATGCGGTTCAAAAACCTCAGAAACCAAACAATAGTGTAATTCATGTATTAATATAGTCCTACGGTATTTTTTTTTTGTTAGGGCCCATGTTTGGCATCCGTAAGTTAAGCATGGCAAAATGCAGACATTTAAAAAAAAACAAAGGCCCTAACAAAACAACAACAAAACAAAATAAAGGTTTGTCAGAATGGAATAGAGAGAAGTGTTTTGGGCATAAGAAAAAGAGACAGGTACAACTAAAGAAGTTAAAAGAAAAAACAAAGTTCAAAAAAGCTCAAATAGTATGGAGAAAATTTAAATGTCTTTGAGCAGGACATATGCTGAGCGAAAGGAAAGAAAAGTGGACAAAAAATGATAACGGAATGGTACCCGAGAGAAAGCAAAAGAAGTAGAGGGAGACAGTTGAAGCGATGGGAAGACGATTGAAGGTAGCAGGTCCGGAATGGATAAGGATAGCAAAGGACAGGGTGAAGTGGAGAGCCTTGGAGGCCTTTGTCGAAAGACAAGCTGGATTGAGGGAAGGATAGCCAGGTGCCGAAAAAAAAAAAGATTTAAAATAATAGGATTAAGAATAGGTGCCGGTAGGTACTTAAGTTAAGCAATAAAGGCATATTTTATTTTATTTTATTGATGGTACAATAAGATGTTTGTAGACGTACTATCGCCAGAATGTATGCTTGCCATCCGCTTGCTCCGTGCCTCGGAAAGCACGTTAAGCCATTGGTTCCGGTTGTCATTTGTAGATCTACCAGTCGTTACGGATTGTTAGAAGAAAATCTGACTCGAGTCTTGCCAAGAAGTACCGCGTTACCCTGTTAATGGATTGTGGAGGTCTGGTAGGCAGTCGCTCCACGTAAAATACTGGTAGTCAGCTTAATCCGGTTTGTCTGGAAGCTGACCCCAATATAGTTGGGAAAAGGCTTGGCAGATGATGATGTATGCTTGCCATAAAGTACCTTGGCAGTGTTGTGATTTGGCTACGGTGCCCATTAAATTACAATCTCATGAGTTCTTTAACCTTGACGGTGAATAATAATTATACTGTTAATTAAATATTTAAAACCTTTCTCCATTTACAGGTACCTCACAAGTCCCGAAAACCGCCATGCTTTACCTCTATTCACTTCGTTAGTGAACACAGTGTGTTCGTACGACCCTGTGGGGCTCGGCCTGCCCTACAACCACCTGCTGTTCGCTGACACGCTGGAACCGCTTGTAGAAGTAAGTTTTTTTTTTAAAGCAAATAGTGCCCTGCTTGGAAAAGACTTGTGCTATATCTTTCAATACACTCTTTTCTTGCTACACTTCGAACCAGCATTTGTGTCCATCCAGGTCATCTCGCCACCGTTTTTTGGGCCGCCCTCGGTCACGCCGTCCATTCTCTGGCAACCCATTGCGGGTCACAAATTATTGACAAAGCTTCACAGTCCTGTGTATGTAGTTTCCCTAATAAAAAGGAAAAAAAACTTAGAGTTCGTTTGTTTCATTTCCAAAAACAATTGAGGGGATTTTGTGGGGAAAGATTGTTGTCCCCAAATTATAGAATTTGACTTAGATTTTCGGGGAATTTGATGAATTGGTGTTGGCAACGCTACAAGTGTCGTTCTTAGGCAACTTCTAAATTTCGCCGCTAGAGGCGCGCGCATAATCTTTGCACCGCCAGTGCCGATGTCGAATATTCTGCTAGTGTCTTGTGGTGACAACTTTTAACTTGTTGCAGGTGGCTCTACAAGTTTTGATTGTGACATTAGACCATGACACAAGCAACGCATCCAACGAGGAGTCTGAGGAAGTAAGTACACAGAAAGAAATAAACCCAAACAGCTTATAAATTAAACATGACATTCTAAATATCGGAAAAGCCTCCCAATTATTAAATCACTTGTGTTCTCTCCATTTAAAAGTTAAATGGTTTAATGATAACATTCCTGTTTGTGTTACCAGCCACTGCTGGGACCTATGAAACAGATGATGACGGTATGATCGGAAATATACTAACAAATAATATAATAAAAAACTTACTAAATCAAATATTACGATAAGATGTGTCCATGACTTGACTATTCCTTAGTGAGCGTTCGAAAGCAAGTGTTCTCGGGTTGTAAAAAATCAATTGCGAGCGATAGATTTTTTTGAACTTTTAATACGGGTCAAAACAATTTTATTTTGACCCGTATTAAATGGTCCGTAAAGCAAATTGACCAAATAGAATAAAAACCCATAGTAATAACGATATTCGCAATCCAACGAGGAAATGGTCCTTTAAACAAGTTGGTAATAGCACAGTATGTGGTAAATGTCGTGAGGAAAAGGGTTCGAACATTTTTCTATGGCAGCTGGCATAGCACCCCCGCCGCCATTTTTTTTTAAACGTGGAGCTCGATGAAACATGTATAAATATATTTCTATGGATAGATGACACCTAAACAAAGAAAAATTGTTCGCAACATGAGGCCATAAAGTGTCATGTTGCCGAGATATTTGGAGGTAGTCGCCATGTGAGAATTATTTATTTATTTATCCTTTATTTCAGGCAACTAAGGCCCAAAATAAAAACACAATAGGTACATATATAGGTATAAAAACAATAACTAATAAGTACATATTTTATATACAAAAAAACTTAAAAACTACTGCACATGAAGTGGCGGCGTCATGTTACGCTGCGAGGTGTCGCGTAGCCGGCCGCGGAAACGCGGATACAGCACACCTTTCGGCCAAAACTCTTCCTTGAGGAAGGTCACCAAATGGTGAGTCGGAACGCGCACCACGAATGACTTGAAAATTTTATTATTTTTTTTAATTTAATTATGAAAATCATTACCATGTTGCTAAAATTTATTTTAGCAACATCTCGGCAACATGACAGTTTATGGCCTCATGTTGCGAACATTTTTTCTTTGTTTAGGTTTAGGTGTCATCTACCCATATAAATATACGTATACATGTTTCATCATGCGCCGCAATTTAAAAAACAAAAAACAAAATGGCGACAGATGAGCTATGCCTCAAAGGATCTATAATCTGCTTTTGAGTAGGTATACGTATACGTATTCTCCAACGAGAAAACATGCTCAAATGCGAGCATTGTAATGCTCACGTCGTGGACGCACCTTTATTAACATACCTATAAAAAAATATACCTTTCTCACAGACTCTCCCAGACAATCTCTTCATCAACTACCTCTCCCGTATCCACCGCGACGAAGACTTCCAGTTCATCCTGCGAGGGGTGACGCGACTCCTGAACAATCCTCTAGCACAGACCTATCTGCCTAACTCGGCTAAGAAGGTCAACTTGCATCAAGAGTTGCTGGTTCTGTTCTGGAAGATGTGCGATTATAATAAGGTAAGGAACCTACCGATTCAAAAAATCTATACTCGACAAACCTGCAGGATATGCCAAACTTGATCCGGTAGTATTTTTACTTCACCTGGTAGGAAATTGGCTACTAGAAAGAAAATACTTGTTGTATATCCAATAAATACAATGTTTTCAAATAGATTTGTCTATTTTCACAATATACAGCTCAAATTATAATGGTTCCGGCCACTATTTAAAGAAACCTTCGTAAATGACTGTAACTACTATGAACGATTTCAGAAGTCACGCGAAGTTGCGCCCAAATTCGCTTATTTTTTCTACAATATCTTTTTTGACAAACAAACTGGTGTGATTTTTGGTGCTTGACTTGTACAAAGGAGTTGACATTGATTCTTGTTTCAGAAATTCATGTACTACGTTTTGAAGAGCAGCGATGTGTTAGAAGTTTTGGTACCGATTTTATATCACCTCAATGACTCACGCGCTGACCAATGTAAGTTAACATTTGTTTATAAACTTAAAGCATTTATTACAAATACACCAACCACCATGAATACATACTAAAAATAGGAAAGGACCCAATATTTAGCCTTGTGGTACCCCCATTTTGACAAAATAAATCAATTTGAAACCTCGTGAATTGACACCATTTATTTAAACTGGCTGCAGTATGTCATTTAAAATATAGACTTCACTAAGCGTAGTCCATAATGTTCTAGTTTTAAGAGCAATTTTCACGTTTTAGCAATCAAATGCCTTGGATAGGTCACAAAGATTCCTATGGTATCTTGGACCTCTTTTCATGCTGTAAATATGTGTTTAATAAGGTGACACACTCCTTGCTACATTGCTACATTTGGCAATTTTTTATTTGAGATGGGTTTGCTCTTTATTCCAGTTATGGAAACAGGTCTATTATTTGGTGTATAACCATTGAAAGTATTATCCGAAGTTTTGTGCAAATGGGCGGGATGTCTATCATATACCGTTGCGATGATGGAACGGGCAACTGAAATATTAACGAATAATTATTTTTTTATTTCAGCCCGCGTCGGGCTCATGCACATCGGCGTATTCATCCTCCTACTGTTGTCCGGGGAACGCAACCTCGGCGTGCGGCTCAACAAGCCCTACACGGCCACCGTGCCCATGGACATCCCCGTGTTCACCGGCTCGCACGCCGACCTGCTGGTCGTGGTGTTCCACAAGATCATCACCACCGGCCACCAGAGGCTGCAGCCGCTATTCGACTGTCTGCTCACTATACTAGTGAATGGTGAGTCAATTTTGCAGCCCACATCACTGGGCCAGGGTAAGGCTGACATTCCACCGAGGCAGAGCAGAATAAAAACTGTTTCGTTCTCTAAATCTTGGGCTCATACCACGCTTGACATGCGGTTCCTGAGTGGTCACCGCAGACTATGATATTCAATATAATGGCCTGTAAACATAGTGCTGTCTGCGAAAGTCTCCCCTCTGATTTGAATGTAATACGTGCCCCCGCGTTCTCCAAATACTCCTCAAATGACGCAGTTTCATCGTTTTTGTGCATGTACAAATTATTTTCCCACCCTTCTCTGGGGGAGACTCAACTTAATTTTAAAATCTTGTGTATTCTACATTCTACCAAAAGTTATATTCATTTACAGTGTCTCCGTACCTGAAGACGTTATCAATGGTGGCGTCGACGAAGCTGCTGCACCTCCTGGAAGCGTTCAGCACGCCGTGGTTCCTGTTCTCTCAGGCGCACCACCATCATCTGGTGTTCTTCTTACTCGAGATGTTCAATAATATGATACAGTACCAGTTTGATGGTGAGTCTAATGATTGTTTCAACGTATAGTCAGTGTTCAAAAGTGGAGTCGCACTTTATAAAAGCTAGTCTATTTTTTTTTTGAAAATTATTTTTTTAATATTTTTAACATGCTTTGGTTAACCTTAAGCATGGTATCTAAAGTACGTAGTAAGAAATAGTCTTGACTGTAGTCAAGTACTTAAGTTTCAGAGGTGGAGCATCATACAAATCTATTCTTATCGACCTTTTTCATTGAAAAAAAAAACGAAACAAAGTCGTCCCAGATCCACAGCTATAAGTGACTTTTGCACCATTTTAGACATTGTTGGACAGAGTTTTTGTAAACAAGCCTTTTATTTGGAATAAATATTTGTTGTTTTTTCTGGGTTTAAACTGATTAAACTGTTATTCGACCCAATGTTAGAAATTTATTGATTCCCTTTTTTGTTCCTACCCAGGTAATTCCAACCTAGTCTACACAATAATCCGCAAGCGAGCAGTATTCCACAACTTAGCGAACTTACCTCATGAGCACAGCGCCATCGCTCGCTCGCTAGCGGCCGGCAGGGCTAAGGGACTAGTACACCACAAGACTACACTACCCAGGTGAGATAGCACTCATTAATTAGCCAAGCTACCACGCGAGCACGGCGCCATCGCTCGCTCGCTAGCGGCCGGCAGGGCTAAGGGACTAGTGCACCACAAAACTACACTACCCAGGTGAGATAGCACTCATTAACTAGCCAAGCTACCGCGCGAGCACGGCGCCATCGCTCGCTCGCTAGCGGCCGGCAGGGCTAAGGGACTAGTGCACCGCAAAACTACACTACCCAGGTGAGATAGCACTCATTAACTAGCCAAGCTACCGCGCGAGCACGGCGCCATCGCTCGCTCGCTAGCGGCCGGCAGGGCTAAGGGACTAGTGCACCACAAAACTACACTACCCAGGTGAGATAGCACTCATTAACTAGCCAAGCTACCGCGCGAGCACGGCGCTATCGCTCGCTCGCTAGCGGCCGGCAGGGCTAAGGGACTAGTGCACCACAAGACTACACTACCCAGGTGAGATAGCACTCATTAACTAGCCAAGCTACCGCGCGAGCACGGCGCTATCGCTCGCTCGCTAGCGGCCGGCAGGGCTAAGGGACTAGTGCACCACAAGACTACACTACCCAGGTGAGATAGCACTGCGTTTCAGGATTATATAAAATAATATAGAATGACATACTACTTCAAAACGACAACTCCATATTCAAACTCTTTTAAGTTCTACAGATTCACCCCTACTCCTTGTTTATTTTTTCCTTTTTTTGTTATTTCATAGGTCACAGCCCACAGCCATGGCCGTGTTAAAGCCACAGTGTTAATCTCGATGCTGGACATAGCTGCCACCATCTTGTTCCTAAAGTTATAAGAATTATTGTTGTTACCTACCCAGCTTACGGCAGCCCACTGCTGACCAAACGCCTCTCCACCTTGACGCGCCTATCGCCAACGGAGCTACCTCTAAGCCAGTGCTGCCCGCCGATCGACTGCGGTATTTAGTATACGCGCATTGCTAGCTATTCACTTAATTCACATACAGATATCCTAAGGAAAGTATGCGCTTCGGGATCGGGAGTCATCGTTTAACTTCGGAAATATGAACTCGTGATCATGTGATTTATTAGAGAGCTGTTACAACTATGGAAGTACTAAACTATTTTGTATTACCATAATTACATAGTTATAGATTAGCAACTTTATGCACATCAAAAAAAGAATTCATAACAGAATTAAGAAGCAGTATTATGTTAAATATGAGTTGCGACTAATCTATGACAAACAGAGCACTAATTGACTGTGACGTCACTCGCAAGTTATTTTTTATTTATGTCAATTATAGAAGGATAACTTCAAAAGCGTCTAACGTCTTAGTTGGTTACCGATTTTATATAATTTTCATAAATCGTACTATTTTTATTAATGACATCTTTCAAATAAATATTCATTCATGTAGATTTTTGATCAAATATCCTACCGAAGCGCACACCTTTACTGGTATATCTGTACATACATATACTCACGACTATTGTCTATGAAGCTAGGCAGAAACTAAAAAAATCTAATAATTTTTGCTTTATCCACTTTCATACCTACATATTGTATTTTGAGACTCACCCATTTGTACTTTTGCAGGGCCATCACCAAAGCCATTTGTTTGTCTATGTCCATGCAGGACGCGTGCGTTTGATACATTAATTTTGCTAATCGCCTTACATTCATTCTGACAGTATTGTTTGTTTGTACTACATTTTAGTCATCATTATCTGCTAAAATTTTCACCAGATGCAGCCTAGTTTTAGGCCGAAATTATACTTAGCATTATATCTGACTTAACGTTATTCCTGTCACTTTCGCACAACTGTCAAACTGTAAGTGCAAGTACGGGAATATTTTTAAGTCAAAGCACGAGCTAGGTAACTTTTACTTTGCGTGTAACACATTATACGTTAACCTGAAAAAGAGTCACAACTTTTACGATGGTACCAACCCCGAAATCTTGAGAAGAATCAGTTGTTCAGTAAATTTTGTCGAGTTATGAAAATTTTACTGTACCTAATTAAAAAAAATATCAACCAACTCAGGTTGATTTTTAGGGATCCGTACCCAAAGGGTAAAAACGGGACCCTTTTACTAAGACTCCGCTGTCCGTCTGTCTGTCTGTCACGAGGCTGTATCTCATGAACCGTGATAGCTAGACAGTTGAAATTTTCACAGATGATGTATTTTTGTTGCTGCTATAACAACAAATGTACCTAATAAAAACAGAATAAAATAAATATTTAAGTGGGGTTCCCATACAAAAAACCTAATTTTTTTTGCCTTTTTTTTGTAAATAATGGTACGGACCTGCCAGGGTTGCGGATTTTGTTCGAAAGAGTTACCGCGGCCCTGGAAAGCAAAGGGCACTACGAGAAGCACGAATGGGTTTTAGTCAGTAATAGTCTGACACTCCCTCTCGCTCCACCCAAAGCGGCAGGAGTCATTTGATGATTTCCCGCCTAGAAAAAAAAATTGGTACGGAACCCTGCGTCCGACTCGCACTTGGCCGGTTTTTTCTCCGATTTCAGGGTTCGTCCCATAGTAAAAGTTGTCCATAATATTACTAGTACCTCTAGTACTATGACCTGTTTACAGGATTTACGTTTAATGTGTTATACCATGTAGATCTTGGCCTTAGCTCCTGTCTCAAGTGTTGGCAAAAGCCTGGCTGGTGATGAAGATTAAAATCTGTCCAAATTTGTGATCGTGAGACTAATACCTCTTTTCTGAAAGTCTTTTCAATTTACTTCTTCTGTTAACCTCACGTTTGGTTGTTGATATTTGTCAACTTATCGCATGTTTTGTAAGATTAATAGCAACATGCGCGATACTAAATTGTACTAATACTTATGTTAACTACTCTACTAAGCCAAATTATCAATTGTACTTGAACGAGATCCAGACGGAACAGATTTTATGCCAAATTCGGATCCAATCAAGAACTAGGTCCCTATTTAAGCATTTTTTTCCATTTATATTCAATAAACTTCTTATGTAAGTCCTATACACCATCTTCTGTATCTAAACTGTCACTTTGTTAATGACTGTATGAACGCATAAGTCTTTTAAACTACAAAATGTATTTTGATGCAGTTTTCAGTAAAATTTTGAGAATTTATTCCGAAAGGGTTATCTGCTTAACAAATTCGTATTAAACTTGAAGATGATAATTAAATCTCGATGTTTAGTCAAGTCGTAAAAACTGTGCGAAGCAGCATGTCGCTTGTGCAGAAGATTTAAAATTGAGAATGCCTTCAGAAGCCAAGGTAAACGTTACGAGGGTTTTACTTCTGACATGAGAGGCTGATCTTCTAATTCTACCGTTGTACTCTCAGGTCTAGGAGTGCGGAGTCGGTGGCGGAGACTCCGATGGAAGGCTCGCGGCCGGCGCAACCTGCGGAGCCCGGCACCCTCAACCCTACCCTCGCTGAGACACCTGGTAACTACACCATAGCTTCTTCATAAGCCAGCATGCCACCACCACAGCTGACTGCGTCATCATTACTTCTTTTGCTGTTATAAACAATCTTTAAAATAAAAAAAAGAGAAAAAGTGAAAGTTTAAAGGTTGTAAAATATTTATAATCTGATCTGAATTGAAGGCCACAAATAAGCAACTTAGCAATATTGTTCTTATATAAAGGAGACTTTATATTAATTATTCGTAACTCGAGGTCTTTATGATCTTGGGCAGGGCAGGTAGGTTTTTGCAGCGCAGGCGTAGATTTGAATTTTTTTTACAATTTCCATTGGTAATTATAGTTTTAGTATTTCTGGATTACCATAGCATTTTTTCAGGGCATTGATTTTCGAAAGTAAAAGACAGCCTTCTCCTACACAGCAATCAGCACAATGACAGAACGCGAGTCCGCGCACCCTCCGCCACAACGCCTAGACGATGCGGCCACACCGACCGACACAGCCGACACGGCCGACACGAGCGACGCCGCCATGACGCCGCACGACGGCGACGGAGACAGCAGGGAGCCGCGCGACAGGCTGCTGCCTCAGCGAGCCGGCCCTGATGGGGAGGACAGACCTGATCATGTGGAGATGGAAGATGATAGCGAGAAGAGGACTGTGGCGCATGTGAGTCATATAGCTAAGACGATTCTAGGAACTACACAACTTGAGGCGACAAACACCATGTTTAAAGACGTATTGGTAATGGATTCAACAGTTTTTCACAACATTGAAGTAATGTATTGAAGAATTTTGAGATTTAACTGTCATTTTAGAATCAACTTTGCTGAAAAGTTTTTGATGACAATTCTTCGGCCTTTAAGTGACTTCTGTAGCTTTTTAGCCTAATCTGAGTAAAATGGTTATTCTTAATCTGAATCTCTCCGATAACGGTGTTTGCAATAATCTGGTGATACATATTCCAGAGGAACAGCATTCAAGTCAGCAGCCAAGGTCGCCAGCTGTCTGAGTCTGGCGGAGAGTGGAGGCCTACTGCCGAGTGGGTGTCGAGCTGGCGCGGCAAGCTGCCGCTGCAGACCATCATGCGCCTGCTGCAGGTGCTGGTGCCGCAGGTCGAGAAGATATGCATCGACAAGTAAGTGTTATTCAATTGTAACTCCTGAGAGCCAGAATCAACGGTGGTGACCACCAGTAAAAACCCTGAGTCAAAGGAGCTCGACGAGTCCCGGAGAAACAACACATACAAACACAACAAACAGTATACAGGTGACCAAAGAAAAACAAAAAATAAGATGGTACCGAAAACTGAGCCCAGAGGTACCCCCATATTCACTTAATTTCGACGAATGAACACTGTTTATTTAGCTTATTTCTGTCTATTATTTAAATACATATTTTTACTGAGCATAACAATGATTTCCCTATTCAGTGATGCTCAAGTTTCACGAGTAATGTTTTATGATTTACGCAATCAAACGCCTTAGATAGCTCGAGATGACCAAGGCAGCTTGTGACTCTTCCCTCACAATAACGATGTGATTTCGGTGTCAGTTGAATATCGTCCAATCCACCCAGTACGGATTTAAAAGAGCCTCTGAGTTTGTTTCGGTGTTTCTTCTCAAACTCGTGAGCTGGAAAACACCAGCCCCATCTAATTAAAATTGTCAAAAAAATATTGATGTGTTAAAGTTTTATTTTTAAACAGACTTACAAATTAAAAATAATTTGTCAATTTCAAAAGTCATAGCTTTAATTAAAACCACAAACGTGTCTGTAACAGGGGCCTGACCGACGAGTCAGAAATCCTGCGGTTCCTTCAACACGGCACGCTGGTGGGGCTGCTGCCTGTGCCGCATCCCATCCTCATCCGCAAGTACCAGGCCAACGCCGGCACCGCCGCCTGGTTCCGGACCTACCTCTGGGGCGTTATTTATATACGGTAAGAATTCACATATTTTAGATCTGTTATGATAAGTATATCATTATATACTTATAATGAGACAGAACCTCAAGTTGTTTATTCACCTTCGGCGGAGTCTAGGAGTATAGTGTCATTTTTGATCATGGAAGGACAGTGATCGTTCTGGACATGGTCGCGACACATGCTGGCCTAGGAATTACTGTGTTTCTTTTTAGGCTCAGAGTTTTAATGTGACAGGTTTTATGTGTGGTATATACCTGGATTCGACATATTATTATACCTCTACATACAATGTAATGCAGTCGCTACATGTAAAACACGGTTAGACAGATAGAAAAAGACTAGACGCCTGCACTTTGAAGGAATTAATGAATGCCACCGATGATACCAGTCACAAAGTACTCATTGAGTAAAAGTATCGAATACAAAGTATCGAGTAGAAAAGTATCGGTATCGAAAGGAAAAGTACTCGATGCCACAAAATATCGATACTTTTTTCGTGTCCCTAACGATGATGCAATGAGGGCTATCGCGTTTGAATTCGCCGCTATTGACATTTTGTTTAGTCCTTTGTTTTCGATTATGATGAGTCCGCGTAACACTGCTGCTGCACTATCTATGTTGTATTTAATCGCATTGTAAATTATTTTCCTTCTAACTTTGTTCACATGCGCGTAATAACAACTTTAATGCGATGCCTAAGGACCTTACTCGTCAGTGGCGCCAACTGGTGAGCACGAAAACGGTAGCCCCCATTGACGTAGCCCCAAACAATTTAAGGAGTAATAAAAGTACAGCTCGCGTGAAATAACTTTCTCCCTCTGAAGTTAGTTATTTGCAAAGATCGCTTGATGCAGTCACGTAGACGGCAGCAAGCGGGACGCAAGCATGCATCGAACGTAAACGTAAGACTGAGACATAAAATCGCGCCGCCATAATCCCCGCCCCATGTCTCTTGCGCATGCGCAGTTGCAGTTTGTTCGTAATTTTGACTACTACGCAGCCACTCGTAGCCAACTTTAGAGGGGCACAGTTATTTGACGCAAGCTCTAATTGGTTTAAAAGCTATTTCTATTTCTGACTGACTAACTAGTGGTAATTTATTTCATTCTTATTCGGTTACTATTGAGTTCTTTCAACAAAAATGACATAATTATCGTTTACTTTATTCTTATTTTTCCCTTCCAC